>CM077842.1:9770000-11202500 GCA_039776855.1 Mylabris sibirica | reverse complement strand
AGTATTAGGAGGTGAAACAATGCCCCGCCTTAATGTGCTCGACCTCTTTCTAACACATGTGAGAAAATGACTGCGGAAAGGAGAGAGATGATTCTGTAATGTTTCTATCCAATATCTTCTATCGGTATACAGGGATGTTTTACAAAAGTAGAAGATATAAAGAGGATTGAGAGAGAAAGGGATGAGAAAAACAAAAGAATTGACAAGGTATCGGTTGAAAAATTGGTATATTGATAACTATCAACTATTATATTGGAATTTAGAGGAATTTTTGTTTTGTTTTGTTTTCTTATTCTTTGATTTGATCCAATTCGATGATGTAGACTTCACCTATATACAGTCTGTTTCACCGAATAGTAACTCTATCCAAACCAGACACTTTAAGGTTGAACTCTAGTGAAAATTATTATGTTTCGTAAACCTTAGATGGCGCTGAAAATATTTTCTCCAAGAACCTCTATTACAGATTATATTGCTAGATATAAAAATAGTAGCAATAGAATTGTGATTTGAAATGTCTATTGTTCGATAGGTGTCTCTGTGGTCGTTTTCTTTTACGCAATAAAAATATTTTCATAATTTTTTCAAAAGATTCCTATTTTACTTTAGTTTAGTTACAGATGGCGGGATCAAAAAAGTATGTACAGTGATGAGTAAATAAAGGAAACCAAAGGCCCTGTGTAAAACAGGCTTTTGACGCCGGCTGTGATAATGTAACAGAATTTTCACAGATCAGACTTTAGAAAAAGTCTAATTCACACGAACGTGATACTCTTCGCTCAAGACTTGGTCTTCTTTATATGCTGGTCTCTGTACAGATGGATGCATGGAAAAGTTGACAACTCTAGAGAGAGAAATATTCGTTATTTTAGTTGTGTAAGCCAGGCTTTCTCCATCTTCAAAGAAAGACAATGAGATTATAAGAGGCTTTGTAAAAAGACAAGATAGCACCCTTATTCCCGCCTACTATTTTTGGTTGAATATCTTTTTTTTTTTTTAAATTATGAAGAGGTCCCTCACTAACCTGACTTACACGGTACTTTTTCCATGCACCTACCATTTTTGAGAGAAATTTTTTTGTAAAAACATGTTTTTCCATTTTTTTTCCAAAAATATAAGCCCATTTTTTTTTTGGTTTGGCATAAGTGAAGTTTAGACTAATATTAAGTTATGGCAATTTTTTGAAACTTTTAAAATGTACCGTTTTCATTTTATCCAGTAGAGTTCAAACTTAATTCCTATTTAGTAAATAACGAATAAGCGCAGTTCAGTCATCGTACAGACTATAATGACTGTTATCATATTCTATTGGTAACTGGTAAGATTCACTAACAATTAGAATAGATGACAGTTAATGTCGATAGAGATTTTTTATAAAAACTTACAGAATACTACTAGTAGAGAATTTAATTAGGAAAAGATAATTTCCTAGTAATTGTTTAGATTTAAGTGCAAATGAATAATGTAAGAATGAAAAACGGAAGAGAAAAGGCAAATGAATTGAATGAAAAATCAATTTGCCACTTTAATTACGTTAAAAAAAAACAAGAGTAATCGAACAAAAATCGATTTATAAAACTCCGTCAATTTAAAAATTCTCTTTAAACAAACTCGTCCTGTTTTGATGATTTGAATTTAAAGAACAGAACGAGACGTGATAAGAGCAAAACAAACATGAATAAAATTAATTATTATCATTGAGACAACAAACATTTCTTCGTTTGTTGACACCTTCTTTTTTGGTAAGCTTAATTGAATTAAAAATTCAACATTACCTGATATACAGGGTATTTGATCTAAATATCGTTAATTCTATGAAACTCCTATTAGTCGACGAGCGATTCAAAAAATATCCCAAGGATCTTTAGGAGGGTCCTTAGAGAACATTACAGCAAAATTAGAACCTCGTAGCTTATTTGGAAGTTGGTCAAAAGCGCTCATTTCTGACAATGTAGGGATTTTCAAAAACGAACTAAACACGCGAAACGACTTAGAATGACTTTAGGATCCACCCAAAATTGTTTTTTTTTCATTTTTCTCCATTTTATTCTGGAACAGGCGGTAATATTTCGTATTTTCCCTAGAATACAATGAAGAAAAATGAAGAAAATCAATGTTGGTAAGGCGTCCGAGTCATTCTTAGTCGTTTTTAAAAATTCTGACATTGTCCAAGACGATCGTTTTTGATCAGCATCCAAATGAGCTACGAGGTTCTAATTTTGCTAAAATGTTCCCTAGAGACTCTCCTACAAATTCTTCATATATTTTTCAAATCGCTCGTCGTCTAATAAAGGTTTCATAGAATTGACCATGTTTAAATCAAACACAATGTATGTCAATACATATACAGTCTTTTTCATGTAAATATGGTTAGTGGCAAAAATTCCCTAAATATTACTTGGATCAAATAATTTTCACAAGAACTTGATGGGGAACACCTAGACTATCCCTTAGAGGTGCAAGCTCCCTTTTAAAATTTTTGGAAATAGGAGAAACTGACTCCATCTTTCAGAAATTACGTAATATTGAATGAAAAATTGTTACTTTTAACAAACTAAATGCAAAAATCATATTTTTCTTTGAAAAATTACTTTTTATTTACAAGAAAAAAAAATCAAAAATTTGTGAAACTCTTAAGGGATGACTGACCTGGCCAGGGGATTCCTTTCCCTAGAAGTCATAAATTTAAAAAGCAAGAGAAGATGCATAAAAAAAATTGAAGAGCTGTCTAATTTTGTTAATTTAATACATGGAAAATCTATTTCTGTTATTCAATTCTTGCTCTCTCTGTCTTTTCCACTTCATTTTCAACTAGTCCTCTGAACTTTATTACCACATCTTTTCTTGTTTTGTAAATTTATGACTCCTCAAAAAAGAGTCCCATGGCCTATATTATCAAAACAGGTAAGTCACCCCTTCCAATATTGCCAAATTTTTGATTTTATCTTGAAAAATATAATTAATTTTTAAAAGTAATAATTTCTTATTCGATATTGCATAATTTCTAAACTTTGACGTCAATTTCTTCTCTTTCTAAGAGTCATAAAAGAGCGTTTTCACCCCTATCAAATAGCCTAGATGTTCCCCTTCAATTCTTGTAAAAATTATTTGATTCTATTAATAAATGAAAAAGTTATAGCGAATTTTCTACCATTTACCATATTTACATGAAAGACACTGTATATTAGATGGAATATATTGTATATAAACGAAAAATCCATACTCACATAAATCAAAATATAATGACAACATATCCCAAGATATTTCAAACAGATATGTTGGAATCAGAATTATGAATAATACTGAGAGGGTAGTTTTCAACAACAACCCCTATAAATCTATTGAAACTTTTATAATTTCCAATGGTTTCTATTGAATAGAAGTCGGGGGTGCGATAGTTTGAAACAAATAATTGAAATTTACGTCACACATCTATTTTATGATTGATGTCAATTGTGATGCGCATGTCTCTATCATAATAAATAGCGTTAAATTTAACCAGTGCGCTTGCGTATAACTACAGTATCATCAAAAATGACTGATCGAAATGTTTTTTCGATCAGTCATGTGATGAATTAGCTGCAGGATTTGCCCGTATTTGCGTGCAGTTGACGTCACTGCTCTGAACGCGCGACAATCTAAAATAAATTCACGATCCCGTTGCTAAGTCATGAAGTTAGAATTATAGTTTATTTTCTAGGGAATTTTTAGAAATATAATCCTGTTAATTAATTATTTTCTTTTATCTAACTTTCTAAGATTTAAAAGAATTGCACGTTAAAAAATTAGTGAAGTTGGTTCCGAATAGTATTATCTTCTTTTAAACTAAGCGGCAAATTTTTAAGTCATGTCATGTTTAACTAGAGCGGCATTTTTGATGACTTTTATATATTTTGTATGATAAATTTTACCTTATCGATACTAAATAAACCACCGGCCATTGTTGGACTCCATACAGGTTCAGCTGAGTTTTGATGTCGTTTCTTTTCACGTTCAGGTACTGCATGCCAATTAAATTGTAAATTCCAATCAAAACCACCAACATTAACACCAGCACTATCATGATAATGATATTCTAATGTTGTATCATCAATAACATCAATAACAGGACATACAACTGTTGTTGGATCACGTGCTATCCGATCTAATAATGGTTCTAACCAACCTGTTGTACATTCACAATGTGAATCTAAATATGTTAAAACTTCACCGGTAGCATAAGCGGCACCTAGATTATCAAAAAAAAACAACATTATAAATATACAGATATGGCAATGTTAACTAGAAACATCATATACGTAGAAACATAATGCTTCTAGCATTGAGTGAATAATAACATAAGAGATTTCAAACCCATGCTAATTGTGGAATTAAAAAAGTACTCCTGATACCAGGGCTGTGCCACTATCGAAGTACTTGCAGCGTTGCGAGTATTCCGACCACCAGACGACGACACTATCGAAGTACTCCCGATAATCTCTATTTTATTCACTCAATGCTTCCAATTAACATTGCCGTATCAGTATATTGATGTGATAATTACCTAAAAGACGTGCCCGTATTAAGCCTTCACGTTTCTTTGCACGTACAATTCGTACTTTTGGTTCATTTTTAAAATAATCAACTAATTGTTGTTGTAAATGTTCCATATTAGAATAATCATCAACTAAGATAATTTCTTCAATTAGATGTTTCGGTGAACGATCCAATACTGAATGTACTGTACGTAATAATACAGACCATGCTTCATTATGGAAACATATTATCACAGATGTTTTTGGGAGATTTTCAAGGAAACGACCTGGTGCTTTACACCTAGAAATCATCAATTAAACAACCATCAATAAGAACAAATTGTATTTTAGATTGGAAATAGAACAGGATAGAATGGAGAATTCTAGAGCAATTATGTTGGTAAACTAATTAGATGGACAAGTGACTCGTAAGTAATTAATTACGAAACGAATCACAGTCAATATAATAATAGAATACAACCCTTACATGTATACAGGATGTCCCGTAAGTCACACATTTTCTGCTAAGGGGCAGATAGGGGATGAAATTCTAAGGTGAAAAATCTTGTACCATTTTTTCATCTGACGCATAGGTAAATTAGTTATTAATTAAATCATGTAGCCAATCAGGTGCTCGATATAGCGGTAAAAAGAGAGAAGGAAACGGCCGTTCAAAGAAATAGAGCACCTGATTGGCTACTTCATTTAATTAATAACTAATTACCTGTGCGTCAAATGAAAAAACCGTACAGGACTTTTCGTCTTAGAATTTCATCCCTTATCTGCTCCTTAGCAGGGAATACGCGACTTATAGGACACCCTGTATATGTCACCATACATATACAGATTATTATATTCACTTGGTTGATTTAGAGTTATATCGCTCTATTTATAACACAAATAGATCGTCAGATAGCATCGAACAAAGATAGAGAATACATTTAATATTGGATATAATCACCGAAAAAAAGAGATAGAAACTAATCAATGGAATCATGAAATTATAACTATAACAATAATAAAAATAAAATAGCAAAATTTCATTAGAATAACAACAATAAAATTATTATTATTATTATTATTATTATTAATTATTATTATTATTGTTATTACAATAGCACAGAACTGATATGAACAAATTAAAAAAGAAATATTATCAATTTTTTTTCATTTTTCAATTGTTTTGATAGTTAATCATTTCCTGTATTATCCGGAAATTAATTTTCGTTTTCCACTATATTGTCTTTCTATAAATAAGAGATGTTCTAATGGGGGGATGGATAGATAGATGATCGAGGGGGTTGAGGGTGAGGGGTGGTTAAATTAAATTTTTTGTCTCTATGGTATTTTTCTCTCGTTCAATTTCATCCATCAATCTATAATAATATACAGGGTCTTTCATGTAAATATGGTCATTTGTAGTTAATTCACTATAATTCTTTTATTTATTTATAGAAAAGAATAATTTTCATGAAAATTTAAATTGGAAGATCTCAGCTGCCTATTGGGGGTGAAAGCGCCCTCTATAATTTTTCAAAATTGGACTTTTTTTGGATACCTATTGAGCAAGAATTCAAAGTCAACTGAATATAAAAATGTTTTTCTTTTGTGTAAAATTAATTTGCTTTGATTGAACTGCTTAAAAATATTAACCAGGAGATTCCCTAGTTTAATGGTAATAAATTTAAAAAGCAAGAAGAGATGCAATTAATAAGACAGAGATTTTCTCTGTCTTATTTCTATTGAACGAATTGATAGACAGTTGGCCATTCTTGTGGTAACGTAGGATCGTAGCTTGGTTCATACGCTTATTTTTTCATTGAAAAATCGCAAATCTAATAAAGTATGAACAAAGTTACGACTCCATATTATTGTACACCACGTATGTACAATTCTCATTGATAGAATTTAATGAGTGAGTTATATGCACTATAAGTAGTTAGAACAATAAAATTTCATAGACCACGCACGTGAATCACCTTGTATATTAATATTACGATCTCATTATCATATGGTTTTTTTTTGAATTATTTCAATGTTAATTTGTTAATTTTATCATATTTTAGATAATCCTTATCAGTTTAGTAAATTGAATCTAATTTAATCCTATCATTATATTAATCGTGAATTGATAATATGAAATAGAAATACTATATAGTGGTGGTTGAGTATAAGGGTTGATATACCCTTCTATGTACTATATATGTATATATAGACAATGTTATATACGTGAAATTACAATATCAGAGATTTTGAGGGTGGTAACGGTGGTTGTAGTAACAACCTGTGACGAAATTAATGCGAATAGACGAACAAGAAGCTAAAGTCCTATATAATATAACCAACCCCCTTAGTTATCTTTGTTTAATAATATCATTATTTCATTTTTGTCATAACTAATAAATTAAGAAATAAAAAGAAGAAAATAGGGTGAAGATAACCCGGCGCATCCACCAAATTTACTTTCTAAATTTATTTATGATTTTTCTTTCATTTCAATTTTTAATGGTATTGTGAGGGCGGTGAAAATTCGGGGGGTTGTGTTGGAATATATATTTTTTTTTTTTATATAAAACTCTTAATAATAAATTATCGTTTGTAATGGATAAAGGGTTGTGTTGGAAATTGTAAAAGGCAAACATATCATCATTAACAATGTTATGAGGCAAGCACACAGATGTTGACAGATTTCTAACCATTTATCCGACTCTGATTAATTACAATTCTACAATAAATATAAAGGGTTACGAAATCAACCCCTTTCATGTATAATAACACAATTTCACCCCCATCATCATATTATTATTATTACTATTATTTCATTAATAAAAAAAAGTAGAACGAAAATAAAAACTCAATTACAACATCTTTCTACTTAATCGAATTAATACACCCTTACGCACCCCTTTACACACACACACACACACACTCACATACATATATATGTTGTAATCTTTAAAAAACTACCACCAACGTTCGAGAAGAAGGAAAAACTCTAACAACACAAAGAGGGTGAGTTTAGATGTTGGAATAGAGGAACGTAAATAAAAACTATCATCAATCATCCCTACAATGATTATTTCCTTGTTGTTCACGTTTTTTTTCTTGTTGCTTTCATCTATTGAATGAAAATAGTTGAAAGTTCTATAGTTATAAAAGGGTGGTGGTGGTAGTAAGGCTAAAATCAACTGTCCTGTGTCAAGCATTTTTTGTCCGCTTTAACTTTATTGTGAATTTTTAGGGTAGTTTATAGGGGGAAATTTTAAATTTACAAAATTTTATTTTATATTTTTGAGGGTATATTTAATTTAATAAATTGGGGGAGAGTTTAATAAAAATAATTTTCCACAAATTGATACCCATATAAATCGCTTAAAGGGTTGTAAAAGGGGTAATTTCTAAAACATTTGACAGGTCTTTTCGTTTTCTTTAAAGTTAATAAAAGTTGAAGTTCCAATCGTCTAGATAAAACTCACCCCTAAAGTAATTTAAGAGTTTTTCATAGGGTAACTATTTAAAGTGCAGGAAAATACAAAAAAAAATGTTTGTTGATATGTTTACCAAGTGGTAGCACAAGTAATTTTAATAAACAGTATACAGGGTGTAATTAAATTGCCTTGAGATACTCAAATCTCACTATACTATAAGTACAGAATAATCTACAACAAAAAAATATTGAAGGGTTAAAAAGAAAAACTGTTGACAAATATTGGCGAAAATTTTAACCATTGAGAGTTGATAAAAAAAAAGTGTCAGTATAACACATCTCGGATTTCCATGGCATCAAATTACATAAATTACAGAGTAACTATTTGAAATGTAGGCTTATACAAAACAAAAATGTGTTGAGATGTTCTATAAAGTGGTATAAAATCACAAAATATTATAATAAATAGTATACAGGGTGTAATTAAATTGCCTTGAGATACTCAAATCTGTACAGAATAATCTACAACAAAAAAATATTGAAGGGTTAAAAAGAAAAACTGTTGACAAATATTGGCGAAAATTTTAACCATTGAGAGTTGATAAAAAAAGTGTCAGTATAACACATCTCGGATTTCCAAGGCATCAAATTACATAAATTACAGAGTAACTATTTGAAATGTAGGCTTATACAAAACAAAAATGTGTTGAGATGTTCTATAAAGTGGTATAAAATCACAAAATATTATAATAAATAGTATACAGGGTGTAATTAAATTGCCTTGAGATACTCAAATCTGTACAGAATAATCTACAACAAAAAAATATTGAAGGGTTAAAAAGAAAAACTTTTGACAAATATAGGCGAAAATTTGAACCATTGAGAGTTGATAAGAAAAAGTGTCAGTATAACACATCTCGGATTTCCATGGCATCAAATTACATAAATTACAGAGTAACTATTTGAAATGTAGGCTTATACAAAACAAAAATGTGTTGAGATGTTCTATAAAGTGGTATAAAATCACAAAATATTATAATAAATAGTATACAGGGTGTAATTAAATTGCCTTGAGATACTCAAATCTGTACAGAATAATCTACAACAAAAAAATATTGAAGGGTTAAAAAGAAAAACTTTTGACAAACATTGGCGAAAATTTGAACCATTGAGAGTTGATAAGAAAAAGTGTCAGTATAACACATCTCGGATTTCCATGGCATCAAATTAGATAAATTACAGGGTAAATATTTGAAATTTAGGCTTATACAAAACAAAAATGTGTTGAGATGTTCTATAAAGTGGTATAAAATCACAAAATATTATAATAAATAGTATACAGGGTGTAATTAAATTGCCTTGCAATACTCAAATCTCACTATTCTATATGTACAAAATAATCTACAACAAAAAAATGTTGAAGGGTTAAAAATAAACTTTTAACTACAATTGTCGAAAATTTGAACCATTTAGGCTTGATGAGAAAACAAGTATCAGTATAATACATCTCGGATTTCCATGGCATCAAACTACACAAGTTACAAAGTACATAACTATTTGAAATGCAGGCTAATACAGAAAAAAAGTTTGTGTTGAGATGTTCTACAAAGTGGTATAAAATCACAAAATATTATAATAAACAGTATACAGGGTGTAATTAAATTGACTTGCGATATTCAAATCGCACTATTCTATATGTATAGAATAGACTACAATAAAAAAGTTTTGCAGAATCAAAAAGATAAAATAAAATTAGAAAAAAAATGATTCACTGACAACTGATAAGAAACAGGTATCGGTATAAAACATCTCGGATTTCCATTGCATCAAACTACACAAGTTGCAGGGTAACTATTTGAAAGGCAGACTAATACAAGAAAAAAAGTTTGTGTTGAGATGTTCTACAAAGTGGTAAAAAATCATAAAATATTATAATAAACAGTATACAGGGTGTAATCAAAATACCTGACAATATTCAAACTTCACTATCCCTATGTGGAATAGAGTGCAATAAACATATTTTGTAAGGTCGAAAAAAAAATACTAAAATTATTACACCCTGTATATCCTAATAACCGATATGAAACGAGTAGTTTATTCAACACCATCGAACAGTTGTCCACCTTAACACGTCCATGGACGGGTAAACAAAATACAATCATGCTTTAGTCATCATTTTAAGTGGTCTACTATATATGTAATTAACACATTCGAATGAGTATCATAAAAAAAAGATAAGACAACTGATGGAAACTGGTATTGTCTGCAGGAATCATATACAGGGTGTAATCAAAATCATGGACAACCTTTAAACCTCACTATCTCTTTATGGAAATAAAGTACAAGAAACATATTTTGAAGGATCAAAACAAAAATGATTAAAATTGGCCAAATTCCCAACCATTGTTTAATAATCGCTGGTTAAGAACCTATCTAATATCTTTGTCGAGAGTTGGTAGAAAGTAAGCAGGTGCCAATATAACACGTTTCGGATTTACATGAATTATCCACGAAAATCTTACTAATCCACTTATAAAGCATGCACACAGGACATTGATTCAAGAAACACTCTTTGTAGCAGGAAACACTGCACGTTTTTGTAGTTCCCGAATCTCGTCTGCAGCTTTACGAGCTCAGGTCTGCAGCTGTTCAATATTTTTGACGGGCACTGAATACACTATTTTTTTCGATTGGTCCCTCAGAAAATTGACAAAATTAATAGACAAAAAATAATTGTACACCTCAAAATCTGGAGTGGTTTGCTTTATGAGTAAGAGCCAATTATTTCTCGAGTGTGATTAATTTGCTAGCATATTTTTAGCCGGTCCTGTATAAACAATGATTTGAATTACAAAACACTAGCGACAATAATCTTTTAACTATAAAGGCTTTAAAACTTTTTTAATTGTTTCCTCTTATCGGTTTCCAATCTTTTATTTTGATTTAAAATAAATGCAATAGAGGGTGTAAAAATTGATATTTATTTAAAATAGATGTAGGTAAAAGTTTTCTTGTTCGCCAGAATTCGATATAAATGCTAACCAGATGATAGGGGAGAGATAAGAAAAAGAGTTGAGAAACAACCGAAAAAAATCACTTACCATTCATCACGAGGATCTGGTAGACTTCGATGGACACTGATCATATCGCTCACATATTGATTGAAAGCATTATTTTGCCATCCAAGATCAACCATTTTCTTTACATCACCTACCGAAACAACAAAGAAAAAAAATATAATCGATAATCATCGAAAATTTCACCAAACAACTGAAAAAAGTTTAGAATCCTAGGTGGGACTCGAACCTATAACCTTTGGTTTTGTACTCTAATGCTTTACCAACTGAGCTAACAGGCTCGAATCGATAGAAATTTACAACTAAGATCGGTCCGGCTCTGTTAGCTCAGTTGGTAGAGCAATGGTGTACAAAACTAAAGGTCGTGAATTCGGGTACCTACTATCTAGGATTCCAAACTTTACTTGGTTGTTTTGCGGTGATGCCCCTTAATTAATAATCATTTACCTGTTAGATTTGTTGGTAGCACTACCGGTTTGCCCATTTCACCGGCCTTTTCTTGGGGCGGCACCAGAACACCCTCATTTAAGAAATCATCCCTTTTAGCCAATGGTGGTTGTTTCTTCTCAGTTACCACCTCCTCTTGGAAGGGTTGTTGATTTCTGAATGCTTCCGGTTGTTGTTGTTGTTGATGTTGATGATGTTGTGTTTCAGCATTTTTATAATGAACATCATTATCATTCTCTAATCTTAAATGATTATTAGTTCGGTCATCATTATATAAAAGGAATGCTACAGTAAACCATGCTGTACCAACAATTACGATCAATTTTAATAATAATGAACGTTTTCGCCATAAAACACCCATTTTTTTTTATTCGATTAATTCGTGGTTTATTTATCTTAAAATTACATCGAGGAATAGATTTAGTGACAAATAAAATAAAAAAAAATAAAGAAAAACAAGGTAAAATACGTGTATTATAGCCGATTTTATACTAAACACAATTCTATTATCACCACTTCTGTTCGTTATCTTATCTTTGAATTTGGTGCTTTAGTTTTGTCACATTCGAATTAACATTTTGACAGATTATCAAAGTAAACATTAAAATTCACAGAATAGACAAGAAAATAAGAAAACTATCACAGTTTTTGATGGAATTTTCATAATTTTCCTTTGATATATTTTCTAAATGATATGTTGGGTGAAATTGTTATTAATCCGTCCCTGTAACATAAGAAAATACAAATATATAGAGATTTTTGTGTTGACAGATTGGTAACAAAAATAAATAAAATTTGTTTTTTTAGATTAAAAAAAATCCGTGTAAACAAAGAATTTAAATTATTATTATTTAAATTATATAAAAATCTATTTTTAGATTGTTTAATATAGATGTAGATGATTAATTTGAAACTCGGTAACTTTGTTATTTTACAGTTGGTAATTAGATCAACTATATCAACTTACACACGGTTATTTGAAACTTTTATATGATTTTTTATATTTTAACAAACAAAAGCGCGATATTTGAGATTATTTATTTGATTAAAAATCTAATCTTTCGAGTCTTTAAATTGTAAGGTTAGTTATTTTAGCGTTCAGCATTTGGTAGTAATTCGGCGGTAATTTCAATTTAGATTTTAATATTACTAATTTGATAATAATCCTAGTTAACTTTTACATTAATTAACTAAATTTTATTCTGATATTTTATCTGTTACTGTTTTTAAATTAAGAAGAGTAATGATTAAAGTTGGGTTTACACAGAAAAAGTCACTAGAAAAAATACACTAGATCATTTTGGCGGCAAATTTAAATATTTACGTCTTAAGTTTTACTAATTAACAAATAATATTAGAATGTTTTGAAATATGTTGCTTCTTCATGCTTCTTCTCTATTGGTTACATGAAATAACAAATGATTCTTGGCGGTATTTTATCAGTTTCGTAATTAATATAATTCAATTAATTGATTAAAGTTATTAAAAACGCATAAACTTGTCGATTAATTAATTATCCAATTGAATTTTTTTAGGACTGCCAATTTCAAAATTTTGAATCATTGGGTTGTGTAAACTTGCCTGTAAAATAACCAATAGGAAGCTAACGTTTAGGCGCGCAAAATTTAAATCACGCCTCCTAATTTAAAAACAGAGTATAAAACTTCTAGTTCTGTTAGTGGTTTTAATTTTACTAAATTGGTAGCACTTGAAATTCCATATATTCCAATGAATTTCTTTCGAAAATTAGTGATTTTATTGATCCACTGTTGGTAATTTGGCGGTAATTTAAAATTATGGCTGATTTTTTTTGACCAAATAACTATGAATTCTGAAGTTTTTATATCAATTTTCATAATTTCAAACGTTATCTTTATAAAATTTTCAAAACAGATTTTGTAGTGGTCTCAATGTTATAAAGTTAGCAATAGAAAAAAAACTACACGAAAACTTTAAACGCTAAATTAAAACAAATTAGTCATCAATTCTAGAAAATTTATTCATAATTAAGAAGTTAAACACGGTACACGAACGTAATAATTGAATCTTGACACGAACCTAACAACACTAAATTTCCTAAATGTACCTGTCAAAATCTTGCAATTATAAAAGCGTCAAGTTGGTGTACAGTATGCCTTGTAAACTACATACTCTTCTTTAGGGCTATATATTGGTGAGATTCAAAGACAATAAGTTCGTACAATTTTTCACAGATGATTGATAATTAATAAAATTAAGTTAATTATCTCCTTGATTTATTAATTAATTACTAATTACCTGTGCGTTAGATAAAAAAATAGTACAGGACTTTCTGTCTTAAAATTTCATCTCATATAGTCCATTGAGGATGCAATTGCAAAGTTTTGGATTTACAGCCAACATAATAAATCAAAAGTCACAAAGCTTTCAATATAAATGTGGGTGTGTGAGAGAGAGAGCAATATCTACCGTTGGTATCATTGAGGACATGTATATTTACGTTTTTCTGTCATTTTTTAAACATAACCTTAAGGTTTTTGATTTAAGTGTAATTTGTGTTTATTGGTGTTTTTTTTCTTGTGTTTGAACATTTTATTGACTTGGTGGGTTAAAATATATGAACCATTGTTTTTGAACTGTAATTTGTTACATTTTATTAAATTTATTGTAACTATTTTTCACTCCGCGTGCTGACGTCATTGTCTGTCTGTCATTTTAAAACTTTAAAATTGCATCCTGAATAGACTTTATCTATCCCTAGGAAGAAGTGCGTTACTTACGGGATAATCTGTATACGTCTAGTAACTTTTCTTATTGTTAGTAACAGTTGGTGGTTAGCTTGTCAGCCATATTGTTTTGGTGGGAATTTTGAATTTCCATCGATTTTTTTTTAATTTATTGATCAAAATTGTGAAAATATTAAATAGAAAAGTTACTTCATTTATTTTTACTAGATTTAACACATTATTTTTGTCGTTGTGTGTTTATGTTTTAGTAATTATTTATAGGCTATTTAGCCAGCCATATTATTTTGGTGGGAATTTCAAATTTCAATTGGATTTTCACCCATTTAATCGTCAATTTTTGATTTTAATTCAGTTTAAATAGGGCAAAAGTACTGCTCGTCTATTTTCACTAGATTTAACACACCATGTGTGTGTGTATGTGTATTGTACAGGACTTTTGTCTTATTGTTAGAGTTTCATCCCTTATCTATCCCTAGGAAGAAATGCGTTACTTACGGGACAACCTATATACGTCTAGTAACTTTTCTTAGTAACAGTTGGTGCTTAGGTTGTCAACCATATTGGTTTAGTGGGAATTTTAAATTTCCATCGATTTTTTTTTGAATTTATAGATGAAAATTGTGAAAATATTAAATAATGGAAAAGTTACTATGTTTATTTTCACTAGATTTAAGACAATGTTATTGTCGTTGTGTATTATTTATAGGTTATTTAGTTAGTCATATTGTTTTGGTGGGAATTTCAAATTTCAATTGGATTTTCCACCATTTAATCGTCGTTTAAATAGAGTAAAAGTACTGCTCGTCTATTTTCACTAAATTTAACACACGATGTATGTCTATGGGTGTGTTTGCGTGTATGTTGATGGAGATTAATTTAGAAAAGACGTGAGCGTCTTGAGTTCAAGCCTAGTGACAAAATGGTGTGTTGTCTTAAAGACAAAGGAATGGTTTGATAAGAAAAAATCGTCGTTTATCAATCACTCTATCTCTGTATGTAGGCGTGTGTGTTTGTGTATAGATGTGTGATTGGTATTTGATATTTTATCGTACAAGAAGTACACGATCAGATTTAAAATAAACTCCTCTTACAAAGTCGAAAAAAAAACTACCATCATCAATCATTTACGCTAGTTTTAATCTGTATCTTTTAGTGATAAGATGATAAATTTTTGAGAATGCAATCGTACAATTCGCACTGTTAATAATGCACTTTTATTACTTCAACGATTCGATGAAAAATTCATAGAAATTCTATAGATAGATAGAATAGAGTGGATTATAATGATAATAATCCACGTCCATTTTTATAATCCTCCATACCACTGGAAAATTTCTCTCTTTATTTTCGATTCTACCCGATTTTCTGCTATTGTCAACCGAGTGGAAAACTGATGAAAATTGGCACAGGAAAAACGTACAACAATAACAACAACAACCAGTAGGAACATGAGTCGGTCATGTTCATCTTTGTCTATGTTGTGAAAATGATTGATGATCAACTTCGAACTTGTTGAACATTTCCGGTTTAAGTAGAGAAAGGGCCATTTACCTTTTATCCGAAACAATTGTAAACTTTTCACACACGTTTTACAAAATTTATTTGAAATAATAATTGGAAATTGGTGAGATGAAGAGGATTAAACTACACTTTCCCAAACAACTTTCACTATATATTTTCGTAATCATTACATGTTTTCGTTAATAAATCAAATGGAGAAGAGGACAATAATGACGATTTTATACGTTTTTAATGAATTATTCCGAAAAAAATAAAATAAAATAAAGAAATTCAACAAAGTCATCGGCACAGACTTGTTTGCCTTCATATGAGACTTCTCGTTTATTTATTTTTTGTTGTCATCGTTGTTGTTATTAAGGGGCCTTCGGACAAATTAACACAATTCGGCGTGTGAAAATTGCCAATTTTCAAACATCGATATCTCCCTTGTTTTTTAAGATATTGAAAAAAGTAAACGTACATTAGATACCGCATTTCAGTGTGTTTATTTTAGAGAATTTTTATTTTGGGAAACTGCTATAAAATTCTGAATGGCAGAGAAAACTCTGGGACCCTGTTTTTTCGTACATTTTCCTTCATAACTGGCTGAAACTTTGCAAATATAATTGATTTTCAATATGTTTCAAGTGAATTTAGATAGAAAATTGAAAGAGCTTTTCAAATTTTCAAGAATTTTTCCAATAGGTTTGCTAGTTTTCTGATAATTGAAGAAAATTTAGAAAAAATCCAATATTGATGCGTTGCATAATTTTAAAGACATTTTTAGAAAACTGATGGTCGAGACGCTCGCATAAATTCCAATTTTGAAAAACTAAATGAATTTCACGGAAAATTTTAACCTCCTTTTCAATTTATTATTTAGAACTACAGGGTTACTGCTGTAAATATAACAAATTCGTATGAAACTCCTGTTAGTTGGCGGCTGATTTGAATAATAACTAAACGAATTTTAAGGAAATCCATGGAGAACGTTTTAGCAAAATTTGAACCTCGTAGCTCATTTCAAACTTGGTAAAAAACGATCGTTTTGGATAATGTCGGAATTCTTTAAAACGAGCAAAACACCCAAAAATGACTCGTAGACTCTCCCAACATTGATTTTTTTCGTTTTTTTTTTCTATATGTTGAACATTTTGCAATAGAGAAAAACGAAAAAATCAATGCTGTAAGGGTCTATGAATCATTTTGGAAATTCCGTCGCTGTCCAAAACGATAGTTTTCTTGACCAACTTCCCGACGAGCTAGAAGGTTCTAATTTTGCTAAAATGTTTTGAAGGGACCAACGTAAGAATACTTAAACTATTATTCTAATCACCTGCCAAATAATAAGGGTTTCATACAAATTTGGGATATTTTCAACTGCTACCCTGTATTAAAATTAATTAATTTTCTTCAAAATTGATATGAAAAAGTTTAAATTTTTTATCGAGTTCACTGCCATATCACAGTGTACCGGAAATATGGTGTGATCATTATTGTTTCTGTACTATGTTTGAGAATTCAACATTGCCAGACGCCGTTTGCATTAATAACTGAGACCACGCCTCATGCTTATAGCAGTCGCTAATATAACAGCAAGAATATCAGCCAATGAAAAAAATTAATTAAATAAATAGAATAAGTAACAAACAAAGAGAAAATGAATAAAAAAAAATAAAACATTTTCAAACTTTATTCAATAGAAGCAGGAGGCGTGGTCTCATTTATAAATGTAAACGACGTCTGGCAACGTTGAATCCGGTCTAAGTTGATAAGGATTCACTGATTTTGAGAGATTTTTAAAATATTTTAAACTTATAATGATACAGATGTGAAATAGATAAAATTTCGGACGTTTTCGTATAAATTTTGAACTAAATTAATTTTAATAGTTCTAAATAATAAGTGAGAAAGAAGCTTCAAATTTTCCGGGAACTCACATAATTTTCAAGATTAGATATTAAGCGAGCTTCATGTCCATTCCTTTTACATCAGCTTTATAAAGCGCGAGTAGGATATAATATGGTGTTTATTATATTATGATATTATATATTTAAAATTATGCAAGGTTGGAAAGTTGAATTTTTTTGTCAATTTTCTTCAGTTATCGGAAAATTAACAATCCTATCAAGATAATTCTTGAAGATTTGGAAAGTTCTTTCAATTTTCTATCTAAATTCACCTTATAATTATTGAAAATCGATAATATTGGCTATGTTTTAGCCAGTTATGAAGGAAAATGTACGAAGAAAACAGAATCCAAGAGTTTTCTCTGCCATTCCAAATTTTATCAAAATTTTTCAAAATAAAGAGCTTTAGAACATTCATCTTGAAATTCTCTATCTAACGCACGTTTAATTTTTTCAATATCTTAAAAAACAAGCGAAATATCGATGTTTAAAAATTGACTATTTCCACACGGCGAATCGAGTAATATGTCCAAAGTCCCCTTAATGAAGTCAAAACAACAAAATCACAACTTTTCGATTTTTTTTTTTAAATAGATTAGAAAGTAGCGGCAATTATGACGATAATTACAGCAATATTAAAGCTTAATTTGTTAAAAAAGTTACTGTTTAAATCAAAAACCAGCTAAGTTGATGATGATATATGTAATGAACATAAAATAAGCCTTAATTTTTTTTACGTCTAATTAGGCAACATTTTGATTAATTAATTAATTTTGAGTGTTACCTAGATGTTTGAAATTCTTTTGATGATGTTTTTTTTATGTTGTTGAAAGAAGCAAACTGGATAATATTTATATTATTTACCTGATTTTTTTGCGGTTAATTCGAAATATCAAGGTATTAAACACCAAAAATAGAATAACATTTAAATATCAATATCATTTGTGTTTTTTTGTTTAAACACAACTATCTACTATATTAACTACATTAACACTACAACTAATAATAATTTGTTGAATTTTTGATAAAAATCATCAAGGTTATTTTTATTTTCACATGAACATCTTCAAATAAGATCCTCCTTTCACTTTGAATCATCAATTGTTTTGCTATAAGATAAATAACAATTAAACTTGCATTTTGATCAATCAGTTCCGGCATCTTGTTCGATAATCAAACAACATCAATCAAATTAAATCAAACATGAAAGTTCTCTAAAAATCTGGTCTATTTTAGGTTCTTTTTGGAAAATACAGGGTGTTTAGTCTAAGTATGGTGAGTTCTATGAAACTCCTATTAGTCGAAGAGCGATTCGATAAATATTTTAAGTATTTGTAGGAGGGTCGTTAAAGAACATGTCAGCAAAATTAGAGCCTCAGCTCATTTCTGACGATGTAGTGATTTTCAAAAACGAACCAAACACGCAAAACGACTTAGAATGACTTTAGAATCCTCCTAAAATTGATTTTTTCGTTTTTCTCCAGTTTATTCTGTAACAGGTGGAAATATTTCGTATTTTCTCTGGAATACAATGGAGAAAAACGAAAAAAATCAATGTTGAGAAGGTCTCTGAGTCATTTTTAGTTGTTCTGTGTGTTTTGTTGGTTTTTTTAAATTGCGACATTGTCTAAAACGATCGTTTTTTGACCAACTTTGAAATGAGCTACGAGGTTCTAATTTTGCTAAAATGTTCGCTAGGGACTCTTCTAAAAATCCTCAAAATATTTTTCGAATCGCTCGTCGGATAATAGGAGTTTCTTAGAACTCACCATACTTAGATCAAACACCCTGTAGATAAAATTTTTTGAAAGTTCTAAATTTATCAGCTTCTATTTCGGAAAATAATCGACCGATTTCAGTGATCGTTTCACATTTTGATTGCACATTTAATCATCTTCAAAATGGTAGGTTTACTATACCTAATTTCAGTGAATCATTTAAAAAAACGGATTTTTAAACGAATAGACTTTGAGGCGCATTCACCATTTGTACATACAAAATTTTGATTTATTTCCAAAAATTTTCATAATTATAAATTAAACAAAAATTAATTTATTTAGAACATTTCAATAAACTTTAAAGGAAGCAAGTCTAGTTTTACGCGATCACTCTTTTACACGATTCCTAAAATTAAGGCTACCACAGCGAGAAGAGTTAGTAAAAATGTACAGTTTAGAACAACAGACCTAAATTTAAGAGCTTCTATTTCGGAAAATAATCGACCGATTTTCATCATTTTTTCATATTTTTGTTGGAAATTTAATCCTCTTCAAAATCATGTATTTATTACAACTAGTTTTGGTAGATAATTTTGAAAGAATCGATTTTTAAGTAAACACATTAGATGGCGCATCCACCATTTGTTAATACAAAAGTCTATTTGATTTATTTTCAAAGAATTTCAACATTTCTAATTAAACCGGATATGATTTATTTGGGATATTTCACTAAATTTTAAAAGGATGATGGTATCCTTTTACGCGATCACACTTTTACACGATTTCTAAAATTAAGGCTACCACAGCGAGAAGGGTTAGTAAAAATGTACAGTTTAGAACAACATAACTAAATTTAAAAGCTTCTATTTCCGAAAATAATCGACTGATTTTCATTATTTTTTCATATTTTTGTTGGAAATTTAATCCTCTTCAAAATGATGTATTTATTACGGCTAGTTTTGTTGTGTAATTTCGAATTAATCGATCTTTAAGCGAAAACATTTGGCGGCGCATCCACCATTTGTTCATACAAAAGTCTATTTGATTTATTTTCAAAATATATCGGGATTTATAAATTAAACAAGAACTGATTTATTTGGGATATTTTACTAGATTTTAAAAGGAAGAAAGTATCGTTTTACACGATTTTTAAAATAATAGATAACACAAAAATTAGTGTTAATAAAAACGAACAATTTAGTACAGTTCAAACTTCATATAAGCTTCTATTTGGGAAAATAATTGATAGATTTTAATGATCATTTCACAGTTATATTGGAAATTTAATGGTGTATTTACAACACCTAATTTCGATGAATAATTTGCATTTAATCGATTTAGAATTGAACACATTTGACGGCGCGCATCTGCCATTTGTTCATACAAAACTGTATCTGCTTTATTTTCAAAATGTTTGGATATATTTAAATTAAACAAAAATCCATTTATTTGTGACATTTTGTTGAAATTTGAACAAAAACAGTATCGTTCTAGGCGATCACACTTTTATCCGAATTTTAAAATAAAGTTTATAACAGAAATAAGAGTTGGTAGAAATTAACTGTTTATAACAACAATCCTAAGTTTAGAAGCTTCTATTTTGCAAGATTATCGACCGATTTTAATTATCGCCTCATAATTTTATTGGAAATTTAATCTTCTTCAAAATTCTGTATTTATTACAGTTTTTTTTGGTGCGTATTTTGCAAATAATCGATTTTTTAATAAACACATTAGATTACGCATCCACCATTTGTTCATACAAAAGTCTATTTGATTTATTTTCAAAATATTTGGAGATTTATAAATTAAACAAGAACTGATTCATTTGAGATATTTCACTAAATTTTAAATAGAAGAAAGTATCGTTTTACGCGGTTGCACTTTAACACGATTCCTAAGAAAAAGGCTTTAAAAGCTTCTATTTCGGAAAATTATCGACCGATTTTAATCATCGTTTCAGAGTTTGACTGAAAATTTAATCCTCTTCAAAATAGTGTAGGTATTTACAGCTAGTTTTTCTGAACAATTTATAATTGAACACATTTGGCGGCGCATCCACCATTTGTTCATACAAAAATGTATCTGCTTTATTTTCAAAATATTTCGACACATATCAATTGAATAAAAGTCAATTTATTTGGGACATTTTATTGAAATTTGAACGAAGATAGTATTGTTTTAGGCGATCACACTTTTACCCGAATTTTAAAATAAAAGTTATAACAGAAATAAGAGTTAGTAGAAATTAACTGTTTATAACAACAATCCTAAGTTTAAAAGCTTCTATTTCGGAAAATTATCGATCGATTTTAATGATCTTTTCGCAGTTTTATTGGAAATTTCATCCTTTTCAAAATGATGTATTTACTTCAGTTATTTTTGGTGAATAATTTTGAAATAATCAATTTTTAAGCAAACACATTCGGTGGCGCATCCACCATTTGTTCATACAAAAATGTATCTGCTTTATTTTCAAAATATTTCGACACATATCAATTGAATAAAAGTCAATTTATTTGGGACATTTTATTGAAATTTGAACGTAGATAGTATCGTTTTAGGCGATCACACTTTTACCCGAATTTTAAAATAAAAGTTATAACAGAAATAAGAGTTAGTAGAAATTAACTGTTTATAACAACAATCCTAAGTTTAAAAGCTTCTATTTCGGAAAATTATCGATCGATTTTAATGATCTTTTCGCAGTTTTATTTGAAATTTCATATTTTTCAAAATGATGTATTTACTTCAGTTATTTTTGTTGAGTAATTTTGAAATAATCGATTTTTTAGGAGACGCATTTCGTTCCGGACCATTTATCAAGGCAAAGCTTTTATTAGCTTTATATTCAAAATGTTTGGAAGAATTGATATTTTTTTTTAATAAATTTCAATGAATTTTAAAAGAAAAACTATTGTTTTGTGCGATTAAACTTTTACACGATTTCTAAAATAAAGAATCTAACAGAGAAAAGATTTAGTAAAAATAAAAAGTTCAAAGTTCAACAGTTTCTATTTTGGAGAATAATTAACCGATTTTAATGATTCTTGCACAATTTTATTGGAAATTGAATCCTCTTCAAAATTATGTATTTATTACAATTAGTTTTTAATGAATAATTCTGAAATTATCGATTTTTGAGCGAACACATTTTGGTGGCGCATCCACCATTTGTTCATAACAAAAGTCTATTTGATTTATTTTCAAAATATTTCAAGATTTATAAATTCAACAAAAACTGACTTATTTGGGATATTGCACTAAATTTTAAATGGAAGAAAGTATCATTTTATGCGATCATACTTTTACACGATTTCAAAAATAAAGACTACAACAGCAAGAAGAGTTAATCAAAAATGGACAGTTTAGAGCAACAGTTTTAAATTTAAGAGCTCCTATTTCGGAAAATTCTCGACCGATTTTAATGATATGTTCGCAGATTTATTGTAAATTTAATCCTCTTCCAAATTTTGTATTTATAAAATTTTTTTTGGTGAGTAATTTGGAAAAAATCGATTTTTAAGAAAACACATTTCGGTCTGTATCCATCATTTATCAATAAAAAGCTTTTATTAGCTTTTTATTCAAAATATTTGGAAGAATTGATTTTTGTTCGAAAATTTTTAATGAATTTTAAAGGAAGAACTATTGTTTTGTGCGATTACACTTATACACAATTTCTATAATAAAGAATATAACAGGACAAAGATCGATTCAGTAAAAATTAAAAGTTCTACGTTCAACAGTTTCTATTTTGGAGAATAATTAACCGATTTTAATGATCCTTACACAGTTTTATTGGAAATTTAATCCTCTTCAAAATTATGTATTTATTACAATTAGTTTTTGGTGAATAATTTTGAAATAATCAATTTTTAAGCAAACACATTCGGTGGCGCATCCACCATTTGTTCATAACAAAAGTCTATTTGATTTATTTTCAAAATATTTCAAGATTTATAAATTAAACAGGAATTGGTTTATTTGGAATATTTCACTAAATTTTAAATGGAAGAAAGTATCATTTTACGCGATTACACTTTTACACGATTTCTAAAATAAAGGCTACCAAAGCGAGAAGGGTTAGTACAGTTTAGAACAAGAGTTTTAAATTAAAAAGCTCTTATTTTGAAAAATAATCGACCGATTTTAATGAGTTTTTCACAGTTTTATTGGAAATTTATTCCTCTTTAAAATGCTGTATTTATTACAGCTAGATTTGGTCAGTAATTCGGAATTAGTAGGTTTTTAAGCGAACTCATTCTGTGGCGCATTTACCATTTGTTCAAACAATGTTTTTATTTGCTTTATTTTTCAAAATGTTCCAAAGAATTGACTTATTTTAATGAACTTTAAAGGAAGAAAGTATCGTTTTACGCGATTACACTTCTGTCTTTCTTTCGTTATTTAAAGTCTTTCTTTCTTTCGTTCGTTCTTACTTTCTCTCTTTCCTCCTTTCGTTCTTTTTTTCTTTCTTTCGTTCTTTTTTGATATAAAGATTATAAGAGGAAAAAGATTTAGTAAAAATGAATAGTTCAAAGTTTAACAGTTTGTATTTCCAAAAATAATCAACCGATTTTAATGACCCTATCACAGTTTTATTGTAAATTTAATCTTCTTCAAAATGCTGTATTTATTAACTATTTCTGGTGAGTAATTTGAAAATAACCCATTTTTAAGAGAACACATCTCGTTCCGCATCTACCATTTATCGAACAAAGCTTTTAATAGTTTTATTTTCAAAATTTTTAAAACAATTTTTTTTTTTTGGTAGATTTTAATGAATTTTAAAGGAAAAACTATTATTTTGTGCCCTCATACTCTTACACGATTTCTTAAATAGAGAATATAACAGAGAAAAGATTTAGTAAAAATTAACAGTTCTAAATTCGACAATTTCTATTTTGGAAAATAATCGACAGATTTTAATGAGAATTTCACAGTTTTATTGGAAATTTATTTTTTTTCAAAATGTTGCATTTATTACACCTAGTTTTGGCCAGTAATTTGGAAATAGACGGTTTCAAAGCGAATACATTTCGTGACGCATCCACCATTTGTTTATGCAAAGTTTTTATCCCCTTTATCTTTCAAAATTTTCGAAAAAATTGACTTATTTGGGCTATTTCAATGAACTTTAAAGGAATAAATTGTTATTTTACGCAATTACACTTTTACACGTATTTCAAATAAAAAGATCTTAAGAGGAAAAAGATTTAGTAAAAATGAACAGTTCTAAATTTAAAAATGTCTATTTTGGAAAATAATCAACCGATTTTAACAAAAATTTCACAGTTTTATTGAAAATTTATTATTTTTTCAAAATAGTGCACCTATTACAGCTAGTTTCAGTAAATAATTTAAAAATTACGGTTTTTCAAGCGAACAAACTTGGCGGCACATCCACTGTTTATCCATACAAAAATTCATTTGATTTATTTTCAAAATGGTTCGAGTAATATAAATTAAACACAAATTGATTTATTAGGGAAATTTACGTGAATTTTAAAATAAGGCAAGTACGATTTTACACGGACACACTTTTACACGATATCTAAAATAAATAATACAACAGAGAAAAGAGTTGGTCAAAAATTAACAGCTTAGAACAACAATTTTGAATATAAAAGCTTCTATTTCGCAAGATTTTAATGATCCTTGCATAGTTTTATTGGAAATTTAATCTTCTTCAAAATTCTGTATTTATTACAACTAGTTTTGGTGAATAATTTTGAAATAATCGATTTTTAAGCGAACACACATTCTGTGGCGCATCCACCATTTGTCAACACAAAGTTTTTATTCACTTTATTCACCCATATTTATATGAATTTTAAAGTCGAAACAAATATTAATACACCTATCACTCGATTTACAACTTTCTAATTCAATTTTTTTGGCAATACTGATAACAAATCTTAAAAATACGAATTTCTTTCCTTTAAAGAGCCTACCTTGAATGCAAATCAGGGATTAAATTATTAACTAAAAACAAGAATTTTATTTGCTTTTAAATAGGAAAGATTCTAGGCATTAAATGGGCTATTTGTGATAAAAATACGTGATCCTACAACTTTTCTAGCCGGTTTCAATTCCAATTGAAAAGAGGTCGAAATTACAACTACTAATTTAAGGCTTCTATATGTATAACAATATCGATTATATTCTTCATTTCAACAATTTCAACGAATAGTTGTAATAATGGCAAACATAAAAAACGTTTTGTAATTAAAATGCAAATATCTGTAGCAAGTTTTATTATCAAAAATTCACAAATTAAAAGTTCTCAACAGAGAATGAACGAAACTAACAACAGTTCTATTAGCTGCTTATCCATCATCAAAAACTGTATTAAATTTATAAAATTTTAAAATAGTTAAAGTTTCAAATAATAAAAGTTATAGAGTTTTTATTTTAAATTATTGTAAATAGAAAAAATTGAAGATAAAGAGGAAAAAAATCTAGAGTTACTTATTTAAAAATTCATAACTTTAAAACTAATTAATTAATTTGAATTGTTTTTTATTTGTTTTATTACAAATTTATTTAATTAAAAAAACTATAAATTTATAGCTTTATAATTTTGTTCCGAATATAGAAAATTAATGGTTTGTGATGGAAAGTACACGTGGCGCATCCACCATTTTTACACTAATTTATTTCCTATCAAAATTAATTAGGATTTTTTATGTTGTTATTGTTGTTGTTGTTGTTGTTGTATTGTTGTTGAAAACACTCATTTTAATTCAATAAATATTTGATTAACGACTTAACAATACGATCAAATTCGCAATTTACAATTTATTGTTGATTAACGCATTTTTCGTTCCGGTTTGCCAGCAAAAATTAGGTTATAAAATTCTAACCATTAAATCGATACGCGTACGTGACAAATTTCAGCTCTATTTCATAAAAATTATAACAATTATTTTATAAATATCTGTGCTAATAAGAACAACACGTAAATTAATAATTAAA
This sequence comes from Mylabris sibirica, assembly GCA_039776855.1. Taxonomy (NCBI): domain Eukaryota; kingdom Metazoa; phylum Arthropoda; class Insecta; order Coleoptera; family Meloidae; genus Mylabris; species Mylabris sibirica. The sequence continues at coordinate 11,176,200 of CM077842.1, read as the reverse complement.
CGACAATCGTTTATTTATTTTTGCCTTTTTTTTTTAATTGTTCATTATTTAATTACTTCCATACACACATACACACATGAAACATTTCTATCACTAAATCTAGTTTAAAGTTTTCTAGAATTTAATCTATTTAACTTACAACAATAGATGATAATTCCTAACATGAAAATGTACGATTATTTGTTTAACATTTTCATCACACATTTGTACAAAATTTTAGTTGTTTCACAGTTTCTAAAACTATACATATTCTAGACAATGGAATAATGAAGGAATTCAATTAAAATTAGTAACTCTCTATATGCGGTACCAAATTATAAATATGCTCCAAAGGCAGCAAGTACCTTATATAGCGAATTTTTTTATGTATCTACATGCTGAAATATTAAATGCAAAACATTCTTATGATACTGACAATTAATATATTTTAATAATATTGAATCAACTAATAAATTCATTTCCCGATGTTATTTTAATATTTCTGATTTTTATTGAAAAATTCTTTTAATCCACAAACAATAAGAAACACTAATAAAATTTCAAATTTCACTCGTTTCTAAGTTTGTTGTTTGTCTAACACGTCTAATCAAGGCCTGCTTGATTTTTTCAAGCGAAATTCTCTAACAAGCCTTGCGTCTAATATTAACTGTCAAAATTAGCTGGCCTCTGCGATTATCAATTTTTTTTCTAATATCAATTGTCAGAACACATAGCCTCCTGAGATATTCGATTTTACTGTTAATACTCAATAAAAATATTTTTGCATTTTTCTTGCGATCCAATGAACCGATTTTGATGATTTTTTTTCTGGGTCATAGAGAATGGTCGGCTCTACTGTTATTTTAATTTTCATCAAAATCTAAGCAAATGTAATATTGAAAATGATTTTTTCAACATTTCTTCAGCTCTTATTCCAAAAGTGTTGGCCCTACCAGTCTGGTCAACGAACTCATCCAAGCTATGCCAAAGACCGATTTTTGTACCAAGTTTCATTAAGATTGGACTATTTTTACGGCAGTTATCGTGGGTATACATATATATATATATATATATATATATATATATATATATATATATATATATATATATATATATATATATATATATATATATATATATATATATATAATAATTTTAACGAACGATGTATATGGGTTCTTGAGGTCCCAAAACGAACTTCTGTGCAAAAATTTTTCGGAAATTCAAAAGTGAGGATCTCGTCATAAGCTAATTTTTTTAAAAAAATTCGCTAAAAAACATTGATGATTTCATATTTCCCACCAAATTCATAAATAATGACGCCACGGTTGTTTCCAATTGAAATAATAATCAATAGATGGCGGTAGATTAGACAGGTGTTGAAATTTTTTGATTAGAACTTCTGTATACTTCGCTAGAATATTCTTTATCTCGAAAATGGTAACAGATAACGAATTGGTAGATGTTTTATTCGATTTTAAATGCAATTTTACATCTCTGTAGCTAGATGGATTTTTGGAAAATCGACTGTATTTCCTGAAAATCCGGAAAAACCACCTTTTTGTTGTTCAAAAAAATGTATTGGCAGAATACAAATATCTTTTTGTACAATTAATAAAATAAAATGAAATTTATATGAATAGATAGACGAAAGTTAGGTAACACTACAATTGAGGTTGTATAGATTTTCAATTTTGTTTTCCATTTTCCGGAAAAATGCATCCAAAGTAACCTATTTTTTCGAAACTATAAATCAGAATAACCGATAAGAAATACAACACAGTCGCCCACATCGACAAGTGCGCAAGCAGTTAAACAAGATATAAACATTGTTAGTCCTTATTATAAGTGGTCTACTTTGTCTGTAATCAAGGCAACTAACGAAAATTTTTTTTTTTTTAAATAAATTGTACAACTCAGTCGTTATCCATTATAGAAGAGGACTTGTGGTTTAACACTAATCGTTTTTAAAATATTTGCAATAGTGTCGAAACAAAACAGAATTTACTGCCGAAACCGAAATTTCGGCCACGGTCTCAGTTTTGGCCGAAACCGAAACCGATTAACACATGTTAAAATTTCTATTATACGCTGAAATCTAGTACGTTTACATATTATACAGTTAATTCATGTTAAATGAAACAAAAAAACAATTAAAGTATCTAAGAAGATAAAACCTAACCTCAAGCCGACACAAATACGACAATTCACAAACACTGACTTTCGATGCGGTCAAAGTTTCGGCTGATTTTTTGGCCGAAAAGAGACTTTTTGACCGAAACTTCTGTCAGTCACTAATTTTCAATTTTGCAGTGCTTAATTAAAAGACTATCGATATTGAAATAAAACATGCATATTTTATCAAATTTCGCCATTATTCATTATTTTTTACGCTGAAATCAATCTCACTTTCAGTTAGTCTAGAAGCCACAATATCTTGCGTGTTTTTTTTATAACTTTTTTTATACAACCAAAAACACCATTATGATTTTATATTTCCCACCAAATTCATCAACTATAACGTCACTATTATTTACAATTAAAATAATAATCAATAGATGGCGGTAGATTTGACAGGTGTTGAAACGTTTTCTTTCAAACACCCTGTATTGAACGCATTGAAGATCACGAATTTATTGAGGAATTATTATTATTATTATTATTGTTGCAGTTATTTGTTATCAATTGATCTTGCGCATCTATAAACGTCGATTAAAGGGGATGAATTATTTATATTTTCTTTTGTCGATCTATTATTGTGAACAATTTACAGGTGTTTGATCTTCACTACCACCATCATTATCATCGTTATCATCACTTACATATATATTATAAGCCATTGGGTGGAAAAATTGTCGATTGATATAGAGAGTGAGCTTTGTATAATTTGTGCTGATTTCACTACTTTTGAAGTATAGACAAAGAGATGTATATGGGGGTTATTGGCGAGGGAGTGGGATTGTGGGGGGTTGTCATGAAATAAATCAGTACGAGATCCTGAAACGAACTCTCTCTATCTATCTATCAATAATCCATCCATCTATCGATCTTTATTGTTCAAGTTTTGTAATTATTATCTTTGTAATAAATCAATCTGATCGGGCTGACAGTTGTGAGGCGCCTTTCAACCATTTTGACATAAATCAAACGTTTTACAAACGAAGAGACTGGTGTGAAACAGGCATACATGTCCAAATATATTCGATTATAAACGATTAATTCCAATAAACTTGCAACAGTAGAGGGGAAAATTGTGCGAGAAAAAGTGCTCTTATTTTTTCAGCAACATTTTCTTGTTGTTGATGTTAAGTTTAATTGAATTTGTCAAAGTGGGTTTGTAAAATAAATATTTTTACAAGAAACGACAACGGTACACACACACACACACACACACACACCCCTAATAATAACCAATTCAATTCGTATACAGAGTTTTTTTTTTTTAAGAGTGGTCAATATTCTTATGAAACTCCTATTAGTCGACGAGCGATTCGGAAAATATTTCAGGGATATGTAGGAGGGTCCTTAAGGAACATTTCAGCAAAATTATAACTTCGTAGCTCATTTGAAAGTTGGTCAAAAACTGTTCGTTTCTGACGATCTAACGATTTTCAAAAACGAACTAAACACGCAAAACGACTTAGAATGACACTAGGAACCTCCCAAAAATGATTTTTTCGTTTATCTCCATTTTATTCTGGAACAGGTGGAAATATTTCGTATTTTCTCTGGAATACAATAGAGAAAAACTGAAAAAAAATCAATGTTGGGAAGGTCTCTCTGAGTCATTTTTAGCCGTTCTGCGTGTTTTGTTCGTTTTTGAAACGATCGTTTTTTGACCAACTTGGAAATGAGCTACAAGGTTCTAATTTTGCAAAAATGTTCCCTAGGGACTCTTCTACAAATCCTCAAAATATATTTCGAATGGCTCGTCGATTAATAGAAGTTTCTTAGAACTAAACATACTTAGACCAAACACCCTGTAGAGATTTTTTTTTAAGGGTGGTCAATATTCTTATGAAACTTCTAGTAGTATTAGTCGACGAGCGATTCGAAAAGTATTTCAAGGATCTGTAGGAGGGTTTTTAGAGAACATTTCAGCAAAATTAGTACCGCGTAGCTTATTTAGAAGTTGGTCAAAAAACGCGTATTTCTGACGATGTAGCGATTTTCGAAAACGAACCAAAAACTTAGAATGACTCTAAGATCTTGTCAAAATTGATTTTTCCCGTTTTTCTCCATTTTATTTTGGAACAGATGGAAATATTTCATCCAATCAATGTTGGGAAGGTCATTTAGTTCGTTTTTGAAAATTGGTAGATTGTCCAAGACAATCGTTTTTTCACCAATTTTAAAATGAGCTACGAGGTTCTAATTTTGCTAAACTGTTCCCTAGCGACTCTCCTACAAATCTTTGAAATATTTTTCGAATCGCTCCTCGACTAATAAGAATTTCATAAGAGCAACCATATTTAGATCGAACACCCTGTATAGAATTTTTTTTTTAAAGAGTGGTCAATAGTCTTATGAACCTTCTATTAGATGACGAGTGATTCGAAAAATACTTCAAAATTTTGTAGGAGGGGTGGGGGCCGAGACCATTGTAGCAAACTTCGTAGTTCGTTTCAAAGTTGGTTAAAAAACGTTTGTTTTTGACAATGTCAAAATTTTTAAAACGAGCAAAGCACGCAAAACAACTAAGAAGATTTTTTCGTTTTACTCCCTTTTATTCTGGAACAGGTGGAAAATTTCTCTAGAATGAAATGAAGGAAAACGTAAGAATCCCTATGGGGAGAGTCTACGAGTCATTTTTAGCCGTTCAGAGTGCTTTGCTCATTTTTGGAAATCGCGACATTGTCCTAAACGATCGTTTTTTGACCAACTTCGAAATGAGCTACGGGGTTCTAATTTTGCTCAAATGGTCTTTAGCCTTATTCCCAATACAGATCCTTGAAATACTTTCCGAATCGTTCGCTAACTAGTAGGAGTTTCATAAGAATTGATCATTTAAAAAAAAACCTTATAGGTACAGGGTTATGCAAATCAGACAAAAAGGCCTTATGGCAAGTGTAGGGTGGTACCTGAAGGCCACTTTAGCAAAATTAAAACCTCATACCTCATTTCGAAGTTGGTCAAAAAATGCTCGTTTTTGACAATGTCGCAATGTTCAAAAACGAGCATAGCACTTAAAATGACTAAGAATTACTCGTAGAACCTCTCAACAGTGATTTTTCGTTTTTCTTCTCTTTACTAAGGAACAGGTGAAAATGTTTCGCATTGTCTCAAGAATGCGACAGTCTACGAGTCATTCTTGAAATATTTTTCGAATCGTTCGCTAACTAGTAGGAGTTTTATAAGGATTGATCACTTTTAAAAAGAGACCCAGGGTTATGCAAATTAGACGAAAAGTTTTTATGGCATCTGTAGGGAGGTACCTGGAGGCCATTTTAGTAAAATTAAAACGTCGTAACTCATTTGCAAGTTGGCCAAAAAATGCTAGTTTTGGACAAGGATTCCGATCCACATTAGCCACAGCAGAATCGGATATACAATAACGATCACAACAGTAAAATTCTGGTCGCCAAAAAGCCACTGCGGAATCAAGTATACAATACAACAACGATGACAATGGTAATATTCTGGTCGCCATTAGTCACAGCGGAATCGACATCTTCCGGGTCGCCAAGAGCCACTGCCAGAAGTGTTCGGAATGAAGAGTAGACAGAAAAGGTTTCATCTACGGCCGGTCGGTTCGGTTAATATTCATTTTGTCATCAGTATAATTCCCTCGCTTGCCAATCTTGTGCCGTTAGGTGCGACGAGTCAGTTGTCGGTTGGCGGCCGGTCGGGATGGTTCGTTACAATAAAATGGAGTAAAATGAGAAAAATCAATGTTGGGAGGATGATCGCTACCTTATCCAAAAAAAAACACGTTTTTTTACTAACTTCCTAATGACCTAGGTGGTTCTAATTTTGCTGAAATGTTCTCTAGTGACTCCCCGACAAATACTTGAAATATTTTTCGAATCGTTCGCTAAATAATGGGGGTTGTTATAAGAAGTTTCGTCCGAAGTGAATAACCTTGTTTAGACGAAGAAAACTTAGTTGGATAGGCGATGAAATGACAACGTAGTGCGTAGATTGATTAATCATATGCCACTATCCAACCTAATAGATGGCAGTTAAAACACGAAACATCAATTAATCCACTACTACCAACTATTTGTAATTATAAGTTGATTATCGTCGACAGATCTGGGTTATATTCTTCAATTAATGTCAATTACCCAGTGTTACCAACGTACATTTTTAAATGTTCATCGAATTAATGTTGGATTATTACAATTTTGTTAAATTCAAAAAAAAAATCTGGAGGGGTAAATCAAACAAGACTTGTAAGGGAAATTAGTAGTGCATTAGAGAATTTAATGTACCGTAATCTATAACGTAAACTATAAGGGCGGTGTATATACAGAACAACAAAAAAAGGACATCCCCAAAGGAAATCTAAAGGATATTTGAGATGTCTTCAAGGAGGTGAAATACAGCAATCTAATACGAATTTGAATTTATCGTCATTGCTAATGAAATATTCAACAGGATTCTTGAAGACTAGCAATGGATAATTATTTATCAATTGGGGATGAAGGGAAAAAAATCGTTAAAACAAAACTTTATAAATATTCATTCTTTATATACAGGGATGTTCGGACAATTTATCCGTTTACATTAAACTAATATGGCGATTCGAATAATATTTTAGGGATATTTAGGGTAGTCCCTGGAGAGTATATTACGAAAAGTAAGACGCTGTTGCTCAATGGGAAATAAGTGAAAAAGTTATTTGTTTTGGAGATGACTCAATTTTTACCAATCAGCTGCACACATAAAACAACTAGGAATGACTCCGGGATCTTACCAATATTTTTTTTTTGCTAATTTCAAAGTTCGTCAAAAAGCGATCGTTTTGGACAATGTTGCAATTTTTAAAAACGAACAAAACACGCGTAGATTTTTACCAATCAGCTGCACACATACAGCAACTAGGAATGACTCAGGAATCCTACCAATTTTTTTTGCTTTTTCCAAAGTTGGTTAAGAAATGCTCGTTTCTGACAATGTTGCAATTTTTAAAAACGAACAAAACACGCAGAGCGACTAAAAATGACTCGTAGATTTTTACCAATCAGCTGCACACATAAAGCAACTAGGAATGACTCGGGGATCCTAGCAACAATTTTTGCTAATTTCAAAGTTGGTTAAGAAACGCTCGTTTCTGACAATGTCGCAATTTTTCAAGCGAGCAAAGCACGCAAAACGATTAAAAATGACTCGTAGATTTTTACCAATCAGCTGCACACATAAAACGACTAGGAATGATTCGGGGATCCTAGCAACATTTTTTGCTAATTTCAAAGTTGGTTAAGAAACGCTTGTTTCTGACAATATCACAATTTTTGAATACGAGCAAAGCACGCAAAACGACTAAAAATGACTCGTAGATTTTTACCAATCAGCTGCACACATAAAGCAACTAGGGATGACTCAGGAATCCTACCAAATTTTTTTGCTTTTTCCAAAGTTGGTTAAGAAATGCTCGTTTCTGACAATGTTGCAATTTTTAAAAACGAACAAAACACGCAGAACGACTAAAAATGACTCGTAGATTTCTACCAATCAGCTGCACACATAAAACAACTAGGAATGCCTCGGGAATCCTATCAATATTTTTTGTTTTTTTCAAAGTTGGTTAAGACACGCTCGTTTCTGACAATGTCGCAATTTTTGAAAACGGACAAAGTACGCAAAACGACTAAAAATGACTCGTAGACCCTTCTAACATTGATTTTTCCCGTTTTTCTTAATTTTATTCTAGAACAGGTAGAAATGTTTTGTATTGTATCTAAACAAACGAAAAAAAAATATGTCGGAAGGGGTTTCAAGTCATCTTTAGTGGTTTTTTGAACGACTTCCAAATGAGCTACGAGGTTCTAATTTTGACAAAATGTTCTCCGTGTTATTGAAGCTAAGACGAAGAATTTCCAGTTTGTTGGTACTAAAATTAAAAAGCAAAAAAAGATGCAATAAAATGTTGAAGGGTTTAGCCTTTGTGTAGTAATTTTATGTCCAATAACTTCAATTTCCACCATTTCCAGAAATGACAGAAGGACGTTTAGACCTTCAATCGATTCTCAAAATTTTGATGTAACCAAAAATTTATCAAATAGAACTTTAATAGGGACGTCATATTGAATTATCCGATATATATAACGATCAATAAAACTAATAACTAAGTAGCGGCATTTGCCCTGATAACGGGGCAGTTGACGTCACTGTTCTGAACTATTTTATATGTAAGCGCTCTCCAATCGCGCTTGATCTCCATCAGCCTCTAAATGGAGTTATACGTTTATTAGTAATACAATAGTCATTTAATGTAGTTGATCAAGTGAGTAAGTGACGTCACAAACAATAAACAGGCGGTCTACTAAAGCTAATTTTTGCCCTTTCTCTTGCGAGATTTTCACAAGCGCAGCGAGTAAGTAAATTCAAGTATTTGGTAAAGTACAAACAAAAAAATTACGATTATAGTAAGAATCGAGCATCGGTTATGTCTATGGTGTGCGTTGACGATAGTCGCGCGACAATCTAAAATAAATTCACGATCCTATTGCTAACTAATAATAACTTTAAAATCCGAAAATTGTTTATTTTTTTTTTTGAAAAATCACCAATACAATTTCCATTTAATCTAACAGTATTGATTTCCAAATATAGAGAAGAAAATGCGGATAGTCGATGTGTCAATTGCCAGATTCGTTTCTATCTAGGAAGGTGAAACATTGAGAATGTGGTATTAAATGTGTTATGACCTTTGATTTTAGCCTTCATGGCAAACGATTCACCTCGACTGTTCTTCCCCACTTGTGTCATCTTTTAAATATGAGATTGTAGGTCAAACTACGGTCGAACGTTTTCTTCTTCTTTCTCTCTCTTTTTCTTCATATAGATTTATCTTGATTTCCTACACCAATCACGGTCATTTTACTCAAAATAATCCATTGAACAATGAACGAAATTGTTGTAAAAAACGTATCGATATTCCTATTTAGAATTTAATTCTATTTTTGATGATGATGATAATGATAATCATTAAACATCAACATCAATGGTGACTATTTGACTTTTAACTACTAACCTTTAGAAATAAAATAAACATTTTCTCTTCCCATCCATGTTCTACCAATATCAAATCAAATAAGACCAAATTGGATTATTTCCTTCTTTTTCCTTTCGTAATTAATTAGAATTAGAAAAGGAATATTTCGATTTCTTCAAATGCATATCTATTAAATTAATTGGTAAAAGTGGAGATTCGCGTGTTAACTCTCTATATTCAACTTGATTCTATTCTACATATACGTCTCTGTCTGTTTTTGAAGGAAATTCAATTTTCCTACCATAGTAATCTACAAGTTTTTTTTTCTGGTCGATTAATTTGTATTTTAATCAGAAGGAAAAAACACAACACCATCACCGACCGCGACAAGGAAAACTCTGTTAATTAAGTTTTTATTAAAGTTGATCGACCTAATACACAACGCTGTCGTTCGTTTCTTTATTCAATTCCACTTTTAATTGATTCGATCGGTATCGATTTCCGTTCAATTTTAAGCCAGCCCATCCCGTTTGTTGTGCCATTTCGATTAACCAGCTCGGTTTAACAAACAAGCGGGGAGTTTTATGAAGAAAACAAGTGTAATTATACAACTCGCTATAATGTGTGCTATTATTACAGAGGATGAAAGTTATAACACAACCGAGCGAGGCGAGCGAGTGTTGTAATCATTCAAGGTAATAATAGCACACATTATAGCGAGTTGACAATTTCTGGTAGTGTACAAGTATAATCGTCTACTAGGTCACTTGCCATTTTAACTACTACGTATATTCTCACAACTAGATATTTGTTTGAAATGCCGTTTTATTTATTTTTGTCGTTACCATGATTTTTATATTAGACAGAAACAATGAATCAAATACCATTTTCTGATTGGCTTACAAGAGAGGGAATAATGGTTCATTATTCCTTCTTGTATGGTGTGCTATATGGATAAAATAGTAACTTTCTATAGGAACTAAAAATCAAGCCTCCTTTGTTCTGATTCTTTACTTATCAAAGTTTATTGGGAATGACAACTACTTTTTTAAATTATTTACACACTAGTGTGTTATGGATATGACACACTAATCATAAATTATTGCAAGTAAAACACCGCAAATTAAAACATTAATAACAATTTTAAGTGAAAATTTCAAAAAGACTCTTAAATACAATTTGACAGCTGTCATTTGAATTTAAGTGACAAACGTTCAACTACCAACTTTAAAAAATAAATCACACTAGCTATGAAAGTAAACTAAAAAGGTGTTTTAATATGTATTAAAGCATTTTTTAACTTGCCTTAACAATACTATTACGGACACGACGAAATAGAAAAATTACCTTAATAATAATAATAATGATAGTAGTGATGATAGAGACAAAACAGGTCAAATAAGGACAGGGACATGGATTGATTTACAAATAATTGCATTATTTACGATAATTGTCCATGTCGTATTCAATATGAATATATCGATTTCTACACAAATACTAACACGACGAGAAATTGTACAAATTAAGTACACACACAAACACACACCTACAGAAATAAAAAATAAAAAAACTAGAAAAATATCGTTTTTCCAAATGGAAATTTATTGAAAAGCATTAGCGCCTCCACCAAATTTCACCCGGTTACAGTACCATTTGATTTTTTTTTTTTGGTTAATTTGTTTAGTTGGCACCATTACAACAGGATTAATGGATAACTTCACAAGTAATAAATCAAAGGCTAACAAGAAAAATGATCGACAATTGTACTTTTTTTTTTGGTTCGTTGAATTAATAATTTAAACCAAGGCTTGCTTGATTAAGTAGCTTAACGCTGTCTAACAGGATGTGTTTTTTTTTTATATTTTCATAAGAAGCAACTTCTGAGAAAACGCAAATTTTCACCGCAATGGCGCTAGTTACCACGCCAACTTTCATTGGTTGTAGTAGTAGTAGTAGTAGTAGATTTATGACATTTTAGCCACATGAGTAAAATAGAGATAGAAATACTAGCTGTTTCTTTTCATGCTATAGTAAGCAGCGCCAATGCGGAGAAAATTGACATTTTCTCAAAAACAACAATTCAGGTCACATGTACAGACCTGTTAGACAGAGTTAAGTTGATTATTTAAGTAGCACTTGTTTTAAATCATCAATTAAATGTCTAGTGACTTTACTGTGAACCAAATTTGATTTGGTAGTACTGCTATAGTTTAAATTTTTAGCGAAAACTCGGCAAGCAACATAATAATATTAGAATAAAACGGCAATAAATTTTGATCTTCAGAATGAAAGTGAAAATTATGTTTATTTTATCACACTCTATAAGAATATCTACGTTTATCTTTCATAACCTATAAATTGAAAAGAAAATAGGATATTTTATCGCACTTAGTTGGTATTACTGTAATAAAATAACTCAATAAGTGTGTTTATACATACATAAAAAAGATACTTTAAAAATGATTTATGTGCTAGTATGTTTTAAAGTAACATCAAATAGGTAAATTTGAAGACTATAATGACTCACTTTATCGGACTGGAGATCATAATGACTTATTTTATCGTACTGAGTACCACAATGAGATTTATTTCACCAATATCAAGCAGCAAAGCAAATCGTTTCTCAGCCTTCGAGTCGTCTGATAAATTTCACGACATGTACCATAATGATTGACATTACGAAACTTGTAATATAAGTAAATATTATCTTTGACAAAACTGTCGCAAAAAAATGGTAATTATTGAATCATTATCATTTTACACGATAAATAAGATCATCCCTTAGTAGATTTAGTTTTGATAAATTTCAGTTGGTAGCACTTTTTTAAAATTAAAAGTATTATTATTCTCATTATTTGATTCGGGTAAAAACAGAAAATAGGGTATTTTATTCAACTAATTGTAAGTTGGTAGTACGATAAATATTTAGGTAAATTCTGAAACTAATCAAATATTTATAGGAAAAGTACAGCAAAACATCAGCAAAACCGAAATAAATGACTTTTCTGGCAATTATAGTAACTTTTGTGACGAAATTATGACAGTTGGTGGTGGTGTTTCCTTTAAAATTATAGGCGCCAAATTCAAAATTAACTATATTCGGTTTGAATGGCTGTAAATTTTGAGGCTTACTTGATTTTACAGCTCAGTACAAACTTTTAAGAAAATACCAATTTTGGCCGCATTGGCGCTAGTTACCACCGTATGAAAAGAAATATATCTATCTCTATTTTACTGTCATAATTTATGACAGTTTAACCACACAGTATGAGTAAAACACAGATGGAAATATTAGTTATTTCTTTTTATATTGGAGGAATTAGCGCTAATGGCAAAAGCAGGCATTTTAAATCAAATGAACCGGCCTGATAGACAGCGTTGAGCTGAAAAATCAATTAGTAAATTTTTTTTTTTTTGAAAAGTGTATTTGGGTCATTTTTTCACCAAAACAGTGACTGTTGGCAACAATGACAACTTAGAAGTATGACCAACTCAATATTTCAAAAATTCCTAAACTACTAACCGTACTTTGTGAAAAAAATGATATCTTAAGTTGGTATTACCATCTCCCCCTCTCTCGCTCAAATACATTTTTATAAATTTTGTGGCGCCCAATTCGAAATTCCTTTTCAAAATCTAATATAACTTTACATTAGAATACAAATTGCTTTATTTAATAATTAATCCACGAAATACGTTGCTCATTTATAGCTTTAAAAACATAAAGAGCATTATCGAGCGGTTGTTTTTTTCCATTCAAACAAAACCTTGTTTTATTGTAATTTACACCACAATCCTGTAAATATTGTGTTACATACGATGGGATATTTGCATGTCAACAATAGGGATGTGTCATGGAATATGTAAGCAGAAATACAAATGCGTAAAGTGGACACGTACTACTACTGTATTGTTATTTGTTGGTTGTACAACTGAATAAAATAAAAAACACTAAACAATAAATTTACGATTTTCTATACAGGATGATTTACGATCATCAAAAATTACCGACTCAAGGCCTTCTTGATTTTTCAACTCAATACTGTTTAACAGGCCTAGCATTTTGTTAAAATCTCATAAGAAGCAAACTTGCCAATTTTGGCCACTTTGACGCTAGTTACCACCGTATGAAAAGAAATAGCTATATAGTATTGTTATCTCTATTTTACTGTCACAACTTATGACAGTTGAATCACGCAGATAGAGATGGAAATACTTGCTATCTCTTTTAGTACAGTAGTAACTAGCGTCAACGCGGCAGAAATTTGAGTTTTCTCAAAAGCAGAAAATCAGATCAAATGTACAAGTTTGTTAGACAGTGTTGAGGTGAAATATCAAGCAGGCCTTGATTGATTTTTGAACATTTCATTTAAAAATAACTCAAGAAAAGTTCAAAGCAATTTAAAAAAGAGTTTTAGAAGTTAACAATTTTTGCGCGAGATCAAGTTTAAAAAAGAAGCGTACTAGCGCGAGTCTTTTAATGGTTGAGTGCAGGAATTGACTTCTGAAACGAGTTTTTTTATACTGTTTTTTCTATCTGGCACCCTTTTTGAAATTTAGCCAATTTCCCGGCAGTTGGTATTACCTAGAGCGACATTTTAAAATTGTACAATTGTTTTTTCTTCTGAACTCAATTGTTAACATTTAAATTCAGAAACCATCACAAATGTGAGCGGCAATAATAGAATCAATCAGATTTTTTTATTAACAAATAACGTATCTGTGATAATTTGAGGTTATATTGTCAATGTTGACGTTTCTTTAGCGTGCATGACGCATGTGTAAGTTGCCAGCCTTAAGAAAAAAAAATTATACTAGCTATTAAAATCTCCAAAAGGAGTGCGTTAACAGGTATTAAAGTATTCCTTTTGTTATATTAACAACGCTATTATAGACGCAAAATAGAAAAATGACGTTTTGAAAAAATTGCACGTAAAAATTTCCAAATACAAAAATTATATGTCAAATGTCAAAATATTAGTGAATTTGGTTGTGAATAGTATTATCTCATTTTAATATAAGCGGCTAATTTTTACTAAAGTTAAATTAAACTAAAGCGGCATAGTCAGACATTTTTGATGGTTCTGTATTAACAATTCTATTTCAAATAGTCCATAATAGTGAATCATCCTGTATATGTCATTAGAATCATTTATACATTATTGGTAGTTTTTATTATTTGTTGTGGTAAGTATTGATTGTTCTACTATTTAAACAATTATCAATTGTTCAAACCACAAATCAATAGAAATACAAACGTATAGCTGTTGTTTTTAATTATTTTGTTTTTTAATTACTTACAATACGTGGACTAGATTGTATTTCTAAGAATCATTACGCTAAAATTGGCTAATATCAGAGTTTCTTCTACTTAAATAGAATTAAACGACAATAAGAATAAGGAATATAAAATGTCGGTTCCTTCAATTATTTATAATAATTTTTTTCTGTTTTTATTTGAATTTCTCTTAAATCTCTCTACCATAGGAATTTATCCATTTTCAATGACATTATCATTAATTAGAATATGGCAATAATAGCATACGAGATGATGATGTTGTGAGGTATTAGAGTTTCTACACTATAGGCTTAATGAAACTAAATTTAATGATTTATTAGTTAATAGAGTCACTGTGTATAATTTACAACCATGTATAGGTAAGGTACAGGATCGAGGTATAATCAAATGAATCCTCATATGGTCTATTTCAAATACACGCACACATATACAGGACTGTTCCATGTCAAATGACACACCTTAAATTCAAATGCAACACTATAGAATGCATATTGCTTGAAAATGGTAATAGATAACGAAATGGTAAATGTCTTATTCGATTTTAAATGTAATTCTACATCTCTGTAGTTAGATGGATTTTAAGAAAATCGATTGGATTTACTGAAAAACCGGAAAAACCAAGTTTTTGTGTTAAAAAGGTGTATTGGCGGAATACAAAATTTTTTTTGTGTAATTAATAAAATGAAATAAAATTTATATGAACAAATAGACGAAAGTTAACTCTACAATCGAGACTGTGTAGATTTTTAATTTTGTATTTCGTTTTTCCTGAAAAATGCATCTAAAGTAACCTAATTTTTCGAAACTATAAATCGAAATAACCGATAAGAAACGAGTATTCTATTCAACACAGTCGCCCACATTGACTAGCATACAAACGGATAAACAAAATACAATCATACATTAGTCATTATTCTAAGTGGTCTACTATACATATATCTGTTAGGAACAAATATGGAGACCTTTGTCGGACGTTTGCTGCACTTTTGATTCAGTTTTTGCACTATTTTTGATATCATAATAGAAATCTTTGTGAAGAATTATGGATTGCGCACATCGTGATGTTGTATTTATACTACGATTGGCTGTCTATGGTTAAGTCTAAAATAGTGAGCGTCTAAGCGAATTCGTTAAAAATACGCCTCTTTTGCGCGTGCCGCTCGACTTTCATATAGTTCGAATTGTAACGGTACACCACTGCCCCAGAATCCGTTCTAAAGTAGATAGTGAGCGTGTTAGAAAAACAAGTGTGAACACAATTTTCGAAGCAATTTATTTGTAGTTTTTCAGTAAAATTATATCCTCAATTTTCATCCCTTACAATCAACCAGCACAGTACTTTTTCTACTAATTTAATTAAATTAAATGACGTTCATTATTCATTATGTTAACGTACTCTAACAGTATTCCTGTTGATTTTCTTGTTTTAATTCGATAGAGTTCTGAACTTTCAGGATATAGAGCGAAAAATCAAGGTACATGTCTGAAAGCTCGATATCAGTTTATAGATAAACTATACTAGGTAATAAGTGAGAGAATACACCTTGTATACAGGGTGTTTGATCTAAATATGGTCGGTACAATGAAACTCCTGTTAGTTGACAAGCGATTCAAAAAATATTTCAAGAATTTGTAGGGTAGTCCCTAAAGAATATTTTAGCAAAATTAGAACCTTGTAGCTCATTTGGAAGTTTGTCAAAAACGCTCGTTTCGAACGGGATCACAATTTTCGAAAAACTGGCTACACACGTAAAACGACTGAGAATGACTCAAAACAATCCCAACATTACTCTATTATACGAGAAACGGATAACATTTCCACCTGTTCCAGAATGCATAAGTAAAAACGAAAAAAATCACTGTTGTGGGTGATTTACGAGCCATTCTTAGTCATTTTAAGTATGCTGCAAGTTTTTGAAAATTGTAACATCATCAGAACCGAGCGCCTTTTAACCAATTTCCAAATGAACTACGAGGTTCTAATTTTGATAAAATGTTCTCCAACAACCTTTCTACAAATCTTTGAAATATTTTTGGAATACCTTGTCAACTAATGGGATTTTTATAGAATCGACCATGTTTAGAATCAAGAGCCTGTATGTATAGGACGATCGATAACTGGTATCTTTACAAATTTACAAGCAACAAAAACTTGTGTTAATCTTCGATTGAGACACTTATAACTAGAGATAATTTACGTTTGAATGTAAATGGTGGTAGTAAATAGAAGGGAAATATATAAATTAAGAAACACACCCCCGTCTACAGGGTGTTTGGTCTAACTATAGTGAGTTCTCCCGAGTCAAAATTTTAGCCCTCTTTTGATCCTAAAATGGATATTTGGTCCTCTTTTGATCCTAAAAGGAATAAAATGGACCTCGTCTCAACCTAAACGTTATTTATGGTCCTCGTTTTACCCTAAATGAAAAATTCGTGAAGCTCATCTCGTCCTAAAAAGAATTCTATGCACCTCACTTCGTCCTACATAAAATCTTGTAGGTTCATAATATTTTAGTAGAGGACGATGTTATAACACCGTCCTCTTCTAATAATAAAAATTGATTTACAACTACTGTCACGTAGATCTCCCTGTAATGGTTGTAAACAGAGCCGGCTTTAGGTACAAGCGAAGCAAGTCTGACAAATTAGTTAATTGTTAATTGAATGACAATGAAAACAGGCTACAAGCTGCAACTTTTTTAGTTATCGGTACATTTTTTCCAAATTCACAGAGTTACTCAATGGTACAATTGCGCAGATTATGGGATGTTAATAATACTTGAGGCACTTCCGGTTTGACCGGAAGTGGACCTATATCTCTTATTTTAAATAGCGACCTATATATTTTTTGATTTTGTCTTATTGTACTAAGAATTAGCTTTCCAAGGACTTATGACAAGTAGGGGTTTAAAAAAGAAAATTGCCTAAAAATAGCATGAGATTGTCCAGACTAGTCAACTCTGATTTAACGGAAAAACAACTAAATAAGGCAAATTACATAGTATTTCATAATAATAACAACAGAACAAATTTATCAATCTCTGTGGTTACTGTTTAAATAATAATGTTCACTAGCTTCAAAGCCCCCTGTGTTCTTTAAATTTGCTTTAAATCACACAGGAGAGGATAAAATTTAGAAATTCGGTAATAACTCATGTTTATTCATTTAGAGACAAAATTTCAAAATGAAAATACAAAGTACTAATATGAAGCTTGAAAATAATGTAATAAAACTAGCATGTTCCTATTTTAGTTCTTGAGGAAAATGGATTACTTTATGCCGGAAAACCTCAAAAACTGTCAATTGATCATAAGTCCACCAAAATTGATTTTTAAGCATTTATAACTAGTAAGGCTACAAATTGTGAGGTACTGAACGGTATCCAATAGTTACAATCACGTGTTTAGTTGTTTGGATCTTAAATCATGGATGACTAATTTGGACAATGTTTTGCCATTTTTAGGCGTTTTTCCATTTTAAAACCCTACTTGTTATACATTTTCGGAAAGCTTACCTTTAGTACAATAATACAAAAGCAGAAAATATAAAGGTTGCTATTTAAAACAAGAAATGTATGTCCACTTCCGGTCAAACCGGAAGTGACTCAACTATTATTACCACTCAGAAATCTGGGCAATTGTACAGTTAACCAATCCTGTAAATTTGGAAAAAATGTATCGACAACTAAAGAAGTTGTGGCTTGTAGCCTGTTTTCATTGTCACCCGGTATATTAATATTATTAATTGTATTCTATCTTAGAGTGTATGAGACAAAGAGAGAAGGTGCAAGTGAATAAGACCAAATAGATTTTATGACTCATAAAATCTATGACTCATAAAATTTTACAACTCCATAAATTATGAGATTGTCAAATTGGTCCTCATTTCGGCCTAAACATCGTTTTTCGTCTGATAAATGCCACATTTAGGCTTAAAATAGGACCAAATATCCATTGTTCAATGATCCTCCTTTCAACCTACTAAGTTTTGAAAAGTGGGTTTTGAGGGTAGAAACGAGGGCCAAAATCTCGACTCGGGCTTAGAAACTCCTATTAGTCGACAAACGATTCGAAAAATATTTTAAGGATTTGTATGACGGTCCTTAAGGAACATTTCCGCAAAATTAGAACCTCGTAGCTCACTTGGAAGTTGGTCAAAAACCGCTCGTTGCTGACGATGTAGCAATTTTCAAAAATGAACTAAACACGCAAAACGACTTAGAATAACTTCAGGATCCTCCCAAAATTGATTTTTTTTTCGTTTTTCTCCATTTTATTGTGGAACAGGTGGAAATACTTCGTATATTCTCTGGAATACATTGTAAAAAAACGAAAAAAATCAATGTTGGGAAGGTCTCTGAGTCATTTTTAGTCGTTCTGCGTGTTTTGTTCGTTTTTTTAATAATTGCGACATTGTCCGAAACGATCGTTTTTTGACCAACTTTGAAATGAGCTACGAGGTTCTAATTTTGCTAAAATGTTCCCTAGGGACTCTTCTACAAATCCTCAAAATATTTTTTGAATCGCCCGTCAACTAATACAAGTTTCTTAGAACTCACCATACTTAGACCAAACACCCTGTATATTAATTAAGAAACACACCCCCCGTCTATATCTATTAAGAATGATAAATTTCCAACGGGGCAATAAAAGAAAATGAAGAGAAGAAGTTTAAACAAAAACACAGGAAAAAATTACACAAAAACAACAATAATAATGATATTTTTAATTAATTTGAATTTTATTTCAGTATTAAACTAAGGGTGAAAGAAGCAAAACGAATCCCCTATAGAAATATGATACCGGTATGTATAAAAAAAAGAAGGAAATATTAAGAGAAACACCACTCGAATAATCAAAACGTATTATTATAACTCTAATGAAAATTGTTGGGATTCGTTCTATTTTATTATGCTTTGATCTAAAAATAATAATAATAATAATAATAATAATAATAATAAGTGAAATGATTCTTATTCCTTTAGAATAAATCGGTGTTGAATTATTGTAAAACACTGCATTGTATTGATTTTCAAAACTATAGAAATGTAAAATTAAAAAAAAAGCCATGACAGTTATACAGGGTGATTCACTATTATATTCCATAAGAAGTTTAGTCGTTTTGTCATCTACTTTACCTACTTTATCGCTCTACTAACCCCCCCATTATAGAAGTCTTATAATGCTTGCTTAGAAAATGTATACAGGGTGTAATCAAATTGCCTTTCAACTTTCGGACCACATACAGAATTATTCAAGTCGGACGAAACGTTCTTATGTCAACTCCCATATTAATTGTCGAGTGATTCAAAAATATACCAAGAATTTAAAGGAGGATTCCTAGATAATATTCATGCAAGATTAGAACCACGTAGGTCATTTTGAAGTTCAAAAATGAACTTAACACGCAAAACGAGACCCTCTCAAAATTGTTTTCTTGTTTCCCCCATTATATGCTGGAGCAGGTAGGAATGTTTTTCATTTTTTCTAGAATGCAATGGAGACAAATGAACAAAATCAATGCTGAAAGTGTCTTTGAGTTATTTGTAGTCGTTCTAGCTGTTTAGTTCATTTTAGAAAATTACAACACTGTCCCAATAGAGCGTTTTTTTGACCAGTTTCCAAATGAGCTACGAGGCTCTAATTTTGCTGCAAATCCTTGAAATATTTTTCGAAACACTCGACAAATAATGGGAGTTGTTATTAGAACTTTATGTACGACTTGAATAACCCTGTATAGGACTCGATTGAGCCGATTTGGTTAATAAGTAAGAAGATCTGTAGGGCCTTAATTTCGGGAGAAAATAACAATTGGTAGAAACAAAATTTTTGGCGTCAGTATTAATTTTTTCTCGAAATAACACATTTTAAAATTGCAATTTAAAAATGACTTTTCCGCCCGCTGATCGACCAATTAGAAGCCAGCTATCTCAAAAAGCAGTAATCGAGCGTTTTACACCTTTGAAATAGTGCAGAAAAATTGACAGTTTCTGTTCAGTAGTAGAAAAACGATTTTTTTTTTCATCTTAGTGATAGATGAAATCGACGGTGGCGTCTTTGAGTATGAGTGGATACTTTTGTAACTTTTTTCTTACCGCCATCTGTGTATTAGACAATAAATAAGTTAAATAAAAAAGGGAATCTTCCAAGAATTTATGAAAATATAATAACAAATGCAAAAATTTATCCGCTTTCATCGTCTACCTGCTGATAACCTGTTAAGGCACTGAAAAATTAACATTTCTTGAATATTTTGTAGTTACGGTCCATATTACGTAGAAGAAAGGACAGTGCTTAGAGCCATCTATCAAATAAATCTGTAATATGAATAAGCGAGAGGTTTTTGTGCAAGCTACTTTCAGCGCCAACTAACGATTGCGAAACGTACTAATTTTTATTAGGGTTCAACCTTAACAAAGTTCTTTCCAATTCTACTATAAAATGTAAATTCGACTTAAAGTATCAATTCGAACTGTTCATACTTACAAGATGACCTTAATAATGAAACACCCTGTATATGCCCATCTATCGAGAATGATATCGAAATTACAATTTATTTAAGGACGATTCCAACAACCTCAGTTAAGTCTAATAAAATAATCCTTTATACGATTTATTTGTTCGTTAAATTTAATGTAAGTTGATGAAATCGACCCTTGGTGTGTGTATTTTTAACTTCCCGCTAAGAAAAGTGCAAATTTTCAAAATTTCGGAAAGTTATTGGTTTTACCCCGATTTTCAAAAATTGAATGTTCAGCAGATCTCGACGTTTTGGGGTCCTAGGAAGCTATTTCGAAAGAGCTCCATCAAACTTAGATTTCGTGTAAATTTGGACCGATAGGTTTTGAGAATTTCCAAAAAAACCGAAAAAATTCTTTTGTTAAAATCATGTTTTTTCAAAATAACTATTGAGCTGCTGTACCGATCGATTCCATAGTCTAATCAGCTCTTGACCTTAAATAATGACGTCGAATGCCGTTTGAACGATCAAAATCGGTTGATTCGTTCATGAGTTATCGTTGTCGAAAAATATCAAAAAAAGTGTTTTCTCAACATAACTTCAAAATTACTCAACCAATCAAATTTGTACCCGTAACAATACGTTTAGAGCTTTAAAAACTGCGCCGAATGCCACAAAGCTCGTCAAAATCCGTTGATTTGTTCGCGAGATATCGTTGTCGAAAAAATTCGAAATCGCATTTTTTTCAACATAACCTCAAAATTCTTTGACCAACCCAATTTGTACTTCTCACAATAATTTTGGAGCTTTAAAAACTTAGCGGTAAGTTTCAGGAATGGCCTGCAGAGTCAACCGTATGCCAGATTATTTTTAACTTCCCCGACCAGAGGGTAGGGAAGTTATTAGTTTCGGACCAAAATTTCGAATTCGAGATTTCACCAGATCTTTACGTTTTGGGGTCCCCTGAACACGTTTTTGAAGTTTTTAGCATGATGTCCGTGTGTGTGTGTGTGTGTGTGTGTGTGTGTGTGTGTGTGTGCGTCTGTCGTTTCTCCAACGATTACTCAAAAACGGCTTAACCGATTGCGTTCAAATTTGGCCAGCATCAACTATTCCGTGGACTTTCGAGTTGATTAGTTTTTGGTACCAATCGGACAACGGGGGTGGACGGGGGAGGGGGTTGATTGAAAAAAATGTAAGATAACGTATTAATTTGATATCACCAATCGAAAGGGCATGTGCTTTTATGTCAGAAATAATACCCATCATGTGCGATATTTTTCAATCTGGCGACTTATAATGATTAAATTAATTAGATGGACAGTGATTCTTTACTAATCAAGTATGTACGCAAGACAAAAGAATAAGACATTAATATATCAAATATAAATCAGGATTTACGGCCGTTGTCTAGCAACAAGACTGTTTCGTGAAAGATCGAGTAGGTGTAAATAATTGCGTTGTTTTTTTTTTAAATTTCGGTGCTGATTTTGACATCTTTGGTTTTGTTAAAAGCTTTACTGGAATATTTGTTTAATCTTTTGTTGTGAATTTATTGTAATGGATAACATAATGAGTAATAATACTGTTGCGGGTTCCGATGTCGGGCCCGTCTTGAGATTTTTTAAATGAGTACCACAGCTTGGTTTTTCCAATTTCTTTTTATTGATTCTTAACTTAATGGTTAACTACAACCAAGTTGTCCCGACTGAAGTCGAGGGTGGACTAGTGATGGGATAATTCGAATTAAAAATAACCTGTCATCCGATTATTTGAATAACCTACGCAATTCGATTATTTTGTTTCAATAATCGAATTAAAAATAATCGGAAGTATCAATTTCCATAAGTTACGATTTGCAACCGGTTTTATGAATAACCGAAACGAAACCGAGTGCGAGCATGGATGACTGTCTGTAAATGCGCATGTCAGAGTGTTAGGAACAGGGCAGGACTAGAAATTTCATGAATAAAATGACTGAATACCTATGTGATATAATAAAAAACAACATGAATAAAAGCAAATTAAAACAAAGGTTTTGTGGGTTATAAATCAAATATAAATCTCTAAATATAGACAATAAACTAAAATCGACAAAAATACGGTGCGGTAAATAATAATCTCACAAAAAAAATCAAAATTTGTTTGGCAACAAAAATATTAAATAACTGTATTTTTGTTTACACATTATACAATGAAATACTAACCAGAAAAACAGTAGTCTTCACAAATTAAAAATCTATAAAACTTTAAAACTAAAATTGTGAATTTAAGAATACAATATAATTTAAATTTTTCGGAGCGAGTCGGTTTCTTCTGGAATTTGTAAGCTGGCCAGTTTTAGAAAACACTCTCTCTGATGGCACGGACGTCGCGGGTACACATAAGTATTTTACGGCAAGTTCATACAATTCCGGAAATAATAGTTTATGTTTTGCCCAAAACTCTATTGGATCTCTTGTGCGCTCTAAAATTGCCATTTCCAAGTACTGCCTCACAATCAGAACAACCATTGATGAAGGAGTCGAAAATGTTGTTACCTTTGATAATTTGGCGTCAAAATGAGACCAAAGGTCATTGTTAGAAGGGGTGGTAGAACTGCAAGCTTCTGGTTCTACATTCTCTTGGACAGGCTCACCAGCAGAAGATTTATTAGCAATAAGGTGTGATAGTTCTTCAGTCACCCACTTATGTGCATTGTTTGCATTATCTTCTGAACCAAATCCAATTTTTTTAAACCTAGGATCCAGAAAACATGCTTTCCCAACAATTTTATTGGTTTCAAAATTACCTAATCTACTCATAACTGTCTCTAATAAATTATTTTTAAGGCTTGTGGTAACGTCTGATTCAGTGACTATGTTTCTCAATGTGAACTGAAATCCTCGAAGTAGTGGAATAATTAATGAAATTGTGGGATATTTTTCAGCAGATAGAATTGTTGTTAGATCATATGCAGGTTTTAATACTTGAATGCATTCAGCAAGTATCTTCCATTCATCTGCATCTAGAAAATCTGGAGCATTCGGTAAATTTGCGACTGCAACACACAACGGATCCTTAATCTGCACCAACCTGTCAATCATAATAAAACACGAATTCCATCTTGTGGCCACATCTTGTTTAACCTTTAAAATTGGTAAACCCATTTGTTGCTGCACACTTTTCAGTTTGTTGCCCGCAAGCACGCTACTCTTAAAATGCCCAACAAGAGCTCGACATTTTTTTAAAATCACTGCTAGTCTCTCAGTGCTAGACAAAGCATTGTTGACGCTCAAATTGAGTGTATGAGCGACGCACGGATGGTGGTACTTTTGAAGGCAATTATTAATTGCTTTTTTCATGTTGGATGCATTGTCGGAAACAATAGTTACAATTTTATGAAATACACCCCATTCATTTAAAATTGTAGATAAACTGGCTGCAATATTCTCTGAAGTATGAGGTCCAAATATTTCTTCTGTAGCTAACACTCGCGTATGCATCTTATCTTGAAATATAAAATGACACGTTGCAGTTACATAAGCTTTGTTGCTGTCCGAGGTCCAAATGTCCGTAGTTATTGCACAATGTTTAATTTCACTTATCACAGATTTTAATAACGAAGCACTCTGTTCATATTGTCTAGGTAATAAATCATTTGTCAATTTTTTTCTGCTGGGTGGTTTATATAATGGTTGCAATTCATGCGAATATTCTAAAAAACCTTCGTTTTCAACAATTGATACCGGTTGGTAATCTTTTGTTATCATTTTTACTAATTTCTTATCGATGCTTGCAATTTTTGACTCGGAAAGTTGACTTGTAGAAGCAATTAGTTTGAGCTGCTTAGTTGTACGTTTCTCTTGACGTATGGCACCAGAAGTTTCTTGGACCGAATGTAGGACATTGAAGCCACTACCACTGGCACTGATAGCACTACTGCTACAGGAAACTGTGCTTTTAGAGGAAATTATGGACGACACTGTGTTTTGGTTTCCATGATTTTCAATGTTTTCCTGTGGCACATCTTCTTCTCGAGGAATTTCTTCCACTAATTTTGTTGTTGGGTGAATTCTTAATAAATGCTGCTTCAAATTTGTTGTGCCGCCAAAATATTTTATGTTCTTATTGCACAAATTACACTTCGCCTGATTACTGTCACTCAATTTATTAAAGTATTTCCAAACAACGGATCTTTTTTTGGCACCTGGAGCACTCATTATCCTTATTGTTATTACCAAAATCCGAAGCGCTGAAAATAATTTTTGAATGTGTAAGTATATTTTTGAAAAAACATTTGAAATATATTATTTGGGAATTTAAAAATAGTATTACCAAAACCATCAAATTAATTAGTATCATAATTAAAAAAATAAAGAAGCAGTAAATAAATACTTACTTGTTTAATATTCAATTTGTACTGACGGGTAATTCTAAAATAACTTGAACTTCACCAACAAAAATATTTTTCTTGCAGCGATATATCTGTCTGTTACTTACAAAGCTCAAAAGAAAAGTAAGAAAACTGAGAAATTGGAAAAATAAAAATTGCAAATACCTACCTACTTCTAAATTTGTTTATTGTGGAATCACGTTTCAGCATATTAAAAACCTAAATGAAAATCATGAAATATTTATGGCATAATTGGGTTTCTCACGTTTCTGCAGCCGCTGCGCTTTTTTGATAGTTTGCCGCTCACATTTGGTTCGCACGTGTAAAAATGGTCGGAGCAGTTCAGGGGTCCGGTGTGGTTTATGGCTTTCTAATTATTTTATTATTATTATTATTAACATTTTACTTTCAACAAAATATATTTTTCTCGAATTGGATGTGCTGCTGCCGCCTCTTTAGTTTGGCGCCCTAAGCGGTCGCCAAAAAAATGTGTCAAAACATGTTTAGAGTTAGACACGAATTTGAATTTCCGGGGGAGGCTAATTTATACTCCAGGGTACAGTTACTAAATATATACAGTACCGCAATTCTATGGGCCAATGTGTTAGAGAGAGAAAGCAATTTTTGACTCAACATGGCGGCATTTGGTAGAATCTGTCATACTATTGGCTATACTCAATAATTTGTCATGGAGTCAGATATCTTGCTTTTAAAATCAACTTCTCAATGTCACCAACTTATAGTTTCAAATTCAAATGTCCCCGTAAATTTCAGAACCAACATGGCAAATATTGCGGTACTGTATGTATTTAGTGACTGTAACTCCATGGGGGCTTAGCCCCCAAGCCCCCCCTAAATATAATATAGAAATTATTGCACACTTCCTATTCTTACTAAATAAAAAAAAATTAATGCTGACCTGCCTAACCGTTTGACTGGTTTCAATTTTCAATGTGTTATGCTTTGTTCGTTTTTTTAACTTTCAAATCGGCAAGCATCGGGTGATCGGGCAGAATCGGGCTATCGAGCTATCGAGCTTTCGAATTCGAGCCAAGCCGTAGCCATGTAGTTCGAGACCGAATTAAAAATAATTCGAATTATCATCCGATTATGAGAATAATCGAATCGATAGAATTCGATTATTAAAAGAAGCCGATTATGCCCATTACTAGGGTGGACTCCCCGGCTTCCTTAAATCTAACATATATATACCATCGGCTACCTGCCCTAACAATGGGACAGGGCCCTCTGTCTATCTTCGTCTCTCACTATACAACACCTTCCCCATAGGAATAAATTTTGTGCCATAGCATAAAATTTATGAGAAACAATGATGAGAAAGGGGAGAAACGGCACTTATTCTATGAAACAAAATCAAGTAATTTAACTAACAATAAGTAAATGCTTACAAAACATGAATTTTTATCTATGAAATTTCAGACAAAACAGAACATTATTAAAATTTGAATATTGTACTTAAAATTAAACACTAATTTGGTGATATATTATCGATAATTAATATACAACTAATTGTCGATATCTATCAACTAGAAATTAATTAATACACTTATAACAAACAAGGAAAAACAAAAAAAAATAAAAAAAATGAACAAAACTAAGATTAAATTGATACATGCACTGTACATACATATGTAATGGGTAATATTTGTAAACATACTGAGCTTATTACTATTTCAAGAACAAATACCTAAATCGAAATATGGAATAGATGTTTTAATCTGATTTCTCCGAATACTTTTTTAGTCTGTTGTAATGCACTTTAACAGGTTTACGATTAATTAGGATTGTGCAATTGACATCAGAGTCAAGTGAAATAACTTCGTAAGGACCGTTGTAAAGAGACTGAAGTTTTTTCGACGTACCGCTGCTAGTGGTTTCGTTTTTTAAGAGTACTTTATCTCCGATTTGAATTTCTAAATTTTTCACGTTTTTATCGTATTGGTTTTTACTCTTTTCTTTATTTTTGATAATATTGTCTTTAGCAACTTTGTGTGAAAATTGAAGTCTTGATTTTAATTCATTGTAATAATCATCATAATTGTAACAAATCTCTGGACTTTTTGTTAGAGATGATGGGAGTTTGGCAGTGTGTCCGAAAAGAAGTTCAAAAGGCGTAAAACTTGTGGAAGAATGAGGAGTTGTATTAAATGTAAAAACTGCAAATGGAATAAATTCGTCCCAATTGTTTTTATCTTTATTAATGAAGGATCTAAGGTATTCGACTAATGTTTTGTGTGTTCTCTCTAAACTGCCATTCGTTTGAGGGTGGAAACTTGTACTATTAATTTGTTTAATACGCAACAATTTGCACGTTTCTTTAAATATTTTGCTTATGAAATTTGTTCCTTGATCTGTTAGTACGATGTCGGGAATTCCGTATTTGCAAATAATTTCTGTTGTGAATGCTTTTGCTACCGTGTTAGCTTCCTGGTTTGGTATAGGAATTGCGGTTACATACTTTGTTAAATCATCAATGAATGTCAATATATATTTTTGTCCGTTATTAGTTGATGTTAATGGCCCTACGATGTCAAGAAACACTTTTTCAAATGGTTTCGATGACGTTGTAGTTAGAATCATCGGTGCTTTTGTTTTCTTTGAACACTTGTTTTTTTGACATACTTCGCAGTTTTTGACAAATCTTTTAATATCTTTATACATTTTGTGCCATTTATAGTCTTGTTTGATACGATTGAATGTTCTAGTGACACCTTCGTGTCCGCCTATTGGAGTAACGTGATATTCGTTTAAAATTGTATTTATTTCGTCTGCTGATAGATTTTCGTTTGCATTTTTATGAAGAATTGTAATTTTTATATCGGAATTTTTAAATATGTACCTGAGCATTACTCTTATATATTGTATTTTTAGTTTTTCAATTTGACAATTCGAGCTAGGAAATATAAGTTTATCAATGTTATTTTTAACACAAAATTCCTTCAAATTTTTAAAACAGTAAAATATATTTTCATATTCAGATTTGTTCGCAACATCGTTCCGTGTGATTAAATAGATAAAATACCGTGTGCCATGTTTGTTGTCACTTCGAAGATAAACTAATTTTTGTAACTCTGGGTTTTGAATTTCTAATTCTGGTTTGCTGTTATAGTAGTCTATTTTATGACATAAATTTTTATCGGTAAAATGAATTATACTAAAATTATTTCCGCTCAATGCTTTACTATCATTTTGGTCAGTTATATTATTGTTGATGATTGTATTTGTTTGGATTATTTTTAAATATTCGACATATTCGTCACTGTTTGCTGCTAATGAATGTATTTGGATACGACTCAATGCGTCTGCATTAGAATTAAACCTGCCTGGCTTATGTACGATATCAAAGTCATATTCCTCTAATTTCAATCGAAATTTCATTAGTCTCGAAGATGGATTTGAAATTGAACAAATATAAATTAAAGGTTTGTGATCTGTGACCACAGTAAATTTTTTTCCATATAAATATGGTCTAAAAAACGTAACACCGTATACGATACCAAGAAGTTCTCGTTCAATTGTGGAATAGTTTTTCTCTGCTTTTGTGAGTGATCTGGATGCAAATGCTATAGGTAAATCTTTACCGATCGGACCTTGAGAAAGTACAGCACCTAAGGCGTTTTGACTAGCGTCAGTTGTCAATATAAATTTTTCCGAAAATTTTGGATATTGCAATATCGGTGGATTAATTAGCTTATTTTTCAAGGTTTCGAACGCGTTGTCGCATTCGGAGTTCCAATTAAATTTTATATTTTGTTTTAATAGTTGATTTAGAGGATTTGCAATTTTTGAAAAGTTTTGAATGAATTTCCGATAGTATGAAGCAAAACTATAAAACGATTTTAATTCCTTTTGGTTTTTAGGTTTCGGATAATTTTTGACTACTTCAATTTTTTGTGGATCAGGCTTGATTCCGTCTTCGCAAATAACGTGACCCAAATACGTAACTTCAGTTCGCAAAAATTTACATTTGGACGGCTGAATTTTTAAATTGTGTTCGCGTAAACGTTCTAATACTTCTCGGAGTTTAACATTGTGATCCAAAAGTGAGCTACCGTATATGACGATATCATCCATATACACGAAGCATTTTATTCCTTTTAAACCCGTTAAGACTAAATCCATAAGACGCTGAAACGTTGCTGGGGATCCCTTTAGACCCATTGGTAATCGCTTATATTGATAATGACCGTCAAAGGAGAAGGCTGTTAATGGTCTACTTTCTTCAGTTAATAAAATTTGATGAAATCCGGTGGCTAAATCGACAATTGAAAAATATTTTGCGTGACCAAGTTGTTCTAAAATGTCTGTGATGTTTGGTAGTGGGTACGCGTCTGATTCGGTTAGATCGTTTAACTTCCTGAAATCGACAACTAGCCTCCAACGTTTATTCCCTTTTTCGTCAGGTTTTTTGGGTACAATTAAGATTGGTGAGTTGTAAGGTGAATTAGAATGTTCGATGATATCATCGTTTAACATTTGTGTAATTTGGTTTTGAATTTCATTTTTTTGACTATGTGGTAGTCGATACGGCTTACAATAAATTGGTTTATTCGATAGTAGGGGAATTGAATGTTTGAGAGTATTAGTGTAGCCTAATTTGTCGTTTTCTAGGTAAAATGTGTCATGAAATTCTCTACAAATTTCTAGTATCGATTTTTTTTCTTCCTCATTCATATGGTCTGTTACAATGTGCGATTCTAATATTTTGAGACGATTTTCCATGTTGACTTCCGGTGAACACTGATTGATAAGAACGTAATTATCTAATTCGTCAAATTCCAATTCATCGGTTTTGAATGAAGCAGTTTCGTTATTAGAATTTATTATGCGTATCGAACAAACACCATTTGTTGGTTCTACTATACAGTTGGGTACAAACATACCTGGCAAAATTTCTTTTTTCAAACAAAGTTTACAATCGTTAAATGATACTGGTACTTTAACTGTAATTTCCGTTCGGGCTGGTACTGAAAGATGTTTTATTACGGGCTGTTTTGGACTTAGAGTTTTCGATTGTTGAGCACGTTTTACACCCAGTAACGGCAATAAACCTATTTCATTGTCGACGCGAAATTCGACTGTTGTTAGCTCGTAATTTATAACTGCTTGAAATTTTTGTAGGAAATCGCTTCCCAGGATGCCATCATGGGACAAAGGAAAGCTATCGGGGACAATATGAAACGGATGTTGTAAAATTAACCCGCTTTCTAATTTGATTGTGCCAAAACAAACACCCAAGGATGTAATGGAATTTTCGGTTATCCCTGTGATGTGCACTTTCTTGTCGAGAAAAATTTCTGAATCATCCCGTGTTGAGTTTAGTTTTAAAATACAAATATCCGATCCCGTGTCAATTAAAAGATTTGCAATTTCGTTAATTGATAAGTCTAAGGAGACGTTTGCACGTGGACAATTACGAATTTCTTGTTGAATTGTATAAATATGGGTGTTAATTTGTTTGGAATTTATTGGCGTTGGGCAGTTTTCAAGTCCTGGACTCGAGTACTTCTGCCCTGTTGTGTACTCGGTCCCGGTTCGTTTCCCTTATTGTTTTGTACCGAATTATTAACGGGTTGTGTGGCGTTAGTGGGAGTATTACTATAATCCTCTTTAACGATTGGGCTCGAATTATTCCTTTTGCTGTTATTATACTGCCTTTTCCTGCAATTTTCTATTAGGTGTCCCGGCTTACGGCAATACCGACAACTTATTGTTTTGTTGACATTATTTTTGTTTTTATTAAACGATTGGTTTTGATTATTTGGAGAATAATTGCCGTTATTGAGGGTTTTACGCGATTTGATGCTACGCTCTTCTTCGACTGCCAACTCTATCGCATCATATAAATTATTAAATCTACTCGCTTTGACAAGAAATTTTATAGGTTCATTTAGTCCTTCAACAAATGCCTTAAGGGCTGATTTTTGGTTAATTGCTTGAACGATGCCTACAGCGTCGATGCCTTGTTCATCGATACATACATCGGTTAAGTCTTGCTGTAGTTTTTCAACGCGATCCGCAAACGTTCTTACATCGTCATTCCCTTGAGCACATGTCAATAGCTCCATTTGAATTTGACTCATTGTTCTTTTTTCCGAATATTGACTATTTAGAGTATTTCTTAAATCATCCCATGTTTCGATTTTTTTGTATTTTATAGAATTGTATGCACGACCGCTTAATTTGGCTTTGACTAAATTTAAAAATGTTATTTTATCGTTAGCGGATGTGGCGGTTTTCGAGGCAATGTCGCAACAAGCTAAAAACTTGTGCAATTGCTGTCGATCTCCGTCAAATTCAGGTATTAATTTAACAGCTAAATCTATTGAGAAAACCATTTCGTCTGTGTTTGTATTCTCGCTTTCGGAGTTATTGTCTGTGTTTGTGTCCTCGGTTTCGGACTTATTTGGCATAAGGTCTATTATAATTACAATTACATCAAACAACACTTACTGATGCGTAGATTTTCTAACGTGAGGCCTGGAGATGTAGGTTGATGACAATTCTTGGTTTCTGAAGTGTAGACTTCCTGGTGTGAGTCCTGAAGATGTGGATTGGTGATAATTCTTGATTTCTAATGCTCCGCTTTTGATGTGGGACCCGGAGATGTAGGCTTCGATGAAGTTGACCGCGGAAGGCACCAATTTAACTATCACTGCTTCGTTTGTTGTTTGTTTATTCTTAAAAAAAGAATGTGAAACTTCACCCCTGACACCAAATTGTTGCGGGCTCCGATGTCGGGCCCGTCTTGAGATTTTTTAAATGAGTACCACAGCTTGGTTTTTCCAATTTCTTTTTATTGATTCTTAACTTAATGGTTAACTACAACCAAGTTGTCCCGACTGAAGTCGAGGGTGGACTCCCCGGCTTCCTTAAATCTAACATATATATACCATCGGCTACCTGCCCTAACAATGGGACAGGGCCCTCTGTCTATCTTCGTCTCTCACTATACAACAATACTTTTACTATCCATAGAGGCAGTAAGTAAACTAAAGTTTTCTATTTGTTAAGAATAAAATAACAAAATAGTAAAGATGATTATTTCCATAATTGAAAAGAAAAAAAAATAAAGTTATTCTGGCGAGAATTGAACCCCGTAGCAAACAGATGTCAGGCGAGAGCGCAACCACTGTGCTTTTCGCAGAAATTTGACAATTTTCTCTTGATCGTAGAAAATTTTTTTTCTAATTAATGATTAACTACTGGGACTGATCAGTCGGGGAAGTTGCTAGGCCGGGTCTTCGATTCGGCCCCTTTTCCAACTCGTTTTTAGATAGGATATATCGTGTGTTTAGTTGCAAATTATGGCAGAATTTCTGTTAATATTGTGTGAAATTCAAGCTTGTTAATATGTACAGAACCGATTACAATGATTATATTACAATAATAAAAGCTACAGCTATTGTTCGAACAATCAGCATAATTGCATATTATCATTATCATTATTATTATTATTATTATTATTATTATTATTTTAACACGAATTACATTTATAAAATTGAATAAAGGTTGTACTGCTGAATATCACAGTAATTCATTCATCTTAATGAATGATAACAAAGATTAATGTTATTTTATTATTATACAATTTTTAATGTCAACTTTCACTTTATCTTGATGTTGAAGATGATGATAATAATAATAATACTAATAATAATAATAATACTTAATGAAAGAACCTGGGAATAATACAAAAGGTTGACATTATTCGATTAAATAGAAATTGAGGCTAATTGCATCTACGTAGATGTATCAATTCGCTATCATTAAATATACCAGAAGTTATTACTTATAATAATAATAATAACAACAACAACAACAACAACAAGATGGAAGATGGAATTTATTTTTTTGTGGTTTATTATTAATGTTTTTCTTCTATGGAAAATTATATAGGTTTTCAAATTAGAATTCCTCAATAAGAGATATTGTTGTGAATTATCTAACAATGCTATTATATACATCTGTTGAAAAATAAACAATAAAAAAACAGAAGTTGAAAATATAGACAAATATTATTACATAGTTTCCATTTATATTATAATATACAGGGTGAGCCAAGAGGATGGAACCCTAAAAGTATAAGAAGTTCTACTTGATGGAACTTTATGAAATTTGCTGTATAGCCGTTTTGGCACCTGAGCTACCTTTAGAAAATATTCTCGTTGTTCTAGCTATCCCCCTTATATGGGGTAGTGCACCCTACTCCCTTATTTTAAATAAAATGGTATATTTTTTGTTACATTTTTGAATTCCTTGATGAAATCGAAAGGGACTTTGATAACATGACCCATGGTCTAGCGCTGAAAGTTTTTCAGATATTTTAACTTTTCATGAAATTTTTAATTTTGCAGTGCTTAAATAAAAAATTCACAACATAGAAACTATTGCAGTTAAAATGTTAAAATTTAGAAATCTAATAGTACAAATAACGTACTTTCTATCAAACTGTAGAACATTCAATTATCTTTCAGCGTTCGGCTGAAATGAATTTTTCTTTCAGGCAATTTTCAAGCTACACAAACTTGCTTATTTTAAATAGAACCCCATATATCTGTTTATATGGTTGGATAGAGAAAAAAATTCTGCATCGAACTGTATTAACATTCCCTATATCTATCTTTGATAATTTTTCAGTTATTCAGAATTTTCAATTTCGTCTAATTTTCTTTCCTGAAATAAAATGTAAAACATAGAAGGCTTAGCAAAACAACCTCCAATTCAATTGTCACAATTAGGATGAAATTAATTAATTAAATTTGGACTGTCTCAATGAAATAAAATAACAGAAAATAGTAATTAATTAAAATAATAATTATTTCATTTGCTTTTTGTGTATGTAGGATGGGCTAAAGTTGTAAAAAATACAGGTAAAATATTCATTATTAACGTCATTTGTGGTATTTTGTCATTTTGCTAAGCCTTCTATGCATATTATTATAGTTGAATTATTTTGGCATAGGCGACTAGAAGTATTATATTTTGCTTCAGGGGGGGATTGAACGAAATTGAAAATTTTGAATAACTGAAAAATTATTAAAGATAGGTATAGGGAATGTTGATACAGTTCGATGCAGAATTTTTTTCTCTATCCAACCATATAAAGAGAAATATGGGGTTCTATTTAAAATAAGCAAGCTATTATAGTTTGAAAATTGCCTGAAAGAAAAATTCATTTCAGCTAAACGCTGAAAGATAATTGAATTCTGTTTAAATTGGCAACAAGTACACTATTTGTACTACTTAAATTCTAAGTTTCAACATTTCAGATGTTATATCTTCTAAAATATGAATTTTTCAATCAAACACTGCAAATTTTAAAATTGCACTAAAAGCTGAAATATCTGAAAAACTTTCAGCGCTAGACCATGGGTCATGTTATCAAAGTCCCTTTCGATTTCATCAAGGAATTCAAAAATGTAATAAAAAATATACCATTCCATTTAAAATAAGAGAGTAGGGTGCACTACCCTATATAAGGGGGGTAGCTAGATCAACGAGAATATTTTCCAAAGGTAGTTCAAGTGCCATAACGGCCACATACCAAATTTCATAGAGTTTCATCTATTAGAACTCCTTATACTTTTAGGGTGCCATCCTCTTGGCTCACCCTGTATATATATGTTTTTTTTCTCTTTATTTCACCACTACCACTCTATTCTATTTGTTTAATGGTGTTGTAAATGTTCTAAAAATGGTCGATGTTAAGAGAAATAACAGTTGATATCATACTTTTATGAAAATTTTAACGATATTTATAACTATACTTCAGGACAGCAAAACTTTGGCGCATCCACCAAAATTCGTACACAAATATAAGTAATTGTATACAGGGTGTTTGGTCTAAGTATGGTGAGTTCTAAGAAACTCCTATTAATCGACGAGCGATTCGAAAAATATTTTGAGGATTTGTAGAAGAGTCCCTAGGGAACATTTTAGCAAAATTAGAACCTCGTTAGCTCATTTCAAAGTTGGTCAAAAAACGATCGTTTTGGACACTGTCGCAATTTGGAAAAACGAACAAAACATGCAGAACGACTAAAAATGGCTCAGAGACCTTCCCAACATTGATTTTTTTCATTTTTTTCTATTGTATTCCAGAGAAAATACGAAATATTTCCACCTGTTCTAGGATAAAATGGGAAAAAAAGAAAAAATCACTTTTGGGAGGATCCTAAAGTCATTCTAAGTCGTTTTGAAAATGGGCGTTTTTTGACCAACTTCCAAATGAGCTACGAGGTTCTAATTTTGCTAACATGTTCTTTAAGGACCCTCGCTCGTCAACTAATAGGAGTTGCTTAGAACTCACCATACTTAGAACAAACACCCCGTATAGTTTTTTTCTCTATTTTGCGTCTATAATAGCGTTGTTAATATAATAAAGAGAATGCTTTAATACCTGTTAACGCACTTCTTTTGGATGTTTTAATAGCTCGTATAGGTAATTTATTTTCTTAATGTTGGTAGCTTGCGCATGCCTCCTTTATACATATACTATGCGATTGATGTTGTGCTAAATAAAACGTTAGCATTAACAATATAACCTTAAATTATTTTGTGTTTTTCTTTATTATTTATTTATTTATTTTCGTTAAATGTGCAATTATTATAAACGTTAATAATAACATGAGACGTACCGCTAGAATTTATCGTAATCACAGGTACGTTATTTGTTGATACAAAATTTTTACTGAATTTATTATTGCCATTCACATTTGTGATGGTTTTTGAATTTAAATATAAACAATCAAGGAAGTGTAGAAGAAAGAACAATTGAACACTTTTAAAATGTCGCTCTAGGTTAAAACCAACTGCCGCAAAATTCTCTAAATTTCAAAGATTCTATGTTTATTAAAAAAGGATACAAAACGGTGCAAAATAGAAAAAATAATATAAAAAACTTGTTTCAGAAGTCGATTCCTGCACTCGACCATTAAAAAACTCGCTCTGAGGTGTTCCTTTTTAAAACTTGGTCTCGGGCAGGAATTTTCGACTTTTGTAACTCGTTTTTTATTTTCTTATTTTCAACATGTCCAATTGGTACAATTTTTTAAACATACTCGTATTATTGACAATATTTCTCTTAATTTTACATTAAAAAATGAGTAAAATTTATAAAAACGTGTAATTATTATAATTATAAGCATTATTTCTAAAACTGCAATTACCAGTGAATTTGATTAAGGCAATTGCTGTTGGTATTACTGATTTTAAAAGATTTTTAGCGCTAAATTTGATTAGAATGATAGAAAATTAAATTAAAACTTCAAATAACTTTACAACTTACCAATTTGAATTTCTCACGTTAGTAGTTGAATATCCAAATATCTAAAACAAAAAAAGAGCAATAAATGCATGAAATAAACAAAATTCGAATTGTGATTAATGCATTAAGAAGGCTATGGGAACATCTACCACAGCAGCTATGGAGCTATTAACGTACTTTCGCTCCATTTACATGTGCAAACTTTTAGGCTCCTCGCTGTCTTAAAGCTACCTTAGACTAAGAATCCCAAGCTAAGAGACACGCAAGGATAATGGATCAAAAATTAAGCTTTATTTGGCATGCAGATGGATCTAAAATGGATAAAGGGTCTGGAATAGGTATCTATGGAAC
Organism: Mylabris sibirica; assembly: GCA_039776855.1. Classification (NCBI taxonomy): domain Eukaryota; kingdom Metazoa; phylum Arthropoda; class Insecta; order Coleoptera; family Meloidae; genus Mylabris; species Mylabris sibirica. Next base: position 11,139,286 of record CM077842.1, on the reverse strand, counting down.
CAATTTAAGGATATCCATAGCTTTAGGAAAGTCCCCTCTATAATGCAACCAATAACTCTTGCAAAAGATCTGTTTACCACATAAGGAAACCTCAGAGGTGCGTAAATAAACATTTTGACTATTAGCCAGGCAGTGCTGAAGGCTTTTAAGATCTATAGCCTTGATCAAAAAACGTTCGGGGGTGTCGTTAATCCCTGAAACAGCTGGCAAAGGGTGACAAAATTACTCTAGTCCAAAGCATCAGGCAAATTAAGGAGATGAAATATTCTATGAGGTAGCAAGAACAGGATCTGAGGCTTTACTTGTAAGTTTGCTCACTGGGGAGCAAAAATTTGCTCCCCAGTGCTGAGACATACACCTAAGAGTGCTAAGAAGCTTCTCGACCTTAAGATGGACGAATTAAAACTCCTAAAAAAAGCTTCTGATAGAACAAGGTCCAGTGAGATATCATTTCAAAAAACTGGGTATGGATGATAGTGAGAGATCTAGATTAGGTTAATTAGAGAATGATGCTTCTGAGCACATGTATTGCAAATGTAAGGCGTTGGCGCCCATTAGGCTCACCTCCTTTGACAGTACGGCACCGAGATGCGGAATGGGTCTCCTAGGATATTAATTAATTGCAAAAAAGATTTTTTCTGGGACACCAATAGGTAAAGGGTTACAAAAAATAAATCACAATGGTTCTTCTTTTCCTACTTAAGAAGAACCAAGAAGTTGCCTTAAATCGACCTAAGCGTTGATTTACATACTTTTGGGTGGAAGGTGCGCCCATATTCAAGTCGCAACTTACATGATTTAAGGCGAGTTCTTGCTAAGGCGAGCTTAAATAGAAGAAAAAGAAGAAGAGTCGAGTCTTAGAAGCTAAACGACTCAACTAAACTAACTAACGCATTAAGGGTCGATTTCACCAACATCAGTTAAATCTAACGAACAGTTAAAAACAATCGTTACTACATATGAATCATATGATTATGAAAATCGTTTTTATGAATTATTTGTTTGTTAAAATTTAACAGACGTTGGTGAAATCGACCCGTAGGGCGGCAAATTTGGAATGTTTATGAATTTCTTTAAATAAATTTTAACATTCACGAGAATTTCGTTGTTGAATTGTATAATTAACGCATCCACTTTAATGTTATGAAATTAAATAGCAATATTGACACATGAATAGATGTATTTCTAAGTAGTAGATATTTACAAAAAAAAATATAAAAACATTGAAAGTAGGTAAGTAGGACTGATTGCAAACTTTAAATAACAATAATAATAAAAGAATAAACAAAAATTACATTATTGTTATTAAAAAATGATTAACAAATAAATTACAAATATAACTTTCACTAATTCTTCTTCTTTTTATACCTACATATATACAGGATGTCTGGTAAGTCGCGCATTTCCTGCTAAGGGGCAGATAGGGAATGGAATTCTAAGACAAAAAGTTCTGTACCATTTTTTCATTTGACGCACATTTTAATTACTAATTAATTAAATAAAGTAGCCAATCAGGTGCTCTCTTTGTTTCAATGGCTGTCGCGCCAGCTTGCTAACTGGTCCGTTTCCCACGTTCTACCGTCAAGACTCTTTCCTTCTCTCTTTTTATCGCTATATCGAGCACCTGATTGGTTACATGATTTAATTAATAACTCATTTCCTATGCGTTAGATTTAAAAAATGGTACAGGATTTTTCACCTTAGAATTTCATCCCCTATTTGCCCCTTAGCAGGAAATGCGCGACTTACGGGACAGCCTGTATACAAGCAAAATTTTGCATAACTGTATCTAGTTGTAATCGATTTTTTTTACTTTTCTCTCAAGAATTTGGAAGATTCACCAAATTGTTTATGAAGTGAAAGCCGTATAGAAGACGATTAAATACCACGATTTTTATTATTTTTGTTCTCATAAATATACAGGGTGTACACAGCTCTTATTTCACCTAGCAGTTGGCCATACTTTTGGTAACGTAACGCCGTAACTTAGTTCGACCGCTTGTGTCTATTGAAAATTTGTTCTGGATTGCTGTTTTTGAGAAAATGCAAATTTATTTCCATCTCTATTCAACTCTTATTGTGTAATTCAACTGACAGTAAAATAGAGATAGAAATAGTAGCTATTTCTTTTCAAGTGGTGGTAACTAGCGCCAATGCGGCCAAAATTAGAATTTTCTTAAAAGTTTGTTCTTAATTGGATTTTAGATATAAAATGCACAGATCTGATAGACAGAGTTAAGCTAAGAAATCAAGCAGGCTTTGGAAAAAAAAATAACCAATGTCAAATGTAATAAAAAGTAGTAAAATATGAACAAAGCTACAACTACACATAACGAATACATGGCCAACTTAGAGGTTAACTAGCATTAAACACCCTGTATACGAGGATATACAAGGTGATTCACCTTAAGCGGAACGTTCTAATGGCAACTGCTATTATTTGGCGAGTGATTGGAGAAATATTTCACGGATTTTTAGGATGGTCCCCAGAGAAGATTTTAGCGAAATTAGAACCTTGTAGCTCATTTGTAAGTTTTAGACAAAGTCGTGATTTTAAAAAACGAGTTAAAGATGCAAAACGACTAATAATGACTCGGAGACTGTCCCAAAACTGGTTTTTTTTTCGTTTTGCTCCATTGCATTCTAGAAAAAATGCGAAACATATCTACTTGTTCTAAAATAAAATTAAGCTAAATGAAAAAATCAATAGTGGGAGAGTCTACGAGTCATTCTTAGTCGTTTTGCGTGTTTAGCTTGTTTTTGAAAATTGCCACATTGTCAAAAACGATCGTTTTTGATCAACTTCTCAGTGAGCTACAATGGTCTAATTTCGTTAAAATATTCTCTAGGAACCTTTCTTTAAATCCTTAAATATTTTTCGAATCATTCGCCAAATAATGGGAGTTACCATAAGAACGTTTCGTTTAAGGTGAATCACCCTGTACAGACGGAAATCAGAATGGAGACATGAACGTAATAATAATAAAATTTATTCAAATCTTTAGCATATTCTTCTCCTCTTCGTCGATATTTTACTGTATAGAAAGGTGTTATTATTCGTCTTCTACTTCTTCTTTTTCTTCTTTGTTGTTATTGTCGTGACTCTGATACTACAGAAGATTACAACCTTTAACTCTTCTCTGACTTTTATCTATTGGATTTACCAGTTAAAGTGAAATTTCCATTTAAATCAAAACTACTTATATAAGTTTAACACACAATCCAACTTAACTTATCGTATTGTTTGTGAAATTTCTTAAGGAATGACTCTCAACTAATTTGAATAATTTTAGGTGAGGCTATGTGGCAAAAAAAAAATAATCTCCGGCTCGTCCAGTTATTATAATGAAGATGTGTGATGTATTTCGAGTTAACGGCAATTCTTGTTATTATTATTAATATTATTATTTATTATTATTATTATTATTATTATTATCGGTGAATGATTCATGGAATTCTTCGTTTCTTAAAGTGAAAATACCACATGATATTTTTGTAGATTTTGTTATACAAAACGATTTACGTTAGTGTGGTTTCGTGTAAATGTTTATTTTAACGATAAAGTTTACTAGAATTGAAAATCTTAAATTCAACGATTATTGTCGTGTTTTAGTGTAAATTTTCCAATGAAAATTCATATATATTTTCCCTTCTTTTATTACAACTAGAATAATATTTTAAAATAAACTACAATCGATGTTAGAATTGTTGTAACATTATTACAGGCACGAATTTAAGAGAATCATTATTGGCTCGTATTCTGTAACAACACAAATAAAACTATCGCACAAACTCTTATCTCAGTCACCTATGAGATGCCATAAGGACCTAGATACTGCTAGGTGAAAAGCTCTGTATGCTGTATGAGGCTATAATTAGTGCTATTATTATTGAGAACGAACGTTACAACAAAAGCGAGCGAGGTAATAATAGCACACATTATAGCGAGTTGTATACTGTACAACGATTGTTTTTAACTGCATATTATTTGGTAACATCGTGCCTTAATGAATTAAAACGAAAACTAATAAGAATGTTGATGTTTCCTTGGTGGTAAATGTTTGACGGATGTTCAACCCCTAAATAGAATTTCCCGAAAAATGCTAACACAGGTATTCTCTACTTTTTCCCTCCTATTTCAATCGCTACTAATTTCGTTACAAATAACATGCATCTTTTACATTTTAATACAGAACACAACTGAGTCTTATCGAAATCAGAGAGGGCCACCTAGGAATGTTTCCTTGTCAGTAATAATCGAAATTGTAGAGGGACACCTGGGAATGTTTCAATGACTAGGGATAGAGACTGTAACTAAAAAAGTGTAGACTACGAATCTATTTGATTTATAAAATACTCGCTTTAATTAATAATAAAAGTCATAAATACACGAAATTTATGGTGTATAACAACAAAAAAAGAGGAACAAAACAAAAAAATTTCTATTATGATGCAATTAATAAATATTTAAATTAGTTACATCAATGTGTCAATCACACAATAGACAATTTCTACTAAATTGGAAAAATCTCGAAATAATGGGGACATTTCGCCAATATTTGCCCACCTCTCCGTTACTCTATTAAAGTATTTCATGTGAGAGGTTAAAAGCTCCCACAGGCCAACGAGAAATATTTGTACCGGCAACGATTTTTCCACAACGGTTACATTACGTTTAGCGGAGATATTAGAGAGTTTTTGCTTGTCACCGATACGTTATAAAATCTCCGTTAGACCTTACAAGAACTAAAATCATACCGTATAATGTGTATTCTTACGATATTTTGAGAAATAACGGAACCAATAAAAAATTGCCTCTATCGATCAGCTGATCATACTGCTAATCTTAAAGTATGTCAATTGTCCTTATAACGTGAAGAGAAAACGTCTTTCCGTTATAATCGGTATAGCGTAAAAATCGCCGTATACGGTATTCAATCTAAACCTCATAACTTTTACAAGTATAACGTAGAGCGGCTGATAAGACTTAAAATATCATATAACGTGAATTTTTTCGATATTTTAAGAAATAACGGAAGCAATGAAAAAGTTGTCCGTATAAACCACTCTACGCTTACGTGACTCAAAATATTCAAAATGGCGGATAATGATCGTCTGAACGTACGGCTAGAACAATCATCTGAATCTATGTCATATGTCATTATAAGAGCTTAAATCTTTAACGTTAAGTTAAAACGCGTTTCCGTTATAATCTGTACCGTATATTTTAAGAATATAACATATAACGTATCGGTGACACTATGTAAACGCTGCGGAAATGTCGTTATCGCTGTGAATATTTCGTATGGGTGTGTAGGAACCTTAAGATATGATTACAACAATCGAAATAAAATACATGGAATAATAATAATGATAATAATAAAAGAGATCTAAGATTATCCAGATCTTGTAATCTATGTCGCTATAGTAAGTATTTAATCCGATTAATTAATTATCTATCTCTCTCTCTCTCTGTTTTGAATTATATCAACATTGCAAAATTTCATCGAAAATGACGACGACAACTTTGATAAAAGAAGAAGAAAAAAAGTTTAAATAGTGCCGCCAGGATTGAACTCAAATCCACTTTTTGGCAATTAACATACATACCAGCATACACGAAAGTTTTACCATACAACAATCGATAAATATTCGTTGAAGAAAAGTTTTACACCCATATACAGGGTGTTTGGTCAAAGTATGGTCAGTTCTAAGAAACTCCTATTAGTCGATGAGCGATTCGAAAAATATTTTGAAGATTTGTAGAAGAGTCCCTAGGGAACATGATAGCAAAATTAGAACCTTGTAGCTCATTTCAAAGTTGGTCAAAAAACGATCGTTTTGGACAATGTCGCAATTTTTTAAAAAACGAACAAAACACGCAGAACGACTAAAAATGACTCAGAGACCTTCCCAACATTGATTTTTTTCGTTTTTCTCCATTGTATTCCAGAGAAAATACGAAATATTTCCACCTGTTCCAGAATAAAATGAAGAAAAACGAAAAAAATCAATTTTGGGACGCTCCTAAAGTCATTCTAAGTAGTTTTGCGTGTTTAGTTCGTTTTTGAAAATCACTACATCGTCAGAAATTAGCAGTTTTTGACCAACTTCCAAGTAAGCTACGTGGTTCTAATTTTGCTGACATGTTCTTTAAGGACCCTCCTACATATCCGTAAAATATTTTTCGAATCGCTCGTCGACTAATGGGAGTTTCTTAGAACTTACCATACTTATTGTTAGACCAAACACCCTGTATATTCAATATACAAATATTCAATCTATAAATTATAATAGATAACAATAAATCTTGTTTTCATACTAATTTGAACAACAAGAATTCCTGTCGAAAATGTTGCTTTTGATTAATTACAGTTTTAGTTACAAGAATTGATTGTCCTTTAATCGAAGTTTATGGAAGAGAAAAACAAACAAACAAACAAGAAGAATCGTTGATTTATTAACCAAAATACAACACAAATATCTTGTACAAGATTCATATAATTAAACAAAAATTAAAGTGTAATTGAGCGGAATTGATAAGACCATCTTGTTGTAAATTTGTTGTGATAAAAAAAAGCGGATAAAAAGTAATCTGTAAAGAGTGGATGATTCAACCAAAGCTTCGAATCGGAATTGAAGGAAAAAAAAAACGGAAAAACCCGAAATTTAAGTCGGAACCGAAATACGGAGATGACCGAAAACAAAAACCTTTTTTTTCAGTTCAAGCATACCATATGGCACAATCTTTTTCTCTGTCTTTTCTTTTCATCTCTCCATGCGTATTTTGTCCTTCATGTCTACAGGGTGTCCCGTAAGACTCTTTCCTACTGTCTTTTTAGCGCTATATCGAGCATCTGATTGGCTACATGATTTAATTAATAACTAATTATCTGTGCGTCAGATGAAAAAAGGGTACAGGACCTTTCACCTTAGAATTTCATCCCCTATCTGCCCCTTACCAGGAAATGCGCGACTTACAAGACACCCTGTATACTCAAGGGAAATATTGGGAGTTAAAAGTTACCCTTATAAAATCAGTTTTTTTTTTCAAATATATATCTCTAAAACGGCTCAATATTTTTTATTGGCTTAAAAACCAGATGATTGAGATTTTCTAGGTCTATCAAGAGATTCAAGCCGCGTTTGCATCCCTTGTTGGGGGTTGTAGTAAAGTCAATTTTTAGGATTTTTTGTGATTTTCTACCTTATGGTAAAACATATCAATATCACTATGAAAGTTCTTCTGTTAATAGAAAATTACCAAATAAAAGTTACTAGTTCGATGGTTTTTCTGTATTTAAAGTATTCACCCTGTAAATACATCTAAGGGGTTGTATTTTCTAAGGTGAAACTTGAAAATTTGAAAATTAATCATCTTGAAGTGAACTGAAAAAGGAAAAGCCGTTATTTTTCAGGTACGAAAACTGCAACCGAACGAAGACAATAATCGTACGAATTAAATCATTTATAAGAGACAGTCTGTATATTTTACATTTAGGTTAAATCGAACACTTTGTATTTTTGTGTCTTTACTCTCGATTTTTATTGTAAATTCAGCATTTTAAAGAGAATTTCAAGATGCATTACAAGGTAGTTTTTTTTTTAGAAAATTTTGATGAATTTTTGACTTACAGGGGAAAATCTTGAAGTGTATTTTTTATATTTTGCCTCATAACTCAGCCGGTAATCATTAGTTTGGACTGAAAATTACAACGTCAATAGCAAATTGAAAGAGAATTCTAAATCTTAAAAAAATCTCCGATCGGCTTATTAGTTTTCAAGAAAATTAAGAAAAACCTAAAAAATTTATCCCTCAAATTTTTGCACAATTTTAACCGAACGACATCTTGTTTGGAAGCTTATCCATGGGAAAGATCTTAAAATGTCTAAGAGGACTGCAATTTTTTTAAAATTAAATTAAATTTCCATTAATTCACTTGTTATTTTGACTTTTTCGAATAATTGTTTTGCAACAGAATTTCTGCAGTTTGAAGACAAATTTGTTTATTTCTAGGGTAAACCGTATGGAAAAAATGTTTATCAGTTCGCAAGAGACCGGATAGATGGCGCCAACAAGTGTAAAACGTGAGAGGTTGCCAAATATCTATCGTCACTTTTGTTGGAACACTGTGTATACATTTAAGTTAATTTTAGATGAAACACCTTGTAGATATTTTTTCGAATGTTAAGTCTCGATAAAAATAGACATAGTGTTTCGTTTAAAAATGATTCCATTAGATTAACAGGATTAAGAAAATTTACTTTCCATGTGGTGAATTTTCGGTATTTTCCCCTATTTTCTTCCACTATCACCAAAACAAAAGCCTTCACACTCTAATAAGCTTCTTACATGAATTGTTTATAAAGACGGAAAAAAATCGGCAATAAAAAAATTCTATTAATTAATTAATTCGACTATAGAATTTTTAATTAATTAAAACTATTATAATTTCGGGGATATTATATAAATAACGAATTTTTATCGTTGGATTATAACAGAAGAATTTCAACGGGTTTAGTTTTCAAATCGGTGGATTAGACGAGGTTGAAATTGTCGCGTTATCTATAATAAAAATAATGCAAATTTTGTTAATTTGTTGTGTAAATTCAATCGTATTAATGAGTGTTAATTGTATTATCGTTAATGATGATTACTATCAAAATAATGGATTTATACCGATTATAGAAAATGGTGTACCGATTGATACACCAGAAGTCCAAGCAGCTAAAGCTGCACATTTTGAAGCTTACGCATGGGCTGCAGCATTGGCAGCAAAACAACCCTCTGATGGTAAATATTATCAAAAAAACAAATATATAAAAAAATATTATCAACAACAACAACCACTCATTTATGGTAAATCATTATTAATATTTCTTTATCAATATATTTATTTATTTATTTTTTGATTAAAAATTACAGATAATCAACAACAAAAACAATTGTATCATCATCGTTATCGTCGTGATATCTACAAAGAACATAAACCGAATTTAATAAACAGCATACCTGAGAAAACATCTGAAGTACAATTAGTAAAATATCAACCCCAATTAGCACGTTCACAAATTCATTTAAATGATAAGAGTAATTCAATTAATGATAATGAAATAATTCAAGAAAATTCCTATTATAATGATGGTTATTATCATAAACCGATAATAATTAGTAAGAATGGTATACCAATTGAGACAAAAAATGTACAATTAACACGTAAACAACATCTATTAGCGTATTATTTAACGAAAACACAACAAAATTATGCCCGTAATTATGGTTATTCGAAATATTTACCGAATATTGGACCAAATGGTATACCGTACTAGAATAAATTATAATGTGAATATACAGGGTGTCCCGTAAGTCACGCATTGCAGCGTAGAAGTCACATAGGAGAAGAAATTCTAAGATAAAAATTCCTGTACGATTTTCTCATCTGAATCACAGATAATTAGTACTTAATTAAATTAAGTAGCCAATCAAATGCTCGCTATGGCGATAAAAAGAGAGCGGGGATGAGATTTATTAATGAGGCGTGACAAGGAAAGCGACAGTTGTTGACAATAAGGGTGCACTAACAGTGCCAAACAATACCGTTAATCAAAATTAAAGAATATTATGGCGTTGTGAGAGCTGCCTTACTTTTCTGCTTCCCACGTTCCATCATCAAGACTTTTCCGCACTGTCCTTTTAACGCTATTTCAAGCAGTTGATAGGATATTTTATTTAATTAATAACTGATTACCTGTGCGTCTCAGATGAGAAAATAATATAGGATTTTTTGTCTTAGAATTTCATCCTCTATGTGGCTTTTATGCTGAAATGTGCGACTTACGGGGCACCCTGTATATATATATTAATGAGTCTAATTAATCCAAATGTTAATAAATATCTGAAAAAAGCTCATATCATCGTATAACAACTAAGAATAATTTGGAATCCTATGGATACGAAACTAGGAAATTTGGTTTTGTACACCAATACGCTGACCAACTGAGCTAAGAGGCCCCTGCCAATCTAAGTGTTTAACGCACACATTATCGTTTACCGCGTCAATATATGAAGACTTTTTCATTTTGCAGGCTAGGCAAATACAAAACTAATATAAGATTGGTAAAAGCCTGTTAGCTCACTTGGTCAGAGCAATGGTGTACAAAACGATAGGTCTTGGGTTCGGATCTCACACAGGATTCCAAGCTTTTCTTAATTGTTATAAGATGATAAGGGCTTTCTTTAGATATTTATTATTATTTGGTTTAATTAGCGTATTCATTAGCAAGGAAATGAATCATTTTTATTAATTGATTAAATGAACCACAATGTAAATATATACATAGATATTAATCAATCTAATTAATCCAAATATTAATAAATATGTGAAGGAAGCCCTTATCATCGTATAACAAGTAAGAAAAGTTTGGAATACTGTGTGGAATACGAAACTACGAAATTCGGTTTTGTACACCAATACGCTGACCAACTGAGCTAACAGGCCCGTACCAATCTTAATGCTTTACCGCACAGGATATCATCGTCAATATATGAAGAATTTACATGTTTTCGGCTAGGCAAATACAAAACTAATATTAGATTGGTAATGGCCTGTTAGCTTAGTTGGTCAGAGCAATGGTGTACAAAACGATAGGTCTTAGGTTCGGATCTCACACAGGATTCCAAACTTTTCTTAGTTGTTATCAGATAAGGGCTTTAGGATTATTTGGATTAATTGACAAGGAAATACATAAATAATTTTTAGAGACGAGTTGTCTAAGTCTGATTAGATGAGCTATAATTGTAATTTGTTTAGATTTTAACATATTTAACTTTGATAAAATTGGTAGATTCTCTCTCTTATTTCCTTTCACATTCTCTACTACACAACGTTACAATTTCAATCATGTTAGATGAGATTTGTGATGAATTCTTAGTAATATATCGATTAAAACATTCACTTTCAATTAGATCTTGTTGATTTTATTTTTTATCTCTGTATTTGAATCGTTTAAATTAATCTTGAAATTTAATCGATTCTGGACGAAATGACATTTCCAGGTTTTCCATCTAACAACAAAACCACAAACAAGCGGTCGACAGACACTCCTTTCTATCAACTAAAACTCTCAAAATTGAAATTTAACTCGACACAATAAAAATAAAAATAAATATAAAAAAAAAGGATTAAAAATAAATCCACCCCGAGTGTGGATATGTCGGTTGTTTCGCCAAAACAACAACAGCAACAACAAAAAATAGACACACAAACGGATCTTTAGTGATGATCTGATGGTGACTATAGTAACGGAATAGAACGAAAGGATAACTGTACCTTTGGGAAATTCACTGTTACAATACCTAGTGTTTGTTAGTAATAATAGGGATGTATTTTGATAGTGGTGGAGGGTGGAAATGGTTAGAGTTCCATCAGATTCTCTACACTATCCAATTAGTGCAAGCTTCCTATCATTTGTTTATAAATTTCAACAACAACAAAAACAATCATTAACTTAACGAGGGTGAAATTTGTTATGTTATACGTGATTTGTGAGAGACTACCCTTATCTCTGGAAGAACTACGATAATAATTGCTTTTTATTGTAAAGATTAACAACCCTTTCACTTCTATGTTGTACATGTCAAATTAACACTTAAAACAAATCTAATTGTAACTTTTTTGGATTGTCATCTATTTTTCAATAAAAGTTATTTAAAATAAGAAACTTGCGCTGTAATCTGCGCAGTAGTTATTTTATTTGCTTCTCACCAGTCATCTACATTACGAATTTCTATCATGAGTATGCTAGGTACAGGATATTTAAAGATACTTAAGTTAAGTTCATATTAGTCGCTATGGTTAATTTCTCAAAGTATCTTGGCCTATAAGGCCTTTAGTACACCTATAAACATGTCTGATTTAGGTTAACTCTCTTCCCTCAACAGTCCTGTATTTTAATTTAACTCCACAATGCTATTTAAGGGAGTACTTCTTATTTCTTCAGAAGAGGTAAGTTCCCCCTCAGATGCCATGGTCCTTTAAGGCTACACAGTTTCATAAAGTGTGAAATAAATAAAGTTTGAACTTAGTCTTTACCGACCCTACAAGCCCAAAATTTAGGAATACTTCCTCAGAACACAGTGAGCAATAAACTGTCCTGTGATTTGCCTTAATTGTTGCGTCTAGGAATTCCTTAGATCTTCTACAGTTTGAAAAATCCAAAAATGTTTTTGATAAGCTCATTCTTGATAATTCTTCCCAGTACAATTGGTGTTTTCAATCTAATTCTTCCCTTATGGTTCCTTCATCATCAACATACGCGATGCCACATGAGGGCTTGGGTAAAATTAGAGTTGTTTTGGTGTTTTTTTTTTGCTAAACACTCTTCTTCATTTCCTCGGAACCCTTGATGAGTTGTTTTTGATAAGCTCATTCTTGATAATTCTTCCCAGTACAATTGGTGTTTTCAATCTAATTCTTCCCTTATGGTTCCTTTAACATCAACAAACGCGATGCCACATGAGGGTCTGGATCCAATTAGAGTTGTTTTGGTGTTTTTTTGCTAAACACTCTTCTTCATTTCCTTGGAACCCTTGATGAGTTGTTCTTGACAAGATCATTCCTGATAATTCCTCCCAGTACAATTGGTGTTTCTCACTAATTCTTCCCTTATGGTTCCTTTAACATCAACAAACGCGATGCCACATGAGGGTCTGGATCCAATTAGAGTTGTTTTGGTGTTTTTTTGCTAAACACTCTTCTTCATTTCCTTGGAACCCTTGATGAGTTGTTCTTGACAAGATCATTCCTGATAATTCCTCCCAGTACAATTGGTGTTTCTCACTAATTCTTCCCTTATGGTTCCTTCAAGCATTTGTTTAATAATAAGAATTTTTCATGTTAAGTTCTCATAAGTCCCTATAGTTCATTTCCCAAAGTACCTCGGTCTATAAGGCTTTTTGTACACTCATCTGATTTGGGTTAACTCTCTTCCCTCAAATCTGTATTTTAATTCAAATCCACAATGCTATTAAAGGGAGGACTTTTTATTTCTTCGTCTTAGGTAAGTTCCCCTCTCAGATACCATGGTCCTTTAAGGCCACACAGTTGCATAAAATGTGAAGTAAAGTTTGATCTTTCTCTTCATTGGCCCTACAAGCCCAAAATTTAAGTATGTTTCCTCAGAGCACAGTGACTAGTAAGCTATGCTGTGATTTTGCTTCTAGGAGTTCCTTAGATCTTCTACAGTTTGAAAAACCCAAAAATGCTTTTGACAAACACATTCTTGATAGTATAGTTAGTGTTTTGTCACTAATTTTTCCCCTATGGTTGCTAAATACTCTTCTTCATTTCCTTTAAACTTTTGATGAGTTGGTGCTCATTTCAAGCTTACTTTATGCACATCAAGTTCTTTTACTCTATCGATCTTATTGCTGCAGCTATTAGTGTCTTAAGCATTACTTAACTGTCTGTTATGATGTGAATTCTATAGTTCCTCCACAATATAACGTGCGCACAGGTCTTTAAAGCTCTACTTGGAATACAAAGCATTCATTTTTCCGTCGTGCTTGGATCCCACTGCCCATATTCTTTGCTTTCTCTTTGATCCTCCCTCTTCCAGTATTTTTACTCTTCTTCTTCAACCGATAGATTTAGTTGATCCAAAAAAAAAAATGTTACCTCTTGCTCGATGAATTTCGGTGTGAGATGACTTAAGTATGAGTTGTCTTCCTAAGCCTTTAGTTTTTAAGCGATAAGAAGCAGCTGTTGCCTCTGTCTCCACAACTAAGCGTTAAAGACTGAGTTCCAGCATTAATTCCATAGCTGGAATTGTGGTAAATTTTGCTCATACTTCACTAAATTTCGCCAAGGTCTGCTTTATTAATCAGTTCAACAAATTTTTGAAACTCCCACAAAAAGCAAATTTTTGAGAAAATGACAACTTTAACCGCTGTGGCGCTAGTAATCGCCATAAACTTTAAATTTTATTGATTGTAGCAAGACTTACTTAGATTTGAACAACTCAGGATGTTAAATTAGCGCAAATATTAAACAAAGATAGCATTCACTATAACTACTACGTTTCGCTTCGATAACTAGCGCCATTGCGGTGAAACTTGACATTTCTTCAAAAGCGATAAGCGAGCCTTGTATTTGACATTTCTTGATGTATTTTTCAAGTGACTGAACAAAGCTACGGCACTACTTAACCAAAAGCATGGCCGACTGTGAGTCAACTGGATCAAAATGAGAATGTGTTTTGTTTAGATACAATCAACAATTTAAAAAAGTTACAGAATACGACCTCTTCTCATAGATGATTTATAGTTATCAATACAAATTTTGTCACGTGATTATTTTCGAGATATATATATATATATATATATATATATATATATATATATATATATATATGTATTTGAATTTAAAAAATGTTATGAAAATAATAAGTCGCCCGGCGCATCCACCAAAATTCACTATTTCCACTTTGTATTTAGTTTCCTTTCAAATTAAACGTACTGTAATAATTCCAGCTTAGTATGAACAACAAAGACAATATTGCTGATGTTGATAAACAACTGGAAAATAACAATATTGACAACAAAGCCGTATATTGTATAAAGGACTAGTTGGCCTTTTACTATAATAAACCTAAACGTATATGTATATGTGCGTTTATATTAATAACTATCTGACTTGTGTTTTATTAAACCGAAAATTGCTTATCTACAAATATAGAAATTTAAACACAAAGAAGAAGCGAACAAGCGAATAGTAAAAAAAACAAAAGAAATCCTCATGAATATCGTCTTAATTAACCACAATCTCTATCTCTATCTGACTGTTGATATAATACGATTCTTTCTTCTTTTCCTGCTCTATGATTCGTACGATTCCTTTGCATATTGATGATGAACAAATAAGAATAGAAATCTGCATACATATATTTATATACGTGTGTGTGTGTGTGTGTGTTGGTGTCCTAAATTAAATTTGTAAAATTTACACAGCTATTGTGATTCAGATTTCTTAGAATAATATATGAAAATTACAGACCGAATATACGCCCAATCTATCTACTATTCCATTTTCTGTATATGTTTTCAAAAAACTAGACAGAAATAAAATGATATTATTTCAATTCTTTTTACATCACGAATTTTGTTGTAAATAGAGATGTTGGAAATTCAACAAACAGTAAACCGAAGCCTTAATTTGGTTTTCATGTGTAAGAGAGTTGAGAATCGATAAAGTTTACATAATTCTTAATTCTCAGTTTAAAAGGCAAGCAAATTGAAGGCGTAATGCGTGAAAGAGATGCTATACAAGGGGATAAACGTTAGAGCTAAATCTGTAAGAATAATAAAAAAAAAAAAAACTTGATCCTGTAAGTATTTATTGAAGATGTAAATAAAATTTTGTTGTAGAAATTCGATTAAGGAAATGTTTTTAAAGAAGGAAACTAACAATTTTTTTATTGATTTGCTGTTTAGAGTTTAGAGACTTGGTTATTGTATCCAGACGAGATACCTACTGATAATGTCACTTTGAACTAGTGACCGGCCGAAGATTCGGTTTCGGCTAGTTTCGGCCAAAAATTACCTGAAACTCAGTTTTCGGCAATTGTCGCACTTCTTTCGGGCGAGTTCGAGTCTCGTGATCGCCAGACTGTGTCGAGTTAAGGTTATGTGTTTTTTTCTTACATACTTTAATTGTTTTTTATTATTTAACATAAATTAACGATATGTAACATACATAAAAAATATACACTAGACTTTAGCATACAATAGAAATTTTCACATATCTAAATAAGTTTCGGTTTCGACCAAAACTGAGATCGAGGCCGAAATTTCGATTTCGGTTTCGGTTTCGGTTTCGGCTGTAAATCCTATTCCAGTCGGACACTACTGTAAACAGAGCTATCTCTCTCACACTCTACAATTTAATTATATTTAATAATTAAAAAAAGACAATTATAAGGCAACCATTGCGCAAGTTACTGCGCAACTATTTCACTCATTTCGTAGATAACGTCATGGTTACTGTTTCAGTCTCTACAACTTTTCGTCAGAGTATCTTTCGTAAATACAAAAGTAGTAGTCACCGATTCGTTATAAACTCTCTCTTACACTTATAAAATCTAGATGAAATACCGTATGAGACGATCTATACGTTATTTCTGAAAATAACGAAACCAATGAAAAACAGTCGGTATAAACCACGTGATCCCGTGCGCACTTAAGTCAATATGGTGGATACCGATCAACTGATCGTACTGTTAATAGCTGTAATCTTAATTCAAAATAATCAGCCGTCACTGGTCATTGTAATAGCTTAAGTCTTAAACCTAAAGCGTTACAATCTATACCGTATAGGTTACGATTAAAACGTAGCGTATCGGTAGCGGGCGAAAACACTTTGGTAACTTAAAGGTTGCTGAATCAATTTTATCAAGTCTAGGAAGGAATTTTTACTTGTTTAGGAGAAAAGGGAAATTTTAATAGTTTTTTCTTAAATTTAAGGGAATTTATAGAAAATAAATTTTGAAAGCTGAGCTTTACTTCATTAATAATTTATTTTATATATACTAAAATTTTGTGAACAAAAACGCCTCTACGTTTAGAAAAATGGATTCACTATCTAGCCAATACTAATTGTTTTAGGAATTCTGATACGATTGAAAAGACGCACGAGTCTGGGCGAGATTGTCGTATACATTTAATATCCGAACTCGCTTAGCTCATTTGTCTAACTGGCGTACTTGGTCTCGTCACGAAACACAATCTCGTCCAGACTCGTGCTGTATTTTCAATCCTATCAGAGTCCGTACCTTTGCACACTTGTATTGAACAATTTTAACTTCTTTTTTGTTTGTTCAATGTCTAAGATTGTCGGATACATTTAATATCAGAAGTCGCTTTGTTCATTCGTCAAACTAACGTACTTGGTCTCCTTGCATAACACAATCTCGTCCAGACTCGTGCTGTCTCTTCAATCCTGTCGGAAGTTCGTATCTTTGCACACTTGTATTGAAAATAGCAAAAATTTTAACTTCCTCTACCTATTAAAAAATTGAATTTTGAAGCAAATAAATATCTAGGGAATTTTTTGTTCAAAGTCTAGGGAGAAATGCTTTAATAGACCTGGCAACGCTGTGTTGACTGTTATACAGGTAAATACCATTTCAATAGACACATGTGAGAAACATTGGCCCCGCCCATGTCCCTTCTTTGTCAAATCACATGTTTCGTGAATAACAGATAGAAATACCAAATCCACAGACCAGATCTGGTTATTGTTATCTTTTAAGAAATAGAAAGTTTTCAAAGTTCGTTCGTACAAAAGAAATTGCTGTGTTTGGTCAAAGCACTAAGGGTGGGTGGCAAAAAGCGCCATATTTTTTCATTTATATACATCCCACGATATTTCTGTCTCTTTCTAACTAATATGTAAGTAGTTTAAATAGGCGTGGCCAAAGTTTCTCCAATGTTTCTAGCGGCCAGGAAATATACTGTAAAGCTCTCCTTGTAAATAGAGACTAGTTTCTAAAAACGTAGTGAATACTATCCTTTCTATAATAATGGGAAATACAAATGTTTAAATATCGGTAGGATGTTTTGTATATTACAGATGTGTGTATCCATATGATTTCAGATGCTATAAATAAAATGTATTAACTAAAAGATTTTATCGATTCGGATCGTTTGCGTTTGATTTAATTTGATCTATAATAGACATTTTCAATTTATCTATCAATCTAAATTCTCTTATAATTTCTACTTTATATTAAAGACTCTATATACATATATGTATAAAGACGAAAGTTGGAAATTAAATGAATTATTCATTGAACCAATTTAGGGTTAATTGTATAGGGGGATAAATTCTAACATGTGGCCCATTCAAAACTGGCCAGTTATCAATAATATTTCAACGACCTTTTTGGGGTATTTTAACAAAAAATACACCATTGTAGCTTATTAAATACATAATCGGTGGAAGGTACAATAAACGACTAACAATGACTCGAAAAATCTCCATTAAGTAGTTTTATAGTTCAAAACGGGACAAAAACTCAAAAAACAACAACAATGTTATGTCTCTTATCAAACTGTTAATGAGCTACAAGGTCCCAACCACTCGACAAATAAGAGGATTGTTCAGTTTTGAAGGAGCTACTAAACTGAGAATCAAATCAATTTTTGACTACCTTCTCTTCAATGATGCATAATTAATAATTATTTAACTATAAACGAACTATCACTGACTAGACCATGTCGTCGTCCCCATTCATTTATTCTCTCTCTGTCTCTGTCTCCTAGTTCTTTCTCTCTTTCTCCCAGTTCTCTCTCTCACCCTCTTCCTCCTCCCTCTCACTCTCTCACTCCCCCTCTCTCTCCTAGTTCTCTCTCTCTCTCGTTTTCCCTTTGTCCCTCCCCCCTCTCTCGTTCTCTCTTTCACTCTTGATTTCCCTTTCACTCTTGTTCTCTCTCTCTCTTTTCTCTAGTTCTCTCTCTCTCTCCTCGTCCTCTCTTTATCCCTCTCTCTCTCTCCCTCTCCTATCTCGTTCTCCCTTTCTCTCTCTCTCCATCTTGATCTCCCTTAACTCTTGTTCTCTCGGTTTCTCTCTCTCTCTCTCTCTCTCTTCTCTATGTATCTTCCCTCTCTCTGTCTTCTCTATGTATTTTCCCTCGCTCTATCTTCTCTATGTATCTTCCCTCTCTCTATCTTCTCTCTCTCTCTCTCTTCACTCTCTCGCTCTCTCTCTCTCTTCATTCTCTCGCTCGCTTTCTCTCTCTCTCTTGTCTCTTCTCTCTCCCCCTCTCTTCTCTATTCTCTTTGTCTCTCTCCCCCTCTCTTTCTCTCTCTCTCTTCTCTCGTTCTCTCTATCTTCTCTGTCTCTCTTTTCTCTCGTTCTCTCTTGTTTCTGTCTCTCTCGCTCTCGTTTTCTCTCTCTTCTTCCTCTCGTGTTCTCCCCCTGTTTCTCGGTATCTCTCCCCCCCTCTTTCTCCCTCTCGTTCTCGCCCCATCTCTCGTTCTATCTCCCCCCCTCTCTCTCTAGTTCTTCTTTCTGTCACTATCCCGTTCTCTCTCTTTTTCATTCTTGTTCTCTTTCTTTCGTTCCATCTCTCTCTCGTTCCCTCTCTCTCTCGTTCCCTCTATCACTCTCGTGCTCTCTCTTTCTGAGTCTTTTTCTTTCTATTCTCTCTCTCTCTTTCGTTCTCTCTCTCTCTCTGTGTGTGTGTCTCGTACTCGCCCCCTCTCTCGTTTTCTCTCTCTCTCTCTCTCACCACAACTGCCACTCTTCACCCCTTGCTTACGCCACCATTCTCTCTTTCTGCCCTCTTACTCTTTCTGTTCCCCTCCCTGCTTTATCTCCCCCTTCTCTTTCCCTCTCTAATTCTTGCGATTGGTGGGAGCACCTTCACGAATGTATACCCCAGTGGCGCAAAGGGACCGTAATTGATCATAACGGTATACATTCAATATTTTGACAAAATAAATAATGTTTTAAGAGTCTTGTGGTTGGGGGTAGTATACAGCCCCATAGCATCGCCACTGGTTGTGCCACTGGTATATCCTATTTTGACACGTAGTCTAATCAGGAAAAATATGATAAATCTACAAATTGAGCCAATCAAGAATTTCGAACAGAGTACAAAAACTAAACAATTGACACACTGTTGTCTTATGTTTTGTTATTGAGGTACTGTTAGTGACCGCAACACACAAAACTCACCCCTAACATTTTTACCAACACACCCCATCTCTATTCTTTTATTATACCTATACATACATATATTGTATATATAGCAACACTAGTCATCCAACCCTCGATTTTCTAAAACTTAATAAATAACACTGTCACGTCACCCTTCCAGTTTCCTGAAGTTTTCGTTTTGGTTGTTGGTTTTCTTCCTGTTGTTTCCTTCTATATTTATTTTTTGTCTTGTTTTCATCGCATTTTTACTATTATTATTATTATTATTTTTACTATTATTATTGTTATATCTATGGATATTTGATTTATATGAGAATACAAGATGTACTATTTAACCAGGTACACGTTTTTTTTTTTTTTTTAGTTAATTGTCTTAATGTTTTTATTGTACAGTTTTCACATACACGCATACGAATACACGGTCAGGCTTTTAGCTAATTGTTTGCCCATCTTATAGTGTATTATTGTAGAACCTCTTCTCTTTAGGAATAGACCAACAAAAGGCTATAAAAGTCAAGGCAGGCACTCATTTATGACCTCAATTGATATTTACTATACACTGACAGTAACGATAATGTGGAAGAAGATAAAAACCTACATTATACAATATGGAAAACTATTGACATTTTCACCTTTATATAAATAATAGAAAGTAGGCAAAATACAACCGAAATTTCCAATGAAAATTAACAATAATTAATGTAGGCGCTATTGTTATAATATTTCATGTGTATCCCGTAAGTTGCCCACATATTTTAAAAGACCCTTTACATTGTCCGATTTTACATCCGATTTTTTGTTCCGAGCAAATCAAACAAGAAATTTTTATCATTACACCATCCGAGTTTTTATCCCAGCCGTTACATTTATTCAGAATATAAAGGTCTCTAATTTCATCCGACTTTTAATCCGAATTGCCAAAGTATCATGCGCAAAATACTATTTGGGAATTGGAGATTGTACTTCAATTGAAAGTATGCTGGTGGTTTGTTGTCATCGTGTCGTTTAGTATGCAACTCACTCTAATAATGTAAAGATGAAAATATCTGAGTTCGTGTTGAATTCGGATAGAAAAATCGTATACAAAAGTCGGATAAAGGCACTTTTAGAGATAGATAGTGGATGGAATTAAAGAATAAAGCCCACTTTACATTATCCAAGTTTGCATACGAGTTTTTGTTTCGAGCAAAAAAACACGACAAATTTGTGTCGATTTCTGATGCAAGTTGCCGCATCCGATTAACCTTTCGAGTTTTCGCCCGATTTGACAAAAACTATCATGCGCAGTATGCTGTTTTGAAAAATCATGATGGTGGCGTAATTTCTTGCTATCTTTTAGTACCAACTTGTCTATGCAACTGACTCGGATAAAGATGAAAATATGAAGCATCCGAGACAAATATAAAATCGGATAGAAGAATCGAATACGAACATAGGCTTAAAGACAAAAAGTTCTCAGTTACTTTATCATCTAACGAACAAGTAATTAGTAATTAATTAAACAGACCAACCAATCAGATGCTCGCTAACGTGATAAAAAGAGAGAAAGAAACAATTTTGATGATGAGAGGTAGGAAGCGGACCAATCAGCATTCTGTTCAAACTAAGAGAGCACTTTATCGCCTACTCAACTTAATTAATAACTAATTACTTGTGCGTCAGGTGAAAAAATGTTATAGGACTTTTTGGATTAGAATTTCATCCCCTATCTACCCATATAAAAAATGTGTGGGACTTACCTTATATAAATATAAACTACTTATGTGTATTTGTATATATTTATGTAGGAGGAAAATCATTACAATTTCCAATTGTTGGATGGAAGTGGTATAATTTCCAAGGGGATGATTTGAAAAGATAGGAGGCCTAATTTAATTGTAGATAATTTCATAAAAAATCATGCACCTACTTATTTAATTAAATAATAATATTGATTAGTTTTAAATAGGTATACATATACAGTTTATTGAAAATATTGTGGGAACTTCTTGTTCATTTTAAACTTTTTCAATTGTGTCCAGTGATGTTTGAAAAAAAAATTCCAATAATTTTACCCAGATCATTTTTTATTTTGTAAAAGATATGTAACTATACAAAATGTGGCATCATGTTATTGCTTTTATTGTTGTTTTCTATTTCTTGTTAAAACAATGCACATTTTGTATTGTATTTGTTTGAAAATTGTATTATTAATTTATTTAAAATCATTAATGAAAATATATTGTTACTAACAATAAGTGTTTTGTTTGATTTTCTTTCTATTCATAAGTCCCGAAGAAAAATTCTAAAAAAATTTAAATATACCTACATTTGTATATATACTAAAATATATGATTTCAAATTTCCCGCCAAAAAAATATAGTTCCATAACTCGTTGATAGAGGCGCTAATACGACCAATTATAATGCATTAGCTGTCCTCTCTCGTTTATCTAATTCTCTCTGACATAGGGGACCCTATATGTGTAATTTATCATATGACACATATAACTACATCTACATAGTAGTAGTAGTCATAGTAATGGAGAGTCGGCGCATATTGTAATGTCAACTTTTATGACAAATTGTATTGGTGGAACATAACGTGATGACATTTCAAATCACTCTATCTTCTCCCTCTCTCTCTTTTATGTAGTACCATTTTTTGTTGGTCTTCAGGAAATGAAAGAGAAATATTACAGAAATCACCAAAAATTAATCACTTTGATTAAACAATAAAAATTAAAAAAAATCTAGTCTCTGATGACAATCAATTATTGATAAATGGAAAGAATAGAATGTAATAAAAGAGAATTGAGTGTACTATGTAGTAGTTGATGAAAAAGAACAAGAAGAAGAAGAAGAAGAAGAAGAAGAAGTATTTATAGAGGTGATGGAGTGAAAAATTACTATAAGAAAGTTTCACACCAACAAAAAAAAATCGAACATCGACAATTCCAAGTTATAAAAACTAAAAATATAGAGCGGATTCATAAAAATTGCAATTGCATTAATTTTATGTTTAGTAAATAAATTTGCCGCTCTCTATTCATAAATAATCAATTTTCAACATAAATAACAAGATGAAGTTATATTATTACAATTTCAGATTTACATTCAGTTACTTATTACAGTATTACCACACAAACAAACATAAATTCGATGTAATTTACTTATAACTCTTGTATATAATAATGGTAATAATAATAATAGTAATAATAGTATAGTATACGGATATCCTGTTTATGCAAATATTTAGTCATACTGTATATTTCACTTAAATACAACTACTATTACCAACTTATATTATAGTTTTAAAACAAATATCATTATTTATATTACAGAAAATTTAGTGATTTATGTAAATCAAAGTTGGTATTAGTTGTTTGTATATTATTAAATTGATAAATAATATAAATTATTAATTGTTTTGAATTTTTTGATTTGGGTATAGTCTTATCAACGACCTACGCTTTCCGTTTATTAAATTTCATAGCCTATTTAATTATTATTTAATTTTTTTATTAGATTTTATTCTTAATTTTAATCATAGTTAATTGTTGTATTTTATAGTTAGTTGTAAACTATAATTTGTTTATTCAACATTTTTTATTGTTTGTTTAAATTAATTGAATTGAATTAGAAATTATGCTTTTTTTTTGTTGTTATTTGTAAAAGATTTTAAAATTTATTACGTTAGTGAAACTATAAAATTTAATTGGACTTTAATTATTAATTACTTTCAAGTTTGTTTTGTTTATTTTAATAGAAACGATAAACTAAGGAGAAAGAAAAAGAAATTAACAAAAGATTATACATATGTAAATTGAGACTCTTGTAATATTTTTATTTCATTTTCTCATTAGTTCTACATATTTGGTTTATTTTCAGGGAAAATACAGAAAATATCGCATAAGAGTTACAAATTTTCATCAAACTACTTATACGGAAATATTAAAGTAATAAAAGTTTGAAATTCGACTTTTTTTACTAGATAATATACTGAGCTGGCAATTTAAACTGGAAACATCAAAAAGATACGTCAATTTCTTATACTCTACTTTTTACAAGTTATAAGTTACAATTTTCATGTACTATCAGCCATAGATAAAAATGACCACTTTTTGTGGGGCTGTGTGAAACCGGCTTTTGACAGAGGTTGTGATAATGTAACAGTCACAAGTCAAGATTTGAGATGAAAGATGTGCAAACAAAAAAGAGTCCCATATATTATGTTAAAAGGGGTGGTTTTACAAGTTTGGTATAATGTAAACTCGTTCTAATACCTTCTAGAGAAAAAGCCCGACTCACATGAACACAAACTCAAAAATTACTCTTTAAATTAGAAGTGTATTATAACTAGAAAAGTTGCTTTTTTGCACGCTGACGAACCAATCAGAATCGAGCTGCCATTTTATTATCTACTTTACTAAGTAACAGTTAAATTCTGTAACAATCGAGCGATTTACACATGAGAAACATCATAGAAAAGTGACAGTTTATGTTCAATCGTAGAAAGAATATTTTTTCTAAAATCAACACAAACAAGCAATAGTTGGCATATGTTTCTAATGTTTTCGATTCGAATCGCCAGTCTAGTATGCATTTTCTTTACTCTATACAGGATGCCCAACAGTATACAATTTAGCAGTTTCCATAAAATCAGTAAAGCAATTCGAGTATTATTTTAGAAGTTTGCAGAGTAGTCCCCGGAGATATTTTTTGTAAAATTAGAACCTCGTAGCTCATTTGAAAGTTGGTTAAAAAGCGATCGCTTAATGTCGCGCTTTTCAAAAACCAGCTGCAGGTGTCAAATAACTAAGAACGTCTCGAGAATCCTCCCAACATTGATTTTTTTTTGTTTTTCTTTATTATATTCTACAATAAGAGGGAATGTTTCGCATTTTTTCCAGAATGTTCGGAAATTTTCGTGTCATTCTTAGTCGATTTACGTGTGTAGCTAGTTTTTGAAAATCGCCACATTGTCTAAAACGAGCGTTTTTTGACCGACTTCCAAATGAGCTACCAGGTTCTAATTTTGCTAAAATATTCTCCAAATACTACCCTACAAATTTGAAATATTATTCGAATTACTCAACTAATTTAGTAGAAAACAGGCAAATTTTATACTCTCATTTCGAAAATCACTAGAGCGATTCGAGTCATATTTTAGGTGTTTGTACAATAGTCCCTGGAAATAATCTTAGCAAAATTAGAACCTCGTAGCTCATTTGACAGTTGGTCAAAAAGCGATCGTTTCAGATAATATTGCACTTTTCAAAAACCAGCTGTACATGTCAAATAAATAAGAACGTCTCGAGAATCCTCCCAACATTGATTTTTTTCGTTTTTCTTCATCACATTCTGGAATATAAGGGAATGTTTCGCATTTTTTCCAGAATGTTCTGAAATTTCCGTGTCATTCTTAGTTGATTTACGTGTGTAGTTGTTTTTTGAAAATCGCCACATTGTTCTAAAACGAGCGTTTTTGACCGACTTCCAAATGGGCTACCAGGTTCTAATTTTGCTAAAATATTCTCCAAATACTACCCTATAAATTCTTGAAATATTATTCGAATCAATCAATTAGTTTAGTGAGAAACAGCCAAATTTTATACTCCCATTTCGAACATCCTGTATATAAGTTACCTACTTTTTCAATTTCCTAAATTTATAAAATATTTAATGAAGCTTGTCTTCTCTTGAACAATATAAAATTATCTTTCAGTTGATATATTATTTATCACCCTTTATAACTTTTAATTAATTAATTAATTCAAGGTACAAACTGAAAATAAATGGAAATAAATGAGGATTTTTCCATGAATTAACAATCGTGTTTATTCTATAATAAGGAAGAGCGTTATACACAATTCTAAGATTGGGGTGAATCTGACGCTATTTGAAAGGGTATTTTATATTATTTAAGATAAAAGGTAAGAGCTACAATTTAACCCCTAATTAACATACATAGATCCTTCTAATCAATAACCAATCTTGACAAAAATCTAGGCGAAAAAAAAGGTGAGAAAGATCATTGCTGAATTCTCAACTGCTGTTTTCACCCTTAGACCAGAACAAACACAAAACTTTCAACCCTTTACTAATTTACATGTCACGAAAACAAAGGAAGTAATTTAGAAAAAAAAAACTGCCCTCATCGTTGATCAAGTTTTCGGTGGGATATGCGGTGTGTTTGTGTGTGTCGGTGTGGGTTGTATGATTGCGATTAGTCAACAACTAAAATAATTTTCCAATAAATTTATATTTTTGCGGTTTAATAGAGAGCCAAGTCCAAAATAAAATCGATTCGTTCTATATTTTTTGCACATACAGGATGTTTAGTCTAAGTATGGTGAGTTTTAAGAAACTCCTATTAGTCGACGAGCGATTCAAAAAATATTTTAAGGATATGTGGGAGGGTCCTTAAAGAATATGTCAGCAAAATTAGAGCCGCGTAGCTCATTTAAAAGTTGGTCAAAAAGCGATCGTTTTGGACAAAAACGAACAAAACACGCAGAACGACTAAAAATGACTCAGAGACCATTCCAACATTGATTTTTTTCGTTTTTCTCCATTGTATTCCAGAGAAAATACGAAATATTTCCAACTGTTCCAGAATAAAATGGAGAAAAACAGAAAAAATCAATTTTGGAAGGATCCTAAAGTCATTCTAAGTCGTTTTGTGGGTTTAGTTCGTTTCAGAAACGAGCGGTTTTTGACCAACTTCCAAGTAAGCTACGTGGTTCTAATTTTGCTAAAATGTTCCCTAGGGACTCTTCTACAAATCCTTAAAATATTTTTCGAATCGCTCGTCGACTAATAGGAGTTTCTTAGAACTCACCATACTTAGACCAAACACCCTGTATGTACATATTATGTACAAATAATTCGTAACATAAATATACTTTCTATTAATAGGTTAATTAACGAAACGAAATTCAAATTCTTTCCTGTCTAATTACAATAATTAAAAGGAACTGAAATAAAGGAAATCTGAGAGCTAGTCTTAATAAACACTTTTCCTTTGTTCGATTTTGCTATATAGATAGATAATATAATTTTGTAGTTTTTCTTTCTGTCGAAATCTAGTAGGCCATATAATAAAACAGAATATAAATAAAAAAAACATCTCTCATCGTTAGATGTTATCTGTGTGTAATTAAATTAATTCAATTACAACTTGGAAATTTGAAAAATGAACGAAGGGGAAAGTAGTCGAAATTAACATATTGAAAGAATAGGTGGAAATCTGTCTTAATTTCCGGTATAACACGGAAAACATTAATGATCGACTGAAGATTCGATTTCGGTTTCGGCTAGTTTCGGCCAACAATTAACAGAAATTTCGTTCGTGAATTGTCGCGCTTCATTCGGGTAAGTTCGTCCCTCGTGATCATTTGGAAGTTGTACTAGTTCTGGACAATGACACAATTTTCAAAAACGAGATAAACACGCAAAATGAGTAAGAATGACTCAAAACCCTCCCAACTTTGTTTTTTTTTTGTTTTATTCAGAATGCATTGGAAAAAAATGATAAAAATCAATGTTAGAAGGATTCTCAAGCCACTCTAAGTCATTTTTAGTGTGTAGCAATTTTCTGAGAATTATAACATCCTCCGAAACGAGCGTTTTTTAAGCAAATACCAAATAAGCTACGAGGCTCTAATTTTACTAAAAAGGTCGCCAGGAACCCCTTTGCAAATCCATTTTTATATCCGATAACCTGTAGAACATGTAATAAAACGAACACTAAATTTCAGCATACGATAGAAATTTTAACATGGTTTACATAAGCTGTCTCCTTTTCAGTTTCGGCCGAAACTAAGACCAAGGCTGAAGTTTCGGTTTCGGTTTTGGCTGTAAATATTGTTTCTGTTGAAGCTGTATTTTCGGATAAAAAACGATCTACATGCAAGAGAGACATTCTGTATGCATATACCGGGTGTTTTTTTAATGTGGTCTATTCTTACGAAACTTCTATTAGTTGACGAGCGATTTGAAAAATATTTCCATGATTTATAGGAAGTTGCCTAGGGAATATTTCAGCAAAATCAGGACCGAGTAGCTCATTTAATAGTTAATCAAAAAACCGTCATTTTGGACAATGTCGCGATTTTGAATAACCAACTACACACGTTAGGCGACTAAGAACGACTCGTAAATCTTCCCAACAGTTATTTTTTAATGTAATCAATTCTTCTGAACCTCCTATCGCTTTAGCCAAATCAGGACCTAGTAGCTCATTTGAGAGTCAATTAAAAAACCGTCGTTTTGTACAATGTCGCGATTTTCAATAACCAACTACACACGTTAAACAACTAAGAATGACTCATAGACCCTCTCAACATTGATTATTTTTTGTTTTTCTTCATCTCATTCTACTACAGATGAAAATGTTTCGCTTTTTTCTAGAATGCTATGGAAAAAAAAACGAAAAGAAATCAGTGTTAGAAGAAGGGTATTCTAGTCATTCTTAGTTGTTTTACATGTGCAGCTTACTGATGAAAATCGTGACATTGTCCCAAACGAGCGTTTTTTTTTACCGATTTCCAAATAAGCTACAAGGTTCTAATTTGACTAAAATGTTCTCCGGCGACACCCTACAAGCCAATTCATAGGAGTTTCATAGAAAAAACACCCTGTAGTAATTAAATAAAATATTCTTTACGGTCAATAAATTTATCAAATATTTAATAAACATATTGATGTGGTATTTGACCATCGTTTTTTTTTCTCTCTCTCTGATTTTTCACCATAACAAATATTGATATTAACACATGTTAGACTTTCACATGATAATAAACATTTAAAACAAAAGATAATTTTTTTTCTCTAGAATCTTTTTTAAATTAAATTACACAAAATTATGTTATTTTTGCATATTCTAGGGATGGTTTCATCAACTTCAGTTAAGTCTAATGAACAGTTGAAAACAATAATTAATTGCTATGATTATAAGAACTGTTTCTGTCAATTATTTTGTTCATTAAAATTTAACAGACATTGATGAAATCGACTCTTATACAGTTATTTCGTTATTTTAATATTTTTTTAACAACTACAACTACAACAATCAAACAAAAAGGGCAATTTTCGCTAATTATAGTAGAAATCAATTAACGGTACCAAACATCCGCCTAGTGACTTTAATAAACCTCCGGAAGTCTTATTTGACGACATTAGAGTGTCATTAATCACGATAATTTAACACGACTTTTTACTTCTACATAACTTTTTATATCTGTTCTTCAATTAGAATTATAGTCAAGTTGATCAAATTGAAATAGATGAATTATATCGTGCAAATCGCTCACAATTAGACTGTTCTCATTACCACAGTCGGCGCGCTATAGGGTCTTTCAACTATCTATGGAGCCTAAAAGCTACATTGTCCGAGTTTTATATCCGATTTTTCTATTCGATTTTATATCCGAATTCATCTCGAATCCCAGATATTTTCATCTTTACATTATCAGAGTGAATTGCATGTGTACGAAGACGTTAACAGACAAACTGATGCTAAACGACAGGACAACACCAAATTCTCAAAACAGTCTATTTTTTGACAAATCGGATGAAAAGTCGGTTGAAATTAGGGACCGTTCTATTCTGAGTAAATCGGGTGGAAATATCTCGGATGTAACGGCTCGGATAAGAAATCGAACGGTGTATAAAGACATAAATTTCTTGTTTGATTTGCTCGGAACAAAAAAATCGGATGTAAAATCGGATAATGTAAAGGGGCTTTATAACTCTTTTACTTTATAAACAGTGACTTAAGGATTGGTAGTAATAAATTTACAAAGCACTTGTCTCTTCGATACACTAAACTACAAACAAAGTTTTATTGCATAGAGTTAATGATTGTCTCTATATCCTTCAAAATTTTATTACATCATTTCTGACTTTTTAAATTTATTACCAGTAAATTGGGAAATTCCCTGACCTAGATTTTTAAGGTATTCCTATGAGTCTCTCCAATATTCACAAATTTTTGGAGTGTTTTTTTTTGCAAAAGAAATTGATTTTACAAAAATAAAATATTTTTGTACCATCGCTTTCACAAGAAAGTGACCACTTTTTATGGGGCTGTGTAAAACAGACTTTCGACGACGCAGTCGTGACAATATATTGAATCAGAAGAGCTAATGAAGGGGTACTGGTGCCATTTTCTGTTAAGAGAGTGTTTTTACAACTTTGGAAAGAAACAGCCCGATTTACACGAGTCGAAAAACATGATTTCTCGCTCTCAAGAGTCTGTCACTTTTTTGTGAAACCCATAGTAGAAATAAAATATCATTCATAGGGTGACTTTAGAGAACATTTTGGTGAAAATTCAACCCCATAGCAGATTTCTCTCGTTTTCCATTTCTTCTACAATTATCCCCGACTAACTTCAAACACCCTGTATAGATTGTATTTAATGATATAGGTAATAGCATAAGGTTGACATAAATGGTGACAGTTATTGTAATAGTTAATAATATTAGGAACTTTTCATGGTCCATTTGGACTAAACCATTAATAACAATGAGGGACTAATTAAGTTCAACCCTCCCGTTTCAATTCTATTATTACTATTATTATTGAATCCGTTCATTGTCTATATCTATCTATCTCATTCTATTCTATGTATAGTTTTGATTGTAATAAAGTGTTTTCCAATAAATTTGTTAACTTTACCCTTTATCTATCTATCTGTCTTTGTTGAACATTGTGCTATTGTAATTAAGTCTATTAAGGAGACCTGTTGTAGAAGAGTGGTCACCCTCTTTATTACATGTTCATAGATGTGTGTGTGTAACTGGGGCTAATACACAAAAGTTTAATGTAGCGTGTAGTAGAAGGGTTGAAGGGTGGAAAATAAAAAATCACAGCATATGTCAATTGTATAAATATTATCACACCATCCATTAAATATTCATTATTGTTATCAATTGTTTGTAATTTAAAAAAAAAAGGAAATTAATATTAATGTTCCACTGATAAGTATTTGTATAGATAATATTTAAATATGTACCTACATATTTTTTTTTTGTTCGCCTTGTGGGTGAATTATTCTACTTGTGGCGATTAAAAGAAAAAAACAACCCTTACAAATGGGATTTTCTCCAGTTATATGTGCGAGAGAGAACGAAAAGACGAAAAAAAAAACACCTCCTCCATTCCAGATGGATTAAATGTAGAATTGTTATTCGTGATTCAAACCCCTACTATTATATATATATATATATATATATATATATATATATATATATATATATATGTATAGCACACCCTCTCTATCTATCTCATTCATTTTCTCACCCTTTGCAAAATTTCGAAATTCAGTCGGGTCTCATTATACTTGTATCCCATTTGTATATATAATCCTAACGTAGAACAAGTGGTAGAAATAGGATGTGAGAGGGTGGAAAGGACGATGACTACTATGACGATAAGGACAAGATTCTACTAACCTACCCCCCTTAACTTCTCATCCCTTACCGAAACTAAACCATCTATAGAATAAATTAGCGGTTACAACAGAACGATAGAAGTTGTGTCTAAATTGCCAAAGTTTTGATGGCCAACCACCACCACCGTCGTCATCGTCGTCATTGTCGTCGTTGTAGTAGTCATTACGACTATACACATCACCCACCCCAATTTCAACATCAAGTGGGTAATAAAATGAATATAAACATACGGTAATTTTTTGAATTTATTACCACAAAAAATACTAAAATCACTAGAATCGATACTCTTAATTCACTTCTTTTTTTTTAAACATCCCCTATGAAGCGGAAAGTACATGGCCTGCTGTGATAACAGTATCTTTATTAACTTATCATCCCTTTCTTGCTACAATATTGCCAGTTCGTGTTCTTCCGCGATACTGGAATAAATCTTAGTGAATGTTCCTTATTCTATGCTTTCGTATAAATTTTTTTTTCTCCCTCTCTCGCTCGTTGTAACGTCGACAACATTAAAGGGATAGTTGATTGCTTGATGCTATAGCAGTAGTAGTAGTAGTAGTAGTAGCTAGCTACTACAACAATAAAGTTCCATCTTTATTTTCTCAACAAATTTAAAGCGTTTATCGTCTCAATTCTAAGCGATTACAATTCTTTTCAATTTGAACTCGATCTCTTGTTGTGCATCCCTATTTCGTGCAACCCTTTCCATTTAAAATAGAAACATAAAATAAAACCCAACTCATAATGGAGAGGATGATCCATTATTGCCATTGGGATAATAACATAAAACTTGACGTTGTTGAAATATAATAATAGAGGCCGACCTAGATTGAAATTAATGTCATTGTTGTTGTTGTTGTACTATATAGAGTATGTTGTGTACATGCTACCAAATGCTGAATTTTGTTGGTGTTGTTGTTGTTGTTGTTGATAAAAAGATCCCTCTCTTCTCATCATCTAGCAAACATTGTGTTGGACTTTAATTAAAGTAGTGCTGAAAGCTTAGATTTAAGAGCTAAAGGATACCTTTTAAAAACGGTAGGCATGAAAATGTCAACAACATGAAGTTTACTAAATAAATCTCCAACAAACCGACAGACTTGGTTTTAAAACGAAACTATCGTAAATTTCTTATAACAGTCGAAAAGGTGCTAAAGAATGGACAAAAAAAGTATCAATCATTCTTTCCCTGTAACAGTATTTAAACTGGAGAGCTAGAGCTGGGGCTGGAGAGCTAGAGCTAGATCCGGTGCCCAGAGGCAGCTTTGGAGGAGCCGGAGTTAATCTCTCTGGCTCCTAAATATTAATTCAGAAGACCTGGAGTTGGAGCTGAGAGTATTAAAACTTCTACTGGCTCCGGTTTCAACCATCTAACTTTTCTATTAATATATCATCTAAAGTACCACAAAGTACAGAGTATCAGATCTAAATTTAGTCCATACTAACAATAAGAAGCACAAAGATTTTTAGAAGAGTTCCTGGGGATTACTTTTGTAAAAATTAAAAGCTCGTAGCTCATTTGGAAGTTGATCAAAAACGATTCTTTGTAGGAGCCGGAACTAATCTTTAGCTCCTAAATATTAATTTAGAAGACCTGGAGTTGGAGCTGGAGCTGAGCGTAATTTGGTCCATACTAACAATAAGAAGCACAAAGGTTTATAGGAGAGTTCCTGGGGATTACTTTTGTAAAAATTAAAATCTCGGAGTTCATTTGGAAGTTGATCAAAAACTATCCTTTGTAGGAGCTGGAAGTACTCTCTGGCTCCTAAATATTAATTTAGAAGACCTGGAGTTAGAGCTGGAGCTGAGCATATTAAAACTTCTACTGGCTCCGGTTTCTAACCATCTAACTTTTCTATTAATATATCATCTAAAGTACCACAAAGTACAGAGTATCAGATCTAAATTTGGTTTATACTAACAATAAGAAGCACAAAGATTTATAGGAACGTTCCTGGGGATTATTTTTGTAAAAATTAAAATCTCGTAGCTCATTTTGAAGTTGGTCAAAAACGTTCGTTTTGGACAAGATTACAACTTTCAAAAACAACGTAAAACAACTAAGAACAACTCGAAAACCTTCTCAATAGTGATTTTTTGGGTTTTTCACCACTGCATCCTATGGAAAATGCGAAAAATTTCCACCTATATCAGAATGCTTTTGAGAAAAACGAAGTGTATAGTAGGTTTTTGAAAATTGTAACATCGTCAAAAAAAAGGCCTTTTCAGCAACTTCCAAAAAAGCTACAAGGTTCTAATTTTGCTAAAATGTTCTCTAGCAAACTTCCTATAAATTCTTAAAATATTTTCCTAATCGATTGTCAACTAAGTAATAGGAATTTCATAGAATCGACCATATCTACATCTGACACCCTGTATAAAACACCCTAATTCTCCGATGAACTACAGGGTTCTACATTTGTTAAAATATGCTTCAGGAGCTACCTGACAATCCTTCACATATTATTCGAACTGCTAACTATTCGAACTTAATACAGTTACAATTGTAAATTTGCTGTATAATTGATGCTAATTCATCCATTTAATGCTTTGAATTTCTTAAGTAATAAAATTTTAAGCAAATTATTATTAATGCTCTGTATTAAATAATTTAGCTCGAACTGGAGCCTCAATTTTAAAACAATTACTCCGGAGCTGGAGCTATAGCTTGGATATACTGTGGCTTTAGAACCGGAGCACAAAGCTTAGCCTATTTTAAGCCAACTCCTCAGTCATGTTTTAAGCCTTACTCAAGTCTTAGTCAAATCTTGACAAAATTCGGATTAATATAGTTATTAGAACACTAATTCATATTTTTGATACAACACTAATTAATTATCTGTACTTAAATAGAGTAGAATTAAGTTTAAGTGCCAATAATTTGAGTAGTAGCACCCTTTAGCACCCTATAAAAGACTCTACTAAGCTGCTTTCTCAACTTATGGTCAGTTATCATTACTTGTATCATTCATGTAATAGTAGTTTCATAAAAACGTACTACTCTATACCAGTGGTTCTCAATCTGCTTTGTCCAATGGACCATTTCTGTAATTTAGTAATCTTGCCATTCATCCCTATGCAGAACTTTCTAAGGCAAGAAAACTATTTCAAATAATATTAAAACGTATTTAAAACATTCTCACTTAAGTCTACAATTTTTTTTTTAAATAACTTTAAAACGGTAACAGATATTGAGATGGGCATTATCTCATTCGATCACAAATA
Organism: Mylabris sibirica; assembly: GCA_039776855.1. Taxonomy (NCBI): domain Eukaryota; kingdom Metazoa; phylum Arthropoda; class Insecta; order Coleoptera; family Meloidae; genus Mylabris; species Mylabris sibirica. The sequence continues at coordinate 11,104,902 of CM077842.1, read as the reverse complement.
TTACTTTAAGCATGGGGGCGTGAAAATTTTGGTAGGACCCCGATTAATTTTTTCAAGAATTCGGAAAAACTACGACTTTTGTCTTAAATAGATACTGTCAAGTCGGGCCTTATATCTTCGTGTTTAGTCAACGAAACAAAATCAAATTGGCATAAATAAATAAAGGAAAGTCAACTACATACAAGGATGTAACTTGCATTTCAATTTTCTTTTTCATTTACGAGAAAACTGCATCCAAAGTAACCTATTTTGTCGAAATTATAAATCGGAATAAACGATAAGACATAAATATTTTATTCAACATAGTCGTCCAAATTGACAGATGTAGAATGGGGTGAACAAAATAGGTACAATCAAATATTAGTCACTATTCTAAGTGATCTACTGCATTTTTAAGTAAGACAACCGGATGTTTTTCAATAAATTAGCAATGCTCTTTAAATACTAAAATTCCACCGGTTGAGAACCACTGTTTTAGACAGTTTACGAGTTTTTCTTCAATTATGACTTCATTAAAAAGTGAGACAGTGTTGATTCAATTTAATTTGAATATGAACGGGAAGTAGCCCTGCAGGAAAAAACAAGTTGTTTTTTTTTCTGTTGATAATTCTCAACATTTTGTAACAATTTTCCAACCGGAATTGGTTACTTTTCATTCGTTCACGGCTAGTATTGGGTTACAAAAAAAAAATTAGAAAATTCCCCGAGGCCCTATTGGAATTTCATGCGGTACTGTGCAGGCGGACTATACCCGTGATAATGATGATAGTATAGGGAAAATGTTTTAATTTTACGCCACCATACCTTTTTCGTTGTATTTTTCTCTTTATATTTTTATTTATTTTATTAATTTTTTTTTTGTTCTCGTTAGTCTCTAACTGGTTTGTTTCGTTTTGTTTGACTTTAATTTAATTTTCAACAATTACATACAGGGTTTTTCATGTAAATATGGTCAATGACAGCAAATTTACTATAACTCTTTCATTTATCAATAGAATTGAATAATTTTTACAAGAACTTGAAGGGTAACACCTAGGCTATCTATCGAAAGGGAAAGCACCTATTTATGACTTTGGAAAATAGAAGAAATTGACGTCAACTTTTGGAAATTATTCAATATTGAATGAAAAAATGTTACTTTTAAAAAATTGTGGGAATATTTAAAGGGGTGACTTTGAGAATCTAGGCCAGGGAATTTTTTTTCTTGGGGATCATAAGTTTAGAGGGTTTAGAGAAAACAAGGAAATTTGTAATAAAGTTTGAAGGACTAGATTTATTTTTCAATAATAACACAACATGAAAATGAAGTGAACTAAACAGAGAGAGCCAGAGAGAAAGAGAGAGAGAGAGAGAGAGAAGAATTGAATAACAGAAACAGATATTCCATGTATCAAATTGATACAATTTGGAAGCTCTTCAATGTTATTATACATCTTTTCTTGCTTTTTAAATTTATTACTTCTAGGAAAAGGAATTCCTTGGCCTAGATTCTCAAAATGGGGCAGTCACCCCTTCCAAAATTCACATTTTTTTATTTTTTCTTGTAAATGAAAATACTATTTCCTTTGAAAGAAAAACATCAAAAATTTGTCAATATTTGAAGGGGTGACACTCTGTATAGTGAATTTATTGACCACATTTACATGAAAAAAACTGTATACCGAGTAATTCATTTCAAATTAAAAGTTCTTATGGCAACTGTCATTATTTGGCGAGTGATTCGAAAATTATTTCAAGGATTTATAGGAGAGTAGATTAAGATCATTTTAGCGAAACTAGAACCTCGTTGCTCATTTGGAAGCTGGTCAAAAAACGCTCGTTTCTGACGATATCGCGATTTTTCGAGTCAAAAATGACTCGGAGACCCTACTAACATTGATTTTTCTTCTTCTTTCTCATCTTTAATTCCAAATAAGCTACAACGTTCTAATTTTGCCAAAACAATGTCCAAGTAACTCCCTAAAGATCCTTAAATATTTTTTTTCGAATCACTCGCCAAATAATGAGAGTTTTCATCAGAACTTTTCATCGTACGTGAATAATCCTGTATAAAACCGATAAAAACGACATCCATAACAATGATAATTGTCACCTGAGGCGATTCACAACTAATACCTGGAAGGTTAGTGACCATTTGCACTATAAACTATAAACAGATAACAGGAATGAGAGAGAGAGAGAGAGAGAGAGAGAGAGAGTGAAATAAGAGAGGAGAGGACAAGAAACGGATAAACTCTTCAACAATCTATAAAAGGCGATCTTTATAAATATTAACAAACTTTTTTACTCCATCGACTTGTTTGTCGTCTCTTCATTCTTTCTAACTAATAAGTATGCTTGAACTTGTACCTTATTTAAGTAGATTATGTAATTCTTTTAGTAGTATTTGAAGAGAATCTCATGTTTAAGTATACTCGTACTTTATAAAAAATAGATCAAATCGATCAATGCTTGAACAATAAATGACCTGACTTAATGTCAATTATTCACAACAATACTAAACTAGTGTTGATTAAGGAAATTAACACATAACACAATACAAAGATCAGGTGACAAGAATAAATGACCACCGTTAGAAATTAATTGATTAAGCCATGTCTGTATTTTATCTCATTCAACTAGACCAACTAGAGGATTAATATGGGGACAACAACACACAAAATACGGCCCTGTTTCCTATTAAGTTAAATTGGCTGTGAGACATGTTGCACGTTATGTGCAACGTGGTAGTGGTGGTTGTAATATCTTCAAGAGAAACTACCCTTATTTATACAACGGCCAACACGGGGGTAGTTGTTATGTGTATATAGAAGATATAGTCGCAATTTATTATAATTATTTTTAATAACAATAATTAAGATTGGTTTTAATTTAATAAATAAATAGAAAATGTTTTGCACTTACCAGTAGAGGCCGTGAACTTGACTCTGGGTACTAGATTGTTGTCTTCTAACGTACAAAAAAAAAACTAAATAAACAAACAGAAAACACAAAACAATAATTGGAGAGGAGGAAATTGATAATAATTAACCGGAAAAGTTTTCTATTGGGATTGATAAGAGAATCAACGGCGCCGTCAATAATAATAATAACACTACCAACTGATACGCACAATAATCGTATTAACAAAGAGACTAGAAGAGAGGGATGATAACGACGTTTATAGCGATTGGGATGGTGTCAACAACGGCGTCAACGACGACGATGATAACAACAACGACGACGACGACGACGACGACGACGAGGTCTACAACGATAACAACTGTCTACTGCTTGAATTACCGGAAAGCGGCTAATAATTCTGTGAATGTATACTCTAAAGATACCCCTCCACATGGCCAAATTCCTAGAGCATGCGTATACCCATCTTTAATATGGATTTTTCTTAATTTATAATCGTGGAGGGTAGAAATAATAATGAAAGAAATGTTTACAATACAAATAATAGAAGAAATAAAGTTTAAAACTTGAGTCTTTTTATTGGAGGGAGTCAAATTAAAACAAAATAGGGACGAAATAGCAATGTTGATTTATAAAATGAACAAAAAAATAAATATAGAATTTAATTGTTGATGGAAACTTATTGATAATAATCGAACTATTTGGTGATAAAATTGGGAAAATTTGCGTGATTTTTAGTCGTTTCTACATCGAGGAAAATTGGATTGTTGTTATTCAATGAAGATTATAGGTTTATGATAAAGCGCCTGCATTTATGCAACACAAAATGCACGCAATTGATATACAGGGTGTAATCAAAATTACAATATTCAAACCACACTATCCCTATGTGGAATAGAGTGTAATAATCATTTTGGAGGGTCGAAGGAGAAATAAATTCTTACTAAAATTGTACAAATTTTGAAGCATTGTTTGATGATCGCTGGTTAAGTTGTTGAGAGTGTGTATATATGAAATAATTTAAATTTCCAGGGGGAGCAAAAAAGTATCTACTCTTACATATTTTTCAACCCCTGCAGGATAGACGTGTGCTGTTTGCTGGGTGGTAATATAGTACTGGATGTGCAGAATATTTTAGTTTTTGATTAAATTCGATATCTTACTTGGTTTTCGAGATAAAGCGAAAAATGTGTTTTGAGGAGGTAACTTCAAGGGGTAATTTTTTGATGCTTTACCTGTATGCAAAATTTTATCAAAATCGGGGAGGGACAGTTGTGTCACTTTCCTTGTAAGTTATTTTAAGTGTGCAGCTAGTTGGTAAAAATCTGGACATCTTCAGAAACGATCGTTTTTTGACAGACTTCCTAATGAGCCACGAGGTCCCAATTTTGAAAAAATAGTCTCCAAAGACTACCCAATATATCCTCAAAATATTATCGCTCTATTACTTTGACTATTTGGTTGAAACGTCCAAATAGTATACTCCCAGATCGGGCATCCTATATTTTAAGGATTTGTAAGGAGCTTCCTGGAGAACATTTTAGCAAACTTAGGACCCCGTAGCTCATTTATAATTCGGTCAAAAACGCTCATTTCAAACGATATCACAATTCTCAAAAACTAGCACTAGCACTAAAAACGACTTACAATGACTCAAAGATGCTCCCAGCATTGAGAGGCAATGAATTTTTCCTTTTTTAATTTTATTTTTGAATGTTAAGAATTGTTTTGCGAGTGTCATCGAGTCATTCTTATTCATTTAACGCGTGCAATTCCTTTTCGAAGATCGTGATATCGTTGGAATTGAGCATCTATTGGGCAACTTAACTACCAGCTTTAAAGACAGCCTGTATAAATTGATAGAAACTGGAATAACGGTGGTGAATCAGGGATAATAAATAGAAAACTTGTAAAAAATTCAAAATAAATAAGAAAACGAATTTATTAAAGCGTGAAAAATCCTTATTTTACTCAAGAAAACTTACGATTTCTACCGAATAAAAGGAAAAGGACGAACCTTATCTGCACTTTTTTTTGTTTTAACCATGACTCTTCTTATTTTTCGTATATTGACCAAGTGGAAACAATTTCTCCCATTCAGCATAACGTTTCTCATATAATTTCTCATTCATTACTAATTTATTACCAATATCTAAATATTTTTGTGTTTTTACATTAAAAGCCTCCCATTTAACATTATTTAATGTCTCTATTGTCTCCGGTGTTGGATTTCTATACAATGGAACAAAAAAAAAAGAACAACAATCAATTTTAAGCGGATTAAAAGTTTTCAAACGTACCCTGTTTTAGCGAAATTAGCCCACATTAATGTCATTTTGTTAACTGTCGGTGTTTCCGGATCGGTATCTCTAAAGAATGGAAATAATTTTTGTATGTACAACAAATAAATTAAATCGTCATGATGGACAACCCCTATAATTTATCACCAATTTAATGTATTATTATTATTATTATTATTTATTAAAATGAAAATCAATAAATATTACCATATGGTGTTGTTCCATTACTATCAGGTAAATAAAAATGACTATAACGTCCACTATAGCTGAAACGATAATAATAAACCGATTGATTACTATGTTCAGATAATAATTTAGCAGCACGATTCACACCAAAACCAACAATACTATCTGAATATAACTGAAAATAAATACAAGAAATTAATTCGTAACTAAGAGTTAAATTTAAACAAGAATGATTACTTGAGCTAAACCAGCTAATGAAGAGTTATCTAATGGTTTATCATTCAAATAGAAAGTCTTCAAAGTTTGACTGATAGTCTTCGAATGTTCACCTTCACGTTCATAGACAAAAGCAATCGGTGCCACTTTATCAAATTCCTTATTCATTTGTTCTTTTAATGTGTCATTCGATAGAACCGCTACAACAACAAAGATTACAATTATGTAACATTTGTAACACTCTTATGTAACATTTGTAACACTCTTAAATGGCCAGTTGGGACAGGAAAGATTGTACTAATATTACGGTGCTGACTATGTTTATTCTCTCTCTTTCCGCAGCACAATGTCCGTACTACGCAGGCTTGGGAACATAAACGTCATCCAAAAGATGCGCTGAACGGAGCTGCTCTCTTGGAAGACAAGAGCACTCAATTTGTCCAAATAGAGAGCGGCCATTTAAGAGTATGATCTTAGGTACTTACTGAAAGCTCTAGCAGCGAATTCTTCGGCTGTAACGCCAATCAATACAGGCACCTTAGCGAAATTACCATGTGTAATCGACATTATCGGATGTTCAATTAAGAAACGTTCTTGTCCATGATCCTCTTCCATTACTGGTGACCAAATAATCACCGGATCTTGTCCGAATTCTTTAAATTGCGACAAAGAATCACCCAATTCATTTGCTGATTTTGTTTTTAAACATTTAATAATAATTGCACTAGTTTGATAATCAACACAATTTAATATTTTCGCTTGTTTCTTTGCTAAATCTAATTGATGATGTGGTATTGGCCATTGGCCTAATGATGAACCACTCATTATTATAGCTTTATGGAACAACCCACGAGACATTGGTGATACTAGATGGAGTGTAACACTAGCACCACCTGCACTATAACCAGCTATAGTGACCTGTTTTGGATCACCACCATAAGCATCAATATTTTCTTGGACCCATTTTAAGGCTTGTACTTGATCTTTTAAACCATTATTTCCTGGTGCTTCCTTATCACCAGTACTAATAAAACCCAAAGTACCCAATCGATAATTTAATGTGACTAAAATAACATCATGATCGAGAAGGTATTGTGGACCTTCCCAATAGCTAGCCGCACCAAGACTGTACCAACCACCAGCATGGAAATAGACGATTACAGGTAGACGAGTTTTATCATTCTCTGTTGGTAGCTATGGAAAGTATTGACGATTAATATGCAACGATAATGAATGCAAGAGTATGAAGATTCCGACACGAGCCGAAAGCAACTGTCGGAATCATACGAGTGCAGTCATAATCATTATATACGCTATTTTCCCTACGATCATTTTTAGTAAAACAAAGCTATTATGAAATGAATTATAATTTCTAATCGGTACACGGAAGTAATTGAATTTTACAGAAAAATTGCTCTAAATGTAAATGTGTCCGTATATACCAACCTGATATTTTTAAGATTCCTCGATTTTGACAGGTACAATAAGGAAATTTAGTGTTAAGATTCAACTATCTCCGTGTACCGTAATTACTATCCGAAGCACTAGCACTATCACTAAACATGATTTTCACAATTCTTTTATCAAATATTCTTATGTAAAAATTCAACAGCTCATGTCTCCATGGTTATCACATGAAATACTGCGCTGCTATTGGTTAGATTAGTAGTAACGTAATGAACCTGTACTGTAATGACTCTCATTACAATACAGGTAGCCAGCATAGAATGGATAGGAGTATTAAAGAATTATTCTCTTACTTTAGGTGTGTAAACGTTCAACATTAAACAATCTTCCGATGTTGGATCGGTTGTTGGTTGTGGACATAACGGTCCATCTTGTGTAGCATTGTAAATATTCTCCCATTTTTCAACGGCTACAGGCGGCTGAAATCCGTTTGTTAAATATATGAAAAAGAATTAAAAATTTGAAATTCAAATTAGTTATTCTACCTGGAATCTTAATTCGTTGATTGGTGCTTTAGCATAACGGATACCACGGAATGAGTATATTTGACGGTTGGATTTCGATGCCAATATAGAGCCTTGAATTTTGCCTAATGGTGTTTGAATGATTGGTTGATCCAGATTTTTTGTTGCTTTTGGATCTGGATCCGGGTATGCAAATATTGTTGTAATTAACACAAATAGAAAACAATGTTGTATAAACATGTTGTTTTAATGGAATCGTAACAAATACTGCAAATATCAACGACAACACATCAAGCTTTTATATGCCGTTTTTTTTTGTTCCTCTTTCTTTAACACAGTTGAAGCACCAATTTGTATTAAAGGACGTACTATTCTTAAATTGAATAATTTCAATTTTATTATATCTATCTACATACCACTGATAATGATTGTTATAATTTAAACATCTTCTTGGAATTTTCCCTCTACTATTCAAAATATTTATTTGTAACAATTCATCTATCGGACGATTAATTATCTTACAATCAACTATACAATGCAACTATAACTGTTTAAATAAAATTGGAATATTCCTACAGCTAATTTGCCAAATTAGAAAATTGCCTCTTATTCAACAATACTCTTATATAGAATGATTTAAACAAATTAAATTTGATAAAAATTTCCTATGCGTTTATATTCTGGAACATTCAAGAAGAACAAGAAGAAGGTGATGACCATGATAACGATAATGATAACCGGAACTAAGTGATCGTTCCCGTTAATGTCCAGTAATAAAATACAAACAAATTAGGATCAACGAAACAATAGAATTATCTGTATTTTTATCATTTTTTTGAGTGTGCGTTACAAATCATCTCATCATATCTATTTGTAAAAAAAAAATATGCGTTAACCTTATCATAAAGCTCTGATTTTACGAGTAAAACTTACGGTTTAATCAAAGGCGGCTCGTCTATAAACCCTCCGGAACTGCAGCACCTGCTGCTTTCACTTTAAAGAAAAAAATTACTAGTCCATTGTCAGGGGTCGTAAAAGGCAGACGTAAGGTGAGGTATGAGCAGTGATGTGAGTGTGTATAATACGGTTGTAAAATACATTAAATACTGTATGTATTAAAAGCGACTTTCATATGGCAATGGAAAAATAAGGGTATCTTGATAGAATTTTTACCTCTTTAACAGCCACACAAAAGTGAAATCAAAACGAAAAATAGGAATTTGTATTTTTTCCTTCATTTTAGGCTTAAACAGAGGCGTCCCTAGAAGTTTGACTGCCCGTATGCAAGAGACGTTTTGGTCGCCCTTTCAATCAGAAAAAGAAACGGCATTTTTTCATAATATTATTACGAACAATACAAAGCCATATAATAGTAGAAAATATAGTAGAAAATATGGTAAATTTTGGCCGCCCCAAAGATTTGGCCGCCCGTATTTCTTGTACACCTTGCACACCTTATCAGGACGCCCCTGTGCTTAAAAATCAACATTTTATTCATTTTATATGTCTGATCAGTGATCAGTAATCATCTAAAAAACGTATAAACAACGCTAATAACCTAATGTGATATTCAATGTAATATCTGCTTCCGCCAATTTTTAAATAAAATACGACAAACATATCGTATAAAACGCTATAATATACATGTATTATACAAAAAATACCGTAAATTAACATCACTAAATATATTCAAAACCATCCTTAACGAGTTGGAAAAGGGGCCGAATCGAAGACCCGGCCTAGCAACTTCCCCGACTGATCAGTCCCAGTAGTTAATCATTAATTAGAAAAAAATTTTTCTACGATCAAGAGAAAATTGTCAAATTTCTGCGAAAAGCACAGTGGTTGCGCTCTCGCCTGACATCTGTTTGCTACGGGGTTCAATTCTCGCCAGAATAATTTTATTTTTTTTCTTTTCAATTATGGAAATAATCATCTTTACTATTTTGTTATTTTATTCTTAACAAATAGAAAACTTTAGTTTACTTACTGCCTCTATGGATAGTAAAAGTATTATTACTCATTATGTTATCCATTACAATAAATTCACAACAAAAGATTAAACAAATATTCCAGTAAAGCTTTTAACAAAACCAAAGATGTCAAAATCAGCACCGAAATTTAAAAAAAAAACAACGCAATTATTTACACCTACTCGATCTTTCACGAAACAGTCTTGTTGCTAGACAACGGCCGTAAATCCTGATTTATATTTGATATATTAATGTCTTATTCTTTTGTCTTGCGTACATACTTGATTAGTAAAGAATCACTGTCCATCTAATTAATTTAATCATTATAAGTCGCCAGATTGAAAAATATCGCACATGATGGGTATTATTTCTGACATAAAAGCACATGCCCTTTCGATTGGTGATATCAAATTAATACGTTATCTTACATTTTTTTCAATCAACCCCCTCCCCCGTCCACCCCCGTGGTCCGATTGGCACCAAAAACTAATCAACTCGAAAGTCCACGGAATAGTTGATGCTGGCCAAATTTGAACGCAATCGGTTAAGCCGTTTTTGAGTAATCGTTGGAGAAACGACAGACGCACACACACACACACACACACACACACACACACACACACACACACACACACACACACACACACACACACACACACACACACACACACACGGACATCATGCTAAAAACTTCAAAAACGTGTTCAGGGGACCCCAAAACGTAAAGATCTGGTGAAATCTCGAATTCGAAATTTTGGTCCGAAACTAATAACTTCCCTACCCTCTGGTCGGGGAAGTTAAAAAATTGACTCAAAGTTGAAGGGATGATGAATGGTGCTCGAACAATGCGCTAAGCATGTAATTTTAATTCATATACAAGGTGTACAACGCTATTTCATTAAGCAGTTGGCCATGTCTTCGATGACGTAATGTCCTAGCTTGGTTCAGCCTGTTGTTTTTTCATTGAAAAATGTTAAATGCAGTAAAGTATGAACCAAGTTACGACTCCACATACGAAAAGCATGGCCAACTGTGAGGTGAAATAGTGTTGTACACCCTATGGAGCATCATCAACAGTATTTAATTTTTCGGGATGTTCCTGAATAGTTTAAAATAATAGTTGCGCTTCATTATTATTAATAGTTAGATATCTCACCTTACCATCTGAGGCCTCTGGCAATAGACCCGTGAATGAGCCCCTTTATCAGATAACACACTGTAATTGTAAGTTTTTTCTTTCTCTTTTCTATCTGAATATTCTCTTTTTCTCTCTCTCTTGTCTTCCTTTTTTTAACTCACTCTTGTGTTTCTTTTTCTTTCTTTCTTTCTTATCACTATCTCTTTTTCGTTCTTCTATCATTCTCCCTTCCTTTCTCTTCTCTTTCCTCTTGTGCTCTATTGCCTTACTCACTTCTTCTTCTGTCTTTCTCTTGTTTCCTTCTCTCGCCCCTCACTTTTGTATTTAATTCTTACTTTTATCCGTTTTCTTTCTCTCCTATCTTTCATTATTTCTTTCTTGATGACGTTGTTCGCAGCGCCCCTACAAATTAAAGTCATGAGCTGCCACTGCGTACTCAACATTCACTATTACAATTTTGTCTTTTTCGTAGATTTTCAGCAACAGCAAAAGTTCTCCATGCACTAAAATCTACAATCACTGAGACAACACATATGAGTGAAGATGTAACAAAAAGAAAACTCCAATATTTAGGAATTTTTGTTACAGAATACAAACATTTATATTTGAAAATAATTAAAACGAAACACAGAACGAATTTAACAATATTTAAAACAATTAAACATTATCTTGTTGATCCTGTTTAACGGATTTTAAAAATTTCTCCATCATCAATTGACGAGATCTATAATCCTGTTCAATATAATTCTTCAACATCTCTTGCTGCTGCGGATAGTGCTGCTGACGTTGTTGTTGTTGTTGAGGATTATACAAATTTGTATTTTGTTGATAAAAATAATTTGAAAGGTGATTAAAATTCGGTTGGAAATTCCATTGTTGTTGTTGTTGTTGTGGTGGTAGTGGTTGGGATTGTGGTCGCATTCTAGGCATTTGTAGACTATCTGTGAATGCATATCTTTGATTAACCATCATCATATTCTCAGTAATTGGTGATGGTAAATCCATTGTACGTCGTAAATAACTATAACTTGAATTATCAAAATTATTTCCATCATAAATAATCGGTGGATAATTATTCATCTGTTGATAATTTCGATTTATTATCGGTAATGATGATGGTGGTAGTAGTGGTAGATTATTATCAAAATTTCGATGATAATTATTGTATGAAAAATGATCAAATTGTGTCTCTTGTTGTTGATGTTCTTGTTTAAAATAAAATGGATAATCTGTTTGTGTATTTCTATAATTCTGATTAAAATGGTCCAATTGTTCCGACTTTATTGATACTATTGGTTCCGTATCCGTTGATAATAATTTTGAATAATCCGGACGTTTATTGAATCTTTTAAAATTGAACTCTACAATATCAGGTGATTTTCTTTGCAAATCATCCACAATTCTCTCCTTTTTATCGATATTATTACTACTATTATCAATACTCATTCTCTCTGATACTAATTCAGAATAATAATCAAAAGTTGGAATATTTTTTGATTTAATTCTATCATTTCTTTGTGATTGTTGATATTGTAATTGTGATCGCTCCTCTTTTTCCGTCTTTATTATACCGATTTTTTCTAAAAATGACGATGAAAAGAAACTATCACGATCTTCAATTGATAATGTTGAACTATTATCATCCTCGTACATGTAATCCTTATCAGATAATGGAAGTACAGTACCGGACTTAGAAGAATTTAATTTTATTGTTGGCAAAAAATAGGATGATCGTAGTTTTTGTTGTTGTGATGATAACGGTTTTAACAATTGCTCATTAGAGATAGTTGAACAAATAGATGTTTCTTCACTATGTCTGTAATGTAAAACAAAATTTTTTGATTAATTTTACAACTTAAATGACATAAAAAAAAGAATACTTGTCTAGAATTTCATCTATTTTTTTCTCTCCATCACTATTATTAATCTTATTGTTGAAGTTTAATTTTGGTGAAAATTTAACTGGTGGTGAATAAATTAATGGTGAACGCCATTTAACATTCTTATCGGTGTTATCACAATTTTCCTCATTTAATTTAATTTTTTTCGTAGTATTTGTTTGATCATTCTCCGGTTGTTCCTCGATTACATCTGATTGTTGATGTGATAACTTTTTAGGTGCAAAACGATATTTTCCCATATCAAGTTTTGTAATAGCATTCGAATTTTTCATATTTGATTCAATTGAAATGTTTTCTTTATCACTATTATCATTTTTTTTATAAATGTTAGCAATATTATTTGATTTTTGTGATGCAAATCCATATTTTCCGTTATCAAGTTTTGTAATTGATTCCGAATTTTCTTTATTTAAATCAATTGAAATACTTTCTTTATCAACTATTTTATCAATTTTATTAACATTATTTGTTTTTTGCTCTATTTCTTTATTATTGTTGTTGATTTGTTTCTTAATTTTCATATATTTATCGATGAAAGTTTGTAAATAAACATCATTCTTGGGCTTCAATACTTCTTTTGATTTTTTTATTGGCTTATTCTCTATGTCTTTCTTAACGATTAATTCGATTTTATCAACAGCATCGATACCGACTGTAATTATAATTTATTTAAAAAATTAATAATTTACTAAATAATTGTAAATTTACCCCAATCGTCACTAATAAAATTCGCTTGAATAAATTCAATATTTTCATCAATTTCAAAATTTCTAACAACTTGTGGATGTTCAATCATATAAGAATGTCTAAAAAAATTTATTATATTTTAATTCTAATTAAATTATTAATTATAATGTAATTACGTATATTTCTCATAGAGGATAATATTATTAGATGAATCGCCAATTAATAGATACATCAATGAATTTATATTAATTGTTGATTGATTGTCGATCAATTCTGAGTTTTCTAGAACGATAATGATTTCAAATTGTTTCGCATTAATACGATTAATTTTCAACGAGTATTGTGGTAAATGTTGAATTTCATCCAAAATTCGATCACCGATTGGTGGCTTTTTATTAATTATCTATAAAAAAAATTGCTTAATTAATTAGACTTTTAAATGAATTTAATCAAACACGTACAATTTCTAATTCTCGTGGATTTGTCTTTAATAAAATATCAAACGTTGTTTTACCACTATCAACAAATTGTTTCGATATAACATTACCAATACCGGTTAATTGTTTTGTTAAATATGGTGAATCTTCCCATAATTTCGCTTTAAAACATTTTGATAAAATAATTGAATTCAATAATGCTTGATATTTATTAAGTGTTTCCAAATATTCAATTAAACCTCTTATTATACGTTCAGCATTACGCATTATACGTAAAGTTTCAGATAATAATGAATGATCGGTGATATCCAAACAGCCCAAAACGGCTTGAATTAAGCTAAAATATTTTTTTTTGTACAAGGAAAAAATGGAAAAAATTATCATAAATTACCAATTAATTTTCATATCTAAAGTTTTAATTTTGCCTTTCAATGGAAACCGTATTGTTTGTCGATTTTTGCATTTATTTAACAAATTTAAACATTTTTTGTCGTTGACACGTAAATACATTTCGGAGAATTCGTGGCATTTTGATATTAAATTCAAAATTTGTTGGAGTATTTCATCCCCTTTTAGCTGTAATTAACGATTTTATAAATTTACAAATATACCTACTGATAATACCTACAGTAATGGAAAAAAGTATAAAAATCCCTGTTTTTTATCAATTGTTGAAAAACAAAACATAGAGAACCATTTATCATTTTACATTTTTACTGTGATATCATTTCATGGACAAGCATCATTTGATTCTAATTAATGGTACGTGGTACTGGTTTTTAAAAGCCCTGACTTTGTCCAAAATGAGCTTTTTTACCCAATTTCCAAATGAGCTACGAGATTCTAATTTTGCTAAAAAGGTCTCTGGGGGCTCCAGTACAAATTCTTGAAATTTTTAGTTTTAAAAATGTATTAGAAAACGACATTAATTATTAGTAGACCTGATAAAAGTATACCTCGTCGTCTTCTTGTTTAATTAGGCTTGATGGAAGGGAAATTAAGTATTAAATTAACTAAAGTTACTTTTTACGATTTAAAATTAATCCAAATCCGTTTTTAAAAACTCACCCTTATCTCACATACCATTAATCATAATCAAATAATTACTTGTCCATGAATATGTGAAATGATAAGCAAGTTTCGCTTCTTTCTATTTTTGTTTTTCAATCATTTAAAAAAAAACATAGTTTTTTATATTTTTTTCCACTTTGTGTAATTCGTACTTGTGTGAATAATTTCACAGTTTCGAAAGCTAAATAATATTTCGCCATTAGATATCCAGTTAGTGTCGGTTCTAGATTCATATTTAAGTCAATTGACAACATTTTCGCTTTAGCTAATTTGTTCAATTCAATCTGGCACATTTCTAATAATTTTTTATCGATTTGATGCGGATTTTGTGCATGAATACCGTAAAATTTCGGTTGTTTTCTAGCACGTATATATAAAAATGTTGATGTTAACCATAACATTGCAACATCAAGATTTGTAATTGTACTTAAACAAATTTCAGCATTTAAATGTTCAATTAAATGTTTATGTAGTTTAGATTCAATTATTTGTGTATTCTCAAATAATTTCTCATATTTCTCTTTATCTTTTTGTGTTGTTAATATAATTGCTGTTGCTGTTTGATCATATTGTGGACGGCCAGCACGACCAATCATTTGTAATATTGTTGTATCTGTATAATTTGTAAATTGACCATTTTGATACATTTTCGTTGATTTAATAATTACTAAATGTGCTGGTAAATTAATACCTAATGATAATGTACTAGTTGTTACTAATATTGGTAGATTATTTGTACGAAATAGATTTTCTATAAGGCTTTTTGTTTCTGGCAACATACCAGCATGATGATAACCAATACCGTAAATTAACACCTCTTTTATTTTATAATCAGTAGTTTTTAAAACAGCCTCTTGTAAATGTTGTTTTTGTTCTGCTGTTAAATTAATTGTGAGATTTTTAATTAAATGTTGAGCAGTCATTTCAGCAATTTTCCGAGTACTGCAGAAAATCTAAAAAGATCCCTTCATTAAAAATAAGTAGAACTGCCTATAAGGATTTCTTATATAAATCGGATAAATCGATAAAATGTGCAGTATAAAAACTAATATTTTTCTAACTTTGCCAATTATTTTAATTTAAATTGAAAAAATTTCAATGTTTATACACCAACAATAGTGTACATCAATATTTATTTATCGGTATGTGGATAAGAATGTCGTCTGGCCTTATTAGAAATTCCTAGGACAAGGTGTGTTGTTATACTGAAACTTACCAAGGTTGGTTTGCCTTCAGAATATTGTAAAATTAAATTCTGTAATTTATAGTTTAAAGCTAAATCAAATTTGAAATATGTCGATTTTGGATTAAAATAATAGCCATTAACGATTTTTCTCAATTTAACAGGACGTACATCGTCTGAAAATTTAAAATATTTCACATTTTTACCATCAATCCATTCAGCTATATCCTCTATATTTGGTATTGTTGCTGAAACAGCAATAAAACGAATTCTATCGTAATTCTCACAATGCTTTAACGAATTTTCTATTGTTTTCATACGACAAACCTTTAAAATTTTCAATCAAATCATCAATATTTAACTAATCATGATTATTTTTATTATTATAAACTTACGATAATTTCTAAAACTGCACCACGACTATCATCACCTAATAAATGTATTTCATCTATCATAAATAATTTAATTAATTTAACAAATTGTTGATTATCTTTCCATTTACGTGTTAATGAATCCCAACGTTCTGGTGTTGTTATTATTAAATTATTACAAATTAAATCTTTAATATCGATATTATCACTATCACCAGTTACTGATAAACAATTGACACCATATTCCGAAAATTTATGATGCCAATCAATTAATCTTTCCTCACATAAGGCTTTCATTGGTGAAACTTGAATTAATTAAAATAAAAATACATTATAATGGAATAAAATTGAAAAGAAAAATTAATGATAAATAGTTACTATAAACCATTTTGAAGGTATCCTGGTATTCTGTGCCTTCATAAGTAATTAAAGCTCTTATTATTGCCAATTCAAATATCGTAGTTTTTCCTGATCCAGTTGGCGCCGATACAACAATCGAATCATCTAAAATAATTGACGATAAAAACTAGAATAGGGTCCTGTTTTACGTATTGTTAGTTGCATATATCACACCACATCTATTATGAATTCGCTATTTATGTAGGTCTTTATATGTACTTTATTATTGTTTTTATAGAAAATTATGGAGTTCCTAAATAAAAAAGTCAATGAAATGGTACCTGTATAGAATATATCGTCGAAAGTAACAGACTGGACATAATTAAAGCACGGATAGTTGGAGTAAATCTTCTGATAACGATGTGGGATTTCTTCAATAGGCCTCAAATCGTTTACATATCTAAAAAGAATAAAATTTAATCGGAAAATTTGTAAAATATTGTATTTTTTTCAATAATCCAATAAAGTTTAGTACCTGGAATTTGTGGAACATTTCTTATTATCTATATCACTACCTGTATTAAAAAGCCCATTACTATTATTATTACCATTTATTTCCATTATTATTTTTAATATTTTCTCTTAATTATTGTTAATTATTCTTCAAATAATACGCAATAAAATTTCAACAATTAACAAATGACTGTAATCATATATAATTTGATATTTTTTCAGTGATATATATACACGAAAACACCAAAATTATTTCAATAATTATCAGAAATTAATCATAATTAATCACGAATTTTTATTAATTAAACATATTTGTTTATTATTAACAATTTCCAATGAATCTACACAAAATTATAGAATTTTAACAAATTAAAAACAAGTGACAATCAATTGAAAAAATTGTCAAATTTTTCAATTGTTACACCACCATTAACTCGCAGTTAACTTGATTGTAATTTGTTTATTTATTTATAATTAAATTTTTAGTAATTTTTAATGATTTTTTCTCTACTAAAAATTACGATTTTTTTTTACTTATGCGTTTTTAATGGATTCGTAACTGCAGTAAAAGTTTAAATAAGAAAATTAATCAAAAATGTGTTCGAAAAATTGTCAAATTGTTCATCCGCCATTAAATCACAGTTAACACGATTATAACATATAAATACAAATAAATTAATAATAATGAATTTATAATTAATTTTTAACTAATTTTTCGATATTAAAATACGAATTGTTTATTTTTAAATTTTAATTAGCATACCATACGCATGTCTGTTATGAGAAGATTTACAATTTGTATACAATACAAATAAAAACAAATGACAATCTTTTTTTAAACTGTCAAATAATTCAATTGTTCCAACGCCATTTTTAATTGATCTTAATTATAAACTGGTAATTTAATTGTTAATTTCTAATTGATTTCTAATTAATTTTCTTGTTGCAGAAATTTGTGATCATTTGAAATTAGAATCGATGTACGCATGTCTGTTGCAATTAGAAAGCGCCAAAAAACCGTTGTGATTTCGTTCATTTCGTTCATCTGCAAGTTTCCCTCCAAGTGGAGTTTTTCATCGATTTTCGTCTAAATTAATAAAAATTCTTGGATACTTTTTGTGTTTTTAACGAAATAATTGTGAAAAAATGTTGAAGAAAGTGTATATTAAAATTGAAAGTCAAGAGGAGAAGGTTGGTATTATTTTAAAACAATGTGAGGTTATGTTGATTTGTTTTGTTATTTTGGCTTTTTGCTGTTTGTTTATAGGAAAATTTTAAGAATACACGAAAAACATTAAAAGCCCTACAACAGTCTGCTGATAATAATAAAGAGAATTTGGCTGGACGATCGATTTTAGATAAACATACCAAATTGGCTGAGTAACTTATTTTATATCACAAATTGTTTTGTAAATTCAATAAATTTCTTGTATTATTGTTGTAGTTCAAAGGATATTGAAGATATTAAACAGAAAACATTCGAACATAAATCTATACAAACAGATAATAAACCAATAATAAGCAGTGATGATTTAACAACAGATGACGAACCAAGCTTAGATTATTGGAAATTGTTAGCTGAAAAACGTGAGGAACAATTAAATGATAGTTTACAAGAGAATGAACGTTTAAAAGAGACAGTGGAGGCGTTACAAGAAGAGAATCGATTATGTAAAGAGAGTTTGAACGAATCGAAAGCTTTGGTTGAAGTTCTTCAAGTAAATCGTTTATTTCGTATTAAATACAGATTAATTAGAGTTTTGATGTTTATTTTTAGGAATTATTAGGTGATGAAGCTGAAACAACAACAGAAATTGCCGAAGAAGCATGCGAAGATGTGTCTTAGAAATTTAGGGTTTTTACTAATTAATCATAATCATATTTGTATTGTTTATATTGATGGATTAAGATAAGAATACATACGTAAATTATAGTTTTTATTCGGTAATTCGACACTTGCAATAAAATATTATAAAAAAAATTGAGGTTATATAATTTTTAAAATTTACTGTTGAGGTGAAATTAAGCAATCTGTTGAAATTTTAAATTAAAATTCAAGTTTTTGTACAAATTGAATAATTTCCAATAATCAAGAAATACAAAAATTTTAATTATTAAAAAATAGAATCTAGCAACTTGATTCTTGATTGTGTTTTGTTTATACTTGACAATAATAAAAAAACAATTGAAAAAATTAAAAAATGGTAAATGTACTGATTTTTTAGAAATTACTCAATTAACATTTGAATTATGAAAATATTTAAAAAAAAAAACGAAGGATATTGCCAGTTTTATTTGAAATTGCAGTAAAAACCAACAACAAATACCTAAAACCTGACCAATTATAGATACCTATGACTTTGTCTTTTGTTTAGAACGAAAAAAGACAAATGATCAAAAAGACAGATGTTACCTACTAATTTGTGTGAAAATTGGAAAATTAACAATTTATTGGTCAACAGTGAAAAAAAACAGATAATTTAGTCGATTTTCCATCAATAAATAAAAACTGATATTTCGTGTTAATAATTATACAAAAATAATCAAGAATAAATTGAATTAATTAGAAAAAAAAGTATCAAGTAGTTTGCTGTCTTTGTCAATTGTTTTTTGTTTAACAAAAAAATATATAAAAAGTGGTAAAAACTAAGGGTAGCGAGTGAATTTCCGGTAAGAATTCAAAAATAAACTAATCTCGAGGAAAATGCCCCATTTTTTTCTTGAATAGATTGATTCGTTAATAATTGAACAAAATTAATTAGAATCAAGTAGCTCGTTGATTGATGATTCTTCCATATTCGTCTTTTGTTTCAGGTATACAAAAACCAATTGAAACAAGAGGTTCGTTTTTTAAATTATTAAAAACGTAATTAAAAATTCCTTATTTTATAATTAATTAAATTCAAGAATTAAGTGAATTAATCAATAATTTATTGTAGGTTTTCATCTACGTACAAAACAAAGAATTTTCCGTGAAAATGAATAAAATTCAAGGGAATTCATCCAATTTTGACGCAGTTTCAGTGAGTTTTTGTCGCAATTATTGATTCGTAATATTTTGATCTTCATCTTCAATTCTAGCTAAATGGTCGATTCCGTGAAAATCGCCAAAATCCCAAAAAACCTAATAATAATATTGATGATAACGATGCAGATGTTGATACAGTACCAACAACAAGAGCGCAATTTGTTGGGGTTTCTATTGATTCTGTTCTCAATGATTATCCAATATTGATTAAATATAATTTTTTTTTTAGAAATCCTCGATAGAGAAAATGTATTGTTTTACTGGTACAATTGAACGTGTGATAAAATGGCATAAAGCCTTCCAAAATCATCACTGTATCTTTGAAGTAATCGGCTTAGTTGTATCAATACGTGATGGTTTAGTTAAATTACAGAAAATTGTCTTGTTAAAAGACCAAAAAGGACCAATCTTACAAGTTGTACATTATTTAAGTAATGATATACACCTGGAGGATTTTCATATTGGACAAAAATTACGGTAAGTAATATTATTCCAAAGGTGCCCCCGGACAAATTACTCGATTCGCCTTGCAAAAATTGCCAGTTTTCAAACCTCGATATCCCGCTTGTTTTTAAGATATTTAAAAAAGTAAAAGTCGGTTAGATAGAGCATTTTTAGGTGCATGTACCAAAGCTTTTGATTTTTAGAAAATTGTGATAAAATTCTGAATGGCCGAGAAAACTCTTGTACGCTGTTTTTTCGTACATCTTCCTTTATAACTGGTTAAAATTTGGCCAATATTATTGATTTTTAATAATTCTTAGGCGAATTTAGATGGCAAATTCAAAGAGTTTTCCAAATTTTCAATAATTTTCTCGATCGGCTTGTTAGTTTTCCGATAACTGAAAAAAGAAAACGACATTGATACCTTGCATAATTTTAAAGATAGAGAGTCATACTCTGATTCTAAGAAAGCTGATGTAAGAGGGATGGGCATGAAGCTCGCTTAAGAAAATCAAGGTTTCACATAAAATTTGAATCCCTTTCTTCACCTACAGGGTGCGGCAGCATAACTTTTTTGAGAGGAGTGCTAGTGGTTTCTTCCGAAAGGCGGGACTTTACACTTTTGTCCCGACACACGGTTATCTATGTCTATGGGTTTAGTCTCCATCATGGGTTGGAACAGTGAGGAGCATGCTTCTGCCGTTGAGGCCTACTTTTCGAGCATCTTTCGGGATCGCTTTAATTTAGCCCCGTTGGCCTCTGTCACGGACCGGAAATCAATTGTTACATGGGTCATTACGTCCAAACAAACTGCATGTGCAGCAAGACGAAGAACTGGAGTCTCTTGGCCCATCAAATCAACTTATCACATTGAGATACTGAGAGTTTCAATTTTGCGATCACTACGGCGTTCTGCCCCGGTACTTTCCGATTTTTCTGTGGGGAGATTTCTTCATGATGATCTTCATTTCCATCCTTACAAAAGCATCGATGACTGTTTTGACGGAACACTTGCTAGAGCACCTCATCTCAATTAAGGGCGATTTGGAGTGGCTGGCTCGCTCTTCTGATTCGGCCCCCCAGTGTCTGGTAACGTCACCTATCTGATTTGATCTTCAAAACTATGTAAAAAAAACTTTAGGCATCCGCCTACATTATAAAAAACAAAAAAAATGTTTTGATTCATTCACTATTAAGTTTGGAAAAAGAAAGTTATGCCGCCGCACCTTGTGTTATTCGGAAATACATATTAAAAATAATTAATTTGCTTTAAAATTGATATGAAAATGTTGGAAATTTTATATACTTCACGACCAAATAAGTGGAAAATATTTGAAATATTGCAAATCTATCGGTAAATTCGTATCAACTTAGACCGTGTTTGTGTTTATTGTAATTATTATTGTGATGTGTTCGCATTCTACCAGATAGATGTGGTCATTATTATTATGGACTCTGTACTATGTTAAAGAATTCAACGTTGCCAGATGTCGTTTACATTTATTAATAAGACCACACCTTCTGCTTATTTATTTCAATTTTTTTCACAGGTTGATGTTCTTGCCGTTGCACTAGCATCTGCTTTAAGCAGGTGGCGTGGTCTCATTTATGTAAATGACGCTTGGCAACGTCGAATTCTTAAACATATTACATAATACATAAACGTACTGGTTAAGTTTTAGCCAGTTGTGAAGGAAAATGTACGAAAAAAACAGGGTCCAAGAGTTTCCTCTACCATTCAAACTTTTCTTAATTTTTTTTCAAAACAAAAAGTTTTATAACATATGCCTTGAAATGCTCCGTCTAATGCACGTTTATTTTTTTCTAATATCTTAAAAAACAAGCGAGATATCGATGCTTGAAAATTGAAAATTTCCGCACGCTGAATCGACATATTAGTCGTGTGAGTCGTTAAATCATTAAATGAAAGAGTAGCAAAATTAAAATTAATTCGTTTTATAGTTGTGTTGGTAATATGACCGGTTATAATATTCTAACGGCAATCAGTATACGTTCAGCAGCCACTGATGAGACCGCTTCATTACAACGTCACTGCTATATTGGTGATTATGCAATTAACCGCTTACTATCTGAAGAAGCAAACACTAAAGATAATCAATTATTATTGAAATAATCAACTACAAAATAATAATACCTACTTGATACTGATAAAAAGTATTATCGAGATTCTATTTCAATTGGTATTTGAAAATAATACAATTCTTTTCAATTAATTTATAGATAATAATCATTCATTAGAGCACAAAATTGCTAACCGAATAATTATCAAGGTTTAAATTTTTCAATGACTTGATATAAATTTCAAATTATCTTAAAATTTCGCTCAATCACCTTACAATGAAAATAATTGCTATTGTAGACAAAATTCCACTAAAAAAAAACACGTTTGCTTATCATTAAATCCTTATTTGTAATTTAATAATGCCCATAATGAAGCATTAAATCTAATAAAAAACAATATAATCTTAATTATATCAAGGAGAATAATTTGTACTAGACTTATCAGGTTATTAAATATATTAAAAAAGTAAAAAAGATTTCATAAAAATTCGATGACAAAAAAAAAATATATCATCCTCTTCCTTTCACACAATTGTCAATAAATAGAGAGTTTTCAAAATTGGCTATAGCTACTTCAATTTTATCTCTAGACGCGGTAACTTCATAAAAATTGTTAATTAGTTATAAAAGTGTGAGTGTTTATAGAAATTTTTCATTTGGTTTTGGAAGAAAAAAAAGTCAATTGTAATCAGGTCTTTCCTGTAGAAGCTTACTGAAACAACTACAATTGTTAAACAATGATTACGTGAGTATTTTTTTAAGTTAATTTTTTTATAATCAATGAAATTTCTAATTTGGTGAGACAATGTAAGTTTTTTTACGTAAGCATGATTATTAATTAACAAACACTTAAGTTTATAATGATCGATTATAAGTTATAGTTATTAGCTTACATTCTCATCTACTTTAAATCACCCAGTATGTTATAATAAATTCCATATTTGTCTATTTTAAAATTACAAACACGATAATAAATATAGAATGCCAATTTTTGTACGCATATTTTTTTACTGATATGGACTTTCTAATTAGTTGTCCTTCGTTCGAATAATTTCTTTATTTTAACTTTGTATAAATAGACTCAGGGCCGTCCTCAACTAAAGCGGGGCCCAATGCAAGGTCGACTTGTGTAAAAGAATAATATTTTTTTGAATTGACAGTTCTTTACTAATGCTAAATCTCAAGTAATTAATTATTATATCGGGTGTACCACAGTATAGACCCCCCCACCCCTTTGGATGCGCTATTCTTACGTAGTGTCGTAACTTGATTCAAGCGGCCGAACCAATTTACGAACTCACGTAAGAAAAGCACAACCAACTGTGAGGGGAAATCCCATGGTACATTTGATATAATCTGGCTAAGGCCACATGCCCAGATGCAATTTTCAGTTTTGCAACTAGTTGATCGCAAAAGTGCTTTTCTGCACTCACTGTGCAATTAAATAACTGTGCGACAAAATAGTGCTTTGTAAAACAATAGCAATTGTAATTTATTGCAATCAGTTTGGGGAAAAACACAAACTGTTCAATTGCGCATGTGGGCGCCTGGTTTAAATGTTTATATTCAATATCTATTAATTTTTGAAGACGTTCCCCATTATTAATCGCTGTTGTGCTCAAATATTCGTCATTACTTTAAAAAGAAAGCATGTATTGTGCTTACAAAATTATATTGTTCCGAAATAAATATTTTGAACTACCCTTTTGTTGCACCTTCTACGGCCTATTTTCCAAAGGATGACCAACTCCTTATTCTCGAACAAGTGGAATTATTTTGCATTTTTCCTAAATTTTGCTCATCTATTGTTTGTTTATTTAGGGGTAGTTTTAAATTTAAATGAAATTTGAGTATTTTCAAATTACAGGTCTAAATATAAGAAAATCGCTGCAATAATTTTGAGTATTATAATAATAGCAACATTGATTGCCGTTATTGTTTATTTTGTTTTACAAAAAGAAATCCAGGGTATGGTAACAACAAATGGGTATTGTTGTGCAGACATTGGTGTATCAATATTGAAGAGAGGTGGAAATGCTGTAGATGCATCAATTGCATCATTATTTTGTGAAGGTGTAACAATGCCTCAAAGTATGGGCTTAGGTGGTGGTTTCTTAATGACCATTTATGATGCAAAAACAAAGAAAACGGAAGTATTAAATGCACGCGAAATAGCTCCAAAGAACAGTACACAAGATATGTTCCATGGTAATGAAAACTTATCACAACGCGGTGGTCTATCAATTGCTATACCAGCTGAATTACGAGGCTATTGGTATGCTTATCAGAAATATGGTGGTCAAATTGAATGGAAAGAATTAGTACAACCAACAATAGATTTATGTAAAAATGGTATATTAGTTACGGAATATATCGCTGGTGTTTTAACAGAAAAAGATGCTTTAATACGCAGTGATCCAGGTTTAAGGTAAAAAAAAAATTGAATAATAAACGCACTTTAATTGTATTATAATGAATCAGGATAAAGATATCAAATTATTCAGATAAAATCAAAAAACAAAGAACAACGAATACGTTTAATCTCGATAGTACTCTTAAAAATACCAATATTTATCGCTACGAACATCCTGATTCTCTGTATCTTATATCTATCTCATCAATTTTTTTTATTTTTAAATATTAAGGATTTATTGATTAAGAAGCATTCGACCTTATCAGTGCGAAACAACTAACAATAAGAAAAATTTGGAATCTTGTGTGGGATCCGAACCTACAACCTTTGGTTTCGTACACCACTGCTCTACCAACTAAGCTAATGCCAGTATTTATAAACTAATCTCAGACGCGCGGTCTCAAGTCCAACTTCCATGCATGAGTTCTGGTTTATAAGTCTTGCTTCGGGAATCCTCGGCGGTATTCAGGATTGAGTATATGGAGAACTTGGCGAATTCTACTTACATTTTATAGGGTCACGTTTTTCTTTTGGTGCGCACGCGCACCTTCTGCAAAACTCAAGCTCGTCTCAAGGCAGCTACAACCCAATCTTGGCTTGGTTACACAGTCAGGCCTCAAGACCAAGCTCAAGCTTCGAGACCGTCTCAAGTTCGGTTTATAAATACGGACACAAGACGAGACCCGCACCAATCTTAGTTGCAAATTTATATTTAATTTAATAATTTAATAATAAGTGCTTTATCGCACACAATATTGTCTGAAGTGTTTACATTTAGCTGGCTAGGCAAATACAAAGCAAATATAAAGTTGGTAAGAGCCTGTTAGCTCAGTTGGTTCAGAGCACAGGTGTACAGAACGTCGTGTACAAAAGGTCATGGGTTCGGATCCCAAGCAGGATTGTAAGTTTAAATGCCTCTTAATTAATTAATAATCATCAAATATTTGCTCAATATTTCTATCAATAGGAAAGCCTACATTGATCCAGCAACAAATCAAACATATAAAGCAGGACAGTATGCTAAACGGTTACGTTTAGCTAAAACTCTAGAGATTATAGCTGAAGAAGGTGGCGATGCTCTCCATAATGGTAGTTTAACTGAAATATTAGCCAAAGATATTAAAAATTCTGGTGGAATTATTACAGCAGATGATCTAAGAGATTACAAGTAATTTTCTTTACTTTTTTACTAACAAATTTTTATTAAATCATAATTTTTTTTAGACCAAAATGGTTAGATCCAATCAAAATCGATTTACCATTCAATCAAACTTTATATACATCCCCATTACCTGGTTCTGGTATAATATTAGCTTTTATTCTAAATATATTAAATGATTTCCTTGATTATAATCAATTTTATACAATTACAAATATACAAAGGATTATTGAAAGTTTTAAATATGGTTATGGTAGACGTACTGAATTAGGTGATCCAGATTTTGTTGATGTAGAAAAATTAATAAATGATCTTAAATCATCAGAATATGCAACATATATACGTAATCAAATTTTTGATAATCAAACTTTTAATGATACAAAACATTATGGTGGTAAAGTTGAATTAATTGAAGATCATGGTACGGCACATATTTGTGTTTTGGATGGTGATGGTAATGCTGTTGCTGTAACCAGTACAATCAATCTATAGTATGTTGTTTACAAAAATTTTTTTTGACGTGAAACGTCTTTAAAATCACACCGAAACATACGGGTACCAATTCAGAAAAGTGACGGCGGATCAAAACGAAAAAATGTCGGAAGGCTCCCCGAATCATTTTTAATCGTTTTGCATCTTTAGCTCGTTATTGTCACGATTTTTGTCCAAAACGAACGTTTTTTGACCAAAGATGAGCTACAAGATTCTAATTTTGCTAAAATGTTCTCTGGGGAGGGATCCCCTACAAATCTTTGAAATATTTTTCAAACCGCTCTCAAATAATGGGAGTTACCATAAGAACTTTTCGCCCGACGTGAATAATCCTGTGTAGTCAACTCGCGAGTTAGGACCTTGACTTTGGATCGGTTAAGCTACGGTTTGTTAGGCCAGTCCGCTAGCGAAAAGTCGGCGAAGTTCTGCCGACGTTTTATTGTTTTCGGCGCGGACATGGGTTGTTACATAAAAATGGTCTGAATTTGTTGTGAGCCGATAATCGTTTAGTTTCTAAGATGTCTTCAGGCGAGCTGCATCGTGCAATATGCCTATTTCTACTTTTGGAAGAAGAGGAGGAAGAACTGTTGACACTTTGTGTGGCCAAGAAAAGAAACCGAGATGTAGACAATTTGTTTTTAAAGAGAAACACAGAAGGAGCATTTACTATTTTGATAGAAAGGCGATTATTTGAAAACGAAACAAAATTTCGAGAATACTTCAGTTTCTAGAGAGATATTTGACGTAGTTATTAATTACATATCAGAAGATATTACATTTTTAATTTTCTCTGAACCGAATGACGTTCAACACTGCGGAAATATCTAGAGCCGTCAGATGATTTCGGCGTTCGCAGGCGTACCCGAAATTTCGGCCGTCTAACGAACCGAGTACCCTTAAAACTCATTGAATAGATTTTTACGCAGCCGACTTTTCGCTCCCGGACTGTCCTAACAAACCGTAGCTTAAGGAGTGGGTTGGCGAAAACGGCGCTCTCGCTCCTCTGTATTCAGTGTAACGAGTAACGCAGTTTCAGGAGCTTCTCAAAGTTACGTTACACGCTTACTGAACGACGCCGCCTCTCTGAGCACCTCTACCTCTGCTGTACCTGTAGCAATGGACATAGCAAGTAAAGCTACCACTCTGCTTGTATTAAAATCTTTAGAACGAAATCAGTTTTGTTTTTATTTCAATCTTTAAAACTAAAAGCGACTCGCTGACATAGACGTTTCACGTTAAACTAACGGCCGTGTGCCCCAACACAGCCCCACCCGAATTTTTTTTGTTAAACACAACACTGTATTATTACAGTTTTGGTTCTGGTATAATGTCGTTAAATACAGGAATTATCTTAAATGATGAAATGGATGATTTCTCATCACCAAATATTACTAGTAACTTTGATATACCACCATCTGTAGCTAATTTTATCGTTCCCGGAAAACAACCATTATCATCAATGTCTCCATCCATTGTTTTACGGAATGATGATAGTGTTGCATTGGTAGTTGGTGCTGCTGGTGGTACAAAAATCACAACATCTGTTGCATTAGTAATAAAATAAGCAACATTTTTTTTTTAAATAATGATTAATATTAATTTTTATCAGGTATTAATGAAACATTTATGGTTTAATTATACAATTAATGATGCTATACAAGACGAACGATTCCATCATCAATTATTTCCAATGTATGCAGAATTTGAAGATACTTTTCAATATGAAGAACCAGATATTTTAAAGGCATTAAAAAAGATTGGTCATCAAATTAAATTATCATCAGCTGATGGTTTTTCAGCAGTTACAGCAATCTCGAAGAAAAATAATATTATTGAAGGTAGTACTGATAAGAGGCGATCTGGTGCTGTAGCTCCATTTTATTAGATTAATTACAGCAATTAAACACTAAATGTGATCCCGAAAGAAGATTTTAGCAAAATTAGAACTCCGTAGCTCATTTGGAAGTCGGTCATTTTTTTGGCACTCTTATTGCACCGGCCTTGTTTCCAAATGAGCTACGGAGCCCTAATTTTGATAAAATGATCTCCAGGGACTACCCTACAAATCCTTGAAATATTATTCGAATGGCTCGCCAACGAATAGGAGTATTTAATAGCCTTATAGTCAATTTTATATTATATATTTGTACATAAATTAATTTATTGATTTAATTCAAATTTTCGAAATTCCGCCAAAATTTTGAAATTTGGTTGGTCGATTTCTACTATCCAAGCAAACGATGGTGCGTTTTATGAAATTAATACACATATAATTTTATTTTATATGCCAGCGTGTAATAAAGAAACATTATATTTGTAAATTCGATGTCTCTAAAGATTAACTTTAGCAGACTGAGGGCCATAATATTTACTTTATGGTACTGGGTCCTATAATGAGATTTATTTTAGTAAAAACAAGCAGAAAAGCAACAAGTTACTAAGGAAGCCCAAATAAATATATTTTTTTATCTACGACTTATAACGTAGTGGTATTCTCAATAGATACATGGGAGAAACATTGGTCCTGCCCATGTTCCTTCTTTGTCAAATCACATGTTTCATGAATAACAGACAGAGATACCAAATCCACAAAACACATCTGGTTTGTCCCATGAATCCGTTGAGAATACCACTACAGTATACAAAGTGACTATTATTCCACACTATGGCTCACGAAATCGAATAATGAACCATTGAAACCATTATTCCATCTCTTGTAAGCCAATCATTGTTTTTGTGTAATATAAAAAACCATGGTAACGACAAAAATACTGTACACCACCACTACCTGTACTCTTAGAAATAAGTCGTAGATAAAGTATAGTCTACAACTCGCTATAATGTGTGCTATTATATAACCTCGAATGATAATAGCCTCGTAGTATAATGTACTATTTTTGAGTTTTTCTTTAACTTATACGCTTGCATGTAAAATTTTGTATGTTACACGGATCGTAACGAATCATGGTACACGTCGTGTTGGATAAATTTCAGGATTTGTACCATAATGATTCGTTACGATCCTTACAACATAAATAACTATTAGCCAATATTACAAGTTGTTCTCATTTTGAACTTGTTAAATTTTATTGAACTACGATTCTAGTCTTGTTGATTCAAGTCAGTGAGATTATTTAAATTAAAATTTTATTAAATCAACTATACAATTTATACATATAACAATTCTAATTAAAGCGTCTTAATGTATAATAATTATCACAATATACGACACAAATTATAATTTTGTATCAATATTTTTATCATCTTTTTCTTCAGTTTTATTCCAATATTGTGTCTCACCAGCAGCAAAGATTACATAAAACGTTGATGTTACAATATAAATACATGTGGCTATAATAAAAATCGTTCGCCATTGAGATTTATCTGTCTGAAATGATGTGATAAACTTAATAAATTTCATAATTTTATTTAGAAAAAATTGTCTCTTACTTCATCAACCACGACAGCATGGACAACTAATGGTGCTATTGTTGAGAAAATATTACCAACAGCATTTGTTATACCTAACAATACACCAGCATGATTTGTTGATAAATCAATATGATTTATAAGGAAACCACTGAAACAACAGGCACTTATACCAACAGCTATAACTAATAAGCATACTGATAAGACTTTGTCAGTGTCAGCAACGAAAGCCAACCATAAGAGAGCTGCAGCCGGTATGTAAGTTCCTATAAATAGAAAAATATTTAAATTTTCTCATCTAAATTAGCAACCGACCGAAGTTTCGGTTTCGGCTAGTTTCGGCCAAAAATCAACCGAAACTCAGTGTTCGCGAATCTTCGGGTGAGTTCGTGCCTCGTAGTCGTCAGCCAAGTTGAGGGTAAGTGCTTTCTTGCTTAGATACTTTAATGGTTGTCTTTTCATTTCATTTAACACGAGTTAAGTAAATAATATGTAAAATATGCACTAGATTTCGGCATAAAATAGAAATTTTGACATATCTTAATAAGTTTCGGTTTTGGTTTTGGCCGAAACTGAGATTGAGGCCGAAGATTCCGTTTCAGTTTCGGCTAGACACTAATCTAGTAAATACTGATAATTTGAGTACTAACCAAGACTGTTGAATACTTTTCGAACAGTCCCTCTGGATAAAATTGACGTATTTATCAAATGATCTGATAATGGTCCAGCAACAAAACATAAAATCCAAAAAACAAAATATGGTGTTGCTGATAAGAAACCATTCTCGTTCATATTGAATTTCATAATTTTATTCATATAGTTTGGTATTTCTGTTAATAATGTTGAATAGCCCCAATTAAAGCCGACATTACCGACAATTATCGCCCATACAGGTAATGAACATAAAATATCCCTCCATGGTGTTGGAAATTTTTTATTTTCTTTTGGTGGTAATGATGCTTCAATATATTTCTGTTCATCAATTGAGATTCTTTTATGTTCAGCTGGACTATCTGTTGCCAACCAAATCCATAATATTATCCAAACAATACCTAAAGCCCCAAAACAATAGAAACTAGTCGGCCAACCGACCCAACTAGCCGAAATTAGACCAGTAATTGGCATTGCTACTATCGTCCCAAATGGGGTACCTGTAGTTTTATTTAACAATTAATTAATTAATTTTTAAATTATTAATTAAGATCTCTACCAGAAAAAACAAATGTACCGATCTGTGAACGTTCCGGTGCCGGTGCCCATTTTCCTAACAAATTATGTAAAGCAGGAAATATAATACCTTGACCTAAACCTTGTACAATACGACAAGCCATAACACCTTTAGAACCGAATAAATCAGCAAATGTTGGTATTAACATGCAAGCAATTGTATTTGTTGCCATTGATAAGACTAATAACCATTTAGAACCGTGCGTACGGACAAGTACACCAACGAATATTTGCGGAATGATATAACCCCAAAAGAATGATGATAAGACAACACTTTTATCATCCCATTGATAAGTCTAAAAATTTATAAAATTTTTATTAATATTGCTTTTAAATGTTGTAATTGATGAATTATGATGGTATCTCTTACGTTCCATAATTGGCAATCAAAATTGATTGTAACAAAATTAAAATCAATGATGTGTGGCTTATAGTGTAAGGGATACTTTCATAATAGAGTTTTTGCCCGTCACCGATACGTTATAAACTTTCCCTTAGAGCTTATAAGACCCTAAAACATACCGTATAACGTGGATTTTGACGATTTTTTCAGAAATAACGGTATAAGCACAATAAGGCGTATACCGATCAGCTGATCGTACTGCTAATAACAGTAGTAGCTTAAATCTTTAACGTAAAGCTAAAACGTGTTTCCGTTATAATCTGTATTGTACAGTTTAAGATTATAACATAACGTATCGTTGATGGACGGAAACTCACTAATATTTCTTCAATAAATACCGGTATGTCAGGATTTTCACTAGTTGTCGGATCTGTCATAGCAACAATACCAACCGATAAATTTACACGCATTGCATAACTTATCCATATTAGACAAAAATATAAAACTGCCTGTATATGTCGGACACCGAACCATTTATCTATGAAAATAAAACAATGATGATAACAATTAAATTCTACAGTACATTCACAAAAAATTTCAACAAATTACAAGAGCTTATAAGTATCAGTGTAGGCTTTACTTATATCGAAGGAATTCCTTGCAAGGGGGTCCTATAGGTAGACGTAAAGTGAGATGGGTAATTATGGGTACTAATAAAGAAGTTTACAGCATAAATGTTATTTTGATCAAATTTATCCAGAAACACTTAAAAAAATAAGGGTGGCTTAGTGTAAGAGAGAAAGAGAGAGTTTTAGTTTAAGATAGAAAGAGAGAGAGAGGGGCTTTGTATCGTTCTATATCTTTTGCTCCCCTAACGTGACGTTGGAATTTAAAAATCTCTTTCTCTTTCTCTCTACGTTATATCTTTCTTCTCTATCATGTAACGAAATGTGTCTAATAAACGTGATACGTCCTTGAAATTTCACTCTCAATTTTGACTATTTATTATTTTTGAAAAATTCAAAAACTATCCGACTACTTTATTTCTAAAAAAATGATAGAAAAACATTTTTTTGGATATTCTCATTTGGGCCTTTTTTCTGCGACAGCCGGTCCTGTTTCTAATCTTTCAATAATTATTTAAACCATTTTTTAACGTGTCCCATTAAATTATTAGATAAATACCTAATTTAAGTACGTTTTTGTTTCAAGTAAAAAATGTGCTTAGAAAATCTAATGATTATTTTTTTTTAAATTGGATTTTTTTCTCTTAATGACCCTGTAAGTTGACCAATTGTCCCCTATAATTTCACCTTGTTTGGTACATCAACTAAGGGTCAAATTATTCCGTTATTGTTATTAATTCAATAAAATAAAGGATATTTATCAATAAAAGATCCGATTTCAAAAACGCACACATTTGATAACAATAACATGTATTTAAGAATTTAAAAAATCCTACAGGATTATTTAATAATAAATAGAATGTTGAATTAGAACGAAAAGAATAACACTGATAAGATGTTGAATCGCAATAATTTTTTAGGTATTTAGGTATCTGTCTTATCACTTATCACTATTTATTTTTTCCTTGAATATGTCAAGACTATTTAGTTTTCAAAATTTAAAAAAATCCGCTAAATTGAGCAGTTCTAATTGGTTACAATCTAGTTGTCATGGTAATTATTCTATTGTTAAGCAAAATGGCATTAAATTCACCAAAACCGATTGGTTAGAATATTAGCGGCAGCTTTAAAAATTTGTAACACGATTAAAGTAAATATACAGGGGTTTTCATGTAAATATGGTTCATTCTAGTAAATTCGCTATAACTCTTTCATTTATTAATAGAATTGAATAATTTTTACAGAAATTTAAAAGGGAACGCCTAGGCTATCTATTGGACGTGAAAATGCTTCTCTATAACTTTTGCAATTAAGAGAAATTGACATCAACTTTTACAATAAAAAATTGCTCTTGTAAGAAATTCAAGGTCAACTAAATATAAAAGTAATATTTATTTTTAGAAAAATTAATTTTTATTTTAAAAAAAAAATTGTGAGCATTAACTCGTTTTGAGAATTCCTATCCTATTTGTGCTGCGAGCGGTATGTTGGTGTGATTTAGTCCGCATATCTGGTATAAACCGGATAGATGTGGTACATTACAACAACAATACGTCTCGCAGAGCAAGCACGCTTGGTTAAGAAAATTACCTACGGACAGATTTTCAAATATTTTTCAATATTATGATACGGTCGTGAAAGAAAATCGATTTTCCTATATTTTGATACTAATTATCGGTCAAATTAATTAATTTTAATAGCTGTAAATAACAGGTGAAAATGGGATTCCAAATTTTCATATAAATCACGTAATTTTCAAAATTTTCTTAAAACCGAGCTTTATTACCTCCGCCCTTACAATGTCTTCCTAAAAACAAGAGTAGAAGATTCTATCTTTAAAATTGTGCCCTATATTACTGATCAAAGTCCATTTAATTTTCTTCAAAAATTGGGAAAACTAACAGACGTATCGGGAAAATTCTTGAGTATTTGGAAAGATCTCATCATTTTCCATCTAAATCACTCAATAGATATTTAAAATCAATCATATTGGCCAATTTTTAGCCAATTATGAAGGTGGTGAAACATGGTCCAACAGTTTTCTCTATCATTCCAAATTTTATCAGATTTTTCTTTAATAGAAATCTTCAGGACATGCACCTTGAAATGCTCTATCCAACGCACGTTTTAATTTCACAATATCTTAAAAAATAAGCGAAATATCGTTGTTTGAAAATTGATAAATTTCGCACGCTGAATCGATCTCATAGTACAACATACCCTTAATTTTATTTTACACCTTTTCTTGCTTTTTTAAATTTATTATTCGTAGGAAGAGGAATCCCTTGGTTTAGATATTAAAAACAGGTCAGTTACCTCTTTTTAATTATTTAGTTGACTTTGATTTCTTAAAAGTAATGATTTTTTATTCAATATTGCGTAATTTCCGGAAGTTGAAGTCAATTATTGCTACTTTCAATAATTGTAAAGGGAAGCTCTTACCCCTTTTAGATAGTTTAGGTGTTCCCCTCCAAGGTTTTATTAAGATTAAATTTGACTCTGTAAATAGAGGGTGTCCGATCTAAGTGTGGCCGACTCTATTAGTGGACATTTTTACATTTTCTCTAGAATGTAATTGGGAAAAACAAAAAAAATCACTGTTGGGAGAGTCTTCGAGTTGTTTCCTTCGTTTTTATAAATCACCACAATGTACATCCAAAACCAACTTTCGAATTAGCTACGAGGTTCTAATTTTGCTAAAATATTCTCTAGGGACCCTCCTACAAATCCTCAAAATATTTTTCAAATCGTTTGTCGACTAATAGGAGTTTCATAGATTCAACCATATTTAGATCGAACATCCTGTATATAGCAAATTCACTACCATGGACCATATTTACGTGAAAAAGACTGTATATCAACAAACATGCCACATGCAAATTTACGTTTTTTTTCCATAGAAATTAAAAAACCGAGCAAGCAATTTATATTTCCTTCATTATCAGGGTCGTAACTTTGAGGGGACTAGATGGGGCTGAGTCTTATCTTGCACTCTTTTTTCCCTCAAATCATTGCTACCGTAAAAGTTGTCCTACTTTATAAAAAACGAGCCCCACCTCACCTGTTATAGTTTTCTGCTCACGACCCTGATTAGTATTAATAAGTCTTTTGTAACATTTTAATCAATGTCGCGAAACGCAAAAATATATTTTAACTGAATGAAAATGTCAAGTTTATTTCTTATCAAAACAGCACTTTATCTTTAAAAATTGGTGATAAAAAAGAGCACCAAATAAACGAAATACTATGATTCGTTTCATTGTGATGATCATGGTAACGTGTCCATAATGAATATCAAGGTCTGTATAAGGTTTCAACTCAATGCTGTCTAAAACTCCTGTGCATTTGATTTAAAATCCCATAAGAAATAAACTATTGGGAAAATTCCAATTTTGGCCGCATTGGCGCTAGTTACTACAGCATAAAAAAGATAGCTAGTATCTCTATTTCTATTTTACTGTCATAACTTATGACAGTTTGACCACACAGTATGAGTAGAACAGAGATGTAAATACTAGTTGTTTCTTTTCATGCTGGAGTAAGTAGCGCCAATGCGGCTAAAATTGGCGTTTTTTTCAAAAGCAGCAATTTAAATGAAATGCACAGGCTCGTTATACGGAGTTGAGCTAAAAAAATAAGCCGGCCTTGATGAATACAAATAATTGGGTAAGCTTTTCAACTTTTTTAAATATTCAAGTTGTGTTATGTAACAGAAGTTAGTAACCAGCGTTGAATCGCAAGGTTTCACGGTGCATTCGGTGAAAATCTCCATTTTGGAAAATTTCCACTAAAGTGCACAGGAAAATTTCGAAGAATCTTAAAAATTTTCTAACGTAATTGATAGAGAGCCCTTTTGGCTCAGTCATAATTAAATAATCAAGACATTAAGAAAACTTGCCGCTTTTTAGAGTTTTCATAAATAAAAAAAAATTATTATGCGTTACTTTTGATTCACCCCTGTATGGCTTGATTATGATACCTATTATCAATAACGATTTTGTAAGCAATTAGATTTTTTTAAAGGTCGAAATTGAAAATAGTTATTTATCTAGCTAAAGTGGAAACAAAGCCTTTGTCAACACGAGAGTGTACTTTAAAGTACGCGAGATATCATAAAATATAAGTGTGATAAACTTAAACATACTACTATTATTATCATTATTATTATTATTATTATTATTGCCATTGTAATTTTAGAATTGAATAATTTAAATGATAGAAAGAGAAAATATTGAGTGTAGGACGTATACTAATCACTTCTGTAAACATTATTAAGAGACACAATGGTTTTAATAACTTGACACCGTGATCGTGAATTTATTTTAGATTGTCGCGCGATCATCGTCAGCGCACGGTATGGACATACTGTAGACTCAAGCTAAATTAGCACAAAACCATGGATGCACAGTGGAACTTGGTTACAGTAGAAGCGCGATAGAGTGATTCTTCAACTCTCTCTCTAACACATTCAAAAGTTTCTCGAATAAACACGATCGGTTGACGGACTATTCCGAAAACCTTATTTAGATGAGCCGATTTTTGCCTAAGTTCGAGCGTTGAATACATGACTCCCAATTTTTACTAAAACTGCAGTTTATTCGTTTGTATTTCACCAAGTACTTGAAACCACCCAGTTGTTGCGCTTATGGAAATTTGACAAAAGATGTGCAAAAATCAGCTATAGTAGACCGATCTTTTATTGACTGTGATGTCGCTAACTCATTTCACCAACTATATTGGATGATTGTAGTGTTACAGTCGCAACAAATAAACGTATAACTGCATCGAGTGCGATTGAATAGCGTTAACATATAAGATAGTTCACAGCAGTGACGTCATCGACACGCAGAGCGGGAAAATCCTGTTGCTAATACCCAGAGTTAGTATTTACAGTTTTGCCATAACAATTTCAACACCGTCAACCTACCATTGGCGTACTTGTTTTTTTATTTTTTATACTAATAATTTCACATAATAAATTAAATTTAAAATTAATTTAGATTATCTAAATTATAATATTTTTATTTAAGAATCATTCATTTGTTAACGAGATAATAAGGATGAGGAAACCGATTCCATGGAGAAATTCACTAAAATCAAACACCTACGTTTTAGCAATGACGTCGTACAATCAATGGGATTATTATTAATGGTCTACTCAGAAGCGTTCCAAGAAATTTGGCCGCGCCCTATGCAAGAGGTTTATAAGCTGTGATTTCAATCAGAAAAAGAAACGATACAACATTATTATAAACGATAGAAAAAGTCTGGTAGGACTTAATAGTAGAAAATATGGTAAATTTTGACAGCTCGTATTTCTTGTACACCTTGAACACCTTATCAGGACGCCCCTGAGTCTTTTACTTTTCTAAATTCGTTCACTATAAATACAGAGCAGCTCGCTCCCTTGACAAGCAAACCTATGTTAAAACCGTTGAGTGAATAATAATACCATATAAATTTCAGCCTTACGGAAGATTTGTTATTGAAAAATTTGCTCGGGAGATGCTGTCATCTATTTGTTAAGAATCATAATTCTAACTCCTTGTTTTTTGAACAATAACTAATTCTCTTATAATTTATGTGTACTATTTTGTTTTTAGATTTTTTTGATACATTTCTTGAGTTGTAATATGATGCAATTGTGATGTTGAGTGATTAACACTTATGTTTTGTCTTTTTGAGAGAGAGAGAGAGAGAGAGAATATTGACGTCTCTTGAGCAATAGATGTACTTAATAATGGTTATCGTCTGAAATACTTCGATAGTATCAACATCTGGTGGTCGGAATACTCACAAAGCTTGGAGTACTTCGACAGTGGCGCTGTCTGGTGTCTGGAGTACTTTATTCGATAATACAAACAATCATGGGCTTGAAATGTGTATGTTATTATTAAGTCAACGGTAAAACTACGTGATTGCAGAGGAGATTTACTAATTGAAATTTTTATAGAGATTAGTTTCACCTGTATGCTTGAGCCGAAATCCTAAGTATAATAATAACTTCAATAAAAAAATATTGAAAGAGAAATATTATTCGATTTAAATTCAGAAAAAATCCAATTAGTATTTATCAACAATTTTTACTGCATAATAAAGAAGGTCGAATATCTTTAGACTATAAAAATTAATTTATTAACAATAGAGGAATTGTAAAATTTATTAAATACAATTGCTTGACAATGAGCGAATTAAAAAAGAGGCGAAAATGAAAGGATTGAATTATAAATTTAACAATCAAAGATTGAAATTAAATTCGATAGGAGAATTTTTCAATTGAATAAAAAAATAAAAAAAATAGATAAATAATAAATAAATAAATACCTGGACGTTTATTGGTTTGTTGTCCACCATTCTCTTGTATATCCATTGCCATTATGGATTTGCAGATTGTCCAATTTTAATTGAAATTCGGTACGAAATTTGGAAAATTCTTCCAAAATTTCGCCTTTTATCAAAGTGTCTAATTTGTATTTGTTGTTAACACAGCAAAATGCGAGAGCAAACTGCTATTTTTCACTCTTTGTTATTATTTTATTCAATTTAAATTTGAAATAAAAAGCGCAATAATAATAATACTAATAATCAACATGATCATATTAATAAAGACGATAAACTAGGAAAATTATCGTTGGTTTTTCGTTTAATTTTTGTGTAAGCTTTCGTTGATAGTGGATTTTATCGTTCGAAAAATTTTGCCTTTGAAATGAAAATATGCATAAAAAAATAGTTTAAACAAATACGTTAATTTCGTTTTATGAAACGAATAAAGGAAAATGCTATAAATTTAGTTAAAGCTTTCGAATGTACGCATTGATTAGTTTGAGTTTTTTCATGTAGGTTTTTATATAAAAGTCCCCCACCTCTGTTTTCCTTCTATATTATATATTGGATGTTTTTGCAACAGTATATACCTTGTTCAATCAAGGACGAACAATGGTGTTTTCCTATTTTCCATTTTCGCCAAAGAAAACTGCACTAATCAATTGAAAATGTTTATTTCTTTAATGCATCTAGTCAAACAAATAAGATACGATTTAAGCCTTTTATTATACCTACATAGACTAAATTTTATGTGATTAATACTATTTGTTTTGATAAGATTTTGGATTATGATTAAAAAAAAAACAGCAAAATAAAAACAAGAACAAAAAATACGACAAAATAAAGCTATGTCATCGTGGTAGATCATAAAAGCGCCCATTTAAAGGTCTGTTTCACCAACGTCGCTTAAATTTTAACGTACAAATAAGTTATTCAGGGTCTTTTCATCAAAAGTGGTCAATTCTCGAAGAATATTGCAAGGATTTGTAGGGGGAGCTGGAGACCATTTTATCAAAATTAGAACCTCATAGCTCATTTCGAAATTGATCAAAAAAACGCTCGTTTTGGACAAGTTCGCAATTTTTAAAAGCCAAAAAAACACGGAAAACGATTAAAAATAAATCGTAGACCCCCACAATTCAGATTATGATAAAAAAAAAAACAACAAAACAAAAACAAGAAAAAAACGACAAAATAAAGTCGTTATCGTGGAAAATCATAAAAGCCCCCTTTAGTACGGTTTCACCAACGTCTGTTAAATTTTAACGAACAAATAACTTTTTAACTGTTCATTAGGCTAAACTGGAATTGGTGAAATCGTCCCTAAAAAAAAAGAGACAAAATAAACGCCCTTTAAGGCACGATTTCACCAATGTCTGTTAAATTTTAACGAACAAATAATTTTTTAACTGTTCATTAGGCTAAACTGAAATTAGTGAAATCGTCCCTAGAACAAGACAACAAAATAAAATCAAGTCATTGTGGAAAATCATATAAACGCCCTTTAGGGCACGATTTCACCAACGTCTCTTAAATTTTAACGAACAAATAACTTTTTAATTGTTCATTAAGTTAAACTGAAATTGGTGAAATTGTCCCTAAATGGATCATTCTCTATTAAATTATCATCTATTCTTTAATTTTGTTATAACTGATACACGTTCC
This sequence comes from Mylabris sibirica, assembly GCA_039776855.1. Lineage (NCBI taxonomy): Eukaryota > Metazoa > Arthropoda > Insecta > Coleoptera > Meloidae > Mylabris > Mylabris sibirica. The sequence continues at coordinate 11,064,523 of CM077842.1, read as the reverse complement.
AAGGGACACCTTGTAAAATAATTCAAATAATTAATGCCTTCTTCTAACGTCATAATTTCGTTTTATATGCCGGATTTCGACGATTTTTATCAATTTAACGATAATTTTCTTAGTTAATAGAAGGAAAAATACAAATTAATGCTATAGTACTAGTAATAAAGACAACAATAAAGAAATATATTGGTAAAGAGAGTTTAATAATTATGAGTGATTTAATTCTCAAATAATAGGATTATAAAACAAAAGAATAATAATTAATGAAATCACCCACAACTTAATTAGATTGATAAAAGATAGTAGAATCTGATAAGAAATAATTGTTATAAGTATTTTTTTTTGTCATTATAGTTATCTAGTCACAAATAGAAAAAACTATCGACTTATCAAACGCAAATTCTAGTTCCATAAACCTTAATTAGTATATCATCTACCTATACCTTGATAAGTTTGAATCCATGTATAATTAAGGTTTTATCAAATTCAGTCTAATCTTCACTTGTTTTTATCGCTAATACAGTTTTTTTTCTTAATAAAAACAAGTTGATCGAGGTGCGACTGAAAAGCTAAGTATAAGATCAGCCTTAATACAACGAACACATCCACTATAAGCCTGATTAATTATACAGGCTGTGTCTAATATTTGGGTCATTTGTTACCTGTTCAATAAATATTACAGTTAATCAAATTGTAAACATAGCCTTATTTTTATCAATGCAGTATTAAATCCGGTATAAAACTTTTAATACATACGGTATTTAATTAGCCAGATGGATTTTTCAACTGTATTAAATACCTTCCACATCACTTGTTAAAGATCGATAAGTTTAGCAACAATGTTAATTAATGTCATAGGAGGCTTTTACATAGAGATTTCAGTTTTAAGGGACATTTGTAATCGAAAAATTATTTACAATTAGTAATGGTTCTAGTTTAAAACTGTATTCGATGTGATTCGATAGTGTCGTCGCCTGGTGGCCGGAATACCCATCCGCCTGGAGTACTTACACAAAAAACATGTCTATGTTGTTATTTATTCACTCAAAGCTTTTAGTATTGAACATGTTAAGCTGAGTGTGCATTGGATATATCTTCAGTTAGCTCTTGTAGTTTAGTAGTCTTAGGATTAGTTGCAATCTTAATTGATGGATGAGAGACGTGCTCTTGATACGTTAGATGCGAATTTGTCGCTAGTGAGATTCCACTTTTATAAAATTAAAACTAACATTGACTTTATTGACTTTAAATAAAACTGTAGATGTGAGAATAATAATAAAATTAATTAAAACCAAACAATAGTTTAATGTATTTATGCGAAACTATGGATTATTTAAAAAAGAAACTCATAAATTTAATAAATATTTTACATGACTCGTCATAAATTTATGAGTAATGAGTCATTAGATTATACAAGAAAATAAAACAAAATGAATTTAAAAAAATCGTTTTATCATTTAAAATAAATTCCCATATCTTGACTATTTCTGTGTAAATGCGTTTTAAAAGTCATACTTTATAGTTCAGGTTTCCAATTAAAACTAGATAAACATAAATAATTGATGTATTAGCGTGTCATAAAGTAAACATTTTATAGGTAAACTTGAGAACTGTAAAGATTCGTTTTATCGGACCGAGAACCATAATGATTCACTTTATAGTACTGAGTATCATAATAAGATTTAGTTCACTAAAATCAAGAAAGAAAACAAGTGGTTACTATGGAAACTGATACAAAGCTCAGTGCGGTAAAGTTACTTTCCGCACTCACAGTTTAACCATCTATAATATTTACATGTACAACTTTGAAAAGATACGAAGTTGACCGGGACTCGAACTCAGCACTAAGCCTATGACGTTTGATTAGAATCTCAGGTGGCTTAACCACTGCTCCACTACACCTTTTCCAAGTGTAGTTCAGATATTTTCAGTTGTATTTCAGATTAGTCAATTTTATTTCAGAAATCGTCAATTGTATTTCAGATTTGTAAGTTGAATTTCAGAAATCGTCAGTTGTATTTCAGATTATTCAATTATATTCATTTAATTCTTATATTCAAGGGAAGTACTGAAGATGGTTGGATTCAACTGAAACTTATACCAAAAATAGGAAATTATTTCTGTAATTTTAATAACAAAAATATTTTATATCTATTGTTTTATGGGTCTTAATTGAGTGAAAATTAAAATAAATTACAAAATTAATCTTTTCTGAAATTTATTTAATTTTTCTGAACTACATTTCGCAAATTCTGAAATACATTTTACATTTCTGAAATACAATTTACGATTTCTGAAACGCATTTTACTAATCTGAAATACAATTGACGATTTCTGAAATTAATCTGTTACTTTCTGAACTACAGTTGGAAAAGGTGTAGAAATTTAATTTAAATATATTAAATTATCATTGTAACGTACTTTTTTTCAAGCAATGTTTACTGTTGTTATAGTAACTCGATCTTCACAATTTAAATCAATAGTAGATTGATAATTATAAAAATAATTATTGATTCTTTTTTAATCACCTTTTATTTTGTATTATCTTAGAAAAAATAGAATACAGCACAGGTACCTACAGAAACTGTCATTGCAGAACTCATATGAACGTTGCGGCACGAGCGAAGCGTGTTCATACTCGTTCTACATCGACTAACTTTCTATACTTGTGTTGTAATATACTATTTTTTGTTTTACTTCCATTTTTATACTAGCCCATAAAATTTTGTATGTACAAGGAACATAATGACAATAATTATGGTACAAGTCCTGAAGTTTATCAGAGGCGTACCATAAGGATTGTGATCCATGTAGGTAATATTCAAAATCTTATGTGATAATGTAAAAATTAAAAATAAGTCCAACTTTTTATTTTGGGGTTGACATCCCTAAGACGAAAATTTTCAAAATCTTAAAAAGCCCGCGCTCTCCCCGTTTCTATAGTAACCGTTTGTTTGCCGACTTGATTTGCTAACGTTACAATGCGCGCGCGCAACTTCCATTGCTTGTTAAAATTTCACTCTTTTTCAAACAGCGCGTTAGCGTTAGAGAAATATAACTTCAAAACAGAACAGGATAAATTTGCTAAATTAGAGGGAAAAAATTTATTTAAGAAATGGAATGCTTCAAACTTTAATAAACAATATCTACTTAAAAGTTTCTAAAGACACGCACGTGTGTGAAGCAAAAATCTTTAACATTGATCTTTGAAACAAGTTTTTTTGCATTGAAATAATGGACTTTTATTATAATCGAAGGATTCAAATGAGGAAAAACATGAGAGAAATAAAAAGGACCTTAGAATTTATGCTCGAAACAATAATTGTATAAGAAGTCATTCAAGGTATTTTTAAGGAAAAACGGCTCTAAAAACGATAGACTTTTTCGAGTCAAAATAGGTAATTTACTTTCAATTTGATTAATTAAAGTATCAAATTTTATAATCGATTAATAAACTTACAAAAACTCAAAAAAGTGGTTAAAAAGTAGAATTTCCGCATGTTCTTCCAAAATTTAATCTATCAATCCGAAAATTTTCTTACGTATAAAATTTTATTATTATCATCAATTATTATCAAGGGGATAAGATGAATTTTTCCGAAAATTTATGCAACATTTTTCTCTTGAAGGTCTATTAACCTTACAATTAGTCAAATCACAGTGTCAGACACGTGCTTTTATGTAAATTTGTTGTAGCAAGTAAAAACTAATTTCTTCAATTCAATTTTATGTTTTTTCCTCTTATTATTATTATTATTATTATTATTTGTTTTGATAATAAATAGTTTAAATTTACCTAGACCTAGCAAAAGTTGAAGTATACGAACAGATTAAATTCCTGTTTTTATACAGGCTGTCCCACCGTGAATAACAATCAGTTCACAGTGGAGTTGAATGAATTTATAAATAATAACAGAGATTTCAGGCCGATGCTTTTTGTGTAATCAAATAAGTTACTTGCAACACCAGGTAGCGCCACTATCAAAAGTATGACCAGCGTTGTGTGTATTCCAACCACCAGATGATGACACTATTGAAGTACTCCAGGCGATGGAAATACAATTTCAGGCAAGAACCATCACTAAGTATAATTGCCTGAGAGTGAGAGAGAGAGAGAGAGAGCTCTAAAGAAAAAACGAATCACAAGAAAATCTACAAATAAAATAGTACAATTTGTAGGCCATTATACCAAAATACATAAATTAGAGTCGAGAATAAAACCAGTCTAAAATAGAAAAAGAATTGACTCTTAACAAATAGATGGCAGCAACTATCGAGCAAAGTTCTCTATTATATGTCTCCCACAAGATAATCAACGACAGTAGGTTAGATTTACGCTATCTACTCAAAAGAGGACCGTTAACTTTGGGGGACCTAGAACAGTTTAGGGGCCTATCCAATTAGTCTAAGTTTGGGTTAGTTGTGGCAGCCCATTCGCCCTTTTTAATCCAATATTGTGTGTATATTATTATGGCAACTTTAAAAGCACGACTCGGCAATCTCACAATTCTTGCATCGTTGATGCCATCTATTCGGAATTTTGCGAACTAACAGGCATCTTTTCATTTCAATTTTCTCAGGAAAATGAGGAAGGTTATCTGTACCAGCATCGAATAGGCCATTAAATCATCTATAAACTTTATGAATCTTGTTAGATAATTATTATTATTTGGTGAAAATAACAAGTGAAGGATTTTAGAGAAAACTCGATGAATTTTGCTTTTATTTTTATTATTTTTGGGGAGAAGTAGGCGCACTTCGATTGATTGAGTTTCTGTTTAAATCTACCCCTTGTAGCTACTCAGTTTTCTGAGTATATTATGGTACTTTAATAAGCTGTAAGTAGCATTCAATCAGGTAGATTTTAAGCAAAAAATAGTGAACAATTAAAAAAAATACCCCCGAAATCAGCGAACAAAATTATGAATAGAAACGTAAAATGTACTATTGATATCAGAAAAAAGCGATCGACTCTTGAACGAGTAATATCACATTTTACTGTTTGTGGAATTTAGGCTGTTTCTCTCGTCATAGATCAAGAGTAAGAGAGTGTTAGAGGGAGTTCAGCTAAAGCAAATTCGTAGAACCACCCTTTTCTTAATAACCCTGTCATTAACTATTTCGTACCGAAATCCCATAAATAGACAAAATTTTGTCAATAACCCCACCCTCTTCTTCTGATTGAATAACTTTCTACCCAAATTCTGACCTGTTAAGATTTTTTTATATTGTAATAACAGTCATCGAAAGCCGGTTTTACACAATCGCACCAAAAGTGGTGTCGTTTTTCTGCTTACAATAGTACATTATGTTCCATATGAATAGTCACATTAAAGAGAGGACAGATCTTTTCCTTATATGTAAAATTAAATCATTTTAGTAACTTTATCATTCTTCAACTGTTAAAAATGATAAAGTGGAAACAAAAGTGGTAGATTAGGGTATACAGGGTTATTCAGACTATATAGTTCGTATAGCAACTCCCATTATTTGACGAGCAATTCAAAAAAAAAAATAAGGATATTTAGGGGGCTACCTGGAGATTTTTTTAGCAAAAGTAGAACCTCGTAGCTCATTTGGAAATAGGTCAAAAAACGCTCGTTTTGGACAGAGTTGCAATTTTTGAAAACGCGCTAAATATGCAAAATGATTGAGAACGACTCGAAGACCCTCTCAACATTGATTTTTTCCCTTTTTCTTCATGGTATTTTAGAAAAAATGAGTAACATTCCACCTGTTCTAGAACAAAATGGAGAAAAATAAAAAAAAAATCAATGTTGGGAAGATCCTCGAGTCATTCAAAGTCATTTTGCCCGACTTACAAGTGAGTTACGAGTTTCTAATTTTGATAAAATGATCTTTAGGTACCCTCTTATAAATCACTGAAATATTTTTCGAATCACTTGACAAATAATGGGAGTTACCATGACAACTATACAGTATTAGGACCTAGCGCTAGGAACATTGGAGAGACATTGGTCCCACCTATGTGCCTTCTTTGTCAAAACAGATGTTTCATGAATAATAGAAAAAGATGTCAAATTCCTTTGAGCATCTGGTTATTGTTATCTTTTAAAATTGAAAGTTTTCAAGGCTCTTTCGTACAAAAGAAATTACTTTGTTTGGTCAAAGCACTAAGGGTGGGCGGCAAAAAGCCCACCCTTAGTGCTTTGACTCACATCCCTTAATTTCTCTGTCTTTTTCTAACTAATATGTAAGTACATAGTTTAAATAGGCGTGGCCAAAGTTTCTCCAATGTTCCTACCGTATAAGCTGAAGTGAATAATCCTGTATAAGAAGAGTGATCCGCCTCCTCAAATACATGTTTTAAATGATTGACGATTAATCAGTTAGAAACATTTGGAATTGCTGTTTTTGTTATGGAACAGTCTGTATTCAGTGGCGTAGCATTTAAGGGCGAGAGGGGCGAAATTTAGTTTTTCACTAGGTTAATCAAAATTTGATTAACGTCTTTAGAAGCATAGGGGCGCAATATTTGAAGGGCGAAAGGGGCGACCGCCCCCCTTTGCCACAACCTGGCTACGCCACTGCTTATATTTCAATACTTACTATGGTCAATTATGTGTAAGAAATGATCAAATTATATGTTCTGTAAGAAAAAAATCGATTATCATGTTGAGGGAAATCGCTTAACCATGACATGGATTTGAAAATCACAAGGTTTTTGAATTACCTATTTTTTGTTTGAAAACTTAATATGTATTAGGTACTTAGAATCCAAACTGACTGGTAATCTAGAATTTAACATTTCCATCGAAAAAAAAAATGAAAAACAATAATTATTCCTATACCTAATGGCTCGAGTTTGTCAGCCTAAAGAGTAAATATTTTGTAAATTTATAAAAATAAACGAGATTTTATTTTGATATGATAATAATAAACAAGACAAATAACAAATTAAACAAAAAAAAAAGATAATGGCATAAGTTTAATAGGTATGAGATAGATCAGTTAACAATAAAAAGATGTCAAGAGTAAGACCAACAGAAAAAGTAAATATAGTCATAATATTTGTGGAAGAACTAGATTAAATATACAGGGTGAAATTGAAATTCTTTTAAATCTTTAAACCACATGTAGGGCCCGAAAAACTGAGCCGATTTATTTAATACATTAGTCGGTCGGAAAAAAAGCTTTGAATATTTCGCCAACGTTCTTACATCCACTCGAATAGAACAATCTCAAGAATAAATATTTGTGTTTAATCAAAAAATGTAATTAATGCCCTTCGGCTTAGTTGCGAGTGCAACGGGAACGTTACTTGAGTGTGATTGCGGGCTCATTCTCTTGTCTTTTATCTATTAACTTTTACACTTTTTTCGTGACATATCAATTAGTGTATTTAGTGTTGGTCGGAAATACTGAACAGCTGCAGACCTGAATTTGCAAAGCTGATAACTGTCGAAATGTGCAACGTCCCCTGTTATGTAGAATGCAGCTTTGTGTGTAACAAGGAAGGAAAGCATTTTGAACCATTTTAATGCATCTCTGTAAATTTTTCTTTATAAACTTAAAATGGTCGTTAATAGATGATAGATGACGCTAAGCTAATTGGGTGTTCTTATATCATAAAATCCTTTTACAAGAAATCTTTACTACACCTTCAGTTTAGTCAATTGTAAAATTAATAATTGTTTCACCTTCAAGTCTTTTCCATACTTTAATTTGATTTAGGTATTTTTTTTGCAACAGGAAAGTTTTTTGTTTAGAATCACTGTATAATTATAAGTACAAAAAAAGTGATAGTGATAAATAATTAACCACAATAATTATATTTATTTATTAATATACAATTAATAATGATAAATTTATTGTAATGGTAAGTCTGTATGGAAATATAATTAATTGTTATACGTTCTATATAAAAATTACTCAATTGGGATTTTTTTTTAATTGCTTTTATAATAATATTAATAACACTTTGTCATTTAATAATCGATATAAATATCTTTTCTAATAAATTGTTATGTTACATAAGAATTTTATACATATTTATTTGAAAAATTCTTGGATTTATACGGGAAATACATAATTTGTCACGAAAGCTTTAAAGAATATAGATTATTTTTAAAATTATATCAATTAATTTATAAATATTCAAATTTTCCTTAATTAGGGTTTTCTATAATGAAGTTGAGTTCGAAAAAAATTTTTTCTATAATTTTTGAAAATTAAGTAGTAAAAAATCTGATTATGATGGTTTTAGAATTTTTTAAAAATGATAAATAATATAAAAGTTATGATGTTGAGTGAATAATAAGTAAAGTCCGGATCTACAGTTTTGCCATGATAATTTCAACGCTGTCAAACACCCATTGGTGTAGTTGGTTTTTTATTTCATATGCAAAGAATTTTTCATCTAATATAATGAATTAAATTTAAAAAAAATTCCATTGTTAATATTTAATAAGTGTAGTAAATCAGTTTAGATATGTAGATAATTTTTTCACTTACATTATTTTATTTATTTTCGAATATGAATCAACATAAACGAGTTGCTTTGAGAAAATAATAGAGGGGAAACCGTATCCATAGCAACGTGTCTAAAATCAAACACCTGCGTCTTAGCAATGACGTCGCTCTGTCACTATGAGTTTTATAAATGGTCTACTGGTTTTCAACATTCGCTTACGGTCGGTATAGAGCAGCTCGCTTTGTTGACGGTCAAACCTATGTTAGAACAACGTGGTTGTAGCGGAGATTTACGATCCGCTACATTGAAATTTTTCTAGAGACTAGTTTTGCCTGGCACGCTGTAGCGAGCCGAAATCCGGACTTTGATAATAAGTTATTGTTCACTTAAGTACTAATAACATAAAAATTTGCTCGGGAGATGCTGCCATCTACTTGTTAACGTAGAACTTCAGTCATCCCGGGGAAACACCCGGAAACGAACTCATTATGTGGCGCTTGCTCTACCACATCTCTTATATCTATATATTTATCCACATTTACAGATTGCTTAAAATTATATCAACATAGCTTAATTTTTTTCAATGATGTATTATACAGCTGTATTTTACAACTATATTATACACACTCACATCACTATAGATCTTTCAAAGCAAGCTCACAATCTGTGGGAGGGGCGAGCAACCATGTTCAGGAACTTTGACGTACAGATTGGCCAATCGCATTGTATAAAATTTTCTTCCAGTGAAGTTCATATGGTAAATTAATTATTTTCTGGGTTTAACTAGACAAGATACCCGCATATATTGACTGTATATAAGTGATTATTTATGTTATTTCTTCTGCAAATTGAATCATCACTTTATTTGAAAAATATAGATTATAATAAACAACGAAGCTTAACAAAACGAACCGCCACTGGTTGATTATCTCGCGCTCTCTCGCTTGCTCGAAATGATTGGTCGAATACTTTCCCCGTCCTCTGACCAAATTGAAAATTTTGAATTGCGCGCGCTTCAAAAAAATGGGCTGGTAAGCCTGTATTACCAGATTTCTTACTATTGTTGGCAAAAATTTCTAACCTAAAATTTCAGTTTTGATTATTGTTATTTTTATTCGAGAGCTTTTGCATTTTTTTCTTCAATATTTGGAATTTATTAATTATTTGAACAGTATTTTTTTTTGTTTTGTGGTGATTTTAGATTAAAATAAGTGGTTTTATTCGAAAAAAAAATTAACACTTCTGACATACTTGATTTTTGTAGTGTCATTTACTATTTTCAATTTGGTGAATGGCACTACTATACCTTGTCAGAAAGGTCTTTACCAAAGGTACAGCCGACAGCCAACTGCGAGAATAAAAACCGTGGTACATCCCGTTCTTGTATTGCACAAAAAACATAAAATACCATAAATTAATATCACTACGAGAAATGTTCAATAGACTTGGCAACGCTGGACGTCTAGTATAGACGGAGCTTTAGTTTAGGAAATGTCATTGTTTATTACTACCAACTTAGGCAAATAAAAAACCCATGTGGGGATATTTTGTTACAAATCACATGATAGTGACAGTTCTAGATATTTTTTTATTATTATTATTATTTAGTATAATTTATATATTAAATCACGTTTTTGTTTATTTAAATAAATTATAAAAGTGTAAAATATAACGATAATAATAATGGTAAATTCGTCAAAATTACGAAAATTCTATAATAAAAACAATAATCATGATAATAATTGTGAAATTGTAAATGGTTGTTCCGAGGGTTGTTCAGATAATGCAAACGATAATGGTAAAAAGAAACGAATTCGACGTAGAAATCGTAGTAAAAAAACAGCAATAACAACAAAATCCGATTTAGTATCAGTAATGAATGATTGTAAATTAGAAATTAATGAAAATGATGTAAGTATCGAGGATTCTATTGAATTTAGAATTGAGGCAATCAATAATCCACAATCAGGACATGTGTATCATTTAAGGAACACCCAATGCAATTATATCAATTTAAAAACATTTATAAAGAATACTACAAAACCTGTAGTATTTAAAACAATTACAGATAAAAATCGAATTGATAAGAAATCAAAGAGACGACGATCAAGAAAGAGAACTAAACATAAAAATCAAGATAATGATGATAAAATTACCGAATATCCAAATTATTGGCAAATTGAACAAGTTGAATTAGGTTTGAAGAATGGTGAATTAATTAAAGGTCATTTACGTATAAATCCAAAAAATTGTAAAGAATCCTATGTTGGTAATGAAGATACAGCACAAAGTGATTACATAATTACAACAATATTAGATCGTAATCGTGCCTTAGATGGTGATGAAGTTGTATTAAAACAAAAACAAATTGACAATCAAGGTAAAAAACAGATGGAAGTTGTCTATATAACAAAGAGGAATCATTCAAGAATTTGTGTTGGTTTTTTAAAACCATTAAAACAAAATTGTAAAAAACGTAATAAACAACAAGATTATGCTGAATTAATACCAAGAGATAAACGTATGCCAAGAATACGTATACCGAAATTTTTCCATCCAAATGGTTTCGATAAAAATCCGAAATTATACGAGAATTGTTTATTTTCAGCACAAATAACCGAATGGAAAAATATCAATTATTCAATTGGTATAATAATAGAGAAATTAGGTGAATGTGGTAGTTTAAATGTTGAATCATTAGCAATATTAAAAGAACATTGTTTAAATATTGAACCAATACCAGATGAATTTAATAATGATATTAATGATATTAAACCAGAGATTGATTATATAAATCGTCAAAATTTACATCATCTATGTATATTTACAATAGATCCAGATACAGCAAAAGATTTAGATGATGCTGTATCTTGTTTACAATTAGATAATGGTAATTATGAGATTGGTGTTCATATATCGGATGTTACACATTTTTTAAATGATAATACAGAATTAGATGAAATTGTACGTGAGAAAGCAACAACAATCTATATGGTTGATAGAGCATATCATATGTTACCATTAAAATTATGTTTAAATTGTTCATTATTACCAAATATTGATAAATTAACAATGTCTATATTTTGGGAGATAACACCAAATGGTGATATATTAAATAAACGTTTAACAAAAAGTTACATCAATTCTTGTGTACAATTAAGTTATAATCATGCACAATTGATGATTGAAAATGAATTTAATGAATTGAATTCAAATGATTTTCCAGATATTTGTAATAATTTCACATTAAAACATGTATATGATAGTGTTAAAAATTTGAATATTATTGCAAAGAAATTACGTGAAAAACGTTTTCATAATGGTGCTTTACGTTTAGATCAAATTAAAATTAGTTTTGATTTGAATCCAATAAATGGTGAACCGATAGATTTTCATATTTATGAAAATAAAGATGCACATCGTTTAATTGAAGAATTTATGTTATTAGCAAATATAACAGTGGCTGAAACTTTACTACAACACTATCCAGATATTGCATTTTTAAGGTTTTTTTAATTATTAATTTCAGGGCTTCGAACCGCAATTTTTTTTGTTCCGGTTCAATTAATAACATTTTTAAAAGGAAGCTGGAGTCATTAAAAATTGTCATTTTTTCGAGCATCGAATAAGGGCCTCTCTCCAGCTCCGGATTTAGTTCTGGACAAAATCCGGTTTTTCCGGGTTGAAGCCCTAATTCCAGAGTTCTGAACTGTAATTTTTATTTTATTCCGGTTCAATTAAAAAAACTATTATCGGTTTTCGTTTCTGCAAAAAATCCTTTTTTCGGTTCACTTCCATTTTTAAATTTCACCCTAAAAGGTACAACCCCTAAGAACTATTTTAAATACAGAAAAACCCTCAAACAATCAAGTGGTTTGTGTTCTTTCCGGTTCGAAGTTCTGGTTAATTTTCGTTAATTTTGCCTATAATAAAATTTGTGTAATTTTAGACTTCATGAACCACCAAAAGTAACAATGTTGGTTGAAGTACAGAAAATTTTGGAAACTTTAGGTATTTTCATCGATATCTCAACAGCTGGTAGTATAAATTCATCATTAAATAAATATGCTGGTGATGATGATTTAACTAAAGCACGTATGGCTGTTTTACAACATTTATTTGCAAAATCAATGACAAGAGCACGTTATTTTTGTATTGGTGCTTTCAATAATGATAAAGATTTCGATTATAGTCATTATGCTTTAAGTATACCGATCTATACGCATTTCACATCACCGATAAGAAGGTTCTTTATTTATTTATTTTTATTTTAATGGATATAGTAAATTAAAAGAATTAATTTCTAGATATGCGGATATTATGGTCCATCGTCTGTTGAAATCATGTTTAGGCTATTGCAATAAACCGAATTGGACGCCGGATTTTGTAAATGAGATAGCCGAGAATTGTAATCGTTTAAAATATCAAGCAAAGAAAGCCGGTGAAGCCAGTTCAGATCTGTATTTAGCCCATTTTATTGAGAATAATCAACCATTCATTGAGAAAGCTGTAGTTATTGATTGTAAAGAGAAATCTGTTGATGTTATTGTATTGAAAACAGGTTCGGTTGTACGTTTATACACTGATGTAAGTTTAGATTTATTTTTAAAAATTATAAATTTTGTAATATTAAGGGATTTATTTAGAAATTAGGCGAGAATATCGAATCGTGTACAGAAGAAATCCAAATTAATGGTGGTAATTGTAGGAAAATGTGGAGGATTTTTGTTAAATTCCCTAAAACAGATGCATCACCATCGTGTTCAATGATCTTAGAAATGTTTTCAGTGATTACTGTCAGTTTAGAACGGAAACCACAAACTAACAAATTGGAAGGGAAATTGTTACGGTCCATATAACAATTTTTGAAATTACCGCCACACACACGTTTTGGTTATATTTAAGGTACAATGTTGGCAGGTTATGATTTTAAAAAATGGTGAATTTTAATTAATTTACAACATAAATTTTTGTATACAGAAGCAATTTTGTTTTTTAATTCTTTTTAAATTCAAATAAAATTTCAACTTGATAAATACTTAAGAAGTGTTGCCAACTGCATTGTGATAAATACCAAATAGTTTTGAATTTTAATAGAAAAGAGGGCGCTCGAGATTCAGCGGGACATTCAAATACAGTTCGGGTAAAACAGGGTTCAAACCGTATTTTTTATGTTCTGGTTCAATTAATAAAATAAGTATCGGTTCGGTTCTAGTTTTTGTTCCTGCTATAATAATTTTTTTTTTTTGGTTTTCGGTTCAGTTCCAAATGATCAATTTTTAAATTTCACCCTAAAAGCTTCAACCCCTAAGAGATATTTACAAGGTGACTATTTTAAATACAGAAAAATCCTGATACAGGTAACTTTGATTTTGTTATTTTCCATTAGCAAAAGAATTTTCATGGTTATATGTTTTACCATAAAGTAGAAAATCGCAAAAAAAAAAACAAAAAATGGCATTTAATCATCTATAACTTTAACCCCAAACAAAGGGTGAAAACGCGGCTTACAGCTTTTGATAGTCCTGAAGAATCTGTATTAACTACTTTTTAAACCCCTAAAACGTATTGAGACTTTACAGAGATATTTGAAAAAAAAACCTGATTTTACACGGAACTTTAATGCCCCAATATCTCCCTTAAATTGTAATATGAGGGCAAACGACAAGACACGCATTCCTTAAAATATTATGAGCTACCCATAGCGGATGAGTTACGTAAGACAAAATGTTCTTAAGGCAGTCCCCATTATTTGGCGAGTGATTTGATTTCAAGGATTTGTAGGCGAGTCCCCAGGGAACATTTTAGCAAAATTAGAACCTCGTAGCTCATTTGTAGGTTGGTCAAAAAACGTGCCTTTTGGATAAGATCGCAATGACTCGAAGACCCTCTCAACATTGATTTTTTCGTTTTTCTCTATCGCATTCCAAAAAAAACTGCGAAATATTCCCACCTGTTCTAGAATAAAATTGAGAAAAACGAATAAAGTTAATGTTGGAAGGATTCTCAAGTCATTCTAAGTCATTTTACGTGTGAAGCTAGTTGGTAAAAATTGTGACATCGTCAACGTTTTTTGACCAACTCCCAAATGAGCAACAAGGTTCTAATTTTTCTAAAAGGATCTTCAGCTACCCTACAAATCCTTGAAATATTTTTCGAATCATTCTCTAAATAATGCTATTAGAACTTTTGGTTTATTTGCAAGTTCGTGTTAGGAATGAACCTGTTTTTGTTTTCGCGTCGGCTCCGGATTTCGTTCCGGCCAAAATTTCGTTTTTTTCCGGTTTTCATTTCAGTTCCAGTTCAAATTCTTGATTATAATCTACCAATTATTATCCAGATATATTTTTTTAATTGCTAATTATCTCTTCTAAATGTTGAAGACATTGAAATTTTGTTCCACTTGTTCGATTGTATGGCTAGAATTCTTGTTGACGTAGTCACAAATTGAGATTTTTTCTGATGTTAAAGAAAATAATGTAAGCTATTCAAGACAGGGGATGAATAGTAGGTGAAGAGGATATGAGAGGATCGATATTAACCACTTGGACTTTATCTACAGTCTCTTCGGTGTAATATAATCTGTCCGGCCAACTTCTCTACATTGCCCCCATCCGTGCTAGAAAATGAATACGAGGATTCTCCTATATTCTGATTAGTTTTCAAAACGGCATAATGAACGGAACGGTACATCATAAAATAGTTTAAAATATTCAAAACTTATAAGTTAGTAGCGGGATTGTGAACTTATTTTAGATTGCCGCACGACTATCACGCACGCCATGGACATACTTGACTCTCAATTTTTACTATGATCGTCATTTATAGGTTTGTATTTCACCAAATACTCTGACCCATCTACTCGTTGCTCTTATGGAAATCTAACAAGAGGGGTCAAAAATTAGCTACAGTAGATCGGGTATTTATTGTCTGTGATATCGCTCACTTACTTCATCGACTATGTTGGATGATTGTAGTCTTAACAAATAAACGGGTGAGTCCATTGAGAGGTCGATAGAGATTGGTGAACGCTAACATAAAGATAGTCTAGAGCAGTGGCGTCACATGCATGCAAATGCGGGCAAATCCCGCTGCTAATATAAGCAATCTTAAGAAGAAGGTGGAGTCATGTCTCGATTTTGTGTCTGAAATAGCGCCAATTTTTAATCATCGATTTCTCGCTTGTTTTTTGACATATTCAAATGTCGTAACTAGCTTTGAATTGGATGTTTCACTGTGCATCTGACGAAGTTCTTAATTTTAGAAAATTTTCGGTAAATTCTAAAATGCAGAGGATAATTTAGATGCATGTCAAAAAAATTGTTTGAAAGCTTATCCGTAGGTAAACAGATCCCGAAAAATTCAATTTTGTAAAATCGAAAAAGTCAGAAAATTTTCATTATTTTTTTCAGTAAGTTTTTTAATTTTCCAAAATTGGATTTTTTAAGAACTGTTTGCCCTCCGCCCGTGGGTAAGCTTTCAAACAAGCTGTCGTAGGATTTTTTTATTTTATTTTTTAAATGTAGACAGTGCCAGATTAGAAACATTTTGCCATAATCCGAAATTTTTCTCTGTACTTATGAATTCAACTAAATTTTTTCAAAATAGGAAACTCCGTCGTATGCATCGGGAAACGCCCAATTTAACGCTGGTTATGGCATTTGAATATCTCAGAAAATAAGCGAGAAATCGATAGTTAAAAATTGGCACCAAGACTTCGAATCGGAACTGAACCGGTATTTTGACCGGAAGGAAACCGGAGCTGAACCAAAACCAAAAAACCTTTATTTTTCGGTTCAAGAATACCACTTAACACGATCTTTCTCTCTTTTCTTCTTTTCGTTTCTTCTTTCCTCCCTCACCCAGAAAACTGCGTCAGCAATTTTTCAGGATACCTTATAATACGTTCATATCCATATTTAAGTTTAAGGGAGATATCAAGGGTTGAAGTTATCTTTGCAAAATCAGCTTGTTCAAATACCTCTGGAAAGGCGTTTTCTTTCATCCCTTGCTGGGGGTTGAAGTTATAGATAATAATTATGTACAATTTTTTATGTTTTTTTTTTGTGATTTTGTACTTCATAGTAAGAAAATTCTTCTGCCAAGTGAAAATTACAAAAAAGCCACCTGTTTGAGGATTTATCCGGAAGAAAAAAATAACTTGAGCTCAGCGGTGGAGCATTTGGGGCTAACCCAAAAGGTCGCGAGTTCGGATCCCGTCGAGTTATAAATCTTTTCTTAGTTATTGTACGAGATAATGCTTTCAATTATTAATTAAAATGAATTCATTGCAAAATAATAACCTAATATTGAAATAAAAAATAACTGTTCGAAGCCTCGATTGGCACATTGAATCTAGACTTGATTCCACCATGCCCTTAAGGGTAAACTGGAGTTAGGCCTCGATTCGGTGCCCAAAAAGGTGACAATTTTCAATCATCGATCTCCGCTTGTTTTCTGAGATATTGGGAAATTTTCACTGAATTCTTAAGTGCAAAGGAAAATTTCGGATCATATCACAATTTTTCTAAGCTGGCTGTGACTACAATTTTTAAGTTCAAAAATCGTACAGCACCTTGTTTGAAAGCTCATTTATGGGTGGAGGGCCAACAGTTCTCAAAAAAACAAATTTTGGAAAATTAAAAAAATTACTGAAAAAAATTTAAACAAAATTTTCCGACTTTTTCGATTTTCCAAAATTGGATTTTTCGAGAACTTTTTGCCCTCCGCCCATGGGTAAGCTTTCAAACAAGCTGCCTTACGATTTTTTATCTTTAAAATTGTGGACAAAAGGAAACTTTGAAACATTTTAACATGCTCCGACTTTAGAATTTAGCGACAATTTTCCAAAATGGAGCACATCACCGGATGCATCGTGAAACCTCGATTCAATGTTGATTACAATGGTTGAATATCTCAGAAAATAGGCGAAAAGTCGATGATTGGCACACCGAATCGAGACTTGATTCTACTCTGCCCTTAAGGGGAAACTGGAGTCAGGCCTAGATTCGGTGCCCGAAAAGGCGACAATTTTCAATCATCGATTTCCCGCTTGTTTTCTGAGATATTGGGAAATTTTCACTGAATTCTTAAATACAAAGGAAAATTTCGGATCATGTCACAATTTTTCTAAGCTCGCCGTGTCTACAATTTTTAACATCATCAAATATCCTACAGCACCTTGTTTAAAAGCTCATTTATGGGCGGAGGGTAATTTGGAAAATCAAAAAAGTTACTTTTCGATTTTCCAGAATTGGATTTTTGGGGAACTGTTTTCCCCCCGCCTTTGAATATGCATTTCCAACAAGCTGTCTTACAATTTTTTATCGTTAAAATTGTAAACAAAGCGAGCTTAGAAAATTTTAACATGCTCCGACATTTTCCTCTGCACTTTAGAATTTAGAGAAAATTTCACGGGTGCACCGTGAAACCTCGATTCAAAGCTGATTGCAACGGTTGAATATCTCAAAAAAGGGCGACAAATCGATGATCAAAAATTGGCACAACGAATCGAAAATTGACTCCCAGTCGCCCTTAAATATCAGATTTGATGAAATTAGTGTGGGTGGTAAAGGTAATATAGAATTCTCAATACTCCAACCACCTACACACGAATATATCGAATTGGTTTAGTACAAGCTTTTACTGAAACATAATAATTTAACTGATAAGAGTATAGCGCACAATTTTGGTCCATTTAGTTCGGCTATTTAGTTCAATTTAATGAATGTTTTGTTCGTAATCAACGAACTGGGAATTCCTACATTTAAATTAAAATTAATAATGACAACGATTCGAGAATTAAAACAGCGAAAAAAATATACAAATAACGAATCTAGATACGGTTATGGTTTTCCCCAATTTGTACATAGACTCTGTGGTGGCAATTAGTATCGCAACAAAATCACAGTTTATTAAAACAACTATTGTGCGATTGACGCTGTAAAATTTAACGTAAAACAATGCAAAATATCAATTTTATTGTGATGCTTTTAACAATTTTATTATTAATACAACGAACTATAACAACAACGAATCTACCGTGTATTTGTTTACGTTTTTATGCACCAGTTTGTGGTAGTAATGGAATAACTTATGGTAATCGTTGCGAATTTGATTGTTATCGTCGAAGGAGATCGCAGAAGCAGATTTTGAAAATTGTTAAACAAGATAAATGCCACAATACAGATGAGATCTTCGAAATTGACAATTTTGTATAATTTTATATAACAAAAAAAAAGTATTTGTAATGTATTTATTTTTTATTAAAAAAATACACGTTGAAATTGAAACGTTCACCTTGTTCTATTATTATTATTAAGCAAACAGACACACCCACCCGGCACAAAGACACAATAAAATTACAACCTAACGATATACAACAAGGGAATTTCCTTCGATTTTCCTCTCTACGTTTCTTACTTATTTTACCTTTTCATGTTAACGAACTTGTAGTGGAATTTAATGAAATAAAATATAATAAAACTGTGCTGATAACACGATAGGAAAGGAGACAAATGTATGTTTGTTTGTATTTGTGTGTTGATATCGGGCGTTGGATCGTGAATACGCCAAGTGAGTGATCCATAAAAGTTTTCCATGCAATCAACTCGATTCTATAATCTAAAACAACCATCTCTTCTAATTCGTTGATCTACCTATATATGTACAAAGAATGAGGCAGTTTTCTAAAAATATCCACAAATTTATAGACTTTTCAATTATAATCGAAAACAACATTTATAACGAACATAATAGAATTCGGTTTGTTATAACGGGATATTTTAATATAACTAGATTTTTAAATTAGATTATAATAACATGTTGAAATATCATTTTATCGTGACTGTATTTGTTATATTTTTCTATTTTGTATTGCATTGAATGTGAACGATCTTAAAAGTTGATAAATTGAATGAATAAATTATAAATTTATCGTAATTTAGAGAGTTTTCGCCCATCACCGATACGTTATAAATTCTCCGTTAGATCTTATAAGTTACCAGCAGGATCGTGAATTTATTTTAGATTGCTGTGCGATTATCGTTAACGCACGACTTTTACTAGTAAGTATTTGAACCCATCCACTCGCTACACTCATAAAAATTTAGCAAAAAAAGGGCAAAAATCAACTACAGTAGACCAAGTGTTTATTGTTTGTAAATTCGCTCACCCCGTTCATCAACTATATTGAATGATTGTAGTGTTACAATCGCCACAAATAAACGTATAACTTCATTGAGAGGTCGATGAAGATAGAGTGCGATTGGAGAGCGCTTATACAGGGTGTAATCGAAATCCCTGACTCGATTTTTGTTATACAAATATTACAAATGGGTTGAAAATTGCGCCAAGGTTTTTAGAGCTACTGGAATCCAGTAATGTTATTGATAACTATGACAGATGTAATTAAAATACCGATCACCTTGATATACGACAGGCATTCCGTTGATATCCATCAATAATCAACATTTAGTGTTCACTTGCTAGTGGAATGCATCTGTTGATTGTATCTATTAGTGAATTATTGCGGATTTGGTGTAATTTTTTGGATATTAACATTAATTAGTGACTAATTCGTTTAATATTTGTTACTTGTATTGTGTAGTATTAGTGAAGTGTCAGTAATGTCAATGGAAATTCTTGATAAGTTATCTGACACCTTCTTTCTTATCAAGTCCTGACAGCAACATTGCTGTAGGTTAGTAAAAAAACAGCGACCATCAAATAATGGTTCAAAGTTTACCCAATTTTAGTAAAAAAAATGTTTTTCTTCAACACTTCAAAATATGTGTATTGCACTCGATTCCATATAGCGATAGTGAGGGATTTCGATTACACCCTGTATATAAGATAGCTCAGCTCAATGTAGGCAATTACCGCTTCAAACTTATAAGACCTAAAATCATATCGTGTAGCGTGTATTTTCATCAATAACGGAACCAATGAAAAATTGACGGTATAAATCACGTGACTCCATGCATACGTCATTATAACACCTTAAATCTATAACGTAAAACGAAAATGTCTTTAACGAGTAACGTGTGCGTGAGTTTACGTGGCTTATACCAACAATTTTCGATAGTTTCCAATATTTTTGAAATATGTCGTAAAAATGGACGTTATATGATAAGATTTCAGGTTTCATAAGCTCTAACGGAGAGTTTATAACGTATCGGTGACAGACGAAAACTCGCTTGCACCGAAATTAGATGAAAAAGCAGAACATTTGTGAGACTAGTTAAAGTCTCCCAAAAGTCATCTCTACGTGATTTGTAAATTATTGGTAACTTATAAGGACAGAGATAGTAATTTTAGCGTCATCCATTAAATGCCTGAAATAGGTTAGCTGCGCGGTAACTTGCGCGATGGTTGTTTCATACTTGTCTCTTTTCAATCATTTGATATAATTAAATTGTAAAGAGTAAGATAGATGGTTATGTTCAAAATGACTTTCACAGTAAAAATGTTAGCGAATAATACTCTATTTCTCGAAAACGGTAACAGATAACAATGTGGTAAATGTCTTATTCAATTTTAAATGCAATTTTACATCTATGTTGCTCTATGAATATTTTTAAAAAATCATCCAGATTTCCTGAAAAGTCGGAAAATACAATTTTTCTGCTCTAAGAGGTATGTTAGTGAAACACAAATATCTCTTAGTACAAGTTATCAAAATGAAATCAAATTAATATGAATAGATACATGAAAGTTGACTCTACAATTGTGATTATATGGATTTTCAATTGTCTTTTTCTATTTTTCAGAAAACAGCTTCAAAGTAACTTATTTTTTCGAAACTACAAATCGATCTAACCAATAAGAAGAGAGTATTATATTCTTCATAGTTGTCCACATCGACACGTGCACAGACAGGTAAATAATTCTAAGTGGTCTACTACAAAACAATCGTATGAGTATCGTAAAAAATACATTTGGATTCGCGTTAAATCCCATACAATAATCGACTTCTATTTATTTTACCTTTTTTTTTTTTGATAATAAACAGATTTGAGTATTCAGAGAAATTGCTTGCTATAATGA
Source organism: Mylabris sibirica (assembly GCA_039776855.1). NCBI lineage: Eukaryota > Metazoa > Arthropoda > Insecta > Coleoptera > Meloidae > Mylabris > Mylabris sibirica. Next base: position 11,043,048 of record CM077842.1, on the reverse strand, counting down.
TAGTATACAGATTGCTTACCCTTCTAAATAGGATTACATGGTCGATAGCGGTGTTAAACTTATACAAACGATAAAGTTTATCCTTTATTTTAATTTACTGATGAACAGAAGTCTTAAAATTTCCAATCGTTGGTTTAACTATCGTTGAGCAACTACCAAGGAAATTTCAAGGTACCGGTCCTGTAACATACAAAGATAAGATTGATATCATATCGTTGAACATTAATTTAATAATAGTTAGAAAAGGGTCCCTTTTGATGGTATTGTATTAAGGGTAATTTTAACCTCAATTAGGGTTAAACTTGACTGGTTAATTATTGTATTATTGTTTGAGAATCTTTTGGTTGCCATTCAATTCAACATGATCGAAACAATTTAATTATTTATAATTAAGGGCCCATTCAGTGTACGAAAAGATGGAAACAAATTTAATCAATTGACCAGCATTGAATCGGACATTTCACAATATATTCGACAGAGTTTTCCATTTTGCAAAATTTTCACTAGATTCTAAAGTACAGATCAGAATTTCGGAATATGTTGAAATTTCTCTAACCAATTTCAAAGATAATAAATGAAAATATAAGAAATTTTATCTATTTTCACGACCATGTTATTATAATGGAAAACGTTTAAAAATGTGTCTATATTTTTATTTTTTAGTCGACCATGTTTGTGTTGCTGTCACAAACATGGTCGACTAAAAAATTCAAATATAAACAGATTTTCAAATATTTTCCTTTAGAATGAAAAGTAGATAAAATTTCCGACATTTTCATACCTATCATTTTAATTTTCAAAATTTTCTTTTAAGCGAGCTTCACGTTCTTTTCCCTTATATCACCTTTCTAAAAGCAAAAGTATGATTCTCTAACTTTAAAATTATACACAGCATTACTGTTCAATTTTTTTTTTAATTTCTCCGCTTTTTGGAAAACTAACAAACGTATCTGGAAAATTCTTGATGATCTGGAAACCTCTTTTAATTTGCTATCTAAATTCACTGGATGAAAAATTAAACTCAATAATATTGACTATATTTAAGCGAGTTATGAAGGAAACAGGGTCCAACAGTTTTCTCTGACATTCCGAATTTTATCACATTTTTCTTTAATGGAAAGCTTCAAGACATGCACCTTGAAATGCTCTAACCAACGCACGTTTACTTTTTCCAATATCTTAAAAAATAAGCGGAATTGAAAATTGATTCGCACGCCGAATCGTGTAATTACCCCAACTTCCCCTTAATTGTATACAGTAATTTTATTAATTTTTTGATATCGTAATTTTTACTTTTTCCTTATCGTGGGCGTGTTTGTAAATTTTTAAATTTATCACTAAGGGCGGAAAACCAAATTCTGTTTTCTAAATGTTTTATTAGATAAATGTCGAAAGGAAAATCAACATCAACTTTGAACATTTCTTGAAGTTTTCATACCATATTTTTTTACAGTTATTATCATTAATATTTGTGATTAACCTCCTAATCTCTAATCTTTGATGATTATAATACTGCTACAATCGACCGGAAAAGTTAACAATAAAGAATTAATTTAAATAACTCTAGAAGTGTGCCATCATAGGTGTGTGTAATCATAGGTGAAAAATTGGTGGATGCGCCGGGTGAACTATTCTCCACCGTTTATTATTCAAATTTCCAAAACCTTTTTTTTTAGTCGACCATGTTTGTGTTGTGATTTTTGTTGTGATTTAGTCCATAGTGTATCGATAGATTTAGTATAAACCGGTTAGAACTGGTATGCTGCCACAAACATGGTCGACTAAAAAAATGAAAATATACACAGATTTTCAAATATTTTCCTTTATAATGAAAAGTAAATAAAATTGCGGACATTTTTTATACCTATTATCAGTCAAATTGATTAATTTTAATACTTCTTAGTAACAGGTGAAAAAGAGTGTTTAAGAAGTCCGTTAAAACCTCTAGTTTTCAAAAATTTCTTTCAAGCGAGATTCATGTCTTTCCTCCTTGCATTATCTTCTTAAAAACTCTATCTTTAAAATTATGCACAGCATCACTGTTCATTTTTTTATAGTTGTGGGAAAACTAACAAACGTATCGGGAAAATTCTTGAAGATTTACAAAGATCTACTCATTTGCCATCTAAATCACTCAATAGATATTTAAAATCAATAATATTGGCTAAGTTTTAGCCAATTATGAAGGAAAATGTACAAAAAAAACATGGTCCAACAGTTTTCTCTGTTTTTATATATATTTATTAGTCTCAAAGTCTTTATTCCAAAAAATTTTTGTAAATGATCTTTTATTTTTAAATTGTAACAGCTGTTTCGAAATTACTTATTTCATCTTCAGACATGTACTTAATTATTTTTTATATAAAATTGATAAGTGCATACTTAGATAAATTGTAATGTGTATACAATATGCATACTATGATATATATATATATATATGTAAGTAAATAAATTTTTCAAATTGATTAAAGAATATTATAAGAAATAAAATAAAATAAAATAAAGTAAAAAACTACCATAATAATATGTGGATAATTAAATTGTAATTGAAAAATTGAAAAATATTTGTGTATGTATGGTAGTTTTCTTTACAATTATTAAATTATATAATTGTTGAAAGAAAGAAAGGTAACTAAAAATCTGATTTTAAATTTAAAGGATTAATTCTTAATTTATGAAAAAATTGAAATTGAAAATTTTTCATTTCATTTAGTATTGAATTAGGTTTTTTATTATTATATAAATGAATATAGAATTTTTCAATATAATCTATATCAACAAAATTATATGATTTATAAAGAATAAAAATATCTTTATAATTATGATTTTTATTAATAATATGATCTGCAAAATTAGATTTGTCTAATATAATTTTCCTAACATGATTTAAATGTTCAGATTTTCTTTTTATAAATTGTCTAGTAGTTTTTCCAATGTAAAATGAACCACAATTACAAATTAATGAATAAATACCACTTTGATTCATTAAAGGGATAATATCTTTATTATTTGTTAAATTGTTTAAATTATTAATTGGAGAATTAAAAACAATTTTAACTTCAAATTGTTTTAAAATTTTTTTAATTTTAAGTGATATAGGACCTAAATAAGGGATTAAAAATACTTTCTCAATCCCTTATTTAGGTCCTATATCACTTAAAATTAAAAAAATTTTAAAGCAATTTGAAGTTAAAATTGTTTTTAATTCTCCAATTAATAATTTAAACAATTTAACAAATAATAAAGATATTATCCCTTTAATGAATCAAAGTGGTATTTATTCATTAATTTGTAATTGTGGTTCATTTTACATTGGAAAAACTACTAGACAATTTATAAAAAGAAAATCTGAACATTTAAATCATGTTAGGAAAATTATATTAGACAAATCTAATTTTGCAGATCATATTATTAATAAAAATCATAATTATAAAGATATTTTTATTCTTTATAAATCATATAATTTTGTTGATATAGATTATATTGAAAAATTCTATATTCATTTATATAATAATAAAAAACCTAATTCAATACTAAATGAAATGAAAAATTTTCAATTTCAATTTTTTCATAAATTAAGAATTAATCCTTTAAATTTAAAATCAGATTTTTAGTTACCTTTCTTTCTTTCAACAATTATATAATTTAATAATTGTAAAGAAAACTACCATACATACACAAATATTTTTCAATTTTTCAATTACAATTTAATTATCCACATATTATTATGGTAGTTTTTTACTTTATTTTATTTTATTTTATTTCTTATAATATTCTTTAATCAATTTGAAAAATTTATTTACTTACATATATATATATATATCATAGTATGCATATTGTATACACATTACAATTTATCTAAGTATGCACTTATCAATTTTATATAAAAAATAATTAAGTACATGTCTGAAGATGAAATAAGTAATTTCGAAACAGCTGTTACAATTTAAAAATAAAAGATCATTTACAAAAATTTTTTGGAATAAAGACTTTGAGACTAATAAATATATATAAAAATTTAAAAACATCCAAAATAAGAGAAAAATGAACTTCGAATTATATAATTTAGTTTTCTCTGTCATTCCGAATTTTACCACATTTTCCTTTAATGAAAAGCTTCAGAACATGCACCTTGACATGCTCTATCCAACGCACGTTTAAATTTCACAATATTTAAAAAAAAATAAGCGATATATCGTTGTTTGAAAATTGATAAATTTCGCACGCCGAATAGCGTTTTTTATCCACATTGCCCTTAATTGTATACAGTAATTTTATTAATTTTTTGATATCGTTATTTTTACTTTTTCCTTATCGTGGGCGTGTTTGTTTGTAAATTCTTAAATTTATCACTAAGGGCTGAAAACCAAATCCTGTTTTCTAAATGTTTCATTAGATAGATGTCGGAAAATCAACATCAACTTTGGATATTGATTAATATTTGAACATTTCCTCAAGTTTTCATACCATCTATTCTTTTTAGTTATTATCATTATTATTTGTTATTAACCTACTAATCTGTGATCTTTCATAATTATAATACAGCAATAATCACCGAAAAATTAACAAAAAAGAATTTATTTAAATAACCCTAAAAGTGTGCCACAAAATAATCATTGGTGGAAAATTGGTGGATGCGCCGGGGGCGAACTATTCTCCACCGTTTATTATTCAAATTTCCAAAACCTTTTGTCTTTTTCTTTTTTTTTTCTTTTTTAATAAATCTCTACTCGTTATCTAACGATGTCTAATTTGCAGACTACCGGAACGGTTATGAATAAATCAGTTTTCCGGCCATCTTTATCTAACTCATACAATCAACAATTTCGATTCGTTGTAGAAAGAAACCACCCTTAATTATACAGGCAAGTCTTTATAATAATTTTATTTTTTTCTACCTTTTACCCCACCTAACTCTATTACTATGTTTTACTAATTGTTAAATATTAAGAAAGTATCATTATTTTTAAGTTTATTCGATATTGAACTTAAAAGACGTAGGGTCTTTGTGCTTATTTATTATTTTTCAATTATTATAAATTTATATTTATTTGAATGAAAAGTGTTTGGGGCGCATGGTTATTTTCCCCTTGATTAAAACAAGACAACAATATTGGAATATCCGATGTGTTAAATAAAGATAGTTGCTTATGCTCTGTCTACCTACCCTGTTAAGTTTAGTTTGTTTGCGAACGTTGAACGGTCAGCGTACTTTTTGATAATAATAAAGAAATTATAAAGAAATTAATAAATAAATATTGAAAAATTATTAAAAATTCGGCAGAAAAATTAAAAATTTCGTGAAAATTATTAAGACTTTTCATCAATAAACGATAACAATAAAAATCAATAGTGGGCGTATTTTTTTTGCCAGTAATTAACAATTACTAATTACTACAAATTAATTAATAGTAGTGTTGATTATACTGTTTGAATAGAAATTGTAAGTGTGTTGTTATCGATAAGAATTTTATTTAAATTTATGTTTTTGATCGGGAAGCTTTTAAATTCAACAAGTTGTGGAAAATGCAACAGGAATTTAATTTTTCACCCCTTTTCAATAATATGTAACAAAAGACTAATAAAAGAGAATAGGGGATGTTTTATAGAAATAATTGATACAAAATTCCCTGTTCTCATTTATTTTAATTAGAATTTAAAATTTAATTTTATAAGTCTACCGTAACGACTACAGAAAAATTACAGAACAAAAACTCTCCCAACAATTATTATAAATTAATACAAAAAAAAATCCGGTGTAAAAAAAAATAGATATTTCAACCTGAGTTAGTAGAACTTAATTAAAGCTCTATTGTATACAAGATACAAAGTTTAATTTTCTTTTAATGTAAACTACAGGTGGAAATTTCTATTTACGGATTATTGAAAACTGAGAGGTGTTTATTTTGTGTCAAAGATGAACTACTCAGTTTTCCAAAAAAAAAAAAACCATACCGTAAATGTAATTCTAAACGTTAGCGCAATTTCGCGGAAAACACTTGTTCAGGTTGTCTTTAACGTTAATTCTAGTGGAATTTGGGCGAGTTTCTCGTTTCTACAATTTGGGAATGTATTCCGCACTTTTAACGTAGGCTTAATAGTCCGGATTTCTTTGAAAAAATTACCGCGTGCACACACTACGCTAACGTACGAATTGAGTTTTTAACGTACTATCGCTCTCAAAAAAATGTGACCATTTTTTTGGGACTGTGTAAAAGAGGCTTTTGAGGACTTTCGTGAAAATGTACCAAAATTTTTACCGGTTAGGATTTAACAATACGGATTATTGAAAACTGAGAGGTGTTAATATTGAGTCAAAGATGAACTACTCAGTTTTCAAAAAAAAATCCTATACCGTAAATGTAATTCTAAACGTTAGCGCAATTTCGCGGAAAACACTTGTTCGGGTTGTCTTTAACGTTAATTCTAGTGGAATTTGGGCGAGTTTCTCGTTTCTATAAATTGGGAATGTATTCCGCACTTTTAACGTAGGCTTAATAGTCGATTTCTTTGAAAAAATTACCGCGTGCACATATTACGCTAACGTACGAATTGAGTTTTTAACGTACTATCGCTCTCAAAAAATGTGACCATTTTTTTTGGGGCTGTGTAAAAGAGGCTTTTGAGGACTTTCGTGAAAATGTACCAAAATTTTTACCGGTTAAGTTTTAAGAAGAAATATTTTCTGTTAAGAAGATGATTTAGAAATTTGCTACCCCTTTTTCTTACCCTAACAAGCTGGACTCACACAACCGATAATCGTGATATTCCTTGCTTAAGAGCAGGACTTCGACCCGTAATTTTTTTTGTTCCGTTTCAATTATTGGTTCAGTTCCGGCTTTCATCCCTGCAAAAATAAGGATATGTTTTATTACAATAGGGCATAAAATCGCAAAAAAATGACATATAATTATGTATGACTTACCCCCCCCCCTCACCGACAAGGGATGAGAACGACATATACACCTTATGATAGCCTTAGCGAATCTGTACGGACTAGTTTTTAAACCACTAAAAAATATTGAGCCTTTACAGAGATATTCGGAGAAAAAGCACTGATTTTGCAGGGGTAACTTTAACCCCCAATATCTCCCTCAAACTGAGTATGAGCACAAACGGCAAAATACGCATCCCTCAGAATACCTACTTATATGGCAAAAAAATTTGAGCCCTCGGTTTGTTTGCTTGCAAGTTCATCATAAGTGTCCAGGGATGGAGGGGCAGGGGGGATAAACATAAAATTTAGAATAAAGATCGTGTTAAATGATAAACCGGTTTATTTTCGGTTCAGCTCCGGATTTCGTTCCGCCCAAATTTCTTTTTTTGTCGGTTCCAAGCCCTGCTCAAGAGTCAGACACTTTTTTATCGTTAACGATACGGAATGTAAAAAATTGTTAGTTTATTATTTGTTAGTAGAAAAATTTGCGCAATCTTAACGTAACTTTACGTAAATTTCAGAGTTAACGTTGAAGATTGCGGAAGATTTTTTCCTTGGAATTTCTTCACTCCCAGGTCGATCAATAAAAAGTTTGAATTCTATGGTCTTTCTTGTTTTGTTCCAGATGAATTTCGGTGTGGACAAAATGCGTGATTTTACAATTATTTTATTTTATTTATCAGGTGAGTAATTTTTTTTAAATCTAAATTTTATATAGATTTATCAACAATAATAATAATAAAAATAGCAATTTAATAGATAAATATTTGAATTTAATTAAAACGAATTTCAATATTGTAATTGACATGTTTACCACCTGTATTTTGTGTATATAAACAACCTTTTTTCTACATGTGTGTACGAAATTATCTACACAAAGTTCCATTAAAGTGTACACCTTTATTCAGACGAATCTAATTAAAATTGGATATAACGATTGTTATATAAAGAATAACGTTTCAAATCAATGAATGTCATCAGTTTTAATGAGGTGGGAGTAAAAAAAAAACCACCAAAACCTCAAATAAATATTTGCTTATTGATCCAGGAAAAATCAATTATTCGGGAAGATGAAAATATAAATACGTTAGGAAACAGAATCGTTATAGGACACACCTTTAAACGGATATTAAAGATACTTAAAGTCCCACAAGAATCGTGCTGTCGAATTTTAATACAAATAGTAATGATGATGATGATTTAATGGTAAAATCTGTACTTGTCTAACTTATAAAGAGTTGCTTTTTTAAATGTCACGGTTCGTATTAGTTGGCAGAGTGATTCGATTAATATCTTGAGGATTTGTAGGGTGGTATCCAAAGAATGTTTTAGCAAAATTAGAACCTTGTAGCTTCTTGAAAAATTGTTGAAATCAAATCTAACTTTCGAATAAGCAGCAATTGATCGTGAAACATAAATCCTTCGCCTCCTTGTATCGGTCATTGTTCTTTCACATAAGTTTATTGTTAACTTCAAAACCAGTGATTCTCAACCAATATTGGCCCGCAAAAAGTTTATTAACGCTCAAAATGAGCATTTTTTTACCCATAACATAGAAAATTTGTTGTTTTTGTAAAAATTATCGGTCCTTAAAGTGCTATCGAAAAATTGACATGTCGGTACTTGGAGAAAAGTTTGAGAAGCACTAGTATACACTGAAATTGCAACTAATGTTTATTTATTTACAGAAAAATAGAGTTTCAATACGTGATTATAACAATAAACCAATTTGCACTACGCCTTAACAGTTAAACACAACACAAATGCTGAAGAGGCGAATAACTAGTGAATTTCAATTTTTACACGATCGATATTCGAGAACAATTTCTCGATTTTTTTCAAGATATAATGACGAAAAACAACAAAAAATCAATTTTACGAGGATCCTTGAGTCATGCTGACAATGAGTTACTGTACAGCTGACAAGTGAAAATTTTAACATTATCGTAAAAAACAGGAGTTTTATACGAATCGTGTAGATTTAAAAAGCAATACTGTATATGACGCCAAGATTTCTCCCCATTAGTCTCGAATATAAGGAAAAGAAATTCGTCGCCTCCCTGTATCGGCTATCGCTCATTCACATTAGTTTATTGTTAACTTCTGATCCAGTGATTCTCAACCAATGTCGGCCTACAAAAGGTTTATTAGCGCTCAAAACATAACATAGAAAATTTGTTGTTTTTGTAAAAATTATTGGTCCTCAAAGGGCTATTGAGAAATTAACATGTCGGTAATTAGAAAAAAGTTTGAGAAGCACTAGCATATACTGAAATTGCAACTAATATTTTTATTTATTTACTGAAAAATAAAGTTTCAATACGTGATTATAACAATAAACCAATTTTAATCACGCGCTAACAGTCAAACACAACAGAAATACTAAAGAGGCGAATAACTAGTGCATTTCAATTTTTACACGATCGATATTCGAGAACAATTTCTCGATTTTTTTCAAGATATAATGACGAAAAACAACAAAAAATCAATTTTACGAGGATCCTTGAGTCATTCTGAGTTACTGTATTGGTAAAAATTCAACTTTATCGAATAAAACAGGGGTTTCATACGAATCGTGTAGATTTAAAAAGCAATACTGTATATGACGCCAAGATTTCTCCCCATTAGTCTCGAATATGAGGAAAAGAAATTCTTCGCCTCCCTGAATCGGTCATCGCTCTTTCACATTAGTTTATTGTTAACTTCCGAACCAATGATTCTCAACCAATATTGGCCCGCAAAAAGTTTATTAACGCTCAAAATGAGCATTTTTTTACCCATAACATAGAAAATTTGTTGTTTCTGTAAAAATTATTGGCCTTTGAAAGGCTATCGAAAAATTGACATGTCGGTAATTGGAAAAAAGTTTGAGAAGCACTAGTATACACTGAAATTGCAACTAATGTTTATTTATTTACAGAAAAACAGAGTTTCAATACGTGATTATAACAATAAACCAATTTGCATCACGCGCTAACAGTTAAACACAACATAAATGCTGAAGAGGCGAATAACTAGTGAATTTCAATTTTTACACGATCGATATTCGAGAACAATTTCTCGATTTTTTTCAAGATACAATGACGAAAAATAACAAAGAATTAATTTACTGTACAGCTGATTAGTAAAAATTCAACTTTATCGAAAAACAAAACAGGAGTTCCATACGAATCGGATAGATTTAAAAATTAGTGCTGTGTATGACGCCAAGATTTCTCCCCATCAGTCTCGAATATGAGGAAAAAGAAATTGTAAGAGAATGATGAATTATAAACAACATTCGGTTATTTATCAAAATTACATTTTCTTAATAATGTTATCCATCCTTTGAAAGTGGAGAGAAGAAAAAGAAAGCACAAAAAAAACCATCAACTTTAATTTAGAACTTTGATATGATAACCTAGTTTAGTCTTTAAAATGGTAAACTTTAAATAAGCTTTTATGCATACAGCAAGTGCTGTAATTTTGTAATTTTCCTATTGCTTATCACTTTAGAAAATTGAAAATACATTAACAAAAGAGCACTGAAATTGAAACTAAACATTTAATTGAAATTTATAAAGCTTGTCAATTGATTTTCATTAATACAATAGTACATGTGACACCTGTCCGAACACTATTGTAACGGATTAGATTTCTTGTTAGTATTTTTTCCTATTGCCAAAAGAATAAAAACAATGCTTTAATTATATTTTAACCAATCAAGTTGAGGATCGGCTGAAAAGTAATTTGCTAAAATTCGTACTCTAATCGAAGATAAATAGCGATACTTTAGAAACCCCCATAAAACTCTACAATGATTAGTTTAATACAGAGCCGGTGCTGATCTGTTATGCGCCCTTTTGCTGAGAATTACTTTGCGCCCTTTGCTAGTTTATAATTTTATTATTAAGTCATATTTTTCCATATTTTCGGTCACATTTTTTGCCCTCTTAACGTTCTGTTCAATTAAATGTGAATTCACAACTAGGATTGGAGCCCCTGTTAACTTAGTTGGTAGAGCAGTGATATACAAAACCAAAGGTCGTGACTTCAGATCCCGCACAGGACTCCAAATTTTTCTTAATTGTATAGCGGTAATAAGGCTGAATGTCTCTTAATTAATTAATTAATTAATATTTTCATTTATTATCCGCATTGCAGTTCACAAATATTTGTCTAGCTGGCCCTAAACGTAAACACTTCATATCATACGGGGACCTAGAGCTAGTAACATTGAAGAAACTTTGGCCACGCCCATATCCCATCTTTGTCAAAATTACATGTTTCATGAATAAGAGACAGAAATACCAAATCCACAAACCAGATCTGGTTATTGTTATCTTTTCAAATAGAAAGTTTTGAAGGTTCTTTCGTACAAACAAAAATGCTTTGTTTAGTCAAAGGACTAAGTGTGAGTGGTAATATCAGCCATCATTTTTTAATTTCTAGACAACCCAAGGTCTCTCTGTCTCTTTCTAACTAATATGTAAGTAGTTTAAATAGGCGTGGCCAAAGTTTCTCCAATGTTCCTAGCTCTAGATTCCCGTACTGTATATTTGATAAACAAGACGATGTTGTTTGCGATAAAACACTGATCGTTCTGTCCGATTATAAATTCAGAACTAGGATTGGTGCGGGTTGCTGTTAGCTCAGTTGGTAGAGCAGTGGTGTACAAAACCAAAGGTCATACAGGAGTCTAAACTTCTCTCGTGATAAAGCTTAATGTCGCTTAATTATTTAATAATCATTAATTTTTTGCACATACAGATGCGTTGGTTTGGGTTGGGTTGAATGTTTAAGCGAGAGATAAGTGGGATTTCAATTGAAACGTTTTTTTTTTTTTTTTACTGAAATAACTGAAAATTATGAACGTAGTCGGTAATATTTAGATACAAAGAATACAGAAACATCCATTTGTGTAATTCAATAACTTTGTCCGCCTACTTTTTATCCTACACATTATCGTTAATTTCCATTCAGTATATAGTCAACGTTTTGAGCTATCAAGAGATTTCTTTAAGGATCTCCTACTTTCACTCTTCCACTAAAATCCCTCTGATAAGTTGGCTTAAATTTTGATGTGGATTGACCTATTTTTTTCTGTGTTTTTGATAATAATACTTTCAACTGTTTCACACAACCCTTTACATTTATCTATTCTGTTGTTGCATTGTATTTGCACCCTTCCAATGAATAACTTTACAATAACGCTAGACAGGGTAGAATAAATTTCATCTATTGTTTCGAAGAATTGGCGTCTATTCCTCAATGCTGTTGTTTTTTTTTTACAATTCTTCCACTGCCAACCCCGGCTAGATCGTATAATAAAATTGATAGAAATATCAACAATATTGGTTGGATAACAACATAAATAATATAAAAAAAAAAAAACGTATAGAACAGAATGGGGAAAAGATCGCGGCATAGAGCGGAAGGAAAACAACAAAATTGTAGAGTGTTTGAGTGGATACTTGTGGAAAATAGAAAGAGAAGAACAGTTTTAATCTTGTCGTTACTTCCAGGTCACTTGATGTGTTTTTCTTTATTTCTAGTATTTTGTTTTTGTACAAAGGCGGCTCGCTTATGAACAGTACGGAATTACAACACCTCCCCTCTGTTTTCACTTAAAATTTATCAAATTACATACAGCAATGGCTGTTTAAATAGATACATAGGAGAAACATTGGTCCCGCCCATCTATACTACTTACATATTAGTTAGAAAGAGACAGAGAGAGTAGATAGTCTAAAAATTAAAAATGATGGCGAATATTACCACCCACCCTTAGTTCTTTGACCAAACACAGCAACTTCTTTTGTACGAAAGAACCTTCAAAGCTTTCTATTTTAAAAGATAACAATAACAAGATGTGTTTTGTCGATTTGGTATCTCTGTCTGTTATTCATAAAATATGTGATTTGACAAAAAGAGAGATGGGCGGGACCAATGTTTCTCCCATGTATCTATTGAGAAAACCACTACGGTATAGAGTCTTTCTCTTCTACCTTTATTTCTCTGTATCTGTTTTTTCTTTAAATATCCAGCCTTTCTTTCTTTCTCTTTTATCTCGTTTCGTTTTCTCTCTCCTGTATTTCTTATTTTTTATTCTTTCTCTAATGACTTTCTTTATACCTTGTCGCTCCCTCTTTCTTTTTTTATCTCTCATTTCTTTCTTTTTCTTTCTCTCTATTCCATGTTCCTCTCATTTTTCCTTTTACCTTCCTCTCTTCCTCTTTTGTCTATCTCCTGTCTTTCTATCTTTCTTTCTCAACTGCATTTCTTTCTCTCTTGTCACTACTTCTTTCTTTTCATTTTCTCTTCAGTCTTTTTTCTTTCCTATATTTTCTTTTTTCTTTCTCTTCTGTCGTTTTCTCTTCTCCTCTACTGTCTGCTTTCTTTTTCTCTCTTATACACTCCCTGTTTTCACTTAAAATTTATCAAGTAACATACTCTCTCTCTCTCTCCTGTCGTTCTTTTTCTTTTCCCTTTCCTTAATTTCTTTCATTTTTCCTTCCCTTCTGCCTGTATTTCTTTCTCTCACCCTTTCTTCTATCCTGTATTTATTTTTCTTTCTTTCCCTAATGCTTCTCTTTCTCTCTTGTCATCCCTTCTTTCTTTATCTTCTGTCATTTTCTTTAGTGTCTTTTCTGTTTTCTTTCTTTCTTTCTTTACTGCATTTCTTTCTCTCTTGTCACTACTTCTTTATTTTCAATTTCTCTTCAGTCTTTTTCGTTTCCTATATTTCCATCTTTTTTCTCTTCTGTCGTTTTTCTCTTCTCTCTATCTTGCCTTTCTTTTCCTTTCCCTTTCATACATTTCTTTCATTTTTCCTTCCCTTCAGCCTGTATTTTTCTCTCTCCTGTTTTCATCTCGTGCATTTATTTCTTTTCGCCCGTTCGTTCTTTTTTTCTCTTTTCTATCCTTTCTTCTCTCCTGTATTTCTTTCTTTATCTTTTTCTAAGGTTTCTCTTTCTCTATTGTCACTCCTTATTTCTTTATCTTCTGTCTTTTTTCTTTAATGTCTTTTCTTTTTTCTTTCTTTCTTTCACCGTTAGACGTTTTTCTATTTCCCATTCTGCCTGTTTGCTTCCTTTCTCTTCTGTTTTCCATTATTTCTAGGATTTTTTTGTGTGGACGCTGCTCGCCCTAAAATGTATTTTTCCTCTCCTTATTTTCCTTTTTCTTTCTGTCTTTTCCTTTGTTTATCCTTCTCTTCTGCCTTTCCTTTTTTTTCTCTCCTACCTTTCCTTCATCTTTAACTCTTGTCTTTTTCCTTTCTTTCTTTCTTTTGTGCCTTGCTTTCTTTTCTTTTTCTCCTCTAATATCCTTTTTCTCTCCTGTATTTCTTCAGTTTTTCCTTTCTTTAATGCCTTTCTTTTCCTCTTATTACCTCTTCCTTTTCTCTTGCTCCTCTGTCTTCTTTCTTTCTTATCTTTCCTTCTTTCTTTCTTTCTTTCCCTTCAGTCATTTTTTCTCCTCTCTTGTCTGTTTTCTTCTTATATTTTTTGAGACTCTCTTTTCTTTCTATCTCTCTCCTGTACACCTTTTTCCCATTTGTCTCCTTTTCTTTCTATTTACCGTTTCTTTCTCCCCTATCCTTTTTATTCATTTCTCTATTGTCTTGCATCTTTCTTACCTTCTTGTCCATTTTTATTGTTTTTTTGATGACCTTCGGGCGTGATAGCAGCACCCCAACTAATTCACGAGCCGGTCCTTTTTTTGTGTTTTCCCAGTTTAAATTCGTGTGTGTTTCTTTTTCCGATAACACTTTCCTACGTTTTCTTTTTGAAAAAATACAAGAAATTATTCCAAATTCTATGTGTTGATCTCCCCTTTCGCTTCTTACCGATGAATAATTAAAAATAATCGTTTTTTAGACAAACTGCCAGTAGCACTGATGCGAACAAAGTATTTCCCCACTTATTTATTAACCCAAAAGAAAATAACCAAAAGACGAATGGTGAAATAAGAGGAAAATTCCTATTTGTTTGTTTTTTCTGTTTTGTACAAGACAAAAGAATTGTGAAAATTGTTTTTTCCCTAATTATCCGGGGTGGTTTTTGTGAAATTGATCAATGGATTTTCTTTGTTTTCCGATCAATTAAAAAGAGACGATAACTTTATTTGGACAAATTGATAAAACGAATCTTCCTCTTTCTATCTTTAAATTCACCATCTGTTGATATAATTAATTAATTCTTAATTAGCACCGTCATTAATTTATCATTATCGCTTTAGTTAGATTTCCAATATATTTTTGTTTTTATTTTTTTATTGACGTTACGGAAGAATTGATAAATGGCTGTAACAGTAGTTGGAATAATAATTAGGAAGCTATTGGAGATCGAAACGAGAAATAATGTTTCGATTCAAAGTGAAGGAAATTAAGGGTGAGATAGGGAGCGACGAGATTCGATGGTCTATCGGTTACATGTATAATTTATAAATGAACACAATATTACTGTCCTAATTTTCAATATAAATAACACACAATATTGATTTCTGTGTAATTATTTTTTCGTTGTTGTTGTTGTTGTTTTTACTGGAAAATCAATAATTAACAAGCGAATCATCACCATTTTATAGCCGTGTTAAGTGTAGTCGCAATTTTTATCACATCAACTGATAACAACACATTTTTGTCGGTGGTAAGCAACTCGTCTCGTATCAGACATAAACGGAAATATTAAAAGAAATTGGCAAAAAATTCCAGGCTACCGCATCCACCGCCACAACAACAAGAACAACAAAAAAAAAAAACTTGATAAGGGACTGTTGCTGTTGGAAAATAAATTTTGATCGATGGTTCTACTAAAGATTGTTTGACGAGAGAAAATCAAAACTTCATAAGAAAACTCTCCAAACTTCATCGGGAAGTTTATATGAAAGTTGTTATTATTGAAAGTAAAGACGATGAGAAATTACGGTTAGAAAATAGCTGAAAAAACTGGACAAAAAGTCGAACATTGCGCGATACTATTTTTACGCGGCAAATTATACGCGATCGTAGAGATTTGATCCTACATAACACCAAAGTATTATATTGAAACACATGTGTCAGAAGTCGACAATTATTGCACGAGTTCAAGTTTATAAAACGAGCCGCGAAATGGAGAGTTTTATAAACAGCGAGTGCAATATTCGACTTCTGACACGAGTTTTTCATACTGTTTTTTTCTATTTTACCATTTTGTGCCCTTTTTACAAAAAAAATGGAGTTTTGAAATTTAGGGAATTCGGTGGGAGCTGCTGTTACCGCTGTAACAATTGAACAGAGAATAGATTGATGTATTATTGGTTGTATATGTATTATGACTGTGTTGTAATGAGCTCATTTCGATACAGTAGCTCATTTCGAAATAGTGTTATTACGGAGGCAAAATAGGAAAAACACTCAATTTACACGATTTTTATTCGCGTAAAATGAATCCATTTGGAACGGATACTGCGTGTAAATAAAGTGTCGGATTTAATTTTTTTTCTTTTATGCTAAATTTAAATTGTACTGAAAAATTGATGATAATTTTCTACGTTTTTAACAATTACCAATTTTAATGAAACTGAAAAATTTAAACAACACACCCTTATTATAGTTTTGTTCCAAGTTGAAGGTGACACAACTAATTATTCATAGCGAATGAAATTTTAATATAGCCACCCTTAATGACACAATTTTTTTCCATTCTCACCATTTTGTTCAAAATTAAGAAACAAAAATTTCTCATTCCGTTATCACCCACTCTCAACTATCTACTACCCCAATGAAATTATAGGTAGAAATGGCAAGAAACGATAAAATTAATGGTGCATAAATTTATTTCTCTTTTTTTTTATCGCGTATTATTATTATCATCATCTATTTCTTCCACCACCAACACCACTTCTCCTATATTTTTGTGCATTCCTACACATTGTGTTATCAACACACCCCCACATATACATGTACAGAGGGTGAGATGATAATAGAGCTATTTATTTGAATTTAAGCCTGATGATGGTGTCTAGAGGGCAAATTTTGCACACTTCTCAAGATTAAAATAATCGCAATATTTATAAAGTTTTTTTTTATTCTTTCTCTACATATTTTCTGTGAAAGAACAGAGGGTTAGTATGTACAAGAAAGTGGTAAAAAATAAGAGAATTTATTCGATTTATATATGCGATTTCTGACACATACATTTTATTCTTTTACAATTACATAAATTTGAATTTTATTACCTGAAATACTGAATTCCAAATATCTGAATTTATTACATTCGGATTACTTTGAAAGATTTATACTTTAGTCGATCTTTAAAGTGAGGAGAAAATTGTTAAAAATCCAAGTAATTATTGAGCAAATTAACAAGAATAGAGCGAATTTATATAAATCCCTCGATTTGCACGACACTTAATTTACACGGTTTCGCTTTTATACGGATTCTGAATGATCATTTTACATAATTAGGATTATTATAGAGCAGCGGGATTGTAAATTTATTTTAGATTGCCGCGCGACTATCGTCAGCGCACGTCATGAACGTACGTGACACTCGATTTTTACTGCAATCGTAATTTATATATTTCTATTTCACACCAAGTATTCGAACCCACCTACTCGTTGCGCTTATGGAAATTTGGCAAGAGAGGTCAAAAATTAGCTACAGTAGACCGCCTGTTCATTGTATATGACGTCGCTCACTCACTTCATGAACTACATTATAGTGTCACAATTGCAACAAATAATCGTATAGCTTCGTGTAGAGGTCGATGGATATTGAGCGCTACTTTAGAGCGCTTACCTTTAAGTTAGTTCAGAACAGGGACGTCAGCCTGAAATACTGAATTCCAAATAGCCGAATTTATTGCATTCGAATTACTTTGAAAGATTTATACTTTAGTCGATCTTTAAAGTGAGGGGAAGATTGTTAGAAATCCAACTAATTATTGAGCAAATTAACACGAATAGAGCGTATTTATATAAATCCCTCGATTTGCACGACACTTGATTTACACGGTTTCGCTTTTCTACGGTTTTTGAATGATCATCTTACATTATCACAGGCAGCGGAATTGTAAATTTCTTTTAGATTATCGCCAGACTATCGTCAGCGCATGCCATGAACGTACATGACACTCGATTTTTACTGTAATCGTAATTTATATATTTGTATTTTACCAAGTACTCGAGCCCACCTACTCGCAGCGCTTATGGAAATCCAGCAAGAGGAGGACAAATACTAGCTATAGTAGACCGACTGTTTATTGTTTATGACGTTGCTCACTCACTTCATCGACTACTTTAAGTGATTATAGTGTCACAATCGCAACAAATAATCGTATAACTTCGTTTAAAGGCCGATGGATATTGAGCGCCACTTTAAAACGCTTACCTTTAAAATAGTTCAGAGCAGGGACTGCAGTGGATCCGCTGCTAAATTATCACATTTATAAATCAAAAAATTATAACTTTGTAAGTCAGTGGCGCATCCACCATTTTTATATATGTATCTTTATCCAAATGTAGAAAAAAGGAACGAATTATTCTAGTGGCTAAAATGAGAATTTATTAAAAAATTGCACAATACAGGGAGTAATGGAAATGCCTTCAAATACGAAAACCTGACTATCTCTACATGAAATCAAGTACTATAGAAATATTTTGAGGGATCAAAAAGAATTAAACTTGACGCTTATATGTAGAATTTGACTTTCAAGATTCAGTTACCTTCATGGACCGTGTATACCGTAATGTTAATATTAAGAATTCATAAAAAAGTAGATCACACATCTCGAATTTCCATGGCATTAGACTACACAAGTTTAACTAATCTACTTATTTAATATTCAACATGTATAAACACAACACATTATAAACTATCGATAACGTTGCTCTATTTTAGTAATTATGAATACGCTTAGGATTGTAAATCTTCTTTAGATTGCCGCGCAACTATCGCTCGCGCACGCCATGGGTGTTTGTGACTTCATTTCTACTATAATCGCAATTACAGCTAGAATAAGTTGATACTTGTTTTCGTATATTTCCTCTCCCTCTCTCTCTCTCTCTCTCTCATTTCATATAATTTATTAACAACGCCAACCTACATGCTGCGCTTGTCAAAACTTAGGGTAGAGGGGGTTCGTATGTTTGTTGCTTGTAACGTTACCCACACACTTCATCAACTACGTATGAACGTATAATTTCGTAGAGATCGAGTTGGAACTGTCGAGCATTCGTATGTGTGATAATTCCAACCAGTGACGTCAGTGCTACCGAAATCAAACTATATAATAATGGTGAAATTTTCAACTATTTTTTCTCTTAAAAACTGAACGATATCGACTTGTTAATTTATTAAACAAATCGACTCAGTTTTTCGAGTCCTACACCTAGTCTGCAACTTTAAGGGTATTTCTATTACACCCTGTATTTGTGACTGTTTAACACGTATGTATGTTCGATAATAGTTAGATTGATATATTTTTAACTTTACTGAAACATTTGTTAAGTTAATTAATCCCATGAGGGTAGTATTTTTTGATGATCACACAAATAATAGAAGAACAACACTACTCCATCTATCTTCTTTCGCTTCAACTTTCAATGATTCTCATAAATTGGAAAGTTTAAATTTGTAGGGTGGAAGAAAGGATCATTTAAAATTTATTAAATATTTTCAACGGATATTGAAGACTCTCGCTCTCTCCTCTCTATCTTCTGTCGTTATTGACATATAAAGTATAACATAATTCACTGGAAATACGCACATCATTCTCTATATGTATACATATACAGGATGTCCTGTAAGTCGCGCATTTCCTGCTTAGGAGTAGATAAGGGATGAAATTCTAAAGTGAAAATTCCTGTATCATTTTTTTATCTGACGCACACAAAATTAATTATTAATTAAATCATATGACCAATCAGCTGCTCGATATAGTGACAAAAAGAGAGAAGGAATGAGTCTTGACGGTAGGACGTAGGAAACCGTTCAAAGTAAAAGAGCACCTGATTGGCTACTTGATTTAATTAATAGCTAATTACCTGTACGTCAGATGATGAAAAAATGCTACAGGACTTTTCACCTTAGAATTTCACCTCCTATCTGCCCCTTAGCTGGAAATGCGTGACTTACGGGACATCCTGTATAAATTTAGAAATGAACGTCTATGGGAATTTCAACTTTTTATGTTTTTCCCCCTATGAAACAAAAACTTCTATTGTTAGCTCGTGCACGTTTTTATACCGATAAATCGATATGTGTAGTTACATTTTATATTATTATTATTATTATTATTACAAATACTCTTTGTTTACGTTACATTTTAATAGATATATTTAATTCAAATAAACTACTAGTTTATACTTCATTGTATGTACATCTTTACGTCTTTTATTATTATTATTATTATTATTATTATTATTCTTAACATGGTCGTTTCATCCCTTAATTTACCATGTTTCACTTTTATTTTACCCCCTTAAGGACTTTACCTCTCCATGGAAAACATTTCAACATTCTCTACTCCATACAAAAAAAAAAACACAACTGAACTTTGTATTCTTTCTTCATGGCCTTGTTTACCACCAGCCCCCTGTCGCGTTATTTTGAAACTTTTATAAAAAATAATTGAATCGAAATACAATATAGGTAGATGTATATAATTTTATTGTATCCCTTTTCTATCCAACCCCCCAATGTATTATTAAAGCAAAACAAAACAAACTACCCCTTTGTATTCAAAGTTATAATTTAAATACGCGTACGCGAACTGTCGATTAATTCAATATATGTACAATTATTTATTGATATTTACCTAAACATAACAACATACATTAAAATATCATTAAATGAAATTTGAGGAACTTACCGTACAAAGTTTCGGGAATATTTAATGTATTCAAATTTAAAATAAACAATAGAAATTTAATTTGAAGCTTTTTTAAAAGCGAGTAACTGAACACAAAACGTTCGCTATTTCATCCCTTCTTGTTTATTTAAATGTTTGCAACGAAATCTTTATATGTACTGTACTGTTTTTTGGTATCATACCATTTTTTTTTCTGTTTTGCTTACAAAAATCCAACAGAATAATGTATGAGAGAGTGTACTTGAATTTATAATACATACATGTAAAATCCGGATATCATTGTTTCCTGTGAAATTAACACAATTACCCATAGATCTAGTATTTATACGGATAGTGCTTTCGCTAGTTTCTACACCACCTAGCGTGCTAACCATTTAAACAACACATTAAATATCCCATACGAAGAAATTGATGGTTTTATGTAAATTGATAGAAATAACTTTAATTATATCGTTTAATGTTACTAAAAAAATACTAGTGCGTCTTTTGTTAGTATTAAAACGTCACTATCAATTCTAGAACCCATATTAAAATATCCCAAATAGTGATTATCGTTCCACTGTATGGGTTCTTTGATACTCATGCTTATAAGTAATAATAATAAATCAGCAATAGTAGAAATTTTGGTTGTCTATCCATAGTTGCCTCACTATTTCGGAACAAAGCGCTATCCGTAGATGTACAAGATCTATGACTAAAGTGTATATAAAAACTGTATTTCATCCCGCAGTTGACTGTATTTTTCTTACGTTGTATCATAATTTGGTTCGGCCACTTAAAAAATACATTAGCAATACATGTCAATTGTGAACTAAGTTACGATACTACGTTAAGAAAGACAGTCAACTGCGAGAGGAAGTACCGTGATACACTCACAGTTGGCCATGCTTTTTGCTACGTAGCGTCCTAGCTCGCCTCTGATCTCACAGATCCGGTATTTATATGGATATCGTGTAAAGTATTTTGTCCAGGTTCTTAACCTTAACGAAAAAACGGGCGGTAACTCGGGCGCCACTCACTGAATACAGTGAGAAAAGAAAAAGACGACACAAACGGAAATACTATGTACAATAATTTAATTACAATATTTACAAATTAAATAAATAAACAGGAATTCTAATATCGGAGGACGGATAATTCTGGTCGCCACCAGCCACAGCAGAATCGGACGGTCGGTATTACTGTACGGTGGATGGTTCCGGTCGCCACTGCGAAACTGGTAGTACAACGGATTATTTCAGGGCGCCAAGAGCCACTGCCGGAAGCGGTAATACAATATAATACAATACAGTGGATTATTCCGGATCACCAAGAGCCACTGAATTCTCCGGGTCGCCAAAGAGCCACTGAAAGAGGGGTCTGGAGCTAGGATCATGCTGGGACGGGAAGTCAAGTGGAAGTGTTCGTCTACGGCCGGGCGGTCGACTTATATTGCCTTATGATTAATTAAATGGTGCTTCTTTTATCAGAGTTACAAGCGTCATTGTCAATTCTAGAACCCACATCAAAATCTTCCAAATAGCGCTTACCGTTCCACTCCATGTGTTTTGTGATGCTCATGCTTATCAGTACCCGCCTAGAAATTTTCATAGGGACTTGATATGGAGCATATCAGGGTATCCTTTCATACAAATAGGGCCCAAATCATAATCCTTCAATGAAGACCTAATAAGGATGTAATAAAGATCAACTATCAGGTCTTTATCAGGATTAAATTATTAGGTTCTAGTCCGAATTAGAATCCACATAAGACCATCCTGATCAAGTCAACTGCATAGAAATTAATTGTTATCTTTTTAGTTGAGGGTAAAGTTACATGTTTTATCAATAAATCAACACTGAGGGTTAGACGGTCCACCAGTGGAGCGAAATTTAATCGCAGAGCTCAATCTAGATAAGAAACAATCTTACAAACGAAAAATTACGTATAGCCTTCAGTTGCTGTGGATGATGGTATTATAACAACAGCAAGAAGATACTACAAGTGAACTGTAACAAGTAGTGCCATCTAGTTAAAGGGCTAGTTACTGGTAGGTAGAGGAAATAATGTATAGTTGGGATGTAGAGCTAGCTAATTAATTACTGCCTCTTATCAGGATGGCCTCATGAGAGACAATACTTTTTGTATAAGGTTATCCTAAGTTTGACCTGAGTACTATGACCCAGTACAAAAAATTTAGAACAACCTCAATTGGACCTAATGGCAAATAACATTCTATTAAACAAGGTTACCTTGAATCTATCTAGTTATGGAACTTATCAGGTTTATCTTGTTAAGGCAAACCTTATTTTAATTTGATAAGGTTTTCATGGTACTTCAGGTGAATCTAAAACGGTTTCTAGTCGGATAATAATAAATCATTGGTAGTAAAAATTTTGGTTGCCCATCCCCGGTTGCCTTACTATTCCGGGAGAAAGCGCTATCCATGAATATACTAGATCTATGCAAAAAACCCGGTTGCGGTAATTTTAATCACCACTATCATAATAATAGCTTATTTATTATTGAATGTTTAATTATTTAATATGGATTGTAAAAGTTACCACCATTTTGAATTGTGGGCAATTAAATTAAACAATCAATTGATTATGGAATTAAATTGGGGCAATTATCGAAATCTTTCGCTTATTTCTTTAATTTCAGAGCAAAGATTCAGCAATACGGAAGCAACTTATTTAATCATCTTCTATTATCCCTTTCCACCGCCTACCGTATCCACCCCTACAAAATAACCAGTTCGTACACACAAGGGTAGTCGTTTTAAAATAACCGGGTTATGTTCGAGATGAAAGTCTATGTGAGTTTTATCAGTGGATTTTAGCAAAACCGACACCCTGCTGTCGTATGTAATCAGACTAGAGGCTTAACTCTGACACTCCCAACAAGTATACACACACACACACACAACTACCCCCAATCTCACACCCTTTAGGGCAAATACACTAAAGTTAAATTAAAAGATAATTACGATTTTGATGATCGATCGGAACTTGTGTCTATTAATTGCACACCCCCGCATAAATGGTGTTTTTTTTTAATTATAGAAACGTCTCTTTACGAATAAAGGGGATGAAATAAGAAAGAAGCGATTAGAAATTGAACAAATTAATTGAGAGTAAAATTTACAACATCCTACATTACAGTAGATACTTTATTTTAAACGAACTTCCAACAAAAAAAAATTCAACAGGGGTTGCTCTAACAAACACACGTAAATATAAATCGATTGTGAGATAGGAACGTGATTCGGCTTACAATAGATTTGTGTAGATGACAATAGGGAAGTATTCATTCATGAAGGACTACGGAAGAAAATTGAAACGAATTGCTTGTTTTTAGTTATTCAATGTTCAATTCCGGTGGTTGTAATCATGATCAAAACAATGCAGGCGCTTGTTAAAGGTAATGTTCAAAAGACCATCGAATCGGCCAACATATCCGCCCTTATTTCTTTGTGAATTTAAGCGAGCAGTCGAAATGTATATAAGAGGCGTGCTTGTCTTATAAAGTCTTCATGTGATGATTGTCGGCAATGAGTTGAAATTTCAAGAAAAGCAAAACACCTGGAACATCTGTCTTTAGTGAAGGACGTGATTGGGTTTTTGATCTTTCAGAGGAGATAATATCATACCTGCTGTATTATTTACATTTAAAATTTAGAAAAATTGGGCTACTTTGAAGGCTGCTGTTCGGAAAATCGAAAAGAAAATTAAATCGTGAAAAGGCTAGCCAAGTACCGTTGAGTTTCCTCTATCTGTCTATCTATCTTAGAATTAATTTTATTTACTATACAAAGAGATGTGTGAGTCTCGCCAACACCAATTTTTCAGCGCAAAATTTTTCGAATTGCGGGTAAATTCGGTTGATTTTTCAAAAATCTATAGGGTAGGAAAGATGTAGAATTGCATTTAAAATCGAATGAGACTAATACGATTTTGATATCTTACATCGTTTTCGAGATATTTTAGTCCTAGTTTCTTATAGAATCTCCATATAATTTCTTACCTCGATAGTTCGAGTGGGGAAAAGATTGTTATTCTTGATAAACATTCAGGTACCTACAATTGAGAAAAACCATATTATACATATGTTTGATTATCGAAAATCTCAATGTTAATCTAGCATGCAATTTAATACAATTCAAGTTGTAAATTTCATCCCTTATCTCTTAATAATTATTACCATTTTCCCTTTTGTACAACGATTTTTTTTTACATTATTGATAGTGATGGTGGTTTGTGTTGTTTACTATACGTATACAGGGTGAGCCAAGAGGATGGAACCCCAAAAGTATAAGAAGTTCTACTTGATGGAACTTAATGAAATTTGATATATGGCCGTTTTGGCACCTGAACTACCTTTAGAAAATATTTTCGTTGTTCTAGCTACCCCTCTTATATGGGGTGGTGCACCCTACTCTCTTATTTTAAATAAAATGGTATATTTTTTATTGCATTTTTGAATTCTTTGATGAAATCGAAGGGGACTTTGATAACATGACCCATGGTCTAGCGCTGAAAGTTTTTCAGATATTTTGACTTTTCATGAAATTTTTAATTTTGCAGTGCTTAAATAAAAAATTCACAACATAGAAACTATTGCAGTTAAAATGTTAAAATTTAGTATTCTGATAGTACAAATAACGTACTTTCTATCAAACTGTAGAGCATTTAATTATCTTTCAGCGTTCGGCTAAAATGAATTTTTCTTTCAGGCAATTTTCAAACTATAATAACTTGCTTATTTTAAATGAAACCCCATATTTCCCTTTATATGGTTGGATAGAGAAAAAAATTCTGCATCGAACTGTATTACCATTCCGTATACCTAATTTTGATAATTTTTAAGTTATTCAGAATTTTCAATTTCGTCTAATTTTCTTTCCTGAAAGAAAATGTAAAACATAGAAGGCTTAGCAAAACAACGTCCAATTCAACTGTCACAAATAAGATGAAATTAATTAATTAATTTTAAAATATCTCAAGGAAGGAAAATGGAAGAAATTGATTATTAATTAAATTAATATTTATTTCATTTGCTTTTTGTGTATGTAGGATGTCCTAAAGTTGTCAAAAATACAGCTAAGTATTCAATAGTAACGTCATTTGTGATGTTTTGTCATTTTGCTAAGCCATCTATGCATTTCATTGTAGTTGGGTTAGTTTGGCATAGGCGACTAGACGTATTACATTTTCTTTCAAGGGAGGTGTTTCCACGAAATCGAAAATTTGGAATAACTGAAAAATTATCAAAGATAGGTATAGGAAATGTTGATACAGTTCGATGCAGAATTTTTTTCTCTATTCAACTATATGAAGAGAAATATGGGGTTCTATTTAAAATAAGCAAGCTATTATAGTTTGAAAATTGCCTGAAAGAAAAATTCATTTCAGCTAAACGCTGAAAGATAATTGAATTCTGTTTGAATTGATCAAAAGTACATTATTTGTAATACTTAAATTCCAAGTCTCAATATTTCAAATGCTATGGCTTGAAAAATATGAATTTTTCAATCAAACACTGTAAATTTTAAAATTGCAATAAAAGCTGAAATATCTGAAAAACCTTCAGCGCTAGACCATGGGTCATGTTATCAAAGTCCCCTTCGATTTCATCAAAGAATTCAACAATGTAATAAAAAATATACCATTCCATTTAAAATAAGAGAGTAGGGTGCACTACCCCATGTAAGAGGGGTAGCTAGAACAACGAAAATTTTTTCTAAAGGTAGTTCAGGTGACAAAACGGCCATATACCAAATTTCATAAAGTTCCATCAAGTAGAACTTCTTATACTTTTGGGGTTCCATCCTCTTGGCTCACCCTGTATAATTTATTTTTTCAACTTAATCCATTACAATAAAAATAAAAATAGAATTGTCAAGGGGGAGAAAATAACGGACGAAAACAATAGGCCAGATCAATATTTTACGGCCAGTACTTTTCTGTTTTATTTTTGTTTTCGGGTGAAAAAAAAGAGGGTGACCAGATTCCTAGTCCACAATTGCCCGTAATTTAAAGCTTGATTCAACAATGGAAATGAGCGATAATACACGTGAATTACACCACAGAAAAAATAATAATAACCCCAAATATAGGGTTGCCAACAGTCCTGAATTCGAGCTCACTTGTCCTGCGTCCTTTGGATATTTGAGGGTAGTCAGGACATGAATAACCTTTCAAGCAAGGTATGGTACGAATTTTTGTCTTTAAAATTGTATAAAATATAGAGGAGTAAAATTTTTAATCGGATGCATCGGGAACTGTCCGATTCAAGGTTTGTTATGGAATTTCAAATAAGCCAAATGTCAAACTGAAATTATAAAAAAAGTAGTTGTTCTAAATTTTTTATTAATGCTACCAATCCTCGGTCCAACGGCATTTGACCGAGCAGTTGGCCATGTCTGTTTTACGTAGTATCGTAGCTTGATTCGACTATTTATCGGTAATGCAGATTACTGTCGTAAATTATCGACATTTAATATTTTTAGACGCATTTATCAATCAAAGATTAAATTAGAATGTAATGTAAAAAATCTGTATTGTTTGTTTAGATCGTAATAAATTCTTGTTATTATTTATTATTGTTAAACTATAAATACAAAGTATTATATACGATAGTAATCTGCATTACCGACAAGCGGCCGAATAAAGCTACGACTCTAAATCAGAAAATCATGGCCAACTGGAAGGTAAATTACCTTATTTGTGTGTGTGTGGGAGAATCATTTAAGTATTATTTTAATGTTAACATGGGTAATGGGAATTGTAGCACAGTAGGGAGCCACTACAAAGCTCAATTAGAGTAGAATTCTGTAAAGTGAAACTTATAATTAACAAAACCGAATGGAATAATTAAATAATTGACATAGAAGATTCGATTTATTCAATTTAATATTATATAAATTAATATTTTATATATTTATTCGATCAATTGAAAGGGAAAACAAACAAAATTTTTGCTTATTTAAAGTATTATTGTGCTTATTTTGGTTTGAAAAAGGGTTGAATATTTGGAGCACGTAATAAATAAATTAAAAACGAAAGTAAAAAAAAAGAATCCATGCTTCTGCTATACTACCATTTCGAAATAAATCACCAGAGGATTGTGGCTTATTTGTGGCGCGTCTTTCGAGTAAAATTCGTAAAATTTAACAAAACCACAAATTGTACCAGCTTCATTCTCTCTCTCCCTCTCTCTCTCTCTCTTTTCTCTCGATCTTTCTCTATAAACCAAGAGGGTGAGTCTCGCTTGGGGACACGTCAGGTATATATGGCGCAAGTAGTTAAGTTTTCGTCACGCTTCAATAACCAACACTACGTTCCTGTTGTTGTTTTTGTTGTTTTGAAGTAAGTATAACATTGTGTTCCAGTTTAGTCCTACCGTTTCCCTTTAATAACACCCTTAGAATAAGGAAGCCTTAAGGTATCTACAGTACTGTACTCCCCGGTGGTTGTTGTCGCAATTACATTGCTTAAAGTCAATCTGTTGGGATTGTATTATGTTTAACGTTATAAATGGGGGATGGGTTTTTATTCATTCGTCTCTTTAAGGTTTACTTTAGCAAGTAGGTGATTGTCTTCAGGGACGAGCTTCTAAACGATCTGTGCTCCCTTATTCTCTTCACCCAACACCATAACATTCTTCTAACCCTCCTATTCATTCTAGATGAAATACAGTTGTTGTCAATGGATGCATATTGGAATTTTAATAAATGTGACAGAGATCGAGCTAGTTTTCTATAGAAATAAAATACCAACAGATGGCTGGTATTTCAACCATCTATTTCATTTCAGTATAAAAGGCAATATTGTTTGTTGACTTGCAGTAAAATAGCGTGAATAGTAGAGAGCGTTTACATTATGCAGCGCCTACGGTGAAGAGGAATTCGCTCATCCATAGAACTAATCATAAATAGAAGATGTTATTCTATATATATTATAGTAATTTACAATTTTATAAAAATTATCCATCTGTCTATAATATGGTCGAAATAAATAGGTGAAAAATTCATAAAACTAAGCCAATGTAACCTTTGCACGTCACTACCACAACAATATTCTCACAAGTTGCGTCCATGTGTATGTGTATGTGTGTGTGTGTGTGTGTGTGTGTGTGTGTGTGTGGGTGTACATGTACAGGTATACATGTATACCAACTATATCCTAGACAGATCAATACTGTAGAGGGAGAGAGATAGAGAAAATAGGACAAGAGGAAGATAGAATTATTAGTATGACTTGGATAAAGTAGTAGAGAGACCAACAGGTAGCGTGACATCAACCCCATACACGTCACCATTTCACCCCTTTCTCCTAATCCTATCCGGCTAATAAATATATCTATATACATATACTATCATATATATACAATATTCATTTGACTTTAGCAACTTGTTGGATGTGAAGCAAAAAATAAACATTACAATTATCATAATGGGTTTTGTTGTTTTGCTACGACCTCTTTCTTGATTCGTTTCCCAAAGATGAATAATAAATAACAAAAAGAATAAAGAAATAAAAGGTAAACTGTCCATTTTACCGTCACGATCACCGTAAATTAAAGCTGACGCACACACACACACGCGATTATAAGAAAAAACTATGAAATTATACAGGGATGATTTATAAGCAGCACCCTTTCCTTAACTTGTAATCGTTTTCAATTACTACTGCACAAATTGATACAACGAATCGAAACCGATTCGGCCGACTTGACTACAAAGATGAAGATCCTCTTTAAGAGCGTAATGTGTAAAGTTAAAGGGAAGTCAAAGAAAGAAGATGTCGTTCCAGCAAGACTCTGACAAGGGTTGAAATCTGTGTTGTTTTAATTTGGTTTCGTACCCGGATATCTTTTGTTAGAAAGAGGACTTGGAATGTAACGGTGATGCACTTTTCTCAGTAGAATTTCAATGGTTCAGCGATATCTTAGAAGGAGTGAAACAAGTAGTTTCTTCGAAGAGTCACCCGAAAAGTGAGTCAATTGATGAGTCAAAAAATTCAGAACTGTGAAAAAGAAGTTGGATAAAACAAGCTTCACTTTCCTCTCAGTTGATTTAGTGTAGAGTTGAATATCAAATTTACAATTTCAATTTCAAATTACAATTCATTGAGGATATCCTGTGTAGAGAATTGTTTGAGAATAGATGTCCTCAGAAGTCACAAAGAAATGAGTCAAGTAGATTGAACAGCTCCTCCTAAGAGCGCTATAGACATCAAAATATAGTCCAAAATTACTCAAATGAAAGATTCAACGCCATAATGAAGAAGCTGGACGAAAGGCTACTAGACTTTGAAGAATCAAATTTTAATGGAATTAGGTAGCGAGTCATCAAGACGCAAACTGATATTCACCGAATTTGCAGCAATACATTGAGAATAGTCTGCTAAGTGAGTTTTTTCAAAGATAAATTTCTTCATAAATTCAAAGAAGTGAATCACTTATTTTTTGAAGAATTTGATAGTTGTGAAAAAAGATGGTATTGTCCGAAAAAAGAATCAATTGAGCAATCAAAAAGAACAGAACCGTGAAGAGGAAGTTAGATGAAACGAGCTCCACTTTCCTCTGAGTTGATTTAGTGTAGTTTTGAATTTCAATTTCAAGTTGCAACAATTCATTGCGAATACACTGCTAATGAGTCAAGTATACTGAACAGCTTTTTCAAAAACTCTTATACGAGGTATCAAAATAGGCTTAAATATCGATCGAAAATTGCTCGAATGAAAAGTTCAAGGCCATAAAGCGCTGTTTTAGAAAAGAGTCGAATTTCAATCAGGCAGCGAGTGACTCGTTTATGGATGAATTTCCTCATAAGTTCCAAAGAAGTGAGTTCTTTGAAGAGCCTCATAGTTGTGAAAAAAGGGTGCAATCGTCCGAAAAGTGAGTCAAAAAACGTTAATAACCGTGAAAAGGAAGTTAGATGACACAATTAGCAGTTTTTTCTAAGCAGTTTTTTCTAAGGGCCTTATAGACATCAAAATAGACTCAAAAATCGGTCGAAAGTTGCTAGAATGAAAGATTCAAGGCCAGAAACAGGAACTAGACGAAAAGCTACTCCACTTTTATCTGGAGAGTGGAAAATTTCAATGCAAATGGCGAATCATCAAGGCGCAAATTTATATTCAAGAAAGATACATTAACAAATTTAGAACAATTTGCTAAGTGATTCATTTATGAATAAATTTCCTCATAAATTCCAAAGAAACGAGTCAAATACGTTTTTTCTAAAGATTTGGTAAAGAAAAAAGACTGCAATCGTCCGAAAAGTGAGTCAACTGACCAGTCAAAAAGAACATATTTACCGCTAATGAGTCAAGTAGATTAAGCCGCTTTTTAGAAGAGCCTTATAGGGTCAAAATCGGTCTAAGATTGCTTAGATGAAAGATTCAAGGCCATAAGGAGGAAGCTAGGGAGAATGGTACTATACTTTTGTCTGACAATGAGATATTTCAGTGAAGAGTCGAATTTTAATGCAATTAGGTAGCGGATCATCAAGACGCAAATTGATATTCACCAAAGTTACAATAACAAATTGAGAACAATCTGCTAACTGAGTTTTTTAAGAACAAATTTCTTCATAAATCCAAAGAAGTGAGTCACTTTCTTGAAGTGAGTTACTTGTTTTTCGAAGAATCTGGTAGTTGTGAAAAAAAGTCCGAATAGTCCGAAAACTGTATTAAATGAGTAGTCAAAAAGAACAAAACCTTGAAGAGGAAGTTAGACGTAACGAACCCCACTTTCCTCTGAGTTGATTTAGTGTAGTGTTTAATTTCAATTTCAAGTTCCAACAATTCATTGAGGATATACTGCTAATGAGTCAAGTATACATACTGAACAGCTTCTTCTAAAACTCTTATACGAAATATCAAAATAGGCTCAAAAATCGGTCGAAAATTGCTCGAATGAAGAGCTATGTTAGCGAAGAGTCGAATTTCAATTAGGCAGCGAATGACTCGTTTATGGATGAATTTCCTCATAACTTCCAAAGAAGTGTCAAATAGACTTATTATTTCCTTTGAAAAGCCTTGTCGTTGTGAAAAAGGGTGTGAAATACGAAGAACCGTGAATCCATTGAAGATATACTACGGATGAGTCAAATACACTGAGCAGCTTTTTCTAGGAGCCTTATAGACATCAAAATAGGCTCAAAAATTGGTCGAATGGAAAATTTAAGGCAATAAAGAGGAAGCTAGACGAAAAACTATGCCACTTTCATCTGAAGAGTGGAATTTCAATGCAATTAGCGAAACATCAAAACGCAAATTTATATACACCAAAGTTACAATAACAAATAACAGTCTGCTAAGTGACTCGTTTATGGATACATTTTCTCATAAATTCCAAAGAAGTGAGTCAAATACTTTTTTTTCTAAGAAATTGGTGGTGAGGAAAAACTGAAATCGTCCGAAAAGTGAGTCAACTGACCAGTCAAAAAAACAGAACCATGTAGAAGAATTTTGAATTAGCTTCACTTTCCTTTGAGTAGATTTACTGCTAATGAGTCAAATGGATTGAACCGCTTTTTAGAAGAGTCTTATGGAATCAAAATTGCTCAGGTGAAAGATTCAAGGCCATAAAGAGGAATAGTACTCCACTTTTCTTTAACAATGAGATATTTTAGTGAAACGTCGAATTTTAATGGAATTACGTAGCGAATAATTAAGACCTAAATTGATGTTTATAGCAACAGTCTGTTAAGTGACTCGTTCATGGATAAATTTCCTCATAAATCCCAAAGAGATAAATCAAGTAGACGTGATAGATTCTATCAAGAACCTCGTAGATAGTGAGTCAATTATTAATCACATTTAAATTTCAGATAGATTCAATAATTGAGTAAAATTCTATAATTCTTGATCTACGGTTATATATATAACAAGTCAAGTTGATCATTCTGTTCTAGATGGAATATAATTTAGTGTTGCACATATTTCATTTTTGTTTGTGTCGGTTCAATTTTAATGAATCTCAGTTCCGTATCAAAATTACTAATCTGGTCATGGTTATAGTAGTTTAACACGCGAATTCAAGCTCATATCATGGCTATCACCGGCTTACCTATTATCGTAATTATTACATAGATTTATAAACTTGTGTTGTATGTAGAGAGAAGCGTGGAAGGTAAAATTTTCCAACATTACAACAACATTTATTAGTACAATAAACATAAAATAGAAAACATACAAATAAAATAATTATGGAAATTATCATAGCATTTGATTTATGATAAAAAAAATAAAATCAAACAAATTAGTGAAGAAATAAATAAATAAATGAATAAATAAGCGAAGTCTATCAAAAGAAATCTGAGAATAAAGAAAATTAGAACAATATTACTGGGGAAAATTTTTATAATGTAAT
The DNA here is from genome assembly GCA_039776855.1 of Mylabris sibirica. Classification (NCBI taxonomy): domain Eukaryota; kingdom Metazoa; phylum Arthropoda; class Insecta; order Coleoptera; family Meloidae; genus Mylabris; species Mylabris sibirica. The sequence goes on along the minus strand of CM077842.1, from coordinate 11,009,911 downwards.
TTCATCTATTCTTGTCTTTTTAACGATTTTTTGCCTCTTCTTTTTCTCATTTATAGCCCCGGTAAAATTTTCATTTTAAATTATAATACAAGATAAAATAAGCTAAAAGAAATGAATAAGAAGAGGAGGTGAGATGAATAAGGTGGTGAAGGGGGAAAAACAACACGATCTGTAATAACAATGGGAAATGTCTGGTAATGAAGTTGTTTGTCTGTATACTTGTATGTGTGTACACAGAATATTCACCCTTGTAAGGCTTTGATTTTAATTAAACCAGTCAATATACCAAATATAGGGGATGTTTTAACTTTTTTTTTGATCATCCAACATGTAAATTATCTACATTAAATTTTTCTTTTTTAAAAAAAAAAAACCAGCAAAATTAGGTGATTATAAAGTTATCACTTCCCGGTTGTATCGATCAGTTTCATACAGCTACCCCAGTTAAAGCTATACTATATACCACTATTTGAAAACTGTATTATAAGGGTTGGAAAGTAGGGATGATCAAGAATACGCAATTGTGCACATCAATAAATACGCATACACACATAGGCAAAAAAAATATAAATAAAACATAAATCTGATGGTGGGTGTAGAATTTCTATCCTGTTTGTTTGGTGGTGCGTTGTTTTTTTTTTTGTCATTCATTCACCCACGTTCCACCCCTAGTAGCTGTCGCTACTGCGAATTCTATCTCTTTACAATTCCCTAGATGGATCCGCCTGTGTACTATACTTGTCCTGATGGTCAATCCAATTTTCAACCAATATCTTAAAAATGTGTAAAGTCAGCTTTTACATCATTCACATTTTACGACCCTAAACTAAACATAAGAGGGAGAAAAAAAACTAAACGACTTTAGTTAGTATGGGCGACCATTAAGCCTTTCTACAATTACGTGTTGTATGCATTCAGGGGATGTTTTTTTATGGTAGTTCACTCATAAATAAGCAGAGGAATCGTGAATTTATTTCAAATTGTCGCGCGACTCGATTTTTACTATAATCATAATTTATATGTTTATATTTCATCAAGTACTTGAACCTACCCACTCGCTGCGTTTATGAAAGAGGGGGGGCGAAAATCAGCTACAGTAGACCACCCGTTTATTGATTGTAACGTCGCTCAATCACTTCAACAACAACATTGAATGATTATTGTATTACAATCGTAATAAATAAACAAATAATTCTGTTGAAGGGTGGGCGGAGATCGAATGCGATGAAAGAGTGCTAATGCTAACAGATCAGTGACGTCATCTGCGCGCAAATTCGGGCAAATCCTTCTAACAAATATAATTCGAGTGCTATATTTCGTAGCGCCTCGTGCAAAATGATCATCCAGGGTCTTCTCTCATAGGAAAGATTTAACATTTTGATTTACTCTTGAAGTCTAGTTTCAAGGGTTCCTAATATAGTGAGCCCTCTAAGACCCGGTTTTTCTTCAGCTACTTAACCTCGCCTTAGCAAGATCTTGCCTTAAATCTACCTAAACATGGACTTACTTAAATATTTAAGTGTGTGTAATCCTACAATTAGTTCGAAATAAGCCAACGTTTTTCTAAGGAGAGCTTACCTAGAGGGAGAAAATCTGGACCTAAGAGTATCTCCTCTTTATGTGTTAGTAGTAAATTCGCTAAAAGAACTGATGACTTAGAATTATGAAAACAGGCTAAAGTGTTTCCAAAAATTGACTAAAATTAAAAAGTTCAACTTAAAAATTCACTAAAATGAGTTACTTTTGAGTATTCAATAATAAAACTTGCTAAAAATTCTTGTTTGGTGGAAAAATCTTGGATAACTTATAACGAAAATGTTTTAAGATCTAAAAATTGAGACTAAACTTGTCTATATTGTTTCCCTATAATTACTTAAGACCAAGATGACTCACTATGAGCTGATAACTCAAGACAAAAGTGTCTCAAAACTTGTACTTCAACTCTAAAATTCTTCTCAAGAAGCGATCGGAAACGTCGAAATCGTCTCCTCTGTACGTATTTACTTATAAAATTCGGCAAGAACTGAATATTTAGCAAAAATATGGCTTCAAATCTCAAAAATTCTGAGAATTTGTGGGCCCGTGTGAATTTATATCGGGTGAGTAAGACTAAAAATTCTTATGGCAACTCCCATTATTTGGCGAGTGATTCAAAAAATATTTCAAAGATTTGTAGAAGGGTAGATTTTTTCAAAGATCTGTAGGAGGGCAGTTGAAGATTATTTTAGCAAAATTAGAACCCCGTAGGTCATTTGAAAGTTGGTCAAAAAAACGCTCGTTTCAAAGACCAACTAAACACGCAAAATGACTTAGAATGACTCTAGGATCCTCCCAACATAGATTTTTTTTTAATTTACTCTGGAATGAGCAGGAATGTTCCGCATCTTTTTACAATGCAAAGGAGAAAAACGAATGAAATCATTGTTGTGAAGGTCTCCGAATCATTCTTAATCGTTTTATGTCTTTAACCCCTTTTTGAAAAAAGCGACATTGTCCAAACGATTGTTTTTGACCAACTTACAAATGAGCTACGAGGTTCTAATTTTGCAAAGATGTTCTTTAATGATTTCCCTTTAAATCTTTGAAAAAATCGCTCGCCAAATAATGAGAGTTGCAAGAAATTGGTAGATCCATCGTATCGCTTCTATACTCACATACAGGTCGATTGAAATGGATAGAAACATTAGCAAAGTATATATCTATCTCCTGATTTCATCATTCCATCTCATGTATTTGTTTGTCTTGTCTAACTTATGAAAATCGCAATGTTTCCATTTGCTGTCATTTTCTCATCAACTTAACTTAAAGAGAAACAGTAGACATTTATCTCCGTCTATTCAATGGACTTAAATGAGTATTAGGAAGTGGAAGCATACCCCGCCTTAATTTTCCTGACCTCTTTCTAACACATGTAAGAAAATGACTGCGGAAAGGAGAGGGATGATTCTGTAATGTTTCTATTTAATATTTTCTATCGGTATAGTCATATTACACATAGAGCTCGGGTCAGGTCGCATGACTTTCCCACCCGGACCACTTATAGTATAGTACGTTTACTCAGCTAACGTTTTTTGACTTACGTTGTAAATAAGAATTTGTGGTTTATACAATGGATACCGGTTGGGGGGTGTTATAAATCATAAATAGAATCGATAAATTCATTCATCTATTTATATACACATTTAGATGTGTCTTGTAGCAGGTATTTTTAAGGATTTCTTTGAATATTTCTATTTATACGTAATTGAGAAATTAATTCTAAGCATTTGGATTTCTAAAAACGGAAATATTTATTCTATATTTTTGTTAAAATTATTGTAATTCTTGTTGAATAATATAACATTACATGCGTTAACATGAAACATGAATAAATCTTATCTATAAATTGTAATGAAAACTATTTTTTTTTAATAATAATTATGTTTTTTTGAACCCCCAACCGTCAAACGGTTTGTAATGTGATTTCTTTACACGAAAAGATTAAAACTTTCTACATACAAATTTCAACCCTGAAATTTGTATGCAAACAGGTGTATAACGGTAGTCATTACCCTTGAAAATATTTGTCCTTATATACCTGCTACAAGACACATCTATATAAAGTGAATTTGTCGATTCTATTTATGATTTATAACACCCCCAACCGGCTATTGTAAATTTTGCATCCATTATGTAAACCACTAATTCTTATTTATAACTTAAGTCAAAAAACGTTAGCGTAGTAAACGTACTATACGTTTACTCTGCTAACGTTTTGACTTAGGTTGTAAATAAGAATTAGTGGTTTTCACAATGGATGCAAAATCTACAATAGCCGGTTGGTTGGTATTATAAGCCATAGAGAAACTCACCATCTGTTTATATAGGTACACATCTAAATGTCTCTTGTAGCAGGTATATAAGGACAAGTATTTTCAAGGGTTTCTTTAAATATTTCTATTTATAATTGTAATAATATTACATACGTTAACATGAAACATGAATAAATAATATGTATAAATTGTAATTTAAACTATTTTTTACAAGACTTCCAAGTAATGTTAATAGTGAGTATCTTTTATTTGAACCACCAACAGTTAGGCTGTTTGTCTTATGATTTCTTTCCACGAGAGGATTAAAAAATTCTAAACTTTCCTAAATATAAAATTCAACCCTCATATTGGTATGCAAACAGGTGTATTGGAGTACAGTACTTGCTACAAGACACATCTAAATGTGTAAATTGAGTAAACCACTGATTCTTATTTACAATTTAAGTCAAAACGTTAGCAGAGTAAACGTACTATACTTAAAGCCAGTCCGTCCCTGTGTTTATTTGCAATTTAAGAACTACTGAACTTGTGGTGGTAGAATCCAATTTTTGTGTGTGTGTGTGTGTGTGTGTGTGTGTGTGTGTGTGTGTGTGTGTGTGTGTGTGTGTGTGTGTTATGTGAACAGAAAGAAAAGTCTTCAAGTTATCATTCAGAATCATGACAGCTAAGCGTATTGAAATGATTAATGGTTCCCTATACCTGTCTGTTATCCTTTTCTAATTTAAAACTTTATCTCTCTTATGATTATTGTTACTTTTAATAAAATCAACAAATTTGAAAACAAATTATTTTTTTTTTGGTATTGTAGTAAAGAAAATTCAAACTAATACAAGTCTGCTGGTGATTTATGTGTGAAGAACGTGCTTTTGACAGTTCGAATTGAATGAATTTCTATACGGCAAAACTAGTAATTCCATTTTGAATTGTGAAAAATTTCAAATTTGAAATTATAATTAGACGATTTCGATTAAGAATAAATCTAACAAATCTAATAACATCGTCGTCTGTTGCAATAATGAGATTTTCAAAACGAAATTAAAATTATGAAGGTGTGAAAATCATTGAATACGGTTCGTATTTATTGACGATGCAACAATAAATTTATTGAAGAGTCTATGAGCCCTAACTGTCAAAACCAGTATTAAGTACTCAACAACCTGATCATCAGACAAGCTCAGCTCTAACTTTCGGTGATTATATCGAATCCAAAAGTGATTCATTTATATTTTCGCAGCTTCTAGGATTAATTATTGAAAAGTCTTCACTACTACCTTTTCAGATTTAATTAATTTAGTGGATCAGCCAAAGACGACTTTAGGGATAACCGATAATGGATTGTTTTAATCATTATTTCCGGCTAATAATTATGTATTTAAGGTTTATTTACATCAATGTCACAGACACCCTCAATACTGAATCAATTATTCAACACGTTTTAGGATTAAGTCTAACAATAAGTTTAAGTTAGAACTTCTAAATTAGTTTGTGAACGAAAGATCCCTTGAATTTATAAAAAATTGAAAAAAAATTACAAAAAAAAGTCCAACTTTAATCATCGATATCTCATTCGTTTTTTGAAATACTGGAAAACGTGTCAGTGTGTTAGAAAGAGCATTTCAATGTGCATCTAGTGATGGTTTTCATTTGAGGAAAATTTGATAAACTTATGAATGACAGAGGAAAATCTTGGAGCATGTTTTTTTGTATATTTCCCGTCATAACTGGCTATAACTTAGCCAATATTATTGATTTTCAATAATTGTGAGGTTATTTAGATTGAAAATTGAAAAAGAATTCCAAGTCTTTAAAAAATTTTCCGATAGGCTTGTTAGTTTACGGGAAAATGACAAAAAAAAAACAATTTCATTCATGGGTTTTCTGCACGATTTTAAAAAGAATTTGTTCGAAAACTGTTGTAAAAGGAATTATCAGAGCAGGCGCTAGGGATCCAAATTTTGGAAATTTAAAGATTTTTCACGGAAAATTTGAACCTTTTTCCACCTATTTTACACATCTATTAGAATTAATTAATTTGCTTGTAAATTAAAACGAAAGTGTGGAAATTTTATCTATTTCTACGACCGTATCACTGTCGCTGGAAATTTTTGGAAAACCTCGGAAAATCCTCAAAAACCGTGTCAAGCTAAATCGGTTTTGTGTAAAAATCTCTCTGTTTGGTTAGCAATGCGCCAGATAGATGGTGCCAAGCTCGTTTGCTTGCAAGGTTGCTAAAATTCGATAATGACAATGATGATGATGATAATAAAAATCCAATAATCAGTATTGTGGGAAAAAAATTGAAGGTAAAAAACTGAAAAATCAAATTGGTTTATATGTGTATTGAAAGAAATAGTAATTCTAACAAAAATAAAGATTTGGCAACCTTGCAAACAAACTATTTCTAACGCATGTTTACATTTTCCAATATCTTAAAAAACAAGCGAAATATCGATGATTAAAAATTGGCATTTTTTTGCCTATATTTGCATTACTTTTTCCATTAGGTGTCCAAAAAAAATTAATCTTAAATCGCTTGTTTTTTTTGAGATATTGAACGAGAATTGGGCATTCCAAGGTGTATCCAAGGACTGTTTTGTTTGGAAAATTTAAACGAAATTCTGAATTACAGACAAAATTCTTGAAGAATTTTTTTTATAATTTCCCCCATAACTAAGCCAATATTATTAATTTGGTAATGATTACCAAGCACTGATTGAAAGCGTTTTCCAAATCTCCAAGAAATTTTCCGATACTCAAGTTAGTAGTCCTTGAAATTAATGAAAACGACCAAAATTTCATTCATAGAATTCTTGTACAATTTTTTTAAAGACACCTGGTTTGAAAGCTTATTTATGGGAAAACTCTAGGATATCATGGGAAAAATTTTGGAAAATCGGAAAAATTTCCCAATTATTCGTGTTATTTTCACCTATTAAAAGTAATTATTATAAAACAAATTTGTGGAGAAATTTATTAGTTTTTCAATAATAATTATTTTCGTTGGGAAATCTTTGAAAATTCTCGAAAAATCAGCCCTGAAAGTAGACCGATCTGGTACTCGGCCCTTGGCTGCACTCTAAAGTGCATAATTTACAGATAAGGGCCAGATTTCTTACAATTATACTGAAACATGTCAGTGCGTCTCGAATTTTCCGATTTCAATTTCAATTCAAAAGGGTAAATACCAAATTTCCCACTTTAACTACCAATCTGGTAGGTAAAAACACATAATTCTTTAGGGATGTAAATTTTGGATTGAAACAACTAAAAACACCATTAAAGTTGAATAAGCAATTAAAAAAAATTAAAACCTAATATAGCTCTGAATTAATGGTTTTTATATCGATTCATACTTGCCTCCTACAAGGAAGTCCTTCAAATTTCTAAACATTATTGGATTTACTAAATTAACTCTTAATATAAAACAAAAATATTAGTAGAATTAACTACAATCACTTAATTTTAGAGAGAATACTTTAATATGAAATGATAAATCTATTTACAAAGAGAAACTACTATTATTTTTCAAATTCAGACGAAAAATAGGTAAAGAGGGAAAAACAGCATTAAAAGTAATCAATTGCTTGCGAAAATATAAACCTTCCAAGTTTACAACTTTCAAGAACTAGTAAATTTTGAGAAATTCTATTTAATAGCAAGCTATTTTATTGACGTCCGCATATAAAACAAGTTGAAGTCAATCCACGAACATTTTATAAGATTAAAGAAATATTCGTGAAAGAGGAGAATTTTTGAAAATTTAAAAATCGCATATCAAAACTACTGTAAATGCGCCTCTTTCTACATTATCAAAATTACACCTATCTTTCAGATTTGATAATTTTTGAACTTTTGTATAAAAATGGTGGATGCGCCGCATGACTTATTGAGACAAAACTAAGATTTTTACAACTTAATTTTCAAATTAGCGCAAATTAAAACATACTAGTCGATAGAGGGTTAAATTTTAAACAACACAATAAAAGAATTAATAAGATTGATTGGTGTTTTTGTGAAATATAAGCTTACAAAATTTCAAACTTGTTGATTATTCACGTAAATCACTGGTTTTTAACAAACAAATAGTTGATTTAGCCTCAAGTGTACTTTACACGTAATTAATTATAAATGTTTAATTAACAAAGATAGTGTAACAAGTACGATGATCGAGCTTGTTATTATTAGAATAAACCAATTAGTGATGCAGACTTATCGTGTTCTAGTTTATAATAATCAACGTTTTTCTATTTGCGTCTAGAATAGCGTTACTTCGAAACTAGCTACTGTATCGAAATGAGCTCATTTTGACATACTGTGTAAATATACTAAAAATAGAAAATGTAGTACTTTTCTTATTCTTAAAGTTGGTAACGTTTTCATCTTTTTGACAACTGTCAAAAATGCTAAAGAAAATAAGATTGGTAACGTTTTTTTTTTTTGCAACCATAGAGTAGAGATAACGAGGACTATCTCATCTATAATAGAGTTGTTAATATAACAAAAGGAGTGCTTTAATACCTGTTAACGCACTCCTTTTGGGTATTTTAATAACGAGTATAATTTATTTTATTAAGGTTGGCAGTTTGCACATGCGTCTTTTATATTCTATGTGATTGGTATTGCGCTAAACTAACGTCAACACTGACAATATAACCTAAAATTATTCTGTTTTTATTTATTTATTTTCGTTAAATTCGCAATTATTAAATACGTTAACGATTACATGAGATGTACCGCTAGAATTTATCGTAATCCCACGTATGTTATTTGTTGGTAAAAATTTTTGATTGAATTTATTATTGCCACTCACATTTGTGATGATTTCTGAATTTAAATATAAACGATCGAGGAAGCGCAGAAGAAAAAACAATTGAATAATTTAAAAATATCTAGTTAATACCAACTGTCGCAAAAGGGTGAAAAATAGAAAAAATAGTATAAGAACTCGTTTCAGAAGTCAATTTCTGGACTCGACCATTAAAAAACTCGCACTGGGGCGCTTGTTTTTCAAACTTGGCCTTGTGCAGGAATTGTCAACTTCTGAAACTCGTTTTTTTTTATGAGGTATGTTCACATATACGGTTTATAGATTTTGCATTTAAAATTCTGGGAACGCTCTTTAATCAATGATAGGAACAAATGTAATAATACAATTCCCATATTTATTCTATTCTAGTATACCTTGAGGACTATTTTTTCAATCTGTACGAAAAAAATTTTATTCATCTCTCTGATTTTATCCATCGTTCTCTCCTTAAAAATAATGCCAAATCAGCATAATAATAATAATCATAAATATGTGTATCAATATCCAAGACTATCGATCGCTTATTGAATTATTTAGTTGGTATTACGAGCGTACCAAGTAGTAGATGTGATAAAATAGAGAGGAAAAAAACCATACATTTTTCAATCGTTTTAAGGGGATAGATGAGTATAAAATGTAGCCGGAAAAAAACAGAGAGAGAGAGAGAGAGAGAGTCAATCTACATGAAATTCCAATTTCTTTACCATATCAATTTCTTTTAATCTACAAAATAAAAAATAGAGAATTATTAAAGACTAAAGTATGAGGCAAGGGTAGATTATTATTATTATCATCGTGATCATCATCACCTTGGGCCAATTAAACTACTTGATGGGGTGGAAATTCATTTTATCCACCTTAATCGTTATCAATGAATTCTACTTGTTCGATCAATTAGAAAGAAACAGAACATTGTTGAAATTAAGCGAGATAAAATTAATTAAATTTTTTTGATTTAGTTTTATTACTGTAATTAAGCAAGTCTAAAACACTAGGAACATAAGATTTATAATTGTAGATCTGTCTGTCCACATGAATCATAATAATTTTTAATTTAAAACCCTATAATCAGACGAAATTGTGCACTTTACATTAATGCATAATAGTCGTGAATATAAATTTATAAATAAGATTGGTGCGGGTCCTGTTAGCTCAGTTGGTAGAGCACTAAAATCAAAGCTTTTCTTATTGTTGGTTGTTTAGCGGTGATGAGGCTTATTGTTTAAGAATTAATAGTCATTATTGTTTCGTTAATAATTCCATTTTACAATTGATTAGCTTGAAATTGTGTTGTTTTATTTGTAAAAAAAGCCATTATTAACCCTTTAGTAATTGTCTAAAGTTTGGAGATATATATATATATATATATATATATGTATATGATGTCGCCCTACTATCAAATTAATGGAAAAACGTTCTGTTCACCCTGAAGCATTTATTCTGGAAACTGGCGCCGCTATGGCTACCATCAAGTGCTCTTATCACATAGCTTTTTTCCACCCTCATCCACGATTCTCATCTCGACTAAATAAACATAAAAGGGAGAAAGAACATCCCCTTGAATATACTAAATGTACAGTTCGTTACAAATACGTATGTGTCACTTGGTTTTACTGTTTATATACAGCCACTATTGTATAGAATGGTAGAAATAAAGGTAGTGTTGCGTAACATTATATGCGCCTTTCTGCTGTTTCTTATCACCCGTTGGCTATTCTATAAATACATTATGAAACTGACAAGTATTTGTCCCATTATCAACAACCATCCTTATATGTATACCAAGACTTTTACTTAACTTGGTTGGTAACAGCAACGTAATGTAAGGTGTATTGTTGACAACAACACAAAACGATCTGCCTGAAGGATTGATGTTGATATTATACGAGACAGCTGACTAAAATTCACAATTTTTCTCACACTAGTGAGTTTAAGTGAAAAACAATTTCCATTACTTCGTTGCTTTTGCTTCCTAAATCAAATTCCATAAAAAATAATAAGCTCGTTTGAATACGCTATATGAGAAAAAAAATTGGTACAAGTACTGAAGAAAATAAATTTCCAGCGAACCATGAACGTGAAACTTCTACCAACAAGCTCTTTACTACCCGTATTGTATTAAATACTTACTGAGTGGAAAATCAGAGGGATACATTTTCGTTAAACACGAACAAAGGAAAATAAAAACGAACGATCTGATTAGATCTGGGAAAAATCTACATGTGTGTAATCATAAATTCTGTTGTGATGTTGATGAAAACAACAACAACAACAACAACAACAAAAACAACAAAAAAATTATAATAAAGACGAATGAAGTTTAGAGGAAAACAAACGAAGAGAGTGTCTTCCTCATTTGTAGTCAGTAGAAAATCTAGTAGTGTCTGAACGTTAGTTGAATGCCTTATAGATAGATATAAACAAAATTATTCCATCTCCGTCTTTCGCTTACTATACAAGGTGTAATTGAAATACCTGACAATACTCAAACTCGAAAAATTTGGCTACAATTGACCAAAATTGCAACTATTATTTGATAATCGCTGGTTAAATACTAACCTACTGTAATATTATCGTCAAGAATTGATAAGAAAGCAAGTGTCAGTAGAACACATCTCGGATTTCTATGACATTAAACTACGCAAGTCTTACTAGCCTACTTATTGAAGTAGTGTCTGAACGTTAGTTGACACTCGAATTTCCATGGTATTGAATTACGAAAGTCTTACTAGCCTACTTATTGAAGTAGTGTCTGAACCTTAGTTGAATGCCTTATAGATAGATATAAACGAAATTATTCCATCTCCGTCTTTCACTTACTATACAAGGTGTAATTGAAATGCCTGACAATACTCAAACTCGAAAAATTTGGCTACAATTGACCAAAATTGCAACTATTATTTGATAATAGCTGGTTAAGTACTAACCTACTGTAATATTATCGTCAAGAATTGATAAGAGAGCAGGTGTTACTAGAACACATCTCGAATTTCCATGTAAATAAACTACACAAAACTATAAAAATTGAGTAATACAACACAACATTACAAAAATCAACGAAATAATAATGATTATTATGTAAGAGACATTAAGCCTTATCACTTATCAACGGAATTCGCCCGCAATTGAGTATAGGTGACGTCATTGCTCTGAGTGAGTGAGTCATGAATGTTTATGGCGAGCGCTGACGAGAGTCGCTCGACAATCTAAAATAAATTCACGATCCCGCTGTTAACAACTAATGTCACACACTAATGTGTCAAATCCGAACCCACAATTTTTGGTTTTATATAGTTACATCACATTTTTAAGAGATTAATAATTGAATTTCGTGAGTAACTACAACATTACAATTCTATCAGTCAAAACAGGTAGTAGATCTTTTTGTTAAGGGCTATTTATAGTCAACATCTGATGCCAAGCGACCAGTCCATTAACTGAGTAGTAGGTACTAAAATAATCAGAAATTTTCAAACTACCACTTCTTGCCATTCCCGCTAGTCTTTGTTGCCAAAATCTTATTACTCTCTTAAAGTTGTGAGTCGACTATACACCACTGCTCTACCTATCTAGCCAGCTTTAAAACTTGTGTTCGATAAAGCACTTTGCGTTCTATTTGATTAAATATAAATTTAGAACTAAGATTGATACGGATCTGTTAGCTCAGTTGGTAGAGCAGTGGTGTACAAAACCAAAGGTCCATGAATTCGGATCTCACACAGGATTTCAAACTTTTTTTAATTCATTAAAATTTCGTTAATAATTTCATCGCAGTTTACAATTAATTTACTAATTACAAACTTGCTCAAAATGTCTCTTTTCGTGATCCATACGTATGAGGATACGTTGCATATGGTTATCAGTATTCAACACACTTGATGAAATGTTTAACCCCTTTTTTTCTCGAAAAAGACCATACCGATTATAGTAAATGGGCTCAGTTGTTCAAGCCCTACATGTGACTTGTAGATTGTCAGGCATTTCAATTACACCCTGTATGTACAATACATAAAGATGTAGTATATCGTAAAATTGAACTCTCACAAAAAGCAATAGATAACTTTATTGGAACGGTATTGCCACTCAAAGTGCATACATTCTAGACAATCTAAATTTGATTTTTCACTAGTAACATTTCTATAAAATCAACAGACTATTCTACAACAATTCTCTAATAAAAACTGGTAATTTTGTATAAATTGAGATGTTTTAAAGTTAAATGTTCTTTAATTTTGTAAATTGTGCGACCTTTCATTTAATTATCCGATCTTTGTACACCCTAGACTATCTACAGATCTTGGATTAACAATCAAGTGTATATCAGTACTGGCTTATATCTCCCAAATCGTACATTAAGCCCTCCAACAAATACAATTATGTTGAGAGAAAACACTTTTGTCAAATATAATCGAAATAGAAACAACAAATTCTATCCTTGATTTACAAATAACGATATAACATAAAATGGTTTATGCTTTAAAACGAAAAATATTGGTCGATTTTTTTATATTTCTTCTAATATTTTACGATAGTAGTGATGATGCCTTATGGGAATCTGTTACAAACTGTCAACATATATATATAGAGCTATAGCTATTTCAATTTCTTTTCAACTTTGGGCTATTGTTGCTATTGTTACTGTTGAAAGTTTGTTTCCACTGGAACGAAATTTATTGACATTGTACGAAAAAACTTTACGATTTCTGTTAAATGATTCTCTTTCTTATTCTACCATTCATCAAGAGAACGATAAAGGGAGATTCGAATAAATAAAAAAAAAACGACAAATGATAGAAGAGATGCAGTAGTAGTAGTAGTAGTAGTAGTAGTAGTTACACGTCTGTCTATCTGTTAAGAATCGTACTGTAAATTATAGTTTTACCAATCGATAGCCTCAACGGAATCAATCTTCACAACTGTTGCATTATCGTTGTTGATAAGGTAACGTATAAACGAATGAAATAAACCAAGAAGTTTCTATATGAACCGTAACAATAAACACAATCTTAGAATTCGACTAGATTTTAATACAATTTATCGCCCGGCGCATCCACCATTTTTACACGCATATTACATACATAAAAACAGTTATTTTTCAAGATTAATAAATATTCTAAATTATTCAAATATAGCCCTTATTACCAGATAACAACTAAGAAAAGTTTGGAAGTAGCATGTGGGATACGAACCCACGACCTTTGGATTTGTACTCCAAGGCTCTACCAAGTTTTTTTTTGTTTGTTCCGATTTTCATAAAACATTCATTAATATATGATGTTAATATTTAAATTCTTGATTATTTTTCTTATTTATACGACATAGTAGGAAGGCACGCGATCAACAATTCGTAAATATGAGGGATGAATCTTTAAGGTTTTTTCAAAGTTCTATCTCTTTTGGCGCATTTTTTGAAAAATTACGAGTGAAATTTTGGAATGCAGAAATGGAAACGAAAACAAGACAGGTTTTTGAAATTAACATTCCATTAGCGTTTTTTTTTTTTAATGAGGTTAAATTTTTACCAAGCACAAAGAGCTGCAATATACCGTATGGTCCTTTGAAATAGACACATAGGAGAAACGTTGGTCCCGCCCATCGATACTACTTACATATTAGTTAGAAAGAGACAGAGAGAGCGTGGGTTGTCTAGAAATTAAAAATATGGCCTTAGTCCTCTGACCAAACACAGCAATTTCTTTAGTACAAAAAAACCTTGAAAACTTTCTATTTTAAAAGATATCAATAATCAGATCTGGTTTGTGGATTTGGTATTTCTGTCTGTTATTCATGAAACATGTCATTTGACAAAGAAGGGACATGGGCGTGACCAATGTTTCTCCTATGCGTCTATTGAAATTGAATTTACCTGTATAACGGCACCAAATTAATCCTGGCGCATCCACCATTTTTTACATTTCCACTAATCTATGTAAAAAATATAATACGCATTAATTAATAAAACATTCATAAATATATGATGTTAATAATTAAATTCCTTGATTATTTTTCTTATTTATAGTACATAGTTGGAAGGCACGCGATCAACAATTCGTAACGAAATAATAGCCATGAATTTTTTAAGGTTTCTTGAAGTTTTACTTTTCTGACGTGTTTGGTGAAAAATTAAGAGTGAAATTTTGTAATGAAACGAAAGTTGCGCGCGCAATGTTACAACATCTACAAGTGGTTGCTATAGAAATCTGAACAAGGCGGGCTTTTTGAAATTATGATATTATTAGCGTGTAATTAAAAAAAAAAATGTGAGAATGAAATTTTAACAAGCAATTTTTTTGCGTATATCGATAAACACTCATATTTTTGTGGATTCATTATGAAGAACACAAAATCACAAAAACTGATGAATTAGTTTACATTGAATCTTTCCAAATTTATAATTTAAAATAAGATCGCCCTGTATTCACTCCCTGATAAACTTAACAGTAACTACGTTTAAGTTTGACTACAATAAGAAAACATTCTCTTGCCTCTTCCATTTATCGTTTAGTTTCTAAATCTATTTCTATCTTTATCGATCTTTCATGTTACCTATTATACACATTCCTATCTAACTTGTTATCCATCTGGTTCCGTGTAGTGTTGTTGTGAAAATTCAACTAGAAACTTTGTAGATATACCGGGCTCCAGATTTCCTGGACGTAATTTTCCAGGACATTGGATCAAAATGGCGATGATAGGATGTGAAACATCGAAACAACAAGCCAATAAAAATAAGAAAGAATTGTTTTGAGAGGAAAAGAGATGGATGGAGAGAGAGGGGGAAAAGGAAAACAATAGGAAAATTTCGATAGTATAATTTTTCAAGGACATTTGGACATGCAATCTTTAAATTCTACCACAATACGAACCTGTTGTTATTGTCGTTCCTTTTATTGTTTAGTTACTCATATTTATCACGAAAATGTTAAAGATAATTATCAAATTGTCAAGGGAAATATTAACAATCGATCGAGATAAAAATAAATCAAGTATGAGGGATGATGGTGATGATATGGACAAGTGGTGGTAAAAGTCAAGATAAGTAAGTTGAGAATAAGGGGCGGGGTAGTGAGATTTTTTGACAGTGAGTTATTACACTAAAACTAGAACAGGATAAAAATAATAATTCCTCGACAAAATCAACAAAATCCGTATCAACGGAAGAAAAACACGAGCAATTTTAAAATCAAAATAAGTTGATGATGATTGGTGACAGTTGAATATTATTTTTGAATATAATCCAAATTACTAACAATAAGAAAAATCAATAAAACGAGCTAAATTTGTACTAATCAAGCTAATTAAATATCTCAAAATTTATCCCACTTCTGTGAAGGAACATTAATTCAATTGTCCTAATAATTAAAGGAATAATAAATATCTAATTATAACATCTAGATAGAAAATCGATATTAATTTTTGTTTTATCCATAACTCCGTTATATAAAGAGGCCGTAACTATCTCGATTTCAAATCCATGAAGCACCTCATAACATAACACATTAGTGTTTTATAGATATAACACACTAGTGTGTAATGCGCTTTAGCACACCATACTATAATACACACATCACGACCAATAGGAATGCGAATTTCTATAACACACTAGTGTGTCATATGTGAGTATTATAGTATGGTGTGCTAAAGCGCCCATGCCAACTAAAAATCACGCCTTCTTTGTTATAATATTCTACTTGTCTAATAAGTGAACTGGCAATGACTAATATTTTTAAAAATTATTTAAAATGGTCTTGTTTCGGTGTGTTAAGGGGTGAATAACGCACTTGTTGTACAAATAACTATTCTATTTTGCGTCTACAATAGCGCTATTTCAAAACTAACTACTGTATCGAAATGAGCTCATTTCGACACATTGTAATAATAAAAAATGTAGTATTTTTATTCTTAAATTTGGTAACATTTTGATTTTTTTGCAACATTGTAATATAGAGATAAAAAGGACTATCTCATATGGAAATTTTTGAAATAAGGGTTCAACAAACGACCAGAATAGCGCTAGTGTAATTAGAATGTACGCATAGTGATTGGGCCCATGGAGTATAGAGATAAAGGGGGCTATATCAAATGGGTCTTTTCACTTTCTCTCTAATTTTGCCATCAAGTATTTGCGCTTGCCTTCAAATTTTCTTCTCCAGCTAAAGTGGCGCCCTCTTAATTTCGTGCATATTTGTGGACAGTTTTTATACACTAACATAGTCCTCTTTATTCTTATATAGGCTGACCCATAAGTCTCGCACAATCTCTTAGGGGCAGATAGGAGATGCAATTCTAAAACGAAAAGTCTCATACCATTTTTTCATCTGACGTACAGGTAATTAGTAATTAATTAAATTGGGTAGCCAATAAGGTGCTTTCTTAATTTGAATGGTTGTAGCGCCAGCCTTCTAATTGGTCCGCTTCCCACGTTCCGTCGTCAAGACTACTTCCTTCTCTCTTTTTACCGCAATAGCAAGCACCTGATTGGCTATTTCATTTAATTTATAAGTAATTACCTGTACGTCAGGTGAAAAAATGGTACAGGACTTTTCGTCTCAGAATTTCATCCCCTATCTGCCCCTAAGATATAGTATGAGACTTATGGGTCACCATGTATATAGTAGTTTTTGGTAACATACAGAACCAATAATACATGAATGTTGCATTAGTAACACTACCTCCCGCCAAATTCCCTAAATTTCAAAATTGCATTTTTTGTAAGAAAAAGGGCGCAAAGGAACAAAATAGAAAAAAATAGTGTAAAAACTCGCGTTAGAAGTTAAACAGGGTGTCCCGTAAGTCGCGCATTTCCTGCTAAAGAGCAGATAAGGGATGAAATTCTAAGGTGAAAATTCCTGTACCATTTTTTTATCTGACGCACACATAATTAGTTATTAATTAAATCATATAACCAATCAGCTGCTCGATTTAGCGATAAAAACAGAGAAGGAAAGAGTCTTGACGGTAGGACGTTGGAAGCGGACCAGTTTGGCGCGAGAGCCGTTCAAAGTAAGAGAGCACCTGATTGGCTACTTGATTTAATTAATAACTGTACGTCAGGTGAAAAAATGCTACAGGACTTTTCACCTTAGAATTTCACCCCCTATCTGGCTCTTATCAGGAAACGCCTGACTTACGGGACACCCTGTATATTGCACTCGTCTTTTATGAAACTTAATATACTATTATATAATTTACCAATATGACAAATAAAAAGGAAACAAGATAACAAATCATAATCGAATAGTAACCACCTGAGGTTCAACAGAAAGCCTATCGTATTGAAGATTAAACCCTCCATCCTCTACGAAAAGATCGTCAACGTTATGTTTTGTACTCTGTGTGTTTTTCTCTCTTCTATCCCCCATATAAGTTAATTGGCAATTTTATTTATTTCTCTGTCGCGCACATAGCAGTGTAAATTTTATTATTAATTTTTTTTTTCGACTACTGGTTGAAATAATTTAATCCGGAATGTGTTAAAGTTAATCGTATTATACACGGTACAACGTGTTGTATAGTCGTCAACATCGTCCTTATTGTTACTGTTGTCAACATCGTCTATCTTTTCCTCTCTTTAAAATCCATCTGACAGCTTATTTTCTTTTATTATGTCTAATAGAAATAATCAAAAAATACATTGGCAACCCTTATAAACAATCTCGTTTTGATATCTGTACAGTTAGATGTTGCCATTGGGCTTTATTTTGAATGACAATAGCATTGTTATGTATAATATAACAAAAATACTAAACTTGAAAGATTCATTTGGAATAATTCAAGTTGTATACTTTACCGTTTCTACCCTTCGGCGAGTAATATTTAAGCTCGATTTTAAACGAAAAACAATCTGAATCTTTAGTACAGATAAGCGGTATTAGAAATCCAAATCGTACTCTTTCTCTTTAATCTATCGATCACTGAAAAAGATTAAGATTAAAGTTGGGATTTATTTAGAATTACACTTATATGTATAAGATCATATCTCGGTTCTAGAGTGGAAAATTAAGAGACTTTTACGAAATCTCAGTTAAAGAAAAAGAATAAAATTTTGTGAATTATTAACAGAAAAATTTTTGCATTGCAAATCGTTGCTTTAATTCATCTTCAAATTAACTTTCTAAAAAAAAATCCTTTGGTAGAAAAAAAGTAATCTATCTCCGCACTTTTAAATCGACTTGTACCTGTATAAAAACTAACCTACAAGATAACTTTAATAGAATCATTGGAAAATTGTTTACAATTCTCCTTCTTCAAAAATGAAAGCTGTAAAAGTTTTATAAAAAATACACCTTGTATACGAGGTGAACTTGAACGATTTTTAAACCTTCTAGCCACGTATAGGGCTCGAAAAACTGAGACATTTTGTATACCGGGTGATTCACGTGATTTTTACACCTTCTGGCCACGTATAAGGCCCGAAAAAACTGAGACATTTTATATATCGGGTGATTAACATAAGGAGAAAAGTTCTTACAGTAGCTCCGATTATTTGGCGAACAATTCGAAAAATATTTCAAGCTTGTAGCTCATTGAGAAGTTGGTCAACAAATGCTTTATTATGAGAATGTCGTGATTTTCGCCAACCAAATGCATACATAAAACGATTAAGAATGTCTCGTAGACAATCGTTTTTCTCATTTGTATCCTTGAAAAATTCAAAAAAACCGTGTAAGAAATCGATGATTGAAAAATGAATCTAGTCTGAGTAAACTTCTCTGTTGTTTACTATTTTTATCTGATAGGGTAAGATTGTTTATGTTAATTCAATGTTTAATGCTCTTAATCTGATTTCTTTAATGAAAAAATAACAAAAGTCACGTAGTCTTATTTGTTTCTAATGTTTCCAATGTCAAGGATTTTCTTTTAAGAAACAATATTTTAAGAAAAAATGAACAATCTTCCCCCATCGACTTAAAAATAGTAAAAATAGCTAGATGACCTCGCCATTCATAAAGATGTTATAAGATCAGTGTTCCTATTTTCGCAAGGATCCAGTAGTAAAAAACAACTAAAAACTATTTTAAGAGGGTCTTCTAGTCATTCTTAGTCCTTTGACGGGTATAATCGGTTAGTGAAAATCGCGACATCGTCAAAATTAAGCATTTCTACACCTATTTCTCAAAGAGCTTAAGTGTTCCCTGGGGACACCCCTAGAAATCGTTGAAATATTTTTCGAATTGCGGTATTGATATAACCCCGTTTTCGACAAAAAAGGGATTGAAAATTTCGCCAACATTCTTAGAGCCATTAGAATCGATCAACGTTATCAATAGCTTGTAATAAAACGTGTTTTATTTATTTTATACCATGGAAATCCGAGCTGTGTTATATTCTCGTCAATAACACTAAGATAGTGTGGCCATTTAAGGACAGTTCAATTTCACCCTGTATAAACGTGAAGATGGCCGCATTTATGATGATGGTAGTAGGAACAATGCCAGTATTTGAGACTGTGAATGATAGTCAGCTTTAAGTACACATGTACATCACATTCATATATTAGTGTATGTACCCTTATACACATAAATTGTACAATGGATGGATATTTGTAGCGAAACTGGGGGCGGAATTAAACGAAATTCCAGTGTCGTCATTTTCAAAATTCAACACCCGAAAACTTAATTACATTTATATCTGTGGTTTTAATTTAATTTTTATATTCAATTTTTCTTTATCTTGTCTGTTGTTGTTATGAAATGAAAAAGGATACGAATTAACATTCCAACATTCTCATCTTATTGTAAAACTTATCTATCCGCCTTTTGTAGAACACAGTTTTAATCCATTTTATAAAAGCTTTAATATCACAAATCTTTTATTATCATTTGAACTTGTTCCTTTTTTTTTGTTTGTTTGATACCCACCATTATTCATGACGCTTTATGAATTTATTAATCAATACTGAAACCAATACAATTAGATTTATAACAATAGAGTAGGTGGTGGAATATTTAAGTTATCAATAATAGAAATGTTATCGATTCAAAATTTTGGTAGATAAGCAAAAACAGAAAAATTTACGGTATTAGAATCGAGAGTTATATTTACAATTAAGAACAACTGCTGTTCATGTTGAATCGATTCAAGTCATCCAAGTATCAAGCCGATTTGTGAGAATTGTACCAAATGAGCTGCATTCGGAGCTTTAGAAAATCCCCCAATTTAATTCCATTTAAACCCTCCTATCGACTATTATACAGGGTGAAATCGAAATTACTTTAAATCTTCAAACCACGTATAGGGTCCGAAAAACTAAGCCGAATTCGTGTAATATATTAAAAAGGCTTTGAAAATTTTGCCAACATTCTTCGAGCCAATGGAGTGGAACAATCTCAAGGATAATCAACAACGTAGTTAATACCCCTCGGTTGATATCAATCAACGTTGGGTGTTCAATTGCGAGTACATTATTGTAATAACTTTCATGTGGTTATTTATTTCTTGTGACACGATACGAAACAATGCCAGTTGGAAATGTCGAACAGCTGCAGACCCGAATTTGTGAAACTACATGCGCGATTCGGTAACTGCCGAAACGTGCAGCGTCCTCTGTTACATAGAGTGCAACTTTTAACCTTTCAAAATTATTTTACTGTACATACTCTATTTCACATAGGGATAATTATGTTTACGTATTTAGAGGCAATTCGATTTCACCCTATATATCGATCGATATTTCCTTACAATCCAAATAATAATGATAATAATAGTAAAAGTATTGGAACCGTATGAATTTGACACAAAACTCCATCCCTTTATATTCATCATAATTCTATCTCTGTCTATTCTTAACAGAGTTTCCCTCTCTTCCATCGAATTTCAATTGTTCAAGTTTCTTTTAATCATATTAAATGGGGGTGGTGAGGGTGGTGGAATCTTTCCTTTTTTAGCTATAATGGAATTGATTTTCAAATTATAACTATACCACAATCATCAAAATGAGCATGGCAGACAATTATAAACTTTCACCCACCGATTTTAAATAGAATTATGCAATTAATATTAGAACAAGAAAAAAATTAGGCTAATGGTGCTATTATATCGGTTTCGGTGGTGTGTTTATTTTTGTAAAGGATATAAAGGGATGAAAATCTAAATGTAGATGGTTCTTCCAATAGTTGACGAGCGATACAAATAATATTTTGAGGAGAGAAAGGGGAGTGTCTAGAGAACATTTTAACAAAATTAGAACATCGCAGCTCATTTGGAAAATGGGGAAAAACTCTCGTTTTTGACAATGTCGCTATTTTCAAAAACGAGCTAAACTCGTTAAAATGATTCGAAGACCCTCCCAACATGATTTTTTTTTATTTTTCTCGATTGCATTCTAGAATAAAATGGAGAAAACGCAAAAAAATCAGTGTTGGGAGAGTCTCCTAGTCTCATTCTTAGTCGTTTTGTGTGTTTAGTTTGCTTTTGAAAATCGCTAAATGGCAATTTCTAGATGAGCTACGAGGTTCTAATTTTGAAAAAATGTTCTCCAGAGACCTTACAAATTATAATACGAATTTCGTAAGAGTCGTAAATATTTAGATTCTCATCCCTGTCTGCATGTTTTATAATTTTATTATTATTTAATAATTCAAAGACCCTCTTAACATTGATTTTTTTTCATTTTTCTCTATTGCATTCTAGAATAAAATGGAGAAAACGAAAAAAAATCAGTGTTGGGAATGTTTTCGAGTCATTCTTGGTCGTTTTGCATATTTAGTTTGCTCTTGAAAATCGCTAAATTGTCAGAAACGAGCGTCTTTCAACCAATTTTTAAAAGATCTACGAGGTTCTAATTTTGCTAAAATGTTCTCCAAGGAATCGTAAATATTTAGATTTTCAACCCAGTATACATCTTATTATTATTTCATTCCACTTTATGAAAATACTCGAATACGGTGCGGCGCATCCACCATTTTCAAAGATGCAATCAAAAGAAACACTGCTCTATATCCTCTACAAACTTTCGTAAAGTTTTCTAATTAATTGGGCGCTTCGTCTCTATATATTTCTATAGTTTTAAAGATTTATACACCATGTCTTTGTTATAGATTTTAAGTTAAAAGAACAACATAAAAGATAGAGAACGTGATGGGTCTTTTCAATTGAATTTAATACAATAATTGTTGAAAGATTCTCGATCGTTCAATGGATGTGATTAAAAAGTTTTTATAGAAGACTGTTGTGTTAGTTTTTTTTTAACAATACGTTTAATAAAAATTTTACAACATTTTTTTTCCTTGTTGTTTACAATTACTCGTTAGATTTACAGATTGCGTTTCTCTTTTCGTTTTGTTATCAACTAGTTCAACTATAAAGACTAAGATAACAAAGTTTGATGATTAAAGTTTGTCAAGCATGTAAGATACAGTTGCTGAAGAGTTTTAACTCTACAGTAAATACGATAATCGATAAATTCTCACCGAGTGTCTATTGTGTGTGTGTGTGTGTATGTGTGTATATCTTGTATTTTTATCGATGTTGAGAGTGGATTTGTTGAAGCAAACAAAAAAAAGTGACATAATTCAATGATATTCCAATTGAAGTACATTAGATCTAGACGGTTGATTTGAAAAGTTTCTGTGATGGAATAGAGAAAAGAACAAAAAAAATAGGACCCTTATCAAAGTTGCTTGTCCACTATTCTTTGATTAATAAACTTACTCTATCAACAACTGATTGAGGAATTTTTATTATTTCAAAATTTAAAGTGAAAATACAATAATCAAGATCGTTAACAAAATTTTAGTTTCTTAATTAGACTACTTTCAATGACGTATAAACATTCATAACACACTAGTATGTTATAGATGTTGTAACGCACTAATGTGTTATAGATGTTATAACACATTAGTGTGTTATAGAAATTACGCATTCCTATTGGTTATTACAGGGCGTGATTATTTTCTATAATATTCAGACCACGGTATAGGGATAAAATGGTAACTTTCCATATCAACGAAAAATCAAATAAATTGATTATAGATGACACATATTTTGTATATAAATCCTGCGTTAAATGGCAAATAAGACGCGAGAGAAAAATGATGTTTTCTTTCGTATCTTATTTGCCCCATAACACACTTCTTTTATAAATAACTATTACTACATAGGAGCTTATAGTGTTGACTGTTTTTTCTATCTTCACAGTCTTATTTGCCCCATAACACACTTATTTTTTAAATAACTGTAACTACATAGGATTTTATAGTGTTAATTGTTTTTTTCTAACTTCACATTTTATTTCGCAAGTAAGAAAAGCGAGCTTTTAAATATCTCACTTTGACTCAAGTTGTTTACTGTTATCGGTACATAAAACGACTTGAGACTTTGGGACATAAATTTGTGCTGATTTTTTAAGACAATTATAGTTGGTTTAATCTTGAATGCTCGATTACATGTACTCAATTTCTGATATAAATAAAATTTATAATAAATCTTATATTGTGTCGATAAATTTTGAACGTTTGATCGGAAATCAACAGGTGGATGATATGGTATGTATGGAGATTTATTAGAAATTAATAATTTTGCTAACCGACAGAGAGAAAAAAAAGTATATACGCAATAATAAAACGGATGGTTGGACATGAACAATTTCAATCATCAATTCCCCGAGTAACTTTTCACAATTAATTTCTATCAAAATCGAAATCGTTTATATTAGGTAATATAAAAATTCTATCATAAATGTAGGTATCAATGATGAATCAAATGCCAATAAATGGGCCTATATTTTTTTTGAAAAAATCCAGAGAGGTCATAGATCCAGGAGGGGTTGATTAGCAGGTAGTCTGGACTGTCAAGAAGCGGGATAGATATGACCCCAATTCGTTTAGGCTTCTTTAGTATTAAACACCATAAGCGAGCAAAAAATGCATATATTCGTAAAATAGAAGCCCCTTTACATTGTCCGAATTTTGTATCCAATTTTTCTATTCGATTTTATATCCGAATTCATTTCATCCCAGATATTTTCATCTTTACATTAAAGCTCCTTTACATTATCCGATTTTACATACGATTTTTTGTTCCGAACAAATAAAACATGAAATTTGTGTCTTTACACCATCCGATGTCTTATCCGAGAAATCTCATCGGTTTCTTTCAGAATAGAACGGTCTCTAGTTTTATCCGACTTTTCGTCCGATTTGCAAAAATAAGTCATGCGGAGTATACTGTTTTGAGAATTTGTACGCCAGTTAAAAGCATCACGGTGTTCTGTTTGTTGGTTTTTGTGTTCGAATATAACATGGAATAGAAACATCGGATACAAAAGTCGGACAATGTAATTATACGAGTGAGTTGCCTGTGTACACAGGCGCTAACAGACAACATGCAAGCTTATACTAAACGATTCGACGATATTAAGCAAAAAACAACCGTGCTATCGTCATACTTTTATCTTGCGTACAATCCCAAATTCTCAAAACAGTGTACTGTGCTGACACTTTTTGGCAAATCGGATAAAAAGTCGGATGAAATTAGAGACCGTTCTATATATTCTGAGAGAATCGGAAGAAATATCTTGGATGTAACGGCTCGTCTAAGAAATCGAATGGTGTAAAGACACAAATTTCTGCTTTGATTTGCTCGAAACAAAAAATCGAATATAAAATCAGATAATGTAATAGGGCTTATAGTTTTTGGCCAATAAAGGCGTAATTCTAACCTAGGTTTTGCGGAGATTGAAGGCCCAGCTCGAAGATCACACGTGGTTAAAGACCCGTGTTTTTTCTTGGCATAAAGAGTTTTCTGAAGGGAGAGAAAGGGTCGAGATTCAGGGCAACGATCACCGCCCAAAAACAAGCGTTACCACATAAACCCTTGAGAAATCGACTAAAAATTGAACATTAGTTACAGAAATACGCAATAGATAGCAACAGTTGACCTCAGCAATGTCAGCTTCTTTCATGACAATGCTAGGCCTCACACAGCAAACGCTACGAGGCAAAAATTAGAAAGAATCGGCTGGGAAACGTTACAACATCCACGTTACAGTCCCTTGTGACTTTCACCTTTTTGCACCCTTCTAAGAAAGGATGGGAGGCCAACTAGTCCCAATAATTACTACGATGAAGGGATTAAAAGACTCCTAAACCTTTGGGGAAAAAATGCATTTCTAGGACGTGGAATTATGTAGAAAAATTGAATGTCCCGATTATACCTACAAAGGGTCGATTCTAAATATGGTCAATACTGTGAAACTTCTATTAGTTGAAAAGCAAGGTTCCTGGAGACCATTTTAACAAAATTAGAACTTTGTAGCTCATTGGGAATTTGATCAAAAACGCTCGTTTTGGACGAGATCACGATTTTCAAAGAGGAACTACACACGTAAAACGATTAAGAATGACTCGAAGACTTTTTTTTACTCCATTGCATTCTACAAAAAATGGGAAATAATACAACCTGTTCCAGAATCCGTTTTAAAAAACGAAAAAGATCAATGTCGGGCGATGCCTTGAGTCATTTTAAGTATGTTGGTAGCAAGTTTTTGAAAACCTCGTCATCGTTAGAAACGAGCATTTTTTGACTGACTTCCAAATGATCTACGTGGTTCTAATTTTGATAAAATGGTCTCAATGGATCCCCTTAGTAATCTGAGTCGCTCGCCAACTAAAGGGCGTTTCACAGAATCGACCATATTTAGACACCCTGTATTTAATTCCCGCTCGAATGTTTTTAAGGTCTGTTATTCTTTTTATTAATGATTATTATAAATTCTTATTTAAATATGGTACAGTTTCGAGCTTAGAGCCTACAGGTATTTTTAATAATAATAATAATAAAACAACATGGTAATTTTAACAATAGCAACAACAACAACAACAACAACACAGCTCATTTGAGAGTTAAATGTAGACATTATAGAATTCGTAACGTATTCTACGCTATTTATTATGCGACGTGCATTGTATAGTTATCTGTAAGTTGGCTGAATTTTAAAGCTCATACTGATGTTGTCATAAGCATACACATTTATGTCGAAAATCATCCTTTTTAAAAAAATGATCACGACCATATAAAAACATCATATTAGCAATAAATGTATGAAACTTAATCATAGATTCAAGCTTGTTATTTAATCAGAAAATTTCAACAAGGAAAATTTCATTTATTTTGAAAATTAACACGACTCGATAAATAATTGACACAATAATAAGTCCTGTACATACATACATGTGTGTAGTTGAAACGTGTTCGTCTGAAATAATTACAACGTGGTTAATTATGTTCCTGTATTATTCCATCTTCTCTTCTTCTTCTTCTTCATCTTCTTCTTGATTTCCGTCATCCTTATATACAAGAAATTGCATAACAGTATTAAAATTAAGCTCATATTTCTCTAATTATTACATCAAGATATAATTTAAATAAAATGTTTTGAAAATATCTCAATTTTTTAACATGTCTACAATTACAACAATAACTATTCACCGTAAATAAATTGTGTACAATTAAGAAAAATTAAAGCTTAAACTGAAAGTTATCTAAACTGTTTATCTTTAGATTTAAATGACTCCATCAGAACCAACAATGGGTCGATTTAACGAATCGTATTACAAGGGGAATTTATTATTGCTACAATTCATTTCCTAAGGGAAATTGAATGTTTGTTCAATATATTTTAAACAGATTAACAATTTTGGAAAATGAAAAATCCATTCTCAAACATAAAATGTTAAATTATAAATTAAAATTAAAATAAATTTCTCAATTCGAAATTCTATAATAATAGCTGTCAGAAGTCGTCAATTATTGTACGATTTTATGAAACGAGCCGAGAAGCGAGGGTTTTATAAAGAACAAGTACAATATACGACTTTTGGTGCGAGTTTTCCTTTCTATTTTGCCCTCTTTATGTCCTTTTTTACAAAAAATTGAAGTTTTGAAATTTAGGGAATCTGGTGGGAGTTAGTGTTACTGATGTGACAATTGAACAGAGAATACATTTTAATAAAAAAAAATACTACATTTTCGATTATTTATTACACACTGTCTTGAAATAAGATTACAATATAGTTTTTATACAGGGTGTAATCCTTAACAATATTCAAAGCTCACTCTATGTGGAATAGAGTACAATAAACATGTTTTGAAGGGTCAAAGAAAAAAAAATTACTAAAATTGGACAAATTTTGAACCATTATTTGATGGTCGCTGTTTTTCTACTAACCTACCGCAAGGTGTCGGATATCACATTGAACTACCCACGCACGTCTTATTATTTTGTTTATTGAACATACATACACACAACACATTTGATTAAGAATTATAAAAATAATGTAATACGAAATTCACTACAGAAATTGTTCAAAAGGTACCCAGCCCCCAGTTCCACACAAAACTACACTCTACATAACAGGGAACAGTATACGTTTCGGCACTTCCCGAACCTGGTTTGCAGTTTCACAAATTTGAGTCTGCAACTAGTCGACATTTCCGACTGCAAATGAATACACTAATTGTTTCGTATCGTGTCATAGAAAATAAACAAAAACATGTAAGATAATAGACAAAAAAAGAAAAATAAGCCCGCGATGATCCACAATCAACATTCCCATTCAACTGACAACTGAACTTACTGAACACTGAACTTTGATATCATCTGAGGGGTATTAATTACGTTTGCTGATTAAACACAATTATTTATCGTTAAAATTGTTGTATTCCAGTGGTTCTAAAACTTTTGGTAAAATTTTCAACCCCTTTTTCTCGAAAACGGAGCCCTATCGACCCCCTAATATATTACAAACTCGGCTGAATCTTTCGAGCTCTATACGTGGTTTGAAGATTGGCAGGGATTTCGATTACACCCTGTATTTTGAAAATTTTTGAAATCAAATTAACATTATTAATATTAAAAGTAAGCGTAATAATATTCGAAAATTTCCTGTTAATTCAATTAACTAATTATTTAATTAATTAGTAATGTTTTGTACAAAATGCTATTTACCATCAGCTTCAGTTTAAATTTCTTTGATTTTAATTAAAAGAACAGGTAAATAAGCGATGAATCAATGTAATAATTACATAACCCTGAAGAGATGAAGTGAGAAAAGGGACAGTTCGGATACTCTAGAGGCCTAATCAAAACTTTCCAAGATTTCTATTATGGCATCGTAAAATTCGAAATGTGTCAACTTTATTTTATTTTTTATTTTTTTCGTACCACATCAACGAATAGAATATAATGGAGAGAGAAAAAAAAGGCATAAGTGTATAGTTCTCGTATAAACGCATATTTAAGGGAGCAATTCATTTTTATTGTTACCTCTTTGAATATCAAGGATGAAGTGACGTAAGTTTACAATTATCGATATGTATAATCCCTTGATTTTTATTTATTAGATTGATCTTCAAAAAATCTCTTTTAAAAATGATTAAAAATGTCATAAAATAATTGTGTTTAATTAACAAACGTAATTAATACCCTTCGGCTGATAGGTATCAATCAACGTTTAATCGATTGCAAGTGAGACGGAAACGTTGATTATAGATGATTGATTCATTTGTCTTATGTCTATTATCTTACATGTTTTTTTGTTTATTTTCTATGACACGATACGAAACAATTAGTGTATTCATTTCCAGTCGGAAATGTCGAACAGCTGCAGACTCGACTTTATGAAGCTAGAGACGCGATTTGAAAACTACCGAAACGTGCAGCGTCCCTTGCTACGTCGAGTACAGCTTTGTGTGGAAAAGGGGCGGGAAGCCTTTTGAACAATTTTTGTAGTGTTTCAGTATTACTTCATTTTTATTGTTTTTAATCAAATACGTTGTGTATGTTCAATAAGTAAGTTTGTAAGACTTTCGTGGGTAGTTCAGTAGAAATCCTAGATATGTTTTACACACACTAGCTTTCTTATCAACTCTCGAAAACAACATTGCGGTAAATTAGTATTTAACCAGCGACCATCAAGCAATCCTTGCAATTTTGGCTAATTTTAGCCACAATTTTTATTTTTGTTGCTTTAATATATATTTACAGTAATCTATTCCATATAGGGACAGTGTGGTTTGTGTATTTAAAGGCAATTCGATTACACCCTGTATAATTCTTGATTTTAAAATTATAATTTGTTTAGAATAAATTATTAAATCATTCGATAGGTAGTGCTTAGGTGCCATAATTGGAATGAATAGGTGTGATCATAAGTGTTTATCCGTTATCATTGCCTATTGTTTTAAAGGTATTTTCAGTGGGAAATGAATCATGTTTTAGACAATCTAGATAAATAAAGTAAAATAGAAAAACAATACTACATAGAGTAGAAATAGTTTAAGAATAGCATGTCACATGACGAATAGATGATGCTCGCGCAGTGTGACGTGATGTTACGGACCAGTAGCGTCTCATTTAAACAAAATCATATAGCGATAATACCAAAAATCAAAACAGCTATGAAAAAAACTGTTGTATTAATGAATCACAAAATCACATAAATCACAAGACAAACCACAAAAATCGAAAGCACATGAGCCGCCAAATGACAAATGAAATAGAAACACTTCACGAACGCCTATGCTATGGTAAAAAAATCCACTCCACAATATTTTGAAAGTGGACTTCCCCTACGTGATTTCTACTTTAATATTTCTCGTCTCACTTTACGCACTTTACTTATAAAACGCATATTATAATTTAGCTTCGGACAATTGATACCGTCACTGCCTAGAACTATAGTACATGTGAGCGATCTACAGTTACAACTCGATCTCAACAAAGATAAAACATAAAATCATTCAACGTAGTAATTAATAATGATAAAATAGATTATGTGAAAAAACCGGCGTAGGAATCGATATTAAATCTCTATTTATTCTAGCTGTAATTGATATTGTAATAAAAATCTGGAATCACGTACGTCCATGAGTTACGCGGACGATAGTAGCGCGACAATCTAAAGTAGATTCATAGTCCTAAGCCTAGTTTATAATAAGCAATGACGTTTAACTGACCGTATATTCCTATTTGACATGAAGTCTAAAGCCTTATACAAACATTGCGAGGCGTGTACCGCATCGCGCTTGCACTACATGCCTCGCTATGTGCGTACCTGCATGTTCGTGGCGAGGCGTGCGCTACACACGTGTGAGAGCCTCAATCTGAGCAGTTTATTGAGTGTGAACGATTGTGTTAACTGTGGGTAGTTTAGATCGACCCGAGCATGTGGCGGTTAGAATTTTTTACCACACATGCCTCAAGTCGAGGCGAATGCCTCGCAATGTCTATACATGGTTTAATTATGTATTTTTTAAAGTAATGTATGAAAAATGGATTTCCGTTTTAGAAAGGTATTCGGAAATCTTTAATTAAAATCATTAATATAGGTACGAGAGAATTTGCATACATATACTTGAATTATTGAAAGAGTAGATGCAGAGATAGACGAATTAATGTGGAAATTTATTTGAAATTATGATTATTATCATTGTTATTTTAATTAAAGTTGGAATTTTGATAGTATTCTTAATAGTGATCATACTATCATTACCATTAAAATTTACAAGTTTACAAACAACAATTCAAATTTGAATATTATTTTCAATGTTTATTAAAATGTCTGCCATAATAAATCCATATAATTCTCCAACAATCACCATTATCACGATTTGATTTTATCAATTTTTAATTTTAAGAATTTAAATTTTCCCAACTTATACGAATATACAAGGGAAGGAATAAGAAAAGGGATGAGTTTAAGATTCAACAAAAGAAACCATCTATTCTGCTCCTGTCGCAATATTTTGGACAAGTTTTATTATTCAAATATACAGCAACTGTGTGTGTTGTTATTATAGTCAAGCCTATATACCAACTAAATAATAGGGGATTTTGGGGTACGCCTTGCTGCTCAAATTATACATACAGATGAGCATTTCTTATTAATTCTAACCATCCAATTTGATCTAATTTCAACGACCACCTACTGTTAATATATAGGATCATCTCTACCATAGGTTTATCTTTAATAATTATTGATTCTACATGTTTTACTATTATTATTATTATTATATTATTATTATTATTATACAATTTAGGTAATAAGAGACAGCCGACGTTTATGCTATTCCAATAAAACCAACACTTTGCTGATCTAGGAATAGTAGTTGCCATAAAAAATAATTTATTATAACGGTTTTCCAATAGAAATTTACTCGAGAGGATTTTCTAATATTTATAGTGCATATATAGAGCAAACCCTCTATTTCATATAAACATTGATTTTCACTATTAGCTATTTCATTATTTTGTTTTTGAAATTTTACAAAAATTTTATAAAATTTATATAAAATTAAAGAACAATCTATGAATTCATTATATAGAACACACTGAAACTCATTACAAAATCATTTTGAGAAGCAGCAACTTTTCCCTTAAAAGCTCTCGAAACTTAAAACTCCGTTAAACTGAAAGCGTTTCGTTTGAAATTTACACACACGTGCTAGGAAATATTCGTGTTTCCCACACGTGCAACTGCAATAAAGTATAACTGTGATGATAATAATAAAAATAATAATAATAATAAAGATAATCCATCATTCGAATTTCTTCAATATACTCATCATATTGCGCAATATTTGAGCGTTGATAACATCCCTGTAACTAACTGGAGAAAATAATACCAGAATGTCCATGTTAAACTATACATAGATGAAAATTTAAATGTAGATAATTTCAACAATTTATTAAAGGGTCCCTGGAGGAATATTTTAGAAAAATTAGAACCTTGTAGCTCATTTGGAAGTTAGTCTAAAACGTTGGTTCTGGAAAAGATATCGATTTTCAAAAACGAGCTAAGCACGTGGAACTACTAAAAATGACTCAACGACGCTCCTCCCGACATTGATTTCTTTTTCATTACATTCTAGAAAAAAAATGCTTAACATTTGTTACAGAATAAAATTTAAAAAAAAAATCAACGTCGGGAGGGTCTACGAGTCACTCTTAGTTGCTTTGTGTGTTTAGCTGTTTTAGAAACGAGCTTTTTGGCCCACTGGCAAGTGAGCTACGAGATTCTAATTTGGCTAAAATGTCATCCAGGTAACTCACTACAAATCCATCAAATATTTTTAGAAGCCCTCTTCAACTAAAGGGAGTTTCATAAGAATCGTCTTTATTTAGATTTTTATTCCTGTATAATTCTTATGAAACTCCTTTTGATTGACGAGCATTTCGATGAATATTTCAAGGATTTATAAAGTAGTTTCTGGAGATCATTTTATTAAAATTAGAGCCTCATAGCTCAGTTGGAAGTTGGATAAAAAACGCGAATTTTCAACGAAATTTCAAAAAACAAAACTAGAAGGGTCTTCGAGTCATTATTTTTTTAGTCGTTTTACGTGCTTAGGTCGTTTTTGAAAATCGTGACCTTGTCCAAAACGAGAGTTTTTTGATCAACATCCACAAGCTATGACAAATCTTAAGATCAGAGCTGCGCAGTTTTTATCTTAAGATTTCTTCTTGTTAGATGCGAACTGAATAACTACCCCCTTCGCCACACACGTAACGATAAATCGAAAGATAAATCCTTTCGATTTTTTGGATTCCCCCAAATCTATTCAATTTTTGTTCCGATCAAAATATTCGGATCTCTCGATAGAACTGTGCAGATTTAGCCCACACACGCTTCGATAAATCTTAAGATCAGAACTGCACAATTCTGATCTTAAGATTTATCGAAGCGAGTGTGGGGGGCTTAAGAAAGGCACAGTCAACTGCGAAGTGAAAAAATGTTATACACTCTGTATATATGTATTATGTGGACCATCCGGTATAAGCCTCACAATCTTGTTTGCATAAACCAGGGATTCTCGACCTATATGTAGCGCGGGCGTTTTCCATATTGCCAAAAATTGTGCCGGGTCCAATCGGATTTGAACAAAAAAAAAAGTATTATGTTCTTTATTATAAGATTTGCAAACCATTTAATTTTTTTTATTATTGCTCTAGTTTGCTGCGGGCGCAGATAAATAGCTGCTCGGACGCGAGATTGAGAACCCCTGGTGTAAACTATAGGAGACAAAAAGAAAAAAACAAATTCCTATTGTATCATTACTTTTGCGTCTTCGGAGACTATACCCACCACCCCACCAAAAAAAAAAAACGTAGGCATGAAATAAACCCATTAAAAAGAAAATTAGAAAGTATTATTCACACACACAATACAAATCAAAAGAAAACAAATAGCTTTTTAAATTTTAAATTACGAAGACATTCCCGTAATCACGAATTCTAAGCTTTATTCTTGTATGTTTTTTTTTTCTATTTAAATTTGTAAGTTAGAATAGGAAAATACATATTAAAGCATTTTTTAAATGTTCTTTAATAGCTAGTGTAATTTATTTTCCTAAAGTTGGTAGTTAAACATACATTACTGTCAAAATAAACGATTAAAAAATTATTTTGATCATTTTCAATTTAAATTGTTATTAATGTTTTTATCTACGGTATTTTACTTGCAATAATTTATGATTTTAATAAAAAAAATGTATGGCGATGTCACCACAGTCCTAATTTTATTAAGAAAATAATAAATTTTTAAAAGTATGTAGAGAAACAAGTGGTAGGGATGAAAAAAGAATAAAATGAATTTTAATTATCATGTTAATGATACCAACCAAAAATGAGCCTGCAGAGCCGTACACGTACAAAATAAAAAATAAGAGTGATTAAGTGTGATACAGAGAGAGAGAGAGAGAGAATGCATAGCTCTCTTTCTTCTTCTCTCTACTTTACATCTTTCTTCTCTCCCATGTAACAAAGTGTGACTAATAAACGTGACGCGTCCTTGAAAATTCACTCTCAATTCTCCTCCAATTATAAATTATCAAATCGCCGCCTAAGAAGTTTCACTTCAAAAAGTGTGCAAAAGAGAATGACGTTACTGCCTAGAACTATCAAACAAGTGAGCGATCTATAAGGGGTTCTGACGTCACTGTCTAGAGCTATCATACAAGTGAGCGATCTACAATTACAACCCTACCTCTCAAAATAATTATACGTCTATTTGATGACCTTGTACCATTATAATCATTCAACATAATTAATAAAGTGAGAGATTTACGTCACGAACAACAAATAAGCGGTCCACTGTAGTCTGTAGCTAATATTTATCCTCTCTACGTGTAAATTTTAACAGACTCAGCATGTGGGTTGCAATTGTCGAAGGATTGTATAAATAAAAAGTGAAGAAATATACAGAATCAAGTACCTACTTGTATCGTGCGATCCATTTAATTTGTTATCAGAGTTAGCGTTGAGATCGTCAAGACATGTCTTTGATTGAACCATCATATTTCTGTATTACAATGGTCATTAAATGTAAAGTTTGTCATGATGGTTCAATCCAAGACATGCCTTGACAGTTTCAATACTAACTCTGATAACAAATTTAATGGATCGCACGATAGTAGCTGTAATTGCGATCGAGAATCACGTACGTCCATGACGTGCGCTGACGATAGTTGTGCGGCAATCTAAAGGAGGTTTATAGTCCTAAGCTTACTTACGACACTTGTTCTTTATAAAATTCCTGGATCGTTATACAAAGTGATCTCATGTAATAAATTATGACTTTTACAAAATATTCCTTAATAAGTATGGATGCTAATATTGTAGATTTATTTATTTAAATAAATAGGTTTCGTACTTAAATTGTTGTTCGTATGTAGGTAATCGAAAACCGTCCGTTATAACTGAATTTTACTATATTTTCTAGAAAGGGTAGAAAATGTAATTTATAAGATTTACAGGGGTACGGCAGTTCTCTAAAATTTTAATCTACATTCTTGACATAAACAAGATAGTATTTTCTACATGAAAATAAAACAAAAATCAATAATTATATAAACAACAATGGAATTATCAATCATATCTTAATTAATATGAAGAAAAATTTGCAACCTTAATTAGGATACGAATCGACTGTTTTTTGGTTTAACGCACCAAATCTGATTGGTGCGGACCCTGATAGCTTAATTGGTCAGAGTATTGATGCGTTAAACCAAAGGTCGTGAGTTTGTAACTCTCTCAAAGTTTTCTTGAAACCCCTTTACATTGTCCGAGTTTTGTATTCGATTTTTCCGTTCGATTTTACATCCGAATTCATCGCAGATCCTAGATATTTTCATCTTTAAATTATCCAAGTCAGATCATAGACAATTTTAAACCAAACGACACCAAAAAAAAACACGTCACCGCCATGCTTTCAACTTGTATATATAACCTCAAATTTCTCAAAATAGTATACTGCACATGACACTTTTTAGCAAATCGGATGAAATTAGAGACCGTTCTATTCTGAAAAAAAACGGATAAAAACTCAGAACAAAGCTCAAATGTGGCAACTCGGAGAAAAAAAACGAATAGTGTAAAGACACAAATTTGTCATTTTATTTGCTCGGACCAAAATCTCGGATGTAAATTCAGATAATGTAAAGTGAGCTTTAGTTGTTAAGCGCCGATAATGCTTAAAAAAATTCCTAATTTAACATTCATTAATATATGATTGATAATAATCAATAATTATTTCTTTTGGAAAACCAAATATCCATAACTCAAATATGGGTTTTTTAATTAAATTAAAATTAAAAATTAAAAATCTTAAAGTCTGTCCATAAAAATTATTATTATTAATGATACGATTACATATGTTTCGGGACTTTAAGTTCCATCTTCAGATCTCAAATACAAAAAATAAATTATAAAAAGATCAAAAATAAATGAAATATAATAAGAGATATAATTTTTTTAATTTAAATAAATTAATTAAATTAATTAAAAATTAATTTTGATATTTTGAAAAACTTTGAAATAAAATTGTGTCATTTAATTAATTTTATGGGCAGACTTTAAGATTTTTAATTTTTAATTTTAATTTAATAATTATTTCTATTTTTGTATTGTATCGTGTGTTTTTTTTGTTTGATTTACAGGTGTCCTTTGTAATATTGATCATTTGGAATTAGTAATGCCCCGATATGCTATAAAAGGTGGTGATGTTGTATTAAAATGTGAACATAGTGTATCACCAGAACAACTTTATAAAGTTGAATGGAGGAAAGGTGGACAGAAGATTTTTCAATATATTAAAGGTAGAAAACCACCATTTCGATATTTTCCAACATCAGGTGCTGATTTAAATGTAAGTTATCATATATTTATTATTATTATTCAAATTATTTATGGATTTATATAATTTGATATAATGTATAAATAAATAAATGTTAGTATATGTACTATACATTTAACACAGAAACACGACATTATACTCTCTCTAAATCGATTCCAATCTATTATTCAAAGCGTATAACAATAATGGATATCATTCACACATCTATAGTCTATACACGCACCTACACACGCACATACTCACACAAACAAGTATATTAAAGCTTATTATAATTAATCATACAAGTATTCCCATATATCTTATCAAGGGTGTGTGTGTGTGTGTGTGTATGAATGATAGAAATGACAACACTAAATTGATTATTCGAATATTCCTAACCACTATAACAATATTTAAGCATCTACTACGTGTTTAGACAATAATTCACCCTTATAAATTTTTATTTTCGGGTGCCTCCAAGTAATAATATCGGGTGAGTCACGTAAGACGAAAAGTTCTTATGGCAACTCAAATAATTTGCCGAGTTATTCGAAAAATATTTCAAGGATTTATAATTTATAGGATGGTAGCTGAAAATCATTTAGCAAAATTAGAACCTCGTAGTTGATTTTGAAGTTAGTCAAAAAACGCTCGTTTCTGACGATTTTGAGATTTATAAAAACGAACTAAACATGCAAAACGACTTAAAACCCCTTTAAATTGCCCAAGTTTTGTATCCGATTTTTCTATTCGATTTTATATCCGAATTCATCTCGAATCGAAAATATTTTCATCTTTACATTATCAGAGTTAGTTGCATCTGTACACGGGCACTAACAGACAAGCTGATACTAAACGACACTAAAAAACAAACAACCATATCACCGTCATACTTTCAACTTAGTACTTAGTAGTACTTAGTATACTACGCATGACACTTTTTGGCAAATCGGATGAAAAGTCGAATGAAATTAGAGACCGTTTTATTCTGAAACAAATCGGATGAAATATTTCAGATGTAACGGCTCGGATAAGAAATCAAATGGTGTAAAGACACAAATTTCTTGTTTGATTTGCTCGGAACAAAAATTCGGATGTAAAATCGGATAATGTAAAGGGGCTTTTAGAATGGGTCGAGGATCCTCTCAACAGTGATTTTTTTATTGGAATAAATGGGTATGTTTCGTATTTTTTCTAGAATGCAATAAAAAAAAAACGAAAAAGTCAATGTTGGGGGGTCTCCGAGTCATTATTAGTCATTTTGTGTCTTTAGCTCGTTTTTGAAAAACGCAACCTTGTCCAAAACGAAGGTTTTTCGAACAACTTTCAAATGAGCTAGGAGGTTCTAATTTTCCTAAAATGTTCCTTAGGTATCCCCCTAAAATCCTTGATATATTTTCCGAATCACTCGCCAAATAATGGGATTTGCCAAAAAACTTTTCAGCTTACGTAATACAAATTTAGAGATAAAGTAGTCCTGTCTTATAGTTGAAATTTTAAAATATTAAATCGTGAAAACACAACGATTTAAGGACTTTTATCTACGACTTATATATAAAGTGATCATTATACTTGTGGTTTTTGTAATATAATGACCTACTTTATATTCCTAGGGAGATAAAGTAAATGAATATCCCTCTCATCAGCCAATCAGAAAATAGTATTTTAATTATAATTTCCGTCAAATGTAAACAAACCATGGTAACGACAAAAATAATTAACAATAGTTTCAACAAGTAGGCCTAAAGTGGGCGTTTTCATGCAATTTTGATTAAAATGACATTTAATTTTTCTGAAATTTCGAACAAATACTTAGTTGTGAGAATATTCGTTGTATTTACAATGGAAAGTGGTAAAGAAGACGATTTTAGTACTAGATAATAGTTTCTATTAAATGTAAAAAACCATGGTAACGACAAAAAATAAATAACAGTTTCAACAAACAGTTGTAAATAAGTGTCAATTTTTTGTGCGATTTTAGAATCGAAAATGATAAAGAAGGTAAATATTCTTGAACACTACCAGTACCTGTACATGTAGAAATAAGTCGTAGATAAAGTATAGTATACAACTCGCTTATAATGAATGCTAATTATAACCTCGAATGATTACAACACTCGCTCGCTCCGCTCGCTTGTGTTGTAAACTTCATTCTCGGTAATAATAGCATTCATTATAGACTCGTTGTATAATATACTATTATGTCGCTTTTTCGGAAGGATCTTCTAATTTAAGACTAAATTTCGAAACATTCTCGTTATTTTGAATTCTTTTTGCTTTCTAATGTAGGTCATTTTCTTGTACATTTTGTTCTTAAATCATTCAAGAAGATTCAAATACTTTTAGAGTCAAATTTTTGAAATTTTAAGAACTCTTGGACTAAATCATCAGCTGTTTAACAAATTTTACAATAAAATTGTGTAAGGGGGTGATTTTGGAACTGCTTTTCAGATTTAATACAAAGTTTTTAGCGAATCTTACTTGTAAATGGACGCCAGACGATTTTTCATAGCCATTTTTTTGTTGTTAAGTTGTGAAAAGGAAACAATTTTAAACCCTTTTGATCTGAATTCTTACCTTTTAGACTAATTGTAAATGTAAGTTTTTTTAAAAAAAATGCCCTAAATCACTGATTTTCAGCGAATTTTCCTGATGAATTATAAATTTAAAGTTTGTATTGAATCAAAAAAAAGGAGGAAATTTAATCAAGTTATTTTCAAGCTGAATTTCGCAGTTTGAATGTTTTCCATGCCAATGTTTTGGAACTTAATCATCAATTTTTCTTAGGAATTTATCAATCACACAAAAAACTTTTGATCGGTTTTGAGTCATATTATAATTTTTTTTAAACCCAAGTTTTAAGAAATTTCCATCCCTCCGATATTTTTTTTGGTTGATTTTTAAGATTAATTCTGCACTTTCATTCTATATAGATTTTGAAGTATTTTTGTTTTTAAGTCATCAGTTTTTTTTAGCGAATTTCGCTATGATATCATTTCTATCCATGGATTTCCAGATTTTAAAAGGACCTTCCCAGTTGGTCAACAAATGATGGCTTCTGACGATGTTATGGTGTTTTACCAACCAGCTGTACACGTAAAATGATTTAAAGTGACTCGAATATTTTCCCAACATTGATTTCCTTTGTTTTTCTCCAATACATTCTGGAATAGGTGATAATATTTTATATTTTCCGTAGAATGTAATGGAGTGAAATAAAAAGATGTTGAGAAGGTCTTCGGGTCACTCTTAGTCGTTTTACATATTTAGTTCATTTTTAAAAATTGCGATATTGTCCAAAACGATCGTATTTTGCGCGACTTCCAAATGAGCTACAAAGTTCTAAATTTGCTCCAGAAACCCCCCTATAAATCCTTGAAATCTTTTTTAAATCACTCGTCAACTAGTAGGAGTTTCATAAGAATCCACCACATTTAGATCCAATACCCTGTATAGTAAATAATACCTACCTATTTAGTTATCTAGAAATTTGTTCAACACAATATTATAAAGTCTCAGTTTGCAGCATTTCCGGCTTATTGAACAAGTCCCTTTTAATCACTAAAGGTAGTTTAGATATTATGTTTATGAATAGTAGAAATTATAGCGTCTAATTTCCATATACAATTAAACCATTTTAGAGGTGAATACTTCATATAAAATGACAGCGTTAATAAATAAATAGGTGAACATACCGAAAAAAAATTTACGTTTAAAATTTATAATTACACGAAAAGCACTTTATATTGTTCTCTTTAAGGACAGACTTTAATCAACTTGCCTACAACAATTACGTTCATCAACGTCAATGTTTATACATACTTTTGGCAACAATATTCACTCACCCCCTGTCGAAAAAACTACTCTTGATGTTGTTATTATTGTTAAAAAAAACAGTGGTATGAAAATGGAAATAAAGCTTTCAACTATTGCTAACAACATGAGAATAATGATAGAAGAACAAATTATAAAAAAGAGCAACAAAAGAGACGAGAAAATTCAATGATTTCATGGTTGAATAATGAAATAAGAGTACCACCATCAGTGGGAAAATACTTTGAAAAACGCTTACTCAAACTCTTGAATAACAAAACAAATACAAATCGAGTTGAAACAGTAGGTAGAAGAGAGCCGTAAAGGGCAAATAAATGATTCATATACATCCCCTTTTCGTTCATATACATTTTAGAACTTACGAAATTATTTATGATTTAACTATTCAGTAACAAAAATTACAACAACAATTTATAACAAATTTAATAAATGAATTTATTGATTTTCACTTCAATTGTATTTCTAATATTACCATTAAAATATAATCAAGCTCTTTCACAAAACTATTATTATCCATCTTTTATTATCATTTATAGTTCTTGTATGGTGGCCTTTATCTAATACAATAAGCGACGACAAATTACAAAACAATTCACTACTAATAGTTGAGAAATTTGAATAGGTGTTTTCAAAGCATTTATCTTCATCCGAGAATTACTTAAGATAATATATGAGTTTAGTGTAAGATCTTGCCAAAATAAACACCGTCCATATTGATTTTCTCATCACTAACAGGAGCGGACCGTTAATTTTGGAAGCCCTAGACTAACACAGTTTCGGCGCCTACTCAATTAGCCAGTGGCGTAACTAGGCACCCGCACGCGCCCGCAATGCGGGGGGACCCAGACCCTCCAAGGGCCCAACTCTTATTTATTTTAAGAAAAAGTATGACTATAATTATATACAAGGGCTCAACCTAAAAATCTTGCGGGGAGCCCAAAATTTCAAGTTACGCTACTGCAATTAGCTCAAACATGGCTTATTGTTAGTTATGGCAATACATTCGTCGTTTTATCAAAAAAAAAATTCATAATTTTAATATTGTAATAATTTAATATTATCGTATGTATTATTATTATTATTATCCATTTGTGAGAGGTTCTTCCCAGACCCTCTCACCCGAGCCGTGGTTCGTACCCCACTGTACCCCGGCCTTTAAGGCCTTTTGTACGCTCGTTAGTTCTCCTATTTTGGGTTAAGTGTCTTCCCCCAGTAGTCCCGTTCTTTTAATAAAGTCCAGGATACTGTTTAGGGGAGTACTTTTTATTTCCTCCGGAGAGACATATTCCCCTCCCAGGTACCACGCTCTGAGATCCTTTAAGGCCTCACAGTAGCATAGGATATGAAGGGAAGTTTCATCTTCCTCTTCACAGGCCCTACATGTTGGGTCTTTTTCAATCCCAATGTTATTGAGATGCTTCCTCAGTCCACAGTGTCCAGTAAGCAGTCCTGTGGTCTGTCTTAGTTGCCTCCTATTAAGTTTTAGGAGTTCTTTGAATCGTCTACGGTTTGAAACATCCAGAAATGTCTTTGACAGAACCATCCCTGGTGATTCCTCCCAGTAGAGTTGGTGATTTCGTTCTAATGCGTCCCATATGGCCTTTTTAGCGTCCGCATAAGCGATCCCGCATGAAGGTCCAGGTCCAATTAGAGCTGTTTTGGCGGCATTCTTTGCTAAGCAATCCGCCTTCTCATTTCCTTCAAACCCATGATGAGCCGGCACCCATGTCAAGGTAACCTTGTTATGTTCTGCCAGCTCCTCAAGTGCTTCGAAGCATTCCAGCACCAGTCTGGATTTTATTTCTACAGCCCTCAGTGACGTAAGCACGGATTGGCTGTCAGTTTTGATGTGGATACTTCTATTTCTATAGTTTCTCCACAACATGACCTGCACACAGGTCATTACTGCTATTAGTTCCGCCTGGAATATGGAGCAATGGTTTCCCAGCGCAAGGGAAATTGCTTCCTCGCTCCTGGGCCCCACTACCCCTATTCCTGCGTTCACGGTCGTCTTGGAGCCGTCTGTGTACCAAACGACTCCCCCTCGATCCGTATTTCTTACCTCGTTCATCGTTCCTTCCCCTTCCAGTATTTCTACTTTGAAGTTCCTGTTGAATCGATGAACTGGATTAATTCTGTCAGACA
The DNA here is from genome assembly GCA_039776855.1 of Mylabris sibirica. Classification (NCBI taxonomy): domain Eukaryota; kingdom Metazoa; phylum Arthropoda; class Insecta; order Coleoptera; family Meloidae; genus Mylabris; species Mylabris sibirica. The sequence goes on along the minus strand of CM077842.1, from coordinate 10,967,201 downwards.
GCATTCCCAAAACGGGAATGCTGTCTCGGTATGGGATCCTTTAATAACGGACTCCCTCCCTAGCCCATTTGTTTTCAGTCGATAAGAAGCAGCCGTTGCTTCCGCCTCCACCAATAAGTGTAGAGGACTGAGCCCCAGCATTACTTCCATCGCCGCTGTTGGGGTAGTTGACATCGCCCCCGTAATACTTATGCAGGCCATTCTCTGTATCCTGCGTAGCTTTTGCATGTTCCCACTGGTGGTAGCTCTATGCCACCATACCAATGCGGAATATGTAATCACTGGAATCACAACTTTGGTGTACATCCAGTGCATCAACCTCGGTTGTAATCCCCATTTTTTTCCAATCAAGCTTCTACAGGCCCATAGAGCCCTTATGGCTTTGTTGGAGATCTTCTCTATGTGTGATTTGAAGGTTAATCGGGCATCTAATACGACGCCCAGAGTTTTCACCTCAGCACACGTCTGTAGACTTTGCCCGTTCAGTATAAGTCCCTGCAAATCGAGGTTTCTTTTGCGGGTGAACGGTAGTTTAGAGGTCTTGTTAGGATTTACCGTTAGCCCCTCTTTTCTGCACCATTCCTCAACGGTATGAAGGGCGGACTGCATCACCTCTGATACAGTCCGTCCCGTCCTCCCGCTGATTAGAATGGCTACGTCATCCGCGTATCCTAATATTGTAATAATTTAATATTATCGTATGTAACTTTAAAAACACGACTCTGCAATCTCGCAATACTTGCATCATCGATGCCATCTATCTGGTGTACTGCAAACTAATAGCCATCTTTTCATTTCATTTCATTGGAATGACTATTAAGTCATTTACATACCTACCCTTATCTTATGAATCTTGTTGTCAAATTATTTTCAATTGGTGAAAATATAAAGTAAAGAATTTCGAGAAAACTCATTGAATTTTCAAAAATTAGAATTTTCCTCTCCAAACAATGTATCACCCGGTTCTTTGTCTTTAAAATAATATTCAAATTCTTAAAAATGAATTCTATGCTGTTTTCTATAATTTTCCTGAAAACTAACAAGTATATCGGAAATTTTTCTTGGAGATTTAAAGAGCCCTTTCAATCTGCTATGCATGGTAGAATTTTCATTGCACAATAATTAATATTGACCAAGTTATCAAGGAAAACATAAAACAAAAACATGCGCGAGGATTTTCCTCTGTAATTAAGAATTTCGTCAAAATTTTTGAAAATAGTGGCAACCTTATGATGCACCTTGAAATGATCTTTCCAAAGCGCTATTGCTCCTTTCCATATCTTAAGAAACAAGCGAGAAATTGTGTCTATTTTAGAGCATCGAGGTAAACTTTATTGTCTACAAAAGGCAGTCAGAGTGTATACCGTGATTGTACTAAACAATTTATTTTTTTCTTACGTTTTTAATTTTTGTAATATAGCGTTCCGGTAGGCTACAAACAAACGATTCACAAGCCACCCACCAATACGCAACACCAAAGAACAAGGGAACTGTACTAATAACACAAGTGTATATTATAAACAGTACCCCTCAGCCGTAGAGGAACTTTTTCAGAAAAAAATCCGACTGGTCCTCATCCTGAAAAATTCTGGCTGTGGTTCTTGGCGACACGCAAAAACCTTTTTCGAACCTTTTCCGCCCGCTCCTCCTCCTGAACACTTCTGGCTGTGGCTATATTCGACAATTTTCCAATGTTTGTATGAAAATTGTTAAGTGCAAGTTTAGCTTGTTAAATGGACTTTAAACAATTAATGAGGCTATCTAGAGCAGCGTTTTCGTTGAAATATCACGCTATTATATAAATCGACTACTATTGTTGTTGTTCACGACAATAGAATATTTCAATCTTTTATTTATTTCTATTTTATTCTCTTACTATTGACACATAAATATATTGATATCAAAATAGAGCCCTGTATGATGCCAATTTTCGTTTTTCTTTTGACATAAAAATCATGCATATAGAATTAGTTCCAGTCTAGTTATTTTTTGATCTTTCAACAGTAAATAGAACAGATAGATGGAGAATATAAGGGAGTTATATGTAACACACGTATGTGGATGTGTTTCCTTTTTGTCTCTGTCGACGCTTCATTTCTAGTCTTTTATATCAACAGGATTTTTAAAGAAATCCTGTAATGTTTTAGATTTATAAGACTACTAAGTTACAGAATCAAAGGTTTTTTCCTTAAGCAGAATAATAATAGAAAAAAAGACGACTTTTCTTTACTACTATCGAACTATAACCAGAAAACAATGATATTAGGAATAAATTATGGTTATTTTTCTTTCGTTTAAGAACATGCAACTTTAGCTATAAATTTTACATAATCCATTCTTAAATATAACGATTTTTTATGTACTTAAATATGTTGGTAATATTCGAGCTATGCATAAGTTTCTATAGGAATCCAATTTTTTCCTAGCTCAACCATACAAAATAATAAATAATGACTTAATTTCAGAAATTACACCTACAAATTCCAGAGTATTTCATTTTATAAGGATATCTTCCTCTATATAAAACATTCATTTTATTCTATCCAGTCACGTAATTAGATATCATGACAAGTCTGAAATTGTATGCGATATGGATCTCTTTAAATAGACCAACACTTTTACCACCATCTCGAAAAACACTAGAATTTAGCCTTTTAAAAGGATATATCAGTCGCGTAACGAATAGAATGTGAAATATTTTTTTTTATAATATGGAATAAAGTCTAACAAAGATCAGAAGTATTTTTAGTAACCGACCGAAGATTCGGTTTGGGTTTCAGACAGTTTCGGCCAAAAATCAGTGAAACTTCGGCCGCACCGAAACTCAAAGTTCGCGCTTCGTTCGGGTGAGTTCGTGCCTCGTACTCGTGAGCCGGCGCCATTGTGTCGAGTTGAAGTTGGTTTTTTACATACTTAAATTGCATTTTTTTCATTAAACACGAATTAAGGATACATATAAAACAGAGATTTCTGCATACAATGGAAATATAAACGTGTCTAAATAAAATTCAGTTTCAGTTTCGGCCGAAACCGAGACCGAAGTGTCGGTTTCGGCTATAAATACAGTTTTAATGATTGTAAAAGACCTGTAATTGTAAAATTATTAATTTGAGTTTCTTTTCGTTTTTGATTGTTCATTATCAGAAAGCAAACAGCAGCGAAAAGCAGATACAACTTTCTAAATTGGATTTCTCAGCATCCGATTCATATAGCTGCATTGTATCGATGGAAACGCCAATTTTCAGTAAAGATTCAGAAAGTAAAGATCTTACAATTATTGGTAAGTTACAAATATTTCTTTCTTAGCACACAATTTTAGCATAATTTTTTTCTCCTTTAACAACAAACACACTCATATTTTTGATCTCATTATCTATTTACACGCACAAATGACTTTTATACAAAACCAAAACTTTTCCATTATCAAACAACTTTCTAACAAAAACAACTATACTACATACCACTTATCTACACCCTTGAAAATTCTCATTTAAATCCTTACAACAACCAAAATAATTATACCTATTTTAATTACTTTCACGGTCAATTTATGATTATAATTGTGATTAATTAATTATTTATTGTTTTATAGAACCACAATTAGATGATCCTATTATAACATTCAATAAAGAAACTTATGAAATTGGTGAAGTTCTACAAGCAAATTGTACAACAACCCCTGCACGGCCACCACCCTACATCACTTGGTTAATTAACGGTGAAAAAGTCAGTATTTTTTTTTGTTATTATTACATAATCATTCATAATTGATATTAGGTACCCTGTTAAAATAATTAATGATTTTATCTATAACGTCCGGTTATTTTAACTCACAACAACAACAAAAAGTTTATTTTAAGACAAAAAATATCGATGCTAAAACTGATAAAATCAAATTTTAATTTCCAAATTATCTAAACAATGTCGATTATTTATTTAGGTGGATGATACATTAACGAAAAGTTTTATAAATGGTTTCGTCCATGGACATGGTTATTTCGATCAAAGATCATCATCAACTAAACAATTAGAAATTGAAGTTTCCGATCTGCATGTTGGTGATGATGGTGAATTACGTTTAACTTGTATGTCTACAATACCCGCTTATGTTAATCTGAATGAGAATTATGCAGATATACGCACAGCATCGGTTAAAAGTAATTATTCTATCTAATAATTTTTTAAAAAGAGTGGGGCATTTTTTTGGGACACGCTATATTTCATTTTATTCTTCATATAAAAAGGGGTAGTTTTTATTGGGATACGTTATATTTTGTTATAATGTAATAAAACAAAAGTTACTAGATTTAAACAATGGCGTCTCTATAATAAAACAAAATTATACAATTATAAATATGAATTGTGGCGTAATAGTTAGATAAAATAATTCATTTCACCAGTATTCTTAACTAATTACGCTAATTATTCGTGTTTACCACAAATTAAATTCGAGAATTAACACAATTACCGGCGCATGACTATTAACAATACCAACATAAAAACAGAAAAAAAACTGAAGGGGTTATATTTTAAAAAAATTACAGTAATGAGCTGAATTTTTACATAAAACCAGCCAGATATTACTAATTATTATGAATTATTACGTTATTATTTCAAAATAGTATTAAGAATTGTAAAAAAATTGACAAATTATAAGCAATTAGTAGGCCATTAGATAAAACAAAATATAAGGATATTGCAATAATAAAAATAAATAACAATTAATTAAAAAATAACTTACCAATTATCAATTTTTAATTACTAATTACACATTAACTTAAAACACGCAGACACACACACAAATTAAATTATACTTGAATTTGTAGAGGCGCCATTTTAATAATGTCACTACGTCACGATTACCAACATAATTTAGTAACTAGATCTGGGTAAATTTGCGGGAATTTCAAAAAGATCCATGGTCGACTCGTGTCTAAAATTAAAATTAATTTCAGTTGAAATCGTGATGACTGAAGGTCCAGTTGAACAATCAATTTCTGAAAATAGTATTTCATCTGGTCTACCACCATCATCACATCAAAATTTAATTATACCAACAATAACAACAACATTTCTTATTGCTGTAATTAATACAAAACGGCTCTAAATATTCAAATTTTTTCTTTTATTTACAATGAATTTTAATAAAAATAAATAAAATTAATAAAAGTAATGTAAATGTATAGATGTTGTTAAATTTATTTTACAAAACAATTTAAACAAATAAAGAAAAAAAGGGTGCTTCATCTCGTTCTTTTATGATAATTTAAAATTGTTAATAAGCGTAAAAGAATGAACTAAATTAGTAAATAAATAATTTCCAAAGATATTTTTTGCTAATTAATTAAATTATTATAGAATAGAATATTGTAAAGAGAAATTAAAACGAAGTGTATAGAAAATATATTTAGGGTGAAATTTGAAATCTCTCCACCATTTTCTATTTTGATTTCTTCTAGCAGGGTACAACTATACACTATGATCAATTTTAATTTAATTCAATTAAATTAATTGCATTAATTAGAATAAAATTAACCTTATACCTAATAATTACAATAATAATAGAAAAAAACAGGGGCGGAACAAATTGATTTCTATTAATTAGAAAAATTCCTAAATGTCAACTAAAATTGAACACTATATAGATGCACGCAATCGGGGATTTTCTAATAATTTCCACAATTAATCCACTATCTTATCTATTATTGTTGTTATTATTATTATAAGCATTATTAGTAATTAATTGGAGAAAATAATTGCAAATTGCACACAAAATCTACGCCTCATTTATCAGCTTTTCTATACAATTTAATTTAGGGAGTACAATAATAATAATCATAATAATCACAATATCCTCTTCTATTGTCAATTAAGAAGAAACAATCATTTCTCTATATTTTTTAAGTTGGTAACGATTTAAATCTAACGAATAAAAAGCACTTTTATTCACTGGTATGTTAACATAAAATCAGTGGCGGCTCGTACATAAAGTGAAGCAAATCCATTTTTACTCAAAATTACGTTTCTTTGTCTCTTTCCACCCTTTTTGTCTCTCCTGACCCCTTTCTCTTTTGTTGATGTTCATAAGCAGTAATCACACTAATTTAAGTCACGAGCCGCCACTGCATTCAATATAAATTAGATGTTTATAAGAAATTTCTCTAATTTTGTGTAAAATTTTATGTATCTATATGTACAACGTATAGTCGATCTATTTAAATTTGAGCTTATAAGTCAAAGAGAAATTGGTTAAGTTGTCTAAATTTAAATAGATAGACTATATGTGAATATAGCTGTTGAAATTGAGTGTTTATTGTATATTTGTTAATTCTTTTTATTTAAACAAACATGTAAATAATGAAACAATCATTTCAATACAATCATTATTCACAATTACTTTACAAAATGATTAATTTTTTATTTCATTTCAATTTAATGATAATAATGATAAGGGAACAAATTTATTTAACTGTGGAATTTGTATAAGAATCAGGTGTCAAATCGATTTTTTTTGTTTTAATTAAATTTTCTTTTCATTAAAATAAAGTAATTGTGAATTTTCAGGGTATTTTCAGTTTGTCTTGTAAATAATTGCATTATTGCTGCTTTAGATTCGCTAAATACGTTGTTTTTTTTTCTTCATTGTGTCCACCTGGAAATTGACTGTTTTTGTTTTAATCAAGACCTACTTGAATTTACAACTCAACGCTATCTATTAAGCATGTTCATTTGATTTAAATTGCTACTTTTAAGAAAACCGCCAATTTTTGCCGCATTGGCGCTAGTTACTACCGCACTAAAAAAAATAGCAAGTCTTTCCATCTCTATCTTACTCATACTGCGTGATAGAGATAAAGATATTAGCTATCTCTTTTTATGCTGTGGTAACTAGCTCCAATACAGTCAAAATTGGCATTTTCCCAAAAGTTTATTTCTTATGGGATTTTAAATCAAATGCACAAACCTGTTAGACAGGGTTGAGTTGAAAAATCAAGCAAGTCTTGGCTTTAATGAACGAAAATAGATAAAAATCAGTTTGATTATTATGGAGGCTGAAATGAATTGGCCAAAAATGTCTTCCTTAACAAAAAAATTAATTAATTAATTAAAGAATATTTAGGAAAAAGCTATTGTCTATATAAATATATATACATATACATATTATAGTATGATATACATACATATATATTTGAAGATTGAATATTTTATAAAAATTAACAAATAAAATTGTAAAGGGAGCAAACTTGTCACACGGTCAAGCTATAACTATTGATTGCTTTCCAAAAATAGCAAACTTTTATCCTGTTTAACAACAAATAAACAAACAAAAATTGACAATTTTGTTATTATTAAATATTAGGTAAATACAGATTCACACAACACTGTTTCCTTTTTGAGATTATTTTTAATGTTTATTATAAATTATAACTCTTAAACAAAGTTGTCAATTTAAAAGGAAAAAAACGATAAATAAACGAATATTGTTATTGTAAATGTCAAAAGATCTTGTATGAGGATAAATAAATGTCTTACAAATAACAATAATAACAAATCACTTCAAGAATTTACCTTATTTTACACGATTCGATAAATTGGACAGTTTTCGATGGGACATGCGATACAAACGCTGCTATCACTGCTATTTTCAAGAAACAAAAATCACCCTAGATTTGTAACGAAAATCACTAAACTACACCTGGCAAATGGCGCCACTTTCAAACCAGCCAACTCTATACGAATTTTCTTCACACTAATCTACTTATTATTGATTATCTTTACTAATTATGACGGTTTTGTTGATTATTTAAGCCTTTTACCGGATCGAATCATAAATCGACGTGATGGCTTATTCGTGTAATTTTAAATAACTCATTATGTTGTACCAACATTAGAAAAGAAAATTACAGAATCGTTAAGGTGCGTTCAGAATAGTTATGTGAAAATCAACGTAGCCTTAAATTAATAATAGCACTCATTATAGACTCGTATAATATACTATTATTTTTTTCGTATGAGATATTTAATGTGTTGCCTAACTGGTTAGTATGCTAGAAGAGATATAAACGATACTAAATAAAGCGCTATCTAAATAAATACTAGATCTATAATTTGCGCATGCTCGAACGAGAATTATTTGACTTTTGACATTTGAGAGCTGTCATCGAGTTCGTTGTGTGTTTTGTTGGTTAATTTTGCGAATATTTCTGAAAATTCTGAAAATTTTAATTGATTTCTAATTGAAAATGACTGAGAAAGCCTCATCGATTCGTAATCAGTTATCGAACATCATAGCATCAGGAGGATCGCACAAAGATCAAGCAGAGAAGTTCGTAATTGTTGTTTTCCGTATACTGTTATTGTTTATTTAATATATTTTTTCTAGATATCGTGCAATATTAGAGAATATCCTAGCAGAAACTGGTAATGAACTAGTTGAAGGTTTACAAATTTTCATTGAAGCTAGTAGGTTTGCTTAATTTAAACAAAATTAAAAAATTATTAATTTATTGTATTATAGTTGTGAATGAGAATGTAAGTTTGGTGATTTCACGCCAAATTTTAACAGAAATCAGTACACATTTAATGAAACTACCCGATGATGTTTCAAAGACTGTTTCACATTATATGTTGGAAAAAGTCCAACCACGTGTGATATCATTTGAGGAACAAGTGGCCAGTATTCGTCAACACTTAGCTGATATCTATGAACGTAATCAAATGTGGCGTGAAGCTGCTGCTGTCCTAGTCGGTATACCGTTAGAAACTGGTCAAAAACAATACACTGTTGATTATAAATTAGAGACATATTTAAAAATTGCACGATTATATCTAGAAGATGATGATTCAGTACAAGCGGAAGCTTTCATAAATCGTGCCTCATTATTACAAGCTGAATCGCGTAATGAACAATTACAAATTTATTATAAAGTTTGTTATGCACGTGTCTTAGATTATCGACGGAAATTCATTGAAGCTGCTCAACGTTATAATGAATTATCTTATCGTGGTATTGTACATGAAGATGAACGTATGACAGCATTACGTAATGCATTAGTATGTACTGTATTAGCATCAGCTGGACAACAACGTTCACGTATGTTAGCAACATTATTTAAAGATGAACGTTGTCAACAATTACCAGCTGTTGGTATATTAGAAAAAATGTATTTAGAAAGGATTATAAGACGTTCAGAATTAAAAGATTTTGAAGCATTATTACAATTACATCAGAAAGCACGTACTATGGATGGTTCAACAATATTAGATCGTGCTGTTATTGAACATAATTTATTATCAGCTAGTAAATTATATAATAATATTAGTTTTGAAGAATTAGGTGCTTTATTGGAGATATCACCGAATAAAGCTGAAAAGATTGCCAGTCAAATGATCACAGAAGGACGCATGAATGGATATATTGATCAGATTGATTCAATTGTTCATTTTGAAAGTAAGTCTTTGATTATATCACAAACTATGAGTCATAAGTCATAAGTATATCTGTCAAGCGTGCATAAATCTACCAACAATGTTACCATTGGATAGGCAAGTTTTCTCTGCCACTCAGAATCTTATCACATTTTTCTTGAATGGAAAGCTTGAGGGCATGCACCTTGAAAAGTTCTATTCAACGCACTTTTATTTACAATAACTAAAAGTAAAATAATAAGTCAAAAAAAACCTTGAGAGATTGACTAAAGTAATAAAATTAGTCCTCAATAGATTCAGTAACAAACATCTTGACAGACGTACTAAAATATTGCAAGTGTAGTCTGTAAATTGACTTAAGAGATTGACTAATGTAATAAAATTAGTCCACAATAGATTCAGGAATAAACATCTTGACAGGCGTACTAAAATATTGCAAGTATAGTCTGTAAAGTGTTTTAAGAGATTGACTAATGTAATAAAATTAGTCCACAATAGATTCAGGAATAAACAACTTGACAGGAGTACTGAAATGTTACAAGATATTTGTTGAAAAATTACCTGTATTGTGAAAGACCCATTTTTTGGCAATTTTTTATTAAAAACATGTGATTTCTCTTATCCATGACGAATTTATATAATTTATTAGTCACAAGTGGCAATATTTCAAAACTTTTATTACTCAAGTCGATCTCTTAAGTCATTTTATAGACTGTAGTTAATGCTTTAAAAAGCCATAACAAGATAGATTTAAAGTCAAATATCCAATATTATCAATATATTCTTCCTGCAATTGATATTAAATTTTAAACATTTACTGATAAGGCTCAAATAATAGATTACGACATCTTAAGATACTCTTAATTGTCTTTAAAACTTATAAATCTGGATGTAGATTAAGTTTAATTTGACTTACCGCTCATTTACAGCGAATTCTCTAGTACTTATTCTATTTTTTTGTTAATTACAGCTCGTGAAACATTACCACAATGGGACAAACAAATCCAATCATTATGTTATCAAGTCAACTCAATCATTGAAACAATCACTAAAAATGAACCGGAATGGATATCAAAAGTGATGGAAGAACAAATGGTATCTTGAATTTTTTTTTGTTCCAAAATTTATTTATAATATAATATTGTAATGAAACAAGCTTGAAGTAGATTTTTTTCTAATTCCTTTGGAAACAAAAACAAGCCTTAAAGAATTGAAAAAAAAACGATAACATTACAATAGCTTCGATTTGTTTCTGGATAAATAATAAAGCTTCAGAAACCAATGGTGCTTTTTATATCGAAGTTGTTGAAATAATTAAGGGTAAATATAGTGATTATATCCTTTTTTTATACTAAAAAAAGTCCTTTAAAAGAACAAAATATTAATATCTACAATTACATCAAGTCATTTTTGTAATTATTTGTGGTTTCTACCATTTCACTTATTTTTAACTTTTTTTTATATATTTTAGTAACTTTCTTATAATGTGACAACAATTAAGCTTCCAATTCTAAAGCAATACCAATTTTGTGGCCACCATTATTGAAGTTCTTGCCATCAATTAAAGCTGATAATGTTAAAGTAACACCTATTTAAACCAAAAGAAAAAAGAAAAATTATTAATTAGAATTAATTAAGATTTTTCTTTTATAATACCTTCGCGTAAACGTTGTTGATAACCCAAACCAACTTGACTGGCATTGTTAACTTTAGCACGTACTGAAGCAGTTTCATCTAAATCGTATTTTGCACCAATACCCAACTTTGTATTATTACCATTCGGTGTCCATGCCAATGAGATGCCGGTTTGTAGTTCTGGTGAAATTTTCTGATAGATTGAACCGCCAAATTCTTGACCATCATCACTAAAAAAGAAAAAAAAACATCAAATTAACGAAAATTTAAAACAAAACTTTTCACTTACACATTAGTATGTAGGGTAAAATCACCAGTTGTAAAGCCTAATGCGAAATTATTCTTGATCAATTTCGATTTGCTAGCATCGAAAGCTGTTTGATAGCCGGCTAACCAGCCTTGATGACCGACAACAGCAGCTGCACGTACTAATGGACCTTGAGCATTCAAATCAACATCACAATTCAATGAGACTATATCATTAGAGAATGACGATTTAACACGGGCAGCTTTACTGCCAGTTTGTGGTGAGAAATTCACTTCAGCTGCTAATTTTAAACCGCGCAATAATTGATCTTGTACAGATATCTCTGTACCTAATGTATTATCAGTATTCCATTTTTCAGTAAATGTTAAACCATACTCTTTTATTTTGTATTTTGTTTCTAAAGTACCGAAAACTTTACCAGTTTCTTGATTAGATGTACCACCAGTACTGAATTCAACACCGGACTCAGTTTTTGTTTTACAATTTAATTTTATTAAACCAAAATGATAGCCATTATTGAAAATATCTCTTGCATTCTTGCCAAGATCTGAATACGACGGAGGTGCCATTATCTAACAACAAAAAAATAAAAATCTACTAAAAAGAATTAAAACGAAAGATAAACAATATCGGAATCGTACACACAATTCTCCAAATATTTTCAACGCAATAGACACACTTAATTAATTAGAATTATGTATTTACTAATTAAAACACAAAATTATGCGCAATTTTAATTAAATTTCGTGCCTGAAAAAAATAAAGACAGTCGAAACGCCACCTAGCGTACAGGTCACAAACTAATTTCGGTGACGTCACAAATCATGGGGCAATATGGCGGCAGACCCCCCGGATACCCCTACTGTTAAAATAAAACCTATTTTTAGATTAAAAAACAAATTTCGTTTTGTTGTTGTTCTTTAATTAAAGTCTCCAAACTATTTCCTAGTGGACTACAATAAGAAATACTTGTTGTCTTTTTTTCTTAATGAATATTTTAATAATCAACCCACCCCTGATTCTCTTACATAACAATTGCTAACCACTATCACTTGATTATCTAGAAAAATTAACGAAACTCATGGAAAAATTCGTATTTTCTAAAATTTCTAATTAAAAATACCAAAATGTTCAATAAATTCACAGTAATCGTTAATGAATATGAAAGGATCAAGTAGAAGAGATTAGAACTTACAAAATTCATCCAAGTGTAATTAAAATTAACGAAAATTACTTTATTTACTTACCAATTATTAAGTAATTAATAGAAGTATTAAATTTAATTATTGGAGATGGTGGAAATTGTGAAAACGTGATAGAACAAACCGGTTAACTGTGGAAGAATCGTTCAACCCGGCGATTATTTCAAGAACTCGACATACATGAATGCGGCGTTGTCAAGTCGTCCATCAAAGTTGATAAAAACCACCACAAGATGTCTCTAGTTTAGATAAAAATGCAACAAATCAGAACAAAAGAAGAAAATAATCCACTCCGTTGATTGAAAATTTAATATTATAGATGTATTTAATAGATGAAGATGTTCAGAAGCTGTAAATTTTTTTCTAGGATCTAGCATGACGATTTTTGAGTAGTCGATAAGACAGAAATCTGCCACAAATCGGCGCCTAATTTAAATTTATTTAACCATAAGCTAATGCGCTAGCTGAAAATGACTAACAATAAGATTTAATCATTAGAAATAATTTAACAATCTTTTAAGATACATAATTTTTTTTAATAAGTGTGGCTGTGATAGTCGATAAAGTAGAAATATTGATATGTAAAGTAGCTAATTTAAATTTTACTAGATTTTCTCGCATAAATAGTGAAAACAATTGTTCGTAAACTAGTCAACAATCGAATTATTGGTAGAAAGTGAAATTTTGTAAGAATTTATCAATTTTTTGTGAAATAAAGCGAGTGACATCTAGCGGATAAAATACTACTACTCTAAAAGGGGGTAACATTGGACGGAAAATTGACAGATACAAAATTCGGTTAATTTAATTTTTAAATATCTGCTATACATAATGCCTAACACAAAAAAAATATTGCAATAATCATCAATAAATTTCATTTATCAGTATTTGTAAGCGTAATGAAGTGGCTGACACCTAGTGGATAAAAATTGAACTACTCTAATAAGGAAGCAGTGGCGTTCTCTGACGTTTCCGTCTCTTTGAAACCGTAAATTATCTCAAAAATTGAATGAAATTATTGGAAAATTCGAATTAATTCTTATACAATAGAAAACTTGCGAGTGTAAGATAATTCAAATCATTTTTTCTGATAGAACTTTTTTTACATAAATTAAATTATCCAGCGCTGAGACTTGGCAATGCTGATTTATTAATCGATAAAGTAGAAATCCTAGTATAATTGGAGGCTAATTCGAATTCTCCTTTAATTTTTGAAATATTATCTAAAAATTGATATAATAGTGTAAGAATTGATAAAATTGATAACAGATTATCAATCAACAATTAAAATTTTTATACATTTGTTGTGTATTTTAGACAATTGCCGTATTATACGTGACATTATAAGGGGTTGTAATGGTGATCGTTATGAATTTATTGATTTTTTTCCATAAAAGAAACAGTGTGAATTTATAGAAGAATAACATGGATGAAATTACAATAAAATCGGAAATAAAACAAGAACCATGTGAAATAATCGATGATAATCTTGATATTGATTGTAAAATTGAGCAAGATAATAGTGATGATAATGATTTTAAGAAAATTGATGAAACTGTAATTAAATTAGAGAATGATACGACAGCGTATCGTTGTAATCAATGCGAAAAAATTTTCGAAAAATTCCACAATTATAAAATCCATAAAAAACAACATTTTATCGAGAAACGTACATGTAAACTATGTAAACTCACATGCCAATCAATTAGTAAATTACAAGTACATATGAATACACATTTAGGTATAAAACCATTTAAATGTAATGAATGTAATAAGAGTTTTGTGTGTAATAATCAATTGCGTTTACATGCACGTTGTCATTCAACTGAGAAAAAATACATTTGTAATAAATGTAATGAAGCATTCCGTTATTTAGGCTCGTTAAGAAGCCATATGATACGCCACAATAATGTTAAATTACAAGAATTCAAATGCCAGGTAATAATGGTGGATGCGCCGGGTATTTTTTTTTTAAATTTAAAACTATTATTTTAGGATTGTGGATATAGTTCGTCAACACTACAAAATCACCACAAACACCTGAAAAGTCACGGTAGAAAGATCGAATTTAAATGTGAATTGTGCAAGGCGACTTTCAATAGTGATCGCAATCTACAAACTCATTTGAATACACATAAAGAATTACAATTTCCATGTGAATATTGTAAACGTATCTATCAATCATTGTATCGTTTAAAACGGCATATAAAACGTGCTCATATACCGAATGTGTGCGATCAATGCAATCAAATCTTTTATGATCGTTCATTATACACGAAACATATAAAAGAACATTATAACGATAAACAATCATCGATTTGTCAATATTGTAATAAAAAATTCGATAAATTTAAAAATCTAAGTGAACATGTACGTTTACAACACAAAAACGATGGTAATCGACATGAATGTAATCTATGTGAGAAAACATTTATAAATTCATCATTATTACGTAATCATAGAAAAACACACGATAAATGTTTTAAATGTAAATATTGTAATAAACAATTCAGTTCACGTTACAATTTAGAGATACATAATGTTACACATACAGGTGAGAAGAATCATAAATGTTTAATATGTGGTAAATCATATACAACAAAGACGAGTTTAAAGAATCATCAAGCTACACATACTGATTTACGTAATTATAAATGTGAACAATGTACGAAAATGTTTAAAACAAATCGTCGATTATACGTACATAAATTATCACATGCAATCGATGAGAAATATGAATGTGATATATGTAATGCAAAATTTCGTGTTAAACAATATTTAAAATATCATATGAAGAAACATTCAAATATTAAACCATATGAATGTAAATTGTGTAATAAAACATTTAAACATAAGAAATCATGGTTGAAACATGCTGAACATGATCGTTATGATAATTTAGCTGAATTACGTAGTAAAATTGGAGATTTTCATTGTGATTTGTGTAAGATACATTTTGAGAATCGTACGAATTATTTAGAACATCAACGTTTCAAACATTCCACTGATAACAATAAGGAGATAATTGTTAAATAATAGTGTTATTTGTGATTTGCTTTCAATTAAACAGATTCACCACTATTTTGTGTATTTTGTATCTTTCAAATTTGCCGCCAAATTCCAAAACTTCTATCTTTATCTTATCCATTTTTGATTGAATAAAAACAAAGATGGAGTGTTATCCACAGCACTCTAAAAAATTGATTTCTGTTTAGTTTGGTATTGCATCTGTTTTTTTCGTTTATTATTATTATTATTATTATTGTTTTATTGTAAGTATACAAGCAAATCGACAAAAATATTTGTCAGATCCATAGAAATAGCAAGAGTAACAAAGATGGAATATGTAACGCCACTGCTTCGATTATCTATTGTTTATATTACCAACACCTACTCTGATTGCAATAATTATCCTGTTTACTTCCATTAATTAAAAATTGATCAAAATTTCTAATTGTTTCAATTGTTAAAAATAAAAATTTCCAGACGTCATAATTATTGCCCAATTGTTTTACCTAAATAATTAGAATATAATTATTGTTTATAAAAATAAACGATCTAGTAACAAATCGTTTGGTGTATTTGTTGTTTTTGTTTGTTTCAATTGTTAAAAATAAATATTGCAAACTTGATCAAAACATAAATGTCCTTGAATTGCTGAAAATATTCACCAATTGTTTATAATCACGTGATCTATATAATTGTTAATGATTGGTGTATTATGAGCGTGCCCTGCGTGACGCCATTGCGCATTCACAGTGATTACAAAATGCCGTCAGAGTCTAAACCATTGTTGACAACTCAAACAGAAAAACCAAATCATTATTCGTAAGTTTAATAGAATTTCATTAATTTTAATTGATATTATTAAAAAAATTATTATAAAATTTAATCATTTTATCATTAATTTAATATTTATATATATATTTATGTATATTTTTTGTATAGTTATTTGAAAGAGTTTCGTGTCGAGCAATGCCCGCTCTTCTTACAACACAAATGCACACAACATCGTCCATTCACCTGTTTCCATTGGCATTTTATGAATCAACGCCGTCGACGGCCTGTACGACGTCGTGATGGTACATTTAATTATAGTGCTGATAATTATTGTACAAAATATGATGAAACAACAGGAATCTGTCCTGATGGAGATGAGTAAGTGGCGACCTTTTTTGGTTAGTTTATAAACTGTCATAAAATGTACACATCTCATATATCAATAAACTTTATTATTATAACTATAATAAATATGTGGGTGTGGACAATTAAAATTCTATAGGAAATTTTTCGAAAAAAAAAACAAAAATAAACAAATGACAGTCGAACTAACCACCATTACTATCTTCTTTTGTTCTTTAATTCCTTTTAAAACTATTGTTGATAAAAATCAAAGTAGGCTATACAACATTTGACAGTATTAACAATTGTTTACCTTCTAAATTTCCTTATTGTTATCTTTTAACTTAAATAATCTATTAATTGATTGATTAATTAGAATTTGATATTAGATAATTTAATAATATCAACAATTAGGTGTTTATATTTAGATAATTATTACAAAATCAAAGTTGGCATAATTGATAATATTTGTCATTTTATTAAAGAAAATATTGCAACAATGAAAAAAAAAGAAACAATCAAGCTTTTAATCGTTTGTCAATTTTTTTTGTAATTATTTTATGAGATCAAAGTTGGCTGATAATATTTTGACAGTATCAACTATTGTTTTTTTAAAATTCTTATGTTAATCAATTAATTATTGCAACAATTGATTAAAATATGTCAATTATTATTATTATTATTAATTTAATTAAAAACTGCTTTCAACAAAAAAACGAGGTATAGAATGAAACAATTGACTGTCTTTGAAATTTGTGTAAAATCACAACTACATCATAGTTGGCTGATTAGATTTAATTATTACGTTAATTAATTGAAAATGAATGTAATTTCATTATAAAACAGTTTCGATTATTATTATTATTATTATTATTGATTAAAGGTACTATTTAATCGAAATGCAACAATGTAATTAGTAGAACAAATGAATGTGCTTTGAAATTTCGGTTAAAATTATTACCAAATCATAGTTGGCCGATAATTTTTTGACATTATCAACAATTATTTGGCCACTTCTTTTTTTTCAATTTTTATGTTAATTAGATTTTTATAGCTGATAAATTAATTATTACATTAATTAAGTGGTAATTAAAGTAATTTCATTTTAAAACAGTTTAAATTAGTATTATTATTATTAGTGATTAAAGGTACTATTTAATCGAAATGCAACAATGTATAAAGAGTGTACAAAAGTACTTCATTTTTCAGTTGGCTGTGCCTTTCTTACGTAGTATCGTAACTTGATTCATACTTTATTAAATTTGACATTTGTAAATGTATTGCTCAATTTACTGAATCAAGCTACGATACTACGGAAGAAAGGCACAGTGAAATACCTATTATGAAACAAATGAATGTGCTTTGAAATTTAAGTTAAAATTATTACCAAATCATAGTTAGCTGATTAGTTTTCAATTAATTAATTAGTTAATAGATTTATTTTTCTGTAAAAAATAATAATTAATAGTTGAAGTGCAACAAATGATGATCAGTTTTTTTTCTATATTTATTTACTTGTTTTTTATTTGATTTTCAATCTAAAATATCACTAGATCAAAGTTGACTGTTAATATTTTGACAATATCAACAATTGTTTTTCCACTAATTTTTTTTTCCAATTTTTATGTTAATAAATTAATTATTGCAACAATTGATTAGAATTAAAAATAATATCAATTATTATTATTAATTTAATTAAAGACTAAATACTATCAAATCAAAATGCAACGATACATAGAATGGAACAATTGACTGTCTTTAAAATTTGTATAAAATTATAGTTGGCTGATCAGATTTTGATAGTTGACAAATTAATTATCTCGTTAATTAATTGCAAATTGAAGTAATTTAATTATAAAACATAGTTTCGATTATTATTGTTATTGATTAAAGGTAATATTTAATTAGAATACAATAACGTAAATAATGAAACAAATGAATTTGCTTTAAAACTTAAGTTAAAATTATTACAAATCATAGTTGGCTAATTAGTTTTGACACTACCAACAATTGTTTTTCTTTTTTTTTTAAGATTCGATTAATCAATTAGTTAATAGATTAATTATCTATAGAAAAAAATAATTAATAATTAAAGAAGTGCAACATTTGAACAAATAATGGTCAATTTTTTTCTACGTATTTATTTGTTTATTATTTAATTTTTAATTTAAAATGTTTATAGATCAAAGTTGGCCATTAATATTTTGACAGACTTTTAATTATTGTTTTTATAATTTACCTATTTTACGTTAATTATTAATTGATTAATTAGTTAATTATTAAACGTGTAAAAAATAATATATTTATTAGTTGATTTTTAAAATAAGTATTTTCGTAGTCTTTAATTTTTTTTATCGTTTTATTAGATTTCTTAATTAATAAATTGATTATTATTCTATTATTGTTGTAGTTGCCCATATTTACATCGTACAGCTGGTGATACAGAACGACGTTATCATTTAAGATATTATAAAACATGTATGTGTGTACATGATACAGATTCAAGGGGTTATTGTGTTAAAAATGGTTTACATTGTGCATTTGCACATGGTAGTCATGATCATCGACCACCTGTTTATGATATTAAAGAAATACAAGCAATTGAATCAGGTGATGCTGATGGTACTGGTACATCAAATGGACCAAATGCATTAGATAAAGAACGTAATTTAATGAATGAAGATCCAAAATGGCAAGGTATTATAATTATAATAATATAAAATGGATAGAATTTAATTTTTTATTATTGTTGTCTGTTCTCACTAAAAAAATTAAATTGTATTTACTGATAAGAATACAGTAAACCATCGATTTAACTGGATTGATTTAAACTGATCAATATTTAATAATTACAAGTTTTTCTACAGTTTTGGAAACATTCCAGGTGCAAGTATATGAAAAAAACAGTAAAATACAGTCTTCTTTATAGTTAAAAAAAAAACTAAAATTACCTCTTATTTCGCCATATAGAATTGCAACAATTTAAAATGATTATCACTCCACTATAACTAAATTTATTAATAAATTGATAATTAGATGATGCAAAATCTAATATGAGGAAGTAATAATGTTTTGCATTTTTAAATAGAATAGAATAATAATTAATTTTTAAATAGAATAGAAAGAATAATTTATTGAATTTAGTGTTAAATCGAAGAGATACTGTATTATATGTTGGTCTATTTCGATAAATTCTGAACAAATTACATAAACAAAAACATTATTATTATTACTCAATTGACATGTGGACTAAATTTTTTTGATTTTAATCAAAATTTTTAATTACAGACACAAATTACGTGTTGCAATGTTATAAGACAGAACCTTGCAAAAGACCACCAAGATTATGTCGGCAAGGTTACGCTTGTCCACAATATCACAATAGTAAAGACAAGCGACGAAGTCCTAGGAAATATAAATATCGGTGGGGTTATTTATTTATTTTTATTTTTTCATTGATTATATTTTCATATTAATATAATTATTACAACAATAATTATTGTTATAATAATAATAATTATTATTATTATAATTTTATGAAATTATTTAATTTTTTTAATAGATCAACACCTTGTCCTAATGTTAAACATGGTGAAGAATGGGGTGAACCAGGCAACTGTGATTTAGGTGATTCTTGTTCCTATTGTCATACAAGAACTGAACAACAATTTCATCCAGAAATTTATAAAAGTACGAAATGTAATGATGTACAACAATCTGGTTATTGTCCTAGGGGTGTTTTTTGTGCATTTGCTCACGTTGAACGTATGTATTTTCTCTATATTTTATATATTTAAAAATTAGAAACACAAGGTGTGCTCTAGTGATGGATCATTAGAAGTATAAGAAGTTACTGAGATTTGCTATACAGGGTGATTCAAATTCGGGTCTATGCATGGGGATCTCGGAAACGGTAAGAGATACGAGAATGGTTAAATTGGGGCAAAGTTACATAATCCGAGGGTCAACATAATGGACCAAAGAAATCAAGGATATCTTGATTGGTTCTCTAAACATTTAGAAATAATCAAAAGTTTCGAAATCCGATTTTATTTTTTTTCAGCCTTATTTGAGAAAATATTGCGAAACGAATACCACATCTTCATTGCAACTTTTAAATTGCTATCTGATGGTGCACACAGATTTCCGATACAATACACCGTTTTTTTTCAGGTCTATGGGCAACATTTTTTTCTAAATACGGACCTGTCTTTTTTTATAATTTTTGAAATCCCTACATAGTTCTACATACTATGCTGTTTTTGTTTGGATCGAATTCAAATGTTTTGTTCAGAAAAAAGCCTTTCAAAAATTTCTATTTAGAGCTTTTCAGATTGATTTTATTTATTTAGTTATTACAATTTACGTGATATTTTTATACTTTAAGCGTCAATTTTATCAAAGAAAACTAGAGACGACCACATAAAAATATTTATTTCTGTATTACACTCATTTTATACGACAGAAATTACATTTTGGATTGAAACTTATATAAAATCGAATTTCGGAAATTTTGTTATTTCCGAATATTTAGAGAACTAATCAAGATATCCTTGATTTCTTTGGACCATTATGTTGACCCTCTGATTATGTAACTTTGCCCCAATTTAACCATTCTCGTATCTCTTACCGTTTCCGAGATCCCCATGCATAGACCCGAATTTGAATCACCCTGTATAGCCGTTTTTCCATCTGAACCACATTTGTTCTAGCAACCCTCTATAACTTCAAATATATGAATAAGGGGTAGCTATAACAATAAAAATAATTTCTAGAAAAAATTCAAGGGGCATAACGGCTGTATACCAAATTTTATCAACGTTCATTGAATAAAACTTCTTATACTTTTAATGGCCCATCCTTTTGAATCGCTCTTTATATTATTATATTATTTATGGTATATGAAACATTCTAAATAATACATAATTTGATATTTATAGAAGAAATGGCTGTATCTAGAGATACAGGTGATACTGGTACAAATTTAGGTGATTTATTATCAAATGTATTAGCTCCAACAAATTCTGATAAGAACAAAGATAAAAGTAGTGATAGTTCAGTAAGTTTTTTTAATAAATTATTATTTATATTATTGAATATAAACTTAAATTTTTTATTTTAAATAGAATGGTAGTAGTGAAGCTAGTGAGTCAGCATCAACATCATCTGTAGGTTCAAATTCATCACATAGTAAAGCACCTGGTTCACAATTAACACATAAAGCATTGCCATTTGGGCGTTTATCGTTTGGTTTAGAAAGTAAATTAACAGCAATTGATAAAGATCCAACTTTAGGTAGGATTGTTTGTTGGCAAAAATTTAATAATTCACTTAAAATTACAGGCTTTATTTTTAAATGAAATATAATTGTAATTCCTAATTATACTAACGTTTAATCGATTGCTTGTAACTCTGGATTACTTCTTTGTTAGGGTACGTACATGCCAAGGATGTTCGATGAACTACGATGGATATTTAGCGCGATTACGATCATGAATGGATTTACCTAAAGGGTGAACCAACAAATTTTTTAAATCAATAAAAAAATTGTCTTTTTTTGCTTTTACAACGTAACAATCTTATAGTTATTTCGTTTCAGTTATGAGAACATAGATAAGAGCGAAAAAAAATTATAAAATTTTTCGGTTCACCCTTTAAGTTAGTAAACTGCTGAGTCTTCTAGCTTTTGGCTAAATATCCATCATTGATCATCGACCATCCTTGGCATGTAAATACAGTTAGGATTGTTCAATGAAAATTTTAAGTGAATCATTTTTAGTGGATTATTTTAAGAATTGTGATTGATCTATTTTGTTCTCAGATACTTTAGAAAGAGAACAAAGAAAACAAGCAATTAGGTACGAATATTCCAGTTTAGCACAAACGTCATATTTTAGTAATGCTAATGATACGGTCGGAAGTGTTGTAGGTAAGTTATTTTTTTCTTTAAGATGGTCAATTCGAGCAAAACTTCCAGTAGTTGTCAATCGATTCGACAAATATTTGAAGAATTTGTCAAAGGGGTCCCTGGAGACTATTTTAGCAAAATTAGAACCTCGTAGGTCATTTGTAAGTTGGTTAAAAAACGATCCTTTTGGAGACAATGTCGCGATTTTCAAAATCCAGCAAAGCACGAAAAACGTCTGAAAATGGCTCTTAGATCCTCCCAACAGTGATATTTTTTCTTTCTCCACTGCACTCGAGAGAAAATGCGAAACATTTCCACTTGTTTCAGAATAAAATGGGAAAAAACACTGTTGGGGGATCTACGAGTTATTTTTAATCGTTTTGTGTTTTGGTCGTTTTTGAAAATCGTGACATCGTTATAAACGAGTGGTCTTTGACTAACTTCCTAATAAGCTATTTTGCTAAAATAGTCTCCTAGGAGTTTTGCTCGAATTGACCATCTTAAAAAGAGACCCTGTACAGTTTTCAGTATTAATTATATGTTTTTTTCTTGTCTTTGTATTAATGAAGGGAATGCATTGGATGAATTGAGTTTAGATGATCCATTAAATTTATCAAGCTTAGATCGTGAATTAGAAACGGAATCACCAACTGTAGCAAATTCAATATCAGTTGGTTTAGCATCATCTGGTTTATTAGGTAGTTCAGCACCAGTAAACATTCCTAGTTCATCACGTACAGGTGGTTTAAGTGGTTTTAGTCCAACAAATAATAGTCCATTACAAGGTTTACCACTTAGTTTTACATCAACAACAGCTGGTCGTTATTCACAAACAACACCTGGTACATCAACAACAACAGATACAATAGATTTTTTAAATCATTCACAAATACAATTAAATAATAGTGCTGCAGCAGCAGCGGCAGCAGCCGTTAAAATGAATTCATATCAAAATTATTTTGATTTTTCAACAACACAAAGTATATCACCATCATCAACAAGAAATCATAATAATTTTAATATATCACCAAATATGGCAACAGCAGCAGCTATTGCTAGTAATAATATGGAAACAACATTATTACGTGATGAATTACAAACAATTAAATTACAATTAAATAATACAGAAACACGTTTACAACAATCACGTAATGATTGTCATTTATGGCAACAAAATGCTGAAGAGGCACAACGTAAAGCGCAATTAACTGAAACAAAATTAAATGATACAATGATGCAATTAAATAATTTACGACAAGAATATGAAAAATTACAAGGTGGTCCACACATACGTTCATTAAGTAAAGTATCTGAATTAAGTAAATTACCATTGAGTGTATTAAAAAATCTACATGCTCAATTAAAACAGGATGTTGAAGAAATTGAAAAAGTTTTATATAGGGAAACAGCATCAAAATGTATGGTATGTGAAGAACGTAATAGAACTGTTACATTAAATTGCAATCATTTTGTATTGTGTAATAATTGTGCATTAACACAAAGTGAATGTCCATATTGTCAGACACCGATCAATTTAACTAATAATATGTGAATTATTCTATTTTAAAAAAAAATCCTTAAATAAACAACAAAAAGAATAATACATAACGATATTTACGGATTATATAACGTTAATAATTGAGGAGATAAAATTATTACAATACAGGACTTTTACAAAATGATATATATGTTACATAAATTTTAGGTATATATTATTTAGGTACAAGAAATTTATTGCAATTTTTCATTTACAATAAGGAAAAGTTGCAATAAATTTTAATTTAGTAAATTCTAGGATTATATCTGAAGTGAAATAGTGTCAACAACAAATTGTAGTTTTTCCGATTCTTGTTTTTTTTTTCAAAATGTTTTACGAATTGTTACGATTAATTCCGTAATTACGATATTATTATTATTATTATCAATATTATTATTGTTGCTATGATAAGTAACAAAAATAGATTTGTTTTGGGTAAAACGTTTGAGCAACTCTTTAATTGATTGATAACAGAAAATATGAGGGCCGTATTGGTAAAATTTTATAAAATTTCACAACAAATCGATACACTAGTTGCAACACTAGTCTTATATATTTTTTCTTTTGTTTATTATAGTTTTGGCATTCAATGTCTTTATTTACAACAAGTGTTATTTACATACGGACCCATTAATCTTATTATTATTATTATGATTATTATTGTTAATTGAGTTAGTTAGTTAGGATTTTCAAATTGTTTTTTTTTTAATTATTATTGCTGCACTGTTTTCTAAGCAAATCCACTAAAATCTAAAACAAAACATATCAGATTTGGTTTTTACGATAAAAAAGTAGGTATATTTTTTATACTTGTATGAAATTAACAGAAAATTGTGATTTTGTTTTTTTAATAATGGGAAGATTTAAAAGTGCAGCATTGAAATATTAGGATTTTTTAATTAATTCATTTTTTTATGTAAGTGGAGAGAAAAATGAATATCATGACTGATGCAATTGTATTTATTTTTTAAGCTTTCTATACGGAATTCTTGTTTTTTTTTTTTTTTGTTTGATAATTAGCAATTCTATTGAATATTTTTAAAATTTCCGTCATTTTTTTTAAGTTAGTTTAAAATTAATTTCAATCAAATTAAATGTTAATTGATTAAATATCAGTATCGGTTAATTTGATTGAAATTAATTTAGTGTTTTGGTTTTGAAAGTTGTGAAATTTTACAATGTGGTTTTTCCAAAAATAGAAATAACCCAAAACAAACAAGAAAATGATGGAAATCATAATAATTGAGAAATATTCAAAATACACATTATATTACTTATATTTATAGGTAGGTAGTTTTAATAAATTATAATAATAAAAGTAGTGGGCCTATAGTTATTATAATAACAATAAATACAAAACAAGAGATGGAAAATGTAGCAATTTTTAGAATATTTTCTTGTAGTTGATGGTGTTTTTTTTTACAAGATAAACTACCGTAATTTTTATTTATCTGTCGATTTAATTTGCAGCAAAATTAATTTATAATATCTATTTGTCCATTGCAATTTTCAAAACATTCGTTATATTTTTTAAATATTGTTAGATTGTTTATAATTTAAAGTCTTTAATTTCGATCATTTAACTTGAAAAATTAGAATTCTCGGTTTTTTGCTTAATTTCCAAAATATTGATGACCAACAACACAAACACTGTAAATAAATACAATTACAATTTCTTCTTTTTTGCTTATTTTGTTCTAATTGATTATTTATTCATTTTTAATTGATCAGTGTTTCAGTGTTTGTTGTTTAGTAATAAATTCGGGTATTTCCAAAAAATTATTCCATTAGGCAACGAAATCTCTAGTTTTGTTTGCAACTTACTTTCTTTTTCTTCGTCTTATTATTATTATTGGAAAATTAATATATATAGAAGTACAAAATTGGATATTTTACAAACAAACTTAGAATATTTTTGGCAATATTTTAATGTGAGTGAGTGTGTTGTGGTAGTGTTTTATAAAAGACATTTTTTAAAAAATTCAATCAAAATAAACATTTATTAAAAATATCCTAATATAATAAACATGCATATACATAAAATATTAATAAAAATTTAAGGATTAATGTATATCGTTGGTTTGTTCTTTTTTTTAATCTTGGATTTACAAATTCGTTTCATTGTAATTATCCCATTATTATTATTATAATGTTTATTATATCATATTATGATTATATCTTTAATTATATGATTTCAATTATTGTCATTAAAATAAAATTGTGAATTTTGAGTACTTTCATTGTTGTCCAAAATATTTTTCGATAGAAATACGATCGATTTTTGACCCAAATTATAAGGCGAGCTTTGTATAAAAGTGTAATTGTGTATTTTATGTTGCCTACATACAGGCGTACAATGTCGTGAATTTGGGCACGTAAGGTCGTAGCTTGATTCGATCACTTGTTTTTTATTAGAGAAAAACACCAACTAATCTCACATGTAATATAAAATATGAATTAAGCTACGCCTACATGAAAACATTACATACTCTTGGTATAGTCGTAGACTCAAAATAGTGAATCAAAGTTATAACTGGAACATACAGAGGAAATAATCCACTGTAAAATCTGTGAATAGGATAAACTGTAAATGATCTGCTTCTATTTACAGAATGTATAGTGGAAAGCTTCCATTGTAGGTCTTAACTGAAAAGTAATTTGACACTTAATATAAGATTCACAATTTCCAGTCGACAGCTATACAACAAGCAACGAAAGATTGCCATATTCTACAACTTTACGTCAAGTTAGCTGATTTTATATGACAAACTAACACATTAGAGTTCTTTTTAGTTGATCTTTTATTGTATAAGCATTACTATTACTGATTTATTATATGTTGATATGACGTAAAAGGAGCACTAGCATAAAGAGCTAGAGGCATTTTTGTCGAAGAAATTATGATTAAAGGTTTTGGTCATCAGTCATCATCTGATTATTCTAACAATAAAATAAATTTGATCTCTATTAGATAAAACCTTTTTTATATGGGATGTTCAATGTGTTGCCAGTGAAATGTGAAACTAGGAAAAGCGCTATCCACATCAATACTAAATCTATGAGTCATATAAATTTCACGTCAATTTGGCAACACTGAATTGTACGATCTATCTAACCTTAAAACGAATTGACCTCTTGTAAAGCCCAAAGAGCCCCTCAAAAAAAATGCCAGAAGTCCTAGTTGATTCTACAACTTTCAAAAAAACTATCGGGTACGTAAATAAATCACTTAATTAATCAATTTTTTATATAAATCTATTATTATTTATAGTAATTCTGAATTAAGTGTCATTCATTTTGCTGCCGATTGGGCTGATCAATGTCAACAAGTTGATGATCTATTAGATACATTATCAAAACATAAAGATTATAAAAATATAAAATTTTATAAATGTTTAGCTGAATCATTACCTGAAATATCTTTAGATTATAAAATTGAAGCTGTACCTGTTGTGATCATCTACAGATCAGGCAAATTAATTGAACGAATCGATGGAGCAGATGCTGCACGTATCACAGAAAAAATTCAAATGTTAATTACACAATCCGGAGATGTTCCACAACAACAACAACAACAAGAACCATTAGAAGAACGTTTAAAAAAACTAATCAACAAAGCACCGGTTATGTTGTTTATGAAAGGCGATAGAAATACACCACGTTGCGGATTTAGTCGACAAATTGTCCAAATATTAAACGATACAGGGTTTGTATTATACACAATTATTAGGTGTACAACGGTATTTCAAATCCCAATTGACTGTCTTTCGTAACTTGGTTCGGACACTTGAAAAATATATTAACAAATGTCAAATGCAATAAATTATGAATCAAGTTACGATACTACGTAAGAAAGGCACAGCGAACTATGACCGTTATAAACCGCGTATTATATCGAGTGTTCTATGGTATTTCTTGTAGTTGGCTGTGCTCTTGGTCGTAGTTTGGTTCGGCTATTTGAAAAATACATTCCCAAATTTCAATTGTGAACCAAGTTACGATCTATGTTACCAAAAGCACAGCTAACTACGATGTAAAATACCGTTGTACTATTATAAATTATATAAACTAATTTACGGATTAATTAATTAGGGCGTCGTATGAAACTTTCGATATTCTAACAGACGAGGAAGTGCGTCAAGGTTTGAAAACATTCTCTAATTGGCCGACATATCCACAACTGTACGTTAAAGGTGAATTAATCGGCGGTTTAGATATTGTTAAAGAAATGTTAGCCACCGATGAACTTGCAACAATCCTAAAAACAACCTAAATTTGTGTTTTTTTTTTTATTTAATTTAAATAGATAACTTCGACTATATTAGTGATTTATTTATGCATTGAATGATATTGTTGTACATTCCAGATTTTTTAAATTCAAACAACAAACTTGTAATGATTTACTAAATTCTGGAATTGCAATTAATCTAACTAATTGTCCATCAATGCCTTTACAGATTTTCGTACGGAATTCTGATTGATTTCCAGCAAATAAAACATGCGGACATTCATCGATAATAAACGGATCAGATTCATAGAATGGATAACAACCTAAAGTATCCGGAGCTGTTGGTATTAAATGATTCCATTCCAACAGATTCTCCATCACTTCTAGACAATCTGTAAATTCGGAATAACGCTGAATATCGCGTACATTTTGTCCGGATGTACCTAAAAGACGTGTACCACCAATCGAACAAAAATACGGATTTGTTACATTATTTAAAGATTTGTATTGATATGAATTGGGGAATAGACAATGATGCATCGGTTTTTGTGGTAGGATATGATTAGATGGATCATTCTCGCCGGCCATCACATCCACATCGATAATCTGACACAATTTCAATAGGAATTTATCGAGAATTTTTACAGCTTCTATATTATCCATCGATTCCGGTTTTCTCGACAACATCGAAATTGACGATTTTGTTATTTCGTTAATATTCCGTACACTATTACCGGCTATTATAACACGTACAATA
This sequence comes from Mylabris sibirica, assembly GCA_039776855.1. Lineage (NCBI taxonomy): Eukaryota > Metazoa > Arthropoda > Insecta > Coleoptera > Meloidae > Mylabris > Mylabris sibirica. The sequence continues at coordinate 10,938,115 of CM077842.1, read as the reverse complement.
TCCACCGATTGAATACCGTTGAATTCACCGAAAATACCATTCAAAAAATGTACGAATAAATCTAAAGTTATTGAGAATTTCGTGAAATTAATTAAATCTAAACCGGATAATAGAATTACATAAGAATCTTTCTCGATTATCGGTCGTTCGATTTGTTGACGATAACCGGCAAATGTATAATCTTCAACTTGAAATTTTCCTTTACCATCATCACAGCCTAGAAGAGCGCACGGTATTCCAGTCACCAAAAAATCACACTTTAACGAACCTAAACCAAATTCTCTATAAAATTACAAGATTGAAATCAATAAACGTAATAATTACCGATTATTTGGTAACGTTGTAATTCGTCTTCAATGAATAATTCGTCTGATTTATCAGTGAAATGTGTAATTATTGGTTGTGGTGTCAAACCATTACCCTCAGCTAATTGCTTCAATATCGATGGTTTCAATTTTTGATCTTTAAACAATGTTCCAATCACAATACATTTACCTGGTTGTTCTTCAGATAGACGATACAATCTACAGATCGGATACTTATTGCCCCATTTCTTTTCGATTGTCGCCTCTAAAAGTCCCGTCATAACTTCTAAACGTTTCAAATAAATGTTGCAATATTGTTTATTGTAATTCGGTGTTTGTTGTGCGAATTTATTCGATAAATTTTCGTAATTTAAACTGTTTCGTTCGATAAATTCAGGCATTTTCTTTGATCAAAGTAAATATGTAAATAATAACAGAAATTGAGGTTATGTTTTGGAATCTTAGCGCGCAATTTCACCAACAGCCAACATTGACTCAACAAATTCACTAAATATACCAACAAACACTAAATTAGCACAACTATGAATTGTAATTTCGAGTGACTCGTTTTTTTTCTTGATTAATTAAGATTTAAAATCGATTAATCTACAAAAGTAAATTTTCTATACTAGAAACAAAAACAAATAAAAGAATAATTCCATATAATTCCCTACATATTTGTAGTAAGACTTGTAGCCAACAGTACAAAATAAAAATTACTAACCAATACAATTACTCTTAATATTAATTTGTAATCAATTTAAATCACCATGAATTAAGAAATTATGCTTATTTAACGACAATAATTCGCTTTTAGGGTGGTTTGGTTATTAAACAGGGTATATTATGGGATTTGGTGGTTTAAAATTCACCAAATGTTGGCAACACAATGACTTGTTATTTTTGACATTTGACAGCCGATTTGTTTGTCATCGTGCTTGTTGATTAATTCATTAAACTTTTTCCGAAAATTTCATCAAATTTTCAATCATAAAATGGCTATGTTGATGCAAGAGTCTCGCTCTAGCTATCCTGATTACGCTACAGTTCCGGCTCAACGTTATTTCAGCCCTTATGCCGATAACGGAGGGTGAGTTATTATTATCTTTTATATCAACTAATTTTAATTTCTTTGGGGGGTTAATTAGGAGTGTTGTAGCGATAGCTGGTGATGATTTCGTTGTAATTGGTGCTGATACACGTCTTAGTGCTGGTTTTTCAATTTATACACGTGAACAAGATAAATTATTTCGTTTATCTGAGACGACAATTTTGGGTTGTTCTGGTTGTTGGTGTGATACATTAACATTAACAAGAATTCTACGTGCACGTATGCAAATGTATAAACAAGAACATAATAAAACAATGACAACACCAGCATGTGCACAAATGTTATCAACAATGTTATATTATAAACGTTTCTTTCCATATTATATATCGAATATATTAGTTGGTTTAGATAATGATGGTAAAGGTTGTATTTATAGTTATGATCCGATTGGACATTGTGAGAAGACAACATATCGTGCTGGTGGTTCAGCTGGTGCATTATTACAACCATTATTAGATAATCAAATTGGTTTAAAGAATATGGAGAATGTTACACAAACATCAATCACATTAGAGAAAGCATTAGGTGTATTAAAAGATGTGTTTATATCGGCTGCTGAAAGAGATATTTTCACTGGTGATAGTATCAAGATTAATATTATTACAAAAGATGGTATTAAAGAGGATTGTTTTGAACTTAGAAAAGATTGAAGAAAAAAATTGTAATTTGCTTGTAATTTTTTTTATAACAGGAAATCTTTGAATTTCAATAAAGGGAAATTGGAAAATAACAAAAATTGATCAGTTATTGATAGGGGAAAGCCTGAAAATGGGGAATATTTCCAATTTTCTGTTATCAATCGGTTTACCAAAATTCTTGCTTCTGTTACTATGAATTTTTGTAAATTACTCTTCTATCATTAGTATTATAAGGATATTGTTGTATTTCCATACATACAAGTTATTAATATCTAAAAAGTATGAGAAATTAGCAAATTAAAAAAAAATAATGCAATTTTCTTGTACTTTTGCTAATTACTAAATTTATTGCCAGTAATTATCAAATAATATTCTTTAACAAATATTTTCTCTCTAATTATAGTTTCATATAAATTAATTAACGTAATTCCATTATTTTTTGTTTTACTTTCAATAGTTTTAATTGTTGAGTAATTTCAATTTGAAAAAAAATTAACATTTTGACATTTGTCGAAAATACAGTGTTGTCATTTCAAATAAGCAAATCTTCAAATTTTAGAAAAAATATTTTTACAAAATCAAAACAAAGTTGTAAATCCAGATTACAGTTTCATATTTTTAATAATTAAAGCCACACTTAAAATAAGCGAGTATAAATGAAACTAAATAATACAAATATTAGGAGATTCAACAATATAATTACCACAAATAATTTGATTTTGGAGAAATATTGAGTACTTTCGTAAAAAATACAACACACTATTTACAATATAGTTTAATTTAATTAAAATAGCGTCGTTTTTTATTTAATTTAAAAATTTTATTTCTCGTATGATAAAATTTGCAGAAATTCTTAAACAAACGGCAACACTGCAGCAGACATGATTGACTCTCTAATTTGATTGGTTGTAGATAAATGGACTACACACCAGTGGCGTAACTCAATAAAAAATTATTTATCCTATCGCATTTCGAGATAATTGACTTATAATCTAGCGCAATATTATAACAACCATAAATTGAGGTTTTATCGTAAAATAAACAATGATACAATTGTTTATTTTCTAAAAATAAATTATCTCGTTTAAACAACAAAAAAAATAGCGCTACAATTAGCTGGTGGTTACAGTCACTAAATATATACAGTACCGCAAATCACCGCTATTTTGGATAAAAATTTATGGGGACATTTGAATTTTAAACTATAAGTTGGTTACATTGAGAAGTAGAATTTAAAATCAAGATATCTGACTCCATGACAGATTATTGAGTATAGCCAATAGTATGACATATTATTACAAATGCCGCCATTTTGGATAAAAAAAATTGCGTTCTCTCTCTAACACACTGGCCCATATAATTGCGGTACTGTGTATATTTAGTGACTGTACTGGTGGTTTACGATATAAATAATTCTAAAATTATTATTCTTATCGACAGTAATTATAAATAAATATAGCTAAATTACACAATAATTCTTAAATAAAAACAAGGAAAAAAACAATAATTAAAATTTAAAAGTTGTGATAAAAACTGGTAGAAGAAAGAATTTCGTTGCAAGTTACCAATGATAAATGTTTTGTTTTTCAAATTCCATACCAGCATACACACATCATCATTGAAATAAAGACACAATAGATAGACGAGTATTATAATAAATTGTGAAATTCTTAGAATACTTATCGTTGTATTTGTGCATTCCTAAACGAATTATTAATCGCTGAATTCCGTAAATAAATCAGTAAATATTTTTTTAGTTATACAAAAACAAACTTATCTTGATGTTTTTGTTATTTCTATAGTTTACGTCAGCTGCTCTGTGTCAATCTGTCAAACTTTGTCAGTTGTTTTGTAAGTTTCTATTAACGGATAAGTTGATTCAAATATCTCTTTTTACTAATTTTTAATTAATTGATCAATTAATTAATTAATTAATAAGTGAGTGTTTAATTAATAATAATAGTAAGGTTTTTAGCTTTTAAAGATTGAATAATATTAGAAATTGAAATATAATAAATCAACCCCCAAATTTGGGGCGACTCATTTTTGGGGGCTGTGATAGGTGCAGAAATATATTGTAGTCTTGGGTGCAACCAACTAGATTTTCTTTGATTTTTAGAGCTATTAATTGTAAGAATAATTGTAAAAAAACAGTCACCCTTAACTGTGTTGTGCTAAAGTCGATAAGATTTTCGTGCTCTTATCATCTCTGAAATCTTAAAGTCCTTATCAATTTTTTCAATTGTTTTATTGTTGAATTTCAGGTGAATAGAGGAGATGAAGAGTCCACCACTATTGTACGATTTATGTTTAAAGAAAGCTGTCCAAGAGTCTGTTACTATTTGTAAATTTTGTAAAAAAGATTTCAGATTATTACCAAATAATGTCTTATTCGATTTCTATTATACTGTAAGTATAATTAATTATTATTATTTATAATTATTTAATAAAAAATTATTGGTCGAATAGATGTTATTAGAGAAGCGTTTATGTTTACTTGCTGTTGAATTCAATGAATTGGGTGTATTTAGTCGTATGTTAAATGTTCAACACAAACGTGTGAAATTATTGAAAAGTTTCCAACAAATTATCGATCATGGTTCTAATGTTGCCGATGAATTAATCTCACAATATCGTAGATGTTTAACAAATCCTACGGAGAATGCAATCGATCTTGGTATACGTCTTGGTAGTTTTTTCAATGAAGGTGGTTGGTATCGATATACAATCGAAACGTTGAATATAACTGAAGAATTATGCAAGAAACATACAAAACAAAATGTTGATATACTTAAAAAACATCTAGAATGTTATCATAAGTACGTTAATTATTAAGGGTTCATATGACTGATGTGTCGATTCGCGTGCAAAAATTATCAATTTTCAAACATCAATATCTTGCTTGTTTATTCAGATATTGGAAAAGGTAAACGTGGGTTAGATAGGGTATTTCAAGGTGTTTGTGCTAAAGCTTTTTATTTTGGAAAATTGTGATAAAATTCTGAATGGCAAAGAAAACTCTTGGAACCTGTTTTTTTTTCTCGTATATTTCCCTTTAAACTGCCAATTATGTCAGCAATTCAGAATTTTATAACATTTTTATAAAATAAGAAGCTTTAAAATATGCACCTTGAAATGCTTTATCTAGAGCACCTTTATTTTTTCCAATATCTTAAAAAACAAGCAAGATATTGATGTTTGAAAATTGACAATTTTCGCACGCCGAATCGAATAATTTGTCCGGAGGCATCTTAAGGGAAAGCTGGAGTCAGGCCACGATTCATTGTTCGAAAAAAAAGACAACTTCTAATCATCAATATTTCGCTCGTTTTTTTGAGATATTCAAACTCTGTAAGCAACTTTGAAGCGGGCGTTTCACCAGTAGCTTAACTTGAAATTTTGGGCCCCCTTGCAAGATTTTAGTTTGGCCCTTGTATAATCTTTTTTTTTTTAATAAATAAAAGTTGGGCCCTTGGAGGGTCTGCCCCCCCCCCGCATTGCGGATGCCTAGCTACGGCACTGCGTTTCACAATGCATCCGACAGAGTTTTCTATTTTGGAAAATTTCCACAAAATTCTATAATGCAGAGGAAAATTTCGAAAGTTTCCCAAATCACGTCATTTCTGCAATTTTAAGGATAAAAATTCGTAGCTTATTTGAAAGCTTATCCAAGGGCGGAGGGCACACTGTTCTCGGAAAATCCAGTTTTAAAAAATCAAAAAAGTTATTGGAATAAAATCAAGAAAAATTTTGAACGTTTTCGGTTTTGGATTTTTGGAGAACCGTCTACCCTCCGCCCTTGAAAAATCTTTCAAACAAGCTGCTGTACAATTTTTTAAGAATTTCGACATGCTCCGACATTTTCCTGTGCACTTTATAGAATTTAGTAAAAATTTTACAAAACGTAAAAATTCAATCCGATGCACCGTGAACTGCCCAATTCAGCGCTGGTTACGGCGTTTGAAAACAAGCGAGAATCCTTACAGTTTTGTATTTTATGAAAATCTTTCAAAATGGAAAACTCCATCGAATGCACCGTGAACAGCCCAATTCAACGGTGATTTACGGCGTTAGAATATCTCAGGAGACAAGCGAGAAGTCCCTTACACTTTAGAATTTATGAAATTTTTCTGAAATGGAAAACATTGGACGCACAGTGCTGTTTGCGGTGTTAAAATATCTTAAAAAAAAAACAAGTGAAAAATCCTCTACACTTTAGAATTTAATGACATTTTCAAAAGATGGAGAACTCCGTCGGATGCACTGTGAACTGTCCAACTCTACACTAATTGCGGTGTTTAAACATCTTAGAAACTAAGTGAGAAATCCCCTATACTTTAGAATTTGATGAAAATTTCACAAAATGGAAAACTCCATCGGATGCACCGTGAACTATCCAATTCAACACTGATGACGGCGTTTGAATATCTCAGAAAACAAGCGAGAAATCCCTTACACTTTAGAATTTTATGGACATTTTCCGAAATCCATCGGATGCACCGTGAACTACCTAATTTAACGCCAGAAATCGATGATTAAAAGTTCACTTTTTCGGACATTGAATCAAGACTGACTCCAGCTTCCCCTTAAAAAACGCATTGTAATTGAATATTATCGAATTACAGGCGAATCTATGCTGAGACTATGTATTGTGAATTTAAAGCAGCTGAAATTACATTTAATTCATCATTGGAACTTATTAAAAAATTAGAAGAATCGAATTGTAAACCAAGTCTAGCTGGTTTATATGCAAATTTCTCCAATTTATTCTTCCATCGAAGCGAATACGATACGGTAAATTAAAACAATAATCTCAATTGTTAAATTTTTATAAATTAAATACAATTACAGGCGTATTCTTGGGCAAAACGAGCATTAATTCTATTAACTGATAAATCACCAATTCGGGTAATTATAGAAGTGTTACGTTTAGTTGGTAGAGCTTGTGTTATTAAACGTTATTTTAAACAAGCCGGTTTAGTTATAAGACAAGCGATAAATTTAGCTAAAATTGTATATGAACACGATCAACATCCACGTTTCGCTGATGTTCTATTAGATTACGGTTATTATTTATTAAATTATGATTCAATACAGGAGAGTGTTAAGATTTATGAGCGTGCATTACAAATACGTAAAAATATCTTTGAAAAGAATAATATTTTATTGGCTTTAGCACATGAAGATATGGCGTATGCACAATATGTTAACGAATATAGTTCAGGACGTTTCTATATAGCACGTGAGAATGCTGAACGTGCTATACGTTTATTAGAACGTATCCTACCTGATGATCATCTATTATTATCATCAGCAAAACGTGTTAAAGCATTAATTTTAGAAGAGATAGCATTAGATATGCGTGAAGGTAATACATCACAATTACAAGATCGTTATTTAAATGAAGCTGAAGAATTACATCGTACAGCATTAGATTTATCATATAAAGCATTTGGTGAGAAAAATGTACAAACAGCTAAACATTATGGTAATTTAGGACGTCTATATCAAAGTATGAAATTATATAATCAAGCTGAATTAATGCATTTAAAAGCTATTGCAATTAAAGAAGAATTATTAGGTAATAATGATTATGAAGTTGGTTTAAGTATTGGACATTTAGCATCATTATATAATTATCATATGAAACGTCATCATGATGCTGAAAAATTATATATACGTTCATTAGATATTAATTTAAAATTATTTGGTGATACATATTCAGGTTTTGAATATGATTATCGTGGTTTAATTAATGTTTATTCAAAATTATCAGATCAAACAAATGTTGTATTATATCAATTAAAGATGCGTGATTGGTTATTACGTAGAGAAGAAATAAAAGCAAATATATTAACAGATAATGATGAAATATTAACAATTGATGAAATTATTAAACAATTTATTAGTATGTGTTAGATTCTCTTATTGATTATTTTATATGTATTTGTTTCTAGTCTGTATAATTTCTCGTTCATATTTTTAAGATAAAAACTGAATCTCAATTATAATATTTACACGTATTTCCACTTATTTTATTATATTGTGATTGATTTTTTTTTATAGTGATTATCAATAAATTTAGTATAAAATTTTGTGTTATTTCGAAATTCGCGCGTAAAATAACAATTTTGATTGTTGTTACTATAGCAACCTTTCGATGTTATTACATTTTGATTGACGCAAATTGTGCGCTAGTTTTAAAATAATAAATCACCAAATCTGGTTTTTCAATATATGCAGACTAATGAAGTTAAGGGGCCTTCGGACAAATCACTCGATTTGGCGTGCGAAAATTATCAATTTTCAAACATCGATATCTCAGGTGTTTTCTAAGATATTGCAAAATGTAAACGTGCGTTAGATAGAGAATTTCAAGTTGTATTTGTATATTTTCCTTTAAACCGCCTAAAACTTAGCCAATATTATTGGTTTTCTATAATTATCAGGTAAATTTACATCGCAAATTGATAAGAGTTTTCCAAATCATCAAGGATTTTCCTGAAAGGCTTGTTATTAATTTTCCGATAACTGAAGAAAATTTAAGAAAATCCCACATTGATGCCTTGCATAAATTTAAAAATAAGCGAGCTTCATGACCATTCTTCTTACGATACATCAGCTTTTTAAAAACAAAAGTATGATTCTCTATCTTTAAAATTATGCAAGACAGCAATATTGGAAAATTAATTAAATTTTTTCAATTTGTCGTAAAACTAATAATGCCATCGAGAAAATTCTTGAAGATTTGGAAAGCTCTTTCATTTATGAAGGAAAATGTACGAAAAAACAGGATCCGAGAGCTTCTCTGCCATTCAGAATTTTATCACAATTTTCCAAAAGAAAAAGCTGTATAACATGCACCTTGAAATTCTCCATCTAACCCACCTTTAATTTTTCCAATACCTCAAAAAACAAGCAAGATATCGATGTTTAAAGATTGTCAATTTTCGTACACCGAATCGAGTAATTTGTCCAAAGGCCCCTTAAAATTTACTATAAAATATAGTTTGAAATTCGCGCTTTAATGTATGATTTCAATTGGCTGCTTCCATGACAACCGTATATTCTCCATTGGTGATTGGTGTGAATTTTGCGCTAATTTTAAAATAAATCAACATTTATACATAAAATTAATAGCATTCGTACTTATATAATATATTATTAGATTATATAATATATTTTATACAAATATCAAGACAATAAACATTTAATAACAATTAAATGTTAAAAATTTAAAGAGGCTGAGCATTATAAATGTCTAAACCACTATTACTACTTGATGTTTGTGGTTTATCCAGATCTTGATAATTAGAATCACGATGATGAGATGATGTACCAAGTAAACCTATTAGAATAGAAATATAGATATTTAATTAAATATTTTTTTAGTATTAATTTACATACCAATAATGATTAAATATCCTGTAATACTAGAATGTTTTTTTGTCTGTGCAGAAAATTAAAAATTACCTGTGGTATTGCTTCTTTCTTCCAGATTATTTATCAGAAATTTGATACTAAAAGGTCTCAAAATCAAATGTATTATACACATAGCTAATGAGATCTTATCACGGGCATCTATTCGATAATAAACAATTAAAAAAATCGATTAGAAGGCGATTATTTTAATAGGGCTTACGCTCACTGGATGAATAACACATGACTAATAGGAAAATATCCAAAATTATTGAGATTCCATTCACTGCAATCGCCTGAATATTTTATCATTTTAATTAAATTTTACACAATTAAAAATGTATTTGATTATATACCAATTGTAAAGGCTCCTCTTGGTCTGAATGGTAAATACTCCAAATCAATAACAATATCAATATTATATTGTAAAATAGATAGGATGATGTTTGCCAAAATCCCATAGAACTCAATGCAATTAAAACGAAATGTGCCATAAAAATCACCTAAAATCAACCGACTATTAATCGTGAATTTTGCTAATGAATTTTCTAAAATTTACTTTTAAATTAAAATTACGTATCGGCGGTAATGACGGCATTTTTAATTGAGTATTAATTAAATCTACACTTAATTGGATTATTCTACGACTCTAATCTCTAATGTATCGAAACATCTCTAAACGTCAAAAAATTGAGGTTATAATGATTGTCAAAGACAATAATAATTATTAATTAATCTTACACAAATTAAATTGGCACCATGTTGTTAGAAAATTGAATTTTCGAAATTTACAGTAATTTATTGCTTACAAACTCAATATTATTATAATATTCATATTTAAATTTAGCTGATAGAGCTACAATTAGTTGTCTAAATGTCTAGCAACTTGATAGTAATAAAATGATTAGAGAAGGTTGATTACACAGAACACTAAACTCTGATTATTTTTATCTATAATTATTGTATTATTTTTCATATTATCATTGATATTGATGTAATCGCATTATTTTTGTCGTAATTCTTGTTATTAATGATTTGATTTGCCCTAATTTTAAATTATTTCAAGTGCAGTGTTGCCAACTGATTACAGATGTATATAAAATCGAAAACAAAAAAAACTATATAAGAATTTTATTATATTGTGATTATTCTAAAGTGTTTAACAAAGCATATAAATGATACAAAGAGAAACAAATGGCACCTAATAAGATGACCATTTGCATATATTTCATACTAGTAAAATATAGGATAATATCCATTTTTTTCTTTACTTCTCTCTATTCCACTGATTCTCCAATTTTTCTTCTTTCTTAAACATTAACAGTATTGCTATTATCAGTACCAATTGTTTTTTTTATAATGTAAATTTTACGATTTGACAAACACACAATATAACAATATTTATCATAGACAATTGAAAGTCTTTTGAAGTTTTCGTCATTAAATGCACTCTTATCAATATGTGATGTTAAATTAATTAAACTCATAATATTAGCAGCTGTTTCTTCATCATTTTCCAAATCACCAGAAGATGCTAGAACGGCACCCTCTTCATTCAATAATAACGAACCAATTTGACCAGAAATAGAGTCCATTATAATCAAATAACCTTTAAATAAATACACAATAAACACTATTTTAATTAAAACACGTAATTAATTATGGAAAAATACCTCAAATTTGCTTTTTAATCAACATTCTTATCGACTATTATCGATAATTACTAAAAGTTATTGAGAATCAGCTGAATTTTGGGGATTCTTCCAGGGAATTGGTAGCAGTTACTGTCAATAATAAAGCGGTAAATTTGAAAACAGGTCAATTATAAGTAGTAATTATCTTTAAATACATTTTATTACATTAAAATACGAAATTTATCACGGTAAAAAAGCCTTAAATTTGCGTTATTATTTATTATAAATATTCTTGTTCATTATTATCAACAATTACTATATGAATGATTGGGATCAGTTGAATTTTGGGGAATTTCTTGGCAATTGGTGGCAATCACTGTCAAAAATAAAGCGGTAAATTTGAAAAATATATTTAAACACGTAGTACTTGACAGGCGATTCTTTCCGAAATCGGTCCATCACCTGGTTGTATTTCAATTTTAGTAAATGTTCCAGCCACATTACCTTTAATTAAACGTTCCGGATTAATTGTAATGCAACCATTGATGTTTTTAATGAAATTTTTAAAAGTTGACGGTAATATTAAAAGATGTGGTATAGTCTCTAAAATACCATAATTCTCTAATAATTGATAATCAATACGTGTATTGGAATCGTTGGAATGTATCGGATAGAAACATTTCTGTTGTAAGATGTGTCGAACTAGACGTGATATTCGATCATTTGGTAGATTCTGTTGACGATCACTGAAATATTCGTGTTTGTTCAATTCGAATAGAATATCAATGGATGTTGTTGCAATTCGTACACCATTAATATCAATAAAAGCGGGATCCGGTGATAGGATCACATTCGATTTCGTTGTTACGAATCGATACGGTGGTGTTGGATAGATTATATGATTGTGTACGTCACGATTCGATGGTATTAGAACGATTCGAATCGTCTCTGGTATGTTCTCAATCAAACTCGTAATAAGATTATTGACGAATTCATCAAAACTCTCTGTTATTGTTGCTAATAAACTGTGCGTTTTCTCTAGAAATGGTCCAATCAATATTAAAACATTCGGTTTGTTATCGATCACACAACTGATTAGATCTTTCAATGGCTCGTAGAGGAGATTATCGGGTAGTGTGAATGGACCACAAGCGACCATAATCCGAATTGGTTCGTCTAATATTTGCGAATGGTTATCAATCGGTGTAATTGCACCACTGTGGATTCGTTTCACAATCAAACTGTTTTTTGTATTATTGCCTTCAATCACCACAATTTGTCCGTTGAATAAAGCCATTTTATCGACGTTATTCAAATCCAATTTGATTGTGGCCCCCTTATTGATCTCCAATGTACCTTCTAATATCGCTGAGTGTTGGTTTAATTTATTCGAATCGGAATAGATTCGACCACAGACGATAATTTCACCAGTATACTCTTTGAGTGGATGCGGTGTTAATTCCAATTGTTGTGTTTTACAGATCTCCTCGCTGATTTCTTGGGTTAAACTGTTTAAAATTGTAGCTCTTGTACCGAATTTCTCGTACATATAACGAACATTTCCCACCATTTCTTGTATTTTTACATTAACACCTTTAGAGTATTGGTGTTGTTCGTATTTAAAGTCGCCGAATTTCGACTGGATTGATCTTGAATCTAGCCGTTTCGAGTACCGTTGTGACGGTGTATTCTCATCATTATCACCAGTTGTTGGTGTTGTTATTATTGTTGTTTGCTTATTTCGAACTGGTGTCTTTGGTGTTGTTGTTATCGTTTCAGATTTCGGCCGGGTTTTTCCGTATTTTTGTAATTCTTTACGTTCTAATTGATCCAAATTCTCTAATGTTGGCGGTGCACCATTCAAATGTGATACAGTATAGGCGAAAAATTGATCAACAAATTCTTCAGCACTTAAATTATAGGTTAAACACAAATCGATACATTTATCGATGATTTGATTGGTTGTTTGGAAATTTGCAGCAGCAAAACAATTCACTAATTCATCTGAAATTGCCATAATTTCAGTGTTTTTATTTTTTTGATTGATTATTTATAAGAAAACACAAGAAAATCACATAATCAAAGTGGAAAATTTTGGCGCGAAATAAACAACAGTACCACCAATCGCAAAAATCCCTAAACTACTCAACACACTCTCAAATATCAAATAAATCAATTTGAAGCTTTCTACATATGATTTTAATAACGACAAGCTTATATAAATTCAATTTATTTCGAAATTTATCCATACTGATACTTTAAATAGTATAAATAAGTAATTTCAAATTTTAGTAATTTTACTTCGTAGGTTGGTAGTTTGCAAGGTTGTTGGATCGGCGCAAAAATTGGCATAACAAATATTTGAAAAATCATAAAACAAATTTTTTTTCAACGTCAGTATAACTAAATTAGATATTTCAATATACCGGATATAAATATTACTCAAATTTAATCACTCTAAAATATTCTAAGTCGCAAAAATTACTAGATTATTGACAACGTTGCAGGTAGAGATTTTACTTTTTGTCTATAGAGAGCGCTAAAATTGCCACGTTAATTCAAATTGAATCAATTTCAATTTTGCTTCAAATGATCATGTGATAATAGAATGAAATTTTTAATAAGAAATACCCAAATTACTTGAGGTGTTATTTATTAGTATTTCAACAACTTTATTATTTTGCGAATTTTATGCAACCAGTTATACAGCAAAGTGGCGGGGTTTTCAAAAATTAAACTCAGACAGCCCCGTAAAATTAACTTTATTTTTAAAATTTCCTTTAACATTTACGACATTATTGATAGACCAAAGTTTGGAAGAACTAATACTACGCTCTATTAATTATAGTAATTAGAAGAAAAATACAATTAATGAGCCAATTATTATTGTTTTTAAAATAATTAAAAATAAGCTATTATTATCATTAATAATATAACTAATGTTGGTTATTCTTCTCTATTCTTGATAAGAGAGAAAAAAACACCAAAATTAAAAGAAAACACTCAATTTTACAATAGCTTATTTTTGTTGTTTTTTGTTATTACTAGATGGACCTTATCAACCCTGCTTTGATTAATTCGTAATTAACTAGTTATGAATTTAACTAGAAGACAAATATTAAAAGATTTACAAATATTGATTAGTAAAAACAAAACAGGATTCGTAAAAATTTGGCGGAAGGTCCTTAGCCTGATTATCGTGCACAAATTATTTTTTTATTGGTTTTGTTTATTTGGCACATCTACCTTAAATATTACGAAAAATACGAATCATAAAGAGACTTTTAAAGTAGTTTCACATAGTGTTTGACAGTAGTAGTAGTAGTAATAGTTGACTATCTTCTATTTAATACAAATATGGTGCATTATTATTATTATTATTATTATTATTATTATATCCCACTTTGAAGAAATTGTGCTAATAAGAAACCCCTAATTTTTTTTGCAGAAAATTAGAAGATGTAAACAGAACAAAAAAACACACCACGACTGTCTATGTTTGTTTTTCCATCACCCTCATAGGTGAAAGGTAAAAACAAGACATCCACTATGTTCCCGACTAACTGTAAAAGTCTTACAGTAATTCTCACGAGATTTTATTACGCCACCAAGAGAATAATACCAATGGTGATTCAAATGCTGTAAATGTGAAAACTGGTGAATACAATAATAGAATGAATAATAAAAAGAAAACGAACGGTGTAAATATTGGTTTGAAATTTTTTAAATTCTTTTGATAATAATATGGATGATGATAACAATAATAGAATATTGATTGATTTAATAGAATTTTTGTTGAATTTAATAAATCATTGAAATAATTTTGATTTAATAATGATAATGGTGTTGTTGTTATTATGGTATTTTTAGCTGTACTAACGTACAACTTGACCTGACACCCTCAGCTTGGGAATTTCGAATAAAACGTATAAATCAAATCGTAATTTTTAAATTGACAATGCTGAATATCACGACAAGACCATTCGCCAATTGTACGCAAATATTTCAATTCTTTTGCTGTATCTTTAATAGGTGATGTCTGAAATTTGAAACAATAAATCGATAAATACAGATGTGGCAGTATATTTAGGTACATTTGGAAAACAACAGTATCCAGGGCCGGCTCTAGCGAGTCTAGCGCTCCTCCAAGAAGATAACAACAACATCAATCATTAAGAATGAATTCATATATTCTTAGTCCACCTCTCATTTATTTGGCGCCCTAAAGCCGCTATCCACCCACTGTCTGTATTATTTGCATATAAGCAGTTTCGGTGCGAGCAAAGTTTCTGCTGTTTTTTTGACCGAAACCGAAACTGTGGCTGAAACTGCATTTTTCTCCCGAATCGAATCTTCAGTGGGTCACTACTGAGATTAGTCTTATTGTTAGTCCCTTCTTTGTCTGATGCATTTGTTGATCAACATGCTGATGACAAAGATACCAAGTTCTAAACACCTGTTTGTTCATTGCAAAAATTGCAATGATGTATTTGGTCAAAAAACTACAGATGGTTGGTAGTAGCCGGTATAACTCTATAAATTTAGACCAACTTTTTTTTATCTCTATCTCTTTCTAACTTATATGCAAGTACAGTATTATCCAAATGTACCTATTTAAGTTGCCATTGCTGTATATTAAAAATCTATACTTACTTGATTCGAGAAGATGGTTATTGTAAATTTGCCTGGTAGAAATGTTTGTAAGACTTTTGTTATAATCTCACGATATGAATTACAAGAGATGTTGGTTTCAAAACTAACATATGAGAATTCCGGCTCAGGGGTGATATGGATCGTCATATAACAACCCTAAAGAAACACCACAAATTAGTATTAAATTATTATTATTATTTTTTTATACAAATTATACTTAGATTTATTGTTAATAAATTCTACTTACATCTGCCACATCTGTGCATATCTGGCAGAAAGTAAATAAGACATTAACAACAACAATTTGTCATTATTGGAAGCAAATTTTTTGCTAATACTTACATTTTTTGTCACACCATTCATGGAATAACCGCATGGTTCAAACAGGAAATCATCAATCATCATATTTGGTATAATCTTATCAATACCAGATCGCTAGAATTTATAAGAATTCATTCGATTTAATTAAAAAAAAAACATGTTAAAGAAAGAGGGTACTAGCTTCTTTATTACCTTAGTAGCTTCAGCTGCATTTAAAGATTCTTCTTTTGAAAAAATCGCCATCACTTCTGGATCTAGATCAGTCATTAAAATTTCTAAAGTTTGATCTGGTTCTGGTACCATTTCATTATTAGCTTGTGTTGTTGTTGTTGTTGTTACTCTTGGTGATGATGGTAATGGGTTTAATGTATATAAATACCAACAATCTTTATTTAAAGCACCCATACAATATGCTACACCATCCGGAAATAATGAATCCAATAATGCTACTTCTTGATCAAAATGTTGATGTGGTGCTATTTGTAATTCAGGACGTTTATAATTCTTTCTTGAATAAAATAAATCTTCAACATCAGTAAAACCAGCATATTTTTCAACCATTATTAATAATGGTTCTAAACATAATAATGGTGTTGTTGTACCGCATGTTTTTAATATAAATCGTCGTTTTGATATAAACATTGAACTTTCACTAGAAAAAAAAGTAAATTAAAATTTAGCGCTCATTATTTATAATAGACAGTAGCGACACCTTAAATATAAAAACAATAAGAAAGAAAGAGAGAGAGAGAGAGAGATATAATTTTATAGATTGCACAACAACATGGCGTTTTAAATAGGTGTAGTAGTATCCAGAAATAGTAGCAGGATATCTGGAAATATCCCAGAGAGTAAAATGTAGTTGAAAGATCGATCCAGGGCAGAGAGACAAAAGTGAACTTAGGACAAGGGCAAGGTCGTTGCTCATATACGCAGCGCATTTTATCAACAATCATTTTCTATATTTATAACAATAATTATAAGAAAATTGCATTAATATAAATAAATAAATAAATAAACAAGGAACCTTATTGCAATTTTAATTAGTCTATTGATTGGAATTAAATTGATAAAGTTTATTATTTATATCAATATACAGGGTGTTTGCTCTCAGTATGGAGAGTTCTAAGAAACTCCTATTAGTCGACGAGCGATTCGAAAAATATTTTGAGGATTTGTAGAAGAGTCCCTAGGAAAGATTTTAGCAAAATTAGAACCTCATAGCTCATTTCAAAGTTGATCAAAGAACGATCGTTTTGGACAATGTCGCAATTTTAAAAAACCAAAAAAAAACACGCAAAACGACTAAAAATGACGCAGAGACCTTCCCAACATTGATTTTTTTCGTTTTTCTCCATTGTATTCCAGAGAAAATACGAAATATTTGCACCTGTTCCAGAATAAAATGGAAATAAACGAAAAAAATCAATGTTGGGAAGGTCTCTGAGTCATTTTTAGTCGTTCTGCGTGTTTTGTTCGTTTTTGAAAATTGCTACATTATCCAAAACGATCGTTTTTTGACCAACTTTGAAATGAGCTACGAGGTTCTAATTTTGCTCAAATGTTCCCTAGGGACTCTTCTACAAATTCTCAAAATATTTTTCGAATCGCTCGTCGACTAATAGGAGTTTCTTAGAACTCTCCATACTGAGAGCAAACACCCTGTATAAATATACAGGGTGATTCAAGAGGATGGGTTATTAAAAGTATAAGAAAATATTATAGCTTTAAAATTGCCTGAAAGAAAAATTTATTTAAGCTGAACGCTGAAAGATAATTGAATTCTGTTTAACTTGATAACAAATACATTATTTAAACTACTTAAATTTAAAATTTCAACATTTCAAATGATATAGCTTCAAAAATATGAATTTTTCAATCAAACACTGCAAATTTAAAAATTACACTAAAAGCTGAAATATCTGAAAAACCTTTAGTGCTGGACCATGGGTCATGTTATCAAAGTCTCCTTCGATTTTATCGAAGAATCCAAAAATGCAATAAAAAATATACTATTCCATTTAAAATAAGAGATTAGGGTGCACTACCCCATATAAGAAGGGTAGCTAGAACAACGATATTAATTTCTAGAGAAAGCTCAGGGGACAAAACGGCCGTACTTATACCAAATTTTAGCAATTTCTATTAACTAGAACTTTTTATAATTTTAATTGCCTATCAGCTTGAATCACCCTGTATAGGACGTTTGATAAGCTTTACCAAAATTGTAGACAATTGGAAAATTAATTAATCGATCAATAAATTGGGATATTTTCAGGAATCTTACATATTATTCGTAAATAATACATATAATGACCCACAAAAAATCACTAATAGATAAAAATGGGACGTACTGTATACAATTCAAAATTCACGATTGTATACTCGTTATAGTTTTAATTTGGCCAACTTAACTTCACGATCTCTCCCTCTTTAAAATACTTAGAAATAGATCTTTTATTGTATGAGAATTAGAGCGTAAAATAGACAGTGACGTAACTACACCCCAACATTACGCGAGGGGGGGGGCGTTGATGTAGAGGAGGGGTAGTGAAAACAAGATATTTCTTCAAATAGTGTCGAAATTTTCTTCAAGGCATACAAGTGGTAAAGTTAAATGAATAACATAGAGATTTCCGGACCATGCTTTTTTGTGTAATCGAAAAAGTACTCCGGACACCAGGACAGCGCCACTGTCTAAGTACTACCACCGTTTCGAGTATTCCGACCACCAGACGAAGACACTATTGAAGCGCGATGGGAGTACAATTTGATGCAACTATACCAAAACACATAAATTATAGCCGAGAGTCTAAAATATAAGAAAATTCCTTTTTCTTAAAAAAAAACATGGAGTTAGAATTATGACTTTTTAGAAATAGATGGCAGCAACTCCTGGGCAAATTTTTCGATTGAAAATCTCCCATAATCTATGTAATTATTCACTCAAAGTTAATCCTAGTATGTATCTGTATATGATTCAATACTCACGATTGTATACTCGGTTCAGTTCGAATTTGGACAACTTAACTTCACGATCTCTCTCTCTCTCTCTCTCTCAAATATTTAGAAATAGATACGAAAATTAGAGCGTAAAGAAGAGAATACACTAAAAGTTTTGAAAAAAATAGACAGCGATGTAACTACACCCCAGTATAGCGCGGGGGCAATGGAAAGAAAGTAAGAGGGGAGCTATCTACCAATTTTTCAAATAATGTTAAAAAAAGTATTCTCAACACTAGCACAAGGCCACTGTCGAAGTACTTCCAGGGTTGTAAGTGTTCCGACCACCAGATGGCGATATTATCGAAGAACTCCCCGTGATCGGCATTTCATATAAGCACCATCACTAAGTACATCTATTGCCTAAGAGAGGGCAATAGTCTCTCTCTCTCTCTCTCTCGCTCAAAACCGATTGTAAGAATGAATACGCTCAACATTACAATTGTGTCATATTATAGCCAAATAAATACATCAGAGAAAATCTACAAATAAAATAATACTATTTGGAGGCCTCTATACCAAAACATCTAAATTGATAGAATCATTTGTCTTAAAAATAAAAGTTCGTTTCTCTTAAAAAAAAACACGGTGTTAGAATTAGAATTCTTGAGAAATAGGTGGCAGCAACTGCCGAGCAAATTTTTCAATTACAAATCTTCGATACGGCTGAAATCTCATATGTTATTGTTATTATTCACTCAACAGTGGTAATAAAAAATGAAATGCGCCCTTAACTCTGGTTAAAAGAGCAAAAAACTATAATTCAACTTGTAAATCAATTAAAATTAACTAAATCTCCACTTTTTTTGCTGATTCCATAACAAACTTGACATAAAGACTAAAATGTCTGGAAATCTTTACTAACAGTCGTTAATTATAAAATTTCTTTTTCATCATTTAAATGGAAGATTCACTAAGAACTAATGACATGAAATAAAAGCATCATAAAAATTAGGCTTAGGATCAGCTTTTCATCCTCTATTTAAGCTAGTTTTAGCAACACCTTGGCTTAAATCGAGCTAATGGTAAGTTTACACAAATTTAGGTAAGCGTTCGCTCATGTATAGATGTCCATCTCAATGTCTATAAATCCACGCTTAGGTCGATTTAAGCTAAGGCTTGTAAGACAAGCTTAAGTAGGGCATGAAAAACCGATCCTTAAACTGAAAAATCCTTAAGTAACGATTAATTAGCAAAATTCAGCTAAAAACTTATAATTTATGCCAAAAATGTGTTAAAATGTCAAAATTCAAGTTGAGTAGAATTATCTGTATCTCCTCAAAAAACGACTATAAATGCTAAAATCGCCTGGCTTACGATTCTTATTTTTATTTTAGCAAAACTAGAACTTCGTAGTTTATTTTTAAGTTGGTCAAAAAACGATCGTTTTGGACAATATCGCAATTTTAAAAAACGAAAAAACACACAGAACGACTAAAATGACTCACAATCAGGGACCTTCCCAACATTGATTTTTTTCGTTTTTCTCCATTGTATTCCAGAAAAAAATGGAGAAAAACGAAAAAAATCAATTTTGAGAGGATCCTAAAGTCATTCTAAGTCGTTTTGCGTGTTTAGTTCGTTTTTGAAAATCACTACATCGTCAGAAATGAGCGTTTTTTGACCAACTTTCAAATGAGCCAGGAGGTTCTAATTTTGCTGACATTTTAGACCATATTTAGACCAAACACCCTGTATGTATGTATAGGGAGCCCGAATAACGAACTTGTGCGTAGGCTCAAAATTTATAGTTACGTTACTGTAAATAGAAACAAAAACTTTAAAATTATGCAATATATGTGCAATTTTAAATGACCTGGTGTTCTGTGAACTTGAACTTCTATACTCGTTAACTATTACGTCACATAAGTCTAGTCACGAATGCAGACTGTATAAGTGAAAGTAACCATCAACTTGATAATAAAACATCAAAGAAGAACCTTTTTTTGTTAAAATTATTATTATCATTATTATTTCAATTCAATGATTAGAATGAGTTAAATATCTGTGTTACTAAGTAATATGACGTCACTAATTTACTAAAAAATGACTCGTACAAGATTAGAGTAATCCCTTAAGAATATTTAAGCAATAGTTCTTGTACAATTTGTTGTGAATGGTGTATAAGTTGTGTTCATCTAATTTTAAACTGACTAATTTTATATAAAAAAAAAGATTCGAGAAATCATTTCAATTGCCAAATTACGTCATATAAGTTGTCACGTGACTCGAAACATTAGCACAACAATAGCAAAAACAGAAAGAAAACAATAATAATAATAATAATAATAATAATAATAATAATAATGTACAATATTGATTTTCTTTTGTATATGAGCAATAACAGTAGATTATTAATTAAAAATTATGGATTCGAATGTTTCTTTTACTATCTCACATAAAAAAAAACTTTAATTAAAAATTCTAATTAATACATATTTGAAAAACGTTTTATTACTTATAGAAATCTTATTACTCATTACTTCATTACTATTATTACCTATTTTTAAACTATAAGTATTGATGGACAAATTTAAAATACTATATTGGTATGGTATGTGCAGTGACGGCTTTAGGGGGGAGCCTGGTTGAGCGACCGCCCAAGGCGCCAGGCACATAAGGGACGGCATCAGAACTATATATTTTATTTTTAATAATTGATCTGACATAATTGTCATTCTTGGAAGCCTGCCCAAAAACTTTCGCTCAGGACACTAAACTTACTAGGACCGGTCCTGTATATGTATATGTATTTATACAGTATGTTCACAATTCAATTAACAAATCCATTTTTTTTTATATCAAGATAACATTTAATATCTTGATGATAAAAGAATTCAATTTAACATAAAAATATCGTTTAATATTTAATCACATTCCTGTTATAATTATAAATCGTTAAAAAAGGCGATAATTTGGAAATTTATCTAAAATTGTAAAAATTTATAGTAAATTTTTTAAATTGATTACTAATAATAATGCATCATATTTTCTATATTTAATGACATTACTATAAGAGTTAAAAACCCGGTTTATTTATTGCACAAAAATAGACACTTAAAATCAAACACCCTGTATATCTTTGGATAATTAGAATTAGAAATTCGTATCTCGATCTCTATCTTCACTTTTTATAAGTCATTTAATGATATTTTAGGTTTGTCTTATAATCAAAAGATCAATTATTAACCGCTTTATGTATACTTGGACAATTAAAAACTAGTATCTCGATCTTTACTATGATTTCTCATTAAGAACATAATTAATTGATAAGAATATGATTGATTTCTGTACTAATTTACATTCCTTAAATTTGAATTATGACCTACATATACGTTTTACTATATTGATAAGAAGACATTAAGCGCTAAAACTGATAATATTCAAACGATTTTGAGAATTTCAGCTAATTAATTAATTAATTAATTAGACGATAAATATTGAAAATAATTTCACTGTTAATCTATGATGTTGATCTCAATGAAATTGTATTAATTTAAAGTGTTTAATAAAGATAATGATCAAGATCATTCTTTAAAACTGTGAAGAACAACCGGACCATCGAGAATAATCATTGAAATATACAGGGGTATTTTTTTTAAAGTGGTCAATTATGAAACTCCTATTAGTTGGCGAGCAATTCGAAAAATATTTCAAGGATTTGTAGGAAGGTCCCCAGACGACATTTTAGGCAAATTAGAACCTCGTAGCTCATTTGGAAGTTGGTCAAAAACGTTCGTTTTGAAGAATGTCGCAATTTTTAAAAACCAACCAAGCACGCAAAACGAATAGGAATGACTCGTAGACCCTCCCAGCCGTGAGCGTTTTTTAAATAACTTCTAAATAAGCTACGAGGTTCTAGTTTTGCTAAAAGGTCTCCACAAATCCCTGAAGTATTTTTCGAATCACTCGCCAACTGACAGGAGTTTAATAAGGATTGACCATTTAAAAAAAATATCGTATATTGTAGGATTGTCGGCCCGGTTGTTCTTCATGCAATTAACGAAAAAAAAAACAGTACCTACTTTCGTGATAACCCCTGTGTTGTATCAGATCTATTTCTAAATATTTTAAAAATATATAAATTAATATTATAGAGGCGACAAGGATGCTGTTGTTCAATTCGATAATTATCATTGAAATTAATTATTATTAAATAGAAATTCTTCTACATGTAATTTCCTAAAATTATAAATGGACATTTATCAGTTCAAATAAAAGTTTAACTGGCTAAAGGTCAGAAGATTAACAACCCTCATATTAGTGAATTATAAACGACCATCATGATTATAATTTTCAATATGAATTCAATAAATCAACAACAAACGATTTTCATTATGTTTACAATTTAATTATAGCTCAGATGTCGATTACATAAGAAACCGTGGTGGAAATTACAAAATTTTCCACAAATATCTAATTAAACACATAGGTGGCTGGTGTCGTTGTATAGCCAACTAAATGTATAGTAAACAAAAGAAAATTTTGACATCTATCATGGAATTTTTGCTATTCCACCAAGGTTTTGATTCTTTAAAAATTAAATAATTCGACTTACCTTAGCACGTAAGCGTCAACTTGATCATTTTTTATGAAACTGATTATTTCACAACGTACGATTTTCATGAGCGTCTCCAATTGGGATCTGTGGAAAAATTAAGAAAATAATCAAAAATTCCATCTTCTTCAATAATGAGTCATTATTATGGAATACCGCGATAATAGATTAAGATAAAAGCCGGCCGGTATATTGTTTATTATTATTAATTTTCACCTAATTTAAATCGATAAAAAAGTGTAAATAATTAATGAAATAACCAACCTTGGTATTTTTCGTAAATCAGCTGTTTTATCATTTGGATCATTAGTTGTGAACCATATTTCTAATAATTTTTCAACACCTTCAAAATATTGAACACCATTCGTACCCATTTTTTACGGTAATCGTTATACCTCAACAGAATCGGACACCTAAGATTTCTTTATTTTCGTTCAATTCAATAATTTCGTCAATAAACAATAAAAAAATGGATAAAATTATAACGATTTTATTTTACAAAATTCTTTAAATTTAAAGAGAATTAATAATTCATAACTTGAGCTGTGACCGAGATCAGCGAATGAATGTGCCCGTGTCTGAGGCGATGCATGAACAAATTTATATACAAGAATAGCTAGACGCCAGATTGTCTAATAAAAATTGCGCGCGCAACCCTTATCAAAAATTCATTTGTTATCAATCATTTATAATAAATCATAACGATAACAACGTCACCTGTTTTATTAACACAAACTATAAATTCTATTATCACAAGTTAATTTCCATTGATATATAAATAATGATATTTGAAAGATTCGCGCTGTCTAATAAGCAGTGTTGCCAGATTTTGTAATAGATGGCCCTACTCATTGATAATAAGCTTATAATGATTGCTAGTCTAAATCCACAATTTGAATGTAAGATTTTGACAGAAGACTCAAAAACCAGTAACAGCACCTTTTGCAGAGGTACCAACCAAAAGATATAATTCTTTCCATAAATTACGGCTGCATGTTAGTAATTTCTGTAAGCTTCAGTTGGATGAGTCTGTGTCAAATTTAAATCTTACAGTAGAATAGTGGATAGGGCATCGACAATTTCGACAGGTCTATTAGAGCTTTTTTTCCTAGATTTTGGACACAAAAATCCCTAAAATTCTCTTTTATATAGGTGCCAGTAGTTGAAATTGCCATTTCCGACACAAAATACAAAAAACAGTACGAGTCTGAACGTGATTGGGTTTTGCAACAAGAGCAAGTACGTTAGCAACTTCAAGGATTACACGTACGAGGTCTCGTCGCGAAAAACAATCTCGCCCAGACTCGTGCTGTCTTTTCAATCCTGTCAGAATTCCTAAAACAATTGTATACCAAATCCATTATTCGAATGCAAGATTTTTACAGAAATATCAAACACTGGCAACAGTGCCTTTTGCAGGGGTACCAATTATAAATTACGGATACATGTCAGTAATTTTTGGAAGTGTGGCGACACCAACTAAAATCGCAGTTGGTAACAAAAATATCAGTTGGCAAGACTGAAGCGGTTAGGCCAGATTCACGCTCTCGAAACTCGTCTCCATCTCTTCCACCACCAACTACCGAACGGAACGGACGTGTCTACCTGACGCCAGTACATCCTTGACCATTTAATATTAAATCGAAATATTTTAATTATGGTTTTATATCCGTGTAAATAAATATTAATCAAACTTCAAATTCGTGTTATTTAACCGGATCCAACCAAAGTGGTGACCCCGACCAAAAACAGAGTGAAACCGCCCGCGTAAACAAAAGGTGAACACGTGTTTCCCCGAAGCCGCGAGTCCACAGTTCTACCAGTGATAATCCAAGAGCAACGCAACCGCGAAAACCAGCAGAGAATTCGCACACCGCAAACAAGATGCCAAACAACGACCCTGAATTCAACACAACAGAATCCCAAACGATGACAGCGCCAGCCGTAGACCGCGTGAGCATAAAGATTCCGCCATTTTGGCCTGAGAAACCATCTTTGTGGTTCGTACAACTAGAAAGCCAATTTCTACTCAATGGTATAAAGGAAGACGCCACAAAATTTTACTATGTGGTCGCCAACCTAGAAAACAGGTACGCCGTCGAAGTTGAGGATATTTTGTCCGAACCACCATCAACAGACAAATACACAACCCTAAAAAAAGAACTGGTAAGACGCCTATCTGTTTCGCAAGAAAAAAAGATGAGGCAGTTACTAGAACACGAGGAAATGGGAGACAGAACCCCGTCACAATTCCTGCGCCATTTAAGAAACCTGGCGGGAAGCATGGTAACAGAAAGTTTTCTAAAAACATTATGGCTCGCACGTTTACCGGCAAACATGCAAGCTATCCTAACAACACAGAGTGACCGTGATCTATCAGTAGTCGCCATTTTGGCCGACAAAATCCAAGAAACGACGTCATTGTCGTCGACCAACATTGGCGCCGTATCAGCCACAAGCCTGCGCACTACGCAAAGTAACCCCGACACAACGATCGGGAAATTGAAAGAGCAGATGGCAGCACTCACCAAAATGGTAGAGCGCATGTCAACTAGCCAACAAAAACGCCAACGGTCACGCTCTCGACCTCGTGCAGAAAACGGGAGTGGTAAGTGCTGGTACCACGAAAGATTCGGAGAAAAAGCCAAAAAGTGCAAACAGCCATATACATACCAACAGGAAAACTAAGACCGCCGTTGTCGCTCAAGACGGTCAACGACGGCTTGGCACAACAAAACCGTCTTTTTGTGTACGACCGCAAATCGGGCATGCAGTTCTTGGTAGACACAGGTGCAGATCTTAGTGTATACCCAAAAACTTTAGTGAAACAGAAACGCAAACAATCCAATTACAAACTATATGCCGCTAACGACACGACCATAGACACTTACGGGTATATAACAGTGCCATTAGATTTCAAACTCCGCAGGGACTTCACATGGAAGCTTGTGGTAGCAGATGTCAACAAACCCATAATAGGCGCCGACTTCCTACGTCATTTCGGACTCCTTGTTGACATCAGGAACAAACGGTTAACAGACCAAGTGACCCTCCTCACCGTACCAGGGAAAGTGAAAGCAAGCGATGACATCACAGCAGTCCGGGCAATCAAGGAGGAGAACGAATTTTACAAAATATTAACTCTTTTTCCAGATTTAATCAAACAAACAACCGAAGCAACCACCATCAAGCACCCCATCCAGCACCACATTCAAACAACTGGGCCACCCGTATTTGCAAAACCACGCCGTCTAGCACCGGAGAAGTTAGCCGCAGCAAAACGGGAATTTAAACACATGTGCGACATTGGTATCTGCAGGCCGTCCAAAAGTCCTTGGGCCAGTCCACTACACATGGTCAAGAAACCTAATGGAG
Organism: Mylabris sibirica; assembly: GCA_039776855.1. Lineage (NCBI taxonomy): Eukaryota > Metazoa > Arthropoda > Insecta > Coleoptera > Meloidae > Mylabris > Mylabris sibirica. The sequence continues at coordinate 10,911,098 of CM077842.1, read as the reverse complement.
AATATAGATACTGTGGCGACTACCGACGCCTGAACGCCATCACAGTACCAGACAGGTACCCAATCCCGCATATATATGATTTCAGCTACTTCCTACATGGGAAAACGGTCTTCTCCACCATAGACCTGACGAGGGCCTACCATCAAATTCCGGTAGCCAGCGAGGATGTGCAGAAAACAGCCGTAATCACGCCGTTCGGACTCTTCGAATTTCCCCGCATGAGCTTCGGATTGTGCAACGCCGCCCAAACGTTCCAGCGGTTCATGCACGAAGTGCTACGCGACCTCCACTTCACTTTCGTTTACCTGGACGACGTGCTAGTAGCATCAGACAACGCAGAAGAACACAAGGACCACTTAAAAACAGTGTTTCAGAGACTGCAAGACTATAGTGTAGTGATAAACGTGGACAAGTGCCGATTTGGACAACCAGAAGTGTCATTTCTGGGCTACAAGGTTAATAGCGAAGGTATACGACCCTTAGAAGAGAAAGTGCGCGCAGTACAACAGTTCCCGCGACCGAAAACAACAACAGAGTTACGCCGTTTCTTAGGTATAGTGAACTTTTATAGACGTTTCATACGCGATGCCGCGGAAACGCAAGCGAAATTACAAGACTTGTTAAAAGGTTCGCGAAAATCATCGGAAATAGAGTGGACTAAAGACAGTGACAATGCGTTCCAAAAGTGTAAATCCTCACTAGCGAGTGCAACACTACTCGTACATCCAGTGTTAAACGCGCCGATGGTCTTGATCACGGACGCTTCTGACACCGCCATCGGTGCAGTTTTACAACAAAAACAAGACTATGATTGGAAACCGCTCGCTTTCTTTTCGAAAAAGTTAACTCCCCCTGAACAAAAGTATAGTGCGTACGATAGAGAACTAGTAGCTATATATAAAGCAATCAAACACTTTGAACATTTTCTCGAATGTCAACATTTCACTATTTTAACTGATCATAAACCATTGATTTATGCATTCAAACAAAAAAGTGAGAAGTGCACACCCCGCAGACAAAGACAATTAGCATATATTAGTCAATTCTCGGCAAACATTGTACATATCAAAGGACAAGAAAACATGGTAGCAGATTATTTGTCGCGAAACGCCGTCAACACAATCGACCAAAACACGGAAATAAACTATACCGATATCAGTCGCGATCAACAAAACGATAACGAGTTGCAGCAGCTAATTGAAAGTGACAACACCGGACTGATTCTAAAGAAAGTGAAATTATCGTCACTACCAGAGGAAATCTATTGCGATGTTAGCGACAATAGAATTCGCCCATACATTCCTCCAGCTCACCGTCATAAAGTCTTTGCAAAATTTCACAACTTGGCGCATCCCGGGCGACGAGCGACCACTGAATTAATTAGAGCTCGTTTCGTATGGAAAAATTTGAAAAAAGACTGCGCTCAGTGGACCCGCGAATGTTTACAATGTCAAAAATCAAAGACTAACAAACACACCAAAAGTCCAATTCAAACAGTCAACACTCCAGACACACGATTTGATCACCTACACATGGACATTATCGGTCCACTACCTCCATCTGGTGGAAACCGATATTGCCTAACGATAATCGACAGATTCACTAGGTGGCCGGAAGTATATCCCATAAACGATATTTCAGCTGAAACCATAGCGCAAACGATGATGTCACAATGGATTGCCAGATACGGCGTGCCACAGCAAATCACCACAGACAGGGGCCGCCAATTCGAATCGCATCTGTTCAACCATCTCACGAAGCTACTGGGTGCCAAACATCTCAAAACAACGGCATACCACCCGCAAGCGAACGGTATGATCGAACGGTTTCACAGAACGTTGAAAACCGCCTTAATCGCATCATCGAGGAACTGGTCAGAATCACTTCCCCTAATCATGCTAGCACTGCGAAACGTCATCAAAGAAGACATTGGTTGCACACCGGCGGAAATGGTATTCGGCAAAACCACAAAACTCCCCGGAGATTTCTTCCAGACCACTCCAGCCCCACCAGACGAAGCCGCATTCGCAGCTAATCTACGAGCGATCATGAGAACATTGCGACCCACTCCTGCCAGCAACCACGCCACCAACAACATATTCGTGCACAAAGACCTACAAACATGTTCACATGTATTCATTCGCGTCGACACCGTTAAACCACCACTCTCCCCACCATACAACGGTCCCTACCAAGTGCTAGAACGACAACACAAATATTTTATTATCGACGTAAATGGTAAGAAAGATAAAATATCTATCGACAGGTTGAAACCAGCGTATCTACCCAATGGACATACGATCACGGCAGAACACTCATATGCCTTGCCGCCAAGCAGCGCTCCAGATGCAAATCAACATCACGTTCGCTTCAACATTTGAATGTCTCGCTCACTGGGAGGGGAGTGCTGTGGCGACACCAACTAAAATCGCAGTTGGTAACAAAAATATCAGTTGGCAAGACTGAAGCGGTTAGGCCAGATTCGCGCTCTCGAAACTCGTCTCCATCTCTTCCATCACCAACTACCGAACGGAACGGACGTGTCTACCTGACGCCAGTACATCCTTGACCATTTATTATTAAATCGAAATATTTTAATTATGGTTTTATATCCGTGTAAATAAATATTAATCAAACTTCAAATTCGTGTTATTTAACCGGATCCAACCAAAGAAGCTTCAATTGGATTAGTTTCTCCATTTGACATTTCTGTCAAATTTATGTAAGTTTTGCAGTAGAATAGTGGATAGGGTTTACCGGCTTCGAATTCATTTTGTTAAATGTAGAGGCGTTTTTGCTTACAATATTTTAGTATAAATGAAATAAATTATTAATCCGGTAAAGTTTAGCTTAATTTTTTACCAAGTTTTCTCTAAATTTCCGTTGATTGAAGAAAAAAATTGGTAAAATATATTTTCCTCCAAAAAAGTGAAAATTCCCTAAATCTAAGATTTTTTTTAATTTGGTAACACTGTTGCTAGAGCATAATTTCTTGCCTGCATGAAGGTCAAGTCGCGCTCGCTACTACGTCACATAATTTAATGTTGCCACTGAGTAATCTATAAAGATTAAACACAATTGCTAATATACTAAAATAACTGACAAAAACAGAATATGTTTAATTTTGGTGCGAGGACTACTGAAAATGTTTAATTTTGTTGAGAAGCTACAATTCATACGTCACACCGAGTAGTGTCACATGTTCTAACAAACAACATTGCAGTATCGGAACTGGCAATCTTTATAAGTTTAATATCGTTGGAAAATAAGTTTTTTTTTGTTATATTTTCAGTGAAAACACCTATGTGATGATTTTTTTATATTTAAGTCTTAATTAAAAAATATTTTTTGAACATACCTAAAATAAAAATAATCAAGTTTTCAGAAACTTATTTGTAATAAATTTGTTTAAGCATTATGACGTAACAAAATTCAAAATTTGTGAATTTATTGCGAACATAAGTCTGGCAACACTGTAGAAGTAAGGGAACTTAGGGATTTTGTCGTAGCGATCTTGGTGAATAATTGCGCGAAATTCAAAAAAAAACACCTTTATTTCAACCATAACCGATTATAAAACAATAAAAATCATCAATTAATTCGTCTGAAATGGTGGCACATAACCACCGAAAGCCTTCTCTAATTCTTTAGCAACAGCCAAACACAAATGGTCATTATAGGGGGCTGCTACCACTTGAATACCCAACGGTATACCATCAGAATTTAGACCTAATGGTACTTGAGTTACTGGGAATTTTAAAGCATTCCATATGGCGAACAAATACAAATTAAATGGTCTCAATAGAGAAGTGTGATGGTAACTAGCCGCCCATGGAGCCGATGGGTACAATAATACACCATCACTACCTAGAATTTCCTATAAACAAAAATATATTTTAATTTAAATTAATTACAATTAATTAATGATTACTGTTAGTTTTTTTTGTAAATTTTTAGTGGTTTCTTTGACCCAATCACCGTCAGGTTTCGGCATTAGATTTTTAATTAAATTATAAATAACGGCCATATTATAATCACTTTTACCACAGAAATATTTAATGATTTCAACAATCGGCTTAAGGTGTTCTTCACGATTTGCGATATCGTAACAGAAATCAGCATTCGGTTCGTTTGCCATCCAATAATGCCATAATTTACCAGCATGCTTCAAATCAATCAAATCAATCTCTTTCGGTTTCTCCGGTAGTATTTCCGTAAAATAATTAATAACTCTACAATCAATCAATTAATAATTATTGGTATCTTAAGATTGCTTCGGACATATTACTCGATTCAGCGTGCGGAAAACATCAATTTTCAAACATCGATATCTTGCTTGTTTTTTTAAGATATTGAAAAAAGTAAACGTGCGCCAGATAGAGCGTTTCAAGGTGCATGTTTTAATGTTTTTTATTTTGGAAAAATGTTGTAAAATTCAGAATAGCAGAAAAAACTCTTGGATCCTGCTTTTTTCGTGCATTTTACTTCATAACTGGCCAAAATTTTTGACAATATTATTGATTTTCAATATCTATGAGGTGATTTAGATAGAAAATTGAAAATGAATTCCAAATCTTGAAGATTTTTTTTGATAGGCTTGTTAGTTTTCCGAAAACTGAAAAATATTTAAACAAATTTTCCAACATCCCTTGCATAATTTTAAAGATAGAGAATCATACTGTTGTTTTTAGAAAGCTGATGTAAGAGCAATGATCGGTAAACTCGTTTAAGATCCAATTTTGAAAATTAAGTTGTTGATTGGCTTACGAGAGAGGAAACAATCGTTCATTATTTCCTCTAGCGATAGTAAGGAACAATATATGGCATTATATTGCAAAAACCACAAGTGTAATATAAATTAGAGAATATCTATGATCGTTTTCAAATTAATGAAACGATGGCCTTATCGCGTTTCTACAACTAGGAAAAGATTGAATCTCCCGGTGGGACCCGAACCCACGACCTCCTGCTATCGCGGCAGTAGCTCTAACCACTGAGCTACGGGATCATAGATATTCTCTAATTTATATTAAATACTCGCGTTGTTCATTAATTTCATTAATATCACAAGTGTAATAGTCACTTTATACATAAGTCGTAGATAAAAAGTTTTATAGCGTGCTCCTTGAAATTCTCTAACTAACCCATAGTTACTTTTTCCAATATCTTAAACAGCAAGCCAGATATCGATGTTTAAACATTTACAATTTTCGCACTCCAAATTGAGTAATTTGTCCGAAAGCCCTTTGATAAAAATTACCGTTTTATTGTCTGTTTAACATCATTTCTCAACGGACTAATCGTTGGATCTCTCGGATTTTTCACATAAAACACACGTAAACTCTTCAAATCAACCGGTTGGTGTAATTTCAATTTTTTAACATTGTCACCTAATAAAACCTTCAAAACTGGCAAGAGATCATCAGCGTATTTTGTCATAGGTCCAGCTACTACCATCGTATCCGTTTCATCACCAGTACGAAATGTTAGACCATTAGTTGAGATCAAATCACAGGTAGGTTTATGACCGAAAATACCACACATATAAGCTGGTATACGGATCGAACCGCCGATATCCGTTCCTGAAAAAATCACCCCCAATTATCCCAATAATTCATAAAAGTATATTATAGAAAAAATACCGATTCCTATCGGTGATCCACAAGCGGCAATTATACTAGCTTCACCACCACTAGAACCACCAACATTTCTCGTATTATCATACGGATTATTTGTGATACCATAAACTGGATTACTGGTCTCTTGCCATAGATTCAATTGTGGTACATTTGTTACAGCTATTAGAATACCACCAGCTTTTTTCATGTTTTCAACAACAACAGCATCGAATTTTCCTTTACATTGTTTACGTCTCAATAAACCGAATGTATTCGATAAGCCTTTACATGAAGTGGATTCTTTTGTTGTGAATGGTATCCCAAGGAATGGTTTTGTTTGGAAATCAACATCTAATATATCACCACTATTGATGTCTTTATCTAATTGTTGGGCCTCCTTAATTGCTTCATCGTATCGTTCATCAACTACAGCATTTAAAATATGATTAACATCATTGATACGATCGATAAAAGCTCGTACAACTTCTTCACAGGTTACTTCACGTTTCCTAATTTTTTTCGATATAGATTGTACACTTTCTAATACAAGAGGATTTGTCGGTTTTTTGATAAATTGTCTCTTTGGTTTGTAATACAAACTAAACACGTAATCAATCAATAGATCGATATAATAACGTATACATAACACAATATTGCAGAGAAATCGACAAAAAAAGCCATATGGTTGGTTAATTTCCGCCTTTTCATCCACCTACAATAATCGATAATATTTTAAATATAAAAATCTATTAAAATACCCAACAAACTTACAACATTCCTAATTTTCACCATTTTTTTTTTCGTTATCAATCCAAACACCTTTGTGTGTTAATTGCACAATATAATTAACATAATTTTAAAATTTTTAATGTACCCTGACCCTGTTTTTTCTACAAAATAAATTAAAACATTTTTATTGTAAAGTTGGCAACACGCATGCGTAACTTCTATTAAATTCCAATAAAAAACCTTAATATAGATGTCGCTATTCTCTATGCTAATTTTACGTGGCAGAAGCGCTGTCATCTATCAATATCAATTCAAACTAAATAATTGGCTGTATATTAGACAAGGACGGATATAATTTTTGGTGGGGTGTATTGTTATGTAAAAGTAACATGACCTTGATTTGTGATTTGTAATATTTGAGGTTAAGTCGGTGGAAAAATTCTTGAAACGTATTTAATTTTTAATTGTTAATTGATAAGAATTTTAATTGGTTTTTAATCTAGTTTACTTTTACAGTTAATTATGGGTAATATTAATGAGAAAGTTGAAGCGGCTTCAACAAATACATCACAACAACAACAACAACAGGAACCGAAAAAATTAAAACCGTGTTGTGCTTGTCCTGAAACGAAGAAAGCTCGAGATGCTTGGTTTGTTACCTAATTTCAATTATTAATTGTCAAAAATTTTACATTTTTATTATAGCATTATTGAAAATGGTGAAGAAAATTGTACGCATTTGATTGAAGCCCATAAAGAATGTATGAGAAAAGCTGGATTTAACATTTAAACATTTTTGTTCTTAAAATAGATGTTAAATAACTTATATATTTGTGTTTATAGTGTTTTTATAAGACAAGTTTTCTTAAGTTGGCGGCCATTATTCGACAGCGCTTGTATTTTAAATGAGGATTAAATAAATGTAAATAAAAACCAATTTTATTTTACTTTAATAAACTTCTGCTTAATTCAACATTATAATAATTTATTTCATAAAAGAAATAAATTATAGCTAATTTCATAATTGAAGTCTGTAATATTTAGAGATGAGTCTAAACTTTTAAGATTTTTTTATCAATAGTTACAACAAATTCAGTCATTATTAACACTTAAAAGGACACTTAAATAACACAAGTTACATAAGAAAAATTACTATTTAAAGCCATTTATCAAAAAAAAAATTGAAAACGCGTAAAATATTGCAATACGCCCATCTCTAAAAATTTCTCACCAGAATCGTGACACCAACCACTTTGACGAAAAATAACTAAATAAATCAACTATTTGTAGCTCTAAATTAGAATTTTTACTCAATTTTTATTAAAGACCTTAAGGCTTTGTATGAAATCTGACCTTATAATTAACGATAATTAACATTATTTTAAAATTAATCTATAAAGTATAGAATATTTGATATTTGACAAGGATTATTATTGATTGGTTTAAATAATGACATTTAATTGGTCGAAATTGATTGGTTGAAATAAAAAACAACAGACATTTAAATTCGAATTAAGTTGACTTGAATGGGAAATCTGGATGTTGATTCAGCCTGTAAATTTAATAAAATTCAAAATTTTATAATAGAAAATTTGATAGAAATCTCGTTTTTTACCCTTTGAAGCGTAACATATCGAAAATTCTAGCCTTCTCACCAATATCCAATTTTTTTAACGCATTCATATCATCATCACTAATTTTAAAATTATAAATTTGAAAATTCTCTTTAATCCTTGCCGGTGTTATACTTTTTGGTATTACGATAATATTGCGTTGTAATAGGAAACGTAAAGCAATTTGTGCTGGTGTTTTTGAATATTTTTTAGCTAATTTTTGTATTAAATCATCACATAAAATATTTGGTAATTGTCTCTCTTGATTACCAGTTGCTTTTAAATGTTTATTATAACCAGGTGCACCTAATGGTGAATATGCAGTAACAGTAACACCATTCTGATGGCAATAATCAACTAGATCGTTCTGTTGTAGATTGGCGTGTAATTCAATTTGTAAATTAGCTGGTTTGATTCGTGCCGATTTCAAGATTCGTGAAATTTGTGAGATGCTGTAATTGGACAAACCGATTGCTTTTGTACGGCCTGCATCTACTTGTTGTTCCATTTTCTACAAAAAAAGTTTCTTATTAAGGTGGTGACGTCATCACTCTCTACAGGGAGTGAAACGCCTTGCTCTGCTTATTACCAATAAAACAAGAATTAAGCAACTATAAAACTATACCTTCCACACAGCTTCATGATCTGTTGCTGGTTCCAACTGTGCTTCACCTTTATCGTTAACTAATGGCTCAAGTGTAGCTTTATCCACTTGGCTACCAATAGGGAAATGGATTAGATACAAATCAACGTAATCCAATTGGAGATTTTCCAAGGATTTCTTTAAGAATATCTCAACACGATCCGGATGTACACCAATCATTGATAATTTTGTTGTGATAAATACATCATTACGTTTCAATTTTCCGGATTTAAACCATTCTTTTAAGACTGTACCGATTATCTTTTCATTTTCATACACCCAAGCTGTGTCTATATGACGATATCCCAACTCTAAAGCTGTATTTAAAGCTATTTCTAATTCTTTTTCATCTTTAGCCTATATAATTAATAAAAAATTACAATTATAATAATGATAATAATAGTGATAATACTAACAAGAAATGTACCAAGACCTATGGTGGGCATTTTCAAATTTCCACCCGAATCCAAAAATTTTTGGACCATTTTCCAAAATCTTATCAAAATCAACTCTTACAAAGAATATAGAATTAGTATCCAGAAAGTTCGCTGAATGAATGCTGACTAATCACTAATTAGAAAATGATAAGATAATGTTTAAATAAGTAATTATAATCCATTTCCGTGTTTAATTTTTTTTTGTGATATTTGACGAACGCTACTGTTTTATTCAAAAATTGCGCCATTCCCACTAACATCTTGGTGATTTTTGCTTTTAAGCTATAGTAGTAAGATATTGACAAATCGTAGAATTTAGTCTAAATTCATTAATACTGAATGAAAAGATCATTCATGCAATATTTTTATACTAATCGTACTGTTTAATATTTATAATTAACTAAAATTACAATTAATTTTGACTAATTTTGCTTGTTATAGTTTCTTCCAAGTTCTGAGGTTGGTAGTAATCTTAAGCCCACTTAATTAAATTTAAAATTCTTATATAAATAATTAATTATTGCAATTATTGATCCTCAAATTGTTTATTTTTCTACAGGTTTGTGAAATTTACTTATTCACGACTTTTTTGTTTAAAATTTAGTAATTTCTTGTCAATTTGATTAAATGATTGTGGTTACAGCTGTAACAATTGTGGCTAACTTCACAACGATTATTAGAAAATCTTTTAGGTTAAGTTAAAATAAGTGCAATTTTTCAAAATTACTCTAAAAACATTAAATAATGAAAGACGAAATTGTAAACAACACAAATCAATCATCTGAAGAGCAAGAAATTAGAGCGTTTTTACGTGAACGTTACTTAAAACTCGTATCATCATTGTGTGATGGTAAATTATAAGAATTATTTAAAAAATTCCACAATTTCTTATTTATTTTGTTTGATTACTAGATGGATTAGAGAGTGATGTTACAATGTATGAAAATACAAAAGTTGGATGTAATATAAAAGCATTTGATTTGGATTTTGAAAATGTTATTGTTGAAAATTTGATTACACCATCACCAATACCGGTCAAAATGGCAATTTTACGTACAAACGATATTATATCAATTAAATTTAAATGCAATTATCGAAAATATATAAAATAATTGTAAAATTTATAATTTAATTTTCTTGTAAACAATTAATCGAAATAATGTTGGCAGTACTGTTGCAACGTTGTCGCTACATTCCCAACTAAAGAAAAATTTCAGAATTTGACCTTTTAAGTGAACAATAAAATCATGACTGTGTACAATTTGAAAAATAAATTCAGGAAAAATCAAGAAATAGGAACTAAAAATTGTTTTCTTTTAATTATTTCAAAATATTTGATGCATTATGAAGAAATTCTGCATAATCTGGCAACAATGTTTTGTTGTGTCAACAAAAATGGAGGATAAGAAGCCGTTGGACAGATGTTAGTTTTTTGCTGATATTTAATTAAATCTGTTGATTTTATAAGAAATTCCACAAATTTTAGGTGAGTTGAAATGTTTTATGCAATTTTTTATAAAATTTTTGTCTAAAATATCTCAATTATCGTATAAGTAAAGTACAGATTATAGGGTTATAATTTATCAATTTTCTCGTATTCTATTGATATTTCGCTCTTATCAATCAAATTATTAGTGTAATCATGTGTAAATTTAATGAAATTTCTCTATTTTCATTCTATATTCTACTAATTAAAAAATACATGTAACGCCATCTTGTGTTGTGTTGTGGCGGTTACAATGTGGCGGGTAAATTTGAAAAAAACAAACTTGGGTATAACAGGTAAGTCGATGTTTTCCCAAAAATTTCCCACTTTTTCTTTCAACAATCAAATTTACCAATTTTATAAAAAATTGAATTTTCTTGTTTCTCTTTTTCTTTACAGAATTAGTTGTGATTAAAAACTAAAAATAAATTAATAATCCCAAAAAAAAGGTATTTTTTTTCTTCTAAATTGAAGAATAGTGTTTTTATTGTGTATCTATCTGTGTATATGTGAAATTTGTGAAAATGATGGAACCATTAGCACCTGGTACAGAAGATGATGCACCTTTAACAAATTTCTCAACATCAACAAAACAGGTAAAAAACTATGAATTAATTCATTGAGAACAAAAAAAAAGTTAAAAAAAATCGTAAGAGATTTTAAGTAGTTTACTTTTGTTTTATTTGATTGTTTTTTTAATTGAAGGTAAGTAATTAGGAGTTTTAAAAAGGAAAAGTGTTTAGTGGTTGGTTGATGGCTGTAATTAGAAGAAGAAATAAATGTGAAAATTTGTATTTTGTAGAGGAAGAAAAATTGTGGTGTTTTCACCATAATTTCTGTTTTGTTTTGTTGAAAATTGCGTGTTTTCGTTAGTTTTCAACAAATTTTCCTTTCTGGATTTGTTTTTTTTTGTTTTCCTCAAATTAATTAATTAAATTAGTAATTTTAACCCTTTCAGTACCACTCCTAGAAATCATTGATGAAAAATTCTGAAAATTGGTGGTGGATATGAGTTATTTTTTTAAAGATTTTTCAGCTAATAAAAATGAGTATTGCCCTTTTGGTTTTTGAGTTCTAAAATGTACCTCATACGGGACAAAAGTACTACATGACCTTCAATGTGAATGTAAAAAAAATATTTATTAGTACAGAAGTTATTTTTTATTGTGGTATTCAAAGAAACAATTTCGCGTTTTGGAAATGCATAAGTGCACATTGCACTTGATACAATAATTATGGGTTTTCAATTTGCAATTCTCCCATTTGCACCTTGAATTCTCCTTTTGTTGGTCCCATTGAGGAAAATGGTTGAAACCATCGTATCTTGACTCAGATAGAGGTGCAACTTCTTTCTTCTTCCTACTAGGACTAGACTCCATTTGATCTCCAGAAGGTCGGCCACGTTTTGGTGCAGTTTTCGCTAAGATTAAATTTTCCCCCACAACTTGGCGGAACCCTAACAAATCCAGAATTTTTTTCTTGGGCAAGCCTAAAGTTTCTGCTTGTTTTCGGTACTCCATCCAAGAACAAACTAGCGCCAAGTCAAGCGCATGGGTTATCATTCGAACGGTCCATTTTCTTGACCGCACATATGAACGATAAATACTGAGTAGAAAATCTAATTTGTCTACACCTCCCATATTGCTGTTATACATTCTTATGGCTTCTGGTCTTTGAACTTCTATATACTGCTTTTGCTTTCTGTCCCATCTTCTGCACCGATCTATTTCCCCTTTTCCTATAAAATTAGATGACACTACAACCGGTTTATTATCAAACCATTTCGTTAGAACAATTCCATCTTTACTAACTACTGTATCGATGACACCTCTTTCTCTCTTTTTCATTTCTTTGTCAGTTAGTAGAGGAGGATTAGCAAATCTGTTCAAACGTACGGTTCCTACAGCAAAAATATTTTTGGAATTCAAGTATTGAAACAAATTATATGTTCCAAAGTAGTTGTCAATAAAAAGACCACAGTTCATCCTGTCAATTCTTTCGACAAGCTGCATTACTGTTGCTGCTCCGGCGCCAAACTTGGAATATACGGGATTTATAGCAGTGGTTGATCCTTGATAGATCAGAAAGTCATAAATTTGACCACTTTGTCCAGCCAATACGTATATTTTAATCCCCCATTTCTTTGGCTTATTTTTAATGTATTGCTTCACATTTATTTGCCCTTTGAATGGGATTATTTGTTCGTCAATACATAGAAAAGTTTCAACAGGTAGTTGCAAGCACCTGTTCCGAATTGATTCATAAATAGGGCGCACTTTCCATAATCTGTCCGGATCATCGCTTCTTGCTGTTATGTCAACAAAATGCATGGTGTTTCGTAATTTGAAAAACCGATTGCATGGCATATTATCTCTGATTAGTGGAATACCCATTTGTCCACTCCAATACATCCTTACCCTAGGAAATTGTAAGTTTCCCATTATTATATGTATGCCCATCAAAATCTTTATTTCTGTGAGTGTAGTTGGAGAAAATCGACTCAGATTTTTTCGTGTTGCATACAAATTGGTCATATCAACCATTTGTTGAAATAACCTATCTGGAAGATATTTTTTGAAAAAAACCATAGGTGACTCGAGTTCGTAACATTCAGGAATATCTGGTGTGTGCCATCTTATTTCACGTGACATGTACTCAGAATTTTTGATCCATTCGATGTTATTTTTTTCAGTCAAATCGTGTTTCTGAAAGAAATGTCGAAACTGAGTTTCTATACTATCTTCTTCCGTGTTGCTTATAGATTCTACTGTCTCATTTGTTCTGTTAGGTTCGCTAGAGTCATCTTGCATGTCTATGTTACCGTCTCCATTTAGATTTACTTCAACAGGTTCATTATCATTATCATCATGTTGTACATTCATGCCGCATTCGTCATTTTCTTCTACATCCTCGTCCATGTTTCGTTGTTCATCAATTATGTCAAGTTCCCAGCCATCATCGTTTACATCTGATAAAACATCGAACTCTGACAAATCATCCCGATTGATCAATTCTAGAAGTTCTTCGTCTGTGAGACCTTTTCTAGACATCCTAGATTGTTGAAAAAAAAATATATCAATTTTGTAACAACCGATAGTGTGTAACTTCAAGACAATAGTCAAGAATAACAAATTAGAAAGAAATTTTTTTTACACACTTCAGTCAAATTTTGACGACGCAGATGACGTCAAGTAACTTTGTCCCGCGTTAGGGACAAGAAATTTGTGAACATCATTGAGGTTATTATCGATAACATTTTATCAAATCGTTACTATCATAACGTAATGCAAGCCTTTAACTTACCTGTGACGATATTTTCAACAATCTGCAGATCCAAAATGGCGAAAAACATGTGTTCATTTACAATCACTTTTCACCAGTAAGCACTATGCGCTGACAGAGTACACTATGCAAAGTCAAATAATTTTAAATTTAATCTCATAGATGTCGCTACAGTATGGAAACAGTTTAAATAGACGTCCCGTGTACGGGACAGAACTTCTTGAGAATAACAGGCCGATATTTGTGAACATTTGAGCAATACAAATCATATGTCCCGTGTACGGGACATGGTGACTGAAAGGGTTAATAAATTTTGTTTTTTGGTAGGAGAAGGAGCGTGAACGTTTATTATCATTGAAAGCAATCTTACCAAATGGTCATTATGGTAACGTATTCGATTTAAAATATATTAATGGTGCTGAACATTGGTATTGTAATGCGTGTGCATGTCCTGTTATGGGTTGGGTATTCCATCATGAAACTGGTAAACGACATAAAATTGCATTGGGTAATCAGAAACAATCGAATTTTCCAAATTCACCTGAAATGGATGAGACAACATTACAAATTGCACCTGGTGAACCAATACCACCAGGATTTGAGGGTCAAGTAGAGAAAGTTGCATTAATTCAAGTAAATTAATAGAAATTAAAGTGGTTCCGGACAAATTATTCGATTCGGAGTGAGAAAATTATCAATTTTCAAACATTAATATCTCGCTTGTTTTTTTTATGAAATTTGAAAAAGTAAACGTGTGTTTGATAGAGAATTTCAAGGTGCCTGTTTTGAAAATTTTAATTCTGGAAAAATGTCATAAAATTCTGAATGGTAGAGAAAACTCTTGGACCCTGTTTTTTTTTCGTACATTCTCCTTCATACAGGGTGCTTGGTCTAAGTATGGTGAGTTCTAAGAAACTCCTATTAGTTGAAGAGCGATTCGAAAAATATTTTAAGGATTTGTAGGAGGGTCCTTAAAGAACATGTCAGCAAAATTGTCGTAGCTCATTTGAAAGTTGGTCAAAAAACGCTCATTTCTGACGATGTAGTGATTTTAAGAAACGAACTAAACACGCAAAACGACTTAGAATGACTTTAGGATCCTCCCAAAATTGATTTTTTTCGTTTTTCTCCATTTTATTTTGGAACAGGTGGAAATATTTCGTATTTTCTCTAGAATACAATGGAGAAAAACGAAAAAAATCAATGTTTGGAAGGTCTCTGAGTAATTTTTAGTCGTTCTATGTGTTTTGTTCATTTTTTAAAATTGCGACATTGTCTAAAACGATAGTTTTTTGGCCAACTTTGAAATGAGCTACGAGGTTCTAATTTTGCTAGAATGTTCCCTAGGGACTCTTCTACAAATCCTTAAAGTATTTTTCGAATCGCTTGTCAGCTAATAGGAGTTTCTTAGGCTCACCATACTTTACTAAACACCCTGTATTTGGCTAAAACTTTGACAATTTTATTGATTTTCAGTAATTATCAGGCGACTTTAGATAGCAGATTGAAAGAGCTTTCCAAGTCTTTAAGTTTTTTCTCGATAGGCTTGTAGTTGTAGTTTTCCGACAAAGAAGGAAAATTTAAATTTTTTTCCGACATTGATGCCTTGCATAATTTTAAAGATAGAGAATTATTCTTTTGTTTTTAGAAAGGTGATGTGAGAGGAATGGTAATGAAGCTCGTTTAAAATCCAATTTTGAAAATTGAGTGAGTTTCATGAAAAATTTGAATCCTCCTTTTTTACGTATTATTTAGAACTATTAAAATTGATTAATTTGCCTTTTGATTGACATGAAAATGTAGGAAATTTTATTTATTTCACGATCATTGACGATCATATCATTAAATGTGGAAAATATTTTGAAAATCTGTCGGAAAACCCTTGTCAACTTGTGTTTATTGTTATTACTGTTATTAGTTTGTAGTATACCAGATAGATGGTGTGGTCATTGTCTTTGTATTATGTTTAAAAAATGAACGTTGTCAGACATTGTTTACATTAATAAATGAGACCACGCATCCTGCTTCTATTGAATAGTTTGAAAATGTTTTTTTTCTTTTATTCGTTTCCTCTTTGTTCGTTGACTATTCTGTTTTTTATTTATTTTTTATTATATAATTGGAGAAATAACAATATTATGTCCCTAGGGATTATTAGTGATACTCTAGTCTCTGTAACGGGAAGCTAAAGGATCCGTTTTAGTCTTGATAGTGCAAAAATAGTATATTAAAAAACGAGTTTCAGAAGTCGACAATTCCTGCATGAGACCAATATTAAAAAACGAGCCGCGAAGCGGCGAGTTTTTTAATGGTCGAATGCAGGAATTGACTTCTGAACCGAGTTTTTTATACTATTTTTCCTATTTTGCACCCCCTTGCACCCTATTTGCAAAAAAAAATAAATTTTGGAAATTTAGGGAATTTTATAGGAGTTGGTATTGTAGGTGTGACCGATATTCAATTTTTGTATCTAGTATCCATCAAGTTGATTTTCAATTGTTTTAGTCTCCATTTTCATTACAATTTTTAAGTGAAAATGTGTGACCACTTATCGTGTACTCCACCCGAACTGTGGGAAATTGTTGAAAATGCAATGGAGAAACAATTTGAATTAAATGAAATAAAATTTTTATTTAAATTGACTGTTTTTAATATCTGTCAAAAAGTGACATTTCAATAATAAGGCAAGTGTTACCAACTTCTAAAAAATAAATTATCCTAGATATTTCTACACTCAAAGTAGTTAAGAAATATTTCATTTCCACACTACTTTTTATGTCAAAATAAGTCTATTTCCAACGCAAAATAGGAAAAAAACATTTCCAAAGTGCATTCAATAGAAGCAGGAGGTGTGGTCTCATTTATAAATGTTGAATTCTTAAACATAGTATAGAGACAATAATGACCACACAATCTATAACAAGAAATTACAAAGAGATTTTCAAAAGATTGTCCACTTCTTGTGAAATGGTTGTAAATTAGATAAAATTTCCGACATTTTTATATCATTTTTGAAGCATGTTAATTAATTTTAACAGTTTTAAAAAATTGGTGAAAAATGGGGTTCAAATTTTCCGTGAAACTCAATCAATTTTAGTTATCGGAAAACTAATCAGCCGATGGAGAAAATTCTTCAAGATTTGGAAAGCTCTTTCAATATTCTATCTAAATTCACCTGATAATTAAAATCAATAATTTTGGCTAAGTTTTAGCCAGTTATGAAGGAAAATGTGCGAAAAAAAAACAAGATCCAAGAGTTTGCTCTACCATTCAAAATTTTATTACATTTTATTAAATTTCGTCCCGAGAGTGGAGATTTATATAAAAAAATTAAGCACTGAGGGACGAAAGAAAGCACTTTAGTCCCAAGTTATATACGCTATTTTTTTACTTTAGTCCTTAGGGATTAAAAGCGCTACTTTAGTCCCTGTTTTGAGTAACTTATATGCTGTTTTAGTCCCGAAAGTGCAAAAAAAGCTTTAAAACATGCACCTTGAAATGCTCTATCTAACGCACGTTTATTTTTTCAATCTCTTAGAAATTAAAGATATCTATGTTTGAAAATTAGCAAATTTTTCACACTGAATCGACATATTAGTCGCGTGAGCCCTTAATCATTGAATTTAATTTAAATTTTTCATTGAATTTTAATTATAGGAACGTTTGGATGCTTTCACTGTCGGTCCATTGGTAGCTCTCGAATATCTTTTAGAATTGAGAGATTATGATGTAACAAAAGAACCAACATATTTGTGTATATTGTGCGATAAAAAAGGAGATCCTAGAACTGTTTTAACACATTTAGCCAGTTATAAACATATACTACAGGTGTGTTATTTATTATTTTTTTTGTTCTTTCAATAATTAATTTAATCTTCAATATATTGAATTATTTTAGTATTTACAAAAACACTTTCCAACATGTTACCGTGCATTAGCACCATATATGACAAAACAATATAAAAGAAATTGGCAAACATGTGTACATGAAATTGCTGAAGCAATTGAAAAGAAATTTGGTCGTTTAAAACCAATGCCAGTTGATGCTGATAAATTTGAAAAAGATCAATTTTATTATTTACAAATGATAGCACAAGGTGTACATTTTTCTGAATTATGCGGTTATACATTTGAGGAATTAGTAAATCGTGAAGAATTAATTAAAATCCATGAAGGTATTTTAAATATTTATTTTTTATTTAAAAAATGTTTATAATTATTATTTATATTTGTAATTATTTTGTAAAGATGATAGTGATCAAATTCAAACAAAAAAGAAAAGTCCATCACCACCAGTTGTTGTAAATCCAATAAAAAAAATTAAACAATTCTCATCATCAACACCAACAAATCCACAATCATCATCAGCTGTTGGTCATCGTAGACGTTCATTATCTAGTGTTTCAAGTATATCAAATAGTGATTTAAGTGATTATGATGATAAAGATAAAAATTATAAAAAGGCAAGATCTAGATCACCACAAGCATCTAGATATTATCGTGAACGCAGCCCTAGTCCTTACAGTAGGAGGTATCTTTTTTTTATATTTGTAACACTACAGGACTAAAAGTTCTTATGGCAACTCCCATTATTTGGTGAGCGATTCAAAAAATACTTCAAGGATTTATAGGAGGGTAGTTGAAGATCATTTTAGCAAAATTAGAACCTAGTAGCTCATTAGAAAGTTGGTCAAAAAACTTAGAATGACTCTAGAATCCTCCCAACAGTGTTTTTTTTTCATTTTTCTCCATTTTATTCTTGAACAGATAGGAATGTTTCTAATTTTTGTAGAATGCAACTTAGTAAAACGAAAAAAAAACAATGTTGGGATAGTCTCCGAGTTCTTCTTATTCGTTTTACGTGTTTAGCTCATTTTTGAAAATCGCGACCTTGTCCAAAACGAGAATTTTTCGACTAACTTCCAAATAAGCTACAGGGTTCTAATTTTGCTAAGTTGTTCTCTAGGGAGTCGGTAAATTCTTGAAATATTTTTCGAGTCACTCAGAAATTAATAGGAGCTGCCATAAGAATTTTTAGTCCGACGTGAATAACTTTGTATATTTTGTAAATTTGATTATTTATTTGTAGATATGATAGACGTTCGCCACCGATACGTCGTGAAGATTTAATGCCATGGGAGAGACCAAATTATCGTCGTTCAAAAACTGATCATACATCATCTACAGCAACATCAACAACAACAACAGCTATGGATAAAGAAAAAATGGAAAAAATGGAAGAATATAAAAAATTATGTAAAGCAATCGATAATGATATGGAACGTATATTAAAAAATCATAAAAAGAATCCAGAAAAACATCCACAATATAATGATGAATGGAAGAAATTTTGGAATAAACGTTATAAAGAATTACAAGCTGAAAATAAAGATGTAACAACACATGATTTTAAACCAGAATGGATATGTTATTGGAATAAACGTATGATTGAATTACATCAAGATGAATTAAAATCACGTAAAGAATCATTACGTAAACGTTTAGGTATTGATGAACCATCACCTGTATGTTTTAAAATAACTGGTCATAAAAAGAAATATGAACCACATCGTAATCATAGTCCAAATAATAATAATAATCATAATAAACCAATACCACCATCTGTATTACCAGATAATGATCCTGAAGTGATTATAATTGATGATCGTGATGATGAATCAAAAACATCAAAACGTTCACATAGTCCATGGGAGGATGATAATAATTTTAATAGAAAACATACAATTCGTAATAAAAGCCATGAACGTAAACGATCATTAGATAGAAGTCCAAGTTTACGTAGTTATTCACGTAGTCCACATCGTTCAAGAAGTCCATCATCACGTCGTTTATCATCACATAGTCCACATTCATATGATCGTAGAAGTCCACCAATATCATCATCATCATCAATACGTAATCGTAAAGATTGGGATGATTATAATTCATCAACAATTACAACAAAATCACGTGATTATCATCGTAATTGGGAACGTGTACGTGTTGTTTCAGAATTACCATGGGAAAGGAAGAGTTATCGTAATGAATTACCAAGTTATTATAAACCACCAGCTATAATGAGAGATGTAACAAGAGAACCAGTATTACCAACAAAAAAAAATCGTGATAATCATGATGATGATAATAATGATGATGATGGTGATATAAATATTGTTGCTGTTTTACGTTTATTAACAGCATTAGAAGAGAAATTAGGTTCATTAGGACCAAAAATTATTGATTTATTATCAAAAGCATTAGCAATGGAGAAACATGAAGCAAATAGTTCTGAAACATTATTAGATAGTGAAATAAATTGTGTATTATTTGAAACAGTTAAAGAGAAATTAAAAGGACAATTATTGGCTGGTTTAGTTGAACCAATACAAGAGAAAGCATTTAAAAATGCAATTAAAAAGACAGCTAGTCTAATACATATAGCTAGTGAACGTATGAAAGAGAATGATAAACAATTATTACAACAACAAAAACAACAAACAACAAATAAAATTGATCCAGTTCAAATACCAGGTATTGGTAATATTGATAAAGCTGCAATTGCACGTCAAATAGCTAATGCACTTGTATTACAAGGTAAAACTGATGTTACACAATATGAATTAGAACAATTAATTAATGCTGTTATTGGTATGGCTGAGGCATCACGAAGATCAAATAAACCAATAACTACAGCTAGTTTTCTTGAAGAAATAACAAAGGAACGTGGTCAAAGTACAGTGGTGGTAAATAAAGAAAAAACACCACCATCATCTATAATAATACCAACAACAACAATAACAACAACAACTAAAGATAATGATGATAATAATAGTAGGAAATCAATAGAGAAATCAACAACACCAAATAATATGGAAAGTTTATCTGATTCAGATTTACAAACACTTTTACAAAATTTTAAAGATTTATCAACAGAAGAACAACATGGTTTAATAAATTATTTAAAAAAATTAGAAAATCAAGAACCAGAACGTGTTGAACGTTTACGGAAATTTGTTAATCTCGATAATAATAATAAAAATGAGAAAATTGATAATAATAAAAAAGATAATATAATAAATTCAGGACGTAATAGTCCATTTTCGAATCGTTTAGGTAGTTTAAATCCACCTGTAGATGATGATGATGATAAAAGTTTGGATAAAAAACAAGATACAACAACAACAACAACAACAACAAAAATATATTTCGATTCAGATGAAGATGATTATACGTATGAAGATGTAGTTAAGGCAGCATCAAAGAATATTAAAGATAAAGAAGATGATAATCAACAACAACAACAACAAGTGGAGAATAAAGGAGATATTTTAGATAATTTACCAAAACCAACAAGTGATACAACAAATTTATTCAATAGTTTAAATTTTAATCAAGATTTAACAAAAACATTAAATAATCTACCAGTGAATATGGCGAATTTAGCAAATATTGTTGGTAGTGTACAAAATTTAACAAATAATAGTTTTAATTTAACAACAAGTTATAATCGTATGAATACTGAAACTAGATTGTTTCAAACTAATTCCAGTTTTTCACAACAAAAATCTAATAGTAATAATAATAGTGGTTATCCTATAGAAAGTGGTAATAATCGTGGTATTTATCCAGGACAACAAAATTTCTTTCCACAACAACAACAACAACAACAATTACCTAAAGTAGCTTATCCGAATATTGGTAATGATCAGAACAAATATCCAAATTATGGTTATTATGATCAACAAGGTAGATCAAATACAGGCCAACAGATTCGATTTCCATACGATAATCAAAATCGATTTGGGCCAGAACAACGCCGACAGCAACAATGGAAAGATTAATTAAAAAAATTATCAATTTTTAAGAATTCAATGGAATTTTCATCTTAATTGGTGTTGTTGTAGGATATTGTTGGTGGTCTCTTCTGCACGCCATCATCGTTTTTGGTATTTTTTTTTTTTTAATTTTAGTTGGGGCCGTGCGCGGGGCAATACCCTCAAGCAGCCTAAAAAGGGGTGTGTCCACACCAACTGTATAACATATAATTTGTATGTCAACAAAGAATAATAATGCTAGAGTTAACGAGTTTTCAACTTATCTTGTTATTTATTTGTGTATTGCTGCAGGTATATAGGCAGGAGGCGTTACCCGTCTTGCCTTATTATAAACTGAGATGTATGCAAATGGTTGCGGTGTATTTGTTTTATAAATCATGATTATAGCGCTCTATACAAAAAAAACACTGGACGTTATTTTTAATTTTATTTGTTTTCAATTATAACCTTTTTTCTTCAGTTTAATCTCTTACGTTATTTGAGCTTTACAGGCTTCTTTTTTTGCCTTTAAACTACGGGAGGTAATATCGTAATATCAAATTTTATACGTTTGTTTCTTATTATTGCAACGTAGAATCTAATTGTACAGTTGTATGATAATTTGATAATAAATCTATTTATTCTGTGTGCAAGTCTTATTTAAAAAAAAGTGGAATAAATTGGAAATTTCCAGGAAACTAGCTGATTAAGAATTGTTGATTTTTAAATGATTCCAGATTTCCATAGAATCTTGTCTAATTAAAGCGTTAATGTTGAGCGCGGCACCACAAGATTTCAATTGGATTGAGATCCGGATATTTCTACAGTGTTGCTGCTGTAAATATGGCAAATTCGTATGAAACTGCTATTAATTGCCGAGCACGCAAAACGACTAACGTAAGAATGACTCCTAGACCCTTCCTATAATGATTTTTTGTTCGTTTTTATCCTTTAAATTGTAGAAAACATGCGAAATATTTCCACCTGTTTCAAAACAAAATGGAGAAAAACGAAAAATATCAATGTTGGGAGGGTCTACGAGTCATTCTTATTCTTAAAATTAGTTGTTTTTCGTGTTTAGTTCGTTTTTGAAAGTTGCAACATTGTCAGTAACGAGCGATTTTTGATCAACTTTGAAATGAGCTACGAGGTTCTAATTTTGCTAAAATGATGTCTAATCATCCTTCTATAAATTCTTGAAATATTTTCCGAATTTCATACGAATTTGGCATATTTACAGCGGCAACAACTACCTAGTTGTGAAAATATACGCAGTAGTTAAAATGGCAAGTGATTAAGACGATTTTTCTTATATACCACCAAAAGCAACATTATCGAAATTATTATCCAAAACTCAAAACGTTTTTATGACAAACCATACCAAAGGTTAGTCGTAGGTAATAGAACTTGAATCATAGCTTCCGTGAAATGTAAAAAAAAACATGGTAACGACAGTTTTAACAAATAGTTCTAGTGTCCGTTTTTTTAAGCGATTTTACAATCGAAAATATTCTTGTATATCACCAGTACCTGTACACTTGGAAAAAAGTCGCAGATTGAGCATATTATACAACTCGCTATAATGTGTGCTATTATTACCTCGAATGATAACTTTCATTCTCGGTAATAATAACACTCATTATTTCATTATAGACTCGTTGTATTGACTATTGTTGGCTGAAGTTTGTAATTCTTATTACTAATAAGACTTGATTACTTTGTTAGATGATTAAAAAGAGCCAATTGTGATTGTGATAAGATGAAATATTACAGTTAGTCATCGTGTTCTTTACCATTTTTGGTAAGTTACAAGAAGACGATGAGAAAAAAAAATACTGTTTATTAATTCCAAACGATACAATCTTCTCGTATTTTAACATAGAATATTCTATTCAACATCTGTTGCCAGTATAATGAATCGATTTTAATAGTTTGAAAACGATCCTTGAGGCATCACTCTGACACAACTTGATTAATCGTTATACCCGATTTAAATAATTAAAAATGAGATTGAAAATGAAGCGCAGAAAGAACATCACACAGTGGTTGAATTGATCGTAAATTTATCTTGGTTTAAAGCAAACCGACAATGTTAATCCTCCGTGTGTAAACTACATTTTTCTGGATCTTTTAGGGAACAGGCCAGTTTTCAAACGTTCAAAGGCTTTCAAAAAATCTCAAATAAATCCGGATTATTTCTCGAAGTGCCTACTAAATGACTAAGAAGTAGCCAAAGTCGAAAGTTAAAAACTGTTAATAATAAAAATGTACAGTTAAAAACGTAACAAAAACTGGGCATTGTAATTCTTCAATAAACAATTATTAATAAAAAAAAACCTACGGTTTTTAAATTACTTTAGTACCTGAAAATGAGTTTACGGAACGTAATTTTTTGATACTAATGAACGTTTTTACACTTTCAGGGCTAAAGTGAGTGCTTTAGTCCCTCGTTACAGGGACTAAAGCACTTCTAATCCCTAGCTGATCTCTAGGGACATAATATTCATTATATCTCTAGGGCTGTAATGAAAAATAATAGTATATTATACAAAGAGTCTATAATGAGTACTTATTATTACCGATGTAATAATAAGCACACATTATAGCGAGTTGTATACTATACTTTATCTATGACTTATTTCTAAGTGTACAGGTACTAGTGGTGTACAGGAATATTTACCTTCTTCATCATTTTCGCACAAAAAACGAACACTTCAGAACTGTTGGTAATTAAAATTGTCGTTTTATTTATTTTTTGTCGCTATTATGGTGTTTACTTTACAATGTTTTTGTTTGAAATGTCATTTTATTTATTTTTTGCCATTGCCATGGCAATCTTACATTTCACAGCAACTATGATTCAAAATGTCACAAAAAAACGCCTACTTTAGACCTATTAGTTGAAACTGTCGTTTTATTTATTTTTATCGTTACTGTGGTTTTTTATATTACAAAGAAACAATGATTGAAATACTATTTTTTGATTGGATGATGAGGAGGGAATAATGAACCAGGGTAGCCGAAAGCCCACCTCCATTCATTGGAGAGAAATTAGAATTTAAAATTTTCACTATTCCCTAAAATACCCAGTTTACACACCTAGGGTTAATTGTAAAGGCGTAGATTTAGTTGGAATTGTTTAGATCTTGTTAATTCAAAATTTACTATAATCAAGACGAAAAAAGAAGCGGTACTATTGTTTGTGTGACAAATAATACAGGCGTTTAACAAACACAAATAGTAGGAGAATATGATGAAATTTCGGTCTTTTGTTGAGAAATTTTCGGTAATACCGCAATCTTTTGATTTTGATACGCCTTTGTATATTCACTTATATGTATATGTATAGGTATAGATCAAGAAGATGAAGAAAGATCGGTAAGATTAAAAACGATCTAGAAGAAATTAAAATGAGTCTGTTCTGTATTGTATAGAAATAAACAATAGTGCCTTTAATCGTGCGCTACCACCTCATATATCACTCGAAAAGAAATTGGAGGAGATGGCGGCCGCTGTTTTCTCTATACCTACACAATATTTTACAATCCACAACAAACAAGATCGTGAACAGAGGAAACAATGGAATGTACTTAACCGCTTGTTCTACAGGTGATGTCGGCTTAAAGAAGAAAAAAAAAACAACGAAATGAAGATATACTTGGTCTATTATGCATTGGCCAACTTGGCTGTAGGGTTGTACCAAGTGAGTCACATAAGATGATAAGTTCTTATAGCAACTCCTATTATTTGGAGAGTTCTCAGAGAATATTTCAGCAAAATTTTCCAAAATTAGGAGTTGGTCAAAAGCGATCGTTTTGGACAAGGTTGCGATTTTCAAAAACTCGGAGACGCTCACAGCATTGTTTTTTTTTGGGTTTCCTCTTGAGCCATTCGAATCATCCGTGACAATTTAAAGTAATAAAATGATTTCTGGTAAACGCCTTGAGGTTTAAATCATGATTTAGGATTTGAATAACTTCTGTCTCAGAATTGACTTGTGACTTATGATTTAAGTCGTTCTAAAGAAGACTCGTTATAGCTCTGAGTTGAATAGAATACACGTTTCTAATTGTTTTTTTCCCGATTGACTTTGGATGTAGTTTTCCGAAAAAATCAAAAAGAAATTCGTAAATCTACTTAGCACCAATTGTAGAGTACCTACTTATATAAATTTAAATGTGCAAAACGACTTAGAATGACTCGAGAATCCT
Organism: Mylabris sibirica; assembly: GCA_039776855.1. Lineage (NCBI taxonomy): Eukaryota > Metazoa > Arthropoda > Insecta > Coleoptera > Meloidae > Mylabris > Mylabris sibirica. The sequence continues at coordinate 10,885,265 of CM077842.1, read as the reverse complement.
CCCAATGTTGATTTTTATCGTTTTTCTTAATTTCATTTTGGAATAGGTGGGAATTATTTGCATTTTTTTTTAGAATGCAATAGAGAAAAACGACAAAAATCAATGTTGGGAGGGTCTCTGAGTCATGCTTGGTCATTTTGCAACTATAGCTCGTTTTTGACAATAGCGACCTTGCCCAAAAACTAACATTTTTTAACCAACTTTCAAATGAGCTACGAGGTTCAAATTTTGCTGAAATGTTCTCTGGGGACTCCCCTACAAATCTTTGAAATATTCTTCGACTCATTCGTCAAATAATATTAGTTACCATAAGACTATTCGTCTTATGTGACTCACCCAGTATTACTTATTAGTTAGCAGTGGGATCGTGAATTTATTTTAAATTGTCGCGCGCACTCCATGATACATACATGCCCCCGATTTTTACTATAATCGTAATTTTTATGTTTGTATTTTACCAAATACTTGAACCCACCTACTCGCTGCGCTTATGAAAAAATGTAGCAAGAGGGGGGTAAAAATCATCTACAGTAGACCGATTGTTTATTGTTTGTGACGTCGGTAAGTTCATCAATAAACTTGTAACTTTATTGAGGGGTCGATGAAGATCGAGTGCGATTGGGGAGCGTTAAAATGTAGGATGGTTCAAGACATTGACGTCACTGGCACGCAAATGCCGGCAAATCACGCTGCTAGCTTATTAGTTTGCAATTAATTTTATACCGTCGATAATAAATTGAAAGAGATTTCCAAATCTTTATGAAATTAATGGAAATTTATATTTGAAGAACTGGATGGGAAAGAATCAGGAAGATTTTCGACAAATTATTGATCTCTTCTTGAAGAGGCAGTCTTGTTGTTTTTCGAACAGCCTGTATAAATTTTAAGTCGTACATACCATAATTTATCATCGTTGTATAGTTGAAATTTCCAATCATCCAATAATCGACCATCATAAATTTTCTAATAAATCTATCCTGTTCGTCCAATTTTTAAAATAAATATTACCATCGTTAAAATCTCAAAATTATATACCTGCTCTATAATATACAACGTCAATTAATTATTATACAGTGTGTCCCATTGCATGTTTGTTTAAATGTTTGAATATTTTGTTTGTTTATCGATAAGAAAATCGATTGGGATACATTAATTGTAATTAATTATTTTTAATAATTTTTTGATTTTATTGCACAGGTGTTTTAGTTTTTGAATGGTTGTTGTTCTTTTGTGTGGGACGTCTGGTATATTAAAGAGGGTGTTGTAAGAAATCTAAAATATCGTAAAATTTTACAGTCGAACAATTTATACGACGAAGGGTCTGTTGTTATTGTTGTTGTTGTTATAAATAGTTCTCAGGTAGTTAAGGAACACAAACAAAACCCATGGAAATGTTTATACAATAACTTTCTATAAGAGTGGTGTTTAAGCTACCGAAAAATCTACACCACCACCACCACTACTAGCACCACAATGTTGTTGTATTTCAACAACACATGTGTTGGTATTGTTGTATCCGGCTAAATGTATCCAAAAATAGTCGGTATACACGAATCAATGACCTTTTTAATGAAAATTTTCCTGAAATTTTCAAAAACAATCCAATTGTTGATTTTTATCTTGTAAATTCAGATGGAATCTTGATAAGTTTTGGGAACCAGTTCGGCGCCAATCTGCTGCTATAACAGAGGACAACATATATTTTCGGTTATAGTAAGATAGAGATAGATTCAAATTCAAAAGATGGTCCTGAAATGGTCTAATTTGAATGAGTCGCCGGATATCGGCGTGGTTCGTCTTTCGGTTTCGGCTCAACATTCCAAACTCAACAACAACAACAAAGTCGGGGCCGGCGAGCAGCAGGAGCAGCACATTCACCTAGTGAACCGATGAACATCAGTCGATCGGAGGAGCTTTACGCGTTCAGTTGGTGTTGTTGTTGTTTATTATCATCACCGAAATCTTGTCTCTTTAAAACATGTCGTGGTTAATTATCGTATTGTTCATAATTAATTTAAATAGTATACGAACGGAGTTACGTCAACGTACTTGCGAACCGATCCGTGTTGATTTGTGCAAATATCTCGGTTATAATATGACCGAAATGCCGAATTTGGGCGGTAATGATCTCCAACAAGATGCTGAATATACATTAAAATCATTTACACCATTAATACAATATGGTTGTAGTTCGAATTTAAAATTATTCTTATGTTCAGTGTATGTACCGATGTGTACAGAAAAAGTATCAAATCCAATTGGACCATGCCGGAATCTGTGTGAAAGTGTACGTTCTAGATGTTATCCAGTTTTAAGAGGATTCGGTTTCCCATGGCCGGATGCATTAAATTGTTCCAGATTTCCAATTGAAAACAATCAAGAACATATGTGTATGGAGGGACCGAAAGAGATCGATATACGTGCACCTGTTGATCCGGCTATATTGAAAAAAATCAAATTCACCGATAATTACGATAAAGATAATGATGATATTGATGATAATAATGAAGAGTATACGAAAAATTGTCCAGGACAATATCGAATTTTCGATGAAGACGAGCAAAATTTCGCTGAGGTACGTTAAAATATCCATCAAAAAGAAACATTAATTAATCCATTGCCAGGGGGGCCCAAAAAGTGAGGTGTATAACTACGAGTACTAATGAAGCTCTAAAATGGTTATCGAGTCGTTGATTCTTATGAAACTCCTATTAGCTAGTTCACAGAGATCTTCTCATCAAAATTAAAACCTTGTAGCTCATTTAGAAGTCCGTCAAAAACGCTCATTTTATGCCACGAGCTAAAGGCGTAAAACGTGTAAGAATGATCGAAAGATCCTCCCAGCATTTTTTTTTTGATTTACTCCACTGCATTTCAAAAAATGTGAAATATTTCCACCTGTTTTAGTGAAAGAAAAACACGAGAAAAAAACTCAATGTTGTAGGATCCGCGAGTCACTCTAAGTCATTTAATGTGTACAGCAAGTTTTTGAAAATTGTGACATTGTTAGAAACGAATGTTTTTGACCAACTTGAAAACGATCTTCAGGAACACCCTACAAATTTTTGTATTATTAGAATCGTTCGATAACTAACAGGAGTTACATAAGAATCAGCCACATTTGAAAAAGACTATTATTTTGACCAAATTAACTCAGGAGCATCCCGAAGAATTGGCTCAATGTCAATAGGAGTTGATGACGCTCCAGCCAAATTTAATGACTACTAAAATGCCGAAATCCCAGCTTCCGGTGATCATAAATCGATGATTCTTATACACATACAGGGTCTGGGATCTAAATATAGCTGATTCTTAAGGAACTCCTATAAATTGGCAAGCGATTCGAATATCTCGCGCATTTATAGGAAGGTGCTTTGAGAATATTTCAACAAAATTAGAGCCTTGTAGCTCATTTGGAAGTTGGTCGAAAACAATAGCTTTGGACAATGTCGCTATGTTCAAAAATGAGCTGAACACGTAAAACGACGAAAACCTTCACAACCTTGATTTCTCCATTTTACTCAATCGCATTGGGACGATCTTTGAATGACTCTAAGTCATTTTAAGTGTATAGCAAATTTTTGAAAATCGTGACATAATCCAAAACGATCTTTTTTTTGACCGACTTTCAAATGAATGAAGTGAAACATCACTGATACAATTTTGCTGGAGCGCCATTCACCCCTCTCAATTTTGAGTCAATTTTTCTGGATGTTCTTGGATACATTTGATCAAAATAATAATTGCGATGTATGAAGCTAAAGATAGACACAGCTATCCTAAACTTTTAGAACCCTTGGAAATTGGAAATGAGTGAAATTGACTTCAAATTTTGGAATTTACTCAATAATGAAAGAAAATGTAGTACTATTAAAAATTCAAAGTTACCTTAACTATAAAAATAGTACTTACCTTTTGGGAAATTAATTGTAAGCTTGTAAAAATTGAGAAAGATAATTGCTACGGAATACCTAATACAAAATTTCCTGTACGGATTTCCCAGTCATAAAAGTTGGAATAATATTTTGAAGGAAGTACCCACAATTGTAAGCCTAGTGCAATAAACCTTTGTCTAAAATAAACCTTTGGGTGTATCGAATCGCTCAATGCCTTGTAAATTTATTGCTAGTAGGGTACTCCATCCGATCCTTGGCCCACATTTTGTAACGCCATTCATTGATTTTTTTGAAAATTTTCATTAAATATTGCGCTTTTACCCAAAATAGATAGCCGAGGTGTTCCTCTTCAAGTCCTTATGACTTTCATTAAATATTGCGCTTTCACCCCCAATAGATAGCCGAGGTGTTCCTCTTCAAGTCCTTATGACTTTCAATGTTGATATGAATAAGCAAGTAATAGCTTCCATCCATACTGTGGCTAAACACGTACTATATTATGTCTTCAAGCATGCAAACACAACAATGGAAAAAACAAGCTAAAAACATTGCTGTAAATGTGGCAATTTGTTGTGCAGCTTGTTGTGCCTAAACAGTACCACAACTTTTTATTACTTTTGCAGTTTTAAGGGATAGCTGCCGTACCAAAATATGCGTACTTTACGCTACTTTGGATATAGTGTGAGCTTTTGCAGCTGTAGCTCTTAAACTACCAATCTGTGTATGCCTTTAGCTTCATTACTCAGTACAGCATCACAACCTTTTGTTACTCTTGCAATTTTAAGGTGTAGTTGCAGTACTAAAACCTGCATGCTGCTCGCTATTGTGTGCTGCATGTGTGGACTTTTGAAGCTTAAACTCTTAAACTGCCTAGCTATGTGTGCCTTTAGCTTCAGTACTCAGTATAGTGCCGCACTCTTTTATTACTCTTTGCAGTTTTCAGAGGTAGCTGCAGTACTAAAACCTGCATGCTGTCCGTTATTTTGAGGATGTGTGAGCTTTTGCAACTGCAAGTCTTAAACTGAGTAACTGTGTGTGGCCTTAGCTTCAGTACTCAGTGTAGTACCGCAAATTTTTATCACTTTTACAGTTTTAAGGGGTCGCTGCAGTAGTAAAATCTGCATGCTGCCTGCTATTTTGGGGATGTGTGTGCCTTTAGCTTTAGTACTCATGATTACGCAACACTTCACTTTTCTGGGTCCTCTTTGCCAATAGCCTTGTGTATGAACACCATTTAATCACTTATAATTACAGATATGGGTGACAATGTGGGCGATGATCTGTTTTATTATCAGTCTTCTATCATTATTAACATTGATAATAGGCGGTGGACGTATCCGTGCACGTCCATTAATTAGTCTAGCATTATGTTATTGTATGATTAGTGCCGGTTGGGGTTTACGAATCTTCTCCGGAAGAATCTCCACATGTGTATCCGGTATTATTCCCGGTGATGTTCAAGAGGATGGTCTATCAAATGTTAATTGTGCATTTGTTTTCTTAATGATTTACTATTTTGGAATGGCAGCGAACGCTTGGTGAGTTCAACAATTCAATCTCCATAAATAATCTATCGAATCATTTTTTAAATTACAATAATCTTTAATTCATTTAGAACGAAAATAATTAAATGTTGCATTTTTATGCAAAGATAATTTAAACTCATGCTCAATTTAAATGTTCACAAGCGGATCTTGAAAGTTTTTTTTTTTTGTTTCGCTGAATTCTTTACGCTTATTAGCATTGTTAACAAACCGAAATCTCCTCTGATAATAAATCCAACCAATTAACACTAACTTTAATATTTTATAAATAAACAAATAAATTAAAAAAATAGGAGCGGTCAGCACAGAGCGAGGAAGTTTTAAAATCGCCCCCTTTATAACAAGTGTAAAATATTCATAGTTGGTTTTTTGCCCCACCGGCCTTAACAAGGCGTTAAACAGGTAAGTTCACGACGGGTTGTCTGTTATACATTCACTCTCTACCTATCCTTTTCGCTCTTATTCTAATCAATATACACACACAAACACGCACCTATTATCATCACCATCATTCATCTGTCTTCGTCTTGTTGTTCTTGTTGTATACATTTTCTGAATTCATCTACAACGTATATGAACGCTAACCATCTTTTGTTGGTTGTTAAATGTTCATGTTGTTTTCCTTGTCTTTTTCTATTTATTTTTTATATGAAAAATGACTAAACAAAGACAGGCGGTATCACCGTCGAATGTTAATTGGATTCTGTGGCCGGCCGGTTATAGTCGTATCTACATCGATGGGATATGGATTGGTTTTAACATTGGATAAGAGAAAACCACAGGGAAGACGAAGAAACCAGTCACGTCGGCTATACAAGTGATTTATCATAGCGATAATATCGACAAGATTTGTTGTTCGTGTTGTTGTTGTTGGAGTTGTTGTTGGCGGTGTTGTTATTCGAAAGTCAAATCTAATCAAGTCTTTATTGGATCTAAATTTCGGAAATTCGTTTAGGTATGTCTAAAAATATTCGAGCAATCCAGACGTCTTTTGTTTATTATACATACGTGAATGTTGTTTATGCATCAGTTTTCCAAAAGCCAAATCTATACAGGGTGAAATCGAATTGCTTTTAAATACGTAAACCTTACTATCCCTTTGTGAAAGAGTTCAGTAAACTAGTAACCGAGCGAAGATTCGGCCAGTTTCGGTCATAGTTTTGGTTTTGGGACAAAAATGAGCCGAAACTTCGGAGGCACCGAAATCCACCGTTCGGGAATTGTCGTTCGTGTCTCGTAATCGCCAGATTCTGCCAAGTTGAGATTATGTATCTTTTCCTACATACTTTAATTGTTGTTTTTTATTTAATTTAATACGAATTAACTATATTCAGCAAAACCTCCCTTAACAGACACCTCTAATGACCGGACACTTTCCAATTTCCCGAATAACATGTTGCTCTTAGGTGAAAAATTCCAATGACCGGACAACTCCCTTAAGCGGACACTTTCAGTTTCCCCACAAGTGTCTACACAAAAGAGGTTTTCCTGAAACATGTAAAACATATTGAAAAGAAACACAATTATGGACTTGCATCCTCTTTATTTAGAAAATTTTTGTCAAATACACTTTTTTAAAAAAGTTTACACAAAAAAATTCACAAACAAATTATTATTAAAAATAATAATACTAATAATAACACACAACGTTTCGGTTGGAACTATAATCTCCTACCGTTTTCAAGTGATTATTGACCAGATCCGTTCGCTACTGTCCTATTTATACTGATGTTCATATCAGCGTGACGGTCAGTCAAGCGTGATTGTCCTGTATCCAAGGCTAACTCGGGTATTCTTCTTAGCAAGGGTTTCCAGATGTTATGAACTTCTACTGACGGATTACTCAGAATTTTGTCATTTTCGGATATATATGCCGCTTCCTTGAACTTCCTCTTCCTAGTGTTTGACTCCCAACATAGTACCGACGCCTCCGACCACTGGATGTTGTGCTGGGTATCCCATGCATGTTGCGCGATGCCTGATTTGGATATCTCTCCTTGTCTTGTGTATTTCTTATGCTCATCCAGCCTTTTCTCCAGGGGCCTCTTAGTTTCTCCTATGTAGGAAGCTCCGCACTGGCATGGTACACGGTAAACACAATCTTTCGTGACTCTGCTACCTTCTGGTTTTGTCTTAGTAAGTACATTTCTTAAGGTCCTGTCCGTTCTGAAAGCTGTGTTGATATTATATTTCTTCGCTATGCGTCCAATTTTTTCTGATGGAGGATAATTTGACAAAGAGTGAAAAACGAGCACTTGATAATTTGCGGAGAGACCAGACAATTAAAATTTTACCTGCAGATAAGGGGAACGCTACTGTAATAATGGACACCTTAAGCTACAAAAACAAAGTCAACGAACTCTTAGAGGGAGGCAGCTATGAGAAATTGAATAAAGACCCAACTACTAGTATAGAAAGATCCATATACCTAACACTTAAGAAATATAAAGATTACATATCAGACTCGGAACGTTCAAAATTGACACCTCATCACAGCAAAGCACCACATTTATATGGATTACCCAAAATACATAAAGTCAATGTACCTCTTAGACCAATAACTAGTTATCGGGGTTCTCCTGCATATAACTTAGCAAAGTTCCTGCTGCCAATAATCAAACCTCTGCAGGACGACAGCGTGTCATATGTGAAAGACTCTGCACACTTTGTAGAAATTGTAAAAGCTGTGAGGTTGACTTCCAACGACATGCTGGTTAGTTTTGATGTAGAGAGCCTTTTCACCAATGTTAACGTTGATGAAGCCCTCAAAGTTATAGAAGACAAACTAACTAACGATAAGTCTGTAGCCGAAAGGACAACACTCCCCATCAAGGGTATAATGGAATTGTTGAAACTTTGTGTAAAGAACTCTTATTTCCAGGTAGATAGTGTATTCTACACACAGAAGGACGGATTGCCGATGGGGTCACCACTGTCACCAGCTATTGCGAATATATACATGAATGGATTCGAAAAGGAGGCGCTGGAAAGAACACAGCACAAGCCGAAGTTGTGGCTGCGATATGTGGACGACACCTTCGTGATCTGGAACCACAGTAGGGCACTATTGGACAATTTTCTAGAGTTTTTGAACGGACTTAGACCAACGATTAAATTTACAATGGAGACCGAGGAGAGCAAGAAGCTTCCCTTCCTCGACGTTCTCGCCTGTAGAAGGAATTCTAGTATCATAACCACAGTGTATCGAAAACCTACTCATACAGGGCAGTATTTAAATTCTCACTCTAACCACTCTGACTCGACAAAAAACGGAGTTATTCGGTCATTAGTAGAGAGAGCAATAAAGATATGTAGCTCAAGAGAGGCGCTGTTTAAAGAATTGCAGAATATTAAGAGAGACTTGAAAGGCAATGGGTACAAAGAACACCACATCGACAACTGGGTTAGGAAACTCATGTCCAATAAACCTCGAAGCAACATTCATCCAGCAGGAGAACAGAGGCTAATTATACCATACATTAAAGGAAAATTGCAACTTTTATTTGATGGTCGCTATACTTCATTTGCCGAATCAATATAGTAATAATGTGGACAGCACGAGTTGTGCACGTGATTGTTTGAGAGATCGGAGTGAAAAGTCTTGTTTACACTGCTCAGGGACTGACTTGTAACGAGTTAAACCGAACAACTAGAGCCCGATCATGATACAGTGTAAAGCGGTCTTTTAACGCACACTCCTTGAATTCTTCCAACCAATGAAAGTTCAATTTTTAAGTTGCACGTGTGCATATCACACGTTTTTATTACTCCATTTGTTGGGCAAAATATTAATGTGCCGTAATGTTGTCGAGAGTTGATAAGAAAGCATTTGGGTGGCAGTATAACACATCTAGGATTTCCATTGAACTACCCACCCAAGTCTTACTAAGGTAGTTATTGAACATACACACAACAAATATGATTCCAAAATGCCTTCCTCCCCTATTCCATACAAAGCTACACTGACTGTACATACAGTACGTTGCAAGTCGGCTACGAACATTAGAGAAACTTTGGCCACGCCTATTTAAACTACTTACATATTAGTTAGAAAGAGACAGAGAGACTTTGGGTTGTCGATAAATTAAAAATGATGGCGGAAATTATTGCCAACCCTTAGCCCTCTGACCAAACACAGCAATTTCTTTTGTATGAAAGAACCTTGAAAACTTTCTATTTTAAAAGACAACAATAACCAGATCTGGTCTGTGGATTTGGTATTTCTGTCTGTTATTCATGAAACATGTGATTTTGACAAAGATGGGATATGGGCGTGGCCAAAGTTTCTCTAATGTTCCTAGCCGACTTGCAACGTACTGTATAGTAGGCGACGCTGCACGTTTTGATAGTTTTCAAATCGCGTCTGTAGCTTCACAAATTCGGGTCTGCAGCTGTTCGACATTTCCAATCGACAGTAAATAAAAAAATGTGGAAGTTAATAGACAAAAGACAAGATAATAAACCCGCAATTATCCACAATCAACATCTTCGCTACACTTGTAATTTAGCACCGAACGTTAACTGATATCAGCCGATTGGTATAAATTACCTTTCTTGATTGAACATTTTGTTGATAATAAAGCAGGTGTCAGATATCCATTAAACTACCCACTTAAATCTATAAAATAGTGCCATACCCTTTAATATATTAAACAAATCAGCTCAGTTTTTCGGGCCTTACACGCGGCTTAAAGATTTAAAGGCAATTCGATTTCACTCTGTATACCATCATCACACCATCTGCCTTCTATGACTTCCTTTCGAGTCATTATCTTGACGTCCACAACAACAACAACAACAACAACATAAAAGTCATCAATTATGACAGGCCTGTTAGGCATTTTTCTTCAATCATTTTTATCTTGTTGATTGATCGATCGTTGGTTGAAAATAAATAAAATAAAAATAGTTACATTTCTTGTTCTTCGATTGAATTTTCGATACAAGACAAATATTTATCCTTACAAAACGTTCATGTAAATACCATATGGTACTCATTTTGTGTACATAAGTACTACTGTAGTTACACATTTATAATTTTCATCATCAATGTTAATTGGATTTGAATTTAGTTTGTAAAATATGGATGGAATTCACATTTATTACAACTTTGTGTGTGTGTATATTTCAAACTAACAATGATCCTATTATGTGAGATGAAGATTGGTTTTGTTGATGGTCAGACACAGGCTAGTTGGCCTCGACCGTATACATAATGGGATGGATGAATCATGTTGAACTTTGTTAAGAATTGAATCTTTTCAAAAATTTGACTGATTTTTTTTTTAGTTGGTTACCTGTCCCAAAATCGTTGTCACCATTTTTACGGATTATTTCTATGGATTTGTCACCCTTATTGTTGATGTGTATCGGGGTGTCTTACCGTAAACACCTACACAAAAAAAGAAATCAAAATTGCAAACTTTCATAGTCCATCTGCCCGAATTTGGCCTGTTTGGTTCTAAGAGTATCAAAAAAATTGCACGAGCAGCACCATACACGCGATAGAAGTCCAAAAATAAAGAATAAGAAATAGAGAGAGAGATGGAGGGTGAAGGAGAATGTATAGCTCTCTTGCTAAGTTATATCCTTCATCTTTCTCATGTAACGAAATGTGTCTAACAAACTTGACGCGTCCTTGAAATATTACTCTTAATTCTCGTCTTTATCACTTATCGAAGTTCCACTTAAAACAGCGAGAGTTATCGCACAATTTGACTGATTTTTTTTAGTTGGTAAACCTGTCCCAAAATCGTTGTCACCATTTTTACAGATTATTTCTATGGATTTGTCACCCTTATTGTTGATGTGTATCTGGGTGTTTTACGGTAAACACCTACACAAAAAAGAAATCAAAAAAGATTTCCAAAATTGGAAACTTTCATAGTCCATCTGCCCGAATTTGGCCTGTTTGGTTCTATGAGTAGCAAAAAAATTGCACGTGCAGCACCATACACGCGATAGAAGTGCAAAAATATAAAGCATAAGACTTAGAGAGAGACAGATGGAGGGTGAAGGAGAATGTATAGTTCTCTTGCTAAGTTATATCCTTCATCTCTCTCATGTAACGAAATGTGTCTAATAAACGTGACGCGTCCTTGAAATTCTATTCTTAATTCTTATTGCACAATTCTTAGAATTTCGACGACTTGACTACAAGCACTCAAAGAATGCTCGTTAAAATTGTTGTCTTTGATTAATTCTGTAGTTTGTATCGATTTATACAATTCAGAAACCGAATAAACGACACCTGTGTAAAAAAAGTGATTTGATTTATTTGTGCGCGAAAAGTGAACGAAATAATGTGTTGTAATACAACTGAGAAAAGTGCGCTAAGGCTATAGAAACATTTCATATTATTTGAGAGTTTTCACCAATCAGCGATACGTTATAAACTCTCCGTTTTACCTAAAAGGTCTACATTTTATACCGTATAACGCGACTTTTTACACTATTTCTGATTGATCAAGTTAAGTAGCCAATTAGAGAGAAGGAAAGTGTCTTGGGACCAGTTAGGCTGGGGCTATAGCTGAATATCTGATTGGCTACTCAATTAAATTAATTTAATAATTACCTGTGCGTCAGATGAAATATGGTACAGGACTTTTTGTCTTGGAATTTCATCTTTTATCTCCCACTTAAGGGAAAATGCGTGATTTACGGGACAGCCTGTATTGTCATAATAGCTAAGGAATTTGTTAAGTATTACAATTGTTAGCGCCGGCTAGAGCGTCGCGCTTACTTTGATCATAGTATAAGGCGATGACGTTATTACTCTCTATAGGGAGTGAAATTTATAAGTTTGGTTATAACTTTTATTAACAATTATAATTCGGTCTCCTTTTATGTTTGATTAACACACATTTTTGTTGATATATCAAATCTCCCTCTCTGTTATCTACATGTACTAAATCGAAAAAATATAACGGTTAAATTTAGCAATAGTGTGTCGATTGATATTTATCAGATGGTGCTATAAATTGTCGGTTAATGTTTTTTTGATCTTTTATTACTATTTACACCTGGATAATTTATTAGATAGAGTGATAAACAGAGTTTATAATAAATCCTTTGTATAAGAGTATAAAATTGATAAACAATTATTGATTGATTAGCTTTTATTTGAAATTTTAATTGTTTATTATTATTGTTGTTTGGTTTCAGGTGGGTGTGTTTGTGTGGATGGTGGGTGGCACGTGTTGGTCTTTTATGGCCACCAGAAAAACTGCGAAATTTAAATTCGATTTTGCATGTTTGCGGATGGGGCTTACCGGCTGCACAAACTGTTGCTGCCCTTGTACGACGCGATGTCGATTCGGATCAATTAACAGGTAAAATGTAATCTTATATTGTTTGTGTGGAATGCTTGTTATAATTTTAGTTGAAAATCGTGACTTTATATTTAAATTTATCGATAAAATATAACAAAGAATTATACCGGGCGAGTCACGCAAGACGAAAAGTTCTTATAAAGTCTAGCATTATTCAAGGATTTATAGGAAAGTAGCAAAATTAGGACCTGCTAGCTCATTTTTAAGTCGGTAAAAAACGTTTGTTTCTGAGGATTCTCTAAAAAGAACTAAGCCCGCTTTACATTATCCGAGTTTACATCCGATATTTTCCTACGATCAAATTAAACGACAAATTTGTGTCTTTACACTGTACGATTTCTTATCCGAGTTGCCACATCCGAGATTTCGTCCGAATTTTTATCCGATTTTTTCAGAATAGAACAATTCGAATTTTTATTCGATTTGCCAAAAAGTGTCATGCGCAGTATACTGTTTTGAAAATTTAAGGTTATACGCAAGTTGAAAGCATGATAGTGGCGTGTTTTTTTTCTTCAAGTATCAACTTGTTTATAATATCAATGATTTTTAAATGTTAGCGCATGCGTACACATGCAACTGACTCGGATAATAAGATGAAAATATTTATGATCCGAGATGAATTCGGATATAAAATCGAATACAATACTCGGATAATGTAATGGGGCTTTTAGAATAACTCGCGGATCCTTTTTTCGTTCTTCTTAATTTTTATACTGGAACATATGGAAACGTGTGGCATTTATTCTAGAGTGCAATGGAGAAAAACAAAAACAATGTGGGGCGGATCTACGAGTCATTCTTAGTTCATTTTGAAAATTGCTCAAAACGAGCGTTTTTTGCTCAACTTCCAAATGAGCTACGTAGCTCTAATGTTGCTAAAATGCCTTCTGTGAGCCACCAACAAATCCTTGAAATATTTTCTACTTGAATCCCTCGTGACTCACCAAGTATATTATTATTATTTTCAAGAGATATTTGAATCTTGATAAGTATTGCCGGTGTAGGCGGTGATGCGCGTTTTCTCTACAAAAGCCTCATTGTTGCGAGATTATTCTGTACCGACAACATACATATCCAGCCTCCTCCTTCTCTTTGGCCATTTGATAAACGATCTTATACGTATTCCTAAACCAGCTTGTCGCCGTCGTTCTTCTTGTTGTTGTTGGTTGTTGAAAATCCCCCCCCCCCTGTCGTCTTGTATGCCGGGTCTTTTGCATTCAATTTAAGAATTATTGTTAGCATAGTGGGGTGTTTTCGTTTATAACAAGCGTGCGAATCGGTTCGCATGCAAAACAGCTGCCCACCTCTTGTCTGCCGTATGCATGCAACAGGAGATAAAAGAAGAAATAGAAGATGAAAAAGAAAAAGAAGAGGAAGGAGGCTTTTGTATGGTTGAGTGTCTGATGGTGGTCAACACACATACACAACAACAACCGACCCATTATTCACGACTTGTTGTTTGACACTAATAAATTCCACCATCTGAAAAAAAAGCTTTGTAGTAGTAATAGTGGAGATGGTAGATTTTAACATACAATACGAACTTTAGACTTCATTAGCATTTATTTTTCCATGCAGCTATAAGAATGACAGTAACAACAACAACAAAGATAAGGAGGTTTTTTTTTAAATCACAAAAATCCACCTATTCAAATGTCAATTGTAATACCGCCTTTAATTGACACCAACAGACCAAAGCACAATCTCATTAAATTAGATTTAATAGGTATTTATTATACAACAAGTGCGTTATGGGGCAAATAAGACACGAGAAGAAACATAATTTATACTCGAGCATCTTATTTGCTTCATAACGCAAGAGTTAAGTACAAAATTTTATCCAACACTGGCATTACGACCAATAGGAATGCAAATTTCTATAACACACTAGTGTAATGTAGATATAACACACTAGCGTGTTATAAGGTGCTTTACTGATTTAAAGTCAGTTTAATTACGGCCTCTTTACACAACGGTGTTGGATAATAGTTATATCCCTTTACTCTAGTTCAAGACCTGCGTGATTTTTCAGCTCAATGCTGTCTAAATAGCTGAAGAATCAATTAAGCCTTGCTGTGTTTATAGAATATCATGCGCTTTAACACACCATGCTACGGAGCCTTCAAAAATACCTGATTGTTCCGCTCTTGTTAAATATGACGTCATTAAATTTGCCGCTTACTTTAAAACAAGATAATACTATTTGCAACCAACTTAACTAATATTCCGACACTTGACATACAATTTTTGTATTGTAAAATTTAAAAATTTCCTAGAATATAAACTAAAATTAAGGTTGGTATTAAATACAGCCAACTTCATGATATAGTATAATGGAATATTAGCAAAAACTATAGTGAAAAAAAAGATTTTTCTTTGATTGAACTAAAACTGTTTCGGAAGTGGTTCTTAGCAACGTAAACAATATGATGACAGCTCGTTTCTGATTGATTCGTCAGCGCGCGGAAAAGTGTTATTTTCCACACTAGAGTGTAAATGACCACTTTTCCACACACTGACTAATTTTTAATACATAGAACATAAAACAATCTGTATATTTTACTATTTACTTAATTACAAAAATTGTTTTTTCGATTTTATTTTATTTTATTGTGTCATATTACGAGTAATTTTTGGATTTTTGTTTAATCACAGAAAAAATAGTGTATCTAACTCGAGTAGAAACGAACGAGGCCTTTGTGAAACTTGTATTAACTCGTATAGTAGTCCCATTCACCAAATTGAAAATACTAAATGACAGAAAAGTTACTAAAAAGAACATATTTTACCACAAAAATCAAGTATGCCAGAAGTGTCAATTATTTCTTTGAATAAAACCACTTATTTTAATCTAAAATCACCACAAAACAAAAAGAAATACTGTTCAAACAATTTATAAATTTCAAATATTGAAGAAAAAAATGCAAAAGCTCACGAATAAAAATAACAATAATCAAAATTGAAATTTTAGGTTAGAAATTTTTGCTAACAATAGTACGAAATCTGGTAATACAGGCTTACCAGTCCATTTTTTGAAGCGCGCGCAATTCAAAATTTTCAATTTGGTCAGTATTACTACTATACTTCAACATTTACAGTCGTTTCACAAAGGCCTCGTTTCCACTCTAGTTTTTAATGGCACTGTCACGCCCTATATCAACCAATAAGAATGCGTAATTTCTATAACATACTAGTGTGTTATAGGTATCTATAATACACTAGTGTGTTATATCTATAACACACTATAAAACGTATTTTTAACACTCTTAAATTCATGTTATAGGTACTTGTTATGTTGGTAGTCATAATTCAACAACACTCCTCGGATTGGTACTAATTCCACAATTCATCTATTTAATTATTGGTGTTGTTCTATTGATTATTGGTTGTATATATGCTATGAAAAAGATATCACAACAACATCAACAACCACCACAACCAGTGGCAATACCATTAACATCATCAACACCACCACCACGTAAAGAAAACGATTTTCTTGGTGGTATTTGTGCATTTTATATTGTACCAATATTTTGTATTATGGCAACAACATTCTATGAATATAATAATCGTGATGATTGGTTAAAGAATACTGATAGTAAACCCATACTATGGCCATTTTTATTGCGTCATTTAATGTCATTATTCATTGGTATTAGTTCATTATTTTGGATATGGTCAATGAAAACGGTAATAGCATGGCGATCAGTTTTACGTCGTTTAGGACCACGTAAACAATTACCAATAAAAGTACAAACATTACCTGTTTTACGTTATGTACCACCACCATTACCACAGACAACAACAACAACTGGAACAAATGGAACAACATCAGCATTATTACCACCAATAACAACATCACAATCTCAACAATTAAATGTACAAAATAATTTAATAAATAGTGGACGGATCTCATCAGCATCAACATCATCACATCGGTCGCATTCGCATAGGAAGCCGCGCAGTATTCATCATTTACGTGTGGGTGGTGAGACGATTATTTAATTAAAAATAAAAATTAAAAATACTATGTAATTGATGAATCTCCAAATCGTATTTATTTTATACTAAAGTTTCTGGCAAACTTTCTTGTATTTATCTGTAAATAAAAGTGCCATTTTTTCTATAAAACAAATATATTTATATGTAGATGTATAGATTTTTTTTTTAGTAAAGTTAGTTTAGATGTCATTTCTTTTGTAAATGCCTTAAATTTGTGTCTTTTAGATAAAATTTATGTAATAGATAGATTTTTTTGTTCCACTATTCTTTGTCTAAAAATTGTGATATGTTTTTTATTTCAGTATTTCCATTTATAATAATAAAGTGTAATTTATTAAAAATATCCGATCGTTATTTATACAAGACCAGTTGTATATTGTAGATATACAGTAGAACTTCTCTAACGGAAGTTATAAAATAATTGATTTTTTAATATTATCTCTTCTGTGTCAGTTGCTCATTATTTTTTTTTTTTTTAATTTTAGCTGTAACACCAACTCCCACCAAATTCCCTAAATTTCAAAATTCCAGTCTTTTAAAATTTCACCTAAACTCAAATCTGAAAATTGTCCTTTATTTTTTTCTTCTCTCTTTATTTACAGGGCCGTAGTCAGAAAACTATCACAGGTAAGACGCGTTTTTTGGAAGGCAGGGCAACTTTTAAACAATAATTGACTGGCTCTACTCTTGTAATGGCCCTTCTGTACCTTCGTTCCTTCTATCTACATTTTCGTTACTACTCTTTTACTTTCTTTGGTTACATTAGTTCTTCCTCTACGTTAATTTTTTTCCTATCTTCTTTCTCTACAGGGCCGGCTCGGAACTGCAGGGGTGCTGCAGTTCTGCGGTTTATTTTTTGTTCGACTATCCATTGTCTAAAAATTGTGATAGGTATTTTATTTTAGTCGTTCCTTTAATAATAGTGCAATTTATTAAAAATATCCAATCGTTATTTATACAAGACCAGTTGTATTGTAGAAATACAGTAGAACTTCTCTAGCGGAAGTTATAAAATAATTGATTTTTTGATATTATATCTTGTGTTAGTTGTTCTTTAAATATAGTCACCCAGTTATTTTTAGTGTTTCAAATATTTATGAGAAATTAGACATTTTTTATCTGTAACACCAACTCCCACCAAATTCCCTAAATTTCAAGATTCCAATTTTTTGTAAAATTCCACATAAACTTAAATCTGAAAACTCTCTCTCTCTCTCTCTATTTTATACAGGGCCGTAGTCAGAAAATTATCCCAGGTGAGGCTCGTTTTTTTCTACCTTTCTTGGTTTTCTATTTTTCTTGCTTTCTGTTTCTTTTACTGTGCTCTCTTTTTACCGTTGTTTGTTTGATTGTTTGTTACTTTCTCTCTCTTCTTCTGTCTTGCTATGTTAATATCTTTCTGTCTCTTCTTTATATTTCCTCTTACTCCTATTTTGCTCTTTCTTTCTTTCTTTTGGCTTTTCTGTCTTGTTTTCCCTCCCGTCTTTCATTTTTACTCTCCTTTTTTCTTCTTTTCTTACGTCTCTTTGTATATCTTTTGGCTTTCCTTCTCTTTTATCTCTTCTTTGTCTTTCTTTCTGTATTTTCAATATTTCTTTCTATCCCGTCTTTATTTTTTCTCTGTTAAATTGTTTCGTTGATTATTTGTTAGTTTATTTATATTTTTTCTTTCATTCTATCTGTCTTTTCAGTATGTTTTATCTTTTTTCTCTCTATTGTGTTTCTTTTTACTTCTTCTTTTGTTTCTCTTTCCGTTCCTCCTCTATTTTTCTCTCCTCCTCCTGTCTATTTTTCTTTCTTTCTTCGTCCCTTGCTTTCAATTCTTTCTCTCCCATGTTTCTTTTGTCTTTCATTCTCTGCAATCCTTCCAATTTTTGTCCTTCTTTCATTTACCCTTTTCTGTCTATTCTGTCTTTCTTTCCCTCCAGTCTTCTTTTTCTTCTCCTGTTTTTCTTTCTCTCCTGCGTCTTTTTGTTTTTCTTTTGCCTTTTATTCTATCGTAACTTTTTTTGTCTTTCTTTTCGTGTTTTCTGCCTTTCTTTCTCTCTCGTCTTTATTTTTCTTCCATTTACCTTTTCTCTGTCTTTCTCTCTTTCCCCCTGTATTTCGTTGTTCCGTTGATTGTTTGTTGTCTGTCTTTTCTGTATGTCTTGTCTTTTGTCTCTCTAATGTGTTTCTTTTTACTTTTGTCTTTGTTTTTCTTTCCGTTTCGCCTTTCCTTTCCTCTCCATCATCCGTTTACCTTTATTTCTTTCTTCGTCCCTTGCTTTTCATTCTTTCTCTCTCTTGTTTCTTTTGTCTTTCGTTCTTTCCAGTCATTCCAATTTTTTCCTTTCCTCTTCCTGTCATTTTTGTCTTTGCTTCTCCTGTTTCTCTTTCTCTCCTGGGTTTTTTGTTTTTATTTTGCCTTTCGTTCTGTCCTAACTTTTTTTGTCTTTCTTTTTATGTTGTCTGTCTTTCTTTCTCTACCGTCATTATTTTCTATTTATATTTCTTCAATTTACCTTTTTTCTATCTTTCTCTCTTTCCCTCCTGTATTTCGTTGTTCCTTTGATTGTTTCTTGGTTTCTTTTTATCTTTTTTTTTGTTCCATCTATCCTTTCTGTATTATCTGTCTTTTTCTCTCTACTGTGTTTGACTTTTTTTCGTTCTTTCTTTCTGAGTCTCTTGTTTTTTCTCTTCCTCTCCCCACCACTTTCTCTCATTCTTTCTTTGTTCTCTGCTTTCTTTCTCTTCTGTGTTTCTTTTGCTATTTGTTCTCTCCTGTTCTTTTTATTTTTGCCTTTTCCCCTTTCCCCATTCTTGCCTTTTCTGTTTCATTTACTCCGTCTTTTTCTCCTTTTGTGTTGTCATATGCTTCTTTCTTTCATTTATTGTAATTAGAGATGTATTTTTTTCAGAAGAACTGATGTCCTTCATCTACGCCAAGTCGACTCGATTGAAATAGACCAAGTGTACACCATTTCAATAAGCTTTTTGAAATATATACCCTGCAATAGCGTATATATTTCAATTTGATAGATTTAAATAAAGAAAATCTATACATGATTTTTATCCTTCTAAAAGGGATCAAAATCAGTTTAAAACATTAAGCTTTTACATATAATTGATAAAACTTCTACGGTTGTATTTAATCGTCCTTTTATAATTGTTGTAAATCAAATTATGATTATTTTTTTATTCTAATAATATTAATTTATATTATAGCGTCTAGACGTTTAGGGATGCGCGTCTTTTTCCTTTGCTGATTGGCCGCATGCGTCCCAAACCAATTTATTGACTAAAACTACCCCCACATAAATGTCTACTATACATATATATATATATATAGAGACGATGCTATTATTAAAAAATTTAGATGTATTTTTCTATGTACGTGATGGCTATATTTAGTAACGATGCGTGCACATAAATTTGCGTGTTTCCATCAGATATTACTAATAAGTAATTCCGGTTACCTGACTCTTATATAGTCCTATCAATGTAAGTAAATAAGCACAACTATTAATTTTAAGCCAATATAATAGTAAATAGGGTAATTTTTATGTTATAAAAAAAAAAACATATCTTGATCGTTGTAGGAAAAATGATTAGAATAAATTATACGTGTCTGGGGCGAAAGGTGACGATAAAAGAACCAAAAAAACAATTGGAAATTTTTAAACAAGTGGTAGAAATATTATGAAACATGCGTCAAAATGAAAGTGACGCCAGCAATAAAAGACGTACCATCATCATCCACTTCACATCCTTGGGTAATTTAAGACAAAAATTATCAATTATTATAAATAATTGTATTTTTTATAGCTTACAGCTTCTTATATGGTATTAGGATTAGGTATTATAGCACTTGCTGTTTTCTGGATACGAAAATGCAGGTAAGTTCACTTTTAAACACGAAAAATAATCAAATTTAGCGCTTTAAATTCACAAATTTTGTGTATTATTGGTTGTCTATCTTAGAAGTGTATGAATCAATCGATTAAGGGGCCTTCGGACAAATTACTCGATTCGTCGTGCAAAAATTATCAATTTTTATAAATCGATATCTCGCTTATTTTTTTAGATACTACATAAAGTAAACGTGGGTTAGATAGAGAATTTCATGGTGCATACTTTAAAGCTTTCTATTTTAGAAAAAATTGATAAAATTCTGAATGGCAGAGAAAACTCTTGAATCCTGTTTTTCCGTAAATTTCCTTTCATAAATGGCTAAAACTTAGTCAATATTGTTACTTTTAATATCTATGAGGTAATTTAAACTGAAGCAAATTTAAAGAATTTTGCAACATTGATGTTTTGCATGATGTTAAAGATAAAGAATCACACTCCCGTTTTTAGAAAGCTGATGTAGGAGGAACGGTCACAAAGCTCGATTAAAATCCACTTTTCAGGGAAAATGACAACCCCCTTTTTTACCGATAATTTACAATTATTAACATTAATTAATTTACTTCATAATTGATATGAAAATGTCAGAAATTTTATCTACTTCACGACCTTATCATTATAAGTTAAAAATATTTTGAAAATATGTCCGAAAATTCATGTCAACTTAGACCGTGTTTGTTATCGGTATTGTGATCAGTTCGCAACGGTAGTGGTGTGAATTTATTTTAGATTGTCGTGCTATTATCGCCAACGTAGGTACGCCATGGACATACACGACTCTCCATTTTTACTATAATTTGTATCTTTGTATTTCACCAAGTACTTGAACCCTCCTACTCGCTGCGCTCATAAAAATCCAGCAAGAGACTGGCAGAAATTAGCTACAGTAGACCGTTTGTTTATTGTTTGTGACATTGCTCACTCATTTTATCAATTATGTTGAATGATTGTAGTGCTACAATCACAACAAATAAATGTATAATTCCATTGGGAGATCGATGGAGATCGAGCGTGACTAGACAGCGGTTATCTTAAATTTAGTTCAGAACAGTCACGTGATGAGCACTGTAGAGCCTGCAAATCTCGCTGCTAAGTGATCACTTCGGAGTGTACTACATGGATGCTGTGCTCATTATTGTCTCAGTAATTCAACGTTGCCAGACCACGCCTCCTGCTTTCAGCAGCCGTTAATCCAACGGCAAGAACATCAACCGGTGAAAAAATATTGAAATAAATAAACAGAATGGGAAACGAACAATGAGAGAACGAATTAAAAAAATTAAACTCTATTATATTGAAGCAGAAGGAGTGGTCTAGTAATTTGTCTGTAGGACCCTTGACATGTTCCAATGAAAATGATTTGATTTGAAAATATTGATAAATATGCGGTCAAGGTGGGATGTATTGTTCAATTATGCAAATTAGCATAGAATCCTTAGAGTCACATTATCGATTTTCTACATTTCCCACATATTTTCCTGTATTTTAATTGGGCTTAAAACCATAGAAAACAAATCCCAGTTTGTCTTATTCGTATTTCGCCATCATCATGTTCAACTTGTATCAAGGTATTAATAAGAAAGAAGACGAGAAAGAATCACAAGTGATCGGTCATGAGCGTTTCTATCGCGAACGTACACCACGTTCCAATGCGAAACGTCAAAAAAAATTCCAACATAGAGCACATAGTGCTAGTGAATTTCCAACAAATCTCTTAACAGCCGCCTCTAAACGTGCAGCTTTTAGAAAACGCAGTCAAAGTTCTGAGAATCGTAGTGATGATGAGAAAACAACATCAACAACAACACCAACAGAATCGTTAGCGCGTATCTTTTTCCCAAAACGGTTAGCGTTTTCTTTCATAGTTTCATTAGTGATTATTCAATCGTGTTGTGTATTGTTACAGATCATCTGGATCACCTAAACACGAATACAGTCCATTGAAAACTGATAATAATGGTGAACGGATCAAGGATTGTCAAATACGCAATGGAGTATTCAATGTGTGCAAACATCATTTAGCGAACAATGAACGGTATGAATTGCGAACGCAATTAGGGTTGATTGGATCACGATCTGATAAGCATTGGTGAGTAATGCTCGTTATTTTTTTTATTAGGAAAATTCGGTTTCGCCTAGTTTCGGCCGAAAATCTGATTTCGGGCAAAAATCACCCGAAATTTCGGCCGCACTCAATGTTCGTGAATCGTTGCGCTTTGTTCAGGTGAGTTCGTGTCCCATTGGTTTTTATTTCATGTAACACGAATTAAATACATACAGTAAAATCTTTCTTAACGAACGTCTCCAATGACCGGACACTTTCTAATTCCCCGAATAATATGTCGCCCTTAGGCCGAACACCTTCCTTAAGAGAGGCTATGCTGTAACATACAAACTGAGGTCGAGGTCAAAGATTCGTTTTCGGTTTCGGCCAAAACTGAGATCAAGGTCAAAGTTTCGTTTTCGGTTTCGGCTGTAAATTCTGTTTGGGTCGGACTTTATTAAAAATGTTTAATTTTGTTTTTTCTAGGTTTAGCGTTTATGATAGAACGCTAGGAGCGGAACGCTTATTAACGCTGTTGCCATTACCGTCCACTTGTCCTTTAAATCCGTCCCCAACAACTAGAAATACATTGTTGGAGCTATTCCGTGGCTTACAACATCCATACATCCATCCAATTCTAGATATTGAATTCTGGAATAGTAACGATGTGATCTTGATAAGTCCATTGAATCCAACTGGGAGTCTGCGTGATTTAATCTATGGCAGCCATTGGGAGGATGATTACGAACAAAAGTACACTTGTCGTGGTGAAGGATTACCTTTAAGAACTGTATTTGTTATATTTTGATCTTGGTGACTTTATTGAGTGATTTGGCACCGTTTTAGGTACAATGCTTGGGACGGCAAATCCTCGAAGGTCTTCTATTCTTGCAAAATCGATATTTTCCACCGTTCTATCATCTACATACAGGCAATGTTATCATTCAGAATGGTGTAGCACGTTTAGCTAGTTTGGAAAATGCTTTGTTTGGTATGGTACCAAGAGCACCAAGTGCCCCAGAAACGTTAGCATTCGGCTATTTACTATTTGAAATGGTTGTTGGTTATGAATTAACAAAACCACCAACACCGGCACATTTACAATTAGAATTGGAACGTTTACCGAAAATCGCCGAAACTTTAGCAATGATTTTCCAAAATATACGAACACCAAGTTTAGAAGAACTGGTGTGTTGTGATTTGTTTCGTGGTGTTGAATTGAGGGAATTACGTGGTGCCAGTATGGTGCACGTTCGATCCAGTCCAGAGGTGATTGAATTGTTGAATATTGTCCGAAATCCAGTACCACCATCACCAATCAGACGGTAAGTCTTGTTGTTTTTTGGCACGCAAAAGTTATATGGTACCTATACAATTTAATGAATTTTGCATGCAGTCGCCATTTACCCAACAACGATTTAGACCCTTGGTTTGCATGAGTGTTAATTTTCGGTGAGCTGAGCACTATTTAAAACAGAAAGGTGCTAAGTGTCAAAATTTTGGATAGCACACCAACCATATTTAGCACCAAGAGCGGTTCATCTATAAGCTTTGCGGAACTGCAGCACCTCCATGTTTTCTTTCAAAATTTATCAAGTGACATGCACTGTAATGATTAGTCTTCTCTTTCTTTCTTTTCTGTACTTCCTTCTTTTTTCCTTCTTTCCTATCTTTTATATTTCTTTCCTCTCACGTGTCTTACTTCCTTCTCACGTTTTCATCCAAAATTTAACAAATAACGTGCACTTCAATAATTAGTCTTCCCTTTCTTTGTCTTCTTTACTTCCTTCTTTCTTCTCTCTTATATCTTTAATCTTTCGTTCTACTCTCTTGTCTTACTTCCTTGCCGTCTCTTCTGTCTTTCATTTACTTTTCTCCTATCTCTTTTTCTTGATCGTTTTCTCCTATAATTCTTTCTTTTTTCTTTCTTCTCTCCTGTTTTACTTGCTTTCCATCTCTTCTGTATTTTTTCTCCTGTCTCTTTTTCTTGCGCTCTCACTCTTTCTCTTTTTCCCTCTTATGTGATTCTTTCCTTGTTTCTATCTCACCAGTCTGTATTACTTTACCTTCTGTCTTTATTTTTTCCTCCTCTCCTATATTTCTATCTTTTTCTTCTGTCTTTTACTCCCTATCTTCTATCTTCCTCTCTTCTATATTTCCTGTCTTTTTCTCTTCCTTTCTTGTCTGTTTTTTCTTTCTCTACTGTCTTTTTCCTTTCTTTCTCTTTTTTACTCTCTCCTTTTCCTCTGTAATTCTCTCTTTTATATTTCTCTACTGCCGTTCTTTATTTGTTTCCTCCTTCCCTGACTTTCTTTTCTGCCGTTGCTTTCTCATCTACCTTGTATTTCTTTCTCTCCTGTCCTTTTTTCTTTGCCACTCCCCCTCCCCCTCTTTCGCAACTTCCTCACCCTCCCGCACCCTTTTGTAATCCTCTCATCCATTCTTTCTCTTCTGCCGTTCTTTCTCTCTTGCCACCCTTTTAGAAAAATGGAAAGATTTTTTTCCTGTATTTCTTTTCTTGCCTCCTTTCTCCATCTTTTTTCCTCCTCCCCTGGTTTTCTGTCACCGTTATTCTTCTTTACTTTAGTTATTTTTCTCATGTCCCTTTTCCTTGCTCTCTCTCTCTCTCTCTCTCTCTCTCTATCTTTCCCTTAATTCTTTCTTTCTTTCTATCTGGATTACTTTCCATTTCGTCTTTCTTTTTTCTTCCCCTCTCTTCTGTCTTTCTATCTCGCTATTCTATCTTTATCTTTTCTTTACTTACTGCCTTTATTTCGTCCTTTCTCGTCTGTTTTTTTTCCTCCTCAGATGTCTTGCTCCCCTTCTCTCTCCCTCATGTAATCCTCTTTTACATTACTTCTCTTCTGCCGTTTTTTCTCTTTGCTGCCTTTATTTTTCTTTCCTCTTCCCCTGCCTTATGTCTTTCTTCCTTTCTCTTCTGTGTTTTCTTTCTTTCTTTTCTGACGATCTTTTTTCTTCCTCTCTTTTACTTATCTTGCTTTCCCATCTAACTTGTTTTTCTTTCTCTCCTGTCTTTTTTCTTCCTCTACTATCACTTCTCTCTCTCACTCTCTTCATTTTGTAATTCTCTCTTTCTTTCTTTCTTTTTTTCCTTCAGTTCATTCTCTCTTGCCACCCTTTTCGAAAGAAGGAAAGAATTTTTTCCTGTCTTTCTTTTCTTCTCTCCTGCCTCTTTCTTTTATTTCCCCCACCCTCATTTCTTTCTTTCTTTCTTTTATGTCTTTTTCTTCTGACATTCTTTATTTGTTTCTCTTCTGTCTTTTTTCTTTATTACCCTTTTATCTTTCGTTATTTATTTCTCTTTTTTCTCTTACGTTCTCTTCTGTTTTCTTCTCTCCTATTTTTCTTCTTTTCCCTCTCTTTTAACTTTATTTTCACCTGTCCTTATTTTCTTCTTAAACAAGTATTTGCATGAGAGCAGCGCCCCAATTAAGTCACGAGCCGCTACTATTTAGCACTAAAACTTAGCACCTTTCATTATATCCTATCCAAAACTAGTGGTTTAGTGATAGTTTCGTTCTAGAAAAGATGTAATCCTGACAATAGAACAGTCCCGTTTAGAAGACATACTCGAAGAAGACAACGAAGAGGACGATCTGAGGGCGGCCAGCGATAGTCGGTAGTTTTCTTAGTTTAGACCTTCACCTGTTCAAATAGAAAATTAACGAAAAAAAAATGCCTCAATTATAATGAAGCAATCGTATATGTGGTGTCAATTATTGCTTTAATTAACCATTAAAACAAAACAAAAAAATCAATTATATTCTTCTAGATCAGATTCTGAGATATTTTTACAAAATTTTCAAACAAAAAAAACACCAAATTCTAAATGAGTTAGTAGAGAATTAATGATGAAAAATCAAAAAAAACTAGTTTTCTCATTAGATTTAGATGATCTATTACATCATTGTTGTTGTAGTTGCTTTCTTTTCTTCCTTCTCTATCTTTCTCTATCGGTCATCATGGGCAGAAAACATATCCATTACCGTCCTGTTTTTTATGATACATATTTTTGTTTGATTAAATTCTTACATTAATTTATTTATAGTTTACCATTAACGATAAAATTGAAGAGAATCAATGAGAAACATAAAAAACACGAACGTACATATTGGAATTATCAAATCAAATATAAAAATAGAAATTTTGTGAAATTATTGTTACATCGACAATCTTGCTATCCGAAAAAATGATAACAATAAATAAATTGTACATTATTATCAGTATCGTAGCTAAGATCATGAGTGTATAGGGTAAAATTTGAATTCTGCGCCCTTGAAAACTCAACTTCGTCCAAATCTAACGAACGAACACGAACGGATTCGAATGAACAGAAATGTAAACATTTAAATTTGAACAATCACCGATCTATAGGCCTTCGTTCGTGTTCGTATAGTGTGTACGGGAATCCTCAATTAGCGGACACAAATAATCTACGGTCAGAGCATTTGTTTCTGCTTGCACATATTCGTCCGTGTTCGTGAATGTTGGTATGGATTTATTAATTTTTGGTTGTTCGTTCGCGTTCGTTCGTGCTCGAAGAGTGCAGTGCGCCCCTGGCAACCAGCCCTTAGCTACGACGCTGATTATTAAAATTAATTTAGCAATAGAATAAATCACTTGACGATAGTAATAAAATAATATAATGTAAAGCAATAGTTATTAAGTATTTAATAATATAATTATTTAATCTTTAAATTATACAAAAATCCAAATTTTTTCAATTTATTGTTATTTAATTATTAATTATATGAAAAATTAATAAATAATCAATTATTTAGCTAAATTCGACTTATTTACATGTTCATTGATACTACTTTTACTTATTTTTTTTATCAATTTTCTATTGATAAGGAGAATGGATAAATCTTGTTGATTGTAAAATTGTCCACCGACTAGAGGTCATCTTTTAATTTTTCTTAACAATTATCAATTAATTAAACTAGAATACTATTAATTTATTATTAATTAGAGTGCTTAAAATAATTATAAAGGTAAGTCGATTGTTTATAATTTCTTTTATATAGAGATTGTCCCATAAGTGTTGCCAAATCATCAATTATGTATTAGGTATTATAATATAAGGGAAATTTCGTTGGGGTACTCGGTATATTATTGTTTATATTACGTAACAAAAACTCTTATTTTAGTGGCTCTTATCGATTATTTATAAAAAATATTATTGTTGTAATTATGGAATATTCCAAGATTAATGCGTGAACCGTATGTCGTAAATTATATCGCATTTTTTTATTCGATTAAAATTTAAAAATAGAAACGCTATCACCACATATGAAAGATAAATAAATTAAATTTTTTCCTTTATTAAAACTTATGGAACAATAATTGGTGGTAATAAAGCTTCGATAATCGATTTTTCGTTCCATTAAAGTTGTTATCAGAGTTAGCTTTGAAACTGTCAAGGTATGTCTTTGATTGCACCATCATATTCTTGTATTATAATTGTCAATAAATGTAACGTTTGTCGTGATGGTTCAATCCATGACATGCCTTGACAGTTTCAACGCTAACTCTGATAACAAAAATTTAATGGATCGCACGATATAAACTTCAACGTTACGCCACTGTCTTTAATATAATTTCCCAAAAAAATTCTTTAACTAAAGCGCCATCTGTGTTGAAAAATACAATCAGGACTTACTGGTAGTTCTTTTTACGTTGTAGGCTGAGCCTTTGGTAACGTAGTATCGTAACTTGATTCACAGTTGACATTTGTTAATGTATTTTTCAAGTGTCCGAACCAAGTCATGATAATACGTTACCAAAGGCACAGCCAACTGCGAGAAGGAATACTGTGGTACATTTGGTAGTATATTGCAATACAAGCACAGAAAATTAGTTGTTGCAAAACGAGTATGAACATTTTGTTAGAGATTTGTGTAGTTTTTTTTCATTTCACTCTAACTCATTAAATGCATTGTCATTTCATTCACTTCGTCTATTTCAACACGACTAAAAGAAAGAGAGCTAATGGATAAAAAACAAGGCCTACTTGACTTTTCACAACTTTTCAGCTCAACACTGTCTAACAGAGGCCTGTACCTTTGATCTGAATTGAAGTTCCTAAGAAAATGCTAATTTTGGCCACATTAGCGCTAGTTACTACAACATAAAAAAAACTAGTACAATCTCCATCTCTATTTTATTCATCCTGCGTATTTAAACTGTCATAAGTCATAAATTATGACAGTGAAATAGAGATGGAAATACTAGCTTTTTCTTTTTATGTTATAGGAACTAGCGCCAATGCGGCCGAAATTAGCATTTTCTACACAAACACTTAACAGACAGTACTGAGCTGAAGAATCAAACAGGCCTTGATAAAAAATATTCATATCTTAAATTTCTGCAGGCAAAAGCGCCCTCTCTGTTGCAGAGTAGAATTAAAATAGTTTTTTATGGAATATTCAATAATTAAAGATTGCATTAGAAAAAGAAAATAGTCTCATCTCATATTTCACTCTAACTCATCATTAGTATTGTTTTGTTCCTCTCACGCGTTGTATACTCCGTCTATTTTTACTTAATTAACTTGACCAAAACACAACAATAAATTGTAAGATTGTAGGGAATTCTTTAATTAATATCTCTCATTTCTTTCTAACTCACTTGAACTATTCTATTATACAGTTTTTTCACACATTATATACTTCGTTAATTTCGATTTGACTAACTTGACTTTAATACAATAGTAGAGGATGATAAAGAGAAGGATACAAAGAAGTCCCTAGCAAGGTAAGAAAATGAGTTGAATTTTAAATTGATTTATTTTTATGGAAATCTTATTATACTGTTGTTTTTCTTACTGTCCTCAAAACAAGTCGGCGACACTAGAATTGACAGATCATAAATGGTTTCTAATAAACAAGATTCTTTAGATTTAAGGGTGGCTTACGATTTTTTTCTTTGCTTTTTAAGGTGTAAAAGCTTGTAATACAGCATCAGAAAGGGCATTTTAAGGTGCAAGATAGGGGTGTTTTTATATTTTATTTTTTTGATGCAATTCAAAATCACAGAAGAAGAAGAAGAACTTTGTAGTATAATATTTCTATATTTTCCCCCACAACTCGGCCTAAATTCATTAATTTGCAAAGAAAACGATACAGTGGATAGAAAATTGAAGGGGCTTTCTAAAACTGTAAGAAGTTTTCTGATCGGTTTGTTAGTTTTCCGGAAAATTGAGAAAAACTTAAAAATTTCGATCATTGATTTTTGGCACAATTTTTAAAGATAAAGAACGAGACGACGAATTACTTAAAGGGTTATTTACAGTGTGTTCCAAGTTACTCGTCCTCATCAGGGTAGCCAATTGAAAATCTAAGGAAATTTCAAAATTTTCAGAAAATGTCCAAAACACCACCGTACACTTTCCTCAACCATATCAGTAATTTATCGATTGATAAAAAAACATCGAAAATCCGCCAAACTGGTATCGTTTGTACAATCGGTAATTATACTAAAAATTATTTAAAATAATAATAGTGGGACGGAATATTCCAGGACCGGCTTCAAATGATCCTAAAATCTTAGAACAAATGATCGAGAACGGTATGAATATAGCACGTTTAAATTTCTCACATGGTACCCATGAGTACCATGCTGGTATTATTAAAAATCTACAAATAGCAATTGACAATTATCGTAAACGATATGGACGAACACAACCGATTGCTATAGCACTAGATACGAAAGGTTCCGAAATACGAACCGGTCTTCTTGATGGCGTAAGTTAAAATCTATACGCATGCGTTATCTACCTACAATGACGTCATTGATTCCAATTTCAGGGCAGTACTGCTGAAGTTCTCCTAGAGAAAGGTGCCGAAATCATCGTAACTATAGAAGATGAGTTTTCAAAGAAAGGCAATAAAGATGTGATTTATGTCGATTATAAGAATATTACTAAAGTAGTGAGAGTCGGCACACGAATCTATATCGATGATGGTTTAATTTCATTGATTTGTAATCGAATTGAACCGACACGTTTAATTTGTACGGTAGAGAATGGTGGCCATTTGGGTAGTTGTAAAGGTGCTAATTTACCTGGTATTGAAAAAGATCTACCAACAATTTCAGCGAAAGATGTGGAAGATTTAAAATTCGCTGTACGTAATGATGTCGATATGATTTTTGCATCGTTCACACGTAACGCAAATGAAATTAAAGAAATTCGTAAAATACTCGAAACCACATCGATTCGAATTATTGCAAAAATCGAAAACCAACAAGGCATCGATAATATGGATGAGATAATTGATGAGGCTGATGGTGTATTGATTGATCGTGGTGATTTAGGTATGGAGATAACATCCCAGAAGGTATTCCTTGCCCAAAAAAAGATCATCGCCAAATGTATGATGGCAAATAAACCGATAATTATAGCCACCCATCTATTAGAATCAATGGTAGATAAGCCGCGACCAACTCGTGCCGAGAGTACTGATGTAGCTAATGCTGTCCTTGATGGTGCTGATTGCGTTATGTTATCTGGTGAAACAGCAAAAGGTCAATATCCAATTGAATGCGTTCAAACAATGGCCAGTATTTGTAAAGAAGCAGAAGCGGCATTTTGGCATAAGAATATCTTTCAAGAATTAGCCGGAAAGGTATTGTTCATAAATTCTACGCATACTCCATTACTAATACTCGTATGCATATTGTAGAATACTCCACCGTTAGCAGTACCAGATTCTTTAGCTATAGCAGCAGTTGAAGCTGCTACTATTAGTTTATCACGTGCTATTGTTGTTGTAACAAAAACTGGTAAATCAGCACAATTAATCTCGAAATATCGTCCGATATGTCCAATAATTGCTGTTACACGAAATGCACAAGTTGCACGTTCATTACATTTATATCGTTCTGTATTGCCGTTGTATTTTGAAGGTGAAAAATCAGAGGATTGGGTGGAAAATGTTAAATTACGTGTTAAGAGTGGTATAAATTATGGAAAAATGTTGGGTTTTATTGAAAATGGTGATTATGTAGTTGTTGTAACAGGATGGAAACAAGGGCCAGGATCTACAAACACTATGACAGTCGTGTAAGAAATTTTCTATAACATTCAAAAACATATTTACATAATGTACTTATGTTCTGGAATAATCTTTATACAAGAATATATTTTAACATATTTTTCTCTACTTTTAGAACTGTTGAGTAAAAAATAGTTGAGAAACAAACAAATACAATTTTAGTCATATACTTATCATCTAAAAATAAATGGAAAGGGTTAAGAAAAGATATAATACAGCCCTGTTCAATCATATTATAAAAATTGTAGGCAATCAATTATACGTAAACGTGTATAGTTGATTGCCTTATATAGACAAATCATATCCTTAAACATAATTAGTTATTGTTTACAAATAAAAGTCTTGAAAATAATTAGAAGAGTCTTGTTAATTAACAACCTATTAAAAAGATAAGCAACAATTTATAATGAAAAAGCTTTTAGTAGCACTGAAACAATACAACGCATTGCGAGATAGATGACCAACAATACACTGTGTATAATTAAACACATAATTTGAAGTGATATCTACTTTAATTTTCATGTAAAAAATGATTATTTATCGCTATCTTTATTATGGGTAACAAGCTGGTTTAGGTTAAATTGATACAATTTTTAATTAAAGTAATAATGACAAAAATTAATAAGAAGTTGATGAAAGAAAGTGCAGTACCAGTGGTGGCTCGTGTATTGAATTAGTGGAGGTGCTGCTCTTACGCAGGCATATGCACAGAACATTACCAAGAAATAAATAAAGAATGACAAGATAGAAAAAGAGGAAAGAGAAAGGGTACTTAGTACTTAGCAAGTACCGGTAAACGAGAAAGGTAAAAAGACAGGAAAAAATTAAAACAGGTAAACGAGAAAGAAAAAATAAAGGAGAGAAATAACGAAAAAATAGAAAGCGGAAAGAAAGACAAAATAGAAAGAAGGACAAGACAGAAAGTAGTAGTGGAAAGTGGAAGAGAATCAGAGACAAAAGATATCTAGATGAGAAAGAAAGACAGAAGGTATAAAAAATAAAAGAGTAACAAAAAAGAAAAGCTGGCAAGGGAGAGACGAAGACGGGGGACAAGAAAGAAGAAGGACAGAAGAAAAACAAAAAAGAAAGATAGACGGAAGAGAAACAGAGAGAGAGAGAGAAACGAACGATATTGGAGAAATAAGTGCAAGATAGAAGAGAAAGAAAGAAAGAAATATGGAAAAGTTGAAGAAAAAAAGGGCAGAAGAATAAAAGAAAAAAGGACGGGAAGAAAGAAAGAAAACGATACACAGAAGAAAAAAAGAAAAGGCAGAGGAAAAAAATAACGAAAAATAAACAAGAAAAATAAACGAAAAAGAATAGCAGGAGAGAAGGAAAAAGAAAGACAGAAAAAAAGGATAACAAACAAACAAAAGATAGCAAAAGAAAATGAAAGGCGGAGAAAAGAGAGAGAAGAGCAGAAGAAAAATAAGAAATTAAGACAGACAGAAGAGAAAGAGAGAGAAAATAAAAATAGGGGTGAAAAAAATACAAGATAGAAGAGAAACAAAGAAATAAGGGAGAGAGTGAAGAAATAAGAAGGGCAGTAGAATAAAAGAAAGAAAAACTGAAGAAGAAGAAAGAAAGAAACACAGCAAAAAATAGAATTAAGGGCAAAGAAGAAAGAATAAAGAAAAAAAATAAGACAGGGAAAAGAAAAGAGTAAAAGAGAAAGGGTAACAAAAAGAAAAGATGACAAGAGAGAAAGAGAGAGAGAGAGAAAAACAAAAGAAGAAAGACAAACAGACGACAAAGGAAGAAAGAAAAGAAAAATAGAAGAGAAAAAAGTGCAAGATAGAATAAAATGAAAAAAATACGGGAAGGAGATGAAGACTAAAGGAAAGAAGAAAAAAAATTAAAGAAACACCCGAGAAAAAGAAAAGGAAAAGGCAGGAAAAAATAAAGACATATAAAGGAAAAAGACAAAAAATAGATAGAACAAATAAAGGAAAAAGAAGAAAGAACGACAGGATATTAAGAAAGATGAGACAGAAAGTAATAATGAAAGATAGAACAGAATCAAAGACAAGGGAGAAAGAAATAATGAAGGATAGGTGAGACAGAAAGACATGAGAAATATAAAGGTAAGAGAAAAAGAAAGACAGAAGAAAAAAATCAAAAGGGTATTAAAAGATGGTAAAAGAAAAAGAAAGACGGGGGAAAAGAAAGAAGGACAGAAGAAAAACAAGAAATAAAAACAAACAGAAAAGGAAGAAAGATTGGAGGAAAAAAAGAAACACAGAAGAAGAATAGCAAAAGGCAAAGGAGAAAGAATAAAGAAAAAGCAGGAAAAAGAAGAAGCAGGAGAGAAAGGCAGAAAAAAGAAAGGGTAACAAAGAAAGAAGAAATATAAAGAAAGAAAGATACACAGAAAAGAAAGTAAGCTAGAATAGAATACAAGATAAAAGAGAATGAAAGAAAGGAATGCAAGATGGAAGGGAAAGAAAGAAATACGAGAGAAAGATGAACAATAAAGGAAGACAGAAGAAAAAACAAACAAGCAAGTTGAAAATGAAACAAAAAAGAAAGAGACAAAATTATAGGTAAAAGGGAAAGAAGAAAGTGCAGAAAATAAAAAGAATGCCAGAAGATAGAGAAAGAAAAGACTAATCCTTATTGATAAATTATAAGTGAAAACAGGACAGTGCTACAGTTGCTCAGTACTTATAAGAGAGCCGCCCCTGATTTTTACAGTTCAGTCACATTATCTAATTCAATACAGACCTGTATTTCGTACGAATTACTGTAATATCGTCAACATGGTTAGACAACCATTAATACATTACTGTCAAAATGTGTAAATTTGGTTGTCTAAGCGACAAAGGCGTCATATTGTTTTCGTGATTTATTATCATTTCAAGGATTTTCCACGAATTTCCACATTAAAATCTTTATCGAAAATAATGTACCAATTCCATACGGAAATTCATTATAAATTCAATTTGTTTTTATTATAAATTATAATAATTTAGAATCTAGTAGGTATAACAGCGTTTTGCAATTGTTTTTCTTTTTTGGAAAAAAACAAGTGAAACATTATTATTAACAATCTGGTAGTTATTTCGATAAAAAATTAATTATTTAGACTATAATTAATAGCATTCATTTACAGTAAGTTAAATATTAATTAATAAAATTCTATTTATTTGAATTTTTTTAGATTTCAGTCGAGAAAATAATAATTTAATAAACATAACCTCAAATTTTTAGATCTTCAAATCGAGATGTCTCAAAGTAGTGCTGTATATCAACCAACAACACAAACATATGGTAATAATGATCATGAACATTGGCATGATAAACCAATTGGTTATTTAACAACATCGATTACGAACGTTATCAGAAGACCGTGTGGTTTATCATGCACATCATCAAGGAGTATCTTTTCAATCATTCTAATCATATCCTGTATTACATGCTTTACATTAGGGTATTACTATTTGTATTAGAAAATCTATCAATATTCTTTTATAATTATTGTTAATTACTTAGGTTGGTAATGTTGATCCATGGCTCAGTAGGGTATGCTAATAATCCTGAAACAGAACAGACTGTATACTTGATTATAACAATATTTGGTGCAATTCTATTCGCATTAGGGATACTACTATTTGGTAAAATATATGGTTTTGTTATACACAATAAAGAATTTGTAAATTTTTTGTTAATTTTCAGTGTTTATAATGCGTTTAACGCGTCGTGCATGTTGGCGGAATGCAAAAAGTCAAAGTGTTGCCGGTGCTGAAGCATTAACAGTAAATCCATCAACTGATTTCTTAGTATCTGCACAATATGCGCCAGTATCTGAAGTCACATACCGTCCGGAAGATAGTGAACAAAGCAAATTGATGACAAAAGAGAATCGTGAATTAATGTAATAATTGATTATTTTTTTTTTCAAATTTAAAATAAACATTAATTGAATTTTTTATTGTTATAGTAATGAAGATACTGATCGTATGATGGAGAATGATCCGAGAATTGTTCTACGTCCATTGAATCCGCCACAACAAGAAGAGACTTAAATCTTGCTGTTTCCGGTGAGAATTGTACTTATAAAGATATGGCTTTTTTATTAATTAATTAATTTTGCTCCACTACTATTTTTAATTTATATATTTAAGTTAAACTTAATGATTTTGTAAGAGTCGCGTAACCGACAGGTTGTAAAACATGATCTGATTGTTAACTTAATTACTTATATTTTTGATACTTTTTTTTAATTATTATTTTTTTATTATTATTAATGACAATGATAAATTATTTGTAATTTAAATAGCGAATTAATTGTTTGTAAAACAAACAAAAATAACCACTATCGCTTCCAATTCGTTCAACATTCCACTGATATTTTGTCAAAGAATCGCACAATAAACCAACTTAAATTAGCGCTTTGTGTCATTTTTGAACCATTTTTATTTTTTTGACCAAAATTATTTGTAAAACTAAAATACTCTTCTATCACTGTGTTATTTATACAGTGGTGGCCCGTTACTTGAATTAATGGGTTTCTGCCTTCATGTATGTAGATACAGAATATAATCAACAAACGTATAAAAGGGGGATAGGGCAGAAAAGAAGAGGTAAGACAGGAGAGAAAGAATCTATGAAAGGTAGGAGGGAACAAAAGACCAGAGAGAAAGAAAGATAGAAGAGAGGGAAAAAACACACGAGAAAAATAAAACGGAAGACAGTGGGAAAAGAAAAAGTAAACCAATGGAAAAGGAAAAAGAAAAGCAGGAGAAATGGGAAATAAAAGACAGGAGAAAAAAAGAGAAAGTTAGGTGAAAAAGAAAAACAGGAGACAAAGGAAGAAAAAAAGAAAGACAAGAGTAAAAGAAAAACACAGATAGGAGGAAAAAGAAAAGCGGGCGAAAGAGAAAATGAAAGACAGGAGAAAAAGAAAGATAGGAGAAAAGGAAAAAGATAGGCAGGAGAAAAAAAGAGAGGAGACAAAGAAAAAGAAAGACGTGAGAAAAAAAGGACAGGAGGAAAACAAAAAGAAAGACAGGAGAAAAAGAAAAAGAAAGGCAGAAGAAAAAGGAAAAGAAAGACAGGAGACAAAGAAAAAGAAAGACGTGAGAAAAAAGACAGGAAAAAAGAAAAAGTAAGACAGTGGAAAAAGTAAAAGAAAGATAGGAGAAAATAAAAGAAAGGTTTAAGAAAAAGAAAACTTAAGGCAGTGGAAAAAGAAAAAGAAACGTAGGAGAAAAAGAAAAAATTATACAATGGAAAAAGAAAGACAGGGGGGGGGGAGAAAAGGAAAGATAGGAGAAAAATAAAGGTAAAGGCAGGAGAAAATGAAAAAAAAGACGGGAGAAAAGAAAAATAATGGCAGTAGGAAAAAAGAAAGACAGGAGAAAAAGGAAAATAAACACAGGAGAAAAAGAGAAAGTAAGACAATGGAAAAAAAGAAAGACAGGAGAAAAAAAATTATACAATGGAAATGGAACAAGTAAGGAAAAGTTAAAGGGTAACGAATAAGGGAAAAATAACAAGAGGCAACAAGCAGCAGGGGACAAAGAAAGAAAGAATTGGAGTAGCCAGAAAAAGAAAGAAACGAGGGTAGAAGAGAAAAAGAAGAGAAAGTCAAAAGAGAGAGAAAGAGAAATACCGGGAAGAGAACAAGAAAGAAACAAAGATAGTAGAAAAAAGGAAGACTCATGATTTTGTAGATTTTTGATCAATTTTGAGGGGGTGCTGCAGTTTTGCAGTACCTACTTAAGCCCCCCCCCCCACCACGCTTTGATAAGTCTTAAGATTTGTACAGAACTGTACAGTTCTGTTCTTAACTACTAAACGCTACATGGAACACTTTGTATTTTACATAATCAAATTTTATAAATTTCGCAAATAACGTGTGCATTACACAGTTTCAAGTAGAGATTTATAATAGCAATAAAACAATAGATTTTAATTCTATTGTTATACTGTCTGGATAAACAATATTATTGATAAATAAATAATTAAATATATACATAAACGTGTTAATTTTGCTTTCTTAGAAAAAATATTACCAATTAAAGAATTTGCATGTATGAAAATTGAGATTTTTACAAATAGGATTGTATAATGTTCCAAACTCGATAATGTTTAAAATTATTAGTAAAACGTCTAATTTTATTAAATTGGATTAATATTGATTGTTACCATAATCATTTTTATTATAAACGGAAGAATATTTGATATAAAGG
Organism: Mylabris sibirica; assembly: GCA_039776855.1. NCBI lineage: Eukaryota > Metazoa > Arthropoda > Insecta > Coleoptera > Meloidae > Mylabris > Mylabris sibirica. Next base: position 10,847,286 of record CM077842.1, on the reverse strand, counting down.
GTGATAACGCCTGTACCACTCACTCTTCTAGATTGTATACTCCACCAATTTTTTTCGTGCATTGACTACAACAGTAATTATACACATTTCACGCTTAAGTTCGACTTTTCATGATTTCTAAAAACTGTTTCGTCAATTTGCCTGGTTTTCATAAGGCTTCCAGATGGTAATATTTTAATGATAGGACGATTCAGATAATTTTAGTCGTTATTAACGAGAATTTTTGATTTTGACTTGATTTTAAGAATATTTCGTTATTAAGCAACGACTTTTCTAACAGATGTACTTAGTGATGGTTATTGCCGGAAATCGTATTCCCATTGCCGGGTGTACTTCGATAGTGTCATCGTCTGGTGGTCGGAATACTTACAACGCTAAGAGTACTTCGACAGTGACGCTGTCTGGTGTCAGGAGTACTTTTTTCGATAATACAAAAAGTATACCTAGACCTAAAATCTCTGTTATTCACTCAACGCCTAAGGCAACTTCTCCCTTAAGGCACACTTGCTCCAAATAATCATTTTTCAAACAATAAAAAATTAGACGCTCTTGAGTGGATTTTAGAGGAACTGCATCAGTTAATTCTCACTGGATTGTCTGATTTTAAAGAAGTACAAGATTTCTGTTAAAAAAAACAACATTTATATTGTTATTTTAATGAACGAAAAACGAGATTTCTTTTGATAATTAAAATAATTATGCATGAGGACTCATAGATCGTAAATGACAAGGCCTATTTCAGCTCTTGATACTGCTATTACATCTATATTTTAGATCAAATTCATATTAGAATAGAAGAAAAACCACTTATTAGTCATCTAATTTGCATAATTCGAAAAATTTCACTCTTTAAACAAAATATATATGTATGTCATGGAATAATTTCTTAGTTAACACACTAATTAATACAACAGTGTGATTAAAATAAAACATGCTTTTTTCTATAATTGTAAAAACACATTCTAAAATCAATTAATTTATACTGATAAGTATACAATTAGAGAGAGAAAAAACCGCAAATGTAATTTCCACACATAAATTAATACTTTAATAAATAGAATGATGATTATAATCATAATTATGATAGAATTGGTTTCGTGTTATGTATTGATGAGTTCGTTGTAAATAATTGTTGTAACAGACCAGCATAATTTGATATACAAAACGATAGAGAGACAAAAAAAACAAACAACAATTATTGCAAAACGTTTAATGGTCGAAATACATAATCTACAATTACATTTTATCTTTGTATTAGTGTAATTTATATATGTGTGTGTTGTGTCTATATATAATATAAAATAAATACGTAAAATTTACAACGAAAGTAAAAGTTATAAGAGAACTTGAAAATACAAAACAGTGAAAACAGTCTGATTTTATTTCGTCAAAGATCAACAACAAATCACTTTGATTCTGTTACTAATCGATTTAAATATGGGACATGTCAGTAGTTCAATTGATTAATTTAATAAAATTGTGATAAAATCCATAATTCTACAATATTATTACAAATAATAAATTGGGATTATTAAAAAATGTAAAAATGGTAAAATTCTGATCAATAATTAGAGGTAAATTGAACAAAATTCGATTGTTTACATTCATTACTCTCAAATTAATGTTGAAATTCAAAATTACCGCCCCATTTCCACTAATCAATTCATAGTAATCTTGAATTTGATTGGTCAAATTATTGCAATAACCAATTTTGATTGGCTCATTTGATATTTCCCGCCTATTTAAAAAAAAAAAAAATTAATTTGTTTATTATCAACGGAAACTAGATTATAGACAATCACCTATCAAAAGGTAAACGACTTCAATCATTTACTAGAATTGCAAAATTTATTAATTTCTATCTTTTGAATTGATAGATGTAGTTATATAATTTGGAATTTTTGCACTTTCTCTGGACCGATCAAAAAATTCCATCAACCTAGTACTCGTCATTAGATTAATTTCGAAAAATCGTTATTTAAAAACTTATAAGTTGGAATCTTCAAAATTAGCGCCGTTTTAAACCAATCAAATTCAACCTAGATCTGATTGGTTCAGAATATACATTTATAATTTGTAATCTTTAAAATTAGCGCCGTTTTCCACAAATCAATGTTAACCTGGATTTGATTGGTTCGCTGCAGATTCACACAATTCAACCTAATTATTAAAATATAGCGCATGTATTCATACCAATCAGATTCATACAATAGTACGATTGGTCGATTGATTTCGCGCCGAAAAATTCAAATTTTCTCACAATTATCGATTTATTATTATAGTATTTATCTATTTATAATTATTTCACCGGTAATTATTTGTGAAGGCCGTATTCAGAAAGCGAATTGTGTGAAATTGCGTATTGTAAAGAAAATTTACTAATTTTAAACATTTTCCTTTGCTGTTGTTTGATTGTAGGTAAATAAATGATAGATAAATCTTGCTTTATTTGAAAGATTTTTGATAAAAGTACACATTTAGTGAATTTAAGTCAGTTATCATGATGTGCAATAAAGATTATGGTAATAATCACATGTTTTTATTTTACTATCACGTTAAATAAATGGAATTTTTTCATTTTATTAATCTTCTAGCTAATCAACAATGGTTATAAGACATAAAAAATTACTATTTATAATAACACCATTATTATTTACAATTATTATAATGACAATATCACATAGATCCAATAATTTTTATACAAATCAATCGAATAATAATAATAATCAAGAAACGATTATTTTAAAATTTAATAATTCGATGTTGATTGATCGAAATTGGCGAGGATTATCCAACGATGAGGTGAGTTTTAATATTTTACAAATAAAATCACATACAGAACTGGCGATATTAACTCTAAACATTGTATAGAAATATACAGTTACGGGCACACAAAAAGAGACCAATTCTTGTGCGAGAATACCACATTTTTCCGTTGGTGTGAGTCAGGCTGTTTGTAAAACTTCAATAACTCTTTCCCTTACTTTCTTCTGATTCATAATCCTGCATCCTAAATTCTGACCTGTTAAAATTCTCTTATATTGTGATACACTCTCTTGAAAGCCAGTTTTACACAGCCCCACAGAATGTGGGCTCGTTTTTGTGACTGTAAGTGTACTTAAGTTTTGGAATTAACGTTAATTCGTAATTTTACCTTGACTGGAATAAACCAGAGACCCACTTAAAGGTGTCTGGCTGTTTGTAAAACCACCCTCTTTATAAAAACGTCTTTATTTACCTTCCCCTCTACATTCTCCCTTTTGATAATCTTTCTTCCCAAATTCTGACCTGTGAAAATTCTGTTTTATTGTAACAATCAAACTCAAAAACTCGGCTTACACTGCCCCACAGAAAGTGGTCTCGTTTTTGTGACAGCAAGTGTACTTAAGTTTTAGAAGTACCGTCAACTCATAATTTGACCTTGACTGGCATAAATAGAGACACTTAAAAGTCTCAGGCTGTTTATAAAACCACCCTCTCAATAGAAACGGCTTCAGTTACCCTTTCCCCCTACCTTCTTCTGATTGATAATTTTTCTTCCCAAATCCTGTGAAAATTCTGCACTCGAAAGCCAATCTTACATAGCCTCACAGAAAGTGGTCTCGTTTTTGTGACGGTAAGTGTACTTAATTTTTAGAATTACCGTTAACTCATATAATTTTACCTTGAGTGGAATAAACGAGAAACACACTTAACGGTATGATTACGTTAGAATTGCAAAATCAAGAATACGATTATTAAGACATTGAAAGCCACTTAAATATACCTGTTTGATTATCAAATAGGTAAAAGTCTATCATTGTGTGTATTTTAAGAATGTTAATTAAAAAATTAATTGGATCACAAATCAATCAATGTATAGATGGATCAATTTAAGTTTGCCCAAGTCGACCCCATAGGCAACATCTGCTGCGTATCTAGAATTTTCGTCAAATTTATTTTGATCCGTTTATAAATTGTTGAAATTCTATACTGCATCCACAATAACGTGGCAGTATAGTGTGAATGTACTATATTTTGTAGGTTAAAAATCTATCAAATTTAGGTCGGATCTTGTATTTGGAGGAAGATTTGCCAAAAATCACCGTAACAAATCGAAAATATCAAATTTTAATTTGGAAATATGGTAAATACATCGAGAATCGCCATTTAAAACAATATGGTAATCAATAGTACGTTAATTATTCTATTAAAATCACGAATCTAAATTGGATTTTTTTTGGAAATAATTTTCTAGTACGGATCCGTTCAATGATTGTTCTGTGAAAAATTGTGAAATTACCTATGAAGATTCAGCTTTAGAAACTGCCGATATTGTCATATTCCATCTACATCGATTACGTAAACAAGATAAATTACCAGCAATACGAAAAACATACCAAATTTGGACGTTTTTAACGGATGAAAGTCCCTATCATACGTTCTTAAGTCAAAAAAATGACGATTTATCACGATACAACGGTATTTTCAATTGGTCAATGACTTATCGGTGATTATCACAAACATAAATTAGTTTGAAATAATTAAAATTTATTATAATTAGGATGAATTCGGATATTCCTGTACCGTACGGACGAACAATCCGTCGAAAATCACCATTAAGAACTGATGAATTAATTTTCAATAAACGCCGGGATGTCTTAATAGCAATCCTAGGTTCTAATTGTGGTGGTAACAATAATCGTTGGGGTTATGTACGGGAATTACAGAAATATATCAATGTTGACGTATATGGTGCTTGTGGTACTTTAAAAACGTAAATATTTCTTCGAATTTCATGCAACAATTTAAACGTGACAACGTTGAATTCTCAATTTTAACACAACTATCTCTTTCTATCACAATACAAAATCTATCTATCTCTTTTCTTAATCGAGTATAATTTCGGCGTTGTCAAGTGTAATTTATGAGTATTTCTGTAAATTATGGTGATTTTCAGGTGTCCAGGTCATTTTCGTACAAATTGTCACGATATTGATCAATATTTATTTTATTTATCATTCGAAAATTCAAATTGTGATGAATATTTAACAGAGAAATTATGGTGGAATGCATATGAGAAGAATTCAATACCAATTATTATGGGTGGTAAATCGGATGATTATAAAAAATTATTACCACCGAATTCTTATTTATTAATTGATGATTACGCACATCCACGTGATCTAGCTACTTATATAAAATATTTAAATGAAACAAATAAATTCTTGATGTATTATGAATGGAAAACGAATTATCAAATATTGAATGAACATGGTTATTTTCAAACGAAATCCTATCATTATTGTCGTGTATGTGAAGCTTTAAATTATAATTTAAATAAAACGAAAACGTACATGGATCTTAATCAATTTTGGTCGGTTCATAGAGACTGTCGATCAGGGTGGTCTACTTAAAATAAAAATTTAAGGAATGAACAGTTACTATGGTTATAAAAAATCGTTTCTATCACTTATTTTCTCGTTAAAATTTAACAGACGTTGGTGGAATCGACCCTTAAAGAAGTGATATGCATTAATACTAGTCTTGAGTATTTTTAAACGTCCTATTGGTAATAATGTTATGAAAATTGTACCAAAGATTGAATTGAATAAACGATAATAATTGAGTATTGTTTTAATAATATTTTATAATTATAACTAATTTTTCAAATTTCCCACTACTAATGAATTGATTTGACAACTCTGCACTTAAGAAGGCCTCTCCATGCTTCTCGATTAGCAAGTCGCGCCGATTTTTCAAATTTTCAGCCATTTTGAAACCGGAAGTCGCAATATGACGGTAAATTTCAACGATTGTAAACTTACAATGATTGCTCATTGCCTATACTCTCCATATAAGCCAAATATTTGACGTCATTGACGGATAGTTAGCATACCTACATATACATGATAGAGACAGACATAGCTACCTGTCTCTATCGATGTCTATCCGTATCTGTATGTACGCGAATGACGTCACTGGAGACGACAAGAGTGGGGATGCCGAAAAAATGTGGTTCATGAGCAATCCTTGTAAGAATTCATAATCGTTGGGTAAATTTGATGTTTCCAGTGCTGTCAATCAAAAAATACATGCCACCCAACGATTGTAAACTTACAATGATTGCTCATTGCCTATACTCTCCATATAAGCCAAATATTTGACGTCATTGACGGATAGTTAGCATACCTACATATACATGATAGAGACAGGCATAGCTACCTGTCTCTATCGATGTCTATCCGTATCTGTATGTACGCGAATGACGTCACTGGAGACGACAAGAGTGGGGATGCCGAAAAAATGTGGTTCATGAGCAATCCTTCTAAGAATTCATAATCGTTGCATGCCTCCAGCATCTTTTGCGGTAAATTTGAAATTTTCAGCGCCACCAACTTAAGAATAAATCTCACCAACACCCCCTAGCAGTAAGTTTCAAATTTCCAGTACACTCAAGCTAAGAATAAATATCACCAACACTCTTTGGCGGTAAATTTGAATTTTTCTTATGAAAATGAATGCATGCGCAGCTATATAGCTTAGACTAGGTTAAGCTAAGTTTGTTTTATCAATCCCACCATAATTTGTCCGCCTTGAAGAATTATTTTTCAAATCTCCCATCGATTTTCAAATTTCCTCCCACTAGCTAAACAGACATTATTTTTTGTAAGAAATCTCACCTAAAATCTAAATAACATTAAAACCTTCAATTTACCGCCAGTAATGTTGGTGACATTCATTTTTAAGTTGGTTACACTAGAAATTTAGGTTGGTAAAGCTGTAAATTTCAAATTTATTAGTAGAGGTATTGGGGGCATTTATTTTCATGTTGGCAATGCTGAAAATTTCCAATTTACTATCAGTGAGTGTTGATGACATTTATTTTTAGTTCGGCACGTTCAGCAGCACTGTTGGTGACATATACGTTTAAGTTGGTAGCGCTTTAAACATTTCAAATTTACCGCTAAAAGTATTGGTGATATTTATTCTTAGATTGACGACACTGGAAATGTGATAATTACCGCCATGTTGCGACTTTCGGTTTTGAAATGCGGGAAAATTTGAAAAAGCGACGTGATTTCCTGACAGAGAAGCTCTTTCTGTTACCTAGTGACATTTTTACTACTTAATCCTACTGATAAGATGGATTGAAATGTATTAGAAATTTTGAAATTTACATCAATTCCTGTATTAATTATATTTTACTTATAATTATATCGCTAAGAATTATTGTTCTACATAAATCTCCAGATTAGTGGAGAAATAATATATCTGGCAACGCTGGGACCATGCGATTTTTGACCCAATTTTGACTGCGTTTCAACTAATTGTAGCCTTCAATGAATAAATATAATTTGATAAATATAGTTCTAAAAATGCTATAAGTAATTGTTGTGTATTAAATAATCTTTTTCCAAATGCGCGTTGAAAATTTATCTGGATTTTTTGTTGAAATAATAAAAATAATGAATTTTACAGTTGCGCTACAATTACCTGTTTATTTCAGTACTGCCAATTGTCATATTTCCAAATAATCATCGATTATCGTATGGCAAATATTTGCCTAGAAAGTTGATTTATTTTTAGTTTAATTTCGATAATTCATCAAATTAATTAATTAATTAACAGTGTAAATAGACGAAATAATGCGTGTTTATTTCATAATTCTACTTTTTAGTTTAATTATTTATCAAGCAGTTTCTGTAAAATATGAAGATATATCCGATAATGAATTTGCAGAATTTGAAGATTTCGAATCAGACGATGATATAATCTTAAATAACGATTTTAAAGATACCAATGAGAAACTACAATCAACTGGTAATAATAATAATAATAATAACAATAATGATGAAGATGATGATATTGTGATTGATGATGATGATATTGATGTTGTTGGTGATGATGATGATGATGATGATGATGATGATGAAGACGAAGATGATGTTGATGATGATGATACAGAATTTGAACATTTTCAAGATTTCGATGAGTTCGAAGGTTACGAACAAACAAAAGAGAAACCATTAACAGAACCAAAAATTACAATAACTAAAGTCCCATTACATTTCCGGGCGAATTGGGATAGTTATTGGTTGGAAATCTTAATGGTTATCGGTTTGATTATTTATTTTATTAATTTCCTAATTGGAAAAAGTAAAAATACAAAGATTGCAAATGTATGGTTTCAAGTACACAAGAATCTATTGGAGGATAATTTTTGTTTAGTCGGTGATAATAACGAGATTGAACCGGAATCAACCAATGGTTTCTATAAAGAGAGCGAGAATGTTTTCAGTTTGTGGTGTAGTGGCCGGTTGTGTTGTGAAGGCATGCTCGTCGAATTGAAATTAATTAAAGTATACGCGATATTTTTATATAAATCGATAAAAAATTAATTTTACTTTCAATTTTTAGAGACAAGATTTGTGTGCAATAATCGGTACGATGATGCGCCCTACTTTAGATCAAATCAACATTAAAGTCATAATGAACAAAGAGGATATGGACAGTTTTATATTTGCTGTTGCTTCGAAACGATACGCTACACATTTCGCTAAAGAGATGGCCGATTTAAGTATTTATTGTCCGGAACGTCGTCCCGGTGAGAAATTCAATTTACCGGCCAACTATCAAGTGATGAGTGAAATTCATGAAGCAACATCAGCAATATTAGACACGAAAGTTACAACAATATTGACGAAATATCAGGAAATTATCGAATTTATCCATTTCTCGGATCAATATTCCGGCGTTAAACAATCAGAAGATAATGCTACAACAACAACAACACAAACACAAACAACTTTAAAACTACCTGATAATCAAAAAGTTTTATTATTCTGTTTTAATATACCATTAAAAGGTCTACATTTAGAAGATGCAATGAATCAAATCAAACCGTTATTGATGTTCGTCTTCTATTGTATTGATAAAGTAAAACGTTATCGTTTATCAAAGGAAGCTAAACAGAAAGCTGATAAGAATCGACAGAAGGTTGAAGAGGCTTTTTTGAAATCAACACATCATGCACGTGCTGAAGCAGCAGCAGCACGACGTGAAGAGAAACGTCGTTTGGAAAAGGAGAAAATTATGGCCGATGAGGATCCAGAACGGCAACGTCGTTGGGAAGAGAAAGAACAGAAACGGCAGGCAAAGAAACGGGCGCCGAAGATGCGCCAACTTAAAGTTAAAGCGTTATAAGCTTTTTAATTAAGAATTAAATAATTTATTGTAAATTCGATTCAAATAAAAAGTATAGTTGGTTTGTTTATTGCTAGATGACGTTAGTTGTACTATTACCAATCAAGGGATGGGCACTGTATACGCGACCTTGGGGAACAGTTTTGCTTCTTGGCGGCGACTCTAGATGGCTCTATCGGCGCAAAAAATTGTCCAAGTTAGTGATTTTGTGTTGGTTGTTGGTCAACCTGCCAGATTTTATTTTTATTTATTTACGTTGTTTGTTGTTTGAAGTGATTCGACGTATTTTTTACAATAACTCTTGTTTAAAATTCTTCACTATTTCTTATATTGTGATATGCACTTCCTACTTTGAATTTACCTGGTTAGTACAGCTATCATAATCTTAACATTACAAAATGGAATTGATTTTTTAGCATTTCATGAAGCATCAAGTCAAGAGAGTTGTCTTGGTCGCCCTCCACAAGAACCTAAGTATGTCACTCCTGAACAGCTAAGAGGTAAGCTTTTTAAAGGATTATTTGAAAAATAAGTCATTTTAAGTGCTGTTTGTTTTATCGACGCACTTAGATCTCTATCCTGGTCATTTGTGGATTCTCCTGAAGAAATGTCTTTGAAAATCTCAACAAGAACATACACTTCCTTACGAACAAAACGGATGAAAACTTCTTTATTTGCACCCCATTTTGAGAGTGAAAAATTGGCACAAACACCAGAGTCTTGATTTGGGTGTACAACCACTTCCATCTACTTATCATACTCCACAGAAACTCCAAGGAGAGAAGATAGATTACGTAAATATTTTATTGTATTGCTTTGTTTTATCTATTGAAGAACTTAAATAACAAATTAAAATAAGTTAAAATGCGTCGTTTAATTTGGTTTAAAACTATATAAAATTTTGAATTTAAAACTGCATGGCAATCAGAACTTATTCAGGTCTCTTAGCTGTTCATATATTTTTAATGCAAAAATTCACTTACAATTTGTGTCAAATAAGTAATATTTGTGATGGACTCTGCATATTTTTTCTTTCATTTGTAACTCCTAATTATTACAACTTATACTAATAATATTTTTTCCTATTCTACAGCTCCTAGAACTCCAACAAAAAGTAGTGGTTTTAATCTGCATGAGACCAAGTCAGCTTACCCCATAAGCAAGGTTTTTTTTTCAAAAAAATGAAGAATCTTCACAAAGTAACGGCTAAATTGAGAGGTAAACACTTATCCGTTAGCAGAAAATTGAAGTACATATTTGGAAAATAATGAAGGTATGTTGCGGTATTATAAAAACGTAAATGAAACTACTTCAGATAACAATTTATCTCAAATAAAAACGCAGAAGTATAAACCTAAATGACAAAATCTCAGCCATAGACTGATCTTAGCATTGTCAATTTACAAACAAAGTGAATGTGGATATCGTTTTTTGTTGGCCTTTTGGGAAGGTTATTGTAAAAATGTTGAACAAAATTCGTTTTCACGCTCGAATTAATGATTCAATTTTCAATAATTTAAAAAATCGTACGTAATATGAAAGAAATTGATAAATATTGTAAATTATATTTTATTAATGTTTAATGTTAATCGCGTTGTCGCCAGGATTGCAATATAATTTTTTGAAGATTTTGTCGATTTTGGTGGCTCAGATCGCTGATTTCCATTTGGCGACCATACTTTAGCATTTATGATTAAAGGCATTTATAAAAAATTGGAACAAACTATTTGCTTTACATTTTGCGAAGGAACGACGCCTACAGATGAATTGCCAAAACTCTTAAAATATGTAATAATTACATTGAGAAATTCTGATTTAACTGTTTTGGCGACCATATCTGATCAAGGTGCAACAAATCAAATACTGGTAAATCGATTATGGACACCAATAGACACTCTTCAACAAAATCTAGTAGTTAATGGAGAAGAAGTTGTCCACATATTTCATTTTCTCCACTTAATGAAATGTATTAGAAATATGTAATATGCGTCTGTACGAGATAGAAAAAAGACGAAGTTTTTATAGTCAATTTGTAAAGCTTATAGACGAACATGTATTACCTTCTAAAATTAAAAAAAATGAAAGTACAGAACAGTACGCAGGTTTTAAGTCATACCGTAGGTACGACGATGCATGTAGCTGCCCGTGTTAGTGCACAACTGTCTCCAGAAACTAAATTTTACTTAGATCATTGTCTATGAAGGTGATTTGGGAATCTTGAAAGTGTAATAATGATGGTTCCTATAAAATCTAACTACATCGAACACGGGAAAGTGTCCGATCTTCCAAATACAATATCTGTACCGTGTTCATTAGCTAATCTTCTAAAGGAACTACACAGAGCAAAACATATTCCAAGTCAATATGCTCAGAAATAGTGTTAGCAAAAGGTGTACCCTGTATTTGTTTATTTATACTAAACCGAAACAACTATTTATAATAAAAATCGATTTTATAAAATCATATAAATTTCTACAATTATGAAGGTAATCGTTTTTGTAACAAATCCCATGCTTTCTCCACTTGTTTCCTTGTGAACTCTTCATCCCATAATGGACACAAAATCACATTCGACTTTTTAACATAAACACTATTTGTCGGTTGTGAATTGATTCGATTTATAGCTTGTTCTTCTGTTAAATTATTCCGTTGGATTAAACGTTTAATTGCCTCTTCACGCGGCACCAAAGTCGTCCAAACCTACAAGTTTTCAGTTATATTAACCCCAAAAAGTGTATAAAATCAATCCAAATATACTTCATGACAGTAGCGTTTCCAATCGGCTTGTATTAAAACCGCTGCTTCTATTACAACAATTTTATCATCAACATTTTTGATAATTTGATTGACTTCATCAACAATAGCCGGCCAAACTAGACGATTCAATGCATTGAGTTTCTCCTAAAAATTAAATCAAATTGATTATTGTTAACAATACAATTCATATAAACTTACAACATCTTTAAAGACAATACTACCTAATATTTTCCGATCAATTTCACCATCAGTCCCTATTATTGTTTCACCAAAATAATCAATCAATTTATGATAACAAGGTTTATTTTTTTTGTAAATCTCATGTCCAATTAGATCACAATTGATAATATAAGCACCTAGATTCGATAACCATTTAGCTACACCTGATTTACCGCTAGCTATACCGCCTGATAACAATAATATTAATAATGTGTAAAATAAATGATAAGATAAATAAATAACCTGTAAGGCCGATAACGTAGGGTTTTTTAGGGATGCGATCGTTTGGTTCAATTGGATTGAAAACAGTACCTAATAGACGTATTCTAGTTGTACTTGAACTGATTTTATTCTCTTCAATATCACGATGATCTGGTTCATCAATTAAATTAATTTGTATCACATTTAATTGTTGTAAATTTTTATTTTGACGAATTTCATTAATTTTAATTGCTGTCCGTAATGTTTCATCACTAACAACAATTGAATCAATTGTTGGATCATTAATTGATGGACCATAAGGATCTAGTAATTTGAATATATTATAATCCAATTCTGGACAAATATCCATTAGAAAATCTTTAACATTATCAATACGTATTTGAATATCTTCAATTAATTCACATAGGGTTTTATCTGTAATTTTAATAGAGTTGTACAAAAAAAAAATTGATTAATTTTTGATAAATTAGAGACTTTTCAGCATATTTTCATCAGTTACACCGACTGTTACTTTCGATTTTGCACGCAATGCAGCTTCAGTTAACAATAATTTATGGGCGACATGTAGACGATCGAAAGTACCACCGAGACAGACATGTTGGCAAATTGTCTCATCATTATTACGTTTATTATCGAAATCATTCAATTCAACACCACAATCTAATGTGAATATCTTGTAATCTTTAACAATATTATCGATACGATTTTCAACAAATTCATTGATCTCGTTCTGATTATAATTACGATCGAATATTACTAAATCAATACAATTATTCGTATGGATTTTCGTTAAGTTTTGATATTTAATTCCTGATAATAGTACTCGGACATCTAAACTACGACAATGCGCCACAGCCTATAAAACAACAAAATCATTATTATTAATTATGATAAATTAATTAAGAAAAAAAGTACCTGTGAGTATATACTAGTAATCAATGAACTGTACTTTGGCCACGTATTAAATCTATGTCGATTAAAATTACCAAACGGTTCATTTAAAGCTGATAATGATTGAATATACAACGTTTTTTTAACTTTTTTCTGTACAGATGGTAGAATTGTACCGATTTGTTTTGGATTTGATGAAATTAATAAAGCTGTCTTTGCTAACATTATCGTAAAAACACAATTACAACAATGGAATGATTGGAATTAAAGTATTAAATGATTATAGTTTTATCAGAGAATTATCAAAATTTTTGAGGTTATCTACAACTGACAGAACTGTTCGCATGAGCGCGCGATTTTTACGCAAGTGTAAAAATTGTTTGTAATTAAACAATTTATTGGTAATTGATCTACAATTAACTGTAATGTATACATTTTTTTTAATGATTATAATTGATTTCTTGTATAGAATTGTACTTAAATCGTTATAAATCATTATTTTTATAAATTCGAGGCTATATTGGTTGCACAACAGCGCTATTTTACGCAGTCAAAATCTTGTAGATGTTAATTTACGGTATTTTATTTTTTGTACAATACGTCTATATTATATTGTTTTATACCGGTATTTGCCGTATTTTATTCAAAAATTGGCGGGAGCAGACACTACATTGTATATCACATTAAACTATCATTGTTAGCAAATTATTGATCAGTAATCTGTTATATTATGTGTCTGATAAGTGATCACTGAGGTTATATTAAACCTTGATTTGCATGACAGCGAATTTTACGTCAAGGACCCACACGATAAATACTGCTTACTGATGCGAGTGTGTATAATGCAGTTGTAATATACAGATGTAAAATATATAAAATACCGTATGTATTATAAATTTAATAACAAGTTTAATACAACATTGGAAAAATAAGGCTATGTTGACACTAATCTTCCTAATACTAACATGAACTTGAAAGCTTGCTAGAAGCTAGAACTACCTACCCTCTCATAAATGTTACTTTGCGGCCGACACTAGTCCACATTTATTTCTGAACATACAGTAAATAGAGCGAGTTAGGACTAGTGATGTGAATGTATATAATACAGTTGTAAAATACAACTGTATAATACAATACATATCGTATGTATTAAAGGTTTTATACCGAGTTTAATACGACATTGAAAAAATAAGGCTATGTTAATTTTTACTTATTTGACAGCTACTTAAAGGTAAAATCAAAATTGACGATTTTTGCACGCCGGATCGAATAATTTGTCCGGAAGCCCCTTAAAGATTATTTATAAACAGTTGAGGTTATATTAAACCCTAATTTGCATGACAGCGAATTTTACGTTGAGATTTATTGAGAAATTATCCGTTGTATTTGAATTCGCCTCAAATTTTGACGATTAAGATTGGTTGAATTGAGCAACATTTTACAAACTAAACCCTTTATTTATATTGTCGTTTTATTTTACAATTTTCCTGCTCTTTTCTCTGCCATTTTTTCTGATAATTTATCAAGTACGGCAAAACCTTTACTATAGTACGGTTCTGATCCTTGTTGGACGCGTTGGATCCATTCAACTAGACCTGGTGCTTTTTCCTCAATATCGAAACCACCAACTTCTACAAATTAAAAGAAAAAATTCATTTTAGACTATTTTTGCTAATTTTTTCTCTATATTATTTACTTAATTGTAGAATTTCTGAGATGGCAAATAAATCAGCAACTGTTGGTGCATCATTACTAGCAATAAAATTACGATTTTCTAAGAAGAGACGTTCGAATTCTTCAAAACACTTAAGTAGAGATTTTTCGGCTCGCTTAACACGTTCTTCATCGACTGGTTTTCCACTAAGTGCCGGATTGATCCACTAAAAACCCACATTATAGAGATCTCAATTATAATCTTATAGATGGATCAATTTAAGTTTGTCTTCTTATAGATAGATCAATTTAAGTTTTTCTAAGACCATGGATGCGCAATAGATCGAATGGACATGATCAGTTAAGCGGTCCATTTCGACAACCTTGTTTAAACTCAAATTGGTCCATCTATATTATAAACGAAATCTTACAGCATGTCTTAAATATACACCGCAATTAGCACGCAAATTCGAGTGTTGCCATTCTAAAAATTCGTCAATTGGTGCACGTTTTGTTAAATCTTTTGGATACCATTGATTATCAACATTGAATTTATCAGCAACATAACGAAGTACTGCAATACTATTAAAATCAAGAAAATTAAATCAAAGTCTTTAAGTATAGAACTGTTGACTTAAATTAAGTTGGCACAAAACCATGCATGCGCAGTGTAACTTGGTTACAGTAGAAGTGCGATAGAGTGTATTCTTTCTCTTTCTTTAATACGTTTAAAAGTTTCTCGAATTGACACGATCGGTTGACGGACTATTCCGAAAACCGTATTAGATGCGCTGACTTGTGCCAACTAAGTTTGAGTTTTAACAGTACTTTGAAAAGTACTACCTTTCGTTTAATCTAAGTGGACCGTCATGAATAAATGGGACTCGTTGGAAACGGCTAAAATCGTCCATAAAACGATCAGTTTTATGTTCGCCTATAACAAAATTAATCATTAAACGATTAAATTAATTCAAAGACGAATTATTTTTACCTTGAAGTAAATTGACTGGAAACGGTTCAAAATGCACTTCTGAGAATTTCAAAAACATCCATACAGCTCTTGATGGTTGCGAAATAAAATCAAAAAAATACGTTAATCCCATTTTGGGAATTAATCTATTTATTCTAATTAAACAACAAATCGATTAAACGGCTCACGTAAAACTAAACAAATATTCGTATTACAAGCATGAGTATATTAATAATAATAATAAAAATAAGGCTAATCATCAGGAAGTCCAATAAATATTGTAATTTTTTAAAACAGCGAAAAGGTTATAAAAATATAACCTTTATATTTAATTTAAAAAAATCCGTAGACACCAGAAATAGAATTGGCAACTACGCTTCATATTGAGTAGTTCAAAAGTATATAAAATTTTACAAGGTTGTCAGATTTTGATTATGCAATTGTGGATTTTTATGGAAGTTTGATTTACTAAACTTTTATTATTAAATTTTGCATGAGATTAAAGTTTACTTCAGTTTATTGTAAAAAAAGAATAGTAGATTTACTTGCATTTCCTCAACATTACTGTGTAACAACTTTGAACTATTGTAACGTGATTGGCTTGATTTAAATTTCCTTCGATTTTCGTTGATTCTTATTGGTCGAATTATTAAAACAAACTTCAGTTAACTAGATACAATTTATTTTGGAATTCGTTTAAAAGCTACATTAACAACAGTTATAATTTTTTGGTTTATTTTAGTTTACAATTTTCCTGCTCTTTTTTCTACCATTTTAGCTGCTAGCTTGTCAACAACAGCAAAAGTATCCTTAAAGTGTGGCTCTGATCCTTTCTTGACACGTTCGATCCATTCAACTAAACCTGGTGCTTTTTCATCGACATCAAATCCAGCGATTTCTATTATGGGAAAAACAAATATTTTAATAAATTTTAATATTTCTTGTTTTTTTTATATAAAATATTTACTCAATTGTTCAATTTCAGAGACAGCAAACAAATCAGCAACTGATGGTTTGTTATCAGTGGCAATATATTCGCGATTTTCCAAAAAGTAACGTTCGAAATCTTCGAAACATTTAAGTAAAGCTTTTTCAGCTTCCTTAACTTTTTCTTGATCAATCGGTTTTCCGGTAAGGGCAGGAACGATCCACTGATTTCAATAAACAAATAATATTGGTACCTTATTTTTAGCACTCAGAATTCTTAAATTATAACTTACAGCTTCTCTCAAGTATCCAGCACAGCTGATGCGCATGTTGTTGTGTTGCCATTCCAAATATTCATCAATTGGGCCACGTTTTGTTGGATCTTTTGGATACCAATCATTATCAACATTGAATTTGTCAGCGATATAACGGAGAACTGCAATACTACAGAAAAAATCAACTGAAATTTGTTTTATTTACAGTAATTCTGCATTAAAAGAGTATAAATTGGGCCTAATGCGCATTGAATATCTCACTACGAGTATTTCCGTAAAACACAATATAAATACGAAATCTGACAACGTTGCTTTCCTCTTTTGTTTGCTTTTTTTCATTGCTTGAAAATATTTTTAATAATAAAAATTGAGGCTAATTTTATAAATTAATTATAAAAATTAATTAGATTCATTAATTATAAGAAAAAAATGGTAATTGCGGAAGAATTATTCTGTTAAATTAAAAATCGCCGCCTTAATACGCTAATATTGAGGAAAAATCAACGTTGCCATATTGACTTGGATTTCTTTGTAAGTGTCTATACCTTTCGCTTAGTCTGAATGGACCATCATGGATGAAAGGTACTCTTTGGAAACGGCTGAAATCTTCCATAAAACGATCAGTCTTATGTTCACCTAATTAAAAAAAAAAACAATAATTAGTAAATTTAGTATTTATAAGTCAATTATTAATTTTTACCTTTAATCAAATTGACTGGGAATGGTTCGAAATGAACATCTGAAAATTTCAAATACAACCATATGGCTCTTGATGGTTGTGAAATGAAATCGTAGAAATATGTTAAACCCATGTTTGATTATATTGATGACTGTTCTGTTAACAAGTTAACACAAAACTGACTGTTTTTGATGACATTTCAAATTATTAGTACAGTAATAATAATAAAAATCGAGCTAATCATCAGGAAATTCACAAATACTGATATTGTTATTTTTGTAATTAAAGATTAAAATAATATAACCTTTAAATCTACCTCAAATCAAAATTTAAAAAAAATTATAGAAAAATAAGATTTATAACCAAAATGGCAACGTTGGTTTAGACGTGAAAATTAGTTCAAATGTTTCGACATTTGACGGCTAGTTTGAGGTTATGTATTTATAACCTCAGAAAACACGTGAGACAATTTTCTTGTTTATTATCGAATTATATTGATATTTAATGATAATAATTAATGAATTTGATTAAAAAATGAGTAATAACAACAATTCTGGTGACGTGGAACAGAAAAAAGCTCATCGTGAGCGTAAATCTGGTAATTATTAAAATTTTTAAATCCACAAAAATTCGATTATATTTCTGTTTTAGGTCGTAAAGCTGATAAGAAGCAGGATAAAAAATCGAAAAATGAAGAAATCTTAACAGATAAACAACGTAATCCGAAAGCGTTTGCATTTAACTCAGCTATAAGAGCTGAACGTCGTTTTCGTCGTAAACAAGATTTAGATACAAAAAAAGAACATATACCAGTTGTTGATCGTACCCCATTAGAACCACCACCGATTCTAATAGCTGTTGTTGGTCCACCTAAAGTTGGTAAAACAACATTAATAAAGAATTTGATAAAATTATATGTACGTTCACCGTTAGTTGATATAAAAGGACCAGTAACGATCGTGATTGGTAAACGTCGACGTGTTACATTCATTGAATGCAATAATGATATAAATGCAATGATTGATTTAGCAAAAATTGCCGATTTAGTCTTATTATTGTGTGATGCAAGTTTCGGTTTTGAAATGGAGATATTTGAATTTTTAAATATATGTCAAGTGCATGGTATGCCGAAAATTATGGGTATTTTAACACATTTAGATTTAATTAAAAATACGAAAACATTAAAGAATACAAAGAAAGTATTAAAACATCGTTTTTGGACTGAAGTATATCCAGGTGCTAAATTATTCTATCTATCTGGTATTATACATGATGAATATTTACGTAATGAAATACGAAATTTAGGACGATTTATATCTGTAATGAAATTTCGTCCATTAATATGGCGTACAACACATAGTTATTTAATTGGTGATCGTTATGAAGATTTAACAAATCAAGAATTATTAAGACAAAATCCAAAATGTGATCGTAAAATATCAATTTATGGTTATATACGTGGTGTACCAATTAAAAAACAATCAATGGTACATTTAGCTGGGTTAGGTGATTTAAAAATTAATGATATCAGTTATTTACCTGATCCGTGTCCATTACCTGATCAAATTAAAAAACGTGCACTTATTGATAAAGAGAAATTAATTTATGCACCATTCTCTGGTGTTGGTGGTATAGTTTATGATAAAGATGCTGTCTATTTAGAATTAGGTGGTTCTCATAGTTATAATAAACGTGATAATCAAGAAACTGATGATATTTTTACTAGTTTAATTGATACACAAAAGACAATTGATTTGAAAATACAAGAATCAAAAATGCAAATATTTAGTAGTGGACAACAATTTACTAGTGATGATTTTATACAAGAATACAATGATAATAAAGATTTAGATCATTGTTTAAATGAAAATGATAATTTTGATGTTGAATTAGAACGACTTAAGAATAAATTTGGGAAATTTAAAGAGAAACCAGTTGAAAATGAGGGGCGCATACGACGGAAAGTTGTATTCGACGTTGATGATGATGATTTATTGAAAGAAAATGACGATAAATCTGATGAAGATGACGATAATATTGATGATGATGATGATGATGAAAGTGTCAATGATGATGATGATAATGAAGAAAGTGTCGATGATGATGATGATAATGAAGAAGGTGTCGATGATGATATCAGATGGAAAGATAATCTAGCTGAGAAAGCGCAAATTTCCTTTAAACAATCACAGAATTCAATCAAGAATCTAATGAAACACGTTTATGGTGTTTTTAATATAAAAAATAGAATTAACAAACAAAATATTGATGATAATGATACTAATGTTAATGATAATGATGATGATGACGATATGACTGGCGGTATATTCAGTACTGTAGCAAAACAACAAGAGAAAATGTCTTTAGATAAAGATATAATGGATCTAACTGAATCATCATTAATTGCTCCATGGAATTGTCAAAAAGATAACTTTTTAAATCCACAAGTAAGTGTTGCTGTATTTGTTTTAAAAATTAACCAATTCTCAGGGTTACTGCTAGTGCTCAGAAAACTCAGGAGCGGCCTGATAAGCTTTCAATCAAGTTGTCGTAAGATGTTTTTCTCTTAGAATTGAACAATTTTTAGAGCCACCGCTACAGCTCAGGCAACTCAGGAACTGTCTCTGGACGTCAAAATTACGCCTCAATGACATGGGTGTAGCTAGGGGCACACGTTACTCCATAGAGAGTTTGGTGCCGTCTCCCACAAAAGAGCGATACGAAAATTTGATAAAATAACCTTTTTAAATTCGGTATCCGAAAAATGGTAAACCTTAACCATTGATATCTCCTTGTTTTCTGAGATTGAGAATGTTCATTACCTTTTCGCCCATGAATAAGCTTTCATAAGAGTTTAAATTTTTTTAAGTTGTTCCAAGACTTTTCTGTGTAATTCAGAATTTCGTCGAAACTTTCAAAAACGGATAACATCATCGGATGCACCGTGAACCCTGTTACGGAATTTCACTGTCAGAAAACAAGCAAGAGATCGATGATTAAATATTGGCATTATTTTCGGATACCAAATCAAAAAAAAAAATACCTACAGCTTGACAAATCTAGCTTTGCGGGTGAAATAGTTCCGCCCCCAGATGCGTAGTAGAAAAATTTGAGACACGTCACTAAAGTACATTCAACAGCAAAAGCATTATTGTATATTTCATTTATGTATAGATAGCCGTACGGCTCATGTCGTCTATACTCTCCAGCAATCGCAAGACCATCCCTATGATTTTTTTTTTAGAATGTTAGAAATCCATATAGCACCTATATGGGATGATGAATTATAATTAAATAAACAAACATTGTCAAAATCTTTATCCCAAAATTAAAAAAATTGTAAATATTAATAAGAGATAATAATTAAGAGAAAAATGAAATTATTCTTTGTGTTTATTAAATTAATTGGATCTTATATTTTTTGTTTATTTTATTAGTTAAATCACATTTTATATGATTTAACTAATTATTATTATTATTATTAACATCCTAAATAAATATGTATATCGTACAATTAATCGGACAAAATTCTGTCACAGACTGTACTTGGGAACGTCTTATATTTCTATCTTTGTATTCCGAATACTTTCTCACTTCTTTATTTGCGCATCCATTGAAATTTTCACCCGCAAAGCTAGATTTGTCAAGCTGTACATCCCCTTAAGAGAGAGGAAGGGGGTACATCCTCACGACAGGGACGTAGCCAATAAACTATTCTAGGTAGGGCGCGTTTTTTTTTCTAACGCAGGGTAACTTTCAAACTAATAATTTAAGCGAAAACAGTCCCATCTGCCCTTATCCCTAGATAGGGCTCTGCCGATTCTATAAAATGTATATTTTTTGCTAAAGACAATTTTTTAAATCCACAAGTAAGTGTTTTTTATTTTATTTTAAAAATTAAACAATTCTCAGGACCACCACTAGGCAACTCAGGAGCGTCAGAATTACGACTCAATGTCGGGGGCGTATAAGAGAGCACGTTACTTTATAGAGCCTCCGGTCTTTTTAGATTCGACATCCGAAAAAGGGCAAACTGAATCTAAAAAGATGTAATGCGGGCTCTTAAAAGAGAGGAGCAGTATAAAAATGTTAGCCTGAGAACGGGCCCGTCGTCAGGAGACTATTCTTGGTCAGTGGCGGCTTTAGGGGGCAGCTTGTTAGGTGAATGCCCAAGGCGGCATAAAAAACATGAATTTATTTTTAATAATTGATCTGACGTCATTGTCATTCCTGCAGGGGCACCGACAAATTATCACCCAGGGCGTTAGACTCACTAGGGCCGACCCTGTTTCTGGTCTGGGTGCTTTCTTTAGAAGAATTTTTCAGTAACAATGATTTAAGGGAAAACAACCCCATAACTACACCACTACCAATTCTAGTTATTAATAAAATGTATTTATTTTCAGAATAAATTACTGATTGCAAACTGTTTTGTAACTGGTACATGGAAAAAGAGCGAAGATGCTAGCGAACTATTAAAATTAGACGATGCCAAAATCAATGATGATGATGATGATTCCAATTCGGAGATTTTCGGTGATTTTGAAGATTTAGAAACTGGTGAGAAACACGACGCTAAAAAACGTAAACTTGATAATACTTTAAACAATACTGAAGATGACAATGATGATAAAAATAATCGAAATGAACGCGAATTATTAGCAGAAAAGAAACGTAAAATGAAAGCAAAATTTGATGAAGAATACGACAATAAAGATACAACATATTATGATAATTTAAAATTAGAAACACAAAAACAATCCGAATATAATCGTACAGTATTTGAGAATTTACCGGATGATTTACGTGTAGATTTAGAAGGTTACCGACCTGGCATGTATGTCCGTTTAGAATTTGAAAATATTTCAAGTGAATTTGTTGATAATTTCGATCCAACATATCCATTATTATTAGGTGCATTGAATATTGGTGAAGAGAATATCGGTTATGTTAATGTACGTATAAAGAAACATCGTTGGTATAAAAAAATATTAAAAACTAATGATCCATTAATTGTATCAATGGGTTGGCGACGTTTTCAAACATTACCAATCTTCTCAAAATTAGAGGATGATTTGAAATTTCGCTATTTAAAATATACACCAGAACATTTGGCATGTAATGCACATTTTTGGGGACCAATAACACCACAAGGTACCGGTTTTTTAGCTTTACAAACAATTGAAACAAATCAAAAACAAGGTTTTCGTATTGCTGCAACTGGTGTTGTACAAGAACTTGATAAATCAACACGTATTATGAAAAAATTAAAATTAATCGGTGAACCATTAAAAATCTATAATAAGACAGCATTTATAAAAGGCATGTTTAATACAGCCTTAGAAGTGGCACGTTTTGAAGGTGCCCGTTTACGTACCGTTTCCGGTATAAGGGGACAGATTAAGAAGGCTGTGAATAAACCGGATGGTTGTTTCCGGGCGACCTTCGAAGATAAAATCCAAATGAGCGGTAAATTTCATACCTTTTCTCCAGAATTTTATCAACTTATCTTGTTTAATAATCACAATTACAGATATTGTATTTTGTCGTACTTGGTATAAAGTAGATGTACCACACTTCTACAATCCGGTAACGACATTGTTGTTACCGCCGGAAAACAAGAATATGTGGCGAGGTATGCGGACAACTGGTGAGATTAAACGTGAGAAGAATATCAAGAATCAACCAAATGAAGACAGTTTATATACTGTAAGTTTTTTTTTATAATTCTCTCTATATTTGTTTGATTAATTTTATTTTATAGCCGATTGAACGCAATCCACGTCCATTTAAACCGTTGGTTATTCCAAATAAACTACAAAAAGCCCTACCGTATCGCGATAAACCGAAACATAATGCAAAGATTGTTAATAAAGATAAAACTTACGAATCTGTGGCTGTTATACGTGAACCGCATGAACAGAAAATTGCCAATTTGATGAAAACAATCAAAACAGTCTATGAACATAAACAAGAGAAATTGAAAGCTGAAACTAAAGTACGTGTAGAGAAACATTTGCAAATGGTACAAGCTGAAGAATTGAAAAAAGCGAAAAAATTAAAAGAAAAGAAGAAAGCCGCCTTACGTATGAAGAGTAAACAGAAGAAACAAGTGTAGATTATCTTGTGTAAAATCAATTAATTGAAATACTTTTATTAAATAATTCTAATATAAACAAGGAATGAGTTTACACATGTTTCTTGATAGCATCCTCCAAATCTGGTACGACATTTTTGAATTTCTGCCACTGTTCCATTGTTAACATTATCCCCTTTTTGCCCGGCTTCAAACTACCATCCGGTGCATTGTAAAATTCTCGTATATTAACATACCATTTACCTTTGAATTCGGTTAGTTTAACAAATCGATTTTTACCTAAATCCCAACTGGGGTCCTCATTTTCAACGGTTTTGGGGGCCTTTGGTGCTGGACCCCTCTACAAATTGAGGTTATGTTCAATTATAATACAATAAATTATAAATTTTTCGTTAAACTTACATCTTCCGGACCTGAATCGGAATCAGATGTGTCTTCTTTCTTTGAACGCTTATTTTTCGGCATTATAACAATAAATTTACAATAATTTCTCTAAAATTACAACTGCTGGTAAATTTGAACAAATGAAGCTTAAAAGAAAATGGCGGTTTTACATTAAGCGTGCGCGGTAATTGTTGTCAACCAATTGAAATACGTACAAAATGGCGGCAAATTTAAAAAACAACAATCAAATTAATTAATAATGGATTTAACTAATTTTTATCAATAATCTTACATTTCATAGTAAAGAATAGATTATTTTTCATAGTGATTTATATTAAAATTTGTACAAATTAAAATAGAAAACAAACATGACGAACTTATATTGAGTGTGCGCAAAGATTCACCAGCCAATAGAAAATCTACAAAGAGGCGGTCTATTTAAAAATCAATAATAAGACTACAATCAAAGCAAATTTTAATAATAAAATACATTAGTGGTATTTCTCTTTTATTTAAATATTAAGAAATTAATAGTTCTTACCGATAATTGACTGTTATTACAAAAATTACGTACGAGAATTAGTTAAATGGAATTTTCCCTGTAGCCAATCAGATATCTCCAAAAACGCGCTTATTTTAAACGTTTGAATGCTTGATAATTTTTTGATAAAGCAAATCTATAAATTATCAACAGGTACAAATAGAATTGATGTTTTTAATTGATTAATTTTTCTTTTTATAACAAATTTTTGAATTACAATAAACTGATAATAAGCACTATTGTAACCAATCAAAAATCGACAAAAAGGCGGTAATTTTGAAGATTGCGAAATTGAATTATAAATAAAAAACAAATTTCAGAAAAATACGAATGTATTTTATAACAATACGTGAAGCTGCTTATTTTCTTTTCATTCTTAACTTAATTACAAATTACAAGAGGAAGAGAATTAGAAGATCTTTTACATATAATAAAAATGGAAAATAAAACACGAAAAAGAAAAATAATTAAAGAAAACATATTTGCACTAAAAAATACTGATTTGTGTGTTATATTTGTGTAAAATACTATAAAATAAAAACTAATAAAACTCGAGATATTTATTGTAATATTTCTTATTTGTTTTAAAATTGAAAAAAAAAAATAATAGTTTGAATTTTTTGTGAATAACAAATATACCCAACACGTTCTTTATTGTTTAAAAAAAAACAATTTTCTCTAGAAAAAGAATCTATAAAACTATTACTACAATTTGAATTTGTTTTGAATTAAATGAATCCACAATTCCGTAATTAATTAATTAATCGATTAAAATCTAAAAATAACTTACAAATGAGGTATATTTTTTAAGCTAAGAAAAAGACAACATGGAATCTGTGTGCTGACTTTAACAAATAAATAAATTGCCCAAAAATTTTGATTGTCTAATTATAGAAAAATTATTGTTTTATGGAAGGGTAGCCTCGATGTGTATACAAAAATCATCAACTGATTTAAACAAGGCACTTGATATAGCGCACCTCTTCTCATCATTATCATCATTTTTTTTTTCGTTTAAATTGTAAGAAATTGAACGATATTGTAACCAACATTTTGGAATTCTTGTTCAATTACAAAATTTCGTTAGAATATCGTTATAGATTAACAATAGAGGCGCCTTATTACTACAAAATTTAAAAGCACTAACATTTCTAATTATTTAATTAATCAATTAATTGAATAAAATCAATATTTTATTCAATTAATTCTCACAATATTGATGTAAATTGAAAGAATTTCAGGGAGACAGATTGTGGAGATTTACAGTTTTTTTTCTTTTAATTATTATTAAATAATTGGTGGCAGTGTAAAAATATAGTCATTTCTTTAAAAATCTTTGTTTTTTTAAAAAAAATATTGAGATAAATAAATTATTAATTTTATCAGTTATAATCTAAAAAAAAAATAATAATAATCTTAATATTATTATGTACTATTATTATTACACACTTAAATAAGAGAAGAGGCATAGATTCGTTTTATTTTCTTATAACTTATAAATTATCAAAAATTGGCTTCACTTGAGCCATAATTTTCCCTTCCCACAAGGGAAGTACTTCATTATCATTACTCACTTCCTCATGAGTAACTTGATTATCTAAATCTTCACATACCGTTTTAAAGAAGAATCTACAATTAACAAAAAATAATTAATTTAAAAAAAAAAACACTAATGCCTTGTTTACACGAACTTTATAGCTAATCATTAGTACTCGCTACTCGTACTATATTATTAATCACGTATACTGTGCGTTCAGAAATAAATGGACAACGTAAAAGAAGCTTTATTAAATTTACGGTCGGACCCCAATAAAATAATTAGGTCCGTCTACCATTGAATGTTTTTCGGTCAGATCCGTACTTAAAAATCTGCGGTCGAAACTAGTTGGGGGTCCATTTATTTCTGAACGCACAGTAAATTGAGCGAGTTAGGATTTAGGGCTAATCATTAGTAAAACTGTAAGGGCGAGTTAAAAGAAATAAGAAATCCACTATGTTTACTAATCAGCAAAGAGCGGATATATCTCTAACATAACCTTCTAACTATATGAAGCGTAATGACCGAATTGTTGTTGTGACATCGTGAAATTAAATGGATTCTATGATTGGCTGACTATTTTCAGGTCTAATATAGTAAGCGTATACGAGAATTCACTGTATACGAGCCACTTTTGTGTGTGCCGCTATATTTTAATATAGTTCGAATTGTGATGTCACTGCCCAAAATCCGTTTTTAAGACCACATGTATAAAAACAGTGAACCAAGTTATTGTAAACTCAAATTAAGTTGACCATACTCCCTATCTATATCGAATAGAGCAACAAATGTCAAAGAATACGCCAAATAACTCCCGGTAATAGTATATTAAAGGACGAGTGAAATATACGACTTCTGACACGAGTTTTTTGTACTATTATTTCTATTTTGCCTATTTTGTGCCCCTTTTCACAAAAAATTGCGAGTTTTGAAATTTAGGGAAATTGGTTTGAGTTGGTGTTACTGATATAATAAATGAACATTCAGCCAAGAAACTTTTCAATTGTTTAATTTTTCACTCTTAATCAATTGTAAATTGTATTTTGTTTTTATAATTGTCAAAAACAATGAAAATATTACCGACCTTAAGGAAAAAAATTTACTACATTTTCCATTTTTATACAGTGTATCAAAATAGACCCATTTCAATACACTAGCAAGTTTTAAAATAACGCTATTATTGACGCAAAATAGAAGAAACAATTTTACAAGGATCACCGAGTCATTCCCAGTCATTTTACGTGTACAGTTGACTGGTGAAATTTTCGACATTGCCGAAAAAAGTCGTTTTTTGACCAGCTTCCAAATGAGCTACAAAGTTCTAATTTTGCTAAAATGTTCTTTGGGGACCACCCCAAAGAACACTCCTTCTATTGATAATCACTAGTTTAAGTAACGAATAATAATGATTAGCTTGTGTAAATGAAATATAAGATAGCAATTTACCTGTAATTTCCCTTCTTCGGTAGATATTCTTTAAATTGTCTCAATGTAATTTGTGTACCTGGTATTTTAGTCCGATAAGGAAACTGTTCATCACAAAACGAAAACACTACAGTTGTTGTTGTTGTTTGTATTGTTGTATCATCAATTGGATTTAATAATGGTCGTTGTTGTAATGGTTTTGTTTGTTTTTTTAATGTTGATTGACTACTACTACTAGCCACCATATCAGGATAATACTTTACAAATCTATAATTATTACCAAATATTATTAAAAAAAATAAAATCAACAAAATAAACAATAATAAAAAAACCTTTGTCTAGACTTGACTCGTACATCATTCTCTAATAAACGCCGTCTAGCTTCTTCTAATTGCATTGATGTATTTGGTAGTGGTGGTGGTGGCATACTAGGATCAGCCATAAATGGTTGTGCTGGTCCTAATATATCTTGTACACTATTACGTTCTAATGAATTGGATCTTGAACCACCACCATAATTACGTCGATATTTACGATTATTATCACGTAATGATGTTGATGCCATTTCACTACATGTCGTAATATTAGCTGTACGTCCAATATTACTACCACCACCACTATTACTACCATTATTATTATTATTACTATTATTATTACCACGTCCAGAATCCATCAACCAATGAAGTACTTGTATTTTTTTATTACCTGATGGTGTTTCTGATACAACAGATACACCACTATCTGTTAATTCAGCTAATGTTTTCTTTGATGATGAACGTCGACATGATGATGTACGTACAAAACGTTCATCACAATATTCAGGTATACTACGTGATTTTACCATTGTTGTTGTTGCTGTTGTTGTTGTTGTTGTTGTGTCGAACATTTCAGGGAAATCGTGTACATTACCTGAATCACCGCTGAATGTAGAAAAGACGTCTTTTTCACGACGACGTGAACGTCTATAAATTGAATTATTATTTCAATATTTATAAAGAATTATATTAAGGGGTCTTTGGATAAATTACACGATTCAGCGTGCGGAAAATATCAATTTTCAAACATCAATATCTCACTTATTTTTCAAAGATATTAGAAAAAGTAAACGTGCCTTAGATAGAGAATATCAAGAGAGAATATCTTCGACTTATATAAAAAGTTACTAGTAAATTTATTGTTTTTACAATATAATGCCCTATATGTATTATTTCCCATTGTGGCTTACGAGAGGGAATAATGAACCATTAATCCCTTTCTCATAAGCCAATCAGAAATTAGGCTTTGAATCATTGTTACTATCTAATATAAAAAAACCATGGTAACTACCATAACGACAAAAATAAATTAAATGACAGTTTCAACAAGTAGGCCTAAAATGGGCGTGTTTGTGCGATTTTGAACCATAGTTGCCATGGCAATGACAAAAAATTAATAAAATGACATTTTATTTAGTTTTAGACAGTTATGTGAGCAAATGTACGAAATAAACAGCGTCCAAGAGTTTTCTCTGCCATTTAAAATTTTATCACATTTTTCTCTTTTAGGGAATGTACCTTGAAATGCTCTATCCAACGCACGTTTGTCTTTTCCAATATCTTAAAAAACAAGCAAGATATCGATATTTGAATATTGATAATGTTCGCATGCCGGATCGAGTAATATGTCCGGAAGCCTCCCCTTCAAAAAAATAGATGTAACAACCGTTTATGTGGCGATAGTGGTCTAGGACTCATTAAACTTGGTGACATTGCCAATGATGGATCAGAGAAAACACGTGAAACATGTTCATCTAAAATATCTTGATCATTATCATCTTGAAATTGTAATTTCTCTCTAATTGCATTCTCTAATTCTCTTGATTGTAATTCATTTTTATTTTTATCATCTAATTGACATGTTGAATCACCCTGTATATATTTTTTAAATAAAATTATAAAATTATAAAAAATTATAAAATATAACAACCTCTTTTAATTTTCGATCTAATAATTCTTCATTCTCTTGTTCACGTTTAACATTCTCTAATTTCTCTTTTAATATAGCTGCATGTTGGGCAAAATCCATTTGATGTGCTTTAATATCAATACGTTGTGTACGTGGTATAAATGTTTGATGGATATCAGTTTCTTTATTTAATGCAGCTAATTGACGTGCATAACGGGCACTATTTGATTTACCACTATGTGACCAATTTGATGATTTTGTATCACTGGAAACAATAAAATAATTAATTTTTTTTATAATTAATAAAGAAATACAATAAATAAAGAAATACATACAAACGTGCAATTTTAATACGTATGTGCTTTGGAATTTTTTAAATACATGCTACAATACCTGTATGTGAGATACTCGAATCAATTCACTTAATAATAAACATTTCTTCATGTATATAGCAAACATAATTTATAAACATTATAAATTATAAATATTATCAAAAAATAAGAAGATAACAGATAACAGTTTTTGTTTATAAAAATTGAAATTTATAAGCGTCAAGTTGATAATTTATTTAATTTTCGTATAAATATTACGGTTATAACGAGCTAATTAATCCGATAAAAGCGAATTAATACAAACAATACAGAGGTGAAAATCCAAATGTTACGATTCGTTTTTTAAAGATACAGTGACGAATACGAAAAAAAACCTCAATTTTACGAAGATCCTCTAGTCATTCTGAGTCAATTTACGCGAATAACTGACTAGTGAAAATTTCGACATTTCTGAAAAAAGTCCTTTTTCACTGATTTTTCGATGAGCAACGCAGTCCTGTTTTCGCTTACATGTTCCCTGAGGACCACCCTAC
The DNA here is from genome assembly GCA_039776855.1 of Mylabris sibirica. Classification (NCBI taxonomy): domain Eukaryota; kingdom Metazoa; phylum Arthropoda; class Insecta; order Coleoptera; family Meloidae; genus Mylabris; species Mylabris sibirica. The sequence goes on along the minus strand of CM077842.1, from coordinate 10,816,714 downwards.
ATTTCCTTCAAATATTATCCGAATTGCTCGTCAACTAATAGGAGTTTCATACGAATCGTTACATTTAGATTTTCATCCCTGTATATCGAAAAGATTGAAGTGTAACTTTACAATGGATAAAGCTCGATTTTCTTACATCAATTTTTTTTTTTTTGAAATAAGATTATGGAAAGTTTTATATGAAAACTGAAATATTCACTCAAATTACATCCCCTATTTGATAATTGTTTTTTTTTTTAGAAGTTATGGGGTGTTGAATAAGTGTGTTTTTTTTGTTGTATTCACAAATTTTGCATGCCATTTTTAAGAAATTATAATCATGATTTTTTTGTACGTTAACTTTACGTTAAGGGATGTATTTTTTTTCCATATCCATGCTCAAATTTCAAAACAAATCTGAGGTTCAATATTGGTTTCACCCAAAACAGCTCAATACTTTACGGTAATTAAAAAAAATAAAAAATATCAGATCTTTTTAAAGCTTGTAAGGGATGAAGTTCTAAGCGATTATATACCAATTTTTTCAATTTTTCCTCCCTTAAATTTGAGTATAACTTAAAATAAAATGAAATGCTTATACGTATACAAAAAATTATCGAAATTGGGTGTTTTCATTGTAAGTCTACGTGAAATTTAACTGAAATATACACAAATTACATCCCTTATATGATAATTTATTATTTAAAAATGATGGGGTGTTAAATAAGCGTGTTTTTTGTTGTTTCCATTCCACTTCAGGTACATTCTTGTCCTTCATTCATATCAAATTAAAAGAAACTACAATACTGATAACAGAACCACCACATTCTGATATTGTTTTTTTGTACGTTAAGGGGTAAGTTTTGTCGTTCATGTTCATATATGAACTTCAAAACGAAAATTGGGGTAAAAACTACACTTTTCAAATCGTATTTTTTTAACACGCTTGTAGGGGATGAAGTTTTAACAATTAAATGCCATTTTTTTCAGTTTTTCTCCCTTAAATTTGAATATCTCTCAAAATAAGATAAGATACTGATACCTGTACATACTATACGAAATTATCGAAATAGTGTATTTTTCTTGTGCGTCTACGTGAAATTTAAATTGAAATATTCACAAATTACATTCCCTATATGATAATTTGTTATTTAAAAAATTATGGGGTGTGCAATAAGCGTATTTTTTTCTTTGTTGAATTCACCGATTCTGTATTCCATTTTTATTCTTATCTCTCGCTTAATCTGAATAAAAAAAAACACCCCGATTTTGATGTTTTTTTGCACGTTATCTTTAGGTTAAGGGGTAAGTTTTGTTATTCATATCCATGTTCAAATTTTAAAGCTATCGTGTTTTTTTTCTAAAACATCTCAATGTTTTTCGTTAATTTAAAAAAAATCTCTAAAGGCAGCAAGTACCTTATATAGCGAATTTTTTCATGTATCTACATGTTGAAATATTATTAATTCACAAACAATAAGAAACATTGTTTGTCTACATAGATCTAGTATGTTAATATTAACATACTAGATCTACCTATGTTTGTCTAATATTAACTGTCAAAATTAGTTGCCCAGTGCGATATTCAATTTTTTTTCTAATATCAATTGTCAGAACATAGCCACCTGAGATAATCGATTTTACTGCTTATACCCAAAAAAGATATTTTTGCATTTTTCTTGCGAACCAACGAACCGATTTTGATGATTTTTTTTCTGGGTCATAGAGAATGGTCGGCTCTACTGTTATTTTAATTTTCATCAAAATCTAAGCAAATGTAATATTGAAAATGATTTTTTTTAACATTTCTTCAGCTCTTATTCCAAAAGTGTTGGCCCTACCAGTCTGGCCAACGAACTCATCCAAGCTATCACGAAGACCGATTTTTGTACCAAGTTTCATTAAGATTGGTGTATTTTTACGGCAGTTATCGTGGGTATACATATATATATATATATATATATATATATATATATATATATATATATATATATATATATATATATATATATATATATATATATATAAATATAAATTTTAACGAACGGTGGATATGGGTTCCTGAGGTCCCAAAACGAACTTCTGTGCAACAATTTTTCGGAAATTCAAAAGTGAGGATCTCGTCATTAGCTAATTTTTTTTAAAAAAATTCGCTAATAAGAAAACAGATTTTTTTAAAAGCTTGTAAGGGATGAAGTTCTACGCGATTATATACCATTTTTTTCAATTTTTCCTCCCTTAAATTTGAGTATTCCTTAAAATAAAATGAAACACTTATAGATATACAAAAAATTATCGAAATCGTGTTTTTCTTGTAACTCTACGTCAAATTTAAACTGAAATATTCTCAAATTACATCCCCTATTATATGATAATTTGTTAATTAAAAGTTCTGGGGTATGCAATAATCGTATTTTTATTTTGTTGTTGAATTCACTGATTCTACATTCTATTTTTATTCCAATCTTTCATTTATCCTGAATTCGTACGTTAACTTTACGTTAAGGGGTAAGTTTTGTTATTCATATCCATGTGTAAATTTTAAAGCGAAAATTAGGGTTGAAACTTGAAACTGAACTTTCATAATTGAGCTTCTCATAAAACAGCTCAATATCTTTCGATAATTTAAAAACTTAAAAATAGATTTTTTTTAAAACTTGTAAGGGATGAAGTTCTAACTTTTTTTCCCTTAAATTTGAATATCCCTTAAAATAAAATACTTATACCAAAAATTATAGAAATCCTATTTTTTAATTGGAGTCTATGTTAATTTTACACTGAAACATACCCTATATGATAATTTCTTATGTAGATAAAGTTTTAATACTCGTTATAACCGGATATATACAGGGTGAGTCAAGAGAATGGTCTACTAAAAGTATAAGAAGTTATAATTGCTGGAACTTTATGAAATTTGGTATATGGCCGTTTTGCCACTCGATCTACCTTTACGTAATATTTTTGTTGTTTATCAACCCCTGTTATATGGAGTAGTGCACCCTACTCTCTTATTTTAAATAGAATGGTATATTTTTTATTACATTTTTAGATTATTTGGTTAAATCGAAGGAGACTTTGATAATATGACCCATGGTCTAGCACTGATAGGTTTTCAGGTATTTCAGCTTTTAGTGCAATTAATTAATATTTTATAAAGGTAGTTCAAGTGGCAAAACGGCCATATACTAAATTTCATTAACTTCCATCAATTAGAACTTCTTATACTTTTGGTAGCCCATCCTCTTGAATCACCCTGTATATTTATCAAATTCTGTATTATTATAATTATTATTATTACAATAGTGTTAAGTACCTGAAAACGAATACTTACATATAACTTTCAGCCAATGACATATTATCAGAATCTGTTCGTACATCTGAATGACTACTAAGTGATTGCATTTCACTATCTTGTCTTGATACAGGATTATATGAATTGTAGGCAGCATGAGCTCCATCGCCACGGCATTTGAATAGACTACAGAGTAAAATATAATGCAAAACAAAAAACAAAAACAAACCAAAATAAAACAACTATTATCAAAAAAAAAAAATTAAAATTAAAAAAAAAAAAAGCAATAATTACAGCAATAAATTTCTAACATAAAACATGTCATACAAACTAGAAAAAATGCACACAATCTCTTACCCAGCAAATGTTTCAGATTTTGGACGTATATCTTGAGCACGATAATTTTGTGATCTTAAAAGCATATTTTTCGTTAAACGTAATGGACCAGATGACAGAGTCGGTGTATGATGGCCTTTAAAATTATTCAATTTTTAACAAAAATTAAAATCTATAAAATACCGGGTGATTCATGTAAAACTAAAAGTTCCTATGACAATTCCCATTATTTGGAGAGTGATTTAAAAAATATTTCAAAAATTTGTAGGACAGTCCCTGGATATAATTTTAACAAAATTAGAGTCTTGTAGCTCATTGGGAAATCGGTCAAAAAAACGCTTTATAACGACTATTTCGCGATTTTTACTAACCGGTTATACCCATAAAACGATTAAGAATGACTTGAAGATCTTCTTATAATCGTTTTATTCTGTTTTTATCAGTGGATGGTAACACAAATTTTCCGACATTCTTATGAATAACAAGGTCATTTACCTATTTTTAACTTGATGGGGTAAGATTGTTTATATTGATTAAGTGTTTTTTTCAACAGAAAATCATTGTCATTGGAAACAAATAATACAATCTTACCCTATCAAGTTAAATGTAGTAAACAAATAAGGCTACACCAAGATCGATCTTCAAAACGGTTTTCTCTTTCATTCTTTGCAGGATACAATCTACCAGTCATCTTTAGTCGGTTTATGTATGTAGTTAATTGGCAGAAATCGCGAGATTGTAGAAATGAAGCGTTTTTTGACCAACTTCCCAATGAGCTACAAGACCCTAATTTTGCTTAATTATTCGCTTGCCAAATAATGAGAATTGCCATAAGAACTTTTCGTTTTATATGAATCACCCTGTATACAAATAGAGATAATACCAGAAGAATATCCGATTGTTTGTGGTTTCGTCATAAATTCCATGCCTTCATGTAATGTTGGTAATGGACCAATACCACTAGCTAAATTTGTTAAATCTTTATTACTAGTTGAACTACTCGATGAACTTGATTCACTACTAAAATCTTCACTACTACTATTCGGATTTTGGACAGACTAGAATTTTATTATAAATATATTTATGATTATTGTTAAAATTTGAAGAAAAAAATACCTGTAAATATTGTAAATAAATGTCGCTTTTAAGGAAATTAGGATAAGTTGTATTATTAATGAGACGTTCAATATAAATTTGGGCCTCATCAAATATTGTTACAGGTGGGACAAGGCACTGGGGCGATTTCATATTTTTCGTTACATCTTTTCTTAATTCATCACTTATAGGAAGAGCTGATTTCACAAAATATGTCCTATAATTTTGAATATTAAAAAATAAAATTAAAAATTCAATTTAAAATTATTAAAAATAATATTGACTTGTAAATGAGTTTAACCAGTCTTTGAATTTTCTCAATTTCATTATGATTCTTTAATCCTTCACAAGCAAACCAAAAATGTAAAGAATTAGCATGTTGGGCCCCTTCCGATTCCAAATATCTTAAAAATAATTTAACACCATCAGCATCTTGTAAGAGATTATGGAGGGAATTGGCCCATGTTAAACAAGCAGGTGGTGGTTTGTCATGATGATGATGGTGGTGATGATGATGGTGATGTTGTGGTGAAGATCTTGGTGCCATACGATAAACATCCTCATCATATCCTAAATTTATACAATTTCAAATCATTAAAAATTGTCTCTCTATACAGGGCGATTCAAGAGGATGGGCTATTAATAATATAAGAAGTTCCAATTGATGGATGTTGATGAAATTTTTTATATACCCGTTACGTTCCCTGAATTTTCTCTAGAAATTATCTTCTTTGTTTTAGCTCTCCCCCTTATATGGGGTAGTGCACCCTATTCTTTCATTTTGAACGGAATGGTATATTTTTTATTGCATTTTTGAATTCTTTGTGAAATCAAAGGGGACTTTGATAACACGACCTATGGTCTAGCGCTGAAAGTTTTTCAGGTATTTCAGTTTTTAGTGCAATTTTGAAATTTGTAGCGTTTGATTAAGAAATTCATATTTTAGAAGTTATAGCATTTGAAACGTTAAAACTTCAAATTTATGTAGTTAAAATGATGTACTTTTTGTTAGTTTAAACATAATTCAATCATCTTTCAGCGTTTAGCTGTAATAAATTTTTCTTTCAGACAATTTTCAAACTAAAATATCTTGGTTATTTCAAATAGAACACCATATTTTTCTTTATATGGTTGGATAGAGAAAAAATCTATATCAAACTGTAACAACATTTCCTATATCTATCTTAAATAATTTTTCAGTTTTTCAGAATTTTCAATTTTGTCCAATCACCTCGCTTGAAAGGAAATGTAATACTTCTAGTCGCCTATGCTATCCTAATTCAACTATAACGAAATGCATAGAAGGCTTAGCAAAATGACATTAATTGTCACAATTGAGGTTAATATTGAACTTTTTTTTTGTTCTTTCTGCAACTTAAGGACATCTACATGCACAAAAAGTTAATTAAATTATTCATGATTTAATTAATTATCAATTTCTTCCATTTTATTCCATCAAGATAGTCTAAAATTAATTAATTAATTATATTTTATCTTAATTGTGACAATTGAATTGAAGGTTGTTCTGCTAAGCCTTCTATGTTTTACATTTTCTTTCAGGAAAGAAAATTATACGAAGCTGAAAATAACTGAAAAATTATCAAAGATAGCTATAGGGAATGTTAGTACAGTTCGAAGCGGAATTTTGTTCTCTATCTAGCCATATAAAGAAAAATATGGTATTATATTTAAAATAATCAAAATTGCCTGAAAGAAAAATCAATTTCAGCTAAACTCTGAAAGATAATTGAATTCTGTTTAAATTGGTTATAAGTGCATCATTTTTACTACTTAAATTCCAAGTTTCAACATTTCAAATGCTGTAGTTTCAATAATATGAATTTTTTTGAAAATATTAAAATTGAAATGTCTGAAAAACTTTCAGCGCTAGAGCATGAGTCGTATTATCAAAATCCCATTCGATTTCATTGAAGAATTCAATAGTACAAAAAAATGTACCATTCCGTTTAAAATAAGAGATTAGGATGTACTACCCCATTTTAGGGGAGTAGCTAGAACAACGAAAATAATTTCTAGAGAAAATTCAGGGGATATAACGGCTATATACAAAATTTCATCAACTTCTTATACTTTTAATCGTCCATCCACTTGAATCACCCTGTATAGAAACAACAATTCTCACTAGGTATAGGTGATGATGGTTTTTGTTGATATTTCGTTGTTATACGATCCATAGATGTTGTTGTTGTTGTTGTTGTTGGTGATAAATGAGCAGATTGTGGTATCCACTCTGTAACGTAATTGGCACGTTCCTCTCCCACAACAGGTGGTCTAGGGAGGGTATAATCAAAACTCGAATCATAGATTTGCTGTTGTTGTTGTTGTTGATGGTATTTTTTTAATTTATCTTTCTCACTCATGTTGATAAGGGTAGTAATATTAACCCTTTTTCTCGACTGCCACTGATAAAACAACCACAAATAATAAGCATCTGCGTCATCATGAACACTATAACAAAAATAAAATAATATTATAAATAACAATACTTATAAAAATTGTACTTGAAGATAAGGGTGTGGCTGGACTCTTCGATCAATACCCTCCTCAACAATTAACTACCCAAAATCAACCCCTAATATTAAATCATAAATCCAGATGTACTAATATTTTTTTTTAATAAAGTAAACAATAAATAGACCCGCATTTAATAGTTGTATATATCATATTACCTACCCTCAAGCTATATGAATTTTTATATATATATATATATAACAAGAGAATCAATCATGTGAAAAATATGAGAAATAATAAACCAGAACAAATGTAGATATCAAAAGAATGAAAAAGAACCTACCTCATTTTCTATAATAACTATACAGAAATATTATTATGGTATATAACAAACAAAACAACCACTTTTATTATTTAATATTATAAAAGAGAAGAAAAAAAACACAATAGATTTGAGATATTATTAAAAAATTATGAATAAACTTGTCAGTTATGATTAACAAAAATATAAGAATTATGATAGACAGTTTAATAGAAAAAATCTTTAGTAAACTTTGCTTCGAAGCGCAGACATATAAATGTATACACTGTAAGGGTAGAACTCGTTCGATCAATGAACTGACTCATAATAAAACGGCGAGGGTAGGTTTATGCTTCTGTGATTTCTATTGATTAATTTCGTTGAATACACTCGTAAGATTCTATAGAAATTAATTTTTTTCTATATTTATATTAATAATTATTAAAATATTATATAGAGGGGATTACTAGATATATATAAGGGGTGAATTTGGTAAAAATAGTTAATATAAATCAGAATTTTAACAATAAAGCATATAAAAATCCACGAAACTCCATTTTTATAATAATTGTTTAAATAATTTAATTAAATTGTTAATTTATAACCATCTTATAAAAATGGAATAATAAAGTAATACAGCAAATTTTCGAAAAATTAATCAAATCTTATACTACAATATAACTGTAGTTTTACTTGTATTTTTTTAACAAAAAAATAATGATAATAATAAATGATAATATTCGTAATAATAGTGGTAATAATCGCGAATTACCCTATTTGAGAAATGTAGGCAACCAGTTATACTTGCAGTATTTGACAGTTGCCTGCTTTGTAGGTTAAGTTTTGTTTTGGTTGATCATCAAAAATTCACAAGTTCTTTTTTCAATTTTTTTGTTATAAATACAATTTCCTTGTCAAAAAATCAGTGTTAATCACCCCCCAATTCGTTTTTCTTGATTTTTATTGAAATATTCTTAAATTATTCCTGAAAAAAAATCTTAATGTAAATTATTGTTTGTAAATAAAAAATTCAATAAAATTTAACTCTTATTTGATAAAAAACACTAATAGGTTTTTAATACTGCATATCTACATAGAATATTTCTATAAAAATCAATAAAATATCGATCTAATTAAAATTAATTACTATTGTTTTGTAATGTACACAACATGAACTAACCTTTATTAAAAATGTATTATTTTGTATTAACCAAATACCATTTATTTGTATACAAATAATATAAACACATTTAGAACAAATACAGCACATTTTTCAGCACGTAAACATGTTGTTATTAGAAATCTTCCTATAGTAATTTGAAAAAGTTTCAATATAATCTATCAAAAAAATTTTTGGAATGGAAACGGCTTTGTTTATCTGTTATAGAATCTTCATCGAACAATTAAATCTCATCCAAATTCCATACAAATCGTTCCGTTATTTAATCAATTTTCGTTTGATTTTCGTTTCAAAATAAAATTTACAATAAAAATTAAATAAACTGTAAAATGTATAAAGCACTTTTTTTCAGTTACTTATCACATACCATGGACCGCCATGTCAACAGCTAATTAAACGCCATCTAGTGTTTGGTTAACAAACACCCAAAAAAACGTACAAGAAATCTACAATTTTTTAATAAAATCAACAATTTTGCTTAAATATATAGATTAAATTCAAATTATTTGTAATTTAAATCGAAAATCGTCAATATTTTAATTTGTAATCGAAATAATTTAATTATAGCGGTATAAGTAGTTCATCTGTACATATCCGCCATATTTTCATAGTACTAGTAGTTTAAACACAACCAACGTTGCCAAACTTAACAATATCACACAAATCAAATTTTAATCGTTTTAATTATAAATAGATTCTATAAAAATTGAAAATGTACTATAGAATCGTGTCTTTGATCGTATGCATCTTCAAATGCCGATTCAGGTGCTTCTTATACGCAAAACATTTACCACAATCATTACATTTATACAAATTCTCACCAGTATGTACGTTTAAATGATATTTTAAATCAGCTTTTCTCGTATAACGTTTATCGCACAAATTACATTCGTATCGTTTTTCACCACTATGTGTATTTAAATGATTGTCTAAATGTGGCCGTTGTGCAAAACGTTCACCACATAAATTACAAATAAACGGTTTTTCACCAGTGTGTGTTTTTAAATGTAAACGTACGTATTCTTTACGTGTAAAACGTTTACCACATACGTTACATTCATTAGGTTTATCACCGGCATGTACACGTAAATGACGCCGTAGACTACTCTTTGATGAGAATTGATTCTTACACACTGTACACTCGTGTAATTTCTCATCTGTATGGGTTTTTAAATGGTGATGAAGATTTAATTTCTCATGGAATTCCATATTGCATTCATTACATTTGTAAGATTTGTGGATTTTCGAATGGATCTTTAGATTGGCGTCCGTTGAGAAACTTTGATTACAAAACGAACATTCGTGTGATTTTTCCTCAGTGTGGACTTTAAGGTGGATGTTGAGATGAGCAATCTGCGAGAAAGTTTTCCCACATATATTACAAGGTGTCTTATCATTTTTGTTCAAGTCCTCTTCAGTCTTATCAGTTTCTATAATAAGAATAATTTTAACGATAAGCATTGATAGTTACAGTTAATTTTTACCAATTTCTGATTTACATTCCAATAAAGGCTTATCATTCTCTTGTCTATTATCGTTATTTTCATGTAAATTTTCTTGAAATTGATTTGAATTTTCATCATTCCCACTATTATCGTTATCAGCTAGATTCACTTCAGTTTTCACATCAAATATTGTCGGCAAATTCGAGAGTTCCTTACGAAATTTAAAATCAGCTTGTAGAACTAATTCCCGGAAATTATTGTAATTTATCAGTTTATCATAACAAGCGAAACAGACAATTTTGGGAAATGGATCACTTTCCAATATCTACAATATAAGAATAAAAACAATTATATCAATTTTATAAAAAAAATGAATTTTATTTACGATTATCTCTGTTAACTTTGCTACAATTTCCAGAATTGATGGATTGTTTCTGTGATTTAAAAATAGATCTCTTGAAAAACTCGATGGTGTTTCTAAATGACACAATCGACACAAATTCATTTTATTGATTTGTAATTATTTAAATTGAAATAATTCCAATTTTTGTGTGATAAACAATTATTGGCATTTGACATAACCTCAAACTTATTTGAGTCTAGTGACACATCAGTGGCGTACAACGTACAACTCAACCAAACAACAATTTTACATCGTTAACATCAATTAATAAATAAAAGTACTATTTTTTATATCATTTCTAGTGTTTATGATGGTTTATCTACAAAACCTGCAACGAAAAGTTATTATTTGAATATTAATCTATTCGACTAGTACACATATGGCAACACTGTGAACACGTCCTGTGATGAACAAGAAATGAGACTCAATAATCACTAAATGTAGCGCTTAAAAACCAATAATTTGAAATATGTAATTGTATTTATTTGCAAAAATCTAAATTGTGATTCACGTAATAATTCAATAGAAATTTTTTATTTTAATTTTGACGATTTTAGTTAATTTTAAATTTGAGTATGCAAGATTGTTAATGCAGTATGTTTAGTACACTGAATTCTATACATAACTGGAATGACTACGTAATTTAAAACCGGAAGATAGACGATGTAAGATGATGCTCTTCATCTCTTTTTAGTGTAAAATATTATCTTGCTGGAAACATCGTTTAGTCATCATCGTTAGTGATGTTAATTAAGTGATATTAATTTACGGTATTTTTTTTATACAATACCTGTGTATTATACCGTTTTATACCTATATTTTTTTGCCGTATTTTATTCAAAAATTGGCGGGAACAGACACTACATTGCATACTACTAGTGATGTGAGTGTGTATAGTACAGTTGTAAAATACAGCTGTATAATACAATAAATATCGTATGTATTAAAGGTTTCATACCGAGTTTAATACAGCATTGAAAAAATAAGGCTATGTTGATATAATTTTTACCTCTTTGACAGCTACACAAAGAAAATCAAAACAGAAAATAGAAATTTACATTTTCTTGTTAATTTTAAGCTTAAATATTAACATTTTATTCGTTTGTGTCTGTGTCTGATCAGTAGTGATCAGTGATCAGTAGTCAGTTGAAAAAGTATGGTTATGTCAGTATATAAGCTTATCTTTGACAATTAGACTAAAGTAAACTGAAAACGAGAAATACGAATCTGTATTTTTTCTTAATTTTAATCTGATCAGACACTTACAGCAGATTACTGATCAGTATACTGATTATAATTTGTTAACAATGAACGTATAATGTAACCCTGATAGCCTGATGTGATATGCAATGTAATGTCTGCTCCCGCCAATTTTTGAATAAAATATACAACAAAAATACAGTTTTAATACGATATAATACACACGTATTGTACAAAAAATAAAATACCGTAAATTAACATCACTAATCACATTAGGCTATATATATTAAGGTTACATTATATGTTCATTGATTACTGATCAGTAATCTGCTATATGTGTCTGATCAGTGATTAGTGATCAGGATCAGATAGATACACAAACGAATAAAATGTTGATAGCCTAACTAGAGTCTGCTCCTGCCAATTTTTGAATAAAATACAGTAAAAACTACTGTTATAAAACGGTATAGTATGTATGTACAATACGCGTATTGTACAAAAAATAAAATACCGTAAATTAACATCATAATTTTGCTTGAGAATTTCAATGTGTTAAAATAGATTGTGGCAACGCTGTTTAAAAAGTTCAGTACGTTACTAAGAGAGGTCGCTATCTAGTGAACAAGTTTTGAGGTTATATTGTTTGGGAAATTGTTCGTTTTTGTGGTATAATATTTGTGGTTTTCCTTATAATTTCCATTGATGTGTTTCATTTGGTGTATGTCGTTTTAATTGATAAGACCAAAAAAAAATGGCCGATAATGATATTAATTTAATAAAAAATAATCAAATTAATGAGAAAAATTCAAATAAACAATGGGTGAAATTGAATGTTGGTGGTACATATTTTTTGACAACAAAAACAACATTATCACGAGATCCAAATTCATTTCTATACCGATTAGTACAAGAAGACAGTGATTTGATATCAGATAAGGTGATATAAAAATTTATGAATCATACAAATATAATTCATATTTGTTATATTTATTTATTATATAGGATGAAACTGGTGCTTATTTGATTGATAGAGATCCGAATTATTTCTCACCAGTTTTGAATTATTTAAGACATGGTAAATTAGTGATAAATAAAGGTTTAGCTGAAGAAGGTATATTAGAAGAGGCTGAATTCTATAATATAGCCGAATTGATTTGTTTAGTTAAAGAACGTATATTAAGACGTGATAATGGTTCAATAAATGAGAATAAAAAGCATGTTTATCGAGTATTACAATTACATGAAGATGAATTAACACAGGTATTAATACAATTAATTTATCAATTAAATTTAATGGTGTTAATAAAATAATATTTTAGATGGTTTCAACAATGTCAGATGGTTGGAAATTTGAACAATTAGTCAATATTGGTTCACAATACAATTATGGTGCTGATGAACATGCTGAATTTCTTTGTGTTGTTAGTAGAGAAATACCGGATGGTATTGAAGTTGAACATAGTGATCGGGCTAAAGTTTTACAACAGAAAGGTTCAAGAATGTAGTTGATTATATCGAAATTTTCGAGGGAATAATTGAAACAATATGAACACTTTTCCAGTTATTTATGGAAATCAATTGAATTGTGGTGTTTTAGGAAATAATCTTTTTTTATTTAATTTTAATATTTTTTATCTTTCATTGCAAATTTCTTTCTCCTCATTGAATTAAAACAGAGAAAATTTAGCAATATTGTGTCGAAGTGTAATTCGAGGATATTATTTTAATTTTTTCTATACAAAGTCTCACAAGTACTCAGAAATTTTATAATTTAAAATTCAATTTAATTGGGAATTCCTGGATATATGAAATGTACAGATATTGTTTGATATTCATTGTGAGACACTTGTATATTTCGATAATTAATTCAATTCTTAATTAGTTTACAAAATTAATTATCTTATTTTTAATCGTGAATTATTATAAAATAACTTTGAAAGGAACAAAGTGAAAATAACATTATATACATGACAATATGAAATTTTCTTTTTTTGTGTAATAAGAACAACAAAAAAAAACACTATTTTATGATGTTGCAACTTGTTTTAAAGGATTTTCCAAATATAAAGCTAAAGCATTCGCTTTTTCCTTTAACATCCCAAAACCGACTGTATTCTTTGCATATAAACACAATAATAGATTTGCAACACGTGTTATAGCAATACGTCCATCAACACATTCAATTAATACCATTTGTGGATGCTCATCACGGAATACATTACGTCCATTTTTCTCATAGGCACTCCAAATATTACTTGCGATAGCGGCAGTAACACGAGCATCACGATCACCATAACCGCTGTACGCTAAAAGAGCACCCTCTTGGTTCAATAATCTAACAAATAAAAAAGTGATAGAATTCGTATTTATTATAGAAATGTAATACTTACAATGTATTCTCAACACCGCCAGTATTTGCTTGACTTAAAACCTGAGTAAGCGCCTTCGGTTTCAACATTTTTAATGTTTATTATTAATTTATTTTATTTACTGATAACTTTAAGGGTGGCAATATTGACAAATCAACTAAATTTAGGGTTAAGTTCAATAATCTCGCAATGACGTATTCACATAGATTAAAGGACAGACTGCTATAAATAATTAGTTAGAAAGAGTGAGATAAACTGTCAATTTTTTTACGTCACTTACAAATCATCCATAATAAAAAAACATTGGTATATATACATACCGGAATGGCTGCGACTGTCATAGATCTAGTATATAATGGATCACCAAATTTAGTATTGTTACTGATGAGATGAGCATTAAAAACACATAACGGTACTCACAATTTGGAATATGTTGATGTGGCTTCTAGAATTGACAGTGGACAGTGATACTTTAACACCAGCATTTTTGTTAGTTGTAGCATTAGACGATACATGCATTTCTCTTTAAGAAATTGATATGAAAACTTTTGGTCATCGTTTAATTAACCCATAATCATCAATGTTATTTTTATCAATTTACATGAAAACCTTCCATTTTTCGCCTGGGATAATTAATGTGTTGCCTAAACGGTTAGCACACTAGGCGGTTTTAAACAAAATTAGGAAAAGCTCTATTCAATTCAAGATTTTAATAGGTAAAGAAAGTTAAAATTACAATTTTCGACACAAGTGTGCAAAGCTAAGAATTCCAGCAGGATTAAAAAAACAGTACGAGTCTGGACGAGATTGTGTTTCGCAAACACGAAAGTTAGACGAACGAGCGAAACCAGTTCGGATATTACACGCATCCACCAATTCTCTTCAATTTGACTTTCCCGCTACCCCCCACCAAAAGTTACGTCACAATACTATGCACGCGCAATAGCTTTTAATCGGTGTATCTGCCAATTTTCAAGATTTAAATTTCCCGCCAACTCATGATCCAGATTCGGCATCACTGTACAGAGTGTGAACCAAGCTAGGACTAGTTATAATAAAAGCATGGTCAATTGCAAGGGTATAAATAATAATAAAACAAGAGACAAGGAAAATTAAATTTTAATTGAATCGTATGCTACATTTTTTGTGTATGTATAATCGATACAAAAAAAATAATAATTGTAATTTTGACGAGACATGAATGCAACAATCTAGAACCACATTTCTTTTTTTATTAGGAAAAAAAAATCAAATATAAAATAAGCAACATTAACAAAAAAGCCTTGTATAATGTTTATAATGATAGCAAATACAATGACATTATTATTACTATTATTATTATTAATATTAGTGTTAACCAAGGCCTGGTTGATTTTTTAGCTTAACGCTGTCAAACATTTGATCTAAATTGATGCTATAGCAAAACGCAAATTTTGGCCGGATTAGCGCTAGTTACTACCTTAAAAAAAGAAATAGCTAGTATTTCCATCGTTATCTTATTCATACTGTATGGTTAAACTGTCATAAGTTATGACAGTAAAATAGAGATGGAAATATTCGCTATTTCTTTTTATAGGGTAGTAACTAGCGCTAATGCGGCCAAAATTGGCATTTTTCAAAAAAAATGCACACCTGTTAGACATAGTTGACTTGAAAAATCAAGTAGACCTTGGTGTTAACTATCAATATTATCATTATTGATCACTTATATATAGAAATTAATAATTAGAATTGAATGTGAGAGATATGTGAAATCTCGTACTAATTTTTTGTTTGTTTCTATCATTAAACGTAACTTTACAAGAGAAATAATCAGTGTCTATTGTAAATTGTTTGAAAATTCACTAGTATTAAATTAAAGTTTATCAAAAAAACAAACCTATTTGGTATTTAAGCGAGATTTTTAATGGAAAAAGTAATTATCACAGACGATTGTGTGAATTATAGTTGAAATTATTTCTCTTGAAAGTTTCATTGATCAAATCAAACAACACCATCAAACATTGTAATAATTATAGAAAAATTAAAAATAATCAACACGAATTTTGGAGAAAATATGGAAATAAGAGAATATTTCAGTCTCATTAGTTAAATGTTGAATTCTTCTTTAACTTCTCTTATATGATGCATTCACAAATTTATCAAATTTTTGAAGTTATACTTCTTTTGGCGCGTTTTTTTTTTGAAAAATGACGAGTGTAATTTTAACATGCAACAGAAGTTGCGCGCGCAATGTAACATCAAATCAACAAAAGTTTGCCATGGAAACGGGGAGGACGCGGGCTTTTTAAAAATCCGACAATTAGAAATGTCAAAAACGAAATATAATTTTTTTTTTTTAATTACGACAAAGAAGTATAACTTCTAACGCGCTTACTATACATCACTACACACACCATATATCTTTTATCTTTTTTTTTAATTCACAAATTCCAATACTGTAACACTTTTTCATTCTTATTCAAACCAATACCATTTGGTTGTTCAAATGCTAATGCAATCAATCTACTATTTCTTTTCAATTCTTTATCAAATATATCATTACCAGTATTATCTAAAACTGTACTTAAATCCCATTCAATTGTTGGTAATGGTGTATTGATAAAATTTGCAGCTGTTGCAACATTTGGTAAAACATGTTGTTGTAATGTTTGTATTTCCCATAATGAACTATTGATTGCATTCGATTTTAATGGATCACGTTCTTCCATTATGTATGGATCAATACTGGCACTACCGCCACTTGGATGATTCAATAAACATTTCAAACCTGGATGTCTATAAGGATAATTAAAACAATTTTCAATGAATTATTCGAAATTGGGGACACATCAAAAAAATCAATGAACTCCCCAATAATAATAATAATAATAATAATGATTAAAAAGCTCTATTTCGTCTTTCAAGACGATCTAGACGATTTTGTTTGGGCATTTCAGTGTAAAAAAAACACACAGACGATTTAAGGGGACGCTGGAGTCAGTGCCCGAAAAAGTGACAATTCTGTTTTCTGAGATGTTGTAACCAGTGTTGAATTGGGCGTTTCACGGTACATCTGACGAAGTACTACTCCATTTTGGGAAATTTTCACTAAATTCTAAAGTGCACAAGAAAATGTCGGAGTATGTCTACAATTTTAAAGATAAAAGTAGTAATGTTACGGATTTCTGTTTGTGGTTCCGTAACTGGGGAAATTTTGCACGATTTTGGAGCTCTTTTTCCGATTCTGTTTTAAACGGATATATAACAGAAATGTTTAGCATTTGCACTAGGAAAACACTATTAGTAAAAAATATCACGAAAAAAAAAATACAAAAAAAATATCCATTGTTTATGTTGAGTCGGCAAAATGTCGTAGTTATTACTCATTATTTCATTATGACAAAAGAAAACACTTGTTTTAATTTATGGCTTTTTCAATCTTTATCTCTAACGTATTTATTGACGTATTGAATATTTCCTGTAAGCAAGACCGTTTGTGTTTAGACTTGGTTTGGAATGAATAATATGAATGTAACAAACCTGTTAATTCATTTCTTTTTTAATTTCTGTTTCCGTTTCTGTTCTGTTTCGTTATGATAAATTTCAAAAAATCTGTTTCTGCTATGACACTTTTGTTACATCTCTAGATAAAAGATCGTACAGCATCTTGTTAAAACGCTTATTCATGTGCAGAGAACAGATGGAGCCCGAAAAATCCAATTTTGAAAAATCGAAAAAGTTATTTATTTTTCAAAATTAGATTTTTCGAGCTCCATTTGCTCTCTGCATATCAATAAGCGCTCAAACAAGCTGTTGTACGATTTTTTATTTTTAATATTGTAGACATGGCGTGATTAGTACAATTTTGATATGTTCCGACATTTTCTTGTACACTTTAAAATTTAGTGAAAATTTTCCAGAATCGAAAAACTCCATCAAATGCACCGTGAAACGCTTAATTCAACGCTAGTTACACCGTTTAAATATCTCAGAAAATAAGCGAGAAATCGATGATTAAAAAATTGTCACTTTTTCGGACACCGAATCGAGGCCGGACTTTAGCTTCCCCTTAAGGGGCCTCCGGACATATTACTCGATCCGCTGTGCGAACATTGTCAATTTTTAAACATCGATATCTCGCTTGTTTTTTAAGATACTGGAAAAAGTAAAAATGTGTTAGATAGAGCATTTCAAGGTGCATACTTTAGAGCTTTTGATTTTGAAAATATGTGATGAAATTCTTATTAGCACTGAAAAATCTTCGACTCCGTTTTTTTCGTACATTAAAATTGATTGATTTGTTAGAAAATTTATATGAAAATGTGGGACATTTTATCTGCTTCACGACCATTTCGTTATAAGTCTCGGTAAATTCTTGTTAAATTACACCGTGTTTATGTTCATTGTTATTGGGATTTTTGTCTCTGTACTATGTTTAAGAATCCAACGTTGCCAGATGTCGTTTACATTTATAAATGAGACTACACCTCCTGCTTATAACAGCCGCTAATACAACATCAAATCAATTGAAACACAAGCAGGAGGCGTGGTCACATTTTTAAATGTAAACAATCCCTGGCAACGTTGATTTCTTAAACACAGCACAGAGACAATAATGACCACACCATTTGTCTGGTGCGAACTAATCACAATAATAATAACAATAAACACAAATAAGGTATATCTTGAAACGTGTTTACCGAGAAATTTTCAAAGCAGATAAAATTTCCGACATTTTCAAATCAATTTTGAAGAAAATTATATAATTTCATTAGTTCTAAATAGTAGGTGAAAAAGAGGATCAAATTTTCCGTGAAACTCATTGAATTTTCAAATATACAATGACGAAAAACCGAACACTTCGTTTTTAAGAATTTGAGCACAAATTTAAAGATGTTAAGGGGGCTTACACAAAACTCATGTGAAAGATAGAGAAGAAAATTCCGAATTACAGACGAAAATCATGGAAAGTGTTTTTTTTTTACATTTTTCCGCATAACTCAGCCTAAATGGATTATTTTTGAATGGAAATTTAATAATATACAGTAAACTGAAAGGGCTTTCTAAATATTCGAGAAATTTTCCGATCAATTTAAAAGTTTTCCGGAAAATTAACAAAAACCAAAAACTTAGTTTTTATGAATTTGAACACAAATTAAAAGATAAAGAACTAAGTGTTTGGAAGCTTATACAAAAGTCATCTGAGAAATAGAGTAGGAAATTTTGAATTATAAAGGAAAATGATGGAAAGTTTTTTTTTATATTTTCTCCCATATCTCAGCCTATATGGATTAGTTCGGAACGAAAATCTAAACGTACAAAGCAAATTGAAAGGGCTTTCTGAATCTTCAAGAAATTTTCCGATCAATTTATTAGTTTTCCGGAAAATTAAGAAAAACCGAAAACTTAGTTTCTATGAATTTGAACATAAATTTAAAAATGAAGAACTAAATGACACCTTGTTTGGAAGCTTATACA
The DNA here is from genome assembly GCA_039776855.1 of Mylabris sibirica. Taxonomy (NCBI): domain Eukaryota; kingdom Metazoa; phylum Arthropoda; class Insecta; order Coleoptera; family Meloidae; genus Mylabris; species Mylabris sibirica. Next base: position 10,797,182 of record CM077842.1, on the reverse strand, counting down.
AAAGTCATCAGAGAAATAGAGTAGGAAATTTTGGATTATAAAGGAAAATGATGGAAAGTTTTTTTTTTATATTTTCTCCCATATCTCCGCCTATATGGATTAGTTTGGAATGAAAATTTAATCGTACAAAGCACATTGAAAGGGCTTTTCAAATATCCAATAAATTTTCCCATACACTTGTTAATTTTCCGGAAAATCAAGAAAAACGAAAAAAATAGAATTTGAGCACAAATTTAAAGATGATGAACTCAAGTGACACCTTATTTGGAAGCTTATTAGAGATAGAGGTAAAAAATTCAAGTTTTTTTTGGAAATTCAATAAAAATATTTTTTTTAAAGCACCATTGTACGTTTCTAAATAATACAAAACAAGCAACAAATCGTGCCTCAAACATTCGCCTTTATATTCAGCGCCCTCAAGATCGTCTATGCATTAACTTTACAAGAAGTATATTGGAACAATATCGATTATACCCAACTGGCAATTGGAACTAGAAACAACAATGGGGCAATGAGTATGTTTTTAGATACAATTGCCATACCTGTATAATTATTAAAAAACAAACAAATTACCTTAAAATAAGATTCCCAATGAACATACAAATGATGATAACATCTTCAGATGGTGCAATTAATGCTAATCTAGCTAAACGTTTAACAAATGCAGCAACTAGATTTTCTGGTAAATGTGTTGAACTTAAAAACAGATCAGATAAATAAAATAATCTTGCTTTATATTTTGTATGGAAGATTTCTGGTTCAAACATTGAATATAATTTCTCAAATATATTTGGATAATTTAAATTATATAATTGTATCATTGTAAAGATACCTTGTAATGATAATAAACTTACTGGACCACCAATATCTAATGAATCCATTAAAAAATCAGTTAATAATAATGGTTTCTCTAAATATGGTAATATACGTTCTAATAATACAATTAATAATTGTTTATGTGTTTGTTGTGTATGCTCCCATAACATAACACAATGCCAAATTTTATTTAATGATTTCTTTGCAAGATTCTCATCATAATTAAAAGATTCACCTATAAAAAAATAATCATTAATTTTCACCAAAATAACGCTATTTCATATCACAGTTGGCTATGGTTTTGATTACGTTACATCGTAGCTTGATACATACTCTATAACAATTGACATACGTAATCAAAGGCATGGCTAACTTAGATATAAAAAAATATGAAAAAAAATTACCATTTCCACATAAAAATTGATTCTCTTTATGTGGTTGTATTTGTAATTTTTCTAATAAAAATAAATAATTCATAATGTAGATTTCATTAGGATTTGATTTTGCTGTTAATGATGGTAATAATTTCCATGTAAAAAATAATATATCATTATTTAATAGATATTCCGTATACTTATTAATTAAATTATTATTATTATGTTTATTTGATAATAATTTCATTAATATTGATTTTAAACGATTTAATGGTACATAAGTTTCAAATGTACCCTTAGGTTCTACAGGGTATCTACCTTCATAAGATAATAGATTCATGGCAGTTGATAGACCTGTAAAAATAACCCAAAATTTATTAAATTAGTAACAAATACAGATTTATTCATGTCAGACGAAAAGTTCTTATGACAACTCTCCTTGATTCGTGAGTGATTCAAAAAATATTACAAGGATTTATTGAAGGGTGGTCTCTGGAGAATATTTTACCAAAATTAGAACCTCGTAGTTCATATGGAAGTTAATTAAAAACGCTTTATTCCGACAATGTCGCGATTTCTACCAGTCAACTACACACATAAATCGACCAAATATGACTCGCAGATCATCGTAAAATTGATTATTCTCGTATTTCTAATTGGTGTTCTAGAAAAATTGAGGAACTGAATGAATCTATTGTGAATAATCTCACTTGTTTACTATTTGTCACTTGATAGGGTAAGATTGTTTGTTACAATTGATCAGCATAAACAATCTTCCCCTATCGAGTTAAAAATAGTAAACAACAGTGAAGGTTACTCAATAGATTCATTCATTTTTTCATTTCTTACGGGATAGTTGCAAAAAACAGAAAAAATCTATTTTTAGATGGTCTAGACATTCTTGGTCGGTTTATGCATATAGTTGTCTGGCGGTAATCATGACATTATTGAAATAAAGCGTTTTTTGACCTATTTCCAAATAAGCTACAAGGTTCTAACTTCGCTAAAATGTTCTCTAGGGACTGTCTTGTAAATCTTTGAAATATTTTTTCGCTAAAAAATCCGAGTTGCCATCAGGCCCGGTGAGCGCAGCTCAGTTGAAAGTTGAGCAAAAATGAGATAAGCACGTAAAACAGTTAAAAATGATTCGAATACCCTCCCAATATTGATTTTTTCTGTTTTCTCCATTACATTCTAAAAAAAAAACAAGACATCTTCACCTGTTCCAGAATAAAATGGAGAAAAATAATAGTAATAAAAAAAAACAATTTTGAGAGAGGCTACGAGTCATTTTTAGTCGTTTCATGTGTTTAGCTCCTTGTTGAGCGTCTTTTGACCGACTCCCAATTGAGCTGCGAGGTGCTAATTGGGCTAAAATGATCTCTAGGGAGCCTCTAGCAATATTTTTGGAATCGTTCGTCAACTAATACAAATTTCATAAAGATCGATAGTTAAAACAGACACCCTGTGGGTATACAACGTGTACAGTTTGGTATACAATTGGGCTACTTCAATAAAAAAAATAATGCGATTCAAATAATATTTCAAGTATTTATTGGGTAGTCATTGGAGAATATTTAAGCAAAATTAGAACATCGTAGCTCATTTAGAAATTAGTCAAAAAACACTCGTTTCTAATGATGGCAAGATAATTTACCAATCAGTTGCATACTTAAAACGACTTAGAATGACTCAAGGATTTTCTAAACATTAATTTGTTCGTTTTTCTTCTGGAACACGTTACAATCTTGCATTTTCTCTCTACAATATTGTGGGAAAAAACTGAAAAATTATCAATTTTGGAAAAATCCACGAATCATTTTATGTTATGTTGCGTGTGTAGCTGATTTTTAGAAATCACAACATTGTCCAAAACGAGCGTCTTTCTACCAACTACCAAATGAGCTACGAGGTTCTAATTTTGCTAAAATGTTCTCTAGAAACTACCCTATAAATCCTTAAAATATTATTCGAATTGGTTTATTAGTTTGATTGAAACGACTATATTGTACTCTCATAATCAGACCGGACACTCTGTATACCTTTATAAGATTGGGGAGCCCGCTGAATATCTGAACGGCCCTGGTTGCCATTCGAACTTATAGTCAGGAACTTGAATAATCTTATAGAATTACCCTGTATTTGGATTTTGTGCGATTCATTCTCTAAACATTGGATGATTTTATCGAAACAACTATCATAGATACTACGTAACCATTCTTTATATTGATTTTGTACAGTTCTCTCGATCGGTTTTAACGGCACCACTTCAATAAACATATCGCGTTCTTTTAATAAATTAACAAAAATCAATTCTAATGTTAATAAACATGTCGATAGATCCGATCCGGTCTCAAAATGACGTACAATCTCCATTAAACATTCTGTATTACTATGATTATGGCGTGATGTTAAGAAATCTTGAGCTTTTGCACGTAATAATTTTGATATTTTCATCGGTTTCTCTTGATTACACATAATAATTAATTAATTTAGAATCTATTTAATTACAATATGAAACTTTTTTTAAAGAAAAATTGTAAGATTTTACACAATTTTTTTTCTTTGAAATGAAAAGAAAATACTGCAACAGCAGCAATCACAGATTTGTCAAACTAGATTGAGGTTAAGTTACGAAAAGACTAGGGAATTTTGATTCACACTATTGGTAACAGAACTGATTTGCAAGAGTGAAAATTTTACGCAACATATTAAGCTTATAAAGATTGCTAGTTCCTCATACAGCAATGTTGTTTGTTGAAACACGTGATACAACTCGGTGTGACGTATGAATTGTGGCTTCCCATCAAGAGAAAGAGTACGAGACAGCCAATCAGTGGTGGTGCGTTTTTCTAAGCTTCGTTGTTTATTAGAACTTATATTTTATAGATACAGTGATGATTGAATGTGGAGAAGAAAAAACATAAATAATCACTCATATACAGTCAATAAATTCGAGTACCTTGTCTAGTTCAACCCAGAAAATAATTAATGTACCATATGAACTCCACTGGAAGAAAGTTGAATACAAATACGATTGGCTATGATAAGAAAACAAACATGGTTGCTCGCCCCGCCCACAGAATGTGACCTTGCTTTGAAAGATCTACAGTGATGTTAATTTACAGTATTTTATTTTTTTGTACGGTACATGTAAATTATACAATATTTAATATTGTATTTTATATAAAATTTAGCGAAAGAAGATACTACATTGCAAATCACATTAGGCCATTAGGGTTGATATTTAAGCTTAAAATTAAGCAAAATGACTAATTCTTATTTTACGTTTCCATTTCACTTTTGTATAACTGTCAAAAATGTAAAAACTATATTGATATAACCCAATTTTTTCAGCTTATTATTGATCGGACACATACACAAACGAATAAAATATTGATATTTAAGCCTATGTTAAGAAAAAAATACTAATTCCTATTTTCCGTTTTGATTTTATCTGTATGTAGCTGTCAAAGAGATAAAAATTATATCAACATAGCCTTATTTTTTCAATGATGTAGTAAGCTTATAATATATACGGTATTTAATGTATTTTACAGCTGTATTTTACTATTGTATGACAGTAATAATAACTTATGTTTTTTTCAAGGGTAATATCACCAAAGCTCGAATATTCAGCCGACTATTTGTTTTAATTGTTCTCGTGTGCTAAACAATTGGACTCGACCGAATTTGGTATTTATAATTTGACTAAAGCTCGAGAGCTTTAGTCGCTAAATATTCAAGTTCGAGTGTTATTTATGAAGATTATCACTTGAATCTGTCAAAAACTTAAACGAATAATAGTGGGCTGTGACTAAGCTGAAAAACAGCCGGCTACAAAGTACAATAGTTCCTGATATTGCATTCTGATTGGTTGTTTTCTGTTTAAATGTACTTGTGCAATCTCATTGGCTCGTTCAAGTTTTTGACAGATGAAAGAAGTAATCTATATTATTAATTAGCTTTTTTAAAAAACATACCAACTAAAATACCTCTAAATTTTTGTTTGAAGAATGGCAACATTAGATAATTATGTTGTCACGTAGTAGCGAGCGTTATTTGACCTTCAAACAAAAATGTAACTAGCAACCATTATAAGTTTATTATCTTTAGTTTGCATGAGTGTAAATTTTACGACACGTGTACCAATTGGGGGAAAACGAATAGAATTTAGGGATTTTTATTAGATTCAAACAAATGAAATTTGAATTTTGCCACCGTTTCTTCAGAAAATTAAAAATGAACAAATTACAATTTAGCTTTAATTCCAGATTTTGTATCAGCTGCTATCTTCTCAACCATAACATTGCATTCATCAAAATACGGTTTTGTATCGTTTTTAACACGTTCCATCCAATTTGATAGAATTAATCTGCCTTCTTTCGGCTCAAATCCAGCCATTCCTAACAAAAAAATCAAAAGATTAACAAAAAAAAATCATGATAATTCATATATTACTAGGCTGTTCGATTTCGCATAGAGCGAAAATATCAGCAATTGTTGCCTTATCATCACTTGCAACATATTTAGAATTTGATAAGAATATCTCTTGAAATTGATTTAAACAATCCACCATATTATTCTCGTATTTTTCGATAAGTTCAGGTCTCGCTGGTTTGCCAGTTATTAGAGGAAATAACCACTAAAATTAATATTGTTAATAAATAATGAAGATAAATAGAATAAGTCTACTTTTCGTTGAAAATATAAGGCGCAAAAAGCACGGATATTATTGTGTTGCCATTCCAAATATTCATCAATTCTAGCACGTTTCTTCAAATCTTTCGGATACCATTGATTATCAATATCATATTTAGTTGATAGATAACGAATAATTGCAATACTACAATAATAAAAATAATAAAAATACAAATTTATTACAAAATAATCAACACCTTTCGTTTAATTTGAAATTATCGTCGTGAATGAAGGGGACTTTCTGGAAACGACTATATTCTTGTTTAAATTCATCAGTCAAATGTTCACCTATAAAAAAATTAGAAAATTAAACATTCTACAATCAGTAATATTAAAATTTATTTACCTTTACGTAAAGCTACAGGACGTGGTTCAAATGGTATTTTTGATAATTTCAAAAACATAAACAATGCCCTAGATGGCTGTGACATTAAATCATAATAATATTTTAGAGTCATTTTTATTAATTAACACCATAAAATTAATTAAAACAAATACAAAAAAAAGATCAAGGGTTAAAGTCTAAAAAAACAATTGCAAAACATAACCTCTATAAATTTTAAATTGACAGCTGTCAAATTGTTAAATACAGTAATTTGATCTCAATGTTGCCAGATTTCAAACAAAATACACCCAACGTCCCAGTAATATTTCACTTATTATTAAAATAATAATTTAAATCAATTCCATCAAATTAAATACAAACGTTTTATAATCTTAACGATTGTTGTTAAAGTCTTAATAGATGGATTTTTATGGTTTATAATTCTAACAAATTTTGGATAAAACGTTAATCTTAACGAAAATAAACCGATCTTTATCTAGTCTATATGGTAATAAAACAATTATCGTAAAGAAAATATCGTAAACAAGAATTTTGTAATTTACTTAAAATTAAACAAACTTTGGATATTTGGCTTATTATTATTACTATTATTAATTTTGTGTTATATTAGAGATAACCCAGCATTTTTTTATTGTAGTTAATTAGATTTTCATTTTCGATAATTATCTATAGATTTAATAAATTGTTAGAAAATTCATCAAATTGGTGTTAATTTAATTAACACCTTAATAAATATTGATCAATAATTGTTTATATTCAATTTGTACAATAATTATCGAGTTTAAGTTAATTATTTTTAAGTGAAATAATTTTTTTTCGTTGGTAAAGAATCTTTAAACAGGAAAAATATGCGAACTAAACGTACTGTAAGTAGTGGAAAATGTGGAAAATTTAATTGTAATTGGTGGAAATTTTAGGTGGAAATTCACGATAATCCAACTTTTATTGATGATGATGATGAGAAAGATGAAACATATGGAAATTTGGTGAGTTTATCTAATTTCTTTCTAAAGTTACTAATTAAAAGTGCAATTAACGCGTTTAAATATTCCTTTTTACGTTTTTTTTTTTTTTTTGTTAAAATTGAATCATTATTTTATCTTGTCAAGATTATTTTGATTATTTTCTAATATTGTTAAATGTATGAATTTAAATTGATTAGCAATGAATTTAGACAAGATCTTAAAAACTGAGAAAAGGCTCAGAGGATCCCAAATTATATACTAACTCTTAATTTTTAAGCTTTACTTAACTCTGCTGCTGAGAGACTGAATAAATAATTTCTGAGTAATAAGTTCTGAGTCTACCGAAAAGTATTAAGAACGTAAGGGTGAAGACTCAGAAAACACTGGCTTCTGAGATTTTCATTTTTTTAACTTCCAGGAGGCCAGTATTGAAACATCAGACGCTTCAGTTAAGCCCAACATTGAAGAACAACGAGCAAAATGGGGAAAAAGTATTGAATTTTTAATGTCTTGTATTGCTATGAATGTTGGTCTTGGGAATATTTGGCGTTTCCCTTTTGTAGCCTATGAAAATGGTGGTGGTGCTTTTCTGATACCTTATATAGCTGTTTTACTATTTCTCGGACGTCCTATGTATTATTTAGAGATGTGTTTGGGACAATTTAGTAGTAGAGGCAATGTAAAGATGTTTGAATCTTTAGCACCAATCTTAAAAGGTAAACACTTATGAGAAAAAGGGTTAAATTAACAGGAACGGCAATTCAGTTATTACTCACAATTTATCGGTAACATACAGGGTGAAATTGAATTGTCTTTAGACTTTTAAACCGCGTATAAGATCTGATAGTTGCAATTTTGGTCAATTTAAGGTTAAGCTTTTTTTCTTTTTTTTGACCCTTCAAGATATGTTTATTGTACTTCATTCATCTTAGGGATAGTGAGGCAATTCAATTTCACCCTGTATAGTGGAATACTTAGTGTTTTTTTTCTTCGTTTTCTTTCTGTCTTTGCTTCCTTCTTTATCCAACTTATTTCTTCCCCCTTCTCTCTCTCTTTCTCGTTATTTCTTTATTTATTTTTCTCTAGCTTCTTTTTATCCTCACCTTCTTTTCTCCTTTACATTCCCTCTTTTTTTACTTGCGTTCTCACTTTAGTCTTCTTCTTTTTCTTTTTTCTCTCCTTTTCTGCTGTCTTTCTTTTAGTATAGTCCATTCAGGATGCAATTGGAAAGTTTTGAATTCACAGCCAACGTAATAGTTCAAAAGTTACCAGGTTTTCAATATATGTATATGAGAGAGAAAGCAATATCCTCCGTTGGTATCATTAATGATATAAATTCCTACAGGTATATTTACATTTTTCTGTCATTTTTCAAACATAAACTTTTGATTTAAGTGTAAATTGTGTTTTTTTTAGTGTTTTTTTCTTGTGTTGAACATACATTTTATTGAACTCTATCCACTATTCTACTGTAAGATTTAAATTTGACACAAATGTCAAATGTAGACTCATCCAACTGAAGCTTCCAAAAATTACTAACATGCAGCCATAATTTATGGAAAGAATTGTATCTTTTGGGTGGTACCACTGCAATAGGGACTGTTGCCAATGTTTGACTTTTCTGTCAAAATCTTACATTCAAATAGTGGCTTTACTATAACTATTTTTCACTCCGCGTGCTTTCCAGTTGCATCCTGAATAGACTTTACTCTTTCTCTTTCTTTCTCATTTTCTTTTTTTTCCTTATGTATTTCCTCTTACATGTATTTACCTCCATATACTCTCTCTTTTTATTTTACATTCGTTAACGATTTCTGTTCTTTCTGTAGTTCTTTCTATCTTCTCTACCTTCGTTCTTTCTTTCTTTTTTCTTCCTCTACCTTCTTTCTTTCCCCACATTCTTTTCACTTTTACTTCCCTCCTTATTGACTTTTTGTCTTCCTTCTTTCTTCTCTTACGTTCGTTTTACTTGCACGTTCTGTCTCTATCTACATTCTTTCTTTCTTTTCTTCCCACGTTCTCTCTTTTACTAATCTTATCCTTTCTTTCTCCACCTTCTCGTTTTCCTTACATTCTGTACAAAAAGGACAATGCTATATCACCTCTCAGTTGGCCATGCCTTTATTGTACAGAGTCGTAGCTAAATTCATACTTTACTATATTTGACTTTTGTTGATGCATTTTTCAATAGAAACACTAACAACAGAACCAAGCTACGACGCTACGTAATCAAAGGAATTTTCTTCTTTCTCTTTTTTTCCCCCTCTACATTCCTTCACGATTTTTGTTATTCTTTCTATACTTCCTTCCTATCTTTTCTCTACCTTCGTTCTCTCTCTGCTCTTTCTCTTTATCTTCTCCACCTCAATTCTTTATCTCTTTTTCCTGTCTTCTATGTGTCTCTTCCTGAAGCACCTTCACAAACTCATCAAAATCAGAGCCGCAGGCAGAAAAGTATTCCAGGTGGGGACTTTTTTTTGCAAGATAGGATAGCTGTTACAATTTTTTATTGGGGAGGGGGGCAAAAGAAGCTTAGACGGGACTCAGCTCCATCTAGCTCCCTATAGCTCGTCCCTTTTTCCCGTTTTCTATGTTTCTCTTCCTGAAGCACCTTCACAAACTCATCAAAATCAGACCCGCAGGCAGAAAAGTATTCCAAGTGGGGATTTTTTTTGGAAGATAGGACAGCTTTTACAGTTTTTATTGGGGTGGGGGGGGCAAAAAGAGGCTTAGACGGGACTCAGCTCCATCTAGCTCCCTATAGCTTGGATCTTAGTCAAAACATATAATTTCAATTGTAGGTGTCGGCTTCGGCCAGTTGATTGGAACATTTTCAGTAGCCACTTATTATTGTTCATTGATGGCAATAACTTTATATTATTTGATGCATTCATTCACTCCCCATCTACCATGGGCTGATTGTAATCCAAAATGGAATAATACAGAATGGAGTAAGAACTTAACATGTATACCATCAGAATCAAAGAATCCTGGTGATTTCAACAATACAATCAGTTCGGCTGAATTATGGTTTAGGTACTTAGTAAAATAATTATCAATAGAATCAAGTACAAAATTCATATATTCATTTCAGAATAGAAGTACTTAATGAAAAAATCACAATTGATGATGGTATAGGTAGTCCGAATTGGCAATTAGTTATATGCTTAATCATGTCATGGATTATTACATTTGTTATCTGTGCCAAAGGTGTGCAAAGTTCTGGGAAAGCAGCCTATTTCCTTGCAATCTTCCCATTTGTTATATTGTTTGCATTATTATTACGTTCAGTAACTTTAGAAGGTGCCAGTACTGGTATTTTGTACTTTATTAATCCTGATTGGCAAAAACTTCTGAGTGCTAAAGTAATGTAAATAGTTAATTGAAATCAAAACGAATTTTAATTGAAGTTTTTTCAGGTGTGGTACAGTGCGGTAACTCAATGTTTCTTCTCTTTAAACATCGGTTTTGGTTCGGTTACAATGTACGCTTCATACAACGATTTTCGCCACAATGTTTACCGGTAATTACCTAATTTGAAACTTCTCTAAGGACATTCTTTTTTTTTGATTAATGAGAATGCAATTTTGCAAATGAAATGAAAGTTGCGCGCGCAATGTTACGTCACTAACAAATGGTTGCTATGTCAACGGAAAGAAGGCAGTCTTTTTCAAATTATAATTCCCAAGACTTGCTTGATTCCTCAGTACAACGCTCAAACATAAAGAGCAAGCTTTTGAGAAAATTCTAATCCTATAACTTATGACAGTATGAGTTAAGTAGAGATGGAAATATTAGCTATTTCTTTTTATAGAGCAAAAGATAACTAGCGCCAATGCGGCCGAAATTGGCGTTTCCTCAAAGCAGCAATTCAGATCAAATGTACAAGGCTTTTGGCTAGCGTTAAGCTGTAAATTTAAGTAGGACTTAATAAATTCTATTAGCGTGTCTTGTGAAAAAAATTAGAGTGAAATTTTTACAAGCAACAAAAGTTGCTCGCGCAATTCAACGACGCAAAATTAAGTCGGACAAGAAGTGGTACTTCTTCTATAGATCGGCACTAAGGATTTTGTGTATCACATGTCAAAAAGTGCTTCTGCGTGTGCAAGTGCGAGTACGACTAGTACTTGTTCTCACAGAGGCGAGTACGAATCGTACTCGCACTTGCATTCGCATTATTTAATCACAACAAAGAAGTATAAAACTAACACTTGTACATCATTACTCAAGCACATATACAGGGTGTCCCGTAAGTCGCGCATTTCCTGATAAGAAGCAGATAAAGGATGAAATTCTAAGATGAAAATTCTTGTACCATTTTTTTATCTGACGCACACATAATTAGTTATTAATTAAATCATATAACCAATTAGCTGCTCGATATAGCGATAAAAAAAGAGAAGGAAAGAGTCTTGATTGGCTACTTGATTTAATTAATAGCTAATTACCTGTACGTCAGATGAAAAAATGCTACAGGACTTTTCACTTTAGAATTTCATCCCCTATCTGCCCTTTAGCAGGAAATGCGTCACTTACGGGACATCCTGTATACACATTTTTTATTTCTTCTGCCTCTTAGCGATGCAATGGTTGTAACAACTCTGGATACATTCACATCACTTTTGGCCGGCTTGATTATCTTCGGCATTTTGGGCAATTTAGCATACAAAATGGACGTTGATGTTGGTGATGTGATCAAATCTGGTGGTACTGGTTTAGCGTTCATTTCTTACCCTGAAGCTATCGTCAAGTTTGATGTAGTACCATGGGTACAACTATCAAAAATTTAACTAACTCTTCGATTAATTTTGAAAAATTTCCAGTTGTTTGCAATTCTATTTTTCTGTATGCTGTTCGTCTTGGGGGTTGGTAGTTTGATTGCATTACAAGGGTGTGCTTTCACTGTCATCATGGATGCATTTCCTTATTTGAAAATTTGGCATGTCTCATTCGCCTCAGCTATTGTCGGTCTTCTAATCGGACTTGTCTACATAACACCGGTACTATTCTCTATTTGTAAAATAAAAATCGTCTAATTAAAATTAATGATAATTAAAATTTTAGGGTGGACAATATATTTTCACCATGGTTGATTTCTTTGGTGGTACTTTTATATTCTACATCTTAACAATTGTTGAAATTATATCAATAATGTGGTGGTACGGTGAGCTTAAAATTAATCTAAATTGATTACGAACAAACTAATTTTTTGCTTCTCTGTTAAAAAAAAGGTTTAAGTAATATTTGCTTAGATATTGAATTTATGTTAAAAAGAAGACCAGGGGTGTATTGGAGAATTTGTTGGGCACTCATCATTCCTTTCGTATTAATTCTAGTATTTGTCTATTTTCTTGTAACATTTGAAGATTTAACTTATGAAAATCGACCGTATCCTAGTCATGTTATTGGTGAGTTTTTATCAATTTTTTTGATAAAAAAATTTAAATTATCAAAAATTACAGTATGGGGTTGGGTTCTGTTGGGTTGTGGTATTATACAACCGTTATTATGGTGGTTAATACAATTATTCCAGGGCCGTAATAAAGAGACTTGTACACAGGTATGTATGTACGGTGTGTGTATATATTAGATCTAGTATATTTATGGATAGCGTTTTGTTCCGGAATAATAAGACAACCATGGATAGGCAACCAAAATTTCTACCATTACTTATTTATTAAGTGACACTTCAATTCCAGCAAAAGAAGCATTAGTATTTTGTTTTAGTAGCATTTTTGGTGAAGAAATCGCGATCTTTATTAAGCCTTCAATTTTTTTGCATTGGATATTTAAGAAAAGTACTATCCATATAAATTATAGACCTATGGTGAACAACGTTACCTCAACTCGCAGTTGGCTATGCCTTTCTTATGTAGTGTCGTAACTGGATCCATACTATATTACACTTGACATTTGTCAATGTTTTTCTTCCAAGTGGACGAAGCAAGCTACGATACTACGTAAAAAAGCACAGCCAACTGCGAGATGAGGTAATGTTGTTCGTCATCAGTCTATTAATTATATGGATAGCGCTTTTCCTACTCTAGCCTATAGCGAGATTTACCTAATCATTGATTTGTTTGTTTTTTAGAATATTGTTGATACTCTTAAGCATGATCGATGGCGGCCTCAAAATGAAGAAATTTATCGAAAATGGCTGGAATTTAAACAAATTCAAAATGCTACAAAGGATAACTGTAAGAGAAATTTATTTATTGATAAATTGTGTATTTTAATCGGCAAATGAATAAAAACTAAGAAGAAATTAAATACTTTACAAATTGCATGTTTTTACTAATTAGTGACGGGAAAACTGTATAAAAACCCTTCAGCTTACAAAATTTCTAGCGGTTTAGTTCGCAAGACATCGCATAGATGGCGTCGACAGTGCTAGAAATGCAACTTTGCCGAATCGTTGTTTTTAAAATTGCTATAATAACTTGGCGGCCTCGCAGTTTTAAGTCTGTCAGCGCCACCTGTCTAGTATCGTGCAAACTAACAGCCTTCTTTTCAACTTAAAATTATTGTTTTCCCAAGGAAAATTGGATTTAATGAAAATTAATTAAAATAGTCTTTCTCAGATACTACAAATTGTAGCCCTTTGGGTTTTTGTGTTTTTTTGTTTTTGGCGGGGAAAATTAGAACCTTTACGATTCTGTTTTTACGAATTTGAGCACAATTTTTAAGTGAGAACTGACAGAAAAATCTAATAATTTTTCGACTGGATCTGGTAAAACTGCACAGTTCTCAATCCTTTCTAAGGCGGCAAATCGAAATAAAATAACTATGCAGATTTATCGTTGTTTGTATGGAAGTCTTTGGATGCTCCTTAATCTTTGGGTAGAGGTTGTTTCTTTAAGAGTTACAGAATACGTGCCGAAGTTTCTAATTTATAGAAGCTTACTCAACAACAATGTTGTCAAAGTTCTACTTTAATCCTTGTAAATTGTTATAATCTTATCACAATAATCCCGATATGAGGATTAAATTTGTTACTTGTTGTTATTATAATTAATTAGAGTAATTAATAAAATTTAACAAATTCTATTATCAACATAATTCTTTTATTGTTGCTAGATATTTTTTTTTCTTGAATTTTAAACCTTGTATTGTTTTAATAATTTTGTTATCGTAATAATTGCCAGACAATTATTACATAAGAGACTATATTTATTTTTTAATTATTTATAAGATTTGCAATAGAATCGAAAGATAAGCAAAATTAGGTCAAAAATTCCAGTCCTTTTAAGAATTTTAAGTTTTTTTCAGTGATCGACAAAAGATTCGGTTTCGGTTTCGGTCAAAAAATATAGTTTCGGCTAAAAATCAGCCGAAACCTTGGCCGCACCGAAACTCAGTATTCGTGAATTGTCACGCTTTGTTTAAATATGTTTCGACCGAAGTTTCGGTTTCGGCTTCGGCTGTAAATTCTGTTTCGGCCAGACACTACTTTTTTTTTATCATAATCTCTAGTGTATTTCAGACAAAACAGTGACAATAAATAGATTTTCTTACAAAAAAAAAATAGAATCATCACTAGACAGTGGTATAGTAATTAAGATAAGCATATTTAGTAACCAATTCAATTAAGATTTCGACACTTAAATGGATTATTTTAAGTACTTTTTATAACCATAATTAGATGGATAAGATTATAAAAAAAAATAGATCTGTAAATATTAATAAAACAGCAACAATATCACTACACAATGAAAAAAATGAGGTGATAACAGTCGGAAAAATCCGGAATTCTTGACTTTATGAATAATAATAATAATAATAATAATAATAATAATAATAATAGTAAAAGCTGTAAAAAAGTCAGAATATGGTTGAAATATTAAGAATTTTAATTTATCATAATCGATAAATGGACGAGAATTAAGAATTATTTTCAAGGACGCGTCACGTTTTTTGACATATTTCGTTACATGAGCGAGAAGAGAGATATAAGTTACATAGAACGAGAAAAAGAGCTATACATTCCGGCGCCATGGCAGTGGAGTAAAAGAGAGCAACGTATACACTACGATACAAAGCGATAGAATAAGATAGTGTCATGCTCTCTCTCTCTCTCTTTCTCCCCTCCCTGTTTCTGACAATAACCCTTTCTTATTCTTTATTTTTAAAGAAGTTTCTCTTCTAACATATTGTGGTGGCATCAACAGTTTTTGTCAAAAATCTTATCGTTTGATCAAAATTTCGATCTTGCTTAATTTACGTTTAAATTAAAAGACAGATAATGAATGGATTAAATGATATCTGTTTTTTTCCCCGTCAAATTCACTACAATCTAACAAAATCATGTAAAATCCTGTACGGTACTTGAATTGAGTCTAGTTAGTGTTGGTGTTTAGAACAATATACCTCTTGAAAAGGTGCTATTTTAATACCAACCACTTGTACTTGAGTGGTACTTGACACTTTTAAAGTACCACTCAAGATCCACAAGTGAAGTACTAATTAACTGTAATCTAATATCTACTTGAAGACGATGGATTTCCAGAAGAATAGCTTTGATAATCCAGCTTTTGTACAAAGTACCGAAGACGGTTTGGCAAAAACACCACAAATCCGTACTGACAGTAATGTAAGTACTCAAGATGTCCATATTTTCACCCTTATAAATAATTTTGAATGGAAAGTGTAACGATATGCCTCTTGGAAAGGTGTTATTTTAATACCAACCACTTGTACTTGAGTGGTACTTGACACATTTAAAGTACCATTCAAGATTCACAAGTGAAGTACTAATTAACTGTAATCTAATATCTACTTGAAAACGATGGATTTCCAGAAGAATGGCTTTAATAATCCAGTTTTTGAACAGAGTAACGAGGCCGGTTTGGCAAAAACACCACAAATCAGTACTGACAATAATGTAAGTACTCAAAATGTCCATATTTTCACCCTTATAAATAATTTTGAATGGAAAGTGTCACAATATGCCTCTTGGAAAGGTGCTATTTTAATACCAACCACTTGTACTTGAGTGGTACTTGACACATTTAAAGTACCATTCAAGATTCACAAGAGAAGTACTAATTAACTGTGATCTAATATCTATTTGAAGACAATAAATTTCCAGAAGAGTGGCTTTGATAATCCAGTTTTTGAACAGAGTACCGGTTTGGCAAAAACACCACAAATCAGTACTGACTATAATGTAAGTACTCAAAATGTCCATATTTTCACTCTTATAAATGATTTTGAATTTAGATCAATGGTCAAGTTGTAAAGGAACGCGTCCAATGGGACAACAGTTTAGAATTCCTAATGTCTTGTATTGCAATGTCGGTAGGTCTTGGGAATATTTGGCGTTTCCCATTTACCGCCTATGAGAATGGCGGTGGTGCTTTTCTCATACCTTACATTATCGTTTTGACAATAATTGGACGACCGCTGTATTATATGGAAATGGCAATAGGGCAATTTTGTGGTAAAGGTAATGTTAAACTATACAAATCGTTAGCACCAGGCTTAAAAGGTACGATACTTACCGTTTTTGATAGGGGTTGAAATAATTTTTTTTTAAATCGATTTAGGCGTAGGTTATGGACAAGTAATTGGTGCATTATGTGTTGCTACATATTATTGTTCATTAATGTCGATAACTTTATTCTATTTGCTTAATTCATTCACTGGTGATTTACCATGGATGAGTTGTCGTAATGAATGGAATGCTTATCTTGAACGAATCAATAAGAGTTGTGCTGCTGCATCTGGTACTGATGGTACTCGTACAGGAACTCTATATATCAGTTCTTCAGAATTGTATTTCACGTAAGTACTAGTATAGATAGAAGCATTCTTTAATGCTTAGTAGAAATACTAATGAAATTCAGTAGTATAGAGAAGGATATAGTTGAGGTAACATAAGCATGATTAATTCCCAAAATTTTTTTTCTCAAGTTTCAGTAGAAGTATTCTTTGAATTGAGCATATGTACTCTAGTGTTATAGCAAAATATAACTTTTTTATTAAGCTTGCTTAATTACTTTAGTACTTAGTACTTAGAATTAGTAGTTAGCATAATATCGAGGTAAAAGCATGTGAGTTTGATTTGCAAAATTCTTATAGTATCTCTCGTAATATTTGCATCAACTTAGAATTATTACTATTTTATAAAGGAGATTCGTTATAAGTTCAATGCTTAGTGAAAATATTGGTGCAATTTTTTAACAAAGCATTCAACGGTTGGGAATATTGTTGAAGCATGCGTAAAGATTTGCTAAGCAATAAACATTATCGTTATGCTTGATTCAGAATTGCGAATGCTGAATCAGTAGAAAAAAAGAGTGTAATTTTGATATTAAGAATCCATAATATGCTAATTCTAATATTAGTGAACAATGCTGAGTCTTATATCTAAATCATTGTTTAATCTTCTCTATAAGTTTAGCTTTTGTGTAAAATTCTCTTAGTAACACTTGGATTACTTGCATCTATTTAGGAGCATTCCAATAATGAATACAGTCAATGTTACATAAGCATGGTGAATTCTTCAACGAAACTTACTAGAAACATTGCATTTTTTTGACAAGTAGAAGCATTTTTCCGAAAGAAGCCTCAGTGTTCAAATCTTATAACTAACAGGAATAATAGTAAATCATACGGAACGATCAGCATTGTAAGCGTTTTGCGTTAATGCTCAATGATTTTCATCCTTACTGTAAGCATAAGCTTCTGCAAAATTCTCTTAATAACGTTTCTAATATTTGCAATTTCTTTAAGAAGCATTCCATAGAAGGATGCAATAAGATAAGCATCATATTGAAAATATTGGTACAATTTTTTGACAAAGCATCAACGGTCAGGACTATTGTTGAAGCATATTCAAAGATTTGTTAAAGAATAAACATTTTCATTATGCTTGATTTAGCATTGCGAATGTTTCGTTTAGATGCTGCAATAGACTTTTAGTAAATGTCCGTCAACTAGACTTTTCCAAAACAATTATAATCAGTAGAAAAAGAGTGTAATTGTGAAATTAAGGATCCATATGCTAATTTTATATTAGTAAACAATGCTGAATGTCTAAAAGCATTGTTTGATTTTTACTATAAGCTTAGCATTTGTGTAAAATTCTCTTAGTAAACTTCGATTACTTGCACAGTCAATGTTACATAAGCATGGTCAATTCTTCAATGGAACTTAGTAGAAATATTGCATTTTTTTGACAAGTAGAAACATTTTTTCAAACGGAGCCTCTGTGTTCAAATCTTATAACTACCACCAATAATAGTAAAGCATACGGAAAGATCAGCATTGTAATCGTTTTGCTTCAATGCTCAATGATTATCACCCTTACTGTAAGCATAAAGTTCTGCAAAATGCTCTTAATAACGCTTTTAATAGTTGCATTTCTTTAATAAGCATTCTATAGAAGGATGCAATAAGATAAGCATGATTCATTTTTAAGAAGCTTCCCTTAATCATCTATACTTACAATTGATAAAGGTGACATTGGAATTTTCCAAGAAGTAGAAGCATTTTTTGAGCAGATTACTCGTGTTTCATTCTTGTGCCCATCAAGAGCATTCGTGAAAATTTTTGCCATAAAACTTTTTCATGAAACTTAATTTTGCAAGCTACTGTAATATAAGACATGCTTAAACTTTTGTAACTTAAACCGCATTTTCATCTTCACTCTCAATTCAACATTTCATTAACTGTTTCAGTCAAGAAGTATTGAAGCAATCTGATGATATCAGTGACGGTATTGGTGCACCTGAGTGGCGTTTAACATTGTTCCTCCTATTATGCTGGATTGTTACATTTTTGATATCAGTAAAAGGTGTGAAAAGTTCCGGAAAAGCTTCCTATTTCTTGGCATTATTCCCTTACGTTATCATGATAGCATTATTGATAAGAGCAGCAACATTACCAGGAGCTGAAGATGGGATGTATTATTTTATAAAAACTGATTGGTCCAAACTTTTAGAACCGGATGTGAGTTATTTTGCAGATTTTTTTGAAGCTTATCGAATAAGAAATTCTGCAGGTATGGTATGCAGCAGTGACTCAATGTTTCTTCTCATTGAACGTTGGTTTCGGTTCAATTATAATGTTTTCATCTTATAATAATTTCCATCATAATATCAATCGTGATGTTTTGATTGTTACAACATTAGATACATTCACTTCATTATTATCAGGTGTTACAATATTTGGTATTTTGGGTAATTTAGCATATAATTTAGGTGTAACACCAGATGATGTTATCAATTCTGGTGGTACAGGTTTAGCATTCATCTCATATCCGGATGCTATAGCAAATTTTGATGCTGTACCATGGTTATTTGCTATATTATTCTTCTTTATGTTATTTGTTTTGGGTGTTGGTAGTTTAGTAGCATTACATGGTACAGTAAATACAGTTGTACAGGATATTTTTCCGGATTTATCCAATTGGAAGGTATCATTATTGACAACTATTGTAGCATTTCTACTCGGATTAATGTACGTTACTCCGGTAAGTATCAAAATATTGATTTACACGCTTAGAAGATATACTTCTGTTGCTTGTTAAAATTTCACTCTTATGTTCACCCACAAAACACGATTATAGAATTTTAATTTCAAAAAGTCCGCCTTCTTTCCGTTTCCATAGCAATCATTTGTTTCCCCACTTAATTTGGTGTCATTACAGTGCGCGCGCTACTTCTGTTGCTTGTTAAAATTTCACACTCGTTTTTTACTCAAAACAAGCTAATATAAATATAAAGGCCTGCTGTGCATTGAATATGAATTGCAGCTTTTGAGCTAATGCCAATTTTGACCACATTGGCGCTAGTTACTACCGCATGAAAAGAAATAGCTAACATTTCTATCTCTATTTTACTGTTGTAATTTATGACAGTTCAATCACGTAGTATGAGTTAAGTAGAGATAGAAATACTAGCTGTTTCTTTCCATGCTCTAGTAAAGCCTACTTTACATTATCCGAGTTTACACAGTCTTTATACTATTTGATTTTTCATCCGAGATTTCGTACGAGTTTTCATCCGATTTTTTCGGAATAGGATGGTCTCTAAAGGCTACTTTACATTATCCGAGTTCACACAGTCTTTACACTATTTGATTTCTCATCCGACTTGCCACATCCGAGATTTCGTCCGAGTTTTCATCCTATTTTTTTCAGAATAGGATGGTCTCTAAAGCCTACTTTACATTATCCGAGCTTACATAGTCTTTACACTATTTGATTTCTCATCCGAGTTGCCACATCCGAGATTTCGTCCGAGTTTTCATCCTATTTTTTTCAGAATAGGATGGTCTCTAAAGCCTACTTTACATTATCCGAGTTTACATAGTCTTTACACTATTTGATTTCTCATCCGAGTTGCCACATCCGAGATTTCGTCCGAGTTTTCATCCTATTTTTTCAGAATAGGATGGTCTCTAAAGCCTACTTTACATTATCCGAGTTTACACAGTCTTTACACTATTTGATTTCTCATCCGAGTTGCCACATCCGAGATTTCGTTCGAGTTTTCATCCGATTTTTTCAGAATAGGATGGTCTCTAATTTCATCCAATTTACCAAAAAGTATCATGTGCAGTATACTGTTTTGAGAATTTGAGGTTATATGCAAGTTGTAAGCATGGCTGTGGCGTGTTTTTTGGTGTCGTTGAGTATCAAATTGTCCATGGTATCAACGATTCTTAAATGTTAGCGCCTACGTACACATGCATCTTACTCGGATAATGTAAAGATGAAAATATCTGGGATCCGAGATGAATTCGGATATAAAATCGAATACACAACTCGGACAATGTAAAGGAACTCTTACTCGACAGAACAGTTCCCCTGCTTGAAGCTTTCTTTCAATAAATACACTGGTGACTAGCTTTATTTAACACGGACTCTTACATCCAGGTTTCGGTTTGACACGGTTATAGAATTGGAAGTAAGTTTCTTAAGTCCACTTTACATTATCCGAGTTTAGATCTGATACTTTGTTCCGAGCAAATGAGACGACAAATTCGTGTCTTTACACAATTCTATTTCTTATCCGAGTTGCCACATCCGAGATTTCATCCGAATTTTCATCCGATTATTATTCCGAATAGAATGGTCTCTAATTTCATCCGAGTTTTCATCCAATTTACCAAAAAGTCCCATGTACAGTATACTGTTTGGAGAATTTGAGGTTATATGCAAGTTAAAAGCATGGCCGCGGCGTGCTTTTTGGTGTCGATTTTTAAATGTTAGGCCTGTGTACACATGCAACTTATTCGGATAATGTAAAGATGAAAATATCTACGATCCGAGATGAATTCGGATATAAAATCGAATACACAACTCGGACAATGTAAAACGGCTTAAACTAGCGCCAATGCGGCCGAAATTGGCATTTTTTCAAAAGTTTATTTCTTATAAAATTTTAAAAAAGAGTACAGGCCCGATAGACAGCGTTGAGTTGAAAAATCAAGTTTAAAATTATAATTTCAAAAAGCCCGCCTTGTTCCCGTTTCCATAGCAATCATATGTTGATCTTATCACATTGCGCGCGCAATTTGTGTTGCTTGTTTAGATTTCACTCTCGCAAAACGCGCCAAAAGAAGTATAATTTAAAAAAATATCAAGATTATCAATTGAATTATAATTACAGGGTGGCCAATATATGTTAAATTTAGTGGATTATTTTGGTGGTACTTTTATTATTTTCGTTTTTGTTATCATTGAAAATATCAGTATTGCATGGTTATATGGTATTGAAGAATTTTGTATGGATGTTGAATTTATGTTAAAAATAAAAGTTGGTATTTATTGGAGAATTACATGGTTCTTAATTACACCAATATTATTAATTACAATATTTATTTATTTTATTATAAAAATAAAACCATTAACTTATGGACAAGATAATTCACTATATCCGAATGGAATTTCTGCATTTGGTTGGTGTATTTTAGGTGTTTCTGTTGTACAATTTCTCTTTTGGATCATCTACTATATATGCACATATCCACAAGATGAGTATTCTAAAGTAAATAATTAATAATCGATAATTAATTAATTAATAATAATTAATTAAAAATCATTGAAAATTGTAGAGAATCTTACAGATTTTTTCATGTAAGAATTGGGGTCCTAGAGATAAAAATCATTATGATGAATGGAAGAAATTCAAAGAAGACTCACGTAATGATTCCCAATCGATTCGAAAGAATCGGATGCAACGGAAGATCGATTTCTTATTAGGCAGATAATTTAAATCAACATTGTAATATTAGATTTCTACCTGTGATATGAAGTTAACGTTTAATTAATAATAATAATAATAAATCAAATCTTCGTTCAGTCTTTACAAGTCTTATTTATCTTTAATTTATCATTTGAAGCTTGAAGCTAAGACTGCAAAGTTTATTTAAGAAAAATTCCAATTTGTTTTGTTTGACATTGCAATCCGATGGGATTTCACAACATTTCTCAACAAGAAATATGTTATTTTCTACGTGGAAAGTTTGCGGAATAATAATTCCACGACATTGTTTACCTTTGAGACAAACGATAGATTGTAACAATTCGATAATTTTATTACAAGAACCATAATGTGAATCATTATGGTACAAGTTGCAAAGTTTATACGATATACGATATGTTACATTAAAGAGTTTTCGCCCGCCACCGTTACGTTAAAAAATGTCCGTTATACTTTTAAGGTCTAGAATTAATACCGTAAGAGACAATTTTTCACGCTATTTCTGTAGATAACGGAACCAATGAAATCACTGTCACTATAAACCATGTGACCTCCATGCGCACTTGAATCAATATGGCGGATACCGAGCAGCTGATCGTATTGCTAGTGATCTCAATGTATGTCACTTGTCATTATAACATCTTAAATATTTTACGTAAAGCGAAAACGTCTTTCCGTTATAATCTATACCGTGTAGTTTAAAGCTATAAGATAACGTAACGGTGTCGGGCGAAAACTCTCTATTATTATATAAATAAATATGAGGACTATAAAGATTCACTTTAACGGACAGAGTACCATAATGAAATCAAGCAGGAAAACAACAGATTATTATGGAAACAGTAGAAAGCGAACTTTTTATATTATGACATTTCTAATTTCAGATGTGTCAAGTTCATTGTCAAAATAAAGTAACATTATATCAATAAAGAGGACTATAAGGATTTATTTTATTGGACTGAGGCCTATAATATTTAGTTTATGGTAATGAGTACTACAACGAGACTTATTTATTGAAATCAAGCAGAAAAAAAAACAGGTTACAATGGGAATGGAATTTTTTATATTTTGACATTTATATTATAAGTTTTTCTTCAACTTTTAATGTGGCACATAAAATTTTGTATCTTATACGGATCGTAACTAATCATTATAGTACACATACAAAATTTTCTGTGCTAAAGAAAATGATCGTACACCAACAGCACCTATACACTTAGAAATATATAAGTCGTAGATAAAGTATAGTATACAACTCGCTATAATGTGTGCTCTTATTTCCTTCAATGATTACAATCTTCATTCTTGGTAATTAGTGAAATTTTAAAATTGAAGATGTTTTCGTTTGGCGGCGGTGCATCCACCATTGTTATGAACAAACACTAATCCTCTAGCAATGAATTAATTAATAAGAAATAAAATTAAATTTCCAACGTAGGTAAACAACATCGTATATTTGTTAGAAAGATCTAGAAATTCGTTTGTTATAATTACATTAACTGTTGAGTTGAATTAGTAAACAATCGTTGTTTAAAATTGAATCGTAATAAAGACAATTTCAAAGTGGTTGTTACATTTTAATAGCATTGTTTGTTGTTGTTGGAATTATTGAATTACAATTTATGGAATCTTAACGCTTCTTTAACAGATTTAAATGAAGGGTTCATTAACATTCAAAGATTCTATGCGGTTTAATTTAAATATTGGAGATGCAAAAGAACAAGTTTCAGAGGCGGCTCGTGTATAATATACGTATGGTATCAATGTGGCACCCTCTATAGTAACGTTGTTTTTTCATTTTCTTAGTCTTCTTCTTCTGTCGTTGTTTCTTTCTCGTCTGTTTTTCTTTGCATCTTTTTTCTCCTTTTTCTTCATTTCATGTTCCATAATAACGTTGTTTTTCCATCTTCTTTTTCTTCTTCTTCTTTTTCTTCTTTTCTTCTTCTGTCGTTGTTTCTTTCTCGTCTGTTTTCCTTTCCGTCTTTTTGTTCTCATTTTTCTTCATTTCGCGTTACATAGTTACGTTGTTTTTCCATCTTCTTTTTCTTCTTCTTCTTCGTTTTATGTCGTTGTTTCTTTCTCGACTGTTCTTCTTTCCATCTTTTTTCTCTTTCGTTTTCCTTCATTTCGCGTCTGTTCCATAATAACGTTGTTTTTCCATCTTCTTTTTCTTTTTCTTCGTTTTCTTGTTCTTATTCTTGTTCTTGTTCTTGTTCTTGTTCTTGTTCTTGTTCTTGTTCTTGTTCTTGTTCTTGTTCTTGTTCTTGTTCTTGTTCTTGTTCTTGTTCTTGTTCTTGTTCTTGTTCTTGTTCTTGTTCTTGTTCTTGTTCTTGTTCTTGTTCTTGTTCTTGTTCTTGTTCTTGTTCTTGTTCTTGTTCTTGTTCTTGTTCTTGTTCTTGTTCTTGTTCTTGTTCTTGTTCTTGTTCTTGTTCTTGTTCTTGTTCTTGTTCTTGTTCTTGTTCTTGTTCTTGTTCTTGTTCTTGTTCTTGTTCTTGTTCTTGTTCTTGTTCTTGTTCTTGTTCTTGTTCTTGTTCTTGTTCTTGTTCTTGTTCTTGTTCTTGTTCTTGTTCTTGTTCTTGTTCTTGTTCTTGTTCTTCTTTTTCTTCTTTTTCTTCTTTTTCTTCTTTTTCTTCTTTTTCTTCTTTTTCTTCTTTTTCTTCTTTTTCTTCTTTTTCTTCTTTTTCTTCTTCTTCTTCTTCTTCTTCTTTTTCTTCTTCTTCTTCTTCTTCTTCTTCTTCTTCTTCTTCTGTCGTTGTTTCTTTCTCGTCTGTTTTCCTTTCAGTCTTTTTGTTCTCCTTTTTCTTCATTTCGCGTTCCATAGTTACATTGTTTTTCCATCTTCTTTTTCTTTTTCTCCTTCTTCTTCGTCTTCTGTCGTTGTTTATTTCTCGTCTGTTCTTCTTTCCATCTGTCTTCTTTTTCTTTTTCCTTCATTTCGCATCTGTCCACCTTTTTCTGTTTTCCGGTCTCACCTGCCTCAGTCTTTCTTCTACCTCCCTCACTCCTTATTTGTGTCACCTTTTATTTCTCTCGTGTTTTTCTATTCTGTCTCTCTTTCTATTTCTTCAGTCTCTCTTATCTGCTAGGTCATCTTTCTATTACTTCTACCTTTTTCCTTCTTTCCTTCTTCCCTTCTCGCCTATTCCAGCTTTTGTCTTTTTTTCTTTATTTCTTTCTCCACTATCCGTTTTTTTGTTTATTGCGATTTTTTTTCTTTTGTGTCTTTCCATCTTTTTCAATTGTTTTTCCTTCTCGTTTGTCCTTCATTCTTCCTACTCTGTCCCTTCTCTCTCTCTCCCTCTCTCGCTCTCTCTCCTTCTCTAGCTTTCTCTTCTTTTCTGTGTTTTTTTCTGTTTCTTTAGTCTTTCTATCTTTTTTTGTACGGTCTTCTTTATGTCTCTTTTAGTTTTTTCCTCGTTTCCTTCTCGTCTGTCTTTCTTTAAGTCTTTTGTCCTTTTATCCTTATTGTTTTATCTCTTGTCTTTCTTTCTTTCTTACGATTTTTCTGTCTTTCGTGCCTTTCCATCTTGTTCCATTGTTCTTTTCTTTTCGCCTGTTTTACATTCTTTCTTCTTGATCCCTCTTTTTTTCTTTCTTTTTCTTTCTGGCACTCTCTTTATTTTTCTCCTATCTTTCTTTTTTGTTTTTCTTTCAATTTTCTTAGGCTTCTATCTTGTTAGCACGGTCTTTTGTCTGCCTCTTCTACTTTTTTCCTTCTTTCTTTCTCGCCTATCTTTCTTGCTGTCTTTTGTGACTTTTTTTCTTTATTTTCTTCTCTACTGTCTTTTTTGTTTATTATGATTTTTGTTTATTTCGTGTTTTTTCCATCTTGCTCCATTATTTTTTCTTCTCGCTTGTTTTTCATTCTTTCATATCGGTTGTTCCACTCTCTCACTCTCTTTCTCTGTGCCTGACTTTCTCTCTCTCACCTAACAGCCTTCTCTGTCCTTCTTTCTCTCTAGTATTTCTATCTTTTTCGCAGGTTTTTATTTCTATCTTTTCTACTTTTTTCCTTCTTTCACTCTCGCCTGTCATTCTTGCTGTCCTTTGAAGCTTTCTTTCTCTATTACGACTTTTCCCTCTCTCTTTCTAACTCTTTTTTTATTGCTTCTGCATGATGTCTTCTCTCTCCTCTCACTACCCTTAATCCATCTTTCTTTTTAGCTTCCTTTCTTTTTAGCTTCCTTTCTTCTCGCTTTGTTCTTTTGCCTTTCTTTCTTTCTTTCTTTCAGTTCTTCCTGATTTCCCATTGGTCTCTCTCTCCTCACCTCTGCTGATTTTCTGCCTTTTCCTCTATCTAATTTTGTCAGTTTCTCTTTCTTTTTATACAGTTTTTCTTTCTTTCTTTCCTTCTTTCTTTCTTTCTGTCTTTCTTTCTCTCTCTTCTTTTCTTCTTTCTTCTGCTCTCATTCTATGCTTCTTCCTTGACATTCTTTATTATTCTTTAGATTCATTTCTTCAATATTGCTAAAATTCAACTACTGTACCTTACGTTTTTATTTAATCAGACATTGTTCGTCTTGCATGTTAGTTTTAATAGTTTTCTATTAAAATGAAATTAGAATTTCCTAAGGTACTCTTATTTAATTTCCCACAAACTTTCTATGTTTTCACAAGGTTTATATTACAAGAAAACTAAAACTACTCACTACAAACTTGATAAGATAATGAAACAATTAAGACCATAAAACTTCAGTTTCAGATTATGAAACTTCAACTATACAACATTGAATTTATTCTATGTTTTGTTGTACCTAATGAAAGTGTAGTTTTTGACAAAAATCAAGAAAATTTTCTTAAACTGTAATTTTTTTTAATTTGCAATTAGTCGAATGATATCCCGTCGAAGTTTTATTAGAAACTAAACGTAAAAAAAAAACGTAGTAGTGATTCAGACAATCCAACATTCTTACAAATTAACTTTAGTTATAGTTGGATTAATTGGAAACTCTCGTGGGAACTTTAACATGTGCTTTACGTGTTGCGACTTATAGAAACAGTAAAGTCTACAATCTCTCCAATATTTACTCTTTTTCTACTCTTTCAAAAGTACAAATTTTGTTAAATTAAATATGAGTGTAGTCGTATTGAAATCATTCATGTATTGTCTCTATAAACAGGAGTTTATTAAAGCAAAGTCACTAGAGAGAGCTTCATGAAAACGATTATAAAAATTACATACGCGTATCTACACTTATGAGTCTCTTAACGCTTTAAAAATATTATCGCAACAAACAATGGATAATTTTTTATATGCTTTATGAGAAAGTAACATTTGTAAATATCATACAACGCTTAAAATGAATGAAGACGTAATTTGTAAAGTTAGACTTTTTTTGGCGCCTTTTCTTAAAGATGATGATAGTGAAATTTTAACAAGCAATAGAAATTTCGCACGCAATATAGCGACACTAATAAGTAGTTGCTATGGAAACGGGAAGAAATTATAATTTTCAAGGCCTGTTTGATTTTCCAGTTTAATGCTGTCTGTCAGGTGTGTGCAGTTTTTTTTTTAAAAAAATCTCATAAGAAGCAAACTTTAGAAAAAATACAAATTTTGGCCGCATTGGCGCTAGTTACTACCTTATGAAAAAAAATAGCTAATATCTCCATCTCTATCTTACTTATGACAGCTTAACCAAGCAGTACGAGTAAAATAGAGATATAATAATTAGTTATTTCTTTTTATTGGGTAGTAACTAGCGCCAATTCGGCAAGAATTGCATTTACTCAAAAGCAACAATTCAGAACAAATGGACATGTTAGTTAACGTTGAGCTGTAAACTCAAGCCGGCTATGATAATACGATTAACGTGTTTTGTCAAATATTGAGGATGAAATTTTAACTAGCAACAGAAGTTGCGCGCGCAATTTAACGTCACTAACATAATACGGTTGCTATAGAAACTAAGAAAAAGCGGGCATTTTGATTATTCACTTCTTGAAATGATCTGTTTGATTCATCTTAGAATAAAAATATATTTTCACGAATTAATTGCTTTGAATTTTAAGCACCTAGATTGATCTTTTTAATAAAAGGGATCGATTCTTAAATGAACTAATTGGTAGGTAATAATTTGTCGTTATTGTCTGATATTTTTAGCGAATTTTTTTAAAAAAAATTAGCTAATGACGAGATCCTCACTTTTGAATTTCCGAAAAATTTTTGCACAGAAGTTCGTTTTGGAACCTCAGGAACCCATATCCACCGTTCGTTAAAATTTTTATATATATATATATATATATATATATATATATATATATATATATATATATATATATATATATATATATATATTTATATATATATTTATATATATATTTATATATGTATATCCACGATAACTGCCGTAAAAATACACCAATCTTAATGAAACTTGGTACAAAAATCGGTCTTTGTGATAGCTTGGATGAGTTCGTTGGCCAGACTGGTAGGGCCAACACTTTTGGAATAAGAGCTGAAGAAATGTTAAAAAAAATCATTTTCAATAATAAATTTGCTTAGATTTTGATGAAAATTAAAATAACAGTAGAGCCGACCATTCTCTATGACCCAGAAAAAAAATCATCAAAATCGGTTCATTGGATCGCAAGAAAAATGCAAAAATCTCTTTTTTGAGTATAAGCAGTAAAATCACGTATCTAAGATGGCTATGTGTTCTGACAATTGATATTAGAAAAAAAATTGAATATCGCGGGGGGTAACTAATTTTGACAGTTAATATTAGACGCAAGGCCTGCTAGAGAATTTCGCTTGAAAAAATCAAGCAGGCCTTGATTAGACGTATTACGGGAAATGAATTTATTAGTTGATTCAATGTTATTAAAATATATTAATTGTCAGTATCATAAGAATGTTTTGCAATTAATATTTCAGTATGTAGATACATAAAAAATTCGCTATATAAGGTACTTGCTGCCTTTGGAGATCTTTTTTCTCTGAGAACGACGTCGAAATGGTTTTAAAATAAATTGGCAACAATCCAAATTAAAAAAAAAAATGCATTCTATTTAAGAGACAATTTTTAATTAAACTTACACTAAGAGGATTTTAATGAAAATAATTTAAATTAAAAACGTATCCAATTAAAAATAGTGGATGCGCTGAATAGCAATTAAAACAATAGAAATACTGCACTATTTGCGTTTTTATCTCAGAAAATTTCAGAATAACACAGAAAATTATGGTTTATCGTAATTTTCAAAGGATTTCGATTAGTTTAAATCCAAATAATGCCACCAATTTAACGCTAAAACTCAAATTTATCGATTCCATTTGTTAAATCATTATTTACGATAAATGATAGAAATTGATCTTTTTTTATGATTAGAAATATGAATAAGCTTGTCGAATAATTGAAGAATCAAATAACATCCAGCATCTTGTATAAACTAATATTTTATATTAATATGGGCCGATTTCTCAAACTTCAGTTAAGTCTAACGAAGAGTTAAAAACAATCGTTGCCATGATTATAAAAATTGTTTCTATGACTTATTTGTTCGTTAAAATTTAATAGACGTTAGTGAAATCGACCCTATATTATGAGTTATTAATTAACTGTTTTTCTTTCCCTCAAAAGAAACAGTTTATTTATCACAATAAATGAAAATAAATGTCGTTATTAGTGTTGCTTTCAGTTGTATTCTAAGCGGATTAGTAAGTATAAGGGATGGTTGACAGTAGAGACGAACCGTGTTTTCTTGGGAGAGAAATACAATCCCTAGAGATTTGAAGAAATGTAACATTGATATTTAATTCCGGTAGAAATCTGAATATCTTTAAAGCTTTCCTGGAAGTTGAAGTCACCTTTAATTCTTCCTTTAATTCTTTTTCCCCATACACTGACTATAATATCGGAATAATTGGAGAAGACACACTAAAAACACTAAAAGAGTAAGAAAAAAAAAATTACAAAAGGGGGTTCTAGTTTCAGTCGCCGATAGCCACAGTAGAAACGGAGAAAACAGTACAGGTTCTGATTATGATAGAATTACGGTCGCCGATAGACACAGCAGAATAGGAGAAAACGCATGTATTAACTTCGGTCGCTGACAGCCAGAGCAGAATCGGGGAATATTTTGTTCACTAATAGCCACGGCAGAAGAATAGCTCGGATTTCCAGGTCGCCACTAGCTACAGTTGGGGATGTTATAAAAAAGAGGACTAGGTGGAAAAGGTTGTTGGTAAGGTCAATCAGTCTGGCTTATATTGAGCGACTCATCGCTTTGGTTCTTCTAGGCCTTGCGCCTGCGTACTTTGGAACGATTGGTCGTTTCGAACAGTTCGTTATAAGTTGCTTTGTGAGTTTCACGTTAATGTACTGTGTAATGATATTTTGCCCGAAGTTACGCTGCCCAGAGAAATTTTAGGATATTATGTTTTTGGGAACAGATTCTTAACGGAGCAACGTATGGTACTCGAGCGCCATTCACTGAATACAGTGAGAAAAAAAAGACGACACAAACAGAAATACTATGTACAATTTATTTACACTATTTACAAAAATTAAATAAGAAAATAAACAGAACTTCTGATATTGGAGGACGGTTGATTACTGTCACCACCAGCCACAGCTGAATCTGTCGGTGTTACGGTACGGTGGATGGTTCCGGTCGCCCCTGCGTGGTACGGTGGATTATTTCGGATAGCCTATAACCACTGTCGGAAGCGATACAATACAATACAAGAGATTATTCCGGTTCGCCAAGAGCCACTGACGGAATAGGTAATACAATACAACGGATTATTCCCAGTCGCCAAAAGCCACTTCCGGAATCGGTAATGCAATACAATACAACGGACAATTCCGGGTCGCCAAGAGCCACTGCCGGAACCGGCAGACTAAAATAGAATATTTAAAAAAAATAGAGTATTATAATACATAGATTTTTTCGTTTTCACTATCTAGCTACTGATGACTTGTTACCTCACAAGATAATTAACGATTTTAGATTTTAACGTGAATAAAGTTTGATATTTGCTAGATTGTAGCGTCATACACAGATGAAATAAATCCGTTTATTTGAGAGTAGGTAATTGGAAAAGTTTCTTGTATTGTATTTTGGAATTGGACGTGCAAAAAAGTCAATTTCCACACTCTATAATATACAGTTGCAATATGTATGTTTAATATAGATAATGTTCTAATTCCATACAACTCACCAAAGTTTAGGTATTATAGTTTGAATTTATATCGTCTTAATGTTGTCATTAATGATAATATAGAATGTAAATTCTCTGTATTTCTAATGTAATTAAACCGACTGTATTCAGCTTGATTCCGACAGTTTCACGATAGAATTCTAATGTTCACCTCATTGTTTTACTATAACAATGTAATCATTCAGACAACACAACAAATTATTATTTACATTAATCAGTAATAAGGTGTTTGTTTAAAATTATGAAAATATACGAGAATATAACGAGATTTTCACAATAATTAATGCCTTAAGGGTATTGTGTCGTGTAGGGTTTCAAATCGCACATATATTCAATTAAAAAAATTTTTTAGGT
Source organism: Mylabris sibirica (assembly GCA_039776855.1). Lineage (NCBI taxonomy): Eukaryota > Metazoa > Arthropoda > Insecta > Coleoptera > Meloidae > Mylabris > Mylabris sibirica. The sequence continues at coordinate 10,765,248 of CM077842.1, read as the reverse complement.
TTCTTTGTAATAGCCTTAATTGGCATGAAGTTTGTATATAAAATCACATAACTTGAGAACCGCTTAAGATACGATAATTGGGTAAACTGTATTCGAGTCCAAATTTCAAATTACATGTGCGTACATGAGAATTTTTTTGAAAAATTGTCAGATTTCTCTGATATTTTGAAGATTTTAAAAAATTATTTCTTTTACAATTTTCTGAAAATTACAGCAATTTTTTCGAAAAGATCATCTTGTCCCCTCATGTAAATTGAAATTTGGAATTGAATACACTTTATCCCACTATTGTACCTTAAGCCGTTCTCAAGTTATGTGATTTTATATAAGCTTCCCTGTACCGATCGAGAGCCAATTTAATTTTATTAACACTTTTACGAATATACACTTCACAATACCCTTAAACTCTTCAAATCTGAGCTAGTGATATTGATGAAACTGTCAATTTCCATCTTCTACCACTCAAGATTGATTATCGACGATTACTTCAGATAGATGAAAAATAAATGCCATGAAATTGATACACAATACAGTAGTGTTTCTTTGCTGAAATCCATATAGAAATATATATGGAAAAAAAATAAAATGGGATGAGATCTTTCCTATTTTCAGAAATTCAACAATGTGAGATTGAAAAAAAATCTCATCTCTTTCACTCCAATTCCCACGGAATCTTATCAGTGTGTGGTAGAAAGTTTTCAGTACTGTAACTCAACATCATCGGATCAATCAAACTGAAACCAATTTCCATAAAGTTCATCAACATTGACAGTTGATGGAGAATATCTGTTCAAAAAATTCAATTATTGAAGCTATTTTGTAATAATTTTTTTTTGATGTCTTTCAGATGAAAGTCTGAAAAATTATGAAAAATCAACAAGAGTCGTTGTGTTATTGCGACTTTACCTCTTAAAGCCAATTGTTGTACTTTTCTCATTAGCATTCACATTATCCACGTCTATTGTATAGTTTTACAAGTCTGAAAAGTTTATAAAAGTACTCTAAATAATTACAAGAACAATGGAAATTTTTGTATTGATAACACTAATGACTAAAAATTAATCAATTTTATCCTGAATTGGCATTATTTAAAGAGAAAAATCTATTTATTGATAATATCTAGATATAACACCAAATAATCCGATAGTTTATTACAATACAGGGCGAAATTGAATTGCCATTCAACCATGAGTAAGGTCCGTAAGAAAGAAAGAAAGAAAGAAAGAAAGAAACAAAGCAAGAAAGATAGAAAGAAAGAAAGAAAAAATGTAAGAAAGAAAGAAAGGAAGAAAGAAAAAAGAAAGAAGGAAAGAAAGAAAGAAAGAAAGAAGGAAAAAAACGCACGGCGGAAAGATATGCGAGACAGAAAGAAGGGAAAGAGGCGAAGAAGAAAGATAGGAGAGAAGCAGGAGCAAAAGGCAGGAGAAATAAACAAAAATAAACGACGAAGAAAAAAAGAAAGAAAAAAAGACAGAAGGAAAGAAAGGAAGAAAAAAAGAAAGAAGGAAAGAAATGAGGAAAGAAAGAGAGAAAGAAAGAAAGAAGACTGAGCTGATCTGATAATAATTAAGAAGCGAATTTTCAGGCAAAATTCTAAGCAGGGGTGTCACAATTTGAACTATATGAAAGTCGAGCGGCACACACAAAAGTGGCACATTTGCAATGAATTTTTTTAGACGCTCACTATATTAGTCTTAAACCCATCTTGCTGACAACTTTCGGGAACTAAACTTATCCGATAGATGACTCTCATCTTCTATTGTTTCTTGGCTACTTGCGAATCTTTTGTGCTACTCATAAGCTTGAGCTCTAAAAAGCGTTATTTCAGCATACTGTGCAATAAATCGATGTTAAATTTTGGTAGGTCTTACACCCTTTTAAAAATTAAATTTTAATAATAATGCCTTACTCAGATATGATCTTAGCGGCCAAGAAGCTGTGACAAATCAGATCGCTCGATTACCGTTTTACAGTCATTTTTCTCTTCGTACTAAAGCAGCACGTTTATATTTAGTGGCACTCAAATATCCGCGGTTAGAGAAGAAAGTATTAGTTGTCAATATTCAGCTGTGGCTTTGTGGCGACTGGAACCGCCTGTACTCTTTATACACCGCGGTGACTCTGAGGCGACCGGAAGCATTTGTCTTGTCAACATTCAGCTGTGGCTCTGTGGCGACCAGAACAGTTTCAACGGTCTACATTCCACAGTGGCTTTTAGGCGACTGCAACTGTTTGTATTTTCTAAAAAAAAAAATGTAGACATCGGATTTTTTATAATTTTTACCGCAATTTATTTTATTTTTTTATCGGACTTTTGTATGACCCTCAAACATCCGCAAATAGTTTCAGCTAATCCTTGGATAAAGTTCTGGTTGTGGCAGCCAAGGCAAATCTTACTCGCATATCAACCTCCTTGTGGTGGGGGCTGGGTATGCCTTACGCGACGTTTTGGTCTAGTCGCGTTGGATCTAACTAACTGACAGCGAGGGTTTGTTCACCAGCGAGATAGTGTCTTGTGTTCTTTGTCTTCTGAGCGACCAGCTCCGTTCTGCGCATGCGTCAAAGCTACTGTCATTTCAAGAATTGCTAAGCATGCGCAGTACGGACGATTCTGTCTCTGAGAAGAGAGAGAGAGAGAGAGAGAGAGAGAGAATAGATATAGGCGACGCCTTAATATATCTGGAGGCAATTCTATTTCACCCTGTATATGCGAAATATTTTCTATATCTACCATCGCCGGGGAGAAAATAACACAATACTTTATCTGTAAAGCTATAAAGTTTATAGAAACGATGCGGATTTTATTTGGTTTCACAATAATAGAACGATTTGTGAGCAATATTAATAAAAAAGCGTATTAGTCGATTGTGATTTATCCGTGCTTATACGATGTAAAATTTTTATTTTACATACAGACCGAGATTTGTAACAAGATTGAAAGTAATACAAATACTATCAATAGTTGTAAAAACTGAGCTTTACGCAAAAAGTACACGACTATTTCGATTTTTATCGAATCCACTTATATCGTTATAGTGTTTCCATGTCAACGGAGATGTTGAAGATTAAACGATTATCGATAACTTTAAGATTGCGTCTGGATTAGTTTTATTTTTTATTACAAACGACCCCTACTAACTTTATTCTTGTTTTTCTTTTTCTCTCTTCCCCTAAACAAACAAAGAAGTTACTTTCAATCTTTAGTTTGAAGAATAGCTCGCGATTCGCCCGGCGCATCCACCAAATTTACACACGGATAAGTTTCACGCGCTATTTTTTTCCTACAAGTGAAAAAACAAGCTGGTAATTGCGCTTACAATCCCGATACGTTTTCACATAATTAACCATAATGTTATCGGTAATTTGTCGGAATTAGCACGGCAAAGTAGGCTCGACTATGCTTCTTGTGCAAGCAAGGAGAAGAAATTTATGGTTTGTGTCGGGAAGATTTATTTTCGACTAGAAGAAAAATGTATTTTTTTCTTATACAGGTTTTTTTTTTGAAACAACATTTTTTTCATCGTCTACATTAATTCAATTAATTGTGTTGTCTGGAATTTTCTATAAATCTACTCACAATTCGGATATATGCATGAGCAACAGGGGCGTCTCTAGAATTTTGACCGCGCATTTGCAAGAGGCTTCTAATTAGAAAAAGAACACAATATTATAAGATTCGGCTTTGGTTTCATCCAGTTTCGGAAAAAATCTAGTTTCGGTCATAGTTTCGGTTTCGGCCAAAGATCAACCATAATTCAGTGTTCGTGCATCGTCGTGCTTCATTCGGATGAGTTCGTGTCTCGTGATTGAGTTGAGTTGAGGTTATGTTTGTTTTCTTACATATTTTAATTGTTGCTTTTTTTTTTATTTAACACGAATCATGATTTCAGTATACAATAGAAATTTTAGCATGTCTAAAGTTTCAATTTCGTTTTGGGCTGTAAATTCTGTGTCGGTCAGACACTAATTATTTATAGACCTAAATAGTAGAAAATAATGTTAATTTTGACCACCTCAAAGACTTGCTCGTCCCTATTTCTTGCACACCTTACCCACCTTATCAGAACGCCTCTGATAATCAATAAGCATCATCGAAATTATAAATTTCGTACAAATTGAGCGTTAAAAGCTCAACTAATTAGAATGTCTTTCGATCTTTAATCATCTTTACAAAATCATTGAGACAATTAGAAAAGCATCTTTACAGTTTTCAAGAATTTATGGACAGTTTTACTATTTTAGCTACCGTAAATTTACAATTCGTGATGCTTAAGACGAGAGAATGCTTTCTACCGTAGATCGATGAGTCTTTCACGTGAATTAAAACATTGTTGTTTAAAACACAATTATTTTTCACTCTAGTTAACTCGTTTGCGAAGCTTACAAATAAAATAATTCACCATAATCTTAAAATTTTGTAAAGGCTTAACGTTTAATTAATATATCAATATAGGAAGAAAGTAAGTTTTATAAGAACACTAATTTAAAAATTATTTTGAACCTTTATTGAAATGTTAAGGGCGCAGGCTATTTAAGAAGAGACAGTTATCGATCACTATAAATGGAGACGCATGGGAGCCTCTCTAACTGAATAAAATCGTAATGAATTTTTCTAATTTTATTCCATATAGAGTCGACTCAAGCAGGCAATTACTGATACGATAGGGATTTCTAATCTATTGTGGCCGAGTTGGTTGTGGACCGTATTTGCAAATTTTTTTGAGATAATGTCTAGAAATAATGATAATCTCTTTGTATCTTCTAGGCACTATCTCCATTTATGGTCCCATTTGATTTGTACATAGAAAGAGAGAAAGGCAGTGTAAAATCACAGAATCTTTAGAGATAATCTTCAGGAATGATGATAATCTCTTTGTATCTTCTAGGCAATATCTCCATTCATTATCTCATTTGATTTGTACATACATAGAAAGAGAGAAAGGCAATGTAAAATCACAGATTCTTTAGAGATAATCTCTAGGAATGATGATAATCTCTTTGTATCTGGTAGGCACTATCTCCATTTATTATCCCATTTGATTTGTACATAGAAAGAGAGAAAGGCAATGTAAAATCGGTTCCACAAAAAACTGAACGACTCTTGAACGTCAAATATCACGTGTTTCGGTTCGTGTGAGTCAGACTATTTCTCTTGTGTGAGTGAGTCTTCATAACAAATTTATAAGCTCACTATATTAACAGAAAATGTCACCGGTAACCATACCCCCTTCTTCTGATTGATTATCTCTCTTTACAAATACTGACAAGTTCTATTCAAAAGTCTGTTTTACACTACTCCACAAAAGTGGTCACTTTTTTGTGAAACTGATTTTACAACTGTTGCCATCAAGATAAGTGAAAAAAATAGTTGCGCACTAAGTTCTGCGACGGTTCAATTGTTAGATACAATGCGAATGTATAGTGTGAGATATACCGTAGTGGTCTTCTCAATAGATACATGATAGAAACATTAGTCCCGCCCATGTCCCTTCTTTGTCAAATCACATGTTTCATGAATAGCAGACAGAGATACTAAATCCACACAAAACACATCTGGTTATTGTTACAGACAGAAATATCAAATTCATAACACACATCTGGTTATTGTTATTTTTTAAAATAGAAAGTATTGAAGGTTGCTTTGTTTGGTCAAAGGACTAAGAGTGGGGGATAATAGCCGTCATCATTTTTAATTTCTGGACCACCTACTTTCTCTCTGCCTCTTTCTAACTAATATGTAAGTAGTATAAATGGGTGGGACCAATATTTCTGCCATGTATCTATTGAGAATACCACTACGGTATAACTCTTTTCTTAGAGATAATGTTCGTGTCTCACTTGAGGATAATCTCCAATTTCTGAAAAATCAGTAAATACAACCCTGTTACATTGTAGAAAAATGAATGTAACGATCAGTGTTACAGCAATAAATCAATGCATTTCCCAAATGGGTAATTTATCGTTAAAGTGCACTACTTGCAGCCGTGTTGTCATGTTGCAATTTGTCAAGAATTGTAACTGTTTGTCAATTGATGTTGAATCGAAGTCTCTTTGAATCGAATTTTTGATAAGACACCGATATACAGGGTTGCTGTTGTAAATATAACATTATTTTACGAAAAGTAGGACCACGTAGCTCATTGTAAAATGGGTAAAATCAAATTTAAGTTTCTAATATGCAGTAAGGTTCATGAGCTCTGTGCACCCGTCAAAGGTGTTAAAGTACTGAAAAACTTTCGTAACACTTGGATTTTTGAAATTAGTCCTTTACGCTCTATAGAAATTAAAAAGTTCCGGTCCAAGATTGACTGTAAAACATTGAAACGCAAAAATCCTTCGCCTCCCTGTGTCTGTCACTGTTCTATGCCGTTAGTTTAGTATCAACTTCTAAACCAGTGTTTCTCAACAGCCGGTCCAAGAATTGATATGGACTGAAAAGGAAGAAAAACCAACAATTTTACGAGGATCCTCGAGTCATTTCAAGTCATTTTACGTGTACAGCTGACTGATGAAAATTCCTACATTGCCAATTGTTGAAACTATTCAATGTTTATTTATTTAACGAAAAATACTTGTAATGCGTGACTGTAACAATAAACAATTACCTACAAATGTTTATTTTCTATATTATTACATTAAAGTAGAGTAATTAGAAAAACAAAACAAAAGAATAACTAATTCAACTAGTGCATTTCAATTTTTACACGATCGATATCCGAGAAGAATGTTTCTCTATAGTGGCTGAAAACGAATAAAAAAAACACAATGTTACAAGGATCCTCGAGTCATTTCAAGTCATTTTACGTGTACAGCTGACTGGTGAAATATCCAACATTGCCAAAAAATCGTTTTTTCACTAACTTCCAAATGAGCTACAAGGTTCTAATTTTGCTGAAATGTTCTCTAAGGATCACCCTAATAATTCTTAGAGTATTATTTGGTATATTTACAGTAACAACCCTGTAGAATCAAAGGTATACTTCTACTTAAGTTTGCTATAAAGTTTTAATAATTGCTAAAACGAAACTCTCGTTATACTTTTGTTGAAAATCGTTTCCAAATGCCAGTTAATAAATCATAAGACTTTTCATTTAACCACTCCTTGGAAGCTTTTAAAATATATCCCTTTTATTCTTTTATTGTATCAGTATAGTTATAATCCTTTCAGAGTGGAGTTGAATAAAAGAACGGTCGATATCTATGGACTTGAGGTGAATATTTGATAAGCACAGTCTATTTACAAATTCACTAAATATAGGTAGATTCATAAATATTTACTGAAATTGTACTTATATTATAGACAAATAAAGGATAATTTTTCATATCATTATCGATTTTAGTGAGACACTATTATCATAAATGTAGAATATGGAGACAATGATCTTCTATTGGAAAATCTCCAAATAACGTTCTAAAAATTTATTTATTTTCAATTTTTAAAGGAACTTTACACAATTTCAGTTATAGATTGTTATCATCAGAGCTAGAAATTTCACTCCCTATAGAGAGTGATGACATCACCGCCTTATACTATTAGAAAAGTAAGCGGGACGTTTCATTTAATGTCTTAGCGCTTGTGATAATATACAGGCTGTTCAATCTAAATATGGTTGCTTCTATGAAACTCCTATTAGTCGACGAGCGATTCAAAAAGTATCTAAAGGATTTGTAGGAGGACCCCTAGAGAACATTTTAGCAAAATTAGAATTTCGTAGCTCATTTCAAAGTTGGTTAAAAAACGATCGTTTTGGACATTTTCGTAATTTTCAAAAACGAGCTAAACATGCAAAACGACTAAGAATGACTCGGAGTCCTTAAAAAAATTGATTCTTCTCGTTTTTCTCGTTTTAATATTTATAGCTGTTCCAGAATAAAATGGAGAAAAACGGAAAAAATCAAATTCGTAAGAATCCTAGAGTCATTCCAAGTCAATTTGCGTTTTTGAAAATTGCTACATCGTTAGAAACGAGCAATTTTTGACCAACTTCCAAATAAGCTACGAGGTTCTAATTTTGCTGAAATATTCTCTAAGGACCCTCCTACAAAATCTTGAAATATTTTTGGAATCGCTTTTCGACTAATAGGAGTTTCATAGAATCAACACCCCGTATCCAACTTCAGCATGATCACGTGACGACACAACAAAAACTCCATTGTAGTCAATTTAAAGATATCCACTTGCGGGGAACATAGAACAGTGAAGACATAACTTGCATTTGCCGCACGACAATCGCACTTAATCTAAGGGTGCATTTACTGGCCGCTCTTTAGTAATTAAAATTGAAAATATTTTCCACCCGGCGCATCCACCAAATTTGTATGATTTTTCAAGTATCTCGATATGAATTGGTAAATAGCCAAAGAAATACGAAGAAAATGTGAAAAATAAGAAAATAATCGTAGAATAAACGATTAAATTTAACGACTCGATTGCAGTTTGTGTGCAGTGAGCATTTGGAATTCTATTTTAAACTTTTGATAAATCAAAGTAAATGTGTATAATATCCGATTTAATATCGTAAGCTTCTTTGAAATTTTGTTTATTATAAACTTAATAGTAAATATGATAAAAGAAGATTGAAATATTGATGAAGAATTAAGTTTTAATTAAGTGGAGAAGATGGTGTGGTGAATGTTCTCTAACAAGTATGCTCTTGTCATTGATTGAGTAAAATCAAGATTTTACATGCTCCATTAGCTTTAACGTTAACTTAATAGGTAATTTTATATACTCGATACTATAATACCACTTTTGTGATAAATGATAACATAAAGGCAACTAAACGCTGTTTGAGTGACAATAATAATATCGACAGAAGGAGCTTTAATAAGCTTATAAAAATCGAAAGTTTTGAAAATTCATCAAAAATTCTACATCATATCTCGTTATCATTGCATCTTTTCTACAAATTACACGTAAACAACTTATTTTATAAGAATAAATTGTAAAAACTATTCTGTTGAAGAGTTTTTAATTAAAAATTTAAATTAAAATAGACTGACAATTTAATTACAGGCTCACCACAAATTTCGTGTCAAGATCAGTAGAGTAAAACCACATATTTAAACATTTCCATGTCCACAAAATGGTATAAATTTTGAAAATAAGCAATATTAAAATACAGGGTGTTTGATCTAAGTATGGTTAGTTCTAAGAAACTCCTATTAGTCGACACAAGCGATTCCAAAAATATTTTGAGAATTTGTAGAAGAGTCACTAGGGAACCTTCTAGCAAAATTAGAATCTCGTAGCTTATTTCAAAGTTAGCCAAAAAACGATCGTTTTGGACAATGTCGCAATTTTTAAAAAAAAAAGAAAACACACAGAACGCCTGAAAATGACTCAGAGACCTTCCCAACATTGATTTTTGTCGTTTTTCTCCATTGTATTCCAGAGAAAATACAAAATATTTCCACCTGTTCCAGAATAAAATGGAGAAAAACGAAAAAAAAAAAATCAATTTTGGGAGGATCCTTAAGTCATTCTAAATTGTTTTGAAAATCACTACATCGTTAGAAATGAGCGTTTTTTGACCAACTTTCAAATGAGCTACGAGGCTCTAATTTTGCTGACATGTTCTTTAAGGCCCGTCCAACAAATCCTTAAAATATTTTTCAAATCTCTCATCGTATATGGTAAATATTTGATATAAATCGTAATAGAACGGTTCGATCTTCTTGAAAATTATCTTCCACAATACAGTTCAAATTCAATAAATTCATTGAGTAGAGAATCATTTAAATAGACAACAAATCTATTGTGTTTTGTAGATTATAAGGAACAATACGTGTACTATTCTTATTGTATAAAAGACACGCAATAGAATCATTTGAAAGAGAACTATTAGAAAACACAATAATAAATCGGATAATGTTAAAAATAATTGAGTAATTTTTAAAACTTAGAGAACCGTAACGTTCTAAATCACCATTGAAGCTCCTTTACATTGTCCAAGATTTGTATCCAATTTTTCTATTCGATTTTATATCCGAATTCATCTCGAATCATCTTTACATTATTCTATTCTGAAAAAAATGGGATGAAATATCTCGGATATAACGGCTCAGCATAAAAAAATCGGATGTAAAGTCGGATAATGTAAAGGGGCAGTCTCGCCCGTAAAGCGAAACCGTCTCTCAGTTATAATCTGTGAAATATTTAAGCTGTCATCATAACTAACAGTATGATCAGCTGATCGTTATCGACAAATTTTTATTGGTTCCGTTATTATAAGCTCTAACGGAAAACTGATACGTTATAAACTTTCCGTTATACTAATAAGGTCTAGATTTAATACCGTATGGGGCAATTTTATATCTAAAAATATCGAAACCAATTAATAACTGCCGATATAAACCATGTGATTTCATGCACACTTAAAACAATACGGCGGATACTGATCAGCTGACCGTATTGTTAATAACGTTAACCTCAATTCAAAATAATCAACTGTCACTTGCTATTATTCTAACAGCTTAAGTCTTTTACGTAAAGTAAGAAAGTCCTTCCTCTATAATTTGTACCGTATAGTTTAAGACTATAACATAGCGTATCGTTATACAATAGAGTGTTTTCGCTCATCACCGTTACGTTATAAACTATCCATTAGAGCTTGTAAGATATAAAATCATATCGTATAAAATGTATTTTTACGATATTTTCAGAAATTATGGAATCAATGAAAAATTGTCGGTATAAATCACATGACTCCGAGCATATATGAATCAATCAATATGGTGGAAACCGATCAGCTGATCATACTGTTAGTAGCGATGATCTCAATGTATGGCACTTATTATAAACTCTCCGTTAAATATTGTAAGACATGAAATAATAACGTATAACCTGCACTCTTACGATATAACGGAACCAATAAGAAATTGTCACGTGACTTTACGCACACGTGAGTCAATATGGCCGATATTGATCAGCTGATCATAATGTTAGTAGCAGTGATCTTAAAAAAAAAGTGTCACTTGTTATTATAACAGCTTAAATCTTTTACGTTAAGCGAAAACGTTTTCACGTTATAATCTGAATCATACCGTTTAAGACTATAACGTAGCGTATTGTTATACACTATAAACTTTCAAATAATTACGTATAAAGTGAATTTTTAGAAATAACAGAACCAATAGAAACTTGTCGGTATAAGCCACGTGACTTAACACCGACATGAATCAATATGGCGTATACTGATCAGCTGATCGTACTGTAAGTAGCGGTCATCTCAATATATACTACTTTTCATTATGATAGCTTAAATCTTTAACGTAAAGCGAAAACGTCTTTATACGTTATAAATCGGTATCGTACCGTTTAAGACTATAGCATAACGTATCGGTAACGGTCAAAAACTCTTCATTGACATCACTGCTTCTACCTATCCTATGTGTAAGATCTCTCTAGAGAATTAAATGTTTGTTAGTTGCGCTTATAACACTACAATCATTCAACGTAGTTTATAAAATAAGAGAGAGCCGTTACGTACAATAAACAAACGGTCTACTGTACCTTTAACAAACTCAGTATGTGGGTTGAAGTTGCGGTTGTAATAAAAACGGGAGTCGGGTACACACATAGCGTGCGCTGACGATAGTCGCGCGATAATCTAAAGCAGGTTTATAGACCTAAGCTGAGTTATTTATAAAAAAAAATTAGCTTGTAAATCCCAATTATTGCTGGAACTTTATTTCCTTCAACTGATTTCCCTCAAGCAGTCAAGTATTAATAAATAAATGATTGTGAATCCAATTAAAAACAGAATTTTAATACTTGTAACGGTGGAGTTTTATGTAAATTTTGTATTAATTGACTTGAAGCGGCAGTTAAATTGCCAGTTACGAAATGATTTTGACAATTTAGAGTTGTATAGAATGTTAAAATTTTGCTTTTTAAAGAATTAATAAGAATTGTTTCTACTTTTCAATGATTCATAGATCAATTCTGTTAAAGACTCAAATTTCAATCTCAACATTTTAATTATTCCGATTCTTTCTCTATCTTATTCTTTATACATTAAACCATCTTCAATGATTGTTTCGATGATAAATTTCAATCTATTTCAAACAATTCTCTACCACATTTAAAATTAATTAAAACGGAAATAATTGAAATGCATTGAGATAATTAGATATCGTATAATTTATAATAACTGCCGTCCATTGTTATAATTTTGATTAATTTTGTATAATTTTCATTTATTAATATTCGGGTAGTTTTCGATGATTATACCCGTCAACATAAATTGAATATTTCCTAATTGATTTTAGGTGTTTATTTTTTAATTTGTGTATATCGAGTTGAATCGACAACAAAGAATTATTTTAAATTACAACTGACTGTAATTACTTTGTAAACACTTGTGTTTGATAAATTACTGGAATTTGTACAATTAAAATTCTAGTGGTGACATTGTCACAGTGATGAAGACATTAACACGTCCACTATAATAGCTTTTACGCATTAAATTCCAGCTGAATCGATGTTTTTAACGATACTTTACAGGAAAATGTAGTCTCAACGAACAGCAGGAGTGGCTCAACTATAAGCACTGTAAAACTGTAAGCCTTGTTTGAAAATTGATCGAATAATACAGGGTGACCTATAAGAATCGCACAAATTCTTAAGGGAAGATAGAGAATGAATTTCTAAGATGAAAAGTCCCATATTATTTTTTCACCTGACGCACAGGTAATTGGTTATTAATTAAATTAATCAGCCAATCAGGTTCTCGCTATAGCGACAAAAAGAGAGAAGGAAAGCAGGCTGGCGTGGTAATCATTCAAACTAATGGCGCATCTGATTGGCTACTTAATTTAATTAATAACTAATTACCTGTGCGTCAGGTGAAAATATGGTATTGGACTTTTCATCATAGAAATTCATCCTCTATCTGCCCCTAAGAGATTGTGTGAGACTTGCGGGTCACCCTGTATACACTGTAATGATTAGGCTTCTCCTACTTTTTCTCCCTTTTTTTTTAATCTCCTGCTTTTTTTCTTTATATTTTGTATCTGTCTTTTTCCATTTAACTCTGCAATAGCGGATCGTGATATAAATTAGCTAAGGTGCTACTTGATTGAGAGAAAAAGACACATGAAAAAAATAGAAAATAAAAAATGACAGAAGTATGTAAACAGATGGCAGGGGAAAACGAAAGAAAGATAGAAATGTAAAAAAGAAGCGAAAAGGAAAGACAGGGAAGAACGGTATACAAGAAATAAAGGACAGATAGAAGATCAGGAAAAAAGACAAAAATAAGAGAGAAGAAATAAAGGAGATAAAGATAGAAACACAGAAAAGAAAGACAAATTAGAATGAAAGAAAAGCAAATGATATAAAGATACGAAGAATGAGAGGAAGAGAGACAGGAAGGTAAGGAGAAGAGTTAAAAGAGAAAAAAAGACAAGAAAAGTAAACTAAGAGAGAAAAAAGAAACTAATCATTACAGTGTTTTTTTTTCTTCTATTTCTCTTTTTCTCGTTTTCCCAGGTCTTCCTTTTCTTTTGTCTCTTTCTCTCTTGTTGCCCATTTTTGCTTCTTTTCTCCACAGCATCTTTTCTTATTTCTCTGTCTTTCTTTCTTTCTCTCATGCTTTACTTTGCTTCCGTTGTGCCTTTTTTTCTATCTCTTTCTCTGTATTTTATTCTATTTCTTTCCTTGTATTTCTTCTTTTTTCTCTTTCTTCTATGCAGTGGCGGATCGTGACTTAAATTAGTGAAGGTGCAGACTCATGCGTAGAACATCATCGAAAAAGAAAGAAAATTAGGGAAGAATAAAGGAAAGATAGAGACATGAGAACAAAATAGAAAAACGAGGGAAAACAGAAATTGGAGAACGATAAGTAGGGGAGAATGAAAGAGAGACAGGCGAGAAGAACGAAAGAAATAAATCAATAAGTAAAGAGAGAGAGAAAAGAAAGGCAGGAAACAACGAAATACAGAAAGGCAGGAGAGAAAGATGGATTGTTAGAAAAGAAAGATAGACAGAAAAGAAAAAGAAAAAGACAGAAACGTAAAAAGAAAAGGAAAAAAAGCAGGGATGTAGGGAAAAGAATACAAAAAATAAAGGAAAGAAGACAGGAAAGTAAGAAAGAGAGTCAGAAGAGAGAACCGCCGCACAGGAACCGCCTCTGCTCCTGTGCTTCTTTCTTTCTCTTCTATTTCTCATTTCTTCGTTCTCCCAAGTCTTTGTTTCCTTCTTACTTTTTGTCATTCTCTCTTACCGTTCTTGTTTCTTCTTTTCTCTATTGCATCTTTTCCTATTTCTCTTTATTTCTTTCTCTCTTTCTTTACTTTCCTTCTGTTGTATCTTTTTCTGCCTCTTCACCTGTATTTTTTCTTTCTCTTCCTGTATTCTTTCTTTCTTCTTTCTCCAATGCAGTGGCAGATCATGACTTAAATTAGTAAAGGTGCAGATTCATGTTTACAACAACATCAAGAAAAGAAGAAAAGTAGGAGAGAATGAGGAAAAAAAGACATAAGAATAAAATAGAAAAACAGAAAAATAAACAGGAACAGGAGAATAATAAGTAGGGGAGAAAAAAAGAGAGACAAGAGAGAATAAAATAAAATAAATGAACAAGTAAAGGAAGAGAAAAGAAAGTCAGCAAACAACGAAAGACAGAAAGGCTGGAGAGAAAGATGGATGGGTAGCAAAGAAAGACAGACAGAAAAGAAAGAGAAAAAGATAGAAACACAGAGAAGAGAGGGAAAGATAAAAAAGAAAACAAAAGCAAGAGATGAAGAAAAAGAGATACGAAAAATTAAAGGAAAGAAGACAGAAATATAAGAAAGAGAGTCAGGAGAGAGAAAGACAAGGAAATAAAAATAAAACAGAAAGAAGGAACTGAACATTATTTTATTGACAAATTCTGAGTCAAAACAGTGAGTGTTGCAGTTACGCAGTCTTTATACACGAGTCGTTCCTGCTCTTATGTCTTATGTCTCTTTTTCGTATTCCTCTTCCATTCTCTTTCTCTCTTATCACGCTTTCTTTCTTCTTTTTTCAGGTTTGTCTTTCTCATCTCTCCTCCATGTGTCTTTCTCTTCTATCTTTTTCCTTCCTTGTTTTTTGTCCTTGTTTCTCCCCCTGCCTTTTCTATCTTTTTTCTCTATCCTGTCCTTCTCTCTCTTCTTCTTCTTCTTCCTCATCCTCCTGCTTTCTATCCTTCTCTTCGATTTTATCTTCTTGATTTCTTTCTTGATAACGTTCTACGCATATAGCTGAATGAGAGCAGTACTACCCGTCTATAAATTCATCTCACGAGCCGCTACTGACGAACTGAATGGTAACTACTCTAAGTAAAAATTGATAGTAATTGATTGTTTAATTGTAAAACTACAAAATATTGAAGCTTTTATGTTATGAGAAATAATATTCTATGTTGAAATTGAACATGATATCTATCAATATTTTGCTTGCACAAATTAAACCAAATAGTGGGATTCATTTTACCGAAAATTAGTCAACTATACTAATTATTATCTGTCAGTTAGTGATATTTCTATTTATATATGTCGGGTACAGAATTATTTAGAATTGTAACAAGACTAGTTCACTCACATAATCAATAATATAGAGTTATTTCTATTATTGGACCAAATTCAAAGAATGTACTATTTAAACACAGAATTGATAGCTTTTAGAGTTAATTTCAATCATTGTATCGACTAGTTTTAATCAACAATCTGAAATCTGAAGGGAAATCTCATCTATTTCGTCATTATTGGCCTTAACGAATGTACAGTGGCGATTAAAGAAAAGAGACCACCTCTTGTGCTGCTGTGTAAAACAGGCTTTTGAGAGTGGTCATCACAATGTAACAAAATCTTAACAGGTTTGAATTTGGGTAGGCTTTTAGAGTTATTGTCAATCACTCTATAAACTAGTTTTAATCAACAATCTGAAATCTGAAGAGAAATCTCATTTATTTCGTCATTATTCGCCTTATCGAAATGTACAGTGGTGAATTAGAAAAAGAGACCACCTCTTGTGCGGCTGTGTAAAACAGGTTTTTGAGGGCGGTCATCACAATGTAACTAAATGTTAAAAGGTTTGAATTTGAGTAGAAATATATTCAATTAGAAGAAAGGGGTGGAGTTACTGTTGCCATTTTGGGTATTTACCTGAATAGAAAAATACTTTTTACATATATATATATGCTATGGCTGAAACTTGCTCTAACACCTCCTACCTACCCACCTTCTTATCCTCACGAGAGAAACAAGCTGAGTCATAATAATGAAAATATGTGAAATTCTCGCTCAAGACTCAGTCTCCTTTTTTTAGTCGCCACTGTAGTACATTGGAGATAAAATTAGTTTTGTTTTTCGGTTGTCAATTTTCGAAGATTAAGATAACTTGATAAAAAAAAAAGTAAATGAGTCAGAAAAAGTCAAAAAATTGAATAACAGAAACCGATATTCTGTGTATCTAATCGACAATGTTGGGTAGTCCTTCAAATTTTATTACATCTTTTCTTGCTATCTAAATTTATGACTCTTAGGAAAAGGAATACCTTGACGTAGATTTTTGAAGCCATTCATTTACCGTTCCCAATACTTACATATTATTATTATTATTTTTTAAAATAACAGGTTTCATTCGATCAGAAGGGTGTTCCACATTCAATAGATAGCCTAAGTGTTAGTCTTCAAGATCTTGTTAAATTTGATTGTTCGAGTGGGACTTCAACTTCTTTTGTGAATTGGACGACTGCTTTCATCTTTGAGCTATCGCGAAATCTCGTCAATCTTTATCGAGAATTTCTTGATAGCTCAGTGGTGAGAGCAGTTGTTCGTTAGCCGAAAACGACTGTTCTCACCACAGAGCTGTCAAGGAACCTCCCCAAATTGTCGAGAATTTCTCGGTAGCTCAGTAGTGAGAGCAATTGGCTGTGACTACTTTCACCACTGAGCTATAGAGGAATCTCGCCAATCTATATCGATGACTTCTAGATAGCTCAGTGGTAAGAGCAGTTAGTCGTTAAACAACCAAAATTTTCTCTATCATTAAAATAATGATCAGGCTTCTGATTTATTAATTTAATATTCATTAATATATTAGTCTTGAAGATCTTGTAAAATTTGGTTCTTGGAATTGGACTTCAGCTTCACGATCTTTCGTTAACCAGACGATTGCTCTTACCCTTGAGCTATCGAGTAATCTCGCAAATCTATATCGAGAATTTCTTGATAGTTCAGTGGTGAGAACAGTTGTCTGTTAGTCAAAAACGACTGTTCTCACCACAGAGCTGTCAAGGAACCTTCCCAAACGATCGAAACTTCTTCGGTAGCTCAGTGGTGAGAGCAGTCAATCGTAATTGCTCTTACCACTGAGCTATTGAGGAATCTCGCCAATCTGTGTCGATGACTTCTAGATAGTTCATTGTCAGTGGTAAAAGCACTTAGTTGTTAAACAACCAAACTTTTTTCTATCGTTAAAGCAATGATAGGGCTTAAGATTTTGAATTCTTATCAGGAAACTCGGTGTGATTGTTGGATTTCCTAGCACAAGCAACACAATGTAAGACATTTGTCACCATTTTTTGGACTAATGAAAAAATGGCGGAACAAATCAGATATATTGTCGTTGAAATGTTGTTTTTTTTCCACCCTCTAAATAAGTTAAAGTACAGGCAACGAGAAATAACAGTTAAAATAAAAACGAAACTGTTGTATTCTCCTGTGTTTCACCTAACAATGATACACGACTCTACTTATTGGACTTTTTACTATAAATAACAAATATTCATGTTATATTTAAATAAGATTCACCTTTTCAGTATTGATTTTTATAGTAATTTACTTTAATTAACAACTAATTAGTTGTTCCATTATATCGTTTTATTACCTATTCTATGAAGAAACTCTACTACTAATTGGATCATCTATAATAGAAAAACATATACAGAATGACTTTAAAGTGTAGTTTTATATAAAAGTGGATTATTATCAATATAATGGACGAGTTTCATCAGCTTGAAAATGCACTTCAAGCAATACTTGACACAGTTTACTATATCTACGTCTATCTATATCAGAATTGTAGTGATTACAATAGCAATCACATTATAATAGATAGTTTTTAATACTTCAGATTTATAAATGGGAATTATTTTCAAAAATGGTGGATGCGCCGGGTGAATTATTAGAACTTATTGTATTTTAGACAAGAACGATAAAAAGAGAAAAATTTAGCGTGAGAGATAGATAGATAGAGACAGAGAGAGTATCTTGCGACTCTATCTTATTCTTTCGCTTTCTATCGTTGTGTATACATCGCTCTCTCTTGCGCTACTCTTGTGATGTCGGAATGTATAGCTCTCTTTCTAATTCTTCCTATTTTATATCTTTTTCCTCTCTCGTGTAACGAAATACACCTAATAAACGTGATAAGTCCTTGAAATTACACTCTAAATTCTCGTCTAATTCACTTTATAAGAATAAATACGATTTTATAAAGAAACTGTAAATGGAAAACTAGCAATCACATTATAATAGATAGTTTCTAATACTTTAGATTTATAAATGGGAATTATTTTCAAAAATGGTGGATGCGCCGGGTGAATTATTAGAACTTATTGTATTTTAGACAAGAACGATAAGAAGAGAAAAATTTAGTATGAGAGATAGATAGATAGAGACAGAGAGAGTATCTTGCGACTCTATCTTATTCTTTCGCTTTCTATCGTTGTGTATACATCGCTCTCTCTTGCTCTACTCTTGTGATGTCGGAATGTATAGCTCTCTTTCTAATTCTTCCTATTTTATATCTTTTTCCTCTCTCGTGTAACGAAATACACCTAATAAACGTGATAAGTCCTTGAAATTACACTCTAAATTCTCGTCTAATTCACTTTATAAGAATAAATACGATTTTATAAAGAAACTGTAAATGGAAAACTAGCAATCACATTATAATAGATAGTTTCTAATACTTTAGATTTATAAATGGGAATTATTTTCAAAAATGGTGGATGCGCCGGGTGAATTATTAGAACTTATTGTATTTTAGACAAGAACGATAAGAAGAGAAAAATTTAGTATGAGAGATAGATAGATAGAGACAGAGAGAGTATCTTGCGACTCTATCTTATTCTTTCGCTTTCTATCGTTGTGTATACATCGCTCTCTCTTGCTCTACTCTTGTGATGTCGGAATGTATAGCTCTCTTTCTAATTCTTCCTATTTTATATCTTTTTCCTCTCTCGTGTAACGAAATACACCTAATAAACGTGATGAGTCCTTGAAATTACACTCTAAATTCTCGTCTAATTCACTTTATAAGAATAAATACGATTTTATAAAGAAACTGTAAATGGAAAACTAGCAATCACATTATAATAGATAGTTTCTAATACTTTAGATTTATAAATGGGAATTATTTTCAAAAATGGTGGATGCGCCGGGTGAATTATTAGAACTTATTGTATTTTAGACAAGAACGATAAGAAGAGAAAAATTTAGCGTGAGAGATAAATAGATAGAGACAGAGAGAGTATCTTGCGACTCTATCTTATTCATTCGCTTTCTATCGTTGTGTATACATCGCTCTCTCTTGCGGTACTCTTGTGATGTCGGAATGTATAGCTCTCTTTCTAATTCTTCCTATTTTATATCTTTTTTCTCTCTCTCGTGTAACGAAATACACCTAATAAACGTGATGAGTCCTTGAAATTCTTGTCTAATTCACTTTCTTATAATAAATACGGTTTTATGAGGAGACTGGAGATGAAAAAATTAATTTCATTGCGGTTTATGAGGCGATAATCGAGCTTAATTATCAGAATCGTTAAATTTTTGTTAATTTTACAATTTATTACAATAATTAACAGTCAAGCAATCAGTTTTTTGCTAATACAAAGTGTAAGAGGAGACGTTCAACGTATATTTATAATTAAAGATACGTTTCTGTTAAATTTAAGAAAATCTCTAGAAGTAGAGAGACCTGGAAACTTGTGGTAGATCATGCGCGAGTACAACGCCCGGATCTCGACTGTTACTGGAATAGGATCAGTGATCTTTGGTGTATTTAATTTCCCACATTGATTATTACGTGTTTCAAACTAATAGAGGAGCGATATTGACTTGAACTACAAATAGTAACAGGTGAAATAATTGTAGAATGTTTAGATATGTTTCTGTTTATTAATGTCGATTAGTAATACTAGATGATTATTAATTAATACAACTTGGAGTGCTTTTCATTATGTGTTAATGATTATTAATTATTAAGACAAATTACGTTCAATTCCACATGAACAGAATGGAATTTTTGGTGACATTCCAAGCAAATAGTTGGAAGCGCAACTGGTAGTTTAAGTAGGTCCTTTCCATATTTCTTCCTATTACTGTTAATCACACACATATACAGACAGTTTTAATGAATATATTCTAGTCAATTTGAAAATATTAAGAAGTTTTAATACGAACTTAATTCGATTTTTAGTCAAAAAATGAGCGTCTTGTTGAACAGTAACGACTCGATTCAATCACTTATATTCATTGCTTACAATTTTCTTTTTAATCTAACTTTGAATTAATGGAGATTATAATAAGTTTTCAAGTCTAATTAGCTGCAAGTATTGATATTGATTGAATGTTAAATGAATAGACGTTATGGAAGCTCTTGGAATATTTAAATTCATCATGAAGGTAAATTAATTTTGCATCTAGAATTGCAATGTTGCATCAATTTAATTTTCTCAGATATTCATTTGAATATGCTTGAGTTTAATGGACGTTAAAATTATTAGTTGACAAGCTATTCAAAAAATATTTTGAGGATTTGTAGAAGAGTCCCTAGGAAACATCTTAGAGAAATTAGAACCTCGTAGCTCATTTCAAAGTTGGTCAAAAAAACGATTGTTTCAAAAACGAACAAAACACGCAGAACAACTAAAAATGACTCAGAGAGCTTTCCAACATTGATTTTTCTCGTTTTTCTCCATTGTATTTCAGAGAAAATACGAAGTATTTCCACCTGTTCCAGAATAAATTGGAGATAAACGAAAAAATCAATTTTGGGAGGATCCTAAAGTTATTCTAAGTCGTTTTGTGTGTTCACTTCGTTTCTGAAAATCGCTACATCGTCAGAAACGAACGGTTTTTGACCAACTTACAAGTGAGCTACGAGGTTCTAATTTTGCTGAAATGTTCCTCACGGACCCTCCTACAAATCCTTAAAATATTTTTCGAATCGTACTCTTTTCTCTATTTATTAAATTACCTCTTTTTAGAGAAATTAAAGTTGAAGACTTAAGTTCTCAACCATATTCTAGAAAGCAATTTCAATTGGAAATACATTAAAAAGATCGCAAGTACACAATCAAAATTCAATTAAATTAAAGCCACAAAGTACTATAAAAATGGATGTTAAAGAGATTATTTTAAATCTAATTCGGACTTGATAACCGTTCAATATCACTGTGCAACGTTGTTCTGTTTGAAACTTCTCCTTTCTTGAAAAAAAAAATACGAAAACAATCTTCATGATACAGATTTGAAGATTTCTAAAAATTGCATACCTTTTGGAGGTAAAATTCTTGCTTCAATCATTTTCAAAACTTTTTTATTGAACTTCTAAAACGTAGAATTCTCCCAGCGCATCCACCAAATTTCAGTTTTTTTCTATGTTAATTAAGATAGGGCTTTTTCTTTAAATAAAGTTAGAGATTGAATTTATCAATAGAAGATAATTTAAAATAAATGTACACAGAAAAGGTTGTAGAACACACAAAATTGTAATTTAATTGAAGCCACAAAGACTAGAGCTCTTATAATTCAAAATTCAGTATTTTTTCACTATCGTTACAAGTTGTGTGTGTGTGTGTGTGTGTTTCTCATCGATGTGGAGAAACTAAAAAAAATTGACTCTAATATGATCATCTTAAAACTAGTTTTTAGTTGACAACTAATAAATATCAAAGTACAACGTTGTTTTGTTGAAAACTTTTAAAAAAATGCATTGATCACAATCTTCATAATGTAGATTTCAAATTTTACAAATATTTTAAGTGTTGTTGGAGTAAAATTATTGATTTAGTTTGCTTTAATCGTTTTTAAAACTTTCTTTACTGAACAACTATGTGTACACGTCGAATTCACCCGGCGCATCCACCAAATTTACATTCTCTATTTATTTTTTACTGGAATATGCTTTTCTTTCAAAAAAAAAATACAGTTAAAGACTCAATTTCTAACGTTGTTATGTTGAAAACTTTTAAAAAAATGCATTGATCACAATCTTCATAATGTAGATTTCAAATTTTACAAATATTTTAAGTGTTGTTGGAGTAAAATTATTGATTTAGTTTGCTTTAATCGTTTTTAAAACTCTCTTTACTGAACAGCTATGTGTACACGTCGAATTCACCCGGCGCATCCACCAAATTTACATTCTCTATTTATTTTTTACTGGAATATGCTTTTCTTTCAAAAAAAAATACAGTCAAAGACTCAATTTCTAAGCCATTTAATAGAAAGCAATTTTAATGAAAGTACAATTAAATGATCTCAAGTACACAACTAAATTTCAATTACATTAAAGCCACAAAGCTTAGAACTTTTTATAGTTCAGTACACTTTAACTATCAGTACAAGTTAAGCGTGTGTGTGCGCGCCTGTCATCGACTAAAGAAGTGGACGTTGAAAACATCATCTTGAAGCTTGTTCTGTTGGAAACTTTAAAAAAAAAGCATAGAACCCAATCTTAATAATGCAGATTTCATATTTTAAAAGTATTTCAAGTATTCTTGATGTAAAATTATTGATTTGTTGCTTTGATCGTTTTACTGTACAATTATGTCGAATTCGCTCGACTCATCCACCAAATTTCATCTTTCCAATTTATTTATCGAAAAACTATTTTTTATATTACTAAAAACTCAATATCTCAACAATTTTGTACGAAACATTTTAAAATAGAAGTACAGTAAGAAGGTTGTAAGAATACAGAAAAAGTTGTAGAACATGCAGAATTGTAATCAAATTGAAGCCACAAAGCTTAGAGCTTTTATAATTTAGCATAATTTCACTGTCGTTAATACCTGAATGTGTGTGTGTGTGTGTGTGTGTTTTTGTGAGAGAGTGTGTGTGTCATTGATATGTAGGAACTAAAAAAATCGATGTTAACATAATCACCTTAATGTTAGTTTTTAGTAGATAGCTAATAAATATCAATGTGTAGGGTTGTTCAGTCGGAAACTTAGAAAAAAAGATATTGAACACCATCTCAGAGACGTAGATTTGAAATTTTACAAATATTTCATGTATTTTTAATGTAAAATTATTGTTTTAGGTTGGTTTAATTGTTTTTAAAACTTTCTTTACTGATCAATTATGTTGAATTCGCCCGGCGCATCCACCAAATTTCACACTTTCTATTTATTTATCTATTTATTTATTAAAACATGTTTCTCTTTCAAGAAAATTATAGTTAATTACTGTTTTTTTAATAATTTTGTAGAAAATAATTCAAAATCAAAGTACAGTAAGAAAATTGCAAGTACACAACCGAAATGAAGGTCACAAAGATTAGAGGTTCTTATAATTCAGCAAATTCTCACTCTCGTTACAAGTTGGACGTAGATATGAATGTTTACGTGTATCATATCGATGGAGGAACTTAAGAATTAGTTTTTAAATAAATGAACACATAGATTCTTGGTTTTAAGTTATTACTTTTCAATTAATTCAAATATACAGTATACTTCATGACTATAGGAACATAGGAGAAACTTTGATCACGCCTATTTAAACTACTTACATATTAGTTAGAAAGAGACAGAGATCTATGGGTGTTTTAGATGAAAAAATATGGTGGTATAATTTCCGCCCTCCCTTAGTGCTTTGACCAAACAAAACAATTTCTTTCGTACGAAAGAGCCTTGAAAACTTTCAATTCTAACAGATAAGAATAAACAGATGGTCAAAGGAATTTGACATCTCATTCTATTATTCATGGAACATCTGTTTAAGCAAAGAAGGGACTATCCTCAGGACATTATTCTTTCACACAACAATCTTTATTCGATTAATTGGTAATTATAGCATTAATTCGAGTAAGTCAATCAACTAAAACAAACATGAAATAAGTTGAACTAAATTGATGTATTAAAAAAAAAGATTCTAATTGAATTATTAAGTTAGACAAATAAAGGAATATTTAATGTTGACAAATTGTTACTAATTAATAAGAGTAATGAGTAACATGATTTTCATTAGAATGGATTAGATAATTTTTCAAGCATTTTTATTTTCAAATCTCTTTTCTCTGTTTACAATGCGTTCTCATAAAGGTACAATAAATCAGCTAAATTTATCGATAGAAGAATTATTTATTAATTTTACAAATACAATGGGTAAATTAATTAATTGAAAAAAGGAAAAAAATGACAAAAAGTAATAATGATATACAAATGTTCATCTAATATTTACAAACAATAATAAAATTATAAGTTAAATAAATAAATAAATTATGAAAGAATTGTTTTTAATCATAGCCACTATTGTCTTTAACAAATACTTCCATTTTAATTAAATAATAACGGTAGATAACAAGGGTACAACAGAAACAGCACTTGTTATTTACCTGGAGACAGGATGACAACAAACTACATTTTGAACAATAGGGTAGTTTTACATCACTTTCAACAAAATATTCAATTCAAGATTGTTGTGTGAAAGAATAATGTCCTGAGGATAGTCCCTTCTTTGTTTAAACAGATGTTCCATGAATAATAGAATGAAATGTCAAATTTCTTCGACCATCTGTTTATTCTTATCTGTTAGAATTGAAAGTTTTCAAGGCTCTTTCGTACGAAAGAAATTGTTTTGTTTGGTCAAAGCACTAAGGGAGGGCGGAAATTACACCACCATACTTTTTCATCTAAAACACTCATAGATCTCTGTCTCATTCTAACTAATATGTAAGTAGTTTAAATAGGCGTGGCCAAAGTTTCTCCTATGTTCCTATACTCATGAAGTATACTGTATGATTAATTGAATGTCTTAATCCCGTACAAACATTTGGAACTAAAACCAAAAGATTGCGGGTTCGGATCGCGCCGAATGACAAATCTTCTCTTAGTTGTTGTACTGGAATAAGATATTCAATTATTCATTAATATGAATTTATTGAAAAATAATAACTTAATATTAAAAATAAGTGTTAAAATGATCATCTCTGAGCTAGCTCTGAGTTGATCACAGATAAATATCAAAGTGCAGTGTTATTCTGTTGGAAACTTGAAAAAAAGCATGGATCACAATCTTAATAATGCAGATTTCATATTTTAAAAGTATTTCAAGTATTCTTAATGTAAAATTATTGATTTAAGTTGCTT
Organism: Mylabris sibirica; assembly: GCA_039776855.1. NCBI lineage: Eukaryota > Metazoa > Arthropoda > Insecta > Coleoptera > Meloidae > Mylabris > Mylabris sibirica. Next base: position 10,739,896 of record CM077842.1, on the reverse strand, counting down.
TGATCGTTTTATTAAACAATTATACGTGTATATCGAATTCTGCCGGCGCATCCACCAAATTTCACATATTTTATTTATTTTTAAAGCTATAGAGTTTCTTATAATTCACAAAATTTTCACAACCCTTACAAGTTTTGTGTCTGTATGTGTGTATGTGTGTGTGTGTGTTTGTCATTGATATGGAGAAACTAAGGAAGAGAGCTTTATTCCAAATATACTGGAAATTGTCAGGAAGAACTGTCTGTGTAGACAAACGAGACAATCAATTAATTTGTGCACGTGATTTGTTGTTATGTTATCACTTTGTTGTTATCTATAGTAATAATAAATAAAGGATTACTGTAAGTGCTTGATCATGCTTGTAATTTAGATGAAACATGAACGTTTCATTAGCAATGGAACAAGTAACACAAGTATCTAAAAATGATACTTAAATGCGACAAATAACAACAAGCACAATTAAGAGAGTGAAATTTTAGTATGCAACGGGAGCTGCGGGCTTAACGTTACGTCACCAACACTGTGTTGCTATGGAAACGGAAAGAAAGCGGGCTTTCTAGAAAAGCTCAGTTTCTACACTATTTAATAACGCAAAATAAAGTATAACATCCCTATTTTTTTTTTTTTTAAATTGATTCTAGATCAAATTTTGACATGTAATCGAAATTGGATTGCTTTGAATTAATGTTGTTTTAGAAGATTTCATATAAAGCTCAACAACATGATAGAAGCATTATTTCCTGCTGTGTAGGAAATATGCTTCTAGATTAAATATTATCAGTGATATTTTTGCCGCTTGATGGATTATTTATTCGTGTTCCGTTCATTGTCAACTATAACCGATTTACATAAATCTTTATTATTTGAAGGAAAACGATTCTATGGAATTTTGTCACGTTTTAAATAAAACTGCGTTACACATATTTTATTTGGAGAAGTGTCAAAAATGTGGATATATTACACCAAAATGTTTGCATTTTTTTTCACAAGACTATGGTAGATTTTAACAGATTGAATTTGTAAAGAAAACGCTTTGAAATTAAATTAAAAATTAGTGAAAGATTCTTATAATTCAATCAATGGTATATCGCAATAAGAGATTAAAAATTTTTAACAATACGACAAAGTTTTATTTAACTTTGAGTTTCTACAAAAGTTGAAAACTTGACAAAACAGAAATTGGGGGAATATTCCGGTTTTTTTTTCCTTATCAAACATAACAAAAACTCCAAACTTCAACAATTGACGGACTCATCAATAATATTTTTTTATATCGAATAAATAACAAGTTGCTCTTATTGTAATTGGACCATTTCAAAGCGGCATTGTTGTGTGCTTTTGTGTTGTTCTGTTTGAACATAAAAGAGAATTACAGGTTTGTTTTCTTCTTTTTTACCAATAAAAGTCAAAGTTTCTGTTGACTTTAGTTTCAATTCCAAATCCACACAGATTTACGATCGGTGATAACTGTTAGTTTTGAAGATTTTGCACATATTCCTGTAAAAGAAAGTCGTGTTAGCACCGTTAATTCAGCTCTATCTACAGACGAGACAAATGTTAATGAGTGAATAGCTTTTATAGCTGTACTGTGGATGGTTCCTGTCGCCAAGAGCTACTGCCAAAATCGGTGATTCTCCGGGTCGCCAAAGAGCCACTGCCAGACATAATATCTAGAGTTTGGAATAGGCTGGGAGGGGAAGTCAAGTGAAAGTGTCTACAGCTGGATGGTTGACTTATATTGCCTTCCTTATCACCTTCTACTAATAATCTTGCGCACTAGCGATTTCTCCTATGCTGCAGACATGGGCATGGCCTTGGTGTTTCAGTTGTACGTTCCAATATCTTCAAAAACAAGCGATAAATCATGCTTCAAGCATTCACGTTTTTTTTTTTTAATAGAACGCTATACTTTGCGCCCTTAATGTTTCCTCTATTTTATAAGTCGATATTCTAAATTGCACTATTTGATATCGATAATTTAATTATGAATATTAAATAGGGGAGTTTTCAACCCTATCTCATCCCAACATTTAATTCTCTTCGATTGTCTACTATAATTTAATTTTGTAAGGCATTTGATTTGAGATACAAAGACTATTATTGACGATTTAATTATTCGATTCTGTTACCATTAAATTTACAATATAATTTAACAAATGATCAAATTAATTTTGTAATTTCCCATCAGGATTGATATTGATAGATTTTTAATTAAACTATTTGATAAAAGTTGGATGAAATTAATTAAAATTCCTGTAAATATGGTGGATGCGCTACAAATAAATTTTGTAAAATCAACGATTAAAGTACAAGAAATCTTTCAAATCCTTTTCTCCACTCTTATTTTTATCGTCAATTGGAATATTTGAATAAAATTTAAAAGGGTAATAAAGTTATCGTTTGTCGTAAATTTTCTAAAGACTCCAATCTTACAATATTCGAATAGGAACACAAACTAAACGATAAAATTCAAATTTATTCCTACAACAACACTGATTACCAACGACAAGAATCAACTTCAGCCATCCTCATATTTGGCTTAATTTAAGCGTTATGAAATTCAATAATCAATATTTGCTATCCAATCAAATATTAATGATTAGATTGTTATAGGAAATATTTCTTGCCACACAATCCAATCATTGTGACAAATAAAATTGATATGAAGTGAAACTATTCCCAATAAATTTCTATGTGAATAGTTTTTTTCTTTCTTTTTTTTCTTCGAACAATCAATTGCCAACAAAAGAGCTGTTTTCGTAACATTCAATACAAATAAATTTGATCATAAGACTCGGTTCCGGTGATTTTATTGATCCATAAAGAAGCATAAAAGCAGACTGATATAAGGATAGAAACTTGGTTTTCACACAACTATCATCCCTGAGGAGATGTTGGAAATTGTACAATAACGATAAGTCATTCTAATCGAAATACAGACAAACAGATAGACTGGATTAGAGTTTGTTAGCTAATTACTAAAGTAATACAATATAAATTTTAATCGTTATAATATAGAGTTTCTACCAAAATAAATACAGTTGTTATATTGAAATATAGGGTTATTTGTTTACTGTATAGTTTAAAATAGGGGAGATATTTAATTTAAAACACCACCTGGTTTCCATTGAGTAACATTTATATAAAACTCGTTTGCATTTCTGTGTTTGAATTAAAATGATTTGTTTGTCGGTTTCGTGACAGATTTCAATCAATTCTAACGATCTCATGGGAAATTTCAGAGGAATAATAATAATAAAAATAATAAAAATAATAATAGTAATAATAATAATAGAAGATTATGACTTTGATTGAGTAATTTGATTGTTGTAACAGTTTTAAACAGTATTTATCTTTTCTTCAATCTTAGATATTCAGTAATTTAAAAAAAAAATGACCGGCGCATCCACCAAATTTTGATGCAAATTCAAATTTATTTAAAATACAGGATGAAATTTAATTTCCTTTACATCTTTGAACCACAAAAATAGGGACCGAAAAACCGAGCCGATTTGGATAATTCTATAACAATAAATTCCCTATAACTCTTTCAAATAATAATAATAATAATAATAATAATAATAATTGTGTCAAGAACTTGAGGTAAAAGCGCTCTTCTACAACAAAAATAATATTTGCCTTTTGATAAATAAATTTTCTTTGTGGAAAAATCGAAGAATTATAATTATACAGGGTGTAATCGAAATCCCTGACAATCTTCAAAACACGTATAGAACTCAAAAAATTGAACCCATTTGTATAATATATTAGGTAGTTGATTATGCTCCTTTTTCAAGGAAAAAAAAAGGTTGAAAATTTTGTCAAGAATTTTAGAACCACTGGAATCCAGCAATTGATAAATAATTGTGTATATGCGACAGTTGTAATTAATACTGATCGCCTTGATACGATAGGTATTCCGTTGATTCAGTGTTCACTTGCTAGTGGAATGCGGGTGTTGGAGGTAGAAGAAGGAGCCGTTCGGCGCCATTTTGAACAATTTTTCCAGTGTTTTTCGAATAACATAATTTTTATAGTTTTTAATCAAATGTGTTGTGTTTATGTTCAATAAGTAAGTTAGTAAAACGTGTGTGGGTAGTTTAATGGAAATTCTTGATGTGTTACTTGACACCTTCTTTCTTATCAACTCTCGCAAACAACATCAAGGTAGGTTAGTAAAAAACCAGCGACCATCAAACAATGGTTCAAAATTTGTTCAATTTTAGTAAGAAATTTTTCTTCACTTCGATCCTTCAAAATATGTGTATTGCACTCTATTTCTCATAGGGATAGTGGGTCTTGAATATTGCCAGGGATTTCGATTACACCCTGTATACGAAAGCTTCAATAAAAGGAGTTTCAAAATGTTTTTCTATGATTAAATGGCAACTGAATAATTACTCCTTAAATCAAAACATCCTATAAATAAAGAAGTACTTTTCCGCACGCTCAGGGGGACCTATCAGAAACTAACCACTTTTTGTTGTTTATGTTGCTAATCAACGGTTACGCTCTGTATTAAACGAGCGCTTTCAACATGCGTAACAGAACAGAAATTGACAGTTTCTACTCAAACGTAAAAGTACTTTTACGCACTGCTTTGCACGTACGAAACAGGACAGAATATTGACAGTTCAATCGTAAAAAAAATTACTTCGCAATGAAAGAATAATTTTTGAGTATTGAAAAGCCTGAATGAATGACGTTATAGAATGTGGGTTAAGGATTGGAATCCTCTTTTAGTAGTAAGCTTACTTACAACTTATCAATTAAATTTACTAAGCCATGGACAAAAGTTTATTGAATTGAGCTAATAATTGTCGGAATCCCCTTCAAAATTTTATTACATCTTCTCGGACTTTTTAAATCTATTGCCAGTAAACTAGGGAATCTTTTGACCTGAATTTTCATAATAGTCTAATTACACTGTTCAATATTTCTTCTTGTAAAAGAAAATTAATTTTTCAAAAGGATATTTTTTTGTGTTTAATTTACTTGAAATGGTGGGGCTAATGCTCTAATGCGGATGCAGGCACAGAACGTTAGCAAGACAGATGTAAACAAGAACAATGAAGAAAAAAAAAGGACAGAAAAGAAAGATGAGAAACAAAGAAAAATAGGAGAAAAACACAGAGAAAGTAAGACAAAGAGAACGAATAAAGACAGAAGATAAGGAAAGTAAGTGTGTTAATAAAAAAAAAAACTGACAAGAGAGAAAGAAAATAAATAATAATTACAGGGGAGAGACAGAAAAAATAGGAAAAGAATAAGAAAGGAAGATGTAAATACGGAAGACAAGGAAAGAATGATGGTAGATAAAGGCAGAATAAAGGTAGATGAAAAGTCCGGAAGAAAGGCAGAAAGCAGAAAGCAGAAAGCAGAAAGCAGAAAGCAGAAAGCAGAAAGCAGAAAGCAGAAAGCAGAAAGCAGAAAGCAGAAAGCAGAAAGCAGAAAGCAGAAAGCAGAAAGCAGAAAGCAGAAAGACAGAAAGACAGAAAGACAGAAAGACAGAAAGACAGAAAGACAGAAAGACAGAAAGACAGAAAGACAGAAAGACAGAAAGACAGAAAGACAGAAAGACAGAAAGACAGAAAGACAGAAAGACAGAAAGACAGATAGACAGAAAGACAGAAAGACAGAAAGACAGAAAGACAGAAAGACAGAAAGACAGAAAGACAGAAAGACAGAAAGACAGAAAGACAGAAAGACAGAAAGACAGAAAGACAGAAAGACAGAAAGACAGAAAGACAGAAAGACAGAAAAAGAAAGAAAGAAACAAGAAAAAGCGAAAGGCATAGTTATCACCGTGCTCTTTTTCTCTCTCTCTCTCTCTCTCCGACAAGAGGGAGAGACAGTGGAGAAAAGAAAAAAAGACATGAGACAAAAAAAGGAAAGAAAGACAAGAAAAAAATCACAAAAAGAAAAGTAAAAAATTTGTAAATATTGAAATGCTTCAATAAATGACGTTATAAAATGTGAGACAAGGATTAGAGTCTCGTACTTGTAGTAAATTTACTAAGAACTTGTCGATTCGATACATTAAACCACAAACAAAGGTACAATACACAAAAATTGTTGATATTCCCTTCAAAATTTTATTGCATCTTTTCGGGCTTTTTAAATTTATTACCAGTAAAATAGAGAAACCTTTGACCTAGATTTTTAAAACAGTTCAGTAAATTATTTTCTTGTGTCAAGTTTAAACATTTGAAATAGTAATTTTTTATTCAAAATTATTTAACAAAAGTTGGCACCACTTCTACTGCTTAAGAATGTTGGCAACATTTTTAAAGCAACCGGAAACGAGTAACATTATCTATAGTTTATAATAAAATGCGTTATGTTTTGTTATTAAGTACTACGTAGGTTTGTTAAACTTGTGTAGTTCAATGCCATGGAAATCCGAGATGTTATAATGTCGTCTGCTTTCTTATAAATTCTCGAAATTATTGTGAAAAGCGACCATTAAGATTTACTTTTTATACTTTCAAAATGTGTTTATCTATTCCACATAGCGATAGTGAGGTTTGAGTATTGTAAGGCAATTTAATTGCACCCTGTATACTTTGACACTACTAATTTAATTTTCATGTTTGTCTTTTAAAAAGAAATTCAATAAGCAAGAAAGTTAATTTCCCATAGCTAGAAGCCTTTTATATCTTGTTTGATGAGGCGTTTTCTAATAATGCATTGAATTCAATCCATTGATTTTCGTTTAAATTTACCACACTTGAAATATTTTTGAAATAAAACAAATTGAAAATTTATAGTTCACATTAACTTAATATTAAATGAAAATTAACTATACGTACTGAAATTTTCCATTAATTAATCCAGACTAAGTTGACTTGATGTGATTAATGTGCATGGTTAAAGCTTTGGATTTTCTCATTAGATTGGTTTTTAAACGTTTAATTAATAGAATCGAATGGATTAAAGACGAATCCACCAACTTCAGTTAAGTTTAATCAACAGTTAGAAACAATCATTTGTTATAATTTATAAAAATCGTTTTTATTACTTATTTGTTCGTTAAAATTTAACAAACGTTGATGAAATCGACTCTAAGTCTCTTTAATTTAGATTTAGATAGAAGTTCAGATAATTCCGATAAATAAACCGTTGATTAAGGTCTGCAATCAGACTATACGTTCAAATTGGTGTCGTGGGTAATCTTCGGTAGAATCAGAAACCGGATTTATTGTAAAGAAATTTGCTGAACTCGATCTAAACTGATCATTATAGCTTAACTAAGGCTGTAATAGATCAATAAATTTCCATAAGATAGAATTATGTACAGTAGATTTAGAAATAAATGGACATCAGTTGATAAGACTTTGTTAACGCTTCATTGGTCTTGCGTTTGGATCCCAATAAAACCCCTTGAGAGCTTTCGGACCAGATCCGTACTTGAAAATTTCAAACATACTTCTTTTAAAATATTATCTCTCCATTAATTTAATAACGGACCTAGGCACCCTTATGTGTAATCGATAAACTGTTAAGAATACGGGCTAGAATTGAACAGGCGACAACGATAGCTCAGAAGGTAGAGCATCCATCTAGACAACGGAGGGTCGCTGGTTCAATTCCAGCTCCTCAATTTACACTTTTCCTATGCTTAACGTCGATTCAGCTTGTAAATTTAAAAAAGAACCTCTAAAAGCCTCACTTAACCGACACTTTATAATCGTCCCGATCATTTATCGCTCTTAGATAAAAACCTCCCTTAAGTGGACATTTAATTTAAAGTAATAATTCTACGATTGTTATTCAGCTTACCGTGGCCTACAATTTTGTTCCACATGAAATGCTAAGATTCATTATTTTCAGATCTAATATAGTGAGCGTATAAGAGAATTGACTGCAAATACACCGTTTTCGTGTGTGCCGCTCAACTTTTATATAGTTCGGATTGCACCAAATTTTGCCCCAAAATCCGTTTTTTATTTAATTAAACATTCTTCTCCGATTTTTTTGAGTTAAATCAAATGGTATAATCGCACAGTTCATTTATTTGTAAGCGCACAATACGGGCTCGATCAATTCTTTATTGTAAGTTGACAATTTAACTGTACGACCAGTAGTTTATTCAACAGGGATGGTTTTCGATCATCATAAATGAATTCCCATTAGAGCCATTCGGTATAAATAAATTTGGTATATTTTTTTTGTAAACCTGCTCCCTGCAGATTATCCTACAGGTATAATCAATTATCAGGATCAAATTAACAATTTTTTCCCATATTTTTTAAATTAACTATAAAGTCAATTTTTTACCCCCCTTTCTACCCTTTTAAGAACATTGAAATTTGTTTAGACTTCACATATTTAAGCTGATTAATGTTGATTACGCTTCGATTGCACCAATTAATGAGTCTCTAATGTTTAAACATTAAATTAAAGCGGTTAATTTTAATGCTCTAATTAACAGTGTATTATTTGTATTAAATTTGTTATCGTACATTATCAAGTAGTGTATTTAATTGATCATTAATCGAACGATTGTGTCTTGAGTACATATGTCGAGTACTCAGTATGCTCTACATAGTTATCAATGCTATAATTGCATAAAGGTGACGCTCGAACCAAAAAAACTATATGGAGGTTCCATAAAAAAAAAACTAGAATTAAGATATCTCGAAGACGACGTAAGATATCGAGATGTTATTAGTCTCATTCGATTTAGAATACGATCGTACACCTTGCCTACCCCATAGAATTTTGATGAATAGAATAAATTTTGTGATAATGTGGAAAATTCACTTTTTGCACTGGAAAAATGGTGTTAGCGAAACTAACACATCTCTTTGTATACTTGCTAAAAAAAATTCTAAGATAGATAGATAGATAGAGGAAAGTTAAAGGTACTCCGCTGGGTTATTCACGATGTAATTTTCTTTTCTATTTTCCGAAAAGCAGCCTTCAAAGTAGCCCAATTTTTCTAAATTATTCAGTAGAAACAGACGTTCCAAGTGTCTTGCTTTTCATTTAATTCCAACTTTTTGGGGATAATCACACAGATTCCAAGATTTTATAAGACAAAACACGCATCTTTTTGTATATACAGGGTGTTTTTTCTAAATGTGGTTAATTGTAATGAAAATTCTATAGTTAGTAAGCGATTCGAAAAATATTTTAAGGATTTGTAGGAGGGTTCCTGGAAAAACGAAAAAATCAATGTTGGAAGGATCTTCGAGTCACTCATAGTCGTATTTCGTTTTTAAAAATTGCAGCATCGGCAAAAACCAGCGTTTTTGACGAACTTTCAAATTAGCTACAACGTTCTAATTTCACTAAAATAATCTACAAGGACCGTTCTACATAGATAATTGAAATGTTTTTCGAATCACTAGCCAACAATAGGAGTTTCATGAAAATTTACCACGTTTAGAAGAAACACCCTGTATATCGACTGCATTTTTAAGTTCGAAAAGAAAGCAGGGGATGTGTTGGAAAATTTGATGGTCTCTCGACAGTTACCCTTAAGTATAAACAACTTTGAGGATGTCTCTAATGCAAGTCCATAAATCTCTGATTATATATAATTTTTGCTTTATTTTCTCACATTCATTTAAGATCGTTTCAAAACATAGAAAATTTCTAAAGAGTTAGATGACGGTGGAGTTATTAAAGTGAAGCATTTCCAGTTGTCTCCAACGGTGTCTTTTCATTGAATTTGTAAACGATAGAAGCTCTATAAAAAGAAGATTTCGTAGAAATTGCTCCCATATCGTAGACAAACCACCGTAAAAACGTTCAATGTTTTATGTTATAAATTGTTAATTTTATTCTTAAAAAAAATAACTTCACAAAAAGAAGAAGGTATATAAGGACAAGGGTTTCTTTATATATTGCTATTTATAATTTCTAAAAAACGGTAACATTTATTCTATATTTTTGTTAAAATTAACGTAATTATTGTTAAATAATATTACATATGTTAACATAAAACATGAATAAATCTTGTGTATAAATTATAATGATAACTATTTTTTTTTTACAAGATTTCAAGTAATGTTAGTAGTGAATATTTTCTATTTGAACCACCAACCTTAAGGCAGATTATGATGTGATTTCTTTCCATGAAAGGATTCAAACTGTCCAAACTGAATGTAAATTTCAACCGTAAGATTTCTATGCAAACACGTGTATAACGGTACAGTCAATACCCTTGAGAATGGTGAGTTCTAAGAAACTCCTATTAGTCGACGAGCGATTCGAAAAATATTTTGAGGATTTGTAGAAGAGTCCCTTAGGAACATTTAACCAAAATTAGAACCTCGTAGAAAGAGAAACAAGAGAAGAAGAAATGGAATAAAGAAAAGCAGGAGGAAAATAAAACAAAAAAAAACGAAAGAAAGACAGGAAAGAGAGAGAGAGAGAGAGAAAACAACAGAAACATAAAAAAAGACAGAAGAGAATGAAACAGCGAGTAAAACAAGGAAGAATACACAAGAAAGGGAGAAATGCAGGGGAGAAGAAAAGAAAGGATCACAAGAGACAGAAGAAAGAAAGACAGGCGAGGAAGAAAGAAATAACCAACATGGGAGAAAAATGACAAAAGGCAGAGGTGAAAGACAGACAGAGAGAAAAGAAAGATGTAACGACAAGGGAGGAAGAACATAGAGAGAAGAAAAGAAAGGCGAAAGAAAATGATAGAAAAGATAGAAGAGAAAGACAGGGTTAGAAACAATAAAAAGAACAAAGAAAAAGAAAGGATTACAAAAATTAATGATAGGTAGGAGGGAAAGATAGATAAGAAGAAGAGAAAGATAGAAAGGCACAAGAGAGATAGAGAGAAAAAAGATATAATCATTGCATTCTATGTCATTGTTTAATTTTAAGGACGCCTAGGGGTGCTGCAGTTCTGCAGTGCTTACAAGCAGGCTGAGCCGTCCCTGCTTCCTTATTCTAAAAATGTCAATAAGCAAACTGTATAAAAATAAACAATTGAAATATTTCTTGGTGTTTTTTTTCTAAACCAGACTGATAAAACTTCAGAAATTTGTGCCCTTAACGCCTTAATTTCAAGAAAATTTTATTCTAAAATTACTTAAAAAATTGTTATTTTTAAAACTAGAAGTGCAAAATTTGTAATTTTTAACAAACCTGGATGACAGTTGGATAAAGAACAAAAGTTGATACATTTAAAAAAGTGTCATGCTCTTGCTTAATGTCCTTGCAAGTCAAGTTTGCAATGGGCTCCACTTTTGTTCAAGCCGGTCCTGTTCAACAATGTTTTAAGTTTATTTCTCAGTTACTGTAAAAGAAACATTAAACGGCGACAAGAATTGATCGAAACATGTCCAGTCTGTTTATTTGTCTTTATTTCAGTATAGCCTTAAGAAAGAGAATCCATTAAGAAAGCGTAGTGATAAAAAAGCAACGATAAAAATAGTCTCGGCGTCTCCACCAAAAATACACAATCACATCTTTTCAAACGATAAAATCCTTGAAAAATGACTCTTTTCTTATATAAAATCACATTTAGAATGAATATTTGTTTCTAAAACTGCCAACCCGGCGATTCAATAATCGATCATTTCAAGGACGCGTCACGTTTACTAGACACATTTCGTTACATGAGAGAAACGAAAGATATAACGTAGTGAAAAAGAGAAAGAGAGCTATACATTCCGACGTCACAGGAATGGATCAAAAGAGAACGACGTAAGCATAACTATACAAAGGGAGAGAATAAGATAGTGTCGTGAGATACTCTCCGTCTTTGTCTCTCACACTAAATCTCTATTGTTCTTTATTCTTAATAAATTTTAATAAAATCGTGAATTGCAAGTAAAAGGCCGAAAATATAAACATTAAATACAATTGAAATAGAAAATTATTAAAAAAAATTCTTTAATGCAGCTTAACAACTGTCATTTTAATTTAAATGTCAAACGCTCAACTACCAACTTTACGAAATAAATTACACTAGTTGTTAAAGAATACTAAAAAGTGCTTTAATAAATATCAAAGAATTTTTTTAGACTTAACAAAGCTATTATGGACGCAAATCAGAAAACACATATCTTTTCTATTTTGCGTCTATAATAGCGTTGTTAATATAACAAAAGGAGTGCTTTAATACGTCTTAACACACTCCTTTTGGGTATTTTAATAGCTAGTAGTAATGTTGGCAGCTTGCACGTCTTTTATATTCTATGTGATTGGTGTTGCGCTAAACAAACCATTGATAATATAACCTTAGATTTTTTTATGTTTTTATTAAATTTATTATTGCCACTCACATTTGTGATGATTTCTGAATTTAAATATAAGCAATCAAGGATGTGCAGAACAAGAAACAATTGAACAATTTGAAAATGTCGCTCTAATTAATACCAACTGCCTCGAAATTCCCTAAATTTCTAGGTGTCAATTTTTAATAAAAAAGGGTATAGAAGAGTGGAAAATAGATAAAATAGTATAAAAAATTTCATTTTTTAATAAAAAATGGTACAAAGAGTGAAAAATTGAAAAAATAGTATAAAAAATATTCTACTGAAATGGTACAAAAGATGATCAAACGACTATTCGCCCGGCGCCTCCACCAAAATTGCACCCGAACGAAAATCTTATAATAAGAACGAAAAAATATTGAAATCTTTACACAATATTCAATAATCTCAATCGATCATGAAAAGCAAATACGAAGAACGCTCGTTTTTAGAATTTCTTGTTTGTATTCGAGACGGAAGCATCATTTTGTATCATGTAAAGGAAAAAAACGTTGAAATACAAAATTACATTGCCTATATTTGCATTTATTTAAGAAAGTCTCTTGTGTATATTTAACTTGAAGAAACTTCACTAATTAAATAACTTCCAGGATTGATTAAATTAAGTCAAAGCTTTAAAGATTCCTTTACGAATACAAAATTAACACCCATTTAAGCTAGAATCAATGAATTAATTATAGAATTGATTTGTTTTAATTTACAAATATCACCACGATTAAAATTGTATCCAAACAGTTAAATTATTGTAAAATCACACAAAATTAATTATTTAATCACGTATTGTAATCAATATTCAAGTGTTATTAATCACGTTCAATACAAATAGTCATTATTGAATTATTTCGGTAATTTTCGTGATTGTCAGAGCTTTTAAAGTATTGATAGAAACATACAATTTGCTTATCACTTTTCATTGTTTGATAAAGTTCTAAAATGGGTAAATTTGAACTATTTTATGGTTGCATTTCAAATAGATTTTAAATCGTTTATTTGTAGTTGGTAAAGTTGTTCAATTAAATTTGTTGTCTGTACTCAGGGGCGGACTGGCCAGTCGGGCGACCGGGCAATTGGTAGAGACTAAAGTTGCTTACATTATTTCTATTCACTTATAATTAGCAAGATTTGTTTTAAACTGATAAGACAAGCAATGGAGGCCCGTAAATTAAATTAGAAAAATATAATAAAAAGAAACGTGAGAGAAAGACGAAAAATAAGAAAGAACAAGCGAAAGAACAGATAACAATAAAAAAGGAAAACGCAAGAAAGATGAGTAAGGGGAAGAAAAGAAACAGAGGTAGACGAGAAAGAAAGAGAGCAATACAGAAAATACAATGGAAAAGGTTGAAAAGAAAGAAGGATAGGCCGGAGAGGAGGATAGAAATACATGAAGGAGAGAAGAAAGAAAGGCACTCGAAAATGAAAGGAATAAAGAAGATAGAGAAAGACGAGAGATATATGGAAGGACAGAAGATAAAGGAACAAAGAATGGAAGAAAAGCAGAAGAGAGAGATACAGAAGAGCCAGAAAAAGACTGGCGAGAAATTTAAGAGAGACATGAAAGGAGATAGAAATAAATAAATAAAGAAAGAAAAACAAAAGACTGGAAAGATGGAAATGAGATATTAGATGGAAAAAAAAGAAGGCAGAAAAAAGGAAATAGAGTAAAAACGGGAAGAAAGAAATAAAGAAAGATAGACAAACGAGAAAAGAAAGATAGTAGACAAAGAAAGAATGAAATGAAGAAAGACAGGCAAAAAAAGGCATAAAAAAGTATATGTTATTGATGAATAATAAAAAATACGACGCCACACTTGCGCAATGCTTATACACCAGTCGCCTCTGAGCTCAAGTCAAAAGTGTCTCAAAACTTTTACTTAAACTTAAAAATTCTAATCACAAAGCAACTTAAAATATCAAAATTTGTGTCCGCTGTACAAGTCACTAGCAAAATTCGATAAAAAACGATGATTTAACAGAAAAAGTTCTTCAGATGTCAAAAATTAGCTCAACTTATCGATTTAGTTGGGCCCTGTGTTATTGACAGTACGCGCACTCCTCACGCCGGCCCTGTTTATATGTGTTACACAGAGATTGGAGTAGTTTGTATGATTTATGTCCATTTTTATAAACAAACTTGATACTCAGTCTCAAGTCTTGCTTGGACAATGTCGGCTGCAGTCTCAAGTACAAGGTCGGTTTTAAAATTCGTACTTCGGCAATTCTCGACGAAAGTCACGATTGAGCGTATGCAATATATATAACTTGGGGAATTCTAGTTACTTTTGTCCATGTTAGGTTTTGGGTGCGCATGCGCAAATGCAATCACAAACGAGCGAGTGCTCAAGCACGCTTCAAGGTAGCTAGAATGCAACCTTGAGACCAAGCATCGATCAGTATTTGAAGTTGATCGTTAAAACACGAACGGGTCGCGTACTCGTACTCAAGCATTGGCTGCGCGTTAATTACAGCTTATAAGTACTGACATTCGGCGTCCAGGGTATTCAAAGCTAGTCCTGCCCTGTTTGTATTATTGTTTAATTATTTTCTCTAAAAACTGGATTTGATGTGAAATATTTTTGATGTGACTTTAACAAAAATAAACATTAACGTTTAGCCTGAATTTCTTAGATAAGTTTTTATAACACAAATATTGATAAAAGTGACTAACTGTCAAAAATTCATCGTTTCAATCAAATGTATGTAAACCACTTAAGAGTTTTACTTTATATCGAAGCAATCTCTTCTCTTCAAGAAATTCACTTTCCCTTCTTGTTTGCAATGTAAAACGACCTAAATAAACACAAAACTTTCATCTTCTACAACTGATACTTTCCAACTTATTACATCAATAAATTTGGTACATTCAACATTCTAAATTCTCCATATTTTACCCAAAAAAAAGTGGATTTTTTTCAATAAATATTCTATTTTTAGAACATTTAAAGTTAATCTATTCTACTGTATGTATTTTCTGTTATAACCACATTAATTAAGTTTGTTGATTACTAAACTTGTTCAAGTTTAATGTCGTCGTCAACCACTATTCGATAAAAATTTAACACATTTGAAAGGATAATTATACTGTTGGGGGGGGGGTCAATTTTATGGTAAATTATCGTTGAATTTAAGCAATTTAAGCTCGGTTAAGCTTATCTTAAGATTTCAGATTCAATTTGCTATGATTATTGTAATTTATTGATTATTAACGCAATAATTTCCCCTAAAACGATCAATATACAAGGGTGCATCAAATATTTATTTATTTATTTACATAGAATTTTTCTATAAAATCTCTATTTTTATTGACACATTGAAGGGAGTTGGTGGTGTATCAAACGAATTGCACACAAACGGTTCTATAGCTTCGTCGTCGTCATCAAAACAAAATCCCCTTAATTCTTATTTTAGGGGTTGAAATACGTGCCAGTCACAAAGAGGGTAGATCTGGGCTATAGGGCGGATATTCCAGTGTTTCCACTTGAGTGTCTTTAGTTTACCACAGCAGTTGTGTGTAGCCGTGCAGAAAAATAACATGTTAGCTTTACTTTACAAATCGGTTGGCAATAATACTCAGCCGCTCCTAAAGAAACTGAACCTATATTACAATTTCCAATCCTGTAAAGCGACGATTAGTTTCATTCGGCTCTCAAATTGTAAGACACTTGGTGGCTGTGACGCTTACTCAAGGTCAACGTGCATAACTTTGGTTTTCTATTGTTTCCCGGTCATCTGCCAACTTTTTGTTTCAGTTGTAAACTTGGGTATTCGAGAGCATATTTTCAGTGAATTGTTATTGTACCGTATTACTGATACTGCAGTGGCTAGTGGCGACCGGAATCATACAGCAATCATCCGTCCGATTTCGCAGTGGCTATTGGCGACCGGAATCATTCCTTTACTTTTTTGACCGGCATTAGCGTTTTATTTTGTTTTGTTCTACAATTTTTATTTAATACCTTGCACATAATTTTTGTTGTACATGGTTTTCTTGTTTGTGCCGTTCTTTTACTTGTCAGTATTTGGTGAGTGTCGGAGAAGACAAATTTAATGATCGATTTGCAAGACAATGAAAATAGATCATAGCTTTCATTGTTTTAATTGGAAATGTATTGTAAAAAATATATATCTATACTTATTTTCGTGAACTTTCCATAATTGCTTAAAGTCTTCAAGCCACCTGTAAAGCTCAAAATACTGAGCCGACTCGTATTATACAGGGTGTTTCGTCTAAGTATGGTGAGTTCTAGTCGACGAGCGATTCGAAAAATATTTTGAGGATTTGTAGGAGGGTCCCTGGAGAACATGTCAGCAAAATTAGAGCCTCGTAGCTCATTAGAAAGTTGGTCAAAAAACGCTCATTTCTGACGATGTAGTGATTTTCAAAAACGAACTAAACACGCAAAACGACTTAGAATGACTTTAGGATCCTCCCAAAATTGATTTTTTTCGTTTTTCTTCATTTTATTCTGGAACAGGTGGAAATATTTCGTATTTTCTCTGGAATACATTGGAGAAAAACGACAAAAATCAATGTTGGGAAGGTCTCTGAGTCATTTTTAGTCCTTCTGCGTGTTTTGTTGGTCTTTTAAAATTGCGACATTGTCCAAAACGATCGTTTTTTGACCAACTTTGAAATGAGCTACGAGGTTCTAATTTTGCTAAAATGTTTCCTAGGAACTCTTCTACAAATCCTCAAAATATTTTTCGAATCGCTCGTCAACTAATAGGAGTTTCTTAGGACTTACCATATTTAGACCCAACACCCTGTATATGAGTCGGTATAACCCCGTTTACGAAAAATAAGGCTTTGAAAAATTCATCAACATTCTTAGAGCCACTGTAATAGAACAATCTCAAGGATAAATATTTGCTTAATCAACAAATTTAAGTAAAAACTCTCGATTGATATCAATCAACGTTCAGTGTTTAATTGCGAGTGCAACGGGAGCGTTGATTGAACGTTGTGGATGATTACTGGCTTACGCTCTATTTTATCTATTAACTTTAATATTTTTATCTAGTTTTCGTGACATTATACGAAACAGCTTGTGAAATTCAGTACCTACCGGTCGGAAATGTTGAACAGCTGCAGACGCAAATTTGTAATTTGAAAATTGTCAGTAGGGTGGTATTTTCAGCAGCTTAATTAGTGTTTTTGTATTACCTCATTTTTATATTATTTAATCAAATGCGTGATACGGATAGCTGTTTTCTTATCAGCTCTCAACAATAACATTACAGTAGGTTAGTATTTAATCAGTGATCATCAAACAATAGTTGCAATTTTGGTCAATTTTGACCAAAATTTTCTTTACACTTTTGATTTCTTTAAATATGTTTATTGCACTCTGTTCCACATAGGAGTGGTAAGGTTTACGTATTTAAAGGCAATTCGATGTCACCCTGTATATTTGTTGCCTGGCGCATCCACCAAATTTTATATGAAGTTCTTATAAATTATTGCAGAACATTTTGATAAATCTCAACAATGATATATGAGAATTATTAAAATATGGACATAATAATTGTATAAATAATAAAATAAAATTTAATAATCGAGATCATATATAGTTTAGAACGTTCTATTTCAAAGGCCGTATAAAGTCAGCATTTAAAAAATTCTCATTTCATTTAATATCACACAATTTCTCTAAAATGTAATGAAAAACGTCCTTTCTTCGTCCTAATTAACAACAGATCAAATTAACTAAAATTACAAATTCTTATACTTAATTACTTTAATTACAATTTTTTTAAAAGGGCTTTGACTCATTACTCGATTTGGCGTGCGAAATTTATCAATTTTCAAACATTGATATCTCGCTTATTTTTTAAGATATTGTAAAAATTAAACGTGCGTTGGATAGAGAATTTCAAGGTGCATATCCTAAAGTTTACTATTTAAGAAAAATGTGAAAAAATTCTGAATGGTAGAGAAAACTGTCAGACCCTGTTTTTTTCGTACATTTTCCTACGTACTAACAATAAGAAAAACTAACAAACGTATTGGGAAAATTCTTGAAGGCATGAGAAGCTCTTTTAATTTTCTATCTAAATTCACTGGATAATTAATTAAAATCAATAATATTGCGCTATATTTTAGCCAGTTATAAAGGAAAATGTACGAAGAAAACAGGGCCAAACAGTTTTCTATGCCATATAGAATCTTATCATATTTTTCTTTAATAGAAAGCTTTAGGGCATGCACCTTAAAATGCTCTATCCAACACACTTATACTTTTCACAATATCTAAAAAAAAATAAGCGAAATATCGGTGTTTGAAAATTGATACAATAAATTTTAATTTATTATTGAGGATCCCGGGTCGAAATTTTGGCCCTCGTTTCAACACCCAAAACCCACTTTTCAAGACTTACAATTAGTAGGTTGAAAGGAGGATCATTTAACGATGATTTTTGGTCCTATTTTGAGCCTAAGTGTGGCATTTATCGGACGAAAAACGATGTTTAGGCCGAAATGAGAACCAATTTGACAATCGCATAATTTATATGGAGTTGTAAAATAAATGTAAATAGATTTTATGAGTCATCAAATCTATTTGGTCTTATTCACTTGCATCTTCTCTCTTTGTCTCATACACTCTTACCTATCTCCCTCTCTATTTCTCTCATACACTCTTATCTCTCTCTCTCTCTCTCTCAATCGTTCATACACTTTTACCTCTTCTCTCTTTCTCAAGACAGAACAAAAATTAAGGGAAAAAACCATTTTTGTCTCTTACTGTGTTAGAACATCGTCCTCTACTATAGTATCATGACCTACAAGATTTTATGTAGGACGAAATAAGGAGTATAGAATTTTTTTTTGGACGCGATGAGGTTCAAGAATTTTTCATTTAGAGTGAAACGAGGACCATAAATAACGTTTAGGTTGAGACGAGGTCCATTTTACTCCTTTTAGGATCAAAAGAAGACCAAATATCCATTTTAGGATTAGAAGAGGGCTAAAATTTCAACTCGGAGTTATTTGATTATTGAGAGTTTTAAATTATAGCACTGTTTTAAATATTATTTATCAAAAAGTAGTATTTACTTTTTTTTTCATAATGTAAAAACTTGGAAATTTTCTGTACGTTCCAAGAGAACAAATGTTTAAACTTTAGCAATTATTCTTAAGAAACAGCAATAATGATGGTGAAGATTTGTTGTAAGTCTCATAAACAGATGTGGATATATCAACCAAATTTTCACCATTTAAAAGTTTACCAACCACCAAGTAAATAAGGGTGCAATTTTTTATATTTTCACCCGTTAATTTCTACCATAATTATTGTAATAGTCAAGTGATTAAAACTAGCTAGAGATTAATCTGTATAGATCAGAGATTATAGAGTGGGATTATCACTCTAAAATATACACAGAAAGAGGATTGGTTAAAATAAACTTTACAACTACTAAATAGAGACATGAATTTAATCTACGGTTAAATTAAAAATACAATTTTTAATATTTCAGAGCCTTGATAATAAGCTTATAAGACTCATGGATGAACGTTTATTTTGTTGTTAAATACAGCAAATTATTTCTCACCTTCATTACAACCCAATTTTGAGCTTATTATTCGTAAATTTAAACAGTTTTAGAAAATTTCGTTCAATTCACCGTCAAGCGACAACAAAATAGATAATTTCGTTTATTTCGCCGACGAAATTACATCAATTTGTCTCGATTATTTGCGAATCTTATCCGCAAGCTAATCGAACCTCGATCTAGAACAGAAATCAAGAATCAAATAAACTTTTGTATTGATTTGTTGAAACTTCGTTGAAGTCTCAATAGTATACGATAATAAAAACAAACTGTACATACAGACAAGGCAGATGATTAATATTTTGCCCCAAATAAAGTTGTATTAAGATAATTAATCATCAACACACAACACGACATATTTCATCGTTTTGATGGACAGTTTTCGGTTTCATCATCTAACAAAATAACAAAACTCCTACAATATTCTATCGTATCGATACTAATGAAAAACGTTAATTTAACTACAAGAAAAACGAGACTTTTAAGGGGGGAAAACGTGTGCGGCTTAACTTTTATATAGAGGGTTGTTAAACTAAGAGAATTCTTATAAGAGTCATTAAGGGCGCTGTAAAAAGCAATCTTAACCAAAAAGTACAGTTATTCTATATTGTATAGGTAAAATAGCAACATAAAGTAGCAAAATAGCAAACTGTATCAGCTGTAGAGGCGCTAGTTTTTTAAGATTATTAAAAAAATCAATAGTGGCGCATCCACCATTTTTCAATCTTTAATCATCGATTAGACAAAGTTAATGTAAAGTTATTAATTTCTCAGATTTACAATGCACAAATAAACGTAAAACTTGTTAAAATCTAGTAAAAACAATCAAGAGAGCAGTTTTAAAAAGCTCAAAACTTATTTGCCAAGTATGTTTGTGTGGGGGGGGGGGAATATGTAAGCAGCTCATAACTTTTGAACGGCTTGACGGATTGAAACGCTTCTTACAAAATTCGAAAGGGTTCGACCAAACTTAGATTTCGTGTAAATTTGAACCGATTCAATCCGATAGATTTTGAGAAATTCCCAAAAAACCGAAAAATTTCTTTTGTTAAAATCATGTTTTTTCAAAATAACTATTGAGCTGCTGTAATGATCAATTCCATAATCTAATCAGCTCTTAAGCTTGACTAATGACGCCGAATGCCGTTTAAACGATCAAAATCGGTTGATTCGTTCACGAGTTATCGTTGTCGAAAAATATCGAAAAAAGTGTTTTTTCAACATAACCTCAAAATTACTCAACCAATCAAATTTATACGTGTTACAATAATTTTGGAGCTTCAAAAACTGTGTCGATGCTGCAAAGTTTGTCAAAATCCGTTGATTTGTTCGCGAGATATCGTTGTCGAACATTTTGAAAAAAATGTTTTTTCAACATAACCTCAAAATTACTTAACCAATCAAATTTGTACCCCTTACAATAATTTTAAAGCTTTAAAAATTCAGCAGGAAGTTTCAGGAATGGCCTGCATGGGTCAACCGTATTCAAGATTTTTTTGGGTGATAATGTTTTGGAAAGCGCAATGCTCTTAGAAGTAATTAATTAAAAAGTCAAAAAACGTAATTAAGTGAATTAAAAAAAGTTGTTTTGAAGAAATTGAATTTTTCAAAGAAAATCGATATTGTCGTTTTACAAGATAACAAATTAAAAAAAAATTCATTTTCTCCATTTCTATAGTATACCGTAATGGTTCTTTGAGTAGATACATGGGGAAACATTGATCCCGCCCATGTCCCTCTTTGTCAAATCACATGTTTCATGAATAACAGACAGAGACACCAAATCCACAAAACACATCTGATTAATGTTATCTTTTTCAAATAGAAAGTTTTCAAGGTTCTTTCGTACAAAAGTATGATTGGGGTGATTAAACTGCTTAAAAAATATACGTCGGGGGATTACCTAGTTTACTGGTAATAAATTTAAAAAGCACGAATAGATGTAATAAAATTTGAAGGACTACCCGAACAAATTGAAAAAAAGTTAACAAGACAGTGAAAAAGAAATAGAATAATAAATAAACCGTTGTTAAGTCTATCGAATTGTAAAATTGAGTTGTCTTTCAGATTTTATTACATCGCTTATTGCTTTTTAAATTTATTGCCAGTAAACTAGAGTACCCACTAATTTTTAATGTAGTTCTATGACCTTCTGAGTGTTCACATTTTTTTTTGCAATGAAGAATGTATTTTTTATAGAGAATATTTTTTAAAAAATCTAGGTTTGGGATTCTCTAATTTACTGGTAATAAATTTAAAAAGAACGAGTAGATGTAATAAAATTCGAACGACTACCCGAACGGAGAAAGAGAAATTGAACAATAAACAAACTGTTGTTAAGTGTATCGAATTAAAAAAATTGAGTAGTCCTTCAAATTTTATTACATCGAATCTTGCTTTTTAAATTTATTACCAGTAAGCTACTCTTTGACTTTTAAAGCAGTTCTATGATCTTCTCCAATGTTCGCTTTTTTTGCAAAAAGCAACGTATTTTTTATAGAGAATTTTTTTTTTGTAAGCAGCTTATTCATTTTTAAGTAGAATTTTCAATCAATATAATTTTATATTTAATTAATTTTCCTTTGTAAAAAGAACAAAAATGTGTGAATATTAGAAGGGGTGATTGAACTGCTTTAAAAATCTATGTCAGAAACTCTCTAATTTACTGGTAATAAATTTAAAAAGAACAAAGATGTAATAAAATAAAATTTGAACGACCACAAGCACAAGTTGAAAAAAGTTAACAAGATAAAGAAAGAGAAATTGTATAATAAACAAACGGTAGTTTCGTGTATCTAATTGTCAAAATTAGATAGTCCTTCAAATTTTATTACATCTCTTCTTGCTTTTTGAATTTATTACCAGTAAAATAGAGAATCAATTGACCTAGATTTTTAAAGCAGTTGAATAGTTGAATAACCCTTAGCAATTTTCACAACATTTTTGATTTGTTTCTTCCAAATGGAAATTAATTTTCAAAGACAAAAAATGTTTGAATTTGGTTGACATTTTTGAGTAGCAATTTTTCATTCAATATTATTTTTCATCAAATATAATTCCTGAAATTCGATGTTAATTTCTCGTTTTTCCAAAAATTCTAGAATGACGATTCTACCTCCAATATATAGCTTAAATGTTCCCCTTCAAGCATGCAACGCACGCCTCGGATTGAGGCACACGCTCAGGTCGATCCAAACTATACACAATTGACACAATTGCTTACACGAAAAGCATTACTGGCTTTGAGGCACTTTCACCATGACTATTTTACCAACAAATAATGGCTCGCCCTTGCAGCTATACGCATAGCGAGGCAAATGCTATAAACACGGTGCAACACACGCTTTGCAATGTTTGTACAAGGCTTAATGCATTAGCATTTCAAATCTCGATCAAATTGAATTTGAATACAAGTCGGACTGGTTGAAATCACTCATGATTTCAACTTGAACGTGAACCAAGTTGAAACTGTTTGAAATGCTTCAGTCGCAAAAATACTCCTTATCCTTTAATTAATTAATTAACTTCTTTCACTAATGAAATATTGAAGAATAAATTATCTTTGAATTGGGTCGATAGGAATACAACCGCTAAATTTCCATGTTTTTAAATGTTTTACTAATTTTTACATAGCTTTCTTTGCATTAATCAACTGTAAAATCGGTTACAGAAAAAAGTGACCAAGTCTTGAGCGTGGAAATTTACGTTTTTCGCTTCGTGTAAATCAGGCTGCTTCACGCATAATTCTAAAAATGTGGGTAGGTAGAAAGTGTGAGAACGAATTTTATAAAATATTTGTACATTTTAGAAAATTGAACACAATGACACGTCACGACCGCCCTTAAAAACCGGTTTTACACAAGCCCACAAATAGGGCACCTTTTTTAGGAGCTTGTAGTACATTTTTTTATTAAAATTTATGATTCTCTTTCGGTAAAATCGCTGACAAATTTTAACATATTCTATGAATATTGAGCCGTGTTTAAAATTGATTAAAACAGTGATGCATGGAAAATGTGAATTGATTTGTAAATTTTAGCTAATTTCCCTGATTGTTTTCAATAGAAAGTGTCAATTAATTCCATATTTGTGTACAAATCTGAGCAAGATTTGATTCAGTGCATTAAAATTAATGAAGTGGTATAAAAATTGTTACAAATTACAAACGGCTCTAATTATTTTGTAAACAGTCATTGTTGACAACTCAGATTTCCATGTTCAACATTCTAGTGGTGTGAAATATGTGACATTGATGGAAGCGTTGTTAATGCATTATTCCATGCGTTGTTCTACATTAAATTGTCAAATTTTTTAACGATTTCACCCCTCAGTTTTCCAAACTAATCACGTTTATGCTTGGATTCAATCACAGTGATTAATTAGGTAATATCTAATTTACCTTTAGGCAACTTTATGTGAATAGTCAATATGCTATAAATTATAATTAAATAGACCTTCAGCAATTTAATTGTAGCTTTATACAGGTTTGTAAATTGGAAATGTGGTGGAATATTATACTATTGTGAGCAGATAAAAGACACCGACACTTGAGTGAGAAAAATCATATTTTTCAATTAGTGTAAGCCGGACTTTTTGTTTGGTCAAGCTAAGGAGAAGTAGCCATAACAAATTTGTATAGATGGATCATTCTGAGTTTGCCCAAGTCGGCACAAGCAAGGTTCTTTCAGTAAACTGCCTAAGCGATCCTTTAAATGCATTGCCAGTAAAGTGAAATGCAGTTCTATAGTAGGTAAGAAGCGCTGCTCATCCATGGCTTTAGGCAAACTTAATTCGATCCATCTATAGAGCTATCTTTTTACACAAAATTAGAATAAGTGTACTATAATTTGTATTTATTGAAAAAAAAAGTAGGTATAAAATACAAAAAAGAATTTTCTAACGTACAGTAAAAGATTAATAAGATTAACAATATGTTGCTTGGATAGTAATAGTACAATTTTGGTCGCCATTAGCCACAGCAGAATTGGTTATACAACGTAGTCTTTCGGTCGCCAAGAGTCACTGCGGAATCGGTTATACAATACAATAACAACGGCAATATTCCGGTAGCCTAGAGACACTGCGGAATCGGTATCTTCCGAGTCGCCAATAGCCACAGTTAGAAGTGTTCGAGATAAGAACCGGATGGAAAACGTTCAAAATAGGTTTCCTCTACAAGCGATCGGTGCGGTTTACTTTCATTATGGCATCAGTACGGTTCCTCTACTCTGTGAGTTTGCACACACGAAGACGGCTGGTCAATTGCTTGCTTGCGGCTGACTGGGACGCTTCATTACACTATTTTATACCGAAATTCTGAAAACAAACACAATAGTGCCAGTAACCCCCCCCTTCTTATGATTGAATAACAAACCATAGCTTTGGACAAACTTAAGTTGATCCATCTACAGAGCTATCTTTTTACACAAAATTAGAATAAGTGCACTATAATTTGTATTTATTGAAAAAAAAATAGGTATAAAATACAAAAAAGAATTCCAATGGCTATTTTCTAACGTAAACTAAATATGATTTACAGTAAAAGATTAATAAGATTAACAATATGTTGCTTGGATAGTAATAGTACAATTTTGGTCGCCACTAGCCACAGCAGAATTGGTTATACAACGGTAGTCTTTCGGTCGCCGAGAGCCACGGCAGAATCGATCATACAATCCAATAACAACGGCAATATTCCGGTAGCCTAGAGACACTGCGGAATCGGTATCTTCCGAGTCGCCAATAGCCACAGAAAAAAAATTTCGTGATAAGAACCGGGTGGGAAACGTTCAAAAAAGGTTTCCTCTACGGCTGATTGGTGCGGTTAACCTTCATTATTGTATCAGTCCGGTTCCTCTACTAGCGCATTCGAAAACGGCTGGTCGATTTCTTGAATGAAAATGTCTTGAAAACTCTACGTTGTGTAGAATGCTCAAGTTTGTAAAATAGCTGCAAAATTGACAATTCTGTCCTTGAAAAA
The DNA here is from genome assembly GCA_039776855.1 of Mylabris sibirica. Classification (NCBI taxonomy): domain Eukaryota; kingdom Metazoa; phylum Arthropoda; class Insecta; order Coleoptera; family Meloidae; genus Mylabris; species Mylabris sibirica. Next base: position 10,714,120 of record CM077842.1, on the reverse strand, counting down.
TTAATGAATGTTGCTTCTATCTACAGTATATAGAATGGTTAATTGTTTATCAGTTCGATATTATGTCTAATCCAGGTGTATTTAGGACGTTAATTAAAATTGAAACAAATCGAGATCGTATTCAATTATTCATTGTATAATATAATCAATAACAAACACAAGAAAACAGGAATGAAATAAATTGAAATTATTTATTTATTAATGCTACCAGGTGACGGAAAATTTCAATTTTCGAAATTGTTGGAATATTCAATGATAAAATCAAGCTATTTCTTGTCGCCTCTAAACTAACATTGAAACATTTCAGAAAAATTTGAATAATGAAATTCTTCTTCTTTCCAGTCCATTACGCCAACATTTTTGCTTGATTAATTTTTATTCAATTACAACATAAAGATTAATAAATTTCAACAATTTATTATGAATGTTCCAACAATAATTTATAGATTTTTTCGTTTTTACTAATGCATTCTGAAACAGAATAGAGTAAAACGAAAAAATCAATGTTGAGATTGTTTTGAGTCATTCTCAATCGTTTGACGTGTGTAGCCAGTTTTTCGAAAATTGTAATCTCGTTCAAAACGAGCATTTTTGACAAACTTCTAAATGAGCTACAAGGTTCTAATTTTGCTAGAATGTTCTTCAGGGACTACCCTACAAATACTTAAAATATTTTTTGAATCGCTTGTCAACTAACAGAAGTTTTATTGAATCTACCATATTTAGAATTAACACCCTGTATACAAAGTGTATTCTCTCACTTTATATAGTTTATCTATAAAGTGATATCGAACTTTTATTTTTTGCTCTATAGCCTGAAAGTTCAGAACTCTATCGAATTAAAACAGTTTTGAGTCATTCTCATTGTCAGTCATTTTACGTGTGTAGCCAGTTTTTCGTAAATTGTTATCTCGTCAAAAACAAGCGTTTCTGACAAACTTCCAATTGAGCTACAAGGTTCTAGTTTTGCTAGAATGTTCTCCAGGGACTACCCTACAAATCGTTAAAATATTTTTGAACTCAACTAACTTGCAGCCTTTGTTATTGTTATTGTTTCGGATGACAGCAGTAATGTTTGTTTGTTGTTACAATTCGTGTATGTTTTATTTAAAAAACTGTCAACACTACCAAAACTTTTATAGTCTGGTTGGGAAATGTATTCGGTGAAGTTGTACGGTCATTTCCAAACACTGAATTGTCCACCATCACGAATATCTCTTACGCTTCGTCTGTTATTTATTTATTTTTGTTGAAATACAAATCGCTATCAACTATACATATATATAGGATGGAGTATTTTCGTATAAATTTCTCAATTTTCAAAGATTTAAGGCAAATGTTGTGGAAATTTGCTAGCAAATCGAGCGTATTAAATCATTACAACAAAAAAAAACACCCCCGAACAAATAGAATAATAAAAGTGATAACAAGCTGGAAATTATTTGGGCGCATCCACCATTTTTTATAGCCGACTACTATATTGGGTGATTCAGGTAAGGTGAAATGTTTCAAGAAACATTTAAGCAAAATTAAGGTCTTGTAGCCTTAAAGATAGTCAAAAAATCCGCTGTTATCACAATGTTGTGATTTTCACTAAGCGGTTACACCCGTCAAACGATTAAAAACGATTAAAAGATCCTCTTAAAATAGTTTGTATTCGTTTTACATCACTGGATCCTTGCTAAGATTGAAATACGGATTTTCCGAAATCTTAATGAATGACGGGGTTGTTTACCCTTTTTTACTATTTTTAACACGATGGGAGAAGATTGTTTATGATGATTAAAACTTTTGTTTTTTAATAGAAAATCCTTCATATTAGAAACATTATAGAAATCAGTACAAGAACAATAAACACTGAATTAAAATAAAGAATCTTACCCTATCAAATTGAAAACAGTAAACAAAAGAGAAGGATACTTACGCTAGCTTTATTAATTTTTTTCACAATTGATCCCAACATGTCTGTGAGCCATTCTTAGTCGATTTATGCGTGTAGTTGGTTGGCGTAAATCATGACATTGTTGAAATAAAGCGTTTTTTGACAAATTTTTTCATGAGCTACAAGGGCCTAATTTCTCTAAAATATTCTCCAAGAACCCTCCCACCAATTCTTGAAATATTGATTGAATCGCTCGCCAAAGAATAGGAGTTTCCATAAGGATTTTTCGTCTGACGTGATTTATACTGTGTGTCCACTTAACTATGGCCAGTTATTTTGACAGCTCCCATTATTTAGCGAGTGATTCTAAGAATATTTCAAACATTTATAAGACAGTCCCTGGAGATTTTTTTTCTGGAGATTATTTTAGCAAAATTAGAACCCTGCTAATCATTTGTATGCGACTAACGACTAATAACAATTTTTAAACCCTCTCAACATTGATTTTTTTCAATAAACACTGAATTAACATAAACAATCTTACCCAATGAAATTGAAAATAGTAAACAACAGAGCAATTCTTAATTGGTTTATGCGTGTAGTTGGTTGTCGGGAATCACGACATTGTTGAAATAAATCGTTTTTTGACCAATTTCCTGATGAGCTACAAGGGCCTAATTTTGCTAAAATCTTTTCCAAGAATCCTCCTACAAATTCTTGAAATATTCATTGAATCGTTCGCAATATAATAGTAGTTGTTATAAGAACTTTTCGTCTGACGTGATTTATACCGTGTGTCCTACTTAACCATGGCAGGTTATTTTGACAGCTCCCATTATTTAGCGAGTGATTCTAAAAATATTTCAAACATTTATGGGGCAGTCCCTGAAGATTATTTTAGCAAAATTAGAACCTTACAACTCATTTGTAAGTTGATTAAAAACGAGCTGAACACGCAAAACGACTAAGAATAATTTGGAGACCCTCTCAACATTGATATTTTTCAATAAGGTCTTGATTAACATAAAGAATCTTACCCTATCAAATTGAAAATAGTAAACAACAGAGAAGGATACTGACACTAGATTCATTAATTTTTTTCACTCTTGGTCCCGACATGTCTACGAGCCATTCTTAGTCGATTTATGCGTGTAGTTGGTTGGCGTAAATCATGACATTGTTGAGATAAAGCGTTTTTTGACCGATTTCTTGATGAGCTACAAGGCCCTAATTTCGCTAAAATATTCTCCAAGAACCCTCCTACAAATTCTTGAAATATTCATTGAAACGTTCGCAATATAATAGGAATTGTTATAAGAGCTTTTCATTTGACGTGATTTATACCGTATGTCCCATTTAACTACGTCCAATTATTTTGATAGCTCCCATTATTTAGCGCAAGATTCCAAGAATATTTCTAGAATTTATAAGGCAGTTTCTGGAGATTATTTTATCAAAATTAGAACCGCGGCAGCTCATTTGTAAGTTGGTTAAGAACGGGCTGGGCACGCAAAATGACTAAGAATAATTTCTCCTTTGCATTCTAGAAAATATGCGAAAAATTTCCGTCTGTTCCATAATGAAATTTAGATTTAAAAAAAAAAATGAATGTTAGATAACGGTCCAGAACGACTAAGAATGACTCAGAAGTTATTCTTAGTCGTTTTGCGTGTTCAGCTTGTTTTAGAAAATTGCAGTATCGACAGAATCGAACGTTTTTGACCAACTTCCAAATGAGCTACGAGGTTCTTATTTTGCTAAAATAATCTTCAGCTAGTCTCCTATAAGTACTCGAAATATTTTTCAAAACACTCACTAAATAATAGGAGTTATCATAAGATCTGGCCTTAGTTAAGTGGGACACATAGTATATTTTTATGTAAATAAATATAATAAATCGATATTCTTTCTGATTCGTTGAAACAGATACGCATTTTTATTGAAGTTGAATTAACTTCATCAATTGTGGTTGTTGTTTATGGCCTTTTCATTAGAAAAATCGATGAAAATTCTATAAATTCATGCTGATTTGCGCCAACTGTGGTCGAGTTGAATTAACACGCAATGAATGACTGAGATAAGCTCGAAAATTATCATAATTGATCCCCTTATTTATCAACTTGATAATTTCATAGCTATTAAAGAATAATAATTGGGATACTGGGCGCCAATTATTCTATAATGATGTGTATCGATTTATTTAACACGTCTGCATTTATATTTACATACATCGACCATGACCCTTGCATCATGTTATTTCAATACTGTTCCAATATAAATTTCGTATTTACAATGTTTACAATGCAAAGCTTCTAGTCTAATCGCTTCCAAGATAATCAATCAAACATCTATTATAGATGAAAATCAAAGTTAGAGACAGGCATTTTCCGAAATCTAGCCATACTGGGTGATTCACCTAAAACGAAAAATTCTTATAGAAACGTCCATTATTTAGCGAGTGACTCGAGAAATATTTCAAAAACTTATAGGAGGATAGTTAAAGATCATTTTAGCAAAATTAGGACTTTGTAGCTCATTTGAAAGTCAGTCAAAAACCACTTTTCAAAAACAAACCAAACACGTAAAGCGACTTAGAACGACTTGAAGATCCTCTTAATGTGGTTAGCATTTTTTCTACAATGTAAGGAAGTAAAACGAAAAAACTCAATATTGGGAGGGTCTGCGAGTCATTCTTACAATTAATCGTTTTGCGTCTTTAGCTCGTTCTCCAGAACTAACGTTTTTTGACCAACTTCCAAATGAGCTACAAGGTTCCAATTTGGCTAAATGTTCTCTGGGAACCCTCTACAAATCCTTGAAATATTTTTTGAAACACTCACCAAATAATGAGAGTTTTCATAAAAACTTTTCGTTTTAGGTGAATCATCCAGTATAAATTTTATCAATAATAATAATAATAATAATGTAACATGCTAGAAAATAATTTTAGTACGTGCTATTTTTTACGTCGATCAATGTCAATTTTATTAAAAATTTACCACAAATCGTTCTATTCAAATATAAATTTTTCGGGAGATTTCCGTTTTTCCTGTCACGTTTCAATCGTTAACCCTTACGATAGTCGGGTAGATCCGGTAAATTGGTAACGAATTTTAACGACTTAACTATCCAATTTTGTGATTTTTGAACATTTTTTTTTTGTTGTGGTACAAAAACTGGTTTGCTGAAAAAGCAATTTAATAAATTTTATTTGCAAGCAAAACCAGTTTTCGTTAGTTACCCTATAATTTTTACGATAATCGTACGGTTTTTTTGCTTACAAATGTAGTAGACCACTTAAAATGATGATTAATTTATGATTGTATCTTGTTTAATTGTTTGTTTAATTGTCAATGTGGGCGATTGTGTTGAATACAATACCCGGTTTTTTATTGGTCATTTCGAATGATGAATTTCGAAAAAATAGGTTTTAAGAGGATCTTACAGTCATTGTTAATCATCTGACAGGCTCAATTCATCAGTGAAAATCGCGACTTTTGACCAACTTCCAAATGAGCTACGAGGTCCTAATTTCGCCTAAATTTTCTCTGGGAACCCATTTAAATCTTTAAAATATTTTTCGAAAAGCTCGCCAAATAATGGGAGTTACCAAAAGAATTTTTCGTCCGACGTGAATTACCCTGTATATGTTTGATTTCATTTCATTAGCTTTATCAACCACTCTTTCAGCACAAATAAAAATTAGTTTTTCGTGATTTTCGGAAAATCTAGTCAATTTTTCAGAAAACCATGGAGCCACATAGATGTAGAATTTTATTTAAAATTAAATGAGACATTAATTATTTCGCTATCTGTTACCGTTTTTGAGATATACAGTCTTTTAGTTATCTATGAAGAGTAGTAGTAAATTCACCATATCTCATTTATTTATCAAAAATATATAATAATTGTTATGAGAATTTGAGGAGGAATAACTTGACTATCGATTTGAGGTGAAAACGTCCTTCTAAAATGTTTAAAATTAATAGAAATTGACATCAACGTTTAGAAATTTAAGTCAACTAAAAACAGAAAAATTACTCAATGAAAAATCGCGATTTTTGACCAACTTCCAAATGAGCTACGAGGTTCTAATTTCGCTTGAATTTTCTCTGGGAACCCATTTAAATCTTTAAAATATTTTTCGAAAAGCTCGCCAAATAATGGGAGTTACCAAAAGAATTTTTCGTCCGACGTGAATTACCCTGTATATAAATTTCATTTCATTTCATTAGCTTTATCAACCACTCTTTCAGCACAAATAAAAATTAGTTTTTCGTGATTTTCAGGAAATCTAGTCAATTTTTCAAAAAACTATGGAACCACAGATGTGAAAATTCATTTAAAATTAAATGGGACATTAATTATTTCCCTATCTGTTACCGTTTTTGAGATATACAGTCTTTTAGTTATCTATGAAGAGTAGTAGTAAATTCACTATATCTCATTTATTTATCAAAAATATATAATAATTGTTATGATAATTTGAGGAGGAATAACTTGACTATCGATTTGAGGTGAAAACGTCCTTCTAAAATGTTTAAAATTAATAGAAATTGACATCAACGTTTAGAAATTTAAGTCAACTAAAAACAGAAAAATTACTCAGTGAAAATCGCGATTTTTGACCAACTTCCAAATGAGCTACGAGGTCCTAATTTCGCTTGAATTTTCTCTGGGACCCATTTAAATCTTTAAAATATTTTTCGAAAAGCTCGCCAAATAATGGGAGTTACCAAAAGAATTTTTCGTCCGACGTGAATTACCCTGTATATAAATTTCATTTCATTTCATTAGCTTTATCAACCACTCTTTCAGCACAAATAAAAATTAGTTTTTCGTGATGTTCGAAAAATCTAGTCAATTTTTCAGAAAACCATGGAACCACATAGATGTAAGAATTTTATTTAAAATTAAATGAGACATTAATTATTTCCCTATCTGTTACCGTTTTTGAGATATGAAGTCTTTTAGCTATCTATGAAGAGTAGTAGTAAATTCACTATTATCTCATTTATTTATCAAAAAATTAAAATAATTGTTATGAGAATTTGAGGAGGAATAACTTGACTATCGATTTGAGGTGAAAACGTCCTTCTAAAATGTTTAAAATTAATAGAAATTGACATCAACGTTTAGAAATTTAAGTCAACTAAAAACAGAAAAATTACTCAGTGAAACTCGCGACTTTTGACCAACTTCCAAATGAGCTACGAGGTCCTAATTTCGCTTAAATTTTCTCTGGGAACCCATTCAAATCTTTAAAATATTTTTCGAAAAGCTCACCAAATAATGGGAGTTACCAAAAGAATTTTTCGCCGGACGTGAATTACCCTGTATATGTTTGATTTCATTTTATTAGCTTTATCAACCACTCTTTCAGCACAAATAAAAATTAGTTTTTCGTGATTTTCGGAAAATCTAGTCAATTTTTCAGAAAACCATGGAGCCACATAGATGTAGAATTTTATTTAAAATTAAATGAGACATTTATTATTTCGCTATCTGTTACCGTTTTTGAGATATGAAGTCTTTTAGCTATCTATGAAGAGTACTAGTAAATTCACTATTATCTCATTTATTTATCAAAAAAATAAAATAATTGTTATGAGAATTTGAGGAGGAACACCTTGACTATCGATTTGAGGTGCAAGCGTCCTTCTAAAATGTTTAAAATTAATAGAAATTTAAGTCAACTAAAAACAGAAAAATTACTCTTATTTCGAAAAAAATTTAGAAAGCTGTGAAGTTTATTTAATTAGAGCTTAAATATAATTAGTGTGCTTTTATTAGCGACTAATTAGCCCAAGTATAATATTTTTATGAGCTCTTTTATATAAATTTATTCTAAGAAGTTGTTGAGCATAACTAGTCAAAATATGGACGAGTTGAGAAACTACTTGACACAGTTTACAATCTATGTTGAAGAGTACTTTTCATACATTAGTACTGAAGAGTTATTTCAAAAATAGATAAATGGAATGATACGGAAAGTTGCAAGTATATTTCAGTACTTCACCACAGACTTATAAATGGTAGCGTTTTTTTTTTAAAAAAAATGGTGGATGCGCTGAATGGTTAGATCTATTGATTTCATTACAAATCTAATGTTACAAACATAACCGCTTCAATGGAGAGGAAAACATGGTGAAATCAGTTGGAATGCGTTCAATAAACTTGAAATAAGCCTATACAGTTGAAGAGGACGAACAAACAAAACAAGAATTTATGAGATTTTCTAAATATTATTAAAATATCGTGACATTTGCAAAAGATTGATCGTGTATTTTTAGAAAATTTATTTTTACACGTGAGCTGCTTGTGAATTATTCAACTACAACAAATAAACTAGATTGGAGGGAAATTCTTTACTGTAATCACATAAATATTCAAGTCTTTTTTTCTACGGAAATAGTAATAAACGATATAAAACATAAAAGTATACAGGGTTATTTACGTCAGATGATAAGATCTGACGGAAATCCCTATTATTTAGCAAATGACTCAGAGAATATTTTAGCAAAATTAGAGCCTTGTAGCTCATTGTCACGATTTTCGCCAAGCAACTACACGCATAAAACGACTAAGAATGACTCTTAGACCATTGTAAAATTGATTTTTCTCGTTTTTTTTTCTTGCAACTGTATCAAGCAAAAAAGTCGTGGTAGAGATAGATTGTTAAAAAAATGAACGTATAATGTGAGTAAATTTCCTCTGTTGTTTACTATCTTTAACTTGATAGGGTAAGATTGTTTATGTTGATTCAGTGTCTGTTTTTTTTTTTAATCTTCGACACTGGATACATTACAAACAAATAAGGGATACATGACTTTTATTATTTTTACATTAAAGGAAATCAGAACAAAAGCATTAAACACTAAATTAACATAAACAATCTTATCCTATCAGATGACAAATAGTAAACAACAAAAAAAGATTACTTAAACTAGTTTCATTTTTTCAACGATAGATCTTCAGCACGTTTTTTTCCAATTTTTTCAGGATACCAATGAGAAACACGAGAAAAATCCATTTTATTATGGTCTAAGAGCCATTTTTAGTTGGTTTATGTGTGTAGTTGGTTGGCGAAAATTGAGACATTGCGTTTTTGACCTAATTTTGCTTAGATGTTTTCCAGGATCTTCCCGAGGTCTCCCCTTACAAATCCTTGAAATATTCTTCGAATCATTCACCAAATAATGAGAGATACCATAAGAACTTTGGTCAGTCAAAACTAACTCTGAATAGTTTCTTTTGTAAGCCATCTAAGTTGGCGAATGACTCGAAAAATATTTTGAGGATTAATAGAGCAGTCCTTGTTGATAATTTGAGCAAAATTAGAACCTCGTGGCTCATTTGGTAGTCAGTTAAAGAATGTTCGTTTTGGACAATTTTCGAAAACTTGCTGCACATGTAAAACGACTAAGAGTGTCTCGAAGATTCCCAAAACATTGATTTTTTTCGTTTCTCTTTGGAAAAAATGGACATGTTTTGCATTATTTTCTAAAATACAATAGAAAAAAACGAAAATATCAATGTTGGGAGAATCTTTGAGTCATTCCTGCAATTTTGTTCAAAACGAGCTTTTTTTGACTTCTAAATGAGCTACAAAGGAGATTGTTTACTGTAATCACATAAATATTCAATTTTTTCTACTGAAATAATAATAAGCGATACAAAACATAAAAGATTACTCATACTAGTTTTTCAACGATAGATCTTCACCACGGTTTTCTCCAATTTTACCAAGATACCAATGAGAAATATGAGAAAAGTCTATTTTAAGATGGTCTACGAGTCATTCTTAGTCGGCTCATGCGTGTAGTTGGTTGACGGAATTGCGTAGATGTTTTCCAGAGTCCCCCCGAGGTGTCCCCTACAAATCCTTGAAATATTATTTGAATCACTCACCAAATAATGAGAGTTGCATAGTTTTCTTTGCAAGCTATCCAAGCTGGCGAGTGACTCGAAAAATATTTCGAGAATTAATAGAGCAGTCCTTGTAGATAATTTTAGCAAAATTAGAACCTCGTGGCTCATTTGGTAGTCACTTAAAGAATTCTCGTTTTTGACAATTTTCAAAAACTTGCTGCACACGTAAAACGACTAAGAATGTCTCGAAGATTCCCAAAACATTGATTTTTTTCGTTTCTCTTTGGAAAAAATGGACATGTTTTGCATTATTTTCTAAAATACAATAGAAAAAAAACTAAAATATCAAGGTTGGGAGAGTCTTTAAGTCATTTCTGGGATTTTGTTCAAAACGAGCGTTTTTTGACTTCCAAATGAGCTACAAAGGGGATTCTTGACTGTAATCACATAAATATTCAATTTTTTTACTGAAATAATAATAAGCTATATTAAACATAACAGTAGTTTCATTTTTTCAATGATAGAGCTTCACCATGGTTTTTTCCAATTTCTTCAGGATACCAATGAGAAACACGAGAAAAGTCCATTTTAAGATGGTCTACGAGCCAAGCTTAGTCGGTTTATGTGTATAGTTGGTTGGCGAAAATTAAGACATTAGAATCTCGTGGCTCATTTGGTAGTCAGTTAAAGAATGTTCGTCTTGGACAATTTTCAAAAACTTGCTGCACACGTAAAACGACTAAGAGTGTCTCGAAGACTCCCAAAAGATTGATTTTTTTGTTTTTCTCTTTCTCTAAAATACAATAGAAAAAAACGAAAATATCAATGTTGGGAGAGTCTTTAAGTCATTTCTGCGATTTTGTTCAAAACGAGCGTTTTTTGACTTCCAAATGAGCTACAAAGTTCTAATTTTGCTCAAATAATCTCCAATAGCCACACTACAAATCTTTAAAATATTTTTTGGATTGCTCGTCAGATAATGGGAGTCTCCATAAGAATGACATGAACCACTGGATGCGTAATCAGAGATTTTGATTATTTTAAGAGACGAATAAATAAAAATATATATTTCATATTGTTTATATTTACAGTTGAAAATATCGTAAAACTGTTAAGTAATAAAATAAAATTCAACCCAACAACAAGTCGTAAAGCTACAACCAACAATATCCGACATGTTGAAACATTGATGGGATTCTGGGTCTTGAGGAAATTAAAGTAAATTTTTTATCGACCCTACTCGAACCTCTATAAATTCATTATTAGAAAAAAATATAATTTCAGTATAGGATATTTATTTATTACTAGCGATAGCCACGACTTTGTTCACATGAACTTTTGGATTTATTCAGACAAGTTTTTAAGAAAACAACAAATAAAAAACAATCGTTTTTATGACTTATATGTTCGTTAAAATTTAACAGACGTTGGTGAAATCGACCCTTATTTCGTTTATCAATCATATAATTGTTTGACATCTATCCTGTCAATTAACCGTCATCTTAATCATAGATAATGTTCTGTCCATAATTACGGAACCAGTGATACCAACACAATGAAACATAGCCTAAATTGGTTTTAGAGTTACTATCTAAGATCTGTGTAAAATTCATCTCAATAGCTTTAGTGGTTTTCGAGTTAAAGTCGCAAAAAAGTTACTTCCATTTTATATATACAGGGTCTTTCAGCGATCTATGGAGAGTGGCAATAAATTCGGTATAATTCGTTCATTTATCAATAGAATAAAATAACTTTTAGATGAACTAGAAGAACTATAAAAACTACAAAAATTATAATACAACAACTGACAGAGGCTTATTGTGTTGAGCTAACAATTGCCGATATTCTCTCCAAAATTTTATTACATCTATTATGGCTTTTTAAATTTATTACCAGTTAACTACGGAATTTCCTGAGCTGTAGTTACATAGTCCTCTCCAATAAACAGAAATTTTTGACAAAAAAAGTTGCTTCCATTTTATATATGTATACAGGGTATTTCAACTAGCTATGGAAGAGTAGTAATAAATTCGCTACAACACTTTCACTTATTGAAAGAATGCAATAAATTTTAGAAGAACTAGAGGAACTATAAGAACCACAAGAATAATATTATAACTACGAATAGTTATTGCATTGAGTTAACAATTGTCGGTATTCCCTCCAAAATTTTATTACATACTTTCTGGTTTTTTAAATTTATTACCAGTAAACTACGAAATCTCTTGAGTTGTAGTTAGTTAACCCTCTCCAAAAAACACAAATTTTTGATAAAACAGTTGCTTCCATTTTATATATACAGGGTCTTTCAACTAGCTATGGAAGAGTAGTAATAAATTCACTACAACTCTTTCACTTCTTAATAGAATGCAATAAATTTTAGAAGAACCAGAGAAACTATAACAACCACAAGAATAATATTGTAAGTACAGAAAAATGGTTATTGCATTGAGTTAACAATTGTCGGTATTCCCTCCAAAATTTTATTACATCGTTTCTAGCTTTTTAAATTTATTACCAGTAAACTACGAAATCTCTTGAGTTGTAGTTAGTTAACCCTCTCCAAAAAACACAAATTTTTGATCTTATTCTGCAAAGGGTAATGAATCTCTTAAAAAAAAAATTTGCATTCAACAATTAATCATTCACAATTACGTAATTTCCAAAATTTAACGTTAATTTTTTCTCTTTCCCGAAATTGTAGAAGTGAGCCTTTACTTCCTCAGATAGTCTAGCTGTTCACCTTCAGGCTCTTATAAGAATTATTTTATTTTATAAATAAAATAAAATATTTATAGCGATATTATTGTTGATCTCCATGGGTAGCTGAATGACCCTGTATATATAACCTCTATTAATTGACGAGTGACTTAAAAACTATTTCAAGGATTTGTAGGGATTATTGGAGAACATTTCACTAAAATTAGAGTCTTGTAGCTCATTTTGTAATTGATCAAAAACCGCTTTTTCTCCCCGACAATGTTGTGATTTTTGCCAACCAATTACGCAATTACACACGTAAAACGACTAAGAATGTCTCGTACAGCGTTGTAAAATTACTCCTACTTCTAATTTGTGTCGTAGAAAAATCGTAAAATTCACGGTGGATTATTAAGGAAATTGATGAATCTATCGTGAATAATCTTCTCTATTTACTATTTGTCACTTGATAGGGTAAGATTGCTTAAGGTAATTCAGTGTTTATCGCTCTTATTCTGAGTTTATTTAGTCACGTAATCCTTGTTTGTTTCTAATGTATCCAGTGTCAAGGGTTTTCTTCGAAAAAAAAAACAAACTTGAAATTAAGATAAATCTTACCCTATCAGTTAAGCATCGGAGAAGGTTACTCACACTAGATTTGCTCATTTTTTGCAAGATACAGTTGCAGAAAACGGAAAAGTCAAGTTTGCAATGATCTACGAAACATTCTTAATCGGTTTATGCGTGTAGTTGGTTGGCGGAAATCGTACATTGTCAGAATAAAGCGATTTTTGACCAATTTCCCAATGAGCTACAAAGCCCCCAACTTTGCTAAAATGTTCTCTGGGGACCCCCTACAAATCTTTGGGACATTTTTCGAATCACTCTACAAATAGTGGAAGTTACCATAAGAATTTTCCGTGTGATGTGAATAACCCTGTATATGTGTATAGATTTGATCGAATCAATCTCTAATCATTAAAAATTTCCTATTGTATCGTAATCCTAACGAAAATAGAAAAATTTCCAGGCGTCTTACCAGAATTCTCTTTGATTCTCTGACATTTCAACCGCTGTATTTCGAAAAATTTCCCTAAACAACCCCCACAAATAACACACAATTGGTATAGGTGTGTGTGTGCATTTATGGAGAAAAACCGGAGACCTGGAACCTCGACAATATATCCATGTATAGGTAGATCATGCGCGAGTACAACGCCCGGATCTGGAGTGTTACTGGAGTAGGCCAGTGCTCTTCAGTGCTTCAGCTATAACACACTCTGATTATTAAGCGCGCACAACAACATCAACAACTACTGAAACTGAAATTGAAACTTAACAAAAAGTGTAGAATTTTATCTTGTAAATAGTTCATTAAATTGGAAATTTGAATAAATTCACCCTGAAAAATCTAACTGTAAGTTTGAATGTTTAGACGTGTCTTTGTGTTTTTTTTTATAAATAATAATTACTGATCGATATTAGGAGCGAAAGTTCAATTGAAATCGTTGGTAAATAGATAGAATCAATCAATCAATCAAACAACTAATTTAAAACAAATTAATTAAAATTGAATGGTTTTATTTGTGAGCATTGCAACAGATTTTCTAGGAGCGCAACTGGTAGTTTCAACACGTTTCCCTGTTTGCCTTTCTAATCTATAAACACAGCTTCAAATACACAATTGTTCTACTACAAGGATACATCAGAATTAAGACTAAAACTTAAGATAATTCAATTCTGTAATCGTACATTTCGAGTCTGAGTCTAAAGAAGAATCATCAAATTTTTTCAAATCGTTTAATTACGTTTTTTCAGTCGGATTTCCTGTTTTTTGCCACCCCAAAATTTCAGTTTTAATCAACACCTATGAATGCTGAAATCGATAAATATTCACTTTCATTTTAGTCCTTTAAGATTTCAAGTAAGCTTTCCATAGAATCACCGATAAAATTGTCTTTCAGTCTAGATAAAATCGTGGATTAATTTCGCAAGATAAATTTCTATATTATTAACTTTATTGACGTTGTTTTGAAGCTAAAAAGACTGGCGCCTCCACCAAAATGCAGATTCTTTCTTAATTTTAAACCACCCTTGTTTTTAATTAATCTAAAATTGACGTTAAAATATAAGGATTATATTTCTACTGAAAGTATATTGTTGAAATTTTAAATTAAATTTAATTCTATCTATAATTAAGAGCTTGTTACATTTTGGCATATATCAACTATCATTTATCATTTTAATGAATGATTTCAAACCAATCTGTAGGCTATAAATGCGGTCGGAAATTGCAACTGAATAATAAAATAGAAATGTAATAAATGGCAACGAACAAATATTAATTAAGAATTCATGAAATTGTTCGTATTTCATATGTACAGTGGCGATTAAAAAAACGAGACCGACTTTTGAACGAGAAATATCACTTTTTCGTTTAGTGTAAGTCAGGCTGTTACTCCCGTAAGGGTAAAATGGTGGACAGTTAGGAGGTGTCAGAATGAGCTTCCACCATAGAAAATTTGTATTCAAGTAAATATCCAAAATTGCATCAATAACTCCACCCCCTTCTTCTGATTGAATATCTTTCTACCCATATTCAGACCTGTTAAGATTTTGTTACATTGTGATGACCGCTCTCAAAAGCCTGTTCAAAAATAGCCGCACAATAGGTGGATTCTTTGTTTTTAATCGCCACTGTACAGTCATCACATATACTAAGAGAAAAAGACTTGAACGAAAATATCACGTTTTTTCGTTGGTGTAAATCAGGCTATTTCTCCCGTCAGGGTAAGAATGTGGGTTGTTAGGGAGTGTTGGAGAGAGTTTCAGCCATAGCAAATTTGTGGAAGGTATTTTTCTATTCAGGTAAATACCCAAAAAGACATCAGTAACTCCACCCTCTTCTTCTGATTGAATATATTTCTACCTAAATTCAGACCTGTGATGACCGCCTACAAAAGTCTGTTTTACACAGCCGCACAAGAGGTGGTCTCTTTATTCTAATTCCGCCACTATACAGTCATCACAAATACTAAGAGACCGAGACTTGAACAAAAATATTACGTTTTTTCGTTCGTGTAAGCCAGGCTGTTTCTCCCGTCAGGGTAAGAATGTGGGTTGTTAGGGAGTGTTGGAGCGAGTTTCAGCTATAGCAAATTTGTATATGGTATTTTTTATTCAGGTAAATACTCAAAATGGCATCAGTTACCCCACCTCCTTCTTCTGATTCAATAGATTTCTTTCCAAATTCTGACCTGTTAAGATTCTGTTCCATTGTGATGATCGCCCTCATAAGCCTGTTTTACACAGCTGCATAAAAAGTGGTCTCTCAGATTTGGCGATAACTGTATACTGTATATACCTACAGGGTGAAATCGAATTGCTTTTAGACCAAAGAAACACGTATAGGGCCCAAAAAACTGAGCCACTAGGCCCGAATATAGAATTTGCTGTGTTTGTATTAAATAAGTATGTTAGTAAGACTTGTGTAGTTCCATGTCATGGAAATCCGAGATGTACTATATTAACTCCTACTTTCTTATCAATTCTCGACCATAAAATTATGGTAGATCAGTATTTAACGATCCACTATCAAACAATATTTACAATTTAGGCTAATTTTACTTAAAATTTTTGACATGTTAAGATTCTGTTAGGTACATTGTGATGACCGCCCTCATAAGCCTGTTTTACACAGCCGCACAAAAAGTGGTCTCTTAGTTTTAGCGATGACTATATATACCTACAGGGTGAAATCGAATTGCTTTTAGACCACAAAACACGTATAAGGCTCGAAAAACTGAGCTACTAAACTCGAATGCAGTTATTGTTAGTTTATAATAGAATGTATTGTATTTATATTAAATATGTAAGTAGGTCAGTAAGATTTATGTAGTTCAATGTCATGGAAATCCGAGATGTACTATATTGACACTCGCTTTCTTATCAATTCTCGACCATAAAATTATGGTAGATCAGTATTTAACTATCCACTATCAAACTATCATTAAAATCAAGCAGGAAAACAAATGATTGCTATGAAAACACGTAGAACGAGACCGAATCTGACGCGTCCTTGAAATTTTATTCTCAGCCGCCTCTTAATAAGTTTCATTTTGAAAGAAGAAAACTTCTGAAACATTAAGAAAAAGAGAGACTTAGCGTGAAAGAGAGAGAGAGAGAATTTTACAACACTATCTTAATCTATCGCTTTCTATCGTTGTATATACATTGCTCTCTTTTGCTCCATTTGCCGTGACAACGGAATATATAGCTCTTTTTCTCCCTGTCTCTATCTTGTATCTTTGTTCTCTCTCATGTAACGAAATGTGGCTAATAAACGTAACGCGTCCTTGAAATTTCACTTCAAATACGTTTTGTAAACGTAAGAGAATTCCAAAGAATTTTCTTATTAAATAAAAAAAAATTCCGTTTGTTGGTTTTATTGTTTTGTGATAAGAGAATCTTGACAGTATTCTTGTCGGTTAATTGAGAAATAATGAAAATTTAAGAATTTCTTGAAAAATTCTCCATAGCAATGTTATTTATGAAATTTCAGGAAGCAATTTATTTTTACGGTCACCAAATTTCAGTGGAAATTTATTTGTTTTTTTTGTCAACGTTATCATTATTGTGTTGTACGTCTGTTGTTTGTTAGAAATATTTTCGTATTCACAATACAAATTTCATAGTCTGTTGGAAAATTTATTTTACTATGATAAAAAGTCATATCCTGACTCTTCTACGATTTACTATTATCGGCAACATTTGTTAT
This sequence comes from Mylabris sibirica, assembly GCA_039776855.1. Classification (NCBI taxonomy): domain Eukaryota; kingdom Metazoa; phylum Arthropoda; class Insecta; order Coleoptera; family Meloidae; genus Mylabris; species Mylabris sibirica. The sequence goes on along the minus strand of CM077842.1, from coordinate 10,696,889 downwards.
GCTTGATAGATACGATTTATTTGTGTTCTGTTCACTGAAATTTTTAAAATAGTTATACATAAATCTTGAATAATTCTGAAAGACGATTCTTTGGAGACTTTTAGAATAGAAGAATATCAATTTAAATTTATTAAGCAACAACATTTGGGTTGAACAGTGGTGAGAATTATCAAGTTTTGTAAACGTTAGATGGCGCTGAAAATAGTTTGGTGGACAACCTCTATTTATCCATATTACAGATTTCATATTGTCTAAGAAATAAGTAGCAATATATAGGACTATAATTGGGTACTCTATTGTTTTCCACGCAATAAATATGTGCGAACAGATATTTGCATTGTTTTCTGAGATTTTTCAAAAAAAATTCAAAAATTTCTATTTTAAGTTTTTTTTCTGAAAACTGGACATTCAAATGTAATCCAAAAACAAACAGATCTAAATAAAGCCGATCCTGAGGTGATAAAAAAATTTAAACTAAATTTGATGTACCATTTTTGAGATAAAAAATAAAATACTGTATTAAAAGCATGGTTTTTATGTTTTTTTCACTTTTTTCAAAAAATACGCACTAGATCTTTTTGAAATTTGGTATAAATGAAGCTTAGACTAATACTTAGCTTTAGTAATTTTTTCAAAGAAATTGAACGTACAGTTTTTTCATATAGTAGACTTAAACGGATAGAATTGGGTACTTTATTGTTTTCCACGATACAAAAATCTGTGAACAGATATTTGCAAGGTTTCTTTATAGTTTTAAAAAAATTTCAAAGATTTCTATTTTAGTCTATATTTATTCAATTATTTATCTACTAGATGGCGGTAAGAACAAAGTTACGAGAATGTTCACTCGAGGACGTCATCGTCTATTTAATCTAACAGTAAGGTGGAATTTTCAAATTAAAATTTGGAAATGTGTTTTTTAAAAGAAAAAAATTGATGTTTATTTTAAATGATTTCATTGAGGTCAATTTTATTGGCTGAGTGTTTACCGTACATGTGGTTTCAAGCAAATATCACCATTAATGAGCTTTATTTCGTTTTTTTCGACTGTTTGATTTTTTTTTATGAAAACTGAACATTCAAATTAGACCAAAAAAAATTAGGAAATAAATACACCTGATCGAGATGTGATAACAAAAATTAAAGAAAATCTGATGTATTATTTGCGAGATAAAAAATAAAATATTGCAAAAGGCATGGTTCTTATGTTTTTTCACTTTTTTCAAAAAATACACACTAGATTTTTTTGAAATTTGATTTAAGTAAAGATTAGACTAATACTAAGCTCTAGTGATTTTTTTAAAATTTTTAAACGTACAGTTTTTTATACAGTCGACTTTAACGTTAAGGTTACATCTTGCTAAGCAAAACGAATCGAGCTGATTTTAACGAAATATAGCACAATTTTTACAGACACGTCAGCCGTTACTTTATATTGCTTACAATCAACTATTTCCAAACAAAATTAATTTGAAATTTATTCTTTTTTCGTTCTTATTTTCATTATATTTTCTTCGGAGAAACATCAACGGAACGATCTTGAAAGCGTATAATCTAAACTTTAGTAATTTGGAAGAAAAAAAAATTTTCAAAGAATAATTGGATGAAATAAATGAAAGATTTTTATAACACGATCGCGTAAATATCTGGGGATATTAAAAGTTGAAACTTTTTTTTTCTCACAAGTTTCTCCAATTGACTTTCTTTACAACCATTCAACAAAGTTTCCAGTTCAAGAAAATCGACTAGCAGTTTATCAATTTTCTCGAAAAGTATTGAAATTGTCTAATCTAATTTATCAATAGAATTATTCTTAAGCTTAACACTGTTCATTTAATGAAATTAAAGCAACAGGTAGTATAGACGACGTATTAGCTTTCTTATCAGGTGAATTCTATAAATTATCATTTCAGGACTGTAAGCTTATTGAAATTGTAATTAATTCTAAAAACCATCCACATAAATAACGATTTTATCAACAATACCATTGAGAAATATAGCGATAGAGTGTCGTATTTTATGTTGTAATTGGAACATTCCCAAATTATTCCACCAAGTTTCTATTATTTGTCAATTTTATCTGATGCCATCCGAAAACCGATCCAAATGAGCCATTTCTCAAATAACTAACGCTTATTTCAGACAGAATCAATGATAACAAATCCTAAAATTCAACAAGACAGAATTTTCGCCCGGCGCATCCACCAAAATTTACATTATGTAAGCAAGGCATGCAAATATACCGTAATGGTTTTCTGAATAGATACATAGGAGAAACATTGGTCCCGCCCATGTCCCTTCTTTGGCAAATCACATGTTTCATGAATAACAGACAGAGATACCAAATCCACAAAACACATCTGCTTATTGTTATCTTTTAAAATATAAAGTTTTGAAGGTTCTTTTGTATAAAAGAAATTGTTTTGTTTGGTCAAAGGACTAAGGGTGGGTGGTAATAGCCGCCAAAATTTTCAATTTCTAGACCACCTACGCTCTCTCTGTCGCTTTCTAACTAATATGTAAGTAGTATAGCTGGGCGGGACCAATGTTTCTCCCATGTATCTATTGAGAAAACCACTACGGTAGATGAATCAATTTTAGCTTGCAAATGAAAACGTTACCAACCATAAGAGAGAAAAATTACTACAATTTCTATTATTACACACTGTGTCGAAATGACTTCATTCCGATACAGTAGCTAATTTCGAAATAGAAGAATGAAATTATCCGATATTACAACTTTGTCTGTACTCTGTGCTTGATTATATTTGTTGTTCTATTTCATAAAGAAACTTAATTGGATCGCTTAAGAATAGAGTGCAGATAGAGTCTAGATTTTCTAATTAAAACAAAATAATAATTAACTCCAATTATAAATAAAATATGCCCTAAAACAATACATCAGTAATTATAAAATTAAAATAAATTACTTTACATTGTATTCATTGTTTCTCTATGAATATCAAAATATGAAATACACACAATGGAAGCTAAAATTTTTGGGTAAAATTAAATATTCAACTGGCAGAAAATACAAGTCAAACAAATATTGATATTAAGCGTTCCGACTACATCTTGTGTTATCCATAACTTATATTTCTATACATATACAGTACCGCAATATCCGCCATTTTGGTCAGAAATTTACGGGGACATTTGAATTTGAAACTATAAGTTGGTAACATTGAGAAGTTCAATTTAAAATCAAAATATCTGACTCTGTGACAGATTATTGAGTACAGCCAATAGTATGATAGATTATTACAAATGCCGCCATTTTGGTCGAAAAATTTTCTTTCTCTCTCTAACACATTGGCCCATAGAATTGCGGTACTGTATGTATTTAGTAACTGTATATTTCTGCAAATAAGAGCGCCCTCTCTAGTGGAGAGTAGAATTAAAATCATACTGTTCGTTTTTCATGAAACATTCAGTATTTAAAGAATTACATTAGAAGTAGAGATTTGTCTCATCTTTTATTTCACTCTAACTCATCATTAGTATTGTTTTCTAACTCACACGCGTTTATACTTCGTCTACTTTTACTTAATCAACTTGACTATAGTACATCAATGAAATAGAGAGGAAAGGTACTATTTTTTTCTAAGATATTGTTTAATTATTATCTCTTATTTCCTTTAACTCACTTAAGCTATTATAAAAAAAAATTATACATTGTATACTCGGTTCATTTTGGTTTGACTGGCTTGAATTTAATACGATAGTTGAGGATGAGAGAGAGAGAGAGAGTTGAAAGCTTTACTAGCTTAATTTGCGCATCCCCTTATTTCATTACTAAGCACAGGGTATTGAGGTTCTGACGTCACTGTTCCGAACTATCTTATAAGTAAGCGCTCTACAGTCACAGCTCGATATCTCAACGGTGTTATAAGTTTATTAGTTACGATTGTAATACTGTTATCATTCAATGATGTAAACGCACTGCGGAAACTCGCTGCTAGCCGAGTAGGAGTGTTAAGAGAGCCAATAATCCATTGTATTGTGTCACTAGTTCCGTAGTGGCACTTTGGCGACCGGAATAATCCGTTGTATTGTATCACCAGTTCCGCAGTGGCTCGTTGGCGACTGGAACAAACCACCGTACCATACCGTAGTATCACACGTACCGATTCTACTGTGGCTGGTGGCGACCGGAATCATCCCGCTCTCCGTATCACCGATACGGCCTGTTTCCCCGCTAAAGCTCGATTCTAAAAACACATTACCGCGGGCAAAATACATTACACACTTTAAGATAACTAATTATCAATTAATCATCATTAAATTTAACAAATCAATTAATTTCCATTGATGATTTGATGAAATATTCAAAATTGCTATTAATAAGCAGTATCTCTAATTAATTATATTCCACGAAAATTGCCTGTTTGTGGATAATTTCAAAAGATTCAAGATTGAGATCGATGAAAATTAAAGCTTTGATAACGTTGCGGACTAAATTTTTAATAATCCGATAAACGACAATTTTAAAGCGAATTCTCTTTAGATACTTCGCTTCTTTTAATTGAAAACGATTCCATGATACAAACGTTACTTCTTGACAATTATTATTTAGAATATTATCTAATTTCCATCAATCTAAAGCCCCGCCATACATATAACGATAAACCAATACGATAAGTCTGAACAGTTCTTTCCTTTCGATTTTCCGCAATGTGTATAGTCGAAAACTGCGCAGTTTTATCGGTCGAGCCAGATCATTAGGTACAATCAAAGAACAATTAGATTTATCTGTACAGTTTAAACTGTGCAGATAAATCGGTGTGCGTCTTTTCATCGGCTGAACAGAATGTGGGATAAGGGCAGACACACAATGAACTGAATTGATTTTCCTCAATGATTCGATAGGATAAACCTGAACAGTTCTTTCCTATCGATTTTCCGCTGTGTGTTTGATCGAAAACTGCATACTTTACTCGGTCGAGCTAGACCACAAGATAGAATCATGAACCATTTAGATTTATCTGTACAGCTTAAACTGTGCAGATAAATCGGTGTGTGTGCTCTCACTAGCTAAACAACATGGGGACAGACACACAACGAACTGTAACGAGTTTCCTCAATTAATGTGTGTATGGTGTAGGGGCTATTCAGATAGAATTCTGAAGATCGAAAGAAAGGAACTGTACCGATTTATCGTTGTCTGTATAGTGGGGAGGGTAAAGTTTGAATAAAGATACGCTAAATTTTTGATCCATACAGTTTTATAACTTAAGGTTGACAGTCATAGTCGGGGCGCCTCCACCAAAAGACGACCCAGTCTTTCACCACCTCTCCCATCTTTCTATGCGAGTTAATGTCTGTCCGTGTTATTTCAATTCAATTTCGAATAAAATAGATTACTTTGGGTGCAGATTATGAAAAGCCGGTAAAGAAAATTGAAAATCGAAGCGTTGATTTTTGTAGAGTGAACTTTGCTCGATCTTTTTATATACGTGACTATTAAAATTATCAACTTTTACACAGGGAATTGTGTGTTTTACCAAACCATTCGTTTCACCACAAAAAGTTACTTTTTCCTTATACAGAGAAAATTCTGTCAAATTCGAATAAAAGTCAGCCTTAATGTCAAAATTCAGGCTCTACATATGGGTTTGTGCTTATTAAAATTTCCTCATCCTATAGTATAGGTACAGGTAGTCAAGATTTATAGCCCAACTTCCGGTTGAATTAACTTCCTAAAATTTTGTGGTTACCATTGAATACTACTACAAACCACCTGTATCCGTAAAGCTTTACAACTCATTATAGAAACTAACAAACTTAAGTCTACTAGAATGAATTATTGTAAATAACAAATTGCAAAATTATTATATTTACTGCAGAAGTTTTTAATTAAAAATATAAATCATACCATGATGAGATTACTCGTCAACTGTTGTTCCGTTGGTAAGACAATTTAATTACAAGATACGACAGCATGAAAATTAATTAAAAAATAAAAAGATTTGGAAAAAAATAAAAAACAAAACACTCAAGATCAATATTGAGATGAATCTACTTGTATGTAAAATAAAATAAATATAAAGCCCGCTTTCTTCCCGTTTCCATAGCAACCATTTATTTTGACGCTTAATTTAATGTCATTAAAGTGCGCGCGCAACTTCTAGCGGTACATCTCTTTGCGTAGTTGATAAGATACATTTTAAAATAGATAGATAGATAGAGGAAAACTAATGCTATATGATATAAGTCTGATCCATTCCTCGCTCGAAACCTCTCTGGCAGTGGCTCTTTGGCGACCCGGAGAATTACGGTTTCGCAGTGGCTTTTTGACGACCGGAACAGTCCGTTGTATTGTGTCACCAGTTTCGCAGTGACTCTTTGACGATCGGAACAAACCGCTGTACCATACCGTAATACCGGTCGTATCGAATCCACTGTGGCTGGTGGCGACCGGAATCATCCCACTCTCCGTATTATCAACACTACCGTTTGGGTTTTTATTATTTTTATTTCTTTGTTCCGTTGTTAGTGGAAATTTTGCCCATTCTCGAGTTATCTCTACTTCGTCTTCTTATCAAATTGAGCTGAATGAACGATAAAATTCAAATTTGTGTAGAGCTGATAGTAAAAGTCTTGAATTATTAGTATCTGGAAACCCTAATTATTCTAGTTCACGTTCGGTGGTTTGAATGAATCTTATCAATTCAAACCTCAGGGGAAAACAAGTCGAAACCAGAAGGCTTACAAGCTTGAATTATTATAAGGCTAACAATGCATTGGAAAGTCATCAATTATGGATGTAAGATAATGCAGTTAAAATGAAACGTAAATTATACTTGATTTTTTTGTGTAAATATGGTGGAGGCGCCGGGAAACTTACACTCTACTATGATAGACACGGAGAACAATGCAAATTTCTTTTGTTACTCACCATTAAATATTAAATATTTGCCCCAATTAACTGTAATTGTACATGTTGAAACTCTATTATAATATAATAACTTTAACCCTTTTGAAAATAGTTAAAGCTACTGGAATTCTCATCAAAATATCATGTGGCATTCTTATTTCTGTGAAAGCTTTCTAAAAGTTTGCCATAAAGAACGCATAAATATTTAATCATGACAACCTTTCAGTTATTTCGTTCAAGAATTTATAAAATATTTCTCCCATTGCACAATGTTGTCTACTCTATATACAGAATGAAATCGAATTGCCTTTAAGTACATAAACCAAACTATTCCTACAGTGCAATAAACATATTTTGAACAGTTATAAAGAAAAAAATTGTTAAATTTAACAACCCCGGTTCTACACAAAACTGCACCTAACGTAGGAAGAGCTGCACGAATTCGGGTCTGCAGCTGTTCGACGTTTTCGACAAAAATATCCCATTGCACGCGCAATTGAATATTAAACATTGATTGATTGTTGATAATAAGACAGCTGCCAGAAAAACATCTCGGATATATATGGCTCTAAGAATGTTGGCAAACTTTTCAACCCCTTATATATTATACAAGTCGGCTCAGTTTTTCGCGCCCTATGCGTGATTTAAAGATTTAGCAATATTTCGATTTCACCCTGTATAAACTCAACTCCCAGTCATTTTATTTTGAAAATGTACCCTTTCCTTATTTTATTTGTAGACTATTGGGTAGAAATCTAATGAAATAAGACCGGTACAATTATTACTTTTTTTTGAATTGATCACGTGTAATGCCTGTTGTATGCCAAGTTCATACAACACAACAACACTGGTGACCATCAAAGATGGGCTGGCTAATTGCAATTATACTACTGCTAGCCCTTATCGCACTTATAGGTGAGAATAATCAAAGGGTTGGAAAAAATTACAAATTTATTAAATTAATTTTTTTAATGTGATTTATAATATTAGTGACTGGCTTACCATCACCACAGAACAGTGTCCATGTCCAACCGCATGCTGGTTCACAAAGTACACAAAACACAAACAGTACCCCATTTCCTGGAATAATATTCACAGTCGGTGGTGGTGGTGTTGGTGGCGTCCGACGGACATTATCCGGTTGGAGGGAGTGGCGGCGTGCCGATCCAACATTAATCAACAGTTTATGGAGGAGCAAGATGGGAAATGGTATCCGGAAACAACTCGGTTAGTACCTACATTAACATTTTTTTTAACTTCCCGCTAAGAAAATTGAAAATTTTCAAAATTTCGGGAAGTTATTGGTTTCACCCCGATTTTCGAAAATTGAATTTTCAGCAGATCTCGACGTTTTGGGGCCCTAGGAAGCTATTTTAACTGATTTTGCGAGGGGGTCTGTATGGCTGTATGTGTGTGTGTGTGTGTGTGTGTGTGTGGGAAGACTATGTAAGCAGCTCATAACATTTGAACGGATTGACGTATTGAAACGCTCTTTACGGCATTCGAAAAAGTTCCACCAAACTTCGATTTCGTGTAAGTTTGAACCGATTCGGCCCGATAGATTTTGAGAAATTCCAAAAAAACCGAAAAATTTCTTTTGTTAACATCATGTTTTTTCAAAATAACTATTAAGCTGCTGCACCGATCAATTCCATAATCTAATCAGCTCTTAACCTTAACTAATGACATCGAATTCCGTTTGAACGATCAAAATCGGTTGATTCGTTCACGAGTTATCGTTGTCGAAGAATATCAAAAAAAGTGTTTTTTCAATATAACCTCAAAATTACTTAAACAATCAAATTTGTACCTCTCACAATAATTTTAGAACTTAAGAGACTGCGTCGAGTGCCGCAAAGCTCGTCAAAATCCGTTGATTCGTTCACGAGTTATCGTTGTCGAAAAATATCGAAATAAGTGTTTTTTCAACATAACCTCAAAATTACCTAACCAATCAAATTTATATCTCTCTCAATAATTTGAGGGCTCAAGAAACTGCGTCGAGTGCGGCAAAGCTCGTCAAAATCCGTTGATTTGTTCGCGAGATATCGTTGTCGATAGATTTCGAAAAAAACGATTTTTTAACATAATTTCAAAATGACTCAACCAATCAAATTTGTATCACTCACAATAATTTTAGAGCTTTAAAAACTGCGTCGAATGCCGCAAAGCTCGTCAAAATCCGTTGATTTGTTTGCGAGATATCGTTGTCAAAAGTTTTTGAAAAAGCGTTTTTTCAACATAACCTCAAAATTCCTTAACCAATCAAATTTGTACTCCTCACAATAATTTTGGAGCTTTAAAAACTTAGCGGGAAGTTTCAGGAATGGCCTGCAGGGTCAATCCCATTCCAGATTTTTTTATGAAATTCTTGTCGGTAGTCTACGGATATTATAAACATTATTCATAATCTTTTTTTTGACCGTTTCAGTACATCTTATCAAATAGGCTGTTATTTTTTTAGACTTTGATAACAGTTTTATGCTGACACTTCACTTCAATTACAGCAATTTAGATCGTAAGCTTTAATATCTATTAGAGATGGCGTTAAAGGCAAGCAATTATATGGAGATTCGATATAGAGAAGTAGAATTAAAATATCCCGAAAAAGACAAAAGATATCTGGATAGTAAATGTTTTATTCGATTTTAAACACAATTCTACATCTCGGCTACTTTATAGTTTTTTGAAAAATTGGCTAGATTTTCCGAAAACTCGGGAAAAACTGGATTTGGCGCTGAAAAAGTACCATTGGTAAAACTTAAATTTCTTCCTATACAGTTAACAGAATGAAATCAAATATAGATAGATAGATAGAGGAAAATTGACGCTACAATTGTAATCTATTTCAATTTCAATTTCCTTTTCCATTTTTTCATAAAATAGCACCCAAAATAGCCTATTATTTCAAAATTCTAAACCGGAATATGCAGTTAGAAACAAGTATAAATAAGATACAATTGTACATTAGTCATCATTCTAAGTAGTCTACTAGATTTGTAATCAAGACAACCGTACGAGTATCGTAAAAATGATAGGGCAACTAACTAAAATAGGATTTATTTGCAATAAAACATAAAACTCAAGCGATATCTTTAATAGTTGACTCTACAACCTTAAGGTTGAACCATGGACTATGTTAGTATATATAAACTGTCCACAAATATGTATGAAAGAAGGAGGGCGCCACTATTTTATGACAAAATTGGAGAAAGAAGACAAATATGAGATAGTCCTCCTTAAATCTATACTCTATGGCCCAATCACTAAGCTTACCCTCTAGCTACACTAGCGCTATTCTGGTCATTTATCGAACTCTTATTTCATACATTTTGGTGGACACTTTTTCGGTTGAGATAGTCCTCCTTATATCTATACTTCATGGTTATAGTTATTACGTTAAGCTGACGTCAGTTGGCGTGGAAACTAGTTTGGTTAAGAACCTCTAGATTATTCATATTACAGATTTCTTACTTTTTAGCGAATTTTTTAAAAAAAATTAGCTAATGACGAGATCCTCACTTTTGAATTTCCGAAAAATTTTTGCACAGAAGTTCGTTTTGGGACCTCAGGAACCCATATCCACCGTTCGTTAAAATTTTTATTTATATATATATATATATATATATATTTATATATTTATATATATATATATATGTATACCCACGATAACTGCCGTAAAAATACACCAATCTTAATGAAACTTGGTACAAAAATCGGTCTTTGGGATAGCTTGGATGAGTTCGTTGACCAGACTGGTAGGGCCAACACTTTTGGAATAAGAGCTGAAGAAATGTTAAAAAAAATCATTTTCAATATTAAATTTGCTTAGATTTGGATGAAAATTAAAATAACAGTAGAGCCGACCATTCTCTATGACCCAGAAAAAAAATCATCAAAATCGGTTGGTTGGATCTCAAGAAAAATGCAAAAATCTCTTTATTGAGTATAAGCAGTAAAATCGATTATCTCAGATGGCTATGTGTTCTGACTATTGATATTAGAAAAAAAATTGAATATCGCGGGGGGCAACTAATTTTGACAGTTAATATTAGACGCAAGGCCTGCTAGAGAATTTCGCTTGAAAAAATCAAGCAGGCCTTGATTAAACGTATTACGGGAAATGAATTTATTAGTTGATTCAATGTTATTAAAATATATTAATTGTCAGTATCATAAGAATGTTTTGCAATTAATATTTCAGTATGTAGATACATAAAAAATTCGCTATATAAGGTACTTGCTGCCTTTGGAGATCTTTTTTAGATATTAGAACAGTAGCAATATTGAATTGTAATTTAAAATTTCGGTTACATTTTCCACACAACATGATTATTAACAATTTTTCATTATCAATAGATTCCTATTTTAGTTTTTTTTTCACTGGACATATTTATCCTCTGGCTTACAGATGGCGTTAAGAAAGAAGTTATTAAAGTGCTTACTCATATTTGAGGACGCCACCGTCCATTTAATCTGTTAAAAAGGCGGAATTTTCGAATTAAAATCTTAAAATGTATATTTCTTAGCAAAAAAGTAATGTTGATGCAAAAAAAATTCGTTTACAGTAGAATACCGCTATAACGAGATGCGTTATAAGCAAATTATCGTTATAAAAAAACAACCTGTGTTCATCTATATTTGTACGGACCACAAAAATATCTCGTTATAGCCGAAATCTCGTGATATCCGACCTAGTTATAGAGGGATTCTACTGTATATCAACTTTTCATCGATGATTCTTAAGGTAGAACTTCAATCATTCAAGGTTGAGAAACACCCGGAACCGCACTCGTTAGATGGCGCTTGCTCCACCACGTCTTTTTTTTATCTATATTTTTATCCATATTTACAGATTGCGCTATTTTGTTTGAAAGCAATATGGCGGAATTTATAAATTAAAATTTTAAAATGCGTTTTTTGGAGAAAACCTATTTCGACATTTTTTCTTTTTTATTTTTTGGTGCAAAAACAGAAAACTCAGCGTCATTCACAAAAAGTTAAAAGCTACATAAGACTAACTCGGATATAATAAAAAAATTTAAACAAAATTTGTTCTTTCATTTTCGAGATAAAAAATAAAATAGTGCAAAAAAACACGGTTTTTTCACTTTTTTCAAAAACTTAACGACAGATTTGCTTAAAATTTGGTATAAGTAAAGTTTAGACTAATATTAAGCTCTGGTAATTTTTTCAAAATTTTTGAATATCACGTTTATAATTTGATCCATGGAAGTTCGACCTTATTTAAAATACGCTTTAATTCGTTTTTTCAATGTTCTTATATATTTTTTTTTACGAAACTGTACATTCAAATTGGACCAAAAAAATTCAAGAGCTAAATAGAGCTAATTCCGATGTGATAAAAAAAATTAAAGACAGATTGAAACACTATTTTTAAAATGAAAAATAAAATAATGTAAGAAGCATGTTTTCACGGTTTTTTCCGAAACTTCACATTAATTTTTTTTAAAATTTGCTATAAATGAGGCTTAGACTAGTACTAAGCTCTAGTGTCTTTTTGAAAAATTTTCCATGTACAGTTTTTTTTTATACAGTAGATTTTCAATCTTAAGTCTTCATTTTAGGATAAACATTCAACTATACAAAAATTATGTTTTAATGTCGAAAATTTCAGGTCACGTCCTATTAAACTTTTACAACTTTTGAATGGACACGCTTACTTAATACTATAAGACTTTCCACAAGAAAGCTTTGTATACATTAAACTCTGATAAATATTAAACCATGCTTTAAAGCTTTGTATTCTTTCATTATTTATTTGGTGTAATTTCACAACAACTATTGTAAGCTTTTATGTATGGCAGAAAACATAGAACATTATTCACGTAACAGGCGGTGTAATAAAGTTGAAATTGAATGAACGTGCTTGTATTTTCATTAAAATCACACTATAATATCGTCTCATTTATTAGATTGAATGTGTATTATATTAATGATAACGACTGCCTTTCAACTTGAATTATTCATTTTCATATGGTAGTTAAATAATACCATTTATTTGTCTATAGAATTACTCTTATTTGATTTTAATAAGGCTTTAATACTTCATTTGGTATTCAGAATATGTAGAATTGTCATCATTTTCATAACAAAACCATCAACGAAATTTATTCGAGATCATTAGGCGAACAGAATCAAAAGCTTTTATATTATTGGAGAGCACATTGAAAAGACGCTTTCTTTTATTACAATCATCGTTTAAATTTCGGTCGTCAAACAATGCTTGTGGGATGCTTTCAGATTTCAGACTCCTAACATTTCAACGTTTTGATGAATTAAATCATTAATTTATGCTGTTTTTCTAGAATGTTCGATTTTTAAAAATGTCTGACTGTGCCGCTCTCGTTAAATATAACGTTACTAAAAATTAGCCGCTTAATTCCAATTTAGCTAATACTATTCGCAACTAAATTTAAATAAACTATAAATGATGTTAATTTACGGTATTTTATTTTTCGAGCCCTTTCCACCTGTTTCTCATATCATATCAAACACTTCTGGCTGTGGCAATTGGCGACTCGGAAAATACCAATTCCACTGTAGCTGTCGGCGACCAGAATATTACCTTTGTTACGTATTGTACTACCTACTGATTCCACAGTAGCTCTAAGCGACTGAACTATTACCGTTGTTATTGTACTGTATTACCGATTCTGCTGTGGCTAATGGCAACCGGAATTAATACTATCCGCCAGATATCGCTGTAGTTATTGGCGACCGGAATCAGATAATACAACCGTTTTGTTTTGTTTTGTTCGGAATATTCCAACCAGCATACACCTGCACAACCACATTTCAGCACAATTCAATGCCGTATGAAACTCGGTATTAAACCTTTAATACATACGGTATTTAATGTATTTTACAGCTGTATTATACACAATCACGTTACTAAGCCAAGTTCATGTTATAAAATGGAAGTAATTTTTGATGTTTCTGTATTATTTCTGTTGCAGGCAACGCCGAAGTCTACATAATGTTGGCATTACTGATCGGTCTTGTTACTGTAGTGATTGGTTGTTGGTTATCGGACAATTGTTGGTCACCGGATCCGGAAACGCACGTGATCACTGTAGCCTGACCACAAATGAAGCCTCCTTTAAATTCACCACAAACACCAATTTCTATAGTGAATATAACAACATTATCACCACAATCATCATCAGCATTGACAGCATCATCATCATCATCATCACAATCATCAGCAACATCATCATCAACATCATCACAAACATCACCAACAACACGATCAATACAATCGAGACAATCAAGTCCGGAAAGCGATTGGCCATTGGTCGATACAAATGATTCAACAATAAATCTATGACATCACGCCTACTGTGATGTTGTTAATAATGACATCACAGATTCTATCATTATCAAAATGATTGATAATAATGATAATACGTGTATTGTACATAACAATAACAATAATAATACAATGATCATTGAGAATGGACATGTATGTCAATTACAAATCAATGATAATGATATTGATGATAGTGGTGATGTTAATGATGATATAATCAATGATATTATTGATGATCATGATGATCATAATGATGATGATGATGATGATGATGAATTGATCGAGAATCAAGAGGAGAGCATCTGTAATGTCCATCGATACGATATCAGCTGATTAAACTAATTAATAAACCCAAAAAGATAAGTGTTAAGTTTGCATGGAAATCACACATAGACATCCTGTATATTCCAACTTAAGGAGGTGCCTTTTTGACAAAAACTTTTACAATTTATCATCTTGAATTATGCACTGTCTCCAACTAAGAGTAAGATACGCGAAACATGGAGAATTTGAATGTTTGGTAGTTTTTCTTTGTAAATTATTCTCTCACTGTCTGTCTGTCTGTCTCTCTATAAATCCTCTAACGGAACCCCAAGACTGCAATTGCCAAAATGGATTTGTAAATATTTGATAAGAACAAAAAAAAAAATTTGTAAAATAGTGGTCGTTCTAATCATAAAATTTCACCAATCAAGACCAAATATTAAAAAAAAAGTGACCGACCGAATAATCGGTTCTTGATTCGGCCAGTTTCTGCCAAAAAATCTAGTTTCGGCCAAAAAAACACCGAAACTCGGTGTTCGTGAATTGTCGCGCTTTCTTCGGATGAATCCGTGCCTCGTGACCACCAGCCGGTTCCATTGTGTCGAGTTGAGGTTATGTGTCTTCTTCTTATATGCTTTAATTGCTGTTTTTTTTTTTTCATTTAAAATAAATTAAGACACACTAGATTTCAGCATACAATAGAAATTTTCACATGTCTAAATGAGTTTCAGTTTCGGTTTCGGCTGTAAATTTTGTTTCGGTCGGACACTAAAAAAACATATCTGACAATACTTTAGAGAAAAATAAACAAAATTCAGATAATTCACAAAGACGACCACTAATTTCAATTATAATTCTAGATGACTTAAGCCCGGCTTTTCTTCCCTTACTTAAGTTCGCCTAAGCAATACCTTGCCTTGAGGGTCCGCAATAGATAACTCGTGAAAATTCCATGCCAAGCTAAGCCGGATTTGTGTGCCAAGGTGCCAGGTAGATGGTATGCTCATGGTCATGGTGCGACAAACTAGTTTGCTTGCGAGGTTGCCAAACCTTTATTTTTGTCAAATAAATTTTATTAAACAAAAAACATGCTGCAAGATTTTCCTCTGCTACTCAGAATTCTATCAAAATTTTCTTAAATAAAAAGCGTCAACAGATGCACCGTAAAATGCTCTTTCTAAAGCACATTTTCGCTTTCCAATATCGTAAAAAACAAGCGAGATATCGATGATTAAATATAGGCATTTTTTGCATACTAAATCGAGCCCTTAAATCGACCTAAGCGCGGACTTTCAGATATTTGGGTGAGTATATACATAGACGGTAGGTGTACGCCTACCATTAGCTCGATTTAAGCCAAGGTCTTGTTAAGGCGAGCTTAAGTAAAGGAAAAACAACCGGACGTTTAATTTTGTAAATAAATTATGAAATTTTCGTTTTGAATCTTTGTAAATTGAACAAAACTGCAAGTGTCAATTAATAGCTAGAGATAATTCACAAATTTAAATGTTTATTAATGAAATTCATTAACAATGATAAGCTTTAAATGGCTTTACACATACATAAAACTGTTTAGATGTGGTGGTATAAATAGTAAAAAAAATAAACACAAATGTCTATTTAGAACCTTATCATATCAGCCTGCCTTTCCTGTGCTGTGCCTCTACCCACTCTTCATCTCTAAATTAATTAATTAATTAATTAAACCAAAATTAAATTAACATCAATTTAAAACAATGTTTAATTACTATTTGTAAACAACAAGTAGGCACAATTTGTAGAATTAATTGAATTAATTATGTGCCAAATAAGTTTAAATTAAAACAATATTTCTAATAAAGACTGAATAAATTAAATTTAATATAAAATTATGTAATAACAATAAAAATAATGAGATAAAAGTAGCTAAAACGGCCTAATAATCAATATTATTGCTAATATTTCTATGTTATATATAAGTAAATCAATTATATTTTCTCTTATAAATAATTTCAACATTATTTCGCTTAAGAATAATTGCTCAATTGTACATAAGCAAAGATGTTAAAATAATTGTGTAATTATAATTGTTAACAAATCAATTAATTTATAAGGTAAATTTAATGTAAAAATTGATAAAAATGTTAATTGTGTTTATCACTTTTAATTTCTCTTTTTTTAGTTCTTATCAATATATAAATGCATGATAGAGGGATCAATATTAGTTGTAAATGTAACCTGAAATTTATTAGACAGTTTTTAATTGTTGTAAAAAATAAAATAAAAACAGCAACGATATTTGTACCAAATATTACACTTAAATAAAATAATATATAAAGCTGCCAGATTTTCAAATCAAATTTCCCGCTAGAATCAGCAATTTAACAACTAAAATACGGTTGGCAACAACAAATTCCCTATATACACAAAATTGTACATAAATTTTGGTTATTTAAAGTAAACAATTATCAATTAATTTTGTTGTTACAAATTGAATTTGAACTACTTTTCCAATATTGGTGTATTTTTAACAACAAATGTTATTTTATTTAAGTAAATCCGCTTTTATACGTTGACAATGAGCCAGCGCTCCTCAAATGATGACTCAACTTATAAATTGAAAATTCTTAATAGTTAAAAACAGATCTTATTGTCCAAAAAATTGGCAAATATTTTAAATTCTCACAATAGTTTATAATTTTTTTGTAATAATTCTCAGTAAAATTAAGGACATTACGGATTAATTTACAGTTATTGAGAGCCACTGCTTGGTAAATTTTATATCAATACGTTGGCAATAATAGCCGCTGGCAGACAGTGGCGTTCCTCGAAATTTAGTTATATTTTACATACTTTAATTCAATGAAAAATTAATGAAATTTAGCTACGTGTAGAATTATAAAGATGTATAATTTTATTAAATTGTTATTCGTTGAGAATTGCTTAAAATTAATTATTTTGTGTGCAAGAAATTAAACAAAGTTGAACGCTACTGTCACATTGTGGAGTTTTAGTGATTTTGGTTTCCAACACAGAATCCCCCACGTCATTACTGGCAAAATCTTCAATTGTTTCAACTTGGTGCAGTTTTATTGTTGGTGAATTTAACGTGATAATTAAAAAAATGCCAGTTGAAAATCTGGAAGATCAAGGATTAGAAAAGAATCCCGATTTAGAATTGGCACATTTTAAATTCTTGTTAACATTACCGGAATTCCAGAATGATCATAATATTCATACAAAAATCACAGAGGCCATCAAGAAGGATGGTAACATAACCTCAACTTTCGCCCCCTTTGGTTATTATAATTATTATTTTGTACACAGATATGGGTCCATGGTATGAGTTGATATGTCAAGATGCTGGTTGGAAGAAAGATTTGAAATTATTGAAAACATTACAAGCGAAAAATGCCGAAGAAATAAAGAAATTGGATGCAGCCATTGAGGATGCTGAGAAGAATTTAGGTGAGATGGAGGTACGCGAGGCGTATTTAAAGAAAGCTGAATATTACAGTCGAATTGGTGATAAAGAGAATGCGATAACGACATTCAGACAAACTTATGATAAAACGGTATCATTGGGTCATCGTCTCGATATCATCTTCCATCTAATCCGTATTGGTTTATTCTTTATGGATCATGATTTAATCACTAGAAATATCGATAAAGCTAAAACGTAATTATTTGGGGATTAATTAAATAAATATTTAGGAAGTTGTATTAATTGTTGGTTTTTAGTTTAATTGAAGAAGGCGGCGATTGGGATCGTAGAAATCGTTTAAAAGTCTATCAGGCTGCTTATTGTATGGCTGTGCGTGATTTTAAAACTGCTGCAAATCTATTTTTAGATACAGTCAGTACATTTACATCATACGAATTGATGGATTATAAAGCATTTGTACGTTATACAGTCTATACATCGATTATTAGTTTACCTAGAAATCAATTGAGAGATAAAGTTGTTAAAGGTTCTGAAATTTTAGAAGTTCTACATTCTGAACCATTCGTTAAAGATTATCTATTCTCATTATATAATTGTCAATATTCTGAATTCTTTAATAATTTAGCACAAGTTGAAACAATTCTACGTAAAGATTATTTCTTAAATCCACATTATCGTTATTATATACGTGAAATGAAGATATTGGCATATACACAATTATTAGAATCATATCGTTCATTAACACTACAATATATGGCTGAAGCTTTTGGTGTTAGTGTTGAATTTATTGATTCGTAAGTGTGTTATGATGTAAAATAACAAATTTTATTAAATTATTTTATTTTGTAGGGAATTATCGACGTTTATAGCAACAGGACGTTTGCATTGTAAAATTGATCGTGTTGGTGGTATTGTTGAAACAAACCGGCCAGATTTAAAGAATGCACAATTTAATTCAGTTGTTAAACAAGGTGATTTATTATTGACACGTGTCCAGAAATTATCGAGAGTTATTAATATTTAAAATTTGTGTAATTTTTGTGTTTTTGTGAAACAGATATAATTTGCTTTATTTAATAAAGATTTTCGGTACTTTTCAGTTGTCTAATTAAGAAACAAACACCATATAGTACTGTTAATTTAGTCATTCTGAGGTTTTTGTGTTCACTATGGAAGTGAGAAAAGTTAACTCAAACTTAGTTGGCACATCTAAAGCCGGATACACGCGAATTTTTAGGGAAAATAAAACAATTTACAAAGATCTTCAAGTCATTTTACGTGTACAGCTGACTGGTGAAAAACATTGCCGAAAAAGGATTTTTTTTTGACCAACTTTCAAATGAGCTACGTGGTCCTACTTTTGCTAAAATTTTCCCTAAGTACCACCTTGCAAATACTTAAAATACCGTACGATCCATTAGATTTGTTATCAGACTTAACGTTGAAACTGTCTAGGTATGTCTTGGATTGAACCATTACGACAAACGTTATAAAATATGTCAATTTTAATACAGAAATATGATGGTTCAATCAAAGACATGCCTTGACAGTTTCAACACTAACTCTGATAATAAATTTAATGGATCGCACGATATTATTCGAAACGGCCGCTAAATAATAGGAGTTTCATATGAATTTATTATATTTATAGCAGCAACCCTGCATTATTGACATAAATCTCACAAGTATATTTAAGGGAGGAAATGGGGTTGAATTTAATCCTGCACAATCTACTTCCCATATCATCGACAAGAATCCCTGTTATTTAGCTCTTAAATTATTTAAAATTAGCCAGTTTTTGAGAAATTTAAGACATATACTTAAAATAATCAAAATACTTAGCAAGAAACTAGAAGTTTACCTCTATTTACACCCAATTTTCCAGTTTAAAATCTCGATTGTAGTTTACTTCAACAAAAAAATTGTACAATATATTCATATATCGATAATACACCTCGAAATTTGTACAAATATTGTGCAATATTCCGAAATTGTTTGGGTTACAAAACTACAAGAATATATCTAGTACAATATAAAAATTATCACTATATTAAAATCATGCTCCTTTTAAAAATAAACTCTAATAGAAGAGTATGGGGTGTACAATGTATTTCACTTCGAAGCTGGCTGTGCCTTTCTTACGTAGTATCGTACCTTGAAAGGTACGAATCTAAGATAATAGGACGTAGGAACGTAGTTTGGTTCAGCCACTTGTTATGTCAGAATATGAAACAAGCTACGACTCCATATAATAAAGGCATCGCAACTGCGAGTTGAAATAACAAATTCGTTTGTCCGTTACAACCGAATTCGTCTCTATATCCGAATTTATGCCAAAATCAAATTAATTATCAAAAAAATAAGCTCTAATTCTTCACTATAGAATTAAATTAAAAATGTTCCATCTTATAAAATTAGTTAACAGTTCCAAATTGAGCGTATAACACACTTAGACTTTTTTAACGATCTGTACAACATCCTCATCGCACAATATATGATCTAGACCGACTTTTTGTGGTTGATGTTTCACTGAAGATCCCCATACAAGAGCACTAAAATACAAAAATTAATTAATTTTAAATTATAATCAACAAATAATAAAACAAATTTATACTATTTGAATTCTTTTGCGATACTTCTGTGTAGTTTATTGCAAAAATCTTCAACAGATGTGTGATCGACACGTAACACAATCGGTGAATTATAATCCGGTAATTGCCCTTTCGGTTTTGTATAACTGCAAATTATAATTGAATGTTTCTTGTATTTCAATTTCATCGCAAAGTTGACCATAGTTTTGGTTACGTAGCATCATAGATTGGTTCAGGTGTTGTTTTTTCGATTACACCTTGTAGAGAACCTGTACAAGGTGTACCACGGTATTTATTCTCGCAGTTGGCTGTGCCTTTGGTAACGTAGTATCGTAACTTGATTCAGACATTTGAAAAATATATTAACAAAAATGTCAAGTGTGAATCAAGTTACGTCACTAGGTAAACAAAATCACAGCCAACTGCGACAATAAATACCGTGGTACACCCGGTATATACATATATGGATAGCACTTTCCCTCGTTTTATATGAATTGATAGAAATAATATTGAGATGTAGATTTACTAGATCTATGTTCTATTGACAAAGTATGAACCAAGCTACGATGCTACGTTATCAACGACATGGCCAATTGTGTGTTAAAACTTACATTCTGACCAATTTGAGATATTCCCACATTTTCTCTAATAAATCATCGAAATTCCATCGATGATGCGCCGAAATCGGTACACAATGTGGTATTTTATAAATAACATCCAATTCTTCAATACTAATTTGATCGATTTTGTTCAATAAATAAATACAAGGTATATAGATGCGATTACCTTCAATCACATCAATTAGATCATCACTTGTCGCATCATATTTCAATGTAACATCAGCATTATGTATTTTATATTCCGATAAGATTGATTTAACCGTATCCATATCTAATTCAGATTGTGGTACAATACAATTTAAATTAATACCACCTTTATCTTTCTTTTTAAAATAGATATTTGGTGGTTGTTTATTTAAACGTAAACCGAAACCTTCCAATTCGTGTTCAATTAATTTCTTATGTTGTAACGGTTTCAAAACATCCAATACAAGAAAGATTAATGAACATGTACGTGCAACGGCAATCACTTGTCTACCACGACCTTTACCATCTTTAGCACCTTCAATAATACCAGGTAAATCCAATAATTGTATTTTAGCACCTTTATATTTAATACAACCAGGTACTGTTGTTAATGTTGTAAATTCATAGGCGGCAACTTCTGAATAGACACCAGCTAGATTACTTAATAATGTTGATTTACCAACAGATGGAAAACCAACGAAACCAACACGAGCATCACCAGTTTTGGCTACATCGAAACCTTCACCAGTACCACCACCACCACCTTTTGGTGTTATTAATTCACGACGTAATTTCGCTAAACGGGCTTTCAATAAACCTAAATGACCAGCTGTTGCTTTATTCTTTTGAGTTCTTGCCATCTATAAAGGTTATGTTTAGAATTTTTAAGAAATATGAGAAATTTTAATATTTATACCTCAGCTTCGATGGCTGCGATTTTTTCAAGAATTGTACTCATGTTGATTTATTGTAATTTATTTAATTTTTCTTTAAATTTAATTTGTAGGTGTCACGGAAGACCACAAAAACACGTTGCTGTAGGAATTTGGACAACAGAAGACTGCAGTGGAGCCACCTATCAGTCAGTAAATTTCCCTACACTTTTATGTTGGTAGACCTTTGAATTACTCTTAAAACCAAGAGCGGCTCGTCTATAAACATTACAGAACTGCACCACTCCCACACTGCTATCACTCAAAATTTATCAAATGACACACCGGGTGTACCTAGGTATTTCCTCCAACACTTGGCTATGATTTTGGTAACATAGGATCGTAACTTTGTTCACAATTGCAATTTGTTAGTGTATTTTTCAAGTGGCCGAACTGAACTACGATACTACGTTACCAAAGACACAGTTAATTGCGAGAGGAAATACTGTGGTCTACCCTGTATAAGTCGTAGATGAAGGCAAAAATTGTCACGGCATGTCCTTGATTGAACCATCATATTTCGGTATTACAACTGTCATTATATGTGACGTCTGTCGTGATGGTTCAATCCAGGACATGACTTGACAGTTTCAACGCTAACTTTGATAACAAATTTAATGGATCGCAGGATATAATAGGTATAGTCGTCGCCAAATAACTTTAATCTCCGGTCGCCATAATGAAACGTATTGGCGTCTTTGTCTAACTGCTCAAATTTATAATGTGGCATCTCTTTTTAAGTGACAATTATTAGTTCACTCGTCAGTATTCGAAGACCAAAGTTATTTGGCAACGATTATACATAATATGTAAATCATTTAATGGCATCATATGACAGTCAAATGTTGTGTCCATATGATATCACAATGATATCAAATAACATGACATCATACTGAGATCATAAAAAGAGTCAGTTTTATGTCAAATTGACGTAAAGTTGTAATGACATTCTAATGACATACATATAATCCACGTGTGACGTCAATTTTAGGTCATGTATTCACTGGGTCCTGATTATCTTTTCCAATTCTTTTACTTTCTTCTTTTTTTCTTTGTCTCTCACCTGTCATACTTTTTTCTAGTATTCTCTACTTTTATATATTCTTTTTTCCTCTCTCGTCTTTCTTTCTTTATCTCTCTTTTGATGCCATTCAGCGCATGTGTCTGCTTGAGAAGAGTACCCCACTAATTCAAGTTACGAGCCGCTACTGTTAAAAATCAATAAAGTTACACTTCGTTATTATAGTTACAGTGGTTACTATATAGTTACAGTACGTGGCTTGTGTTGTTTATGTTTACTTTAAAATAAGAATTTTTAAAAATTAAAATTAATAGAACAAAAAATGGAACGTTGTCTTACAGAAACCACTTTAACAATTAGTATGTGAATAACAATAACAATTATATTGCAATTAATTCAAGCCCTCTTATAACACGGTCTCTTATTGTACAATTTAACGATATTGGAACATAATTTTGTATTGATGAGATGAAATTTAAACAAATTTAGTCTTAATAACTATTTACTTACGTGCTATTTGAAGTTTTGGATTATATATGGAAAATATTCCGTGTTATAAAAGGCTTGATTTCAATTCTAATTAGTTCACATTGCTTATTAAAATTGATATGTTTTTAGAGAGTGAGCCTGATGATGATGAAGACCAAAAGACCTACGAAAATAATCAACATTCAAATGAATTAATTAATGATGATAAGAAAATAAACGATATTGATAACAACAATGAACAATCATACAAAGATAACTTGTACATTAAAAGTGAAAATCAAGAATTATACAGTTTTATTAAAGATGAAATAGATATTGAAGAAACACGTATAAAATTTGGTAGGAATAATTGTCTTTAATTTGATCAATCTTATTTTTGTTGTAGTAAAAGTGCTTATATTTCAAATATCGTGTTATAAAAGAATTTTTTTAATTTTTGAACAGAAATACATAGAAAGTTAATATTTTAATGTTTTAGAGAACCACTCTGATAATGAAGAACAAAAAACAATCGCTATTTTTTATAATAATGATAATTCCAATAAACATGGCTCAGATATTATGGATACTGGATCAAGTATTAAACCATTTAATTCAATAATCGGTAAGAATAATATTTGTAACAATATCAGCCCTCCTATAACACGATTTGTTTATACTATTATTAAATCAATTTTAATGTATCATGTTGTTGGAAAACTAAATATAGACTAATCTTCCTCTTGTATTAAACTATACTAAAACCGTGTTATGAGAGGGTTAATTTTACTTTTTATTTATTGGATTTTATGATAGGAATTCAATATTTTAGACACTGATATTAATGAAGATCAAGATGATGATGATGATGATGATAATGAAATGATAAGTAACGATAAGGATATAGTAACGAATAATCAGTGTAATCTTTGTGATAAAAAGTTTGTAACAGATCGAAACTTAAAAAGACACTTATCGTTGCATACTGCTGATAAACTTCATCAATGTCACATTTGTGATGAAAGTTTTCTAAAAACTCTATATTTAAAAAATCATTTGTTAATACACACCAATGAGGAACCTTATCAATGTGATATTTGTAAAAGAAAATTTACACTCAAATCAGACTTATCTAATCATTTAAATTTACATACAGATGAAACATCTTATCAATGTCACATTTGTGATAGAAAATTTATAGAAAAATTTATTTTAAAACAACATTTAATAACACATTACGGTGGTAAAATTCATCAATGTGACATTTGTGACAAAAAATTTGAATTTAAAAAATATCTAAAAGTACATTTAATGATACATAATGGTGAGAGAGTTCATGAATGTAACATTTGTGATAAAAAATTTCGATTTAAATCACATTTAAAAATCCATTTAATGGCACATAATAATGATAAACCTTATCAATGTCAAATATGTAATAAAAAAGTTATGTGTAAATCACACTTGAAAATACATCTAATGAGACATACAGATGAGAAACCGTATCAATGTAACTTTTGTGATAAGAAGTTTATATTGAAATGGAATTTTAAAAGACATTTAATAACACATACTGGTGATAGGCCTTATCGATGTCAGATTTGTGATGAAAAGTTTTTAACAAATACACAATTAAAGAAACATTTATCGATACACACTGGTGATAAACCATATCAATGTAATATATGTAATAAAAAATTCGCATTGAAACGTGAATTGAAAATGCATTCATTGATACATACTGATAAGAAACCTTATCAATGTAACGTTTGTGATAAGCAATTCGCGTTGAAAGATTACTTAAGAAGGCATATAGTTAAACATAGAAATGTAAAACCTACACCAAATGTTTGAAATAAAAAGAAATTGTTAGAAAATAACTTATAAATGTCAAAAAAAGTATAGGAACCCAATGAACCTCAAGTTTCACCTGTAGGTTTTAAGATTTATGCTAATTAAAGAAAAAATACGAATTCCTATTTTCTGGTTTGATTTCACTTTCATATAGCTGTTGATGGGGTAAAAATTATATCAACGGTGTCCTAAACCTTTAATACATACGGTATTTATTGTATTATACAGCTGTATTATACGCACTCGCATCACAAGTACAGCATATCAATTTTTTCTCTCTTATTTATTCCGATTTATATTTTGAGGACAGAAAACTGATAGGTTTTATTCAATCGAAGAAAATTGTTTTATTTTGAACAATATATCCGTAATTAACATTTAAACGAAATAATCACAACTGCTATCACAATTACAGCAATGATAACAGGGTTGTATTCAGAAAAAAAAAGAACACTACTAATTTAAATATTAATTATAGTGGAATCAAGTTAAAGGTGGTGCTTCACTGAAATATGGTGCTGATGATTTCACCAATAATGTATGACAAACAACACATACTTTTGATGGTAACATACTAGCACCACTTTCAACAGTATGCGATAAGCATTGTTGACAAAAGATTTGTCCACAATGTCGACAATGTTCTTTACGTTTATTACCAATAAATAATGTATGACATGTTGGACATTCATTAACATCTTCTTCATGTTGCCATCGTACTTGTGTATCACATTCTCTTATCTTTTCTAATTGTACTTGTAAACTTTGTGATAAACGTACAAAATCTTTTTGTACAGCCTCACTAGTATCTAATTCTTGTTGTAATGATGTTACACGCATTTTTAATTCATAATTATTTTGTTCTAATTGTTTTTTAATTATATTCAATTCATCTAATTGTTTTTGTAATTCTAATATACGTGATTGATTTTGTTTATCATTATTCTCTAATTTCTCTTGATTGGCTAAATATAATTTCTTCTCTTTTTCTAATTGATGTTTCTGGCGTCTACAATAAGTAATTATAATTAAAAAAAAAAAACACTA
Source organism: Mylabris sibirica (assembly GCA_039776855.1). Lineage (NCBI taxonomy): Eukaryota > Metazoa > Arthropoda > Insecta > Coleoptera > Meloidae > Mylabris > Mylabris sibirica. The sequence goes on along the minus strand of CM077842.1, from coordinate 10,670,491 downwards.
ATTAAAAAATTAAAAAAAAAATTACTTCAACTGGTTTATCTCTTGTACTAAACAATTTTCAAGACTATCTTTCTCATGTTGATCATTCGTGATCTGATCACGTAATAATAAAATATCAGATTGTAAATTATTAACTTTCTCCTCAGCTGCCTCTTTACCAATTTTCGCTATAATTAAATCTTGATGATGTTTTAAAACTAATTCGTGTAATTCTTCTACAGTATTTGGTAGATTTATAGCTTCACTTTGTAATTCTTGTGCATGTATTGTGTATTTACCAATTAAATTATCATTCTCTTTTTGTAATCTAGAAAATAGAATTAATTTTTTTTTTATAGATAACAGTTATTGTTTGATTGTTTAAATGATTACGCTATTAATTCTTCTTGGATTTTCTCACGACCTTGTGTTAATTTCGCTAGAGCATTACGCATTTCGTTGCTAGTCTGATCGAATAATTGACGTAATTCTCTTAAATCTTGTTCAGCACACTCTGTACTACGAGTCAACTCGGCCACCTATAATTAATTGCAAATTAAATACCCACACTACTAATAAGTCGATTCAGGGTGCGAAGATTGTTAATTTTTAAACATTGATATCTCGCTTATTTTTTAAGATATTAAAATAAGTAAACGTGCGTTAGACAGAACTGTTACAAGTCTTTTTCAAGATGACTTAAATCATAAGTGACAAGTCAATTCTGAGATAGAAATTATCTACTCAAGTCCTAAGTCATTAAAATTTTTGATATTGTATCAGAAGTCACGTATCAAAATGATCTTAAGTCTTTTCTTTGTTTAGTCTCCACATATTTTGAAATGACTTGAATTAATTAATCGAATTGTTGCTTAAAAGAATAATGTAATAAAAATAAATATCTTGAGAATAGTCCCTTCTTTGTCTGATACATTTACAGGGCAATGTTTCATGAACAAATGGGATACTGCATGACAGAGATACCAAATCCACAACACTATATTGTTTCGTCAAAAAACTAAGAGTGGGTGGTAATATCCGCCATCATTTTCTCTCTCTTTCTAATGAATATGTAAGTAGTATACAGGTCGATTGATTATTCCATCTCATGTATTTATTTGTCTTGTCTAACTTATGAAAATCGCAATGTTTCCACTTGCTATCCTTTTCTTCGTCAATTTAATTTAAAGAGAAATAGAAGATAATTTTCTAAGTTTGTTCAATGGAAGGAGGTGGAACAATACCCTCGTCTTAATTTGCTCGGCCTCTTTCTAACACATGTGAGAAAATGACAGCGGGAAGGAGAGGGATGATTCTGTAATGTTTCTATTTAATATTTTCTATCTGTAGATGGACAGGACCGATGTGTTTCCTATGTATCTATTTGGGTAACCCGCACTGTATAAGGATTTAAGTCTTTTTCAAGACACTTAAATCATCCATTAACGATCTAAGTCTTTTGTATTGACTTACTGACTTACTTAAATAAATACAGAAAATAATCAGTTACTTTAAGAAATGATTTAATTAACAAGTCTCAAGTCACCTTTCAAAAAAAAGACTGAAGTAGAAATGACTTAAGTCAAAAAAAAATATTTAAATATTCTAAGCCCTGGCATCAATGTTGGAAAATTCTTTAAATTTTCTTCAATTATCGTAAAATTAACAAGCCTATCGAGAAAATTATTGCAGATTCGGAAAGCTCTTTCAATTTTCTATCTAAATTCAAATGATAATTATTAATAATCAAAAATATTGGCTAAGTTTTAGCCAATTATTAAGAAAAATGTAGGAAAAAAGTGGGTCCAAGATTTTCCTCTGCCATTCAAAATTGTATCGTATTTTTTTCAAAATAAAAAGCTTTACGCATGCACCTTGATATCCTCTATCTAACGCACGTTTACTTTTTCCAATATCTTAAAAAATAAGCGAGTTATCGACGTTTGAAAATTGACAATTCTCGCTCACCGATTCCACAGTAATTTATCCGGAAACACCTTAATTATTTGATATTAATTAATTAAGTTAATTAATCACCTGTTGTTTATGCTCTTCTTTCTTCTCATTCCATTTCTCTTCCATATCTTTTCGAAAACCAATCTCTTTCAATAAATCTTCTTTATGACGTTCAACAGCCTTCTCAGCAACACGTACTTTAGCTTCTAATTCATTAGTTTTCTGTTGTTCTTTAACTAATTGCGCCTCATAATTACTACACATATCACAATTACCATGTTTTGATGGTGAATCAAATGATGTATTAGTTGAAACATTTAAATTATCATTAATTTTAGCCTGAAAGTCATTCTGTATAAATTCTATAATATAAAATACCGGGTGATTCCCATCAAACGAAAAGTTCTAATGGTAAGCAATTCAAAAAATATTTCAAGGATTTATAGGAGGGTAGCTGAACATCATTTTATCAAAATTAGAACCTCGTAGCTCATTTGGAAGTTGGTCAAAAAACGTTCGTTGAGATTTTCAAAAGACGCAAAACGTCTAAGAATGACTTGGAAACCCCCCCAACAAGGATTTTTTTCGTTTTTCTTCATTGCGTTCTAAATAAAATGCGAAACATACCTCTTATAGAAATGAGCGTTCTTTGACCACCTTCCAAATGAGCTATGAGGTTCTAATTTTGATAACATGTTCTCTAGACACCCTCCTATAAATCCTCAAAATATTTTTCGAATTGTTTGCCATAAGAACTTTTCGTTTGAGGTGAATCACCCGGTATGAATCAAGTACAAAAATACCTCGTGACCGCATTCACGACACCTTTGTAATTGCTCATCAGTAGCACGTAATTTCTCTTTTAATGCTTGAATTTGATCCTCTAAAGGTCCGATTAATGAACGCAACAATTCTGGATCATCTTGCGCCTATAGATTATCACAAATATTCATAAAATAAACCAATAAAAATTGATTTTTTTTTAATTACCTTATCATCATTAGTAGAGGTATCTTGAGATGTGAAAGTATCCGCTCCTAATTTCTTGACAATACCTTTAGTTAACACATTCAAAACAGCACTTGGGGCTAAACTACTACCGCTAGTCTCCTGGAAAAATCGGAAATTCGTTAGAAATTCCTGTAGTTTTTGCCTACTAAATGACATATTTTCTTTTTGTATGTAACAGTTGATAATTATGGAAATTTAGCATAAATAAATTTGAATTTTTATCTATCAATTACTTGACTTGAATGGTGGGGTGATTGTTGTTTCCCTTGTTGTTTTAAAACAGCGATTTCGTTTTGTAATTGTTGTATGTAAGCTTGTAAATTCTTCAGTTCGTTATCGTACAAGGTGCGTGTAGAGCTCGATTCTTCAACGGTTTCTACAATTAATATCAAATAAGTTTGTTTGTAGTGAAATAAATATGGAAATTACCGTGAACTAGTCGTTGTAACGAGGCAATCTCTTCGTTTGCTTTCCTTTTCTCCTGTTCGAAATTATTCTCCAATGTCATACCGGCTACGACTAATTGGCTTTTTAAATCATCCAATTCGCGTTTTAGACTAACAATTTCATCTTTTAATTGTAGATTTTCATCGTTTTTACGCAATAATTCGTTCTCTTTTTGTAAGAATAATTCTTTCATTTTCGCCCGTTGTATATTGAATTCATCCTGTATACGTTTCTTTTCTAATTCTAATTGTTGGATTTTCTCTACAAAAAAAAAAAACATTAACAATTTTTATTACGTTAAATTATCTAAACTACCTTCAGATTCTGTTACAACATCCATTTGTACTGCAATAATTCAACTTATTTAAAGGAAATTTACATAGATTTTGGAGAATTTTTTTCCTTTTTTTAAAAAATTTATATAATTTTATAGATTTTTCTTGTCAGCCTTATCAGTTTAAATGAATTTTGCTTATCAATATTCTAACCTAAAATCTGTCACACAAATGTCAAATCGAATATTGATAAAAAGAACTCAAAGAAATCTACCAATTTTATTGTTTTATAATTAAAAACAATCATGACTTTAAATAATAATAATAACAATAACTAATAATTTAATTAGATTTTTTAATTTAATTTAATTATACTTTAATGTAAGCATTTTTAAGTTGGCAACAATTGTCACCAATCTTGAACTTTTATCTTATTCTATTACATAAATGTCCGATTAGTTTATCTTTGTTTAATCGAACAAAGCCACCTACGTTATTTTCCAAAACGGGTAAGATCCCTATAAATATAGAGATATATATTAGGAAGTAATGTCATAGATAGTGAGTATTATAGTGGAACACTAGCGACATCCTAATTGGTTGGAATAACTAAGGTTAAAAAACAAAAACGCTAAGTACGTTTATACTAAATTCAGCTTGTTATTATAAGCATTTAAGTGATATCTTAGAATACAATTAGTAATTTTTTTTAAAATTATGTGGCTAACGTATGTATTAAAAGTTTAATACCGAGTTCAATACGGCATTGAAATATAAGGCTATTTTGATATAATTCTTACCTCTTTGACATCTACACAAAAGTAAAACCAAAACAGAAAATAGGAATATGTAATTTTCTCTTAATTTCAACCTTAAATATCAACATTTTACTCGCTTGTGTATGTGTCTGATCAGTACTCAAATCAGTAATCACTAATTAGCTAATAATTAACGTATAATATCGTGCGATCCATGAAATTTGTTATCAGAGTTAGCGTTGAAACTGTCAAGACATGTCATTGATTGAACCATCATATTTCTGTATTCAATTGTCATCAAATGTTACGTTTGTCGTGGTGGTTCAATTCAAGACATGCCTTGACTGTTTCAACGCTAACTCTAATAACAAATTTCATGGATCGCACGATATAATCATAATAGCCTAATGTAGTATGTGCCCCGCCAATTTTTAAATAAAATACGGCATTAAATACATTATAAAGCGATATAATATACATGTATTGTATAAAAAAATAGAATCTCGTAAATTAATATCTCAAAAAAATAAAAGTAATTGTTTCTGTTTGATAAAATTGCGGTAAGATGTACAAGAACGCAAAAATTTAATGACATTTATAGTTTTGCAATCTGCATACTGTGTCGCTGTAATCAACAAGTGATTCTTCCCAACTTGTTATATCTCTAAATGAAATATCCCTAGAATCACCACTACAAAGACATTTCTCCCTCCTATTCTGTAATTAAAACACACACACAGCAACAAAATAACAGAAGAAAAAGAAAACGAGTTTTGGGGTCGTTTAACTTATTTTTCCCCCCTTCGTTGTATAATTTTCATTTTTTTGTTTGAAATAAGAAAATTATGGTTGTTTTTTCAAATAGAATCAACCAATTTCTTATTAAATCAATTAAATTTACATGGGCAATAATAAATCAATAAGAACAACAACACAATCATCAATTGTAAATTATAGTGTTGATGGTGTTTACAAACATAAATCAGTGTACAACGACGATCAGGTGAGAGAACGATTTATTGAAATTAACATAACCTATATTTTCCCCATCACTATTATTATTATTATTTGAACAATAACAATAATAGTAATAATAATAATTGCGTCTTATTAATTCCTTTGTAAAAAGTTTATTAATTTTTTTGTTCTAAATAGATTTTTATAGATAGACGTTATAGTGGACATTCATCTGATAGTATAAATAGTTATCATTCAACGAATAGTTGGATAAAATCATCATTGTCGAGAAGAAATTCAAAACGCAGGTAATAATCACCATTTTTTTCCCTCATTTTCTTTTGTTTAATTTAAACATAACCCTACAAAAAAAGTTAGGTTATTATAACATTATCAATGATTACAAGGTAAAAATTTAAATAATTATAGATTTTATTCAAAAAAAAAAAATTGATAAATTTAATAGTTACAAGTTCCTAGTTGTTATCAGTTATCAGAAAAACACGTCCTAGACATGTGGAATTCTCTTTTTTTCCTTAGTTTTAAAAAAATCAAATAATTTATGATTAATTACGATTAATATTCGATGATTGCATCATCTATACAGGCTATCCTAGATCTTGAAATTTGCATATTATGATTGTTATCAAAATTTGTTATTGTTTGAGTATTTTGTGATCTTTATAAATATTTGTTTAAATATTTTGATTTGGGCGACGTATTTTTGTTCCGTATTGTTGGTATTAATGATAAGAGTAATAATGATTCATTTATAATCTAATACTTCTGTTATTGTTGTAATTTTAGGCCTTAATTAGATAAATTTTCACAAGATGGTTTATTAGGAACTTCTATACAGAGTATTTTTTTAAAGATCTGTCAATTCGACCAAAACTACTAGTAGTTGATGAGCGATTTATAAAATATTTCAAGGATTTGTAAGATCATTTTAGTAAAATTTGAACCTCGTAGCTCATTTCGAAGTTGTCAAAAAGGCCGCTCATTTCTCACGATGGCGCGATTCTCAAACACAAGAAAAGCACACAAAATGACTTAAAATGACTCGTAGACCATACCAACAGTGTTTTTTTTCGTTTTTCTCCATTTTATTTTGGAACAGGTGAAAAAGTTTCGCATTTTCTCTTAAATGCAATGGAGAAAAACGAAAAAAATCAATGTTAGAAGGGTCAACTTGCAACTATTATTGTGAGTCGTTTTGCATGCTTTGCTCGTTTTTGAAAATTGCGACATTGTCCAAAACGATTGTTTTTTGACCAACTTCGAAATAAGCTACGAGGTTCTAATTTTGGTAAGATGATTTCCAAGGCCTCTCCTACAAATCTTTGAAATATTTTTCGAATCGCTTAACAATTACTAGGACACACATTATACAGGATTATTCACGTCGGACGAAAAGTTCATATGTACAGTGATTTAAGAAATATTTCAAGGATTTATAAGGTAGTGTTTGGAGATCAATTTAGAACCTCGTAGCTCGTTTGGAAGTTGATCAGAAAACAGTCTTTCCTATTTGTTTTGTGTCCGATTTAAATATGGTTGATTCTATGGAACTCCTATTATCCGATGAGCGTTTTGTAATATATTTTAAGGGTTTATAGGAAGGTCTCTAGAGAACATTTTAGCAAAATTAGAACCTCGTAGCTTATTTGGAAGTTGGTCAAAAATGATCGTTTTGGACATTGTCGTGATTTTCAAGAACTAAGTAAACACTTGAAATGTTGAAGAATGATTCGAAGGCTCTCCCAACAGTAATTTTTTTGTTTCTCCCAATTACATTCTAGAAAAAATGTGAAACAGTATTACATGTTCCAGAATAAAGTGGAGAAAAACGAGAAAAAGCAATTTTGAGAGGATCCTACAATAATTCTAAATTCTAAGCCGTTTTGCGTGCTTTGTTCGTTTTTGAAAATTGCCACATTGTCAGAAACGAGCGTTTTTTGATCAACTTCCAAATGAGCTACGAGGTTCTAATTTACCTAAAATATTCTCTAGGGAGCCTTCTACAAATTTTTAAAATATTTTTCGATTCGCTCGTCGACTAATAGGAGTTTCATAGAATGAACCATATTTAGATCGGACACCCTGTATATCTTTATAGAGTTGGACTGTCACTCCTCGGGGCTCGCTGAATGTCTCGAAGGCCCTGATGATCTCAAGTCATGCCACTTGTCATTATAACAACTTAAATGTCTAAAGTAAAACGAAAACGTCTTTCCGTTATAATCTGTACCGTACATTTTAAGACTAAAAGTACTATAATATAACGTATAGGTGAAGGGCAGAAACTCTCTAATCTCTTGACATTTCCAATTCCATAAATGTAATTTTCAATTTTGTATCATTATATTCTATTGATTCTCGATCAAATAATGGTGATTGTTTTCTAATTCCAAAGAACAATTTTTTTGACATTTTATTGGTATTTTTATAGTTTATAGCAAAACTAAAGTTTGATTTAATGCAACCAACACACGTTCTTCATACAATAATTTTAAAAACTAAAATTTATAAAAATATTGATAAAAACATCTAAAATGTCCCTTTAGTATATAATTTTCAACAATCATCATTAAAAATTGGACCTATTAACATCCCTAAAGCATTAGTTAAATATTTTAGGATGTTTCGCACAAATGGACTGAGAATCAAAGGTTTTTTTGGAAATGAAAAAATTCCTTTGGTGAAAGTTCGATAATAACATTGGTCTTTATTTGAGTTGATGGATTGTAAACTTTTGCAATTATCAATAGTATTATTTGAAAATTTAACAAAATTTGAAGTAAATGTGAAAGAACTTTGTTTTAATGATAAAGATATATTTAGTGAAGATAATTGCTTAAGATTCATTATTTAGAAAATTGAAAAGATTTAAATTATATAAATCAAACAATAATTCTAGATTGGGTGACTTAAACTTAAAAGGGATATACAGTCAAGTGCACTGAAAATGTGATGATTCTTGAATGAAAAATATCCCTTTTTTTAGTTGTGTGAATCAAGCTTTTTCCATCTTGAAGGAAAGACAGTATGGTGATGCGAACAGTTCAAAAAACAGTAATATAACATCTCTAGTCCTACCTACGATTTTTCTTTGGATATTTTTCCATCCAAATTCTGACCTATTAGAGATCCTCCGTATTGTGAGAACCTCCCTCGATAGCCTGACTTACACAGCCTCACAACTAACGTCACATTTTCAGTGCAGTCGACTGTATTTTCAAAGAAAAATTATAGCTTTTATATGGGGTGGTACTCTGTAAATTTTTAAACCAGTCATTATTTATAAGTAATCAATCATCTTTCAGTTACTTACAGATGCCTGTTTCAGTAATGTTTCCATATTGAATTTTTTCTATGTAAAAAAGAGACAATGTGATTTTGACCTTTATTAATCTTTTAAAGTGCTAATAAGGAGTGCAGAATTTTGTTCAATTGAATCTTCATATTTGTAGAAATAGTCTTATTATCGTTTAGTTATCTTCATAATTAGATTTTCTCGAAGTAAATATTTACTATTCTTATTAAATTAGTTCTTTGCATCTACATTTATTCAATTACCGTTTCATTGTGTCAGCTTGATGAAAAATCAATTTAATTTTTCTCTTTCTATAAAGAGGTATTAATTTCGAAAATCCATAAACAAGATTATGGATGAATAAAAAATGCAGCAATAGCTAATACATTGTATATATGTAAATTTAGAGCCCGCCTTGTAAACCGGAACATGGGGAAGAACAACGATACCTACACGTTTTTTTGGGGGGCTGCCAAATGAGTAAAAACGTTCCATGTTTATAAATCGGAAACTGAGCCAGGTCTGTTCATTAATGAGCTTTCAAAAAAAATTTTACTTCAAAATTGTATAGAAAATGTTACCTGAAATTTTTTGACAAACTCCCTCGCATACACTGTGAAATGGCCGATTCAATGCTAGTTGCTTAATTTCAATATCTTAGAAAACAAGCGAGATATCGATGATTAAAGATTAGCATTTTTTCGGGCACCAAATCGTTAAAAGATGCGAAGGCCCTTACAGATTTGCAGGGTTATCCTTGAAGAACATTTTAGCAAAATTATAATCTTGTATCTCATTTGGAAGTTAAAAACTAGCAGCATGCGTTAAATGACTTTATTGTTAGACTCGAGTATCATCCCAATTTGATTCCTTTTGCTTCCCTCGAATTCTAAAACAAATGGAAACAGTTCTTTTTTGTAAGCCTTTCTCCACACATTGGCCCCAACGTTGGCACCAACTTTTTTGATATTTTGCTAAAAAACTGACAATACATGGCCAATTTCCAACGTTGGGTCCAACAGTGGCGTTAACCTCATTTCGTCCTACAACACATTAGATAGACACCGTTGGTTCCAACGTTGGAGCCAATGTGTGGAGCTGGGGTTATAAGGACAGTAACAATATCCCATGAACCGATCATATTCAATTACATTGTTTTTGTTGATACTGTTTTATTTATCATAAACAATTATGGTTGTTGTGTCAACATTATTATTGCAATGCATTTGAATACGATAAGAACAAGAACAATATCATATCAGCAAAAAAAAAGTATACAGTGTAAATGACTATGATGCGTTCGTAGGATATTGAGACTTTTTTTATACACAGACAGGAAAAGGGTTTTCTTTGGACGAGAAAATTAGAAAACCTAAAAAATTCTTACTCAGTGGATGTATTTAATTTATCCAAGAGATTCGTTGGGCAGAATTTAATCATCAATAAGGCAAAACTGACATCTAACTTAACGGCTTACCAACAAACTACCCTTTAATCTTTAAAATAACCCTTAGTTGTCACTCTTTAGACTTCAAAAACCAAAATTATTTTAATTTGCTAAAAACGGACAAATTGCTTACTCTAAGGCCGGACATCCTGTATAATTGAAATTTTTCTCTTGTTATTGATTGATCCTTGGAATAAATCTTTTTTTTAATGCAATTACCATCGGTTAATCGATCTTGATTATTTGTACGATTAATTAGTTCTTTAAACAGGGTATCCGGCTTGGGAGTAAACAATTTGGTCATTGCCACCAAATCAATAGAGCGATTCAAATAACATTTTAAGGATTTGTAGGGTAGTCCCTAAGAAACATATTTGACAAAAAACGCTCGTTTCTGATGGTGTTACGATTTTTAAAAAGCAACTACACACGTAAAACGATTAAGAATGACTCAAAGACCTTCTCAACACATGTACCGGAATAAAATGGAGGTTAACAGAAAAGAATCATCTTGAGAAGATCCTCGAAACATTCTAACAATAAGTCATTTTACACGTAAGTATAGCAAATTTTTGACAATCGAGACATTGTCAAAACTGAGCATTTTTTGTTCAACTTCCAAATGAGCTACAAGGTTCTAATTTTGCTGAAATAATCTATAGGGACCTTCCTACACATTCCCAAAATATTATACGAATCATCCACCAACTAATAGGCGTTTCATAAGAATTCACCACATTTAAAAAAAGAGATCTTAAAAAAACCAACTACACACGTAAAACGATCAAGAGTGACTCAAAAATTCTAGAAAAAATGCGAAACATTACCACCTGTCTCAGAATAAAATGGAGAAAAACGAAAAAAATCCATGTTGAGAGGATTTTCGAGTCATTCTAAGTCGTTTTACATGTAAGGCAAATTTTTGAAAATGCAACATTATCAAAAATGAGCATTTTTTGTTCAATTTCTATTTTTGTCGAAATGATCCCCAGGGATCCTCCTACATATTCTTAAAATATTACTCGAATCACCAATAGGAGTATCATAAGAATTCACCACATTTGAAAAGGGGTTAGATTTATATGTCATGTTAGATGAAGATTTGAAAGAATTCTATAGTATATGTTTTCATCTTTGTCTGGTTTATTCGAAAGTATTGTATTTGAAACGAGATGGAGAATAAACAGACAGTTGGTCTATCTAGTCGTCCATAGAAGTATGTTTTGTTGAATGAATAGAAACAACATTGATTTAATTTGATTGATTTTAATGAAATAATAGATAATTGCATTACAATAATAATTAATCTGTTGTTTTTGTTGTTGAATATTGTAATAATTGTATTCGTCTTAATAGATTTAAAATTTCAATTTTTGCAATATGTTTTTGTTCATCATTTAATTTCTTCATAATTGGTAATAATGATAATAGAAACATTTTTTCTTCATCAATACCATCATGTTTTATTAATTTCTCTTTAATTTCATTAATTAATTCAACCATATTTGATTTTTCTGTGATTTCATTTATTGTCATTGTTCCTATTGTTTTTGTTGTTGATATTGTTTGTGTTGTTTTAACTGATGAAGAATCAATATATTCAACATTATTATTATTGTGTTCTTCAATATTCGTATCATTTATTGGGTCACAATCATTATCTGTATAATTAATTAATTCTTTTTGTTCTGGTGTTAATAAAAATAATAGATGTTTGAAAAATAACCATCGACGTTTCTTATTTGGTGTACGTTTTAATTTTTCAATACGTTGTGAATTGTAATCTCTCCAAAAACAGTAACGTAAATTTGCCCATCTAGCTTGTACTTCTTTACCTATATTTAAAAAATTAATTAATTAATTTAATAATAATAAAAGAAAGAAACGTACGTCTCAATTGTCGTTCAGCTGGTGATATTTCATTCCATGTTGGTACAATTTTCTGACATATTTGTGTCCATAATCTCAATCTTGATTCTCTACTATCGTAACTTTTTAAATGTTTTGCATATAAAATTGGTCGTTTTTTCACTTCATCAATTAATTGTTCATTATTGATAATTAATGACATATTTGTTATGTTTTTTATTTCTTATTAATTATATTTATTTTTATAAACAATGATTACCACCGACAATTTTGTTGTTACTGTTGTTCTTGTTGTTGTTCTTGTTTTATAAAACATATACTATAGTATGGATGTTGTTTAGTAACAACAACACATGCGCAATTTATGTTTACTTTGTTTGTAGATAGATGAACAGATGTTGTTTACCTACATTGGAATGTTGTTAAATTTATCAAGGTGTTGTTTACAAAACATTGTTTACCAACAACAAAAATATATTAAACTTGATAAATATTCATTGTAGTTCGTATTAGGAAATTTTATATTAGTTTTTTCTGTCATCTAAAACTGTTGGAATGCTTCTAAACAAAATCAATATCTTGTTCAAAACACTAGGGGATGTTACCCTTGTTATTCGTTGATTAAAACATGTTGTTAATCCATCATGAACTTTTTTATTAACAAAACAAATCTTGTTTATTTTGGCTATATGTTTTTAAATCTGATGAAAGTTTTCTAGAAATGTCTTATAAACATGAAAGAATGATTGAATTTATTTTTATTATTAGCATTTGCTAACGAATCCCTAAAAAATAGAGATTGACTTTTAGTCGGTTTTAAACAGTGCTACGAACCGTTATTTTTTGTTCCGGTTTTTACTCCGGTATAATTAAAAAAAAATCGGTTCGGTTCCGGTTTTCGTTTTTGCAAAAATAATGTTTTTTTCGGTGTTTAATTAGTTCTAGATGATTAATTTTCAAATTTCTAAATTTCATCCTAACAAGTGCGACCCCTAAGAGCTATATACAGGGTAACTATTATAAATATAGAAAAAAACTTTTAACTGGTATTTTATTTTGTGAGTTCTACTAGCAGAAGAATTTTCATAGTGATATGTTTTAATATGGGGTCAAAAATTATAAAAAACTATAAAAGATTGCATATAATCACCTATAACTTCAACCCCTAAGAATGGGTGAAAACTCACTTTACACTTTTCGATAGCTATAGCGAATTTATATCAACTAGTTTTTATACCATCAAAAAATACCTGATTTTATAAAGATAACTTTATAACTCTAAAAACCCCTTTACATTATCCGATTTGTACATCCGATTTTTTGTTCCTAGCAAAACAACCATGAAATTTGTGTCTTTACACTATTCGATTTCTTATCCGAGCCGTTACATCCGATTTTTTCCAAATACAACGGTCTCTAATTTCATACGTCTTTCATCCGATTTACTACAAAGTGTCATGCGCTGTATACCGTTTTGAGAATTTGAGGTTGTTGAAAGCATGACGGTGGCATGGTTGTTTGGTGTCGTCGTGTCGTTTAATATCAGTTTGTGTGTTGTTTGTCAACGCCTAATGATGAAAATTTCTCGGATTCGAGATGAATTCGGATATAAAATCGGATACAAAACTCGGACAATGTGCAGGGGCTGTTACATTCGAGATATATCATATTTCATCCGATTTTTTCAGAATAGAACGGTCTCTAATTTTATCCGACTTTTCGTCCGAATCACCAGTTTACTGTCTTGAGAATTTGAGGTTATACGCAAGTTCAAAGTATGACAGTGGCGTGGTTATTTGGTGTTGTCGTGTCGTTTAGTGCCTGCGTACACATGCAACTGACTTAGATAATGTAAAGATGAAAATATGTGGGATTCGAGATGAATTCGGATATAAAGTCGAATAGAAAAATCGGATACAAAACTCGGGCAATAAGATAAACTATCCATATACCTTTAATTATCGAAATCGGGAGTAATAAAAGTATAGGTAGAGGTAAACAAATAATATAGTGTAATTTAAATTTTAATTATTCTTTTTTACAAATTTTCCATTTTTACTATATCTATTTGTGATTGATTATCAATTTCTATATTATTTGATGATGATGATGGTGGTGGTTGTTGTGATATTAAATTACAATAATTATGACTTGATGAAATTGATGAATATTGAAATAATTGTATACGTCTCATAACATCTAAAATTTCAATTTTTGCAACAAATTTTTGTTCATCATTAAATTTTTTTAATAGTGGTAATAACGATAATAAGAACATTCTCTCTTCATCCACTTTATCATCTTGTACTTTTTCATTACTATTTTTTTCCTTTATGATATCAATTAAATCATCATATAATTCAGATTTTTTTGTTACTTCCTCTATTGGTGGTACTGGTGGTGGTGGTGGTGGTGATAGTGGGCTTGGTGTAGGTACGACTACCGGTGGTGGTTGTGATAATAATAATGGTGGTGTTGGTGATATTATTGGCATTATTGTTGTTGTATTTGTTGATAATACATCCATACATTCATCATCATTATCATTATTATCATCATCATCATTATTTTGTTGTATATTATTATCATCATCTAATGGATCACAATCATTCTTATCTTTATTATGACTAATTAATAATTTTTGTTCTGGTGTTAATAAAAATGATAAACGATTAAAAAATAACCATCTACGTTTCCTGTTTGGTTTTCCTAATAATTTTTCATTTTTTTGAAAATTATAATCCCTCCAAAAGCACGAACGTAGATTCTTCCATCTTGATTGCACTTCTTTGCCTAATTAAAAAAAAATACAATTAGAAATAGAAATTAATAATGAACAAATATTATACGTCTCAATAAACGTTCTGTTATAGATAATTCATTCCATTTCAATATAACCACTTGACATATTTGATTCCATAATTTTAAACGTAATTTTCTATCATTATAATCTTCTAGATTTTTATCAAATAATGTTGGTCGTTTACGAATTTCACTAATTAATTGTTCATTACTTATAATTAATGACATTTTTATTGTGTATGTATGAAAAAAATAATGATTGCTGCAACAATTTTGTTGTTACTAGGTGGTAAAATCTGTTGCCAGATCGTTGAGACTGGCAACAACACATGCGCTATAGAAGAGCTACGTTCTAGTTGCCATAAGTTGCGTGTTGTGTTGTCTATATTATAATAATAATAATAATAATAATAATAATAACAATAATAGTAATTGTAATAACAACAAGAACAACAAAGATATTAAACTATAATCAATATCAGATTTTTATTGTTATTTTTCTATTTTTTTCCAGATTTAATGAATCCAATTTGACATTGACAACAACAACAACAACAACATCATCACAAAGTTTAAATAAAACAAATTGGCCAACAAGAAAACTTGAAACAATCTTTCTACCAGAATTTCCATTAAATATAAATAAACGAATTAATTTAAATAATTTTTTATTAATTAAATTAATTAATAAAGGTGCATTTGGTAGAGTTTATTTAATAAAAAATCAACAAGATAATCAACAATATTATGCTATAAAAATATTGAAGAAATCAAAAATAATTGAAGAAGATTCAATTAAACAAGTTAAAGAAGAGGTACAAATACAACGAGCCTGTGGACATCATTCATTTATTGTTAATTGTCCATATAATTGGCAAAGTAAAAATCGACTTTTTATAGGTAATTATCAATTTATTGTAATTAATATACAAATATACCAAATTTGTATGAAACTCCTATTAGTTGGCTAGTGATTCGGTTAATACTTTAAGGACTAGACTCCAGAGGACATTTATTAAAAGTAGGACCACGTAGCTCATTTGCAAGGTGGTCAAAAAATGATTTTTTCCCGGCAATGTCACAATTTTTACTAGTCAGCTATACACATAAAATGACTTGAAATGACCAGGATCCTTGTAAAACTGTTTTTTTTTCTTTAGGTCACTGTGTCCTGAAAACAATTGGAAAACATTATTTTCAGATATAGTTCGTGTAAAAATTGAAATACTCTAGTTGTACACCTCTTCAACTGTTGTTCTATTTTTAAGTTAATAGGTACGAGTGCTTGGGTCATAGTCTTTGTTTATTGAAGGAAAAGTGTTTGATATTCGATACTTATAAATAAAAAAATGTGGGCGATTTCTATTAATTTCAATAAAATGTAGAAAATCAGAGAAAATTGTAAAATCCAGATAACCTCATGAGTTCGAAAAAAAAATAGACAATAATGTAATAAGGGGAAACAATCGTGTACTATCGATATGTCATGTATTATCGACATAAACAACCTTCTTGAACATTCTCGAATCTCTTCAAAGAACATTTTATTAAAAGTAGGACTATGTAGCTCATTAGGAAGTGGTTGAAACTGAATCTAACTTTCGAATAATAAGCGAGGTGAATGAGCCTTGTGCATCCGTTAAAAAGGGTTAAAGTACTGTAATACGTTCGTAACATTTCGATTTTTGAAGTTAATCTTTTAAGTGAGCTGCATGTCCTCCCCCCTCATATTATCTTCCTAAAAACAAGAGTATTATGCACAGGATCACTGATCAATTTTTTTCTTAATTTTCTCCAGTTGTGGGAAAACTAACAAACATATCGGGAAAATTCTTGAAGATTTGGAAAGCTTTTTTAATTTTCCATTTAAATCACTTAATAGATATTAAAAATCAATAATATTAACTGTTTCTTAGGCAGTTATGAAGGGAAATCTATGAAAAAAACATGGTCCAACAGTTTTCTCTGCTATTCAGAATCTTATCACATTTTTCTTTAGTGGAAAGCTTTAGGGCATGCACCTTGAAATGCTCCATCCAACGCTCGTTTAAATTTCACAATATCTTAAAAAAATCCTTAAGATAAAAGTAGACAAACAGTTCAAGAGGCGTTAAATTTGTACACGATCGATATCTGAGAAGAATTTCACTTAATTTTTTTCAGGATACAGTTACCGAAACAAGAAAAAAACGTGTACAGTTGACTAGTAAAATTTTCAACATTGCCAAAAAAAAATCGTTTTTTGGCCAACTTTTAAGTAAGCTACGTGGTCCTAATTTTGCTTAAATGTTCTCTGGCGGTCACTCTAAATATTTTTAAAGTATTATTCGAACTAATAGGAGTTTTATGCGAATTTGTTGTATTTACAGCAGTAATTGTATTATTATTTTTGTTACAGTAACTGATTATGTTTGTGGTGGTGAATTGTTTGAACTCTTGAAGAAATACCAAAAATTACCTGAAGTTTTAATAAAACTTTATATTGCACAATTAGCACTAGCTATAGGTATTTTTGTGTAAATTATAATTATACATATTTTTTTTTAATTTGTATTTTTTTTGTAGATTTTTTACATAACGCTGGTGTTATTTATAGAGATTTAAAACCTGAAAATATTCTATTAGATAGTAACGGTAATATACAATTGATTGATTTTGGTTTATCAAAGTGGTTACCATACGGTAAAAGAACGAAAACAATTTGTGGAACTCATAGTTATATGGGTATGCCATCGTTCTATATTTACTACATTCTTTTAATAATCTTCAATTTCTATTATTTGATTTGAAAAGAAATTGTATTCAATATTCTCAGGTTGATTAACTGTGATTCAGTGTGATTAGGTTTATGATTTGTTTTTTCTTCTCTTTCGTTTAATTAATTAATTAATTTTGTTAATTGAGAACGATTCGAAATGAATGCCCGTTCTCAAGTATTCGATCTAACTGTTGAAGGGCGACAAGCTGATGAAGCTGTCGCTAGTCTCTTTCATACAATTTTATTTCATCGTACATTAGGTAAATTTTTATATAGTGGTGAGGATAGTTATTCAATTGGTACAGTTGGTTATACAGATGTTGATTGTGATTTTATTGATTTAACATATGTATGTTGTTCATCAAAACGTTTAGATCAAACATTAAAACGTGAAATTAATAATTTTTCTGAACAATTACGTTATAATAATGATAATAGTGGTACAGGTATTGGACAAATTAGTTTAGAATTCTTTCAAAAGAAATCACAACGTTGGATGTTTCAATCTGAATCAATACCATGGGAAGTATGGACAATACGTTTAGAATTAATAACATTAAATAATGAAGGTGAACGACAATTATGTCGTGAAAAAGTTGGTGAATTATTAACAGATAAAATATTTTATATTGCTGAAATAATGAATCGTCATGAATTTGTACCACAAATGCCGAGCCAATCTGATCTTGATTTAATATTTGATACATCATATCAGGATATACAACCATATTTATTTAAATTGAATTATTCAATATCTGGACCGTCCTCATCCACATCGGTTGGTTCAACTGTTAAAAAATTCTTTAAAGATACCTTAACTTTTTAGATATATTTGCTTTCCTCTCTCTTTAAGGCGCTTTCCGACATATTACTACTCGCTTCGGTGTGTGTAAATTGTCAATATTCAAACATGGATATCTCGATTGTTTTTTAAGATATTGGAAAAAGTAAACGTTCGTTAGATAGAGCATTTCAAAGTGCATGTTTTAAAGCTTTTTATTTTGACAAAAAGGTGATTAAATTCTGAATTGCAGAGAAAACTCTTTGACCCTATATTTTCATATATTTTTCTGGATAAGTGACTAAAATTTAGATAATATAATTGATTTTCAATATTTATCAGTGAATTTAGATAGCAAATTGAAAGAACTTTCCAAATCTTCAAGAATTTTCCAGATAAGTCTGTTAGTTTTCCGGAAAATAAAGAAAGTTAAACAATTTTCCAACATTGATTCCGTAATTTTAGAGATACAGAATCATACTCTCGTTTTTTAGAAAGTTTTGAAAATTAAATGAGTTTCACGCAAAATTTTAACTCTTTATCACCTATAATTTAGAGCTTTGAATTTAATTAATTTGCTTCAAAATTAACGTGAAAATGTCGGAAATTTTATGTTTTTTTTTCCAAGATAGACCGTGTTTGTGTTTATTGTTATTGTAATTAGTCCACAGTTTAAGAATTCAACGTTGTCAGGCATCGTTTGTATTTAAAAATGAGACCACGCCTCCTGCTTACAGCAGCCGCTGATGCAGCGGCAACAATATCAACCGGTGAAAAAAATATGAAAAAAATAAACAGAAACGAACAAGTAAATGAATTGAAAGAAAAAACATTTTCAAACTCTATTCAATAGAAGCAGGAGGTGTGGTCTTATTTATAAATGTAAACGTCGTTTGGCAACGTTGAATTCTTAAACATAGTACAGAGACAATATTGACCACACCATCTAGCTGGTACACTTTATACTAATCATAGTAACAATAAACACAACTTTAGTTAAGGTTGAAATGGATTTCCCGAGAGGTTTTCAAAAAAATTGGAAAAGCGGGCTCGAATTTTCCGTGGAACTCAATGTTCAAAATTGGATCGTAAGCGAGCTTAATGCTCTTTCCTCTTACATCAGCTTCCTAAAACAAGAGTCTGATTCTCTTGGAAAATTCTTTAATTTTTCTTCAGTTATTGGAAAACTAAGGCGCATATCGGGAAAATTCTTGCAGATTCAGAAAGCTCTTCCAATTTTCTATCTGAATTCATCTGATACATACTGAAAATTAATAATATTATTTAAGTTTCAGCCAATTATGAAGGAAAATGTACGAAAAAACAGAGTGCAAGAGTTTTCTCTGTCATTCAAAAGTTTTCCAAACTAAAAAGCTTTAAAGTATACAATTTGAAATTATCTATCTAACATATGTTTATTTTTTTCAATATCTTTAAAAACAAGCAAGGTATCAACGTTTAAAAATTAACAATTTTCTCACGCTGAAGAATCCTAGTAACATGTCCGGAAACCCCTTTATTTATGGTATAATTGCCTTATTTATTTCGTTCGTTTCTCCTATTTGTTCAATCTTGATTTCGATTAAGGGGTATTTATTAAGAGTAGCTGGGCGAAATATCAATTTCCAAGAATTATTAAACTTTCACTGTGATATTTATAATTAAAATAAAAATTGAGAAGAATTATTGAGTGATTCATATATTATTATTATGATTATTATTATTATTAATATTAATACATAAGTAAATAATCTTGGAAATTGAGAAATTCGGTTATTTTGTTTCTTTGTTAAAAAGAATCCATACAAATTTAGTCTTATAGTGTTCTTAAATATTTAATAATAATCTATTATTACTAACAAATCTTAAAATTAGAATTAATAATAATTATTGAGAGAATGGACGAATTTTTTTCTAATTTATTGTTAATTTCGTTCAAAATTTTGTAGTGTAGCTAAGTGTGATCGAATTATTATTATCAATCAATCATTGTTATAGTTGACTTGAACCAAAATAGTAAACGTGATTCTTGAATTTATTTAAGATTACTTAAGATTATTGTGGAGTGATGATAACTTATATATATATAATAAACATACATAAATTTTATATAATACACAAATACACACACATACACACATGCTATTTAATTAATGTCTTATTATTATAATGACAGAGAAATTTGTAAATATTTTTGTGAATAGTTTTTAATTAATCAATTAATTAATATGAATCGATGAATTATTTAGTGACAGAAGAAAGATAAGAAAACATTGAAAAAATAAATGTTGTGATTTCCAGTCGTTTAAATAAAGACTTTATTTATTTTAAAAGTTATAAATTTGTTATTCTTTACCTTAAATTGTATCATGTTGTCAACAACTAAATTTTCTCTTTTCAGCTCCTGAAATTTTAACATCACTAGATGGTTATGGACATGCCGTAGATTGGTGGAGTTTGGGGGTGATTGCTTGTTTAATGCTAACAAATCAGGTCAGTATTTTTGAAGAATTATTTACGATAAAAGTGATAACAACAAAGAAAACAGAGTGCACGGTTTTCGAATTTCAATTGATACAAAAAAAAATCGGTTCTTTTATACAAATATCTGTTGAAAGCAGGCCTTCGAACCGTTATTTTTTTATTCCGGTTCAATTAAAAACAAATATCGGTTCGGTTCCGATTTTTGGTTCCTGCAAAAATAACGTGTTTTTTTTTCGGTTTTCGGCCAAGATCGAAGTGATCAAGTTTCAAGTTTCACCCTAAAAGGTACAAACCCTAAGAGCTATACAGGGTAACTATTTTAAATACAAAAAAAAAACTCAAACAAGAAACTTTTATCTTGTAATTTTCTATTAGAAGAATTTTCATAGTGTTGTTTTTTAACACGGGGTAAAAAATCACAAAAAAGTGGTATATAATCATCTATAACTCCAACCCCCAACAAGGGATGAAAACTCTGCTTACGCCGTTTGATAGCCCTAGCAAATGTATCAACTACTTTTTAAACCACTAAAAAATATTGTGCCTCTATAGAGATACTTATTTGAAAACAAAAAAAATTATTTTGCAAGGTCAGTTTTCGGTTCAGTTCAAAAAGATCAGTTCTTAAATTTCACCCTTAAAAGTACAAACCCTGAGAGGTATACAGGGTAATTATTGTAAATACAAAAAAACCTTAAACAAGCAACTTTTATCTTGTAATTTTCTATTAAAAGAATTTTTATGGTGATGTTTAACATGGGGTAGGAAATCACAAAAAAGTGGTATATAATCATCCATAACTTCAACCCGCCAACAAGGGATGAAAACTCGACTTACTCCTCTTGATAGCCTTACTGAAGTACCCATTGTTGACACATTTTTGGGTCAGGGAGGAAAGAGAAGATTAGAAGAAAAAAATAGAAAAAGATCTGCTTAAGGGTATTGTCAATTCATTGTAAACAAAACCAATCTTCGTCACTCGATTCACTTATTTTACGATTGACATCCAGTTATCTTACTTGCAAATGTAGTAGATCACTTAGAATAATGACTAAAGTATGATTGTATTTTGTACACCCTATTGTGCACCTGTCAATTTGGATGACTATGTTGAATACAATATTTATTTCTTATCGCTCATTCACATTTATAATTTCGAAAAATATGAATGCAATATTTTCAGAAATGAAAATGTACATTGAGATTTTATCGACGTCCCCCCATGTTATTGACCTTCCTCTATTTATTCAGGCAAATTTAATTAAATTATTTTTACTATACAAGAAGTTATGTGGTCCAACCTAACACTACTTTTTTAGGACAAAAGTCATGATATTCTTAGATATTTGGTAAATCCAATCGGTTTTGTACCAAAAGTCGGCCGTCCGCCCATGAAGAATACAATTTGTGATCGCTTGAGGTATTTTCCAGCTCAATATTTCTTGCTGTTTCCTAATAACAACGACCCAAGATATCACTTATAGAATCTCTATATAAATGTACGAAATCAAGATCGTATTCACCAATACCCTTAAGTGGTGTGCTTGAACCGAAAAAAGCCGGTTTTTGATTTCGGTTCAGCTTCATATTTCGTTGCCTCCAAAATTTCGGCTATTTCCGGTTCAGTTCTAGTTCGAAGCCCTCGTTAAAAGTAATATGAAAAGTGATTGAACAGAGGCGTTCCAAATAGATGGCAAATAGTGTTTCAAATTCGAGCGCCTGACTTTGTTGGGCTCTATTCAACATGGGATCCCTCACATTAGGAGTTTTCTAATTTAAGCTTAGATTTTAAACTAGTTTCGTCTTTAATCACCAGTTTTTCTAGCGAATTTTCCTATTAAACCGATAAATAGCAGATGCAGACACCTTAAGTCAATTTTACGGGTTAAAGTCTTGTTTTACACTAAGGTTTTGAAACATAAGCTACTTAAATTTTAAGTTTTTATTGAATTTTGCTGTAAAAAGGCGAACTAGATATTTTAGGTAGCCTTTTTACGAGGATTTTTGAGTTTAAGATTATATCTTGAACAGCGGCGTGGTGAGAAGGCAACAGGCTCTTGTTCCGGCTTACAATGTGCACCCCAAATTTACAAATAACCTATAAAGCTTCATATTTATTTATATTTAACTCCGTTCACTACGCCATTGATTTTGAGACACTATTGCCATCATTTTTCTTTTGGCAAATTTTACTATTTGAAAGCTAACTAACTTTTACTCACGGTTTCAAGAAATCTGTGTCCTAATTCATCAATTTGTTGTCAATTTTTGGAGTCAAATCAACAAAAAGAGGACACCTTAGTTCATTATCGAGTCGAATTTTAAGACATATTTGTCTTAAACTGTAAGCTTTTTACAGTGACGTAACTACCGAACGGCAAAAAAGGCTGTGCCGGGGGCCCCAAGGACCTGAACGGTCCTAAAATCCTGTCTATACAAAACGATTTGTAAACGTGCACTTGATTGCAATAATTATCAAGTATGTTATTTGTTGATACAAAATTTTATAACTGAATTTATTATTGCCACTCACATTTGTGATGGTTTCTGAATTTTAAATATAAACAATCGAGGAAATATAGAAGAAAAAACAATTAAACAATTTTAAAATGTCGCTCTAGTTAGTACCAACTGCCGAGAAATTCCCTAAATTTCAAGGGTTCAATTTTTATTAAAAAAGGGTGCAAAATAGAAAAACTCGTTTCAGAAGTCAATTTCTGTACTCCACCATTAAAAAACTCGCTCTGCGGGGCGCTCGTTTTTTTAACTTGCAGGGATTGTTGACTTCTGAAATTAGTTATTTAATGTACTGTTCAATAACGCTAAAACATTCTCTTATCAATTTATAATTTATAATTAAAAACCAGTGGCGGGACTTCAAATTTTTCCCCCTTACCCCCAGCAAAATTGCTTTTTTGACAAGAAGCAATTTTGTTGGGGGTACGGGGCATATTTTGCAGTCCCGCCACTGGTTTTTAACGAATAATGCTACTGAATCGTGCAGTCTACACAAATTTTGATACTTCTGATTGTGTTTTTGAGATGATTTTTGTGCTTTAAATCAATTAAGGGTACCACCATGTGCCACATTAAATTTTTTCCTGGGCGCGAATTTGATTTAGTACGTACTGCTTCGAAACGGCCTCCTTTAAAATTCTCTTGCTGAATTTTCTACTAATTTAATTATAAGTATTCTTAACCAATCCAAATCTTTATCCAGAGACGTTTTAAGGACCAAGTGGGCTAGGGATTAAGCTACCAGGGTGCCCTGTTCTTGGATGTATTATATTTTTTGAGTGTGCTGGTTGAATGTTTTCTCTTATACAAGATTATAAAAATGACGACCTTTTTCTAAATATGGGGCCTAGGGCCTCAAAAACGCTTAAAACATCTCTGTCTTTATCTCTACATTTTTGTCCAAAAAACGCTTCAATGGTTCCCAAAAACGGCCACAAGAATTTTGTACAAAGCAATTTGAATTTTTAATTTGGAGTTCACGGTAGCTCTGTTTTAAGGACTTTATTCAGCACTAATTTAGGGACAGATGGTATATTTTGGGTTGGTTGTGTAATCTTAATTTAACCGTCTAAAGTGAGCATTTCTCCAAGTAGAGCTATAAATAATTAACAAATCTTTGAATCATTTAAGGTTACAATTGTGGCTAGTTGAATTTTTGCAAACTCTTCCATCTTATCTTTCTCCATAGTTATTATAAAGTTGCATCCTTGACTAGAAAATCAACATTATAGGTACTCAAATCAAATAGTAACCATACAACATTCCACTACAAAGGTCAAAGACACTGTTATTGTGGATTTTGAAAAAGAAAACTAGAAACCAAACTATCTGTTATAATGAAATTTGATGAAAATAATAGTATTAAGTAAGGATTAAGAAAACTTACAAAATTACGTATAAAACTTTATTGATAAGCTCTTAAATACATGATTTTTTATTTTATTTGATAATAACTATATAAAAACTAAAAATGTTGATGTTTTAATATTATTGATTAAGAGGGTGGAAATTGGGGGTGAAAATTTTCCAAAATCTAAAACTACTAAATAATTATTAAAACGAAAAAAAAAAATCAACACGGTTTTTATAACAAAACACGTCCTCCGAGATGTGTTTACGGATGATTATTGTTATTATTGAGAGAAAAATGAGCATATAAATAAAAAAAAATATTTATTTATTATTAATTAGAAAAAAATCGTCGAGTTCCGGTTCACCCAATTGTTCATACTATTCCTATTATTATTATTATTATTATTATCAATAATATTAATATTATTATTATTATTGTGAGTAAAATTAAGTTTTTTGTGAATTTAATTTAGAACAAAAGGGCAAGCAGATCTCGTCAGTCGATCTCTTAATAACATCCTTACAAAAAAAAATAATAAAAATAATGTAATTACCAATAAAAATTAATTAATTTAAGAACTTGCACTTGGTTCTGGTAATTTCTCAGGTAACGCCGCTTCAGCGGCTTGAACAGCTGGTGTTGGTGCTAATGGAACAGCTGGAGCAACATCAGCAGCGACCGGTTTCTCATCTTTCTTTTCATCTAATTTTGGTGTTTCATCGAGTTTAGTTGGTACTGCTGATGCTTCATCTTGAGCAATTGGTGATGATTGTACTTCAATTGGTGCTGCTACTGGTGCTGCTGTTGTCAATTCAACAGCCGGTTGTTGTGATTGTTGTTCATCAGATTTAGCTTTTTTCTTATCATCAGCAGCATTTTCAGCTGGTTGATTCTCTTTTTTCTCTTCTTCAGCAACTGGTTTCTGTTCTTGTTGTTGTTCGGTTTTAATTTCAGGTTCTTGTGCAACTGGTGTTGCTTCAACTTTTTGTTCACTTGGTAATGGTGATTCTTCTTTAATTTCAGTAGTTGGTTGTTTCTCTTCAGTAGTTGGTAAAGCTAAAGGTTTCTCAACTTTTTCAGCTGATTCATTGGATTTTGGTTGGGGTACAACAGGGGCTGTTTCTTCAGCAACAGCAGCTGGTTGTTGGGTTTCAGCAGCTACTAATTTAACTGATGGCTCTTTTACTGCAGGTTCTGATTCAACTTCAACTTTCTTTGCTGCTGGTTCAGCTTGTTGTTGTTCTGGTTGGACTGTTTCAGGTTTTGTTGCTTCAACTTGTTGATCATTTGCTGGTTGTTGTTGTTGTTGTGGTTGTACTGCTGGAGCTTTATTGTTGTCTTCTTGTGGTTTTTGTGGTTCTTCAGCTGGTTTTTCTTCATTTTTTGGTTGTTCTAATAACAAAGTACCAGATACTTGTTCATCTTGTGCTGGTTTACTATCGTTTTCTTCGCTCGATTGACTATCATCTTTCTCTTCTGATTTTTGTGGTTTCTCAGATGATTCTTGTGATTCTTGTGATGATTCTGATGAAGAATCATGATGGACAGATTCGTCGCTTTTAGCAACTGATGAATAATCAGTAATGACTAGTGGTACACCTGATTTTGATTCTTCATTATCAGCAATCGGATATGCTAATGCTGCTGTAGCTACTAATACGATGACCAGGAAGAATTTCATTCTATATAGCCAACAAAAAAATGACAAATTAATAAACAACAACAACAAAAAATCAATACATTAGCAACGCGGCGTTAACTAGGATCTAACGTGGAAAAAAATCTGTTAGAAGGTCAATAAACCGTTTTTTTTCTGTATTGCAAACGACAATATAAATACTATTTATATATGTAATATATAGTTGGTATTTATTTATAAAAAGGCGACAACTAAATTAAATAATTACAGGAAGGAGTGATTGTATATTATCTTTTCTCTACTATATACACACAACCTTCCCAATTGTTGCCAATTCTACCTCTTACAATAATAAATTCTTTTATTTAATAACATTATTGTTGATGAATTTCAAGGCTTTCAATCGTAATTATTTCACTAACAGTCAAAGAATAAAAAAGATGCAATTATTGCATAAAACAGATGACATTTCCAACTATAAATGCCAAGCGAAATTTTAAAAACAGTGAAATTGAGAGAGGTCAAAAGGGTTTATTAAAAAATCAACCGAAACTTATTTCATCATACAGACAAGGCCTTAAATTCTAAATTTTCGATAAAAACCATATAATTAAAACAAAAAAAAAAAATCGAAAAGAACAGGATATTGCTTATTGAGGGTTTCTTGTCTGATCGACTATTGAAATCTTCTTAAATATCTCCTACTTGATCAAATTTAAATTCGATTATATCGATAATAATTATAAATAAATACTTACTTAAGGTTGTTAAGGGTTTGTTAATAACAGAAATTAAGGGTTGATTTATTGGTGTGTTTGACACAATATTCACTCTGACACACTCGTTTGGAGTAGTTTGCCAAGCTAACAATTGTTGGAGGATTATATAGGCTGGCATCCCCCCTTTTGCACAAACACTCACACACACAGATTAACAACTATCTCTATATACATATGTATAGTGATTTAACAACAACAAGAACAACATTAACAACAAACAACAGCATTAGAGATGCATCTTTGTTTTTTCTTAAAAAAAAAACACACCACAATTTCTCGATTTATAAACAAAATCTGGATAGATACAGTTAATTATCAATAATTAACAATTAAGACGATCTTGGAATTGTATTCGAAAGGATTATTAGAGAATAGACAATAATAAACGTGAAGGTATGAAATGCACAAGATCTACAAGAGACCGAAGAAAATTCCTGCATTGGAGGCCGATTATTTTTCAAATACACACAATTATAAATTATACGACTCTTAAACGTATAGTAAACTTTATAGTAGTCGTGTATTATAAAATTAAATGCATTTATAATCTTATCATCGGATATCCTTTCGTAAATACGTTCTTGAATCTTGACAACAATAGACATAAATCATAATTGAATAATCTGTCCCATCTTCTCTCTGTATCTAACACATTATTCGAAATAAATAAGATAATTGTTTCTGGAATTTTCTCAATGTATTTGCGACGAATAAGAGGCCACTGGCCCTTTCCATCACGTAACAACAATTAATAATTGAATACATAAATAAATAAATAAAGACGAAACCTCAAACCGAAAATTTTGACGCAAACCGGAAAACCTCCAAATTTAATTAAAGAGGCACACAATAATAATGAAACACAATTAGAAATTTCGCTATTTACGTTCATCATAAAGATGACCAGTACCTGATGTACCTTGAAAAATGATTAAATTAACCTCTATTTTAATAATAATATTTTAGTTGAAATTCATTTTATATAAGTAGAATTGAGTCATATTCTGTCATTGCCAAGGACTCTTCAACAATCCAGTTTATCACCATCAAACTTGATTATAGTGAACTATAAACGACTTGACTTATAATTGCCGTTGAGCATTATGGGAAAATTTTCTTTGCTATCAATTTGTTAAAACAGAGAATATTGCCCTCTATTAGACAATAGATGTAACTTAATGATGGGTGTACTTCAATAGTGGCTTCGTCTGGTGTCTGGAATACTATTTCGATTACACAAACGAGTAATTTTTATGTTACTTGCTAATAGTTGAGTCAAGTTGATTGTGGTCGATTGTTATTGGTGTTGATAGTGATGAATGAGGACTAGACACACCTAGAGAATTTCAAAACGTTTCTGTTCATATTTAATTAAAAATCAATTCAATTTCCTGTCGTGAAAATCTCACCTTGAATCCTATGAGCTTTTCAATACAGTTTGGTTTTTCCTCTTCTATCTATCTGTGTGTGTGTGTGTGTGTGTCTCTTTTATTATTTTATTTTATTTAAATTGAGAAAATAGTTTTAAGAAAACATCGGACGTTTGCTGCATTTTAAATTGCAGCAACGATAAATACAAATTATCCGTGGTAATTGTTAATTTTCATTTCGTAGAATATCTATTTTGTGGTGACTCTTTATTATTATTATTATTGTTGTTGTTGTTGTTGTTTATAAGATGATTTAAAACGAAAATTGAAAAAAATACACAATTTAATAATGACCTTTTGGGGGAAATTATAAGAAACCTTGTAGTTTTTGAAATAATAATTTAACACGTTTCTATTTCTTTGTAATCATCATCATCATCATCATCATCATCATTATTATTATTATTATTGTAATCATTTATTTATTTCTTATAAATGAAGATAATCGATGTAAAATCTACATACATACCTACATGAAACGTTATTATGCAAGATTTTCCTTTTAATTCCAACCATCATCATCAAGTTTCCGTGTTAATTAATATTTTTCTTGTCTTATTAAAACTATCCTCTATCCACTTATTCAAGTAAATATGTTTACCATTTAATTATAATTGATTAGAATTGTCTAATATGCTAAAAAAATGAATTATAGCTGGTTTTTTTTTACTGTCTGTCTATGTTATTTTCATACATTTATTAGAAATTTTGATAGTTGTATTTTTCGATAGATGACCTTTATCATCATCATCATCATCATTCTTTTACTTATTTTTGTATGTTTGTTATTAATTGAATCTTGACGTCAACCAGGAACAAAATCAATGATGATTATTTATCAATGTATAAAATTTATCGGAAACTATTTATTTAATCAGCAATGTAACTACACCCCCACAAGGCGGAAGAGGTAGTGGAAGAAATGTGAGAGGGTAATTTTTCCAAATATTGTGCCAATTTTTTTTCGAGGCATTTAAATGGCAAGTTTGCAAAAATTTTAAATGACGCTCTTAATTTTGGTTAAAAGAGTAGAAAAATAATGATAGTTCACCTTGAAAATCAATTAAATTTAACAAAATTTCCACCTTTTTGATGATTCAACAACAAAATTGTCATAAATGTTTGAAAATCTTTCCTAAAAGTTGATAGTTTAGATCGAAAATGGTCGAAAAATGTAAGATTTGCTGAGAAAGTCTCCCGAAAATTAGATCTCAACTCAAAAATTCTCAACAAGAAAAGATTAAGAGCGTCAAAATTTGTGTATCTTAAAATTAGATTTAAAAAATGACAGTTCACCCTTAAAAGCGACTATAACTGTCTAATAAGAGTCGATTTCATCAACGTCTGTTAAAATAAAGAAAGATTTTTATAATCATTGGCAACGATTGGTTTTAACTGTTCAATTAGGCTTAACTGAAGTTGGTGAAATCGTTTGTTCTACGATTGTTATTATTATAATTCGGAAGCATCCTCAGAGTTAAGCGTCCGGAGCTAAAACACCCTTTTGACAAGCATGAATGATGAATCTTGCGCCTGGGTCTAAAATTTATAATTACGCCACTGTATCTAATTATGTCTAGAGTATTATGATGGATCTCAATCATCTTCAAGAAGAGCCAGACTTAAGTGGTGTATAATCGGCGCTTAACTAAAGCTTGGTGATGTAAATTCAAAGTATTATTTGATACTATTAGGTAACTAGTGTTTACTTTGAGTTACACTATTAATAGAGTTTATCTTAAAATTTATAATAAAAGTGCTAAAATTAGATTTAATGGACTTTAAATTAAAGATGCTAAATTAGGGTTCAAGATTCCAACCAAGGCTTAAAAATTGTTTACATGCCCATGTAGAACAACAAAATTTTTGTCAATTCGTTATGAATTCGTTACAAGGAGATCCACTTTTTTACCATTCATTATTTTTTTTTTACTACAAATTTTTAATATGTCTCCTTTTGAAGAATATTTAAAAAAAAGACGAATAAATCTTAAAATTGACACAAATTTCGGTTCAAAGAAATCGCTAAATTTAACGGTACCCGAATTGGCAATCACAATCGATTAATTTTTAAATTTGATGTACATTCGATACGCCACTGTTTAAATGTCCAAAAAATGATCAAATTACCACTGATGATGCGGTTGTTATTTTTCTTGGAGTGTGATTAAATTTGAATTCTTGTTGATTAGTTACTAAGAAAACAAAAATTATCGATTCTTTCTGATAAATTATTTAATTAATGGAAATTTTTCTAATTTCCTAACACAACAACAATAACAACGACAATTTTTGCGAATTCTTAGCCGTCCTAGACCATATTTAGTGTACCGTTTCTTCACGTATTGCTGTTAATTCAATTAACAGCCCGATTTTTAAAGATTCCATATAATTATATTGGTAACTATTTAGATAACGATTCAATCATTTTTAGTTGGGCGGATAATGAAGAAGAAAAAATCGTGACTCTTCTTAGATTGCCTATATTCAATTCGCTTCATATTCATTAGTTTGTGAAGCAATGAGTACGTTTACATGGTCAATGTTAACTATACTTTAATACAGTTAACTCATAAAAATCGTTGTTTAAGACGCTTGAGTCACCTTAACTCAACTGTAGTTAAGTGTAGTTAAGATAGAACAATACCCATGGATATTAAGTGTCTTAAACATTAGATGGCGCTTGCTCCACTACGTCTTTGACATGTGTATTTTTATCCATATTTAAAGATTACTGTACTTTCTTAAGAGAGCAAACGGAAGATTAAGCATCATTCAGAAAAATTCAGAAGCTAAATAAAACTTAACTCACAATCAGAAGTGATGAGGATGAAATAGTATATTACAACACAAGTGCAGAAAGTTAATCGTTGCAGAACGAGGATGAACACGTTGCGGCACGAATTGTGAAGATCAAGTTGCTATAGCAACAGTAAACATTGCTTAAAAAAGTTGTACATGTTAACATTATAGATGGTTAAACGGTGAGTGAGGAAAGTAACTTTACCGCACTAAGTGCGAAAAGTTGAATTGCCCGTATTGAGTGCGGTAAAAGGTTATTTCAAACAAAAAGAGAGACATTCTCGCACTGTCGTAGAAAAAGTTTAAACAAAATCTGGTATAAAGTATTCAAAATAGAAAATAAAATAGTCCAAATACCATGGTTTTTCTACCAAATTGTTGTTAAATTTGGTACACGTGAAGCTTAGACTGATAATAAGCTCTGGTGACTTATCAAAGTTTTTGAAGGAAAATTAACCTAAAAAGTTGTTTGGCGAGTGCTGTTGTTTTCGTTGGGATCATGAACATGTGTGCTAAATTTTCGGGAAGATACAGGGTGTTTTTTTTTTTCAAATGAAACTCCTATTGGGATTTATAGGAGGCTCCCCAGAGAACATCTTAGCAAAATTAGAGCCTCGTAGTTCATTTGGAAGTTGGTCAAAAAACGCTCGTTTCTGACTGTTGCAATTTTCAAAAACAAGCAAAGCAAGCAAAATGACTCAGAATGACTTGTAAACCCTCCCAACAAGGATGTTTTGAGTTTTTCTTCATTTTATTCAGGAACAGGTAGAAATGTTTCGCATTTTCTTAAGAATGTAATGCAAAAAAATTGCAACATTACCCTAAACTTTCAATTTTTTTACCAACTTCGAAATAAACTACGAAGTTCTAATTTTGCCAAAATGGTCTCCAGGTCTCTCCCTACAAATCCTCGAAATATTTTTATCATAAGAACGGACCGCGTAAAAAAAAAACAGCTTTGTATTTTAAGCGGGTAACTTAAAATAAGCATAAACTCAGTTATTTTTATTATGATGTAAACGTAAACGGCAGTG
Organism: Mylabris sibirica; assembly: GCA_039776855.1. Taxonomy (NCBI): domain Eukaryota; kingdom Metazoa; phylum Arthropoda; class Insecta; order Coleoptera; family Meloidae; genus Mylabris; species Mylabris sibirica. Next base: position 10,638,096 of record CM077842.1, on the reverse strand, counting down.
GTTAAGTCAAATCAACTAAACTACAGTATACATAGTTAATACATCGTGTAAACGTACTCAATGTCAAGTTTACGACACCCATTCTTTTTGCTTCGATTTTTTCCTCTCCACGATCTTATCTCCTTTCATCTCATGATGAATTCTTGATTGTGATTATATGATGATGAAGAATAAGAAAGGAAAAAAAACCATACACCGAACGGTTGTTATAATATCTCTCGTCTCGTCTCAACAATCAATCCAGTATTGTTATTTTGTCTCTTTTTTCTTGCGCTCTTTGATTGATTTAAGATCTTGTCTATTTTATTATTAGCCAAGATTTCTTTCTAAAAAAAATATGACAACTTGTTTGTGTAACTGTAAATTTTAAAATTAGATAGATAGCAAAATGGTTGGTTGTTCACTACGACGACGGCCTGATTATTATTATAACAGTTCATGTCCAAGTATAGAAAAATTGTCAGTGTTTATCTTTCTACATGTTCTTGTTCGTGTGCTTTTTCTTCTCATCTACGATTCTTGAATCGTTTTTAAAAGAGTTAATTACATGCTTAGAGATGGGAAACTCATTTTAATCAATGTTGGAAAAACAGTTGTAAATGTGTGGTAATAATTATGCCCTGTAAGCAAACAACCTGTCTAATATGGCGATCTATAAATAGATAAACTATAAGCATTAGGGACTCGTTTCAGATACATCAAAACAACTCAAAATTATCACCATACATCTGTAATATTTTACAATTGTTATTATCTAATCTTGGATTCGTTTGGATATTAATGTCTTTTTTTTTGTATTAGGGATAGTTGTGGTGTTATTGTTAATTTTTGTGTAACGCCACTGGACGGTTGCAGGATTCAAAGACTTGGAGCATCCTGTCTTCTTCTTCTTCTTCTTCTGCGTCTTCGTCTTCTGGTTGTTGCAACGGCTAGCGCACACATGCACACACACACACACACACACACACACACACACACACACACACACACACACACACACACACACATGCGGGCCCATCATCGCAGAAGCATTGACCGTGCAAGGTCATAATCCAAGATACACATCCTTTTTCTACTTACTTTATATCTTGACCATCATCTCTCTGCTTGGTTGTTAGTAGTGCGTTCGTTTTATTTCGATTTATTCTTCTACTTTACAAACTCCTTCAACCAACCACTAAGTTTTATTATTGTTTCTTTCTTGATGATTTTTTGTTGTTGTTGTTGCAAAATCCAAGCCGCCACTGATCATTAAAAAGTCTTCTTTTACACAGTGGATGGACGACAATACAACAACATCAGATCCATCCAATAATGACTGACTTAAAACAACCATACTACCTAATTTAGTCAGTAGAAGCAACAATTGAACCTCATCATCATCATCATCATCATCATCTTTGGGCAATAAAGCATCCTGATGGAAATGATGTTGCAACTTTTTCAATCTACACATAATTTTTTTTGCTTTTTCTTGTTTAATTTAATAGAAATCCACGGCCTTCGAAGTCTCTCTCTCTCTCTCTCTCTGTCTCTTTTTCAATTTTTATTCTTGAAGCAACCACTACAAAGTTGGAAGCCTCCCAAAAGCGCCCAGTTTCAGTCAGAAACATATTTTTAACGTTCCAACCACTTAGATGTATCAACCTTCGATTATTGGAAATAATACAGTTTTTGATTAAAGTTTTGATGGGCGTTTTATTTTTTGCTATCACAATTTTAACAACTACTCGGTTGTATTTTTCTCAGAATCTTGAAGGGGATTATTCACCTATCCAACCACTGTATCATCAATATTATTGATGATATATTGGAAATTTCCAAATTGTTGTTTACAATATCTAAGAAGAAAGACACCAAGAATTGTCACAGTAGGGAAGCTTTACTGTAATTAAAACGGTGATTCTCATAGGGAAGCCGTACTGTAATTAAAACGGTCATTCTCATAGGGAAGCCGTATTGTAGTTGCTCTACAATTCTGGCAATTTGTTATCGTAGTAAAGCTCATTTTACCCCTTGGTCAAAAATATCGAGCCATGTTCGTGATATGCATAGAGCAGGCCAAAAATGATAACACCTGATTGAACTTCTAAGCTTAGCACTTATTTTTGGACCTTAAATACCAGGCCAAGTAGTTTAAGAAAAAACTATGATGTGTAACTCTATAACACCTCAGAAATTACAGCCCTTAAGTACTATTTACGTTCAGTTATGAAAATGCCAAAAAATCCGTGAATAGGTACTTAATTTTAATTTTTTTTAGAAAAATTGTAACTTTAATATAAGCATGAAGCAAGAAAAATGCAAAATAAACCGAATGAAATTTTGCAGGGTAGAATCTAACCCTCATTTTCTAACACTTTATAGTGGGCACAGAACATGCATCCTTTAAAATAAGACATCCTACATGCAGGATGTCGATTCTGAATACGGTCAATACTATGAAACTTCTATTAGTTGAGAAGTGATTCGAAAAAATATTTTGAGGATTTGCAGGAGGGTTCCTGGAGATTATTTTAGTTAACTTAGAACCCTGTAGCTCATTTGGAAATGGGTCAAAAATTCTCATTTCTGAGGATGTCATGAGTTTCAAAAAGTTGCAATGACCTAAAGTCTTTTCCCCAAATGTATTCTAAAACAGGTGGATATGTTTTCCATTTTTCATAGAATGCAATGGAGTAAAACGAAAAAACCAATGTTCGAGTCATTCTTACTCATTTAGGTACGTACTTAGCTCGTTTTTTGAAAATTGTAATCTTGTCTAAAATGAGCTTTTTTGACCAACTTCTAAATGAGCTACGAAGTTTTAATTGTGCTAAAATGATTTCCAAGGACCGCCAACAAATTCTTAAAATATTTTTCGAAGCGTTCGTGGACTAATAGGAGCTCCATAATATCAACCATATTTAGAATCGACATCCTGTATACAGGGTGTTTGGTCTAAGTATGGTGATTTCTAAGAAACTCTTATTAGTCGACGAGTGATTCGAAAAATATTTTAAGGATTTGTAGGAGGGTCCTCATAGAACATTTCGGCAAAATTAGAACCTCGTAGCTCATTTGGAAGTTGTTCAAAAACCGCTCGTTTCTGACGATGTAGCGATTTTCAAAAATGAACCAAATACGCAAAACGACTTAGGATGACTTTAGGATCCTCCCAAAATTAATTTTTTCGTTTTTCTCCATTATATTCTGGAACAGGTAAAAATACTTCGTATTTTCTCTGGAATACAACAATGGAGAAAAACGAAAAAAATCAATGTTGGGTTAGTATCTGAGTCATTTTTAGCGTTCTGCGTGTTTTGTTCTTTTTTGAAAATTGCTACATTGTCCAAAACGATCGTGTTTTGACCAACTTTGAAATGAGCTACGAGGTTCTAATTTTGCTAAAATGTTCCCTAGGGACTCTTCTACAAATCCTCAAAATATTTTTCGAATCGCTCGTCGACTAATAGGAGTTTCTTAGAACTGACCATACTTAGACCAAACACCCTGTATACTCAGAGCTGTCCAAGTCTGAAGTGTGCAATTTGGTGGTCTCTTCAAAAATATATAAAATAGCACCTGTATAATTTTAAGGGTTGAAAGGTTCTCATTTTTCAGTTTACATCCACCGAAAATCCCTTTTCGTCCTAAGTACTTCTAATTTATCAATTTCCTAACAAATTTGGAATAACCTTTAGCACTTAAATGTAAATGTATGTAAATCAGCAAAGGTCTACTGTTTGACTCATTCATTACAATATATACAAGTTCTACTGTATTTATTCGGTATTGTTGTGCAATAATAATGAACCGCTTAATTTGTAGTTTGTATAAAACATGTTTACTGATCAACTGATCACTTATCATTATTTCCATACAAAATTCCAGTAGCTGTTTTTGTGATCTTGATTAAATTACCAATCAACATTAACATGATGCATTTTGAAATTGTTTATTCCTTTATGTTACTGTTATCATCACATCCAGTGCCGGATTATACACGAAAATGAGTAAGTGGGCGCTTAGTAGCCCAAACTCGATAAGGGCTCATCGACGTATTCAAATGAATCATTTTCTTTCGAAATTTCGTTTAATAATCGCAATATCTTTTTAGCCATCCATATCACCTTGTTTTCTGAGACATTGAAATATGTAAGCCGGCGTTAGAACGGCCTTTTCGTCATGCATTTGAGGCTGTTTTTGGTTTTTGAAAATTTTGGCGAAATTCTGAATTACAGAGGAAAATCTTAGAGTATTTTTTTTATTTACAGGGTATCGGGCTTAAATATGGTCGATACTAAGAAACTCCTATTAGTTGACGAGCGATTCGAAAAACATTTTAAGGATTTGTAGGAGAGTCCTTAGGGAATATTTTAGCAAAATTAGAACCTTGTAGCTCGTTGTAGAAGTTGGTCGACAATGCTTGTTTTAGATGAGATCACAGCTAAATACGTAAAATGACTAAGAATGACTCGAACATTGATTTTTTTGTTTTACACCATTACATTCTTGGAAAAAAAACGAAAAAAAATCAATGTTTGACGGATTTTTGAGTCACTTTAAGTCATTTTAAGTATGTAGCAAGTTTTTAGAAACCATAAGGTTGTCATAAACGAGCATTTTTGAGATACTTCAAAACAAGCTACGAGGTTCTAATTTTGCTGAGATGGTCTTCAGACACTACCTTACAAATTCTTAAAATGTTTTCCCACATAATCGACCATATTTAGAATCAACACCCTGTATTTTCCTCATAACTTAGCCAATACTATTTACTTGGTAACTTATAATTAAGTAAATTGCATACTCTATCCAAATCTTAAGAATTTTATTTACTATCCGATAATTCTATTTTCGTTGTGACTTTTTCGGAAAATTCTCTGAAAATCCGTCCTGAAATGTTCCCGATTTTTCGAATTTTCCCATTGATAAGTGTCCAAGTTTATTTCTTATCCGCACAAGTAGATTGGGGACCCGAAAAACGAAACCGCTCACCAGGGCCGGCGTATCCATATGTGCATATTGTGCACAGCACAAGGGCGCCAATCTAAAAATAAGCCAATCTAAAAAGGTGATTGAAAACATCGAAAAATATTAATAGGGACACAATACAGGGTGTTTGGGCTAAGTATGGTGAGTTCTAAGAAACTCCTATTAGTCGACGAGCGATTCGAAAAAGATTTCAAGAATTTGTAGGAGGGTCCTTGAAGAACATTTCAGCAAAATTAGAGCCTTCTAGCTCATTTGACAGTTGGTCAAGAAACACTCATTTCTGACGATGTAGTGATTTTCAAAAACGAACTAAACTTGCAAAACGACTTAGAATGACTCTAGGATCCTTCCAAAATTGATTTTTTTCATTTTCTTCATTTTATTCTGGAACCAGTGGAAATATTTCGCATTTTCTCTGGAATACAATGGAGAAAAACGAAAAAAATCAATGTTGGGAAGGTCTCCGAGTCATTCTTAATCCTTTTGTGTGTTTAATTCGTTTTCGATAGGGACTCTTCTACAAATCCTCAAAATATTTAGACCAAACACCCTGTATAAGTCTGAGTGCCGGCTCTGCTGCTCACCATCAAAAGTTACGTAAATCCGGCCCTGTATTATCATCAAGAACAAACAAAAAAAAAATTTAGACTTAATAAACTTGTGTAGATTTCTTTTCTATTAATTTTAAAATATGCATCTTACTTATTCGACCATAAATGATGTTGTTGATGATGATGATGATGATGATGATAATAACGGGAAGAAGAAAGAAATAAAGAAATAGAAAAAAAAATGCTGAATAATTATCATAAAGAGTCTAATGTGTGCGTATATACCTATATATTTAGTATGAATTCGCTTGGGGGCCATTAAAGGTCGTCCAACTTCCACATTAGTTTACAATCTAACTATAAATAGAAACATGTCTTCCAGTTTTACCTACCAATGGACTTAATAATGTTGATGATGATGATGATGTTAATGATAATGATGATAACCGACATGGTGAGATTGATTAAAAGAAAATTGTACAACAGTTAATTTAAGAATAAATTTGGCCCCAAACAACCAGAATCAATTCTATTTTAGGTCTTTGAACTTTACAAATATTTTAATCATTGAATTATTAATTTGCGCAATCTTAAAAATACACACGTTGATTGGTCTCATATTACAAATAAATGGAATCTTTTGAACGGGCGAAGAGATTCTTCCCATCGACGACGTCTTCTTGTTTTTCTTTAGACTTTTTTTTTTAATTAGTTGTAAATACTTACTATCTTTAGACATTCTCTGGTGTGTTTGAAAGAAACCAGTTTTTGGCAACGAGCTTTTGGACACTCGCCTGACCCATTGACCTTCGGACAAACACCTTATTCTTTGCTTTTGCCTGCTTTGAATTCAATACAAATAGCAAAAATAAAAATCACCACCCGAAATAGTTGCAAGGGTGTCTGGAATGTGGTTATCATTTTTGATTCTCAACAAGCACACACATATTTTCAAACATTAATTTTTGCTCAATTAATAAAAGAATGTTATTTTTTTTTTTGTAATTGGCTACATCCGTCCTTGGCCAGTTATTCAAACTTCAATTTAAAAGCCAAGTGCATCAAATTCGACCTTGTTTGTTTGTTTCTACTCTATTAAAAAAGATCGTTCTTATCAATTTGCAACACATATTTTTGGATGGAATCACGAAAAAATGTTATCAATTTAGTGGAATGATAATAACAGTACACACATCCGGGGCAGAATTATCCAATTCTAATTTGGTTGTTGCTTTTTTTCGGTGCAGAAAAGCAAAATTCAAACAACAACAAAATAAAAGGTTTAAAATGATAAAAAGAAGAAGAACGGCGCCAGGCAAGTAGTTAGGCGCCACTCTCAATGTATGGAATCCGTACAAAAAAAAAAACACAACAATTATATAGTAGGATTAAGTACTAATTTTGCAAAATATGAAGAAAAATAAAGCTTACGATCGAGATTATGTAAAATAGTCAAAAAGAAGCAATGAGTCTTCTTTACTCATAAATGATTTTCTTCTAAAGGAAATTAGATCTAAAGTTGTCTTGTCAGCAATAACAACAATAATAATAATAATAATAATAAACAAGAAGACAACAGCTTTATAGCTTGAAAAGCAGGCGACACACACATACAGGATGGATATACAGGATGTCCCGTAAGTCACGCATTTCCTGCTAAAGGCCAGATAGGGGGTGAAATTCTAAAGTGAAAAGTCCTGTAGCATTTTTTCATTTGACGTACAGGTAATTAGCTATTAATTAAATCAAGTAGCCAATCAGGTACTCTCTTACTTTGAACGGCTCTCGCGCTAGCCTGCTAATTGGTCCGCTTCCTACGTCCTACCGTCAAGACTCTTTCCTTCTCTCTTTTTATCGCTATATCGAGCAGCTAATTGGTTATATGAGTCAGATAAAAAAAATGGTACAGGAATTTTCACCTTAGAAGTTCATCCCTTAGCGGCTTCTTAGCAGGAAATGCGCGACTTATGGGACAGCCTGTATTTTACAAAACCAAACTGAAAGTGAGCAAAAAGTAAATCCGATTATACTACCAGTTGATTTCTAGTTGCCTTTAAAAAGGAATAAAATCAACACAATTATGTACCTACATCCCATGCATGTTTGTATCTAAAAATAGTCCTTTCGTATTCAATGCATACGGTTTTTTGCTAAACATTCTTCTACGTCTTCTAATATTTTCTTTACTTTAATACTGCAACAGAACAACTATTAAGTATAACGATAAGGAGATAAAACGAATGAAATTTATATTTGAATTGGAAAAATTTCTCAAATTATATTATAAAAAAATGACAATAATTTATTATCAATAATTTTGACTTTTATAATAATTTGAACCTGAAACAACAAAGAATTTTTAATACTGTCGCCAATTTTTTGCATGTTTACAAATATTTAAAAATCCATATTATTTATCATTCTGACAATAAAATCATCGAAAACAAGCTGAATTTTACGATATAATTGATTTAAATATAGAAAAACATCCGAAAATTCGGTGGTTTTTTTCTATTTTCGAAAAAAGCTGCAAAAATTCAAAATTCGCGCTTCATTAGTGTACACGTGTACACCTAACAACACTCAATCCCCTATATGTACCTACCCGCCAAAATCTGGGGATTATAAAAGCGTCAAATTGGTATACATGTCTAGTAACTTTTCTGTCAATGAAAAATTCAATTATATCCGTGGATCGTGTATCGAGTATAATAAATTATTCATTCTTAGAAAATTAATTAAATTATCCAATTCAATTAATATTTTAATGTTTTTATTATTATTAATGAAGTTAATTTCGTTTGTTACAAGTTGGCTGTGCAAAAATATTTGGCAGCCATTTGTATTTTAGACATAAATTTCGAAATGCAGTGATACCAACGATGGTATTTTAATTGCTTAATTATTGATAAGAGTGTAATTTAGATTATTTTACTTAATTTTTGAAAATTGTATCGATTTATAAAAAATTAATGTACAAAATATCAACAGAATTATCGAAAACAAGTTAAATTTTACGATATAATTGATTTAAATATAGAAAAAAATCGGCGTTTTCTTGTATTTTCGTAAAAAAAATACAAGAATTCAAAATTCGCGCTTTATTAGTGGAGGGAAACAGTTGTTACAACTTAAAAATTTGAAACTAATTTTAAAATTTACCACAAGTACGCGTAACTTAACAACACTAAAGTCCCTAAATGTACCCGCCAAAATCTAGGTATTATAAAAGCGTCAGATTGGTACATGTCTAGTAACTTTTCTGCCAATGAAAAATTCAATTATTTCCGTGGATGGAGTATAATAAATCATTCATGCTTGGACAATTAATCAAATAATCGAATTCAATTAATATTTCATTATTAAAAATTATGAATGGCGAAAATTTAGTTTGGTACAAGTTGGCTGTGAAAAATATTTCGCAGCCATTAATATTGTAGGTGTAAATTTTGAAATGTACTGATGCCAACCAAAGAATAGCAAATAATCAAACTTATAATTAATATAATTATCAAACGATGCTATTTTTATTGCTTAATTATTGATAATAATGTAATTTATATTATTTTAATCAGTATTTGAATATTTTATTTATTTATAGAAAATTAGAAAACAAAATAATTATAATTCATTGTTCACACAAGTTGGCTATGAAAAATATGTAATTTGGTGGAAATTCACGGATACCAATCCAAGGTTAGGAAAATAACTGATTTTTTATGAATTTTATGATAATTGTTCAAATCAGTTTCTATATAAATATAAATTTAATTAAAAATAATTGTCTATAAGTTTTCGTTAATTAATTTAATTAATTAAAATAGAATTAAATAAATAAAAATAATGCGTAGTTCAAATTGTAGGATTGATTATTTCGCCAAGTTGGCTGTGAACTATTTTAAAGTTATTGTACAAAATCAGGTATGACAATCATACTTTTCAAAAGTAACTATTTTTAATATTTATTATTTTATGAATTTTCAATTAATAAATCAAATAATTACGATGCCATCAATAATAATTAAGTATTTTTTAAAGTTAATATTTTTTACGATTTATTATGTTTTTTATAATTTATTAACGATTGAAGTTGGTGGTGAATTAGCGCGAATTTCAAAATTCTAACAACATGGCATTATTAACAATAAAAATGCTTGGAATTTAATTTTATATAACGATTTAATTTTTTAAATATATAACCGGTTATTAACAGTTTCATAACGTTTAATTTGAATAAAGAAAATTTATAATTTCTTAAAACCAAGTGATCGTTTTTGAGATAGTTTCAAAATTCCCGTTAGTCGTTAGAAAAGATAGAAAAAAAAATACTTAATATTTAATGAATTAGTGGTTTTGAGAAAAATGTCCTCTAGTATTAGAGTTATATTTTTAATTTTTGCTTTACCGTTCAAATAAATCGTATAAAATTATAATAATTTATTGCATATTTGTTGGGTTTAAATGAAAAACGAGCTATAGTAGCGGAAATGTTTGTGTTTCATAATTTATTTGAATTGTAAATATAATGATAATGACACAAATTTTGATTTGTTTCTTTTTCAGTTTCCATCAATTATGGAAGTACCAAATGGGACATTGATTATGAGAAGAATTCATTTAGTTGATGATTGTTTAAATCGTGATTTTAAAGATTTACTATTAAGATTGTTGGAAGTTGAACCTAGTAGAAGGTTGAGGTCGTTGCGTACATTAAAAACTATCGCTCTTTATCAAAACTACAATTTCGATGAAATACTTGAAAAGAAGGTAAATTACACCTGTATGTTGAAATATGTCTAAATTATGGAAATTTTCTAGATAAAACCTAACGATTTATTAACGAATTCGTTCCCAAACGGTCCACCGGCCATTGAGGATGCCTTTTATAATTTCGATGATTTCGATGAAAATTACATTACACAACTATGATTTATTTTTATTATACAGTTTAACATAAATCTCTATATTTTATTTACAATAAATCTTTAATAAATCTCTATGTGGTTTATTCAACAGTTTCCTCTTCATCGACGATAGCATCACGATCACCAGCTGATGATTTTCGTCGAGTGAACGCTCCCTTCAGATTTGTTCTAGACGTAGTAGCACCCCATTTACCCTTTACAGCTTCCGAAGATGTCATCAATATCGAATAAGATGAATTACTCTCACCTTCTTTACTGTGATGGATACCGTATAAGAAGTATACCAGCATTCCTGTACGAAAATTACCCGAAAATTTACGAAATTCTATTCGATATTCGGTGTGCGGAAATTGTCAATTTTCAAACAACGATATCTCGCTTGTTTTTTAAGATATTGAAAAAAGTAAACGTGCGTTAGATAGAGCATTTCAAGATGCATCTTCTAAAGCTGTTGATTTTTTAAAATATGTTAAAATTCTGAATGGCAGAGGAAACTTTTGAACCCTGTCTTTTTCACACATTTTTTTTATAACTGGCTAAAACTTTAACAATATTATTGATTTTCAATAATTTTCAGGCGAATTTAGATAGTAAATTGAAAGAGCTTTCCAATTTTTCAAGAATTTTCCCGATAGGTTCGTTAGTTTTCCAATAACTGCAAAACTAAACGAACTTCACGGAAAATTTCAACCTCGTTTTTCACTTATAATTTAGAAGTATTAAAATTAATTAATTAGCGTCAAAATCGATTTGAAAATGTCGGAAATTTTATCTACTTTACGACCATATAAATATAATTGGAAAATATTTTGAAAATCTCTCGGTAAATCCGTTTCAAGTAAGACCGTATGGTGTTTATTGTTATTATGATTAATTTGCAGTGTACTAGATAGATGGTGTAGTAATTATTGTCTCTCCATTATATTGAAAAATTCAACGTTGCCAGATTTCGTTTACATTTATAAATGAGACCACATCTCCTGCTTAGCAGCCGCTAATACAACAACAAGAACAACAATCGATGAGAAAAAAGTTATTATGGCGAGCGATTCGAAAAATACCTCAAGAATTTGTAGGGGGTCTCTAGAGAACATTTTGGCAAAATTAGAACCTAGTAGCTCATTTGGAAGTTGGTCAAAAAACGATCGCTTCAGACAATGTGGCAAATTTCAAAAACGGGCAAAGCAAAACGATTAAGAATTAATCGGAGATTCTCCCAACATTGATTTTTTTCGTTCTTCTTAATTTCATTCTACAGCAGGTGGAGATGTTTCGCATTTTTCCAGAATGCAATGGAGAAGAATGGAAAAAATCAATGTTGGGAGGGTCTCCCAGTCATTATTAGCCGTTTGCATCTTTAGATCGCTTTTAAAATGGCGCTTTGGTTTGGGTCGACAGTATAGTTGTTTATTTTTATCATATTCTTAGGGAAATAATGAAATATTATGTCTCTAGGGATTAAAAGTGATACTGTAGTCCCTATAATCAGGGATTAAAGTACCAATAAGAAGTAGTTTTTAAACTCTATTCAATAGAAGCAGGAAGCGTGGTCTCTTTTATAAATGTAAAGGACATTTGGCAACGTTGAATTCTTAAACATAATACTGAGACAATAATGACCACACCATCCATCTGGTCTGGTAAGCCGAGAACTAATAATAATAAACATAAGCACTTTACAAGTTGACTACGATTAACCGAGAGATTTTCAAAATATTTTTCACTTATAATTATATGGTCGTGAAGTTGAGAAGATTTTCGACATTTTCATATCAATTTTAAAGCCAATTAATTAATTTAATAGTTCTAAATAATATAGTTAAAAAAGCTTTCTAAAAAACAAGAATATGATTTTCTATTTTTCAAAATAAGCAAGGCACCAATGTTGGATTTTTTTTTAAATTTTCTTCAGTTATCGGAAAACTAAAAAGCCTATCGTGAAAATTCTTGAAGATTGGGAGAGCTCTTTCAATTTTCTATCTAAATCTTTTGATAAATTTTGAAAATTGACAATATTTAGCCAGTTATAGAGGAAAATGTACGAAGAAAAACAGGATCCAAGAGTTTTCTCTGCCATTTAGAATTTTATAAGAATTTTCTAAAATCAAACGCTTTGAAACATACACCTTGAAATTCTCCATCTAACTCACGTTTATTTTTTCCAATATCTTAAAAAACAAGCAGGATATCGAGATTTGAAAACTGACAATTTCCGCACATCGAATCGACTAATAGAGAGTTTGCGCCCGCCACCGAAACGCTCCGTTATAACGGAAAGACGTCTCAGCTTTACGTTAGAGATTTAAGCCGCTATAATAACAAATGACAACTGATTATTTTAGATTGAGATCACCGCCATATTGATTTAAGTGCGCATGGAATCACGTGGTTTATAGTAACAGTTTTTCATTGGTTCCGTTATTTTTAGAAATAGCGTGAAAAATCACCTCATACGGTATTAAATTTAAATCTTATAAGTATAACGGAGCATTTATAACGTATCGGTGACGGGCGAAATCTATCTAATGTGTCCAAAGGCCCCTTAAATTTTAAATTCTTACCAATAATCATCCAAACGAAAAATCTCAACCATGTTAATATATTTAAATGTACCATAAATTCCAAATTACATAAAATACTTAAGGCTGGTATAAACGGTACCATTGGTACTTTAAATGTCAATCCATCGGTATTTTGATGATGGGCAACAATCACTAATAAACAAGCTGCCATGATAAAGATAAAGAAACCAGCTAATACAACAGTCCACCATATACCATTCGTTAGATCATTATTTGAGATTTGTAATAGAATACATAAAGCACCACTGAATGTTGTAAATATAAATACAGATATTGTAACAACACTACCCGGTTGACAATTACCAAATAATGGATTTAACCAACTGTATTGTAAACGTAATGTACCAACAATCGATATGTATTCATTTGATGATCCTGGTGTTGTTAATTCGGATGTTGTTGAAGATGTTGAAATTTCTGAAATTGGTGTCGAAATCTTTCGTACATTACTTGTCAATTGATAAGTTGGTCGATAACGTAATATTATAACACAAGCACTAACAATTGTATAAGCTAATAGTGTACCAATCGACATGAATTCCACTAATTTTTCTAAATCGAATAATAATGCAATTATTGCCGAAAATAAACCAGATATTATCAAATTAGTTAATGGTAATTGTGTTTTTGTATTGATATCACCTAAGAAACTAAATAGTAAACCATCAACAGCCATTGCATACATACAACGTGGTAATGAGAATAATGAACCGAATAATGTTGTAGTCATACCACAGATAGCACCTAATGATATAACATATTTAACCCAATGCATACCGATATGACTGAAAGCTTCCGGTAAGGCAGCATTCGGATTGATTTCATTGTATGGTATAACAAGTGTTAAAGCTGCTGATACAAGGATATAACCTAATGTTACAATACCCATAGCTAGTACGGTTGCCATTGGTATTGAGAATGATGGAGTTTTTGCTTCTTCACCAGATGTTGCTATACTATCAAAGCCGACGAATGCATAGAAACATGTAGCAGCACCAGCTATAACACCACTGATACCATATGGTAAAAAACCACCCTTTTGTGATGTCCAATTCTCTTCGTTCTCATAATAGAAACCAACAACAATAACAATAACCATTACAGTTAAATTGATGATTGTTAATAGATTATTAACAATAGCTGAACCTTTAACACCAATCCCTAATAATGATGCATATACAATACATACAGTAAATGCTAGAAAATCTGGATAACGGCCAAGTAATTGTTCATGCATTTCACCAGTTATTGATATTGTTGTATTACTTATAATACCATCGAATAATGAATCAACATAACCACTCCAAGCACGTGCTACAGATGCAGCACCAATCATATGTTCTAATAATATATTCCAACCAATTACAAATGCCCAAAATTCACCAATACTAATATATGTATAAACATAAGCTGAACCAGCTTTTGGTACACGAGTACCGAATTCAGCATAACATAAAGCTGATAATAACGAAGCTAAACCGGCTAAAAGGAAGGATAATGTGATGCCTGGTCCGGCCATATCTTTGGCTACAGTGCCTGTTAGAACGTAGATTCCAGCGCCTACCATATGGCCAACACCTGTAATTCAATTATTATTGTTATTATCGATAAAGAATTGATTAGAATTTTACCCAATAGAGTGATATCGAAAGTATTCAAACAACGATTCAATGGTGTCTCCATAATATCAGATGGTAATTGTTTTGTACGGTTCATTTTCGTACAAATGCCAGACATGACATGTTTCAAAATGATTTTCCTTGATCCAGGCATTTCACCCAATAATAATCACAAATATTATTTCTTATTAATTTAATCACAATAATTTTCTGTCTGTAAGAATATAAAACGGTTTTAATGTGTGCGTGCGTTTAGTTCGAAGATATTTGGGAAAATTTTAGGGAGATGCGCGCAAGTTTGAAATGCCGGGAAGAAAATCGATTAAACTAGAAGATGGAGGACACAGGGCCGGCGTTAAATATCAACGGCCCTTCACCATATATGTAGATACACACGAATTCTATAAATAAACGTCAAAAGGAGAGACAGTTAGAGTGAGAGACAGTTGTGTTACATTGCATAAATTTCACGATAATTAGTTGCCATAAGTACGAATACAAAATTGATTTTAATTACATAAAAATAATGATATTGATTACCAATTTTCACAGGGAAATATGTAAGTTTTCTCGACAAAAATATTATCTTTAGACAATTGTATTATACGAACATATATTTTTTAATAGATAAAAAAGACAAATGAATTTTCTAAAAATTTTCCAAAATTTTCAAAAATTGGATTTTTCACGGACGTCAGGTTTCCCTCACATGGATAAGCTTTCAAATAAGCAATCGTCAGCTTGTCCATCTTCAAAACTGTACAAAACAAAGTACTGCATAAGCCTATACCAGTTTTTATTAGAATTTCGGAAAACTAACAAGCTGATCGGAAAATTCCTTGGAGATTTGAAAAGCCTTTAGAATTTATTATAGATAATTAATTTTTCATTAAAAAATAATAAACATAAGGCAAGCTGTGGGGGAAATTGTTAAAAAAATATGCTCCGAGACAATTGACTGTAATTCAGAATTTTCTCAAAATTTTCCACAACAGAATCGTCCTTCCCCTGCATCTTGAAACGCTCTTTCGATAACGGTATCGTGCGTTTCTACATCTCAAAAAAGAAGCGAGAAATCGTGGATCGAAATTCTTAAAAAGTACTCTGCCGCACCCTTAAATTTAAATGTGAATATAATCTAGATTGTATGCAACATCATATACCTCAATTTGTATAATTAATTGCATAACCAATATAAAAGTATATGTATACGACAGTTTGTATGATTGGTTGCATAACCGGTGTGCAAATTTAATCCATCTTTCTCACCGTAAATAGATTTTGTATGAGGAGCTTAGGACGCTAAAAAGGTGTAAATTACTTCTACAGTCACTAAATAATACATATTGTGGATTTGAAATCCGAAGCTGGCTGGGTTGCGCAAAGGCGAGGCTTAAGGGGCTTAAACAACCAATCGGAGATATTCGATCGGCTCCGAAGTAAAAATGCCGTTCTGAAAATATAAGACACTTGTGTTTTTAAATTGGGTAGTAGACATCAACACGATCTCAGTTGGGTCTATTTATACGATCTGCGCACTTAAGGCCACTTGGCTTCTGATCTCGTACCACGTCTATACAGTAGCGCAATCCTATGGGATGGACCAATGTGTTAGAGAGGGAGAAAACTCTAATATTAACCCCAAAATGGCGACATTTGTGCGTGCGCCGACGACCTGACTGACGTACTATTAGCTGTACTTAATAATGTGTGATGGAGTCAGAATTCAGATATCTTCATTTTAAATTCAACTTGTCAATGTTACCAATTTAAAGTTTCAAAATCAAATGTCCCTGTAAATTTTACCCCAAAATGGCGGAACTTGCGTTACTGTATTTAGCGACCGTGGAAGTAATTCACACCTTCTTAGAGTCCTAAGATCCCGATACAAAATTTGAAATTTTCGATGAGACAAATCCAATTTGCACACTGGTTATACAATCAATCATACAAAGTGTGGTATACAATATATTACATACAAGATGCACCATGACATTTATTCTTGCAGTTGGCTGTGATATTGTTTACGTCACAGTGTGTCTATGACAGTGTACAAATGTCAAATGTGAATCAAGTTACGTTACTACGTCACCAAAGGCATAGCCAACTACTCAACTACTACAATAAATACCGTGTTACATCCCATATAATACGATATTGGTTATGCAATCAATTATACAAATTGAGGTATATGATGTTGCACACAATCTAGATTATATTCATAAATTTAATTGAAAATGAATAGCTCTATTTATTTTTAAAATTAGTTTCAATCAATAACAATTTATAATATAAACAACTCGATTTTACTTGGATTATTTATAAATTTCGTTATAATCAATGGCGATTCGTTAGGGCTTAAAAACTAAAAAACACACTTCTCTAATTCTCTAAATTTTCTCCTTTTGAGGTTTATTTCTAGAATTCATATGTACAATGGTGATTAAAAAAAAGTGACCAAGTCTTGAGCAAGAATTTCACATATTTTCGTTATTGTGAGTCAGGTTGTTTCTCTCCTGAGGGTTAAGAAGGTGGGTAGGTATAGGAAGGTGTTGGAGCAAGTTTCAGCCATAGCATATTTGTAAAAAGTGCGCCTGTCTATTCAGGTAAATACCCAAAATGGCATCAATACCTCCACCCCCCTTTTTTTTTTTTAATTTTAATCGATTCTGTACATATATGATGAATGGCCCTTGATATTTACTGTCGCAGTCCTGCGTCCTCCATCTCCTAGCTTAATTGATTTTCTTCCCGGCATTTCCAGCTTGCGCGCATCTTCCCTAAAATTTTCCCAATTATCAAGCGCATCATTCTTCAAACTAAACGCAGCACATACACATTAAAACAGTTTTCTATTCTTATAAACAGAAAATAATTGTGATTAAATTGATACAATAGATTGATAACAAATTGGGTGAGTTCGAAATGCCTGAATCAAGGAAGATCATTTTGAAACCTATCATGTCTGGCACTTGTACGAAAATCAACCATACGAAACAATTACCAGCTGATATTATGGAGACGGGGTTGAAGCGTTATTTGAATACTTTCAATATCACTCTGATGGGTAAAATTCTAATCAATTCTTTATTGTCAATAGATAAATAATAATAATAATAATAATCGAATCGTGATTGTTTTACAGGTGTTGGCCAGATGGCAGGTGCTGGAATCTACATTCTAACAGGCACTGTAGCCAAAGATATAGTCAAGCCATGGATCGCGTTCTCCTTATTTTTAATCGGTATAGCTTCGTTATTATTAGCTTCATGTTGTGCTGAATTTGGTACCCGTACACCGAAAGTTGGTTCTGTTTGTATTCACACATATCTCACTATTGGTGAATTTTGGGCATTTGTAATCGGTTGGAATTTATTAATGGAACATATAATTGGTGTAATATCAGTAACGCACACTTGGACTGGTTATATTGATACATTATTCGATGGTATTTTTAATAATAAAACAATAACATTAACTGATGAAATGTATGAACAATTATTTGGTCATTATTTATATTTTCTAGTATTTACTGTATGTGTTGCATATGCATCATTATTAATGATCGATGTAAAAAATTCAACTAACGTTATGAATCTTTTAACAACCATCACTTTATTTGTAATAGCTATTGTTATTGTTGTTGTTTCCTATTATGCAGACAAGGAGAATGGGTCATTGGAAAAAGGCGATCTCTCACCATAAGGTATCAGTGGCATTATAGCCGGTGCGGCTACATGTTTCTAAGCTTTGACAGCATAGCAACATCCTGTGAAGAAGCAAAAAAAAAGAAAAAACATCATTATCGATATCGATGGCAACAATATTAACTATTGATGTTGTAACATTAAGCTGTACCTATCCTCTTATAAACAATTATTCACTGCAAATCATCTTCGTGAGCAGTAGGTACGTTAAATAATTCGCTGGAGAAGGCACTGTACCGTACCAAAATCGAATGATTGATTTGTAAAACAATGTGTACAATTTATGTGAAATAAATGCTCCTAAACTTACCATATTGTTTGATAATTTAATAATTTTGCGTCGTACTATTCGTCTTCACTTTATTCATGTGTGGTATTTTCTTCTAATATCCGATAAGACTTCATAATTTTCATAAATATTCAAAAAATCTATAATTTGGTTATTTCATTTTTAACAAAACATAGTCACCTTTCGTCCACTAGCTACCAATTTACACGTAGACACTAACAAGTTGCGACAGGAAAGTTGGTCAACAAACTAGTCGACTCTTCAACTCAAGTCAAGTAGCCAATTTGGCGCTTTTTTACTTAGCTACTTAATTTGATTAATTACTGTACGTCAGATGAGAAAAGAATATCGGACTTTTCGTTTTGAGAATTTCATCCCCTATTTACCCCTCAAAAGATCTACGGGACTTACGAGACACCCTGTATTGATTTCTTCATAAATATCCAATCATGTCCACCATTAATGGAGCGTTGAGTGAGTAATATTATAACTCACTCAACGCATATAACAGTTTTCTGTAATTGTAAAGACGCCAATTATATTTTTAAAATTACAATCTATTCACAAATTTGAAATTTCTAATCAATTAATCTAATCAATTTCCTGTTTACTTTGTCTCGGTATGAACTTGAAATTCTTGTTTTTTTTTTGGCCTGTTTATTTACTTTGATTAATAAATTTTTTTAGCGGCTTCTTTTCAACAAATAGAAATTATCAAAGATTCCACGATATCTATAAGAAGTTTTCTGAATTATCAGATTCAAAAATGATAACAATAACAATAGTAATAAATAAAAACAAAAATCAAGGACCAAAAAACAGTATAAAAACGCTTCCCCGTTTTTAGAGAATACAATAATTATCACTTGCAACAATGAAGCTGTTGATAATAATCACAATAACAATCAAGGTAAGCAATTTCATTATTAATTAATTAATTAATTAATTTAGTAATTATTCGATAGTTATCAATCTGTAATGGATTGTTACTCGATTATCGTTTAACCGGCGCCTGTGGCCCTACAATCGCTAAAAACTGTACCAAAGGTGGTTTATTATGTGAAACTTGTACAAGTCTTGTCTTGTGTACACAACCAGATGGTACAAATTGGAGTAAAACACATGTAGCAACATGTAAATCACCTGAATCTTGTATTAATAAACAATGTAGTGAAGAAAATAATCCAATCTGTGATGGTACAGCTTGTTTACCATTTAAATGCAGTACAACTGGAATTTTTCCAGATCCATTCTTTTGTAACAAATATGTAATGTGTGTTAATATTGGTACAAATAATAGAGTAATATTTAAAGCTTATACAACTGATTGTGAAGCTGGTTATGGTTATGATATTGCTAAAGGTATGTGTGATAAACCATTGGATCAATGTAAAGATCCATATCCGGTGGATATTTGTACAGCGGCTGGACAAAGTAAAGCTCTACCAGAGAATCCTGCATTGTATTATATTTGTGAAGTTAATGGTAAAGATTTATATCCAAATATCTATCGTTGTAATGGTAATCAAACTTATGAGAATTATACTTGTGTACAGAAATAATATTTACATATAAATAACAAATACACAATTTTCTTTTTTTGTTGAATTAAATCAACAACTATCTTCGTCTTTTATTCAATTTCCAAGATTGTTCATTTAATGTTTGTAAATAATTTATTTTTCTCCTACCCCATAAGAACCATAAACTACCAATAACAAAACAAATTATTGTTTCTATATAAAAACCATCAATTGTTGTAACACAATCACCACCATTAGTCTGGCACAACTGTAAAAATAACGAATAAATTACCACAAATATTAAAAAATACAGCACTGGCCACTGAAATAGGTACATTTGGAAAATATTCAAACCGTCCATTTACTGGATAAGTCACATAAAACGTAAAGTTCTTATGACAACTCCCATTATTTTGTCAGGTAGAGGAATTTTTTACGTTAGATACTTGACGTTAGTCTCAACTCTGATGGCCCCCATGGGCGCAGAATCGGGTATATTCCCAATCATCGACGCTAGTATGATAATCCCAGCTATCAATTCCCATCAGAGCTACAAGCTCTTCAGCCACCTTGCTTTGGTGGAAATCAGCTACCAGGCCTTTATTGACTATGCCGGTCAGTACCCGAGCTGTTTTCCATCTCGTCCAGAGTACCAAAACAAGGGGTCCCACTCCCTTACCCCAGTAGTTAGGATTTTTAACTACTACCCCCACGAAACCTACTCCAACGACCGACGTGCGAGGCTGTCATCTACCACACAGGCCGATACTCCTTATCTTTATACTTCATGATTGGTACCGTGGTAATTTTGTCTTAATATTCTCTACGGACCCCCTTACAAATCCTTGAAATATTTTTCAATTAACTTACCAAATAATGGGAGTCTCTATAAGAACGTTTCGTCTAACATGAATCACCCAGTATACAAGTGGACGAGAACGGACGCGATATACTTGTAGTATAAATGGGCCTATTTCACAACCCAGTGCTGTATTGTTTTTTTTTTTTAAAGCTGATCAATTCCAGCGAAACTCCTAATAGTTGGCGAGATATTCAAAAAAGATTTCAAAGATTTTAGGATAGAGGAGGGGCTGGAGACCATTTTGTCAAAATAAGAATCTCGTAACTCATTTGGAAGTTGATCAAAGAACGCTTGTTTCTAACAATCAATTTTCAAAAACGAGCAAAGCACAGTGTAACGAAACGTCCGGATCGTCGAATACAAGCGCGCACGCCCGTAAAGTAGGGGAACTCGCTGTCAGCCAGCGCGCGCAAGATCACCGAGTAGGAGCGGCTCTTTGGCAACTTGGAGAATTCCAATTCCGCAGTGGCTCTTTGGCGACCGAAAGAATCCATTGTATTGTGTCACCAGTTTCACAGTGGCTCATTGCCGACCGGAATAAATTACCGTACCGGTTCTGCTGTGGCTGGTGGCGATCGGAATCATCCCGCTCTCCGTATCACCGACACCACTGTTTAGTTTTATAAGAGTTCCTATTTATTTATTTATTCCCCTGTATACTGTATACAGACCATGTTTTTCTGTGAAGAAACTTCTGTACATAACTTGTTAGTCGGTTCCGGTCTTTTCTTACAGAATAAAATGGAGAGAAACGTAAGCTACGAGGTTCTAATTTTGCTAAAATAGTCTTCAGCCCCCTCCCTACTAATCTTCGAAATATTTTTCGAATCGCCTGCCAACTACTAGGAGTTTCAATCAAATTGACCATCTTTTGTTAAAAAAGACCCTGTTGTATGGGAAAATTACCTCTTTCTCGTCAACATTTCTACATAGATTTGTTGAATTGTGCTCACTATTACCACCAACACATTGTTTCCATGTTAAAGAATCAACAAAATATAATGCTAATATTGTCGGCCAATTACCACCTAGATTTGTTACCGTATTCAATAATGTCATATAAGTACCACCAACGGTACTATCACTTATCTTCGCAAAGAATGCCATAATCGATACGAACATACAAAATACACAAATTTGATGTAAACCATAACAAATAATTAAAAAGAATACATAGAAGATTGGTAGACCATTTGTTGGATCTGGTACTAATTTCGGTGTTAACCATACAAGTAATGCAGCAATAAAACCAAAACCTAAACGATATGGTATCGCTTTCAAGAAAATCTTCAATGGATATGGACCATTTGTATATCGTGAAATAATCAATGGTAATAATAATTGTACAGGTATCATTGGTACAGCTAATAAACCTAAACGTTCTTTTGGTATACCAGCTTCGACTAGTTTTAATGCCATCACACCGTCTGTTGATGAGAAACCAATCTAAAATCGTATTTTTTTTTTCGTTAATTATAATTGATTTTAAGGAGAAGCTGGAGTCAGATCTCGATTTATTGATCGAAACAGTGCCAATTTTTAACCAGCATTGAATCGGTGCATCCGATAAAGTTTTCTATTTTGGAAAATTTTAAAGTGCAAAGTAAAATGTCGGAACATATCAAAATTTTTCTTATCTCCTCTTATCTACAATTTTACAGATAACAAATCGTACAGCAACTTGTTTGAAAGCTTTCTAAAAAGGCGCCCGTTCAATTTTTTTTTATCTTTAAAATTGTAAACATGGCGAGATAAGAAACATTTTGACATACTTCGACATTTTCCTCTGCACTTTAGAATTTAGTGAAAATTTTACAAAATGGAAAACTTCATCGGATGCACCGTGAAACGCTCGTTACAGTGTTTAAATATCCCAGAAAACAAGCGATGATTCAAAATTGTCATTTTTTCGGACACCGAAACGAGGCCTGATTCCAGCTTCCTCTTAAGGAGGCGGGTCACTATTTTTTACGAAAAAGGGGAACGTTTGACACCCAATTTCTAGCTTGTTTTTTTTTAGATGTAAAAACTCTCTATAGAGTTTTGGAAAGGGCGTTTCAAGGTGCGGTACTAGGAATATTCTGCTTTGGGAAATTTCTTAGACATCCCGAATTACAGACAATTGTCTCGGAACATGTTTTTTTCTCCAATTTCTCCCATAACTCAGCCTATGTTGATTATTATTCAATGAAAAATTAATTATCTATAACAAATTCTAAGGGCTTTTCGAATATCCACGGAATTTTCCGAACGGCTTATGCATATGAGGGAAACGTGACGTCTGTGGAAACTCCAGTTTTTGAAGATTTTGAGAAAGCTCATTTGTCCAAAGATAATATTTTTATCGGAAAAACTTATTAATTTCCCTGTGAAAATTGGTTATTCTTACGCGTTAATTCACATACACTGATCTCTATTGTAGTAACCAACCATTCACACTTTGTGGTTTAATTGCGAGGTTGCCATATTGTTTTTACAGATTTATAAGGCCTAAGGTTGCCACTCGTAAGAATTTTCGCAGGATTTTACCAATTCTAGACATTTATCCTGCGTCCCACTTGAATTATTATTCGGAAAATTCCGCAAAAGTTCATACGGGTGACAAGGGTAGATCTTATAAATTTGAAAGAAAATGTAGCAACCTTGCAGTGAAACCATAAAGTGCGGATGGTTGGTTACTACAACAGATATCACATATCAGTGTATGAGAATTAACGCGTAAGAATGTAGATAACACATCTTTCATCATGAAATATCAAAAATCCTTCTATTTCTAAGGAAATAAAAATCCTTCTATTTCTAAGGGAAATAAATTAGTTTTCCGACAAAAATATTATCTTTGGACAACTTTGTTACGAACTTTTTTTTAATAGATAAAAAGAATAAATGAGCTTTCCCAAAATTGGATTTGTACCGACGTTACATGGATAAGCGTTTGAAAAAGCAGTCATCCTCTTGTCCATTTTTAAAACAGTCCAAAAGAGTACCGCATAAGCATACCCGTTTTTATTAGAATCCCGGAAAACTAACAAGCCGATCAGAAAATTTCTTGAAGATTTGGAAGGCCCGTAGAATTTTTTATACATATACAGGGTCTTTTTTTAAAGATGGTCAATTCGAGCGAAACTCCTAATAGTTGAATAATATTTTAAGGATTTGTAGCAGGGTAACTGGAGATTATTTCAACAAAATTAGAACCTCGTAGCTCATTTGGAGGTTGACCAAAACGCTCGCTTCTGACGATGTCGCAATTTTAAAAAACGAGCAAAGTACACAAAACGGCTAAAAATGACTCGTAGACCCTCCCAACTATTTTTTTCATTTTTCTCCATTTTATTCTGGAATAGATGGAAATGTTTCGCAGTTTCTCTGAAATTCAATGGAGAATAACACAAAAATCACTATTGGGTGTTCTACGAGCTATTCTTAGTCGTTTTGCATGCTTTGCTCGTTTTTGAAAATTGCGACATTGTCCAAAACGATTGTTTTTTTGACAAACTTTGAAATGAGCTACAAGGTTCTAATTTTTGGCAAGACCATCTCCAAGGCCGCCTTTATAAATCCTTGAAATATTTTTCGAATCGCTTGCCAACTACCATGAGTTTCGCTCGAATTTGTCATCTTTAAAAATAAAGAACATGAATGGTTAAAATTTTATTAAAAAATAAGTCCTTTTCCTTGCACATTGAGACGCTCTTTCTTAAGTTTCTAAACAGGATGTCCCGTGAGTCGCGCATTTTCTCCCAAGAGGCAGACAGGGGATGAAATTATATGACAAAAAGCTCTCTATCTACAGGGTGTTTGGTCTAAGTATGGTAAGTTCGAAAAATATTCTAAAGATTTGTAGGAGGGTCCTTAAAGAACATTTCAGCAAAATTAGAACCTCGTAGCTCACTTAGAAGTTGGTCAAAAACGAACTAAAGACGCAAAACGACTTAGAATTACTTTAGGATCCTCCCAAAACTGATTTTTTCGTTTTTCTCCATTTTATTCTGGAACAGGTGGAAATATGTACTTCGTATTTTCTCTGGAATACAATGGAGAAAAACGAAATCAATGTTGGGAAGGTCTCTGAGTCATTTTTAGTCGTTCTGCGTGTTTTGTTCGTTTTTGAAAATTGCGACATTGTCCAAAACGATCGTTTTTTGACCAACTTTGAAATGAACTACGAGGTTCCAATTTTGCTAAAATGTTCCCTAGGGACTCTTTTACAAATCCTCAAAATATTTTTCGATTCGCTCGTCGACTAATAGGAGTTTCTTAGAACTCACCATACTTAGACCAATATATATTTTTTCATCTGACGCACACTTTTTAATTAAATTAAGTAGCCAATCAGGTGCTCGCTATAGCAATAAAAAGAGAGAAGGAAACAATCTTAAAGGTGGTACGTGGGAAACGGACCAGTTAGCAGGTGGGCGCGACAACTCTTCAAATTAATAGACCACCTGATTGGATACTTAATTTAATTAATTACTAATCACTTGTGAGTCAAATGAAAAAACCATACAGGGCTTTTCGTCTTAGAATTTCATCTCCTATCTTAGGAGCAAATGTACAACTTACGGGACAACCTGTATATTGAAAAACAACCGAGAAATCGTGTATTTTTCGTAAAAAGTAGTGATCCCGGTCCTTAAAACAAAAATTACAACTCACTCTACATGTTAGTAGAATTACGACTAGAATCTGTATCGGTTTCAAACTTAGAATATCTTTCAACGATCTATAAGCAGTTTGAATATCATTATCGTGATGGTAATCGTTTTTTTCACGTTTAAAAATTGCAACTAATGTTGTTATAATAATAAAAATCCAACCCCAAAAATATAAGAAACCAGGTAATGTAACAATACCATCTTTTTCCGGTATACTCCTTAGATACATATTACAAAAACTTTCCGATTCTAATGCCATAAATAATACATAACTTAAAAAATAACCAGCCGTTTGTCCAATACTGTTACATGTAGATGCATGTCCAACATTATGTCGTTTTAACATTGTTAATGCCCAACCATCAACGGCAATATCTTGTGTTGCAGCTAAGAAATTCAATAAGAAAAACAATAACGTTAATATCTCAATATTTGGTTTTTTGCCATTCTCATTGCCTAACCATTGATTCACATAAATACTTAATAATAACATAGAACAACCAATTAAATACTGTGTTGGTATTAACCATGTTTTACGACGACCGATACGTTTCGAAAATATTGAATCAACTAATGGTGCCCATAATAATTTCAAACTAAATGGCCATGTGACTAAACTGAATTCAGCCTATGGAAGAAAATATTGATTATTTTTTTTTATTATAATTATGAATGGATATACAGACTTGTTGTTTGTAGGTAACACCACGATTTTGTAGAATCATCGGTATAGCAGCACTTAATCCTAATGGAATACCTTGAAGTGTGTATAAACATAGTAATAGTGCGATATTTGTATGATCACCTTTTAAACTATTATGTGATAATGTTAATGGTAATTCACCATTCTGCATATTTGTAGAATGTTCACTATTACGTTTTATTGATCTTCTTTCCATCATCAATATGTTATTATTTTTATAATTTAAAAATAATTCAATAGTGATGATTTGGTTTTAGGTTAACTATAGGCCACGTCATTAAATTACAATATGGAATAATATTGATTTTATAATTTATAATAATAATACACTTTCTAATACTTTTAGTTTTCAATTAACAACAATCAATAAATAATTTATTACTTTTTTTAATTAGAAATAGACGATTTTTTTTAATCGTATAATTTCGATAAAAATTTGTGTTCAATTGTTTCCCTGAACTTCAAATGTCAAATTAAGGCAAGGTTGCCAAAGTTACAGTATCTTCTCATTGAATTCTTTACATAAACTGGAATGGCTCATAGATCTTATATATCTATAGATAGTGTTTAGTTAGTGATATTAGTGTATATAATACCGCTGTAAGATACAATAAATATCGTATGTATTAAAGGTTTAATATCGAGTTTAATACAGCATTGGAAAAATGAGGCTATTTTGACATAATTTTTAGTACATTGTCAACAATACAAAAGTGAAATCAAAACAGACAATAGGAATTTGTATTTTATTCTTAATTTTAAGCTTAAATATCAACATTTTATTGACTTGTATCTGTGTCTGATAAGCAAAAAGTCTGGTTATGTCAGTATAAATTTGACATCTTTGACAGCTACACAAAAGTAAAATTAAAATGAAAAATGAGAATTTGCAATTGTTCTAAATTTTAAGCTTGAATATCAACATTTTATTCGTTTAAGTATGTGTCTGATTACTGATCACCTGATCAGACAGACACATATACCAGATTACTGATCAGCTGATCAGTAATCTGCTAAAAATGAACGTATAATCAAAGAATACATACTCCATAGAAGCTCAGATCTCGGGGTTTTGTGGTTATCAAACTTTTAGTACCTACCCTGACTCACGAAGGGCGACACTTGTTCAATGTCGGTCGGTCGTCGACACTGTTGCCGACGACGTAGGAAGAAAATCTACTAAATGGTCACGTGATACCCACTAGAAATCCATTTAGTTTAATTCGAAGTCAATATTCCTTTTCTACATCCAAATATGTCCATTATAAATATAAGATAAAAAATTATATAGGTAAATATCTCCAAAAGTTATATTTAATTAGACAAATCAACAAAAAATATTCGAAAAAAAATCTACCAATTTTCTACTTTTCTACCAGACATTCTACTTTTCTACCAGATTTTCTACTAATCTACTAGACGGAGATTTATCCACAAGACGGGTCGAAATTCCACCAGATCTAATAGAAATTCGCCTGAATCGGCAACCGTGGCCATGAGTTCGGTTGATAAAATCGTCGTGCTTAGCATGTGCTTACCGACATTGAACAAGTGTCGCCCTTCGTGAGTCAGGGTAGGTACTAAAAGTTTGATAACCACAAAACCCCGAGATCTGAGCTTCTATGTAGTATGTATTCTTTGGTATAATGCAACCCTGCGATAGCCTAATGAGATGTGTAATGTAGTGTCTGCTCCCGCCAATTTTTGAATAAAATACGGCAAAAATACCGGAATAAAACGGTACAACATGGACGTATTGTACAAAAAAAATACTGTAAATTAACATCACTATGTTTAGTTGAAGAAACTGCGGTTCAAATAATTGATCGCCATTTATTAATTAATCTATAATAGTGATGTCAGTGTACAGTAAATCCAGTGATGTTAATTCACAGTATTTTATTTTTTTGTACGATACATGTATATTAGGCCGTATTTTACGGTATTTAGTGCCGTATTTTAATTAAAAAGAAGCGAAAGGAGATAGTACGACATTGTAAATCACATTATGGTTGATCTTTATGCTTAAAATTGAGTAAAATTTTTATTTTTCGTTTCGAATTAACTTTTGTATAAGCTGTGAAAAACGTAAAAATTGTATTGAAATAACCTAATTTTTTCAGCATAATATTGATCAAACTCATACACAAACGAATAAAATGTTGATATTTAGGCTTAAAATTAAGTAAAAATACAAATTCCCATGATCCGTTTTGATTTTACCTTTATGTAGCTGTCAAAGAGGTAAAAATTATATCAACATACCCTAATTTTTTTAATTTCGTATTAAACTCGGTATTAAACTTATAATACATACGGTATTCAATGTATTTTATGGCTGTATCTTACAATCTTATTTTACGTACTCGCATCACTATAATATGTGAACAAATACGCCTACTTAATCCAACAATAAATCAATGCTTACAATGCTTATTCAAAGGTGTTGTATTTTTCGTAGACTGTGCTGTTGCATGGATATTCTGGTGACAGAAAAACTTGCAAATCTTGAGGATTTTTCCCCAAATTCTAGTGTTAATCCTGATCTCCGCTGAGATTACCCGAAGTACGGATTAAAACACGCAACTCGTACTTGACTTCCAAGGCGTACTTGGTTAAGCAAGACTTGACACCATAAAGCTTACAATTATGCCGGTAATTATAAACCGAGCTCAGACTCGATCTCAAGTCTAACTTCCAAGTTGTGGTTTATAAATCTTGCTTCGGCAATTTTCGGCGGGAAGTCAGGGTTGAGAACTTGGCGAATTCTAGTTACATTTTACAGGGTCGCGTTTTTCTTTTGGTGCGCACGCGCACTTATTCTGCAAAGCTCAAGTTCGTCTCAAGGCAGCTACAACCCAATCGTGGCTTGGTTACATATTCTGGCCTCAAGGCCAAGCTCAAGCTCCAAGACGGTCCATATAAATACGGGCATTAGAAAATTGTAAATAATAGGTGCATGTATGTGCTTCTTTCCACACCACCTGTGAGGTAAAGCACAGGCTGCGTTTTTTTAATAGTGGTATCCCCTGTAGGCCTAATCCACTATACGAATATATCCACCACCACCACCGACAATGTTAGTAAAAACCAAACAATCATACACACACACACACACACACACACACACACACGCGCACACGCACACGCACACGCACACGCGCGCACACACACACACACACACACACACACACACACGCGCACACACACACACACGCGCACACACACACACACGCGCACACGCACACACACACACACACGCACACGCGCACACACGCACACACGGACACACGCACACGCGCACACACGCACACACGCACACACGGACACACACACGCACGCGCGCGCACACACACACACACACACACACACACACGCGCGCACGCACACACACACACGCGCGCACAACCCTTTTAATCTATAACTAAAACTATATTATTAGTAATCCTGTACACAGTTTTTAAAAATCAAGAGAACAAATATTCGTCCCCAAAAATCCCCAATCATCCCACGAATATTTGCTATCGTGACGTTGACACTTTTGCTTATTTACTCATTAACGAGTAAATCATTTAAATTTCGAAGATAATTAACTAAATAATAACACAATAATAGTACCAAACAGAAGAGTTGGAAATAAGGACAATGAGGACGTTATCTTGGATATTATATGAAGATTGAAGATAATATCGTCGCTTGTCATCTTGAAAAGTACCTAACAGATTTTGTATATGGATCGACATTGTAAATAGTACCTATCAAGTTCCTAACAGACCCCTACAAGTACCTAACACGTTTTTCCTAAGCACCTATCGAGTACCTACAGAGAAAAGTACCTAACAGTGGAGTTTTTTTAATCGTTGTTTGTATAGTCGCTTATGTTGATAATTTAATTGTTTCGTGAATTTTTGTCTCACGAATTTAAACTTTAATCGCGAGGTAAATCAAAAAAGTACTTACTACTTAACTGCAACTCTGCTCCTGTCCCACACTGTTCGAAAATACTGTAATTAGAAAGAAAAAAAAATTAATAATTTTCAAATAATCGTTGTTTAGGACACTTTGACTTACCCTTTCGTTGACTTCTTTACTGCACAGATCCATATGGGATGACCAACTCCACCAATTATGTAAGCACCAGAGCCAACACAATAATAGTCCATCATTTCACTATATTTTAAACGGACGCGAAATTATTTTTAAATTTCAGAAAAAACTGAAAGCACTACTCAACACATTTCACTATATTTTAAAAGTACGCGTTTTTAAATTTAATAAACCGATGTTAACACTACGACGATCGAAATTCAACTGAATAAACAGACGGGCACAGACAAGTCAAGAATAGAACTTTATGTAACTTTTCCTTGATTGTTGTGTTGTTATCATAAACTATAGAAAAACTTGCCTAGACATAATACTTGTAATCTACCAAAAAAAAACAAACAATGAAGATAATTTCAATCTTTAACGTTTAGACTGTGAACAAGTTATACAATATATCATATCTATATTCTTGCAAATTTCTTGAATAAATTAAATCAACCATCATTTATTTGAATTTACAATAATACAAACGTGAATTTATCTTATCTAAAAATTTGTTTTAATCTTCAAAAAAAAATTTGGTACCTATTTCTGAACGCAGTCCTGTTGTCTATATAGCATGTGTCTAAGGTTACATTACAAATCTAACGTATCTAATACTTGTTATTTTATTGTATTAATTAGCAATACTTGTATACATGATGATTTACTTAAATACAAACGTATAAAAATTATAATTTATTCAATATTATAAATTAATCATTGATTTATTTATTATACGAACGCTTCGTTTAGTTATCTATTTCAATAATGTCATAATTTTAGTTGGCAATGATTAATTCACTAGATGTGCATGGTTTGAGGTTATGTATTTTTAATATTTTCTTATCATTGTTATCAATTTCTTTTATACACATATTTTTATAAATTAATTTATTTAAAAGTAATTGTATCTCTTTATAGATAAAAAATATATGGATAATAATGAAAGTACATTAATATGGGAACATGCAGAAACATGTTTACAACAATATGAGAATTATTTAAATTCAAAAATTATCGATATTAATGATAATAATAATAGAAATAATAATGATTTTTTAAATCTATTAAAAAATCATATTAATATTAATACAATAACTGAAATAACTGGTGAACCTGGTAGTGGTAAAACACAATTATGTTTTTATCTATCAATTATAACACAATTAACAATCAATGAATCTAATTATAACTTAATGAATAACAATGAAATATTTTATATTAATACTAATCGAAATTTTACACCACGTCGTATTTGTGGTTGGTTTATTTATAAAATAAATTAATAGTCGATAATTAGATATTAATTTGTTATCATTACAGAATTGATAGTGACGATTACAAAGAGATTTAATTTAAATAATTATAAAATCGACGATTTTACAAAGAAGATTCACGTTATTGATATTAATAGTATTGATGAATTGCATGCTATTATCGTATTATTGAAACAATGGTTGGCAAATCATCGAGTAAATTTCGATTTAATTTTTAGATAATTGTAGTGATAATACAAGATAATTTTAGGTGAAAATCTTGATAATTGATAGTATCTCGTTTATAGTTAAACAATGTAATATTATTGAAAGAACCAGTCTTATCTATAGTATCGTTCAAAATTTACGTTTATTAGCTAGACGATTTAAATTTGCTGTAAGTATAGATTGATTTTTTTTCTTCTAAATAAATTTATTTTAAATTTTAGATAATTCTAACGAATGATTTTACAACAAAAATTACATCTGATGGTAGATTTGATTTAGTTCCGTGTTTCGGTAATAGTTTCTATCATTGTATCGATACACGATTATTATTAACGAAGAACAATACAAATTTCTTGATAAATCCAACAAAAAGTGTATTGACTTCAAATCAAACGATATCTTGGGAATTTTAAATTGTACAGTTGGTATTCCGCAACAAAATCGAGGTTATCTCAATATTTACCATATAATATTATTATTAATTATTTATTTATTTAGAAATAAATGGATGGTAAACAAGTGATTGATGAGTTTATCAAAAAAGAAAGAACAACAACAGAATTTGATGCTGTACATCCACGATTTACAACTAGTGATCCTGAAGGAATTGCTGAATTTCAACATAGAAATGATTTTTATTGTACAACATGTCGATTATATTTCGCACCAACTATAACAGGTTTAAAAAATCATTTTATTGATAATCGTATGGTACAACATCGACCATATGGATCATGTTTTTATTGTCGTGGTAATGTTTATCATTATACGTTAAATGATAAGGTTCGATTGTATCATAATTGTGAATAACAAATGAATTTTTTATCATTAATTTGTATATATTTAAAATTATCGATTAGATAAATCTATTTTTTTATATATTGTAAATTAATTTAAACAAATCTATAAAACCATAGTGAAATTAACAGAAACGTGAACGTAGCGCGTAACTTGATTCATTTACTAACATTAATATTAATTTCAAAGGCTTGTTTGATTTTCAAGAAAGGCTTATCCATTTTTTTTAAATGCACAAACTTCAAAATATAGGTCAAATTTACTATTGTGTTTATTTTTAAAATACGAAGAAAGTGACAAGATAATGTTTACCTGTTTTCGTCTTGTGCAAAGTATTAAAAAAGGATAACCGTTTAACGAGTAGGGAATCATAAGTCATTAACTCAAGACAGTAGTCTTATATTGGCATCTTTATCTATTTGGGAACGACTACAGTATTTTTCTCTCTCTATTTCACTTTCATAATTTATGACTATGACCAAGACCTGCTTGTTTTTCGGCTCAACACTATCTGTCGAGCCTTTGCATTTTTAAAAAATCGCATAAAAAATAAACTTTTGAGAAAATGCCAATTTTGGCTGCTTTGGCGCTAGTTACCACCGTATGAAAAGAAGTAGCTAGTATTTCTCTCTCTATTTCACTCTCTTAACTTATGACTTATGACCTGCTTGATTTTTCAGCTCAACACTCTCTATCAGGCTTATGCATTTTTTTTTTTTAATCCTATAAGAAGTAAACTTTTGAGAGAATGCCAATTTTTTCCGCTTTAGTGCTAGCAAAGAATACATACTACATAGAAGCTCAGATCTCGGGGTTTTGTGGTTATCAAACTTTTAGTACCTACCCTGACTCACGAAGGGCGACACTTGTTCAATGTCGGTAAGCACATGCTAAGCACGACGATTTTATCAACCGAACTCATGGCCACGGTTGCCGATTCAGGCGAATTTCTATTAGATCTGGTGGAATTTCGACCCGTCTTGTGGATAAATCTCCGTCTAGTAGATTAGTAGAAAATCTGGTAGAAAAGTAGAATGTCTGGTAGAAAAGTAGAAAATTGGTAGATTTTTTTTTCGAATATTTTTTGTTGATTTGTCTAATTAAATATAACTTTTGGAGATATTTACCTATATAATTTTTTATCTTATATTTATAATGGACATATTTGGATGTAGAAAAGGAATATTGACTTCAAAATAAACTAAATGGATTTCTAGTGGGTATCACGTGACCATTTAGTAGATTTTCTTCCTACGTCGTCGGCAACAGTGTCGACGACCGACCGACATTGAACAAGTGTCGCCCTTCGTGAGTCAGGGTAGGTACTAAAAGTTTGATAACCACAAAACCCCGAGATCTGAGCTTCTATGTAGTATGTATTCTTTGGTGCTAGTTACCACCGTATGAAAAGAAATAACTATTATTTCCATCTCTATTTTACTCATACTGCCTAAAATAAGACAGTAAAATAGAAATAGAAATATTAGCGCTATTTCCTTACATGCGATAGTAACTAGCGCCAATGCGGATAAAATTTGCGTTTTTTCAAAAGCAACAATTCAGATTAAATGCACAAGCTTGTCGGACATCGTTTAGTTGAGAAAAATTAAGCAGGCTTTGGTAATTTCATATGTTTCGAGAATTGTGTATCTCTGTCTTGTTCATTGTGATTCTTATCGTTTTATAATTATTTAAACAAGCAAAACAAAGATGGAATTATATTGTTGATTTTTATTATAATATAAAGAAAGAAACAACAATGCAGGTATCAAGTAATTTATTAAAAAATGTTTACAATTATGTAGTCAACTAAATTATTTAATTAAAAAAGACAATACGTAATCATTAAGGGATGTTGTCCAGATGTTCTTGTAAGTTTTTCTTCGAACCTACCCCTATGATACAACAATTATTTTAATTAAATCAATGGATTTATTATTATGACTATTAATTAAGAAGCATTCAGCCTTATCACAAAGAAACAACTAAGAAAATTTTGGAATACCACTGCTCTAAAAAATTAAGCTATCAGGCTACTCTTTAATCTTAGTTGTAAATTTTAAATTTAATCGGACATAGAATGATAAGTGTTTT
The DNA here is from genome assembly GCA_039776855.1 of Mylabris sibirica. Taxonomy (NCBI): domain Eukaryota; kingdom Metazoa; phylum Arthropoda; class Insecta; order Coleoptera; family Meloidae; genus Mylabris; species Mylabris sibirica. The sequence continues at coordinate 10,603,235 of CM077842.1, read as the reverse complement.
ATCGTATAGAATTCCAAATTTATCTTGGTGGTTTTGCGGTGATAAGGCTCAATTATTTTAATGTTAATAATTTATTAATAAAATTTTTTGATAAGCTTACTAGAACTGTTGCATTCGATTGTGAATTGATTTACACGCACACAGGGTGGTGGTGGTGCTCTATTTTCATCATTGTTATCATCATCCCCAAAACTTATCAATGATTGTCTTAAACCTATATCAAATAAATGATTAAAAATTGTAATTTTCGTGGAAATTTTTAAGAAAATTACCTCGACTATTCGGCATTGTTTCATTTTTCTTATCAATATCATCACCACAAACTGTTTTAAGACTACATTGCCAATATTCAACACGACAAAAACACAGAAGACAATTCTCATCGACTTTCATCTCGTCATCCAAACATCGAAGATCTAGAATTAAAAAAATTAAATAAATAAAATTAAAAATTTATTTAAATGATACATGAAACCAAATTAGACTTACAGAGACTTTGTCCTTTTTTGTAATTACAACGATATCTTGTACATTCCGTTAAATAACCATTATAACACTTACAAACGTTACAATCAAGAAATACGGGCCTATCACCCGAACAAAAAGGACCCTCAATCAGTTCTGGATAGGTATTATTATTAAACTTATACTTTGTATATACATTAGGGATAATTATTGATGCGATTATTAAATAAATCAAATACATTTTACAATTAATTTTTGGGGTGTTTTCAGTACGATAGGCACCGTATAAATGAATTTCAGGTTTCAATATCTGTAACAAGTACTGTTATCAAGTAAGTATGTAGTTTGATTGGAATTCTTTCAAAATTTTTACTAAAATGATCTATCGCACGGTTATCAGTCAATGGAATTCAAATGGAACGTTTTATACAGGGTGTAATCGAATTCCTTACAATCTTGGAAAAATTGAGTTGATTCTTATAATACAGGGTGTTTGGTCTAAGTATGGTGAGTTCTAAGAAACTCCTATTAGGCGACGAGCGATTCGAGAAATATTTTGAGGATTTGTAGGAGGATCCTTAAAGAACATGTCAGGTCACAGTCCTTCTTGGATCCTTGAAATTTTCTTTTGTTGCTAAAAACCATTAAAATTTCAATTTTTCTTTTACTTTTCCTCAAATATTACTTCATTTGTCTCTATTAGGTTGTAAAGGAGAATTTTTGGAGAAATTTAAGGGGATTCGCGAGCTTGATTTTTAAATCTTACAATTACATGGAGATTCCATAAGCAAACTCTTGGGTCGTATCATTTGTAAACGGGTAGAGATATGGACCTCCAAAATACCTCAATGGATCACAAATTTTATTCTTCATGGGGGACAGCCGATTTTCAGATTAAACTTTCCAAATATTTGGAAATGGCATAATTTTTGTCCTAAAAAGTAGTGTTAAGTTGGGTTATATGACTTCCTGCAAAGTGAAAATATTTCAATAAAATTTGCATGAATAAATAGACAAAAGTCAACTGCATTGGAGGACAGGCTTCAAATTTCAATTTTCTTCTTAATTTCTGAAAATATTGCATTTGAAGTGGCATGTCAAAGAATTTCAATACGACGCATTATTTTTTAATTTTAAAGCTAAAAGATTATGATCTTTTAGCTGTATTCAAATAAGCTGCTGTACGCAGCAGCTTATTTGAAAGCTTCTTCATGTACAAAGGGTATATGGAACCCTAAAAATCCAAAAAGTTATTGAGAGAAAATGAAAATGTTGGAAATTTTTTTTAAATTTTTGTTCAATAACTTTTTTGATTTTCAAAAATTTGATTTTTGGGCCTCTATATGCCCTTTGCACCTGAATAAGCTTTCAAATAAGCTGCTGTACGATTTTTTATTTTTAAAATTGTAGATAATACGTTCTATTGAATTTTTTTTGGCATGCTCCGACATTTTCCTCAGCACTTTGAAATTTAGTGAAAATTTTCCAAAATGGAAAAGTCTGTCGGGTGTACGGTGAAATGCCCAATAAACAGCGTTTCAATATCTCAAAAAATAACCGAGAAATCGATGATTAAAAATTGTCACTTTTTCAGACAATAAAAAATAGCCTTAAATGAAGCCGCACATAAATCAAAATACTCGAAAGCAATCAAGAAGGAAGAGGTGAAAAATCGAAGAAGCCTTGAGAAGATTCTGCCCCACATCGCTTGCTATTGAAGAGTTTCTACCTCGAAGTTCTTGGTATGAAACACTTTACTTATTGTTAGCTATATTCATATTTTTGGGCTTATTTCTAAATATTTTTGCCAAATGTTTACAACTTTTGTATAACTAAGTAACCAATTTTAGATTCTGATTTGAGTTTGTAACTATTTGGGCGAATTTTGTATAAAATCGTCAGTTTTTCTGAAATTCACTAATTAGTACTTATATTTTTGGGTTCAGCTCCCAGTTTTTGGCCAGATTGATACAATTATAAATGATAAGAATCCTTAATTCACTGCATGAGTTGAGTTGTTAATTATTAGTCAAAGTTTTGAAAGAAGTTTCTTAAATATGAATTATTAGTAAATAGCTGGATTTGCTCCGAGATCTAAGCTCTGACGTCACTGCTCTGAACTATATTACATGTAAGCGCACTAGAGTCACGGCTCGGTCTTTCAAACGAGTTACAAACTTATTCGACGCTATTGTAACACTACAATCATTCAATACAAATAATGAAGTGAGCTAGCGACGTTACAAACAACAAACGAATGGTCTACTGTAACTAAGTTCCTTCTCTATTATGTTTTCTCAAAGGCGCAGCGAATAGGCTGGGATCACTTCATATTTTGAGTTTAATGAAATGTTTTATTAGTGATTGCTAAAAATAATTGTATAGTGTTAATAAAATATTCTTTATTTTTATTATTGGTAAAGTCGTGTACGTCCATAGCGTATGCTGATAATAGTCGTGCGACAATCTAATGCAGTTTTACGATCCCTAAGCTAAGTAATCATTTATCTATTTTTTTATGTAATTATTACATTTTTCCAAATTAAACATTAATTTCTAGAAAACTATTCTTTTAAAAGTCAAAGTAAGTATTAGAAAGATATATGGTTGATTATTTAATCTGAGTTTAGAGTTTCTAGTCTAAGTTTTGAGCAAATTCTCTTCAAAATCTTCAATCTACTAATTTGTAGTCGCATTTTTTCGGTTCAACTTTTAATTTTTTGGGCCTGACTGAACAAATTATGCATTATAAAGATCTCTAGTTCACTGTATGAGCCAAGTTCCTCACTATTACTCTAAAGTTTTGAAAGAATTCGGGAACTTGGCCTGAGATCGAAGCTTTGACGTCGCGTGCTCTTAACTATCTTAAATGTAAGCGCTTTTGGTCGGTTTGGTAAAAAAATATACGAGCGATTCGAAAAATATTTTGAGGATTTGTAGAAGAGTCCCTATGGAACATTTTAGCATAATTAGAACCTCATAGTTCATTTCAAAGTTGGTCAAAAAACGATCGTTTTGGACAATGTCGCAATTTTCAAAAATGAGCTAAACCCGCAGAACAACTAAAAATGACTCAGAGACCTTCCCAACATTGATTTTTTTCGTTTTTCTCCATTTTATTCCAGAGAAAATACGAAATATTTCCACCTGTTCCGGAATTAAATGGAGAAAAACGAAAAAATCAATTTTGGGAGGATCCTAAAGTCATTCTAAGTCGTTTTGCGTGTTTAGTTCATTATTGAAAATCGCTAAATCGTCAGAAACGAACGGTTTTTGACCAACTTCCAAATGAGCTACGAAGGTTTAATTTTGCTGAAATGTTCTTTGAGAACTCTCCTTGGACAAAGGAGTAAAACGACTAAGAATGACTCAGAGACCCTTCCACATTGATTTTTTTTTGTATTCTAGAATAAAATTAAGAAAAACGAAAAAAATCAATGTTGGGAGGATCTCTGAGTCATTCTTAGTCGTTTTGCGTCTTAAGCTCATTTTTAAAAAAATTGTAACATTGTCAGAAATCAGCATTTTTTGACCAATTTCCAAATGAGCCACGAAGTTCTAATTTTTCTATAATGATCTTAGCTACCCTCATAAATCCTTGAAATAGTTTTTGAATCGTTCGCTAAATAATGGTAAGTGCCAAAAGAAGAGACGAAAAAAAGATTTTGTTAAGTGGTAGGCTTGAACCGAATAAAACCGGTTTTTGTTTTTGGTTCAGTTCCGGTCAAAATTTTAATTTCTTCCGGTTTTCAGTTCAGTTTCGGCTCGAAGCTGGGCTAAAATGGAAATTAGCGCAGATTACTGCGCACGATACTCTTTCGCTTTTACCCTTTGCTGATAGATGTCTTCGGTCGTTGATTTCAAGAGTATTTCCATTGTATTTTACAATAAAATTATTTTTTTCCTGATTGAATTGAATTGTTTTAAATAATTATCAGATTGATTAGATGGTAAGTGTGTATGAAAATACTTTAAATTGTGATTAGTCTCTTTATTACAGTTGGAAACTTGAGGTTTTTTATTTGGCTTGTCGAAAGCTTTTTCAAGTTAGCAAACGAGCTCCCCACTCTAGTTTTTAGATAAAATCAAGCTTTCGCATATTAAGTTTGAAAGAAATAGTCCAACATCGTTGACGTGTCGTGTTTAAACAGTCATGCAACATTTATGAAATTTAAGTATAAATGAAATGGTAACAAAAAAAAAAAAATTATACAATAGAAACACACGATACAGATATTTTATTTCCTTTTCAAATAATGTTCATTATGAAACTTTAAAGATCCGTTAACAGTTCTGGTTTATTATTTGGAAAATTACTCCATTTATTATTGGAATCTAAACTATTCGTTGATTTGTTGTTGATAATCGATGTTTTCGAGCCACTATACTTATTATTAAGCTGTTTATTGCGCTTCTCACTAATCCAGATTTTCAATGCGAACAATCCTTCGATTTTCAATGCATCTAAATATGAAATCTAGAAGAAAACATCCACAATACAAATTGAACTAATTAAAAACTTGACAAAAAAAAAAACTTACATGATTCTCTACAGAAACATTATAGACAGAATATAAGAATTCAAAAAAGCCCAAAATTAAAGCACCAAGACAACCGAAAGCCAAAATCAAAAAAACACCGCGCAATTGCTCGATAGTCAACTCTGGTCCGGCTTCTTGTTCCTGAAATTTCAAACAGTCATCGAAATTCTTAGCGACAAATGGGTCGTATTCTGTAACTACATAGACTAGGTCGTATCCCTATAAAGAGAGCTCTATCTCACTCTCTACAACTGCATTATATCGAACTGAAAAGAGACAAGTAGAAAACAAGCATTGCGCAAGTTACTGCGCAACTATCTGTGTCACTCATCTCGACGATAGGTATTTACTGGCTGTCGATTATAAATATGGTCGATACTATGAATTAGTATCGGGATCGTGAATTTATTTCAGATTGTCGCGCGTCTATCATCAGCGCACGCCATGGACATACTTGAGTCTTGATTTTGTATTTCACCAAATACTTGAACCCATCTACTCTCAGCGCTCATAAGAATCCAGCAAGAGAGGAGCAAAAATCAGCTACAGTAGACCATCTGTTTATTGTTTGTGACGTCGCTCACTCGCTTTATCAACTATGTTGAATGATTGTAATGTTAACGTCCCAACAAATAAACGTACAACTTTGTTGGGAAGTCGATGAAGATTGAGCGCGATTGGAAAGCGCTAATTTATAAGATAGTTCAGAGCAGTGACGTCACCTGCACGCAAATGGGGGTAAATCCTGTTGCTAGTTTGTGAAACTCGTATATTTCATGGATTTGTAAGGGGAGTTCCTGGAGACCATTTTAGCAAAATTAGAATCCTGTAGTTCGTTTGGAAGTTGATCAGAAAACTTTTTTTGTAGAATGCAACGGAGTAAAACAAAAAAATCACTGTTGGAGGGGTCACCGAGTCATTCTTAGTCATTTTGCGTATTTAGCTCGTTTTTGAAAATTGTAAACTTGTCTAAAACGTGCGTTTTTCGACCAATTTTCAAATGAGCTAAGAGGTTCAGAAATTGACTTTTGGAAATTAGGCAATATTTAATGAAAGAAAATTCCTTTGAAAGGTTCATAGTTAACTAAATACAAAAATAATATTTAAAAAAAATTCCTTTGCAAGAAAAAAAATTAAAAATTTATGAAATTTTGGAACGGGTTACTGACCTGTTTCGAAAATCTAGGCCAGGGAATTTCTTCCCTTAAGAACCATAAATTTAAAAAAAGGCAAGCAAAGATGTAATAAATTTTGAAGGACTACCAATAATTGTAGAACTATCTGATTTTTTGAATATACAGAGTGATTCATCTAAAAAGAAAAACTTATGGCCACTACCATTATATGGCGAGTGATAGGAAAAATATTTCTAGAATTTTTAGGAGGATAGTTGAAAATCATTTGAGCAAAATTAGAACCTTGTAGCTCTTTTGGAATTGGGTAAAAAAATCCTCGTGTTTGACTAAATACGCAAAACGACTTAGAATGAGTTAAGGATCCTCCCAAAATTAATTTTTTTAGTTTTTCTTCATTTTATTCTGGAATAGGTAGAAATGTTTCGCATTTTTGCTGGAATGCAGTAAAAAAATGAACAAAATCAATGTTGGGAGGGTCTCCGAGTCATTCTTGGTCGTTTTGCGTCTTTAGCTCGTTTTTGACAATTACAAAACAAACCTTTTTTGACCTACTTCCAAATGAACTACGAGATTATATTCGGCCTAAAACTTTCTCTGCTCCTCCCTACAAATAATTGAATTATCTTTCAAAACACTTGCCAAATAATGGGAGTTGCCGTAAGAATTTTTTGACTTAAATGAATCACCCTGTATAGTGAATTTATTGCAATTTACGTGGGACTAGTGATGAAGATAATCTAGCAAAGAGAAAAGGGAGATGATCATTGTTTTTAAAGATCATTTCTAAAAATTTATGAATACGACTCATTGTTTCTAAAAATAGTTACAGAATACGGTCTTGTTTAAGAAACTTACAGTACATGGCCGATTCTCTTTGCGCTGCTTCCACCAATAATCTTTCAATTTCATCAATTCTCCATCTTCCTCTAAATGTAGAATAGCGTCGTTAATTAAGCTTCGATAAGGGTAATCTTTAGAACAATAATTAAAAGATGATAATAATAATAATAATAATAAAATTTGGAATGCGGTTGACCCTGCAGGCCATTCCTGAAACTTCCCGCTAAGTTTTTAAAGCTCCAAAATTATTGTGAGGAGTACAAATTTGATTGGTCAAAGAATTTTGAGGTTATGTTGAAAAAACGATTTTTCGAAAAATTTTCGACAACGATATCTCGCGAACAAATTAACGGATTTTGACGAGCTGTGTGGCATTCGACGCAGTTTTTAAAGCTCTAAAATTATTGTAAGGGGTACAAATTTGATTGGTTGAGTAATTTTGAGGTTATGTTGAAAAAACATGTTTTTTGATATTTTTCGACAACGATAACTCATGAACGAATCAACCGATTTTGATCGTTCAAACGGCATTCGACGTCATTAGTTAAGGTTGAGAGCTGATTATAGTCAAAATAGCTTCCTAGGGCCCCAAAACGTCGAGATCTGCTGAAAATTCAATTTTCGAAAATCGGGGTAAAACCAATATTTTCCCGAAATTTTGAAAATTTTCAATTTTCTTAGCGGGAAGCTGAAAAAGGAAAAAAAACATGTGATAATAACTCACTTCTTGGCATAGCAATTCCGAATGTTCGCCGTAAAATCGGATTCTTCACCATACGAAATTTACAATTCCTCTCAACTTCATATTCTATTGTTGTAGATTCTGTAAGAAATGCATACGAACCATCTACAGTTTCTAAAACATTTTCAAAACCGCTATGAACATCCGGTTGTAAAGCTCCAACAGTTGTTGTCATAGCTTCAAACATTTTTTGATACACTGTACTATTTGATGATTTAAAAAAACTATAAGTTGCACTACTCTCTACAGTACCATAAACGATTTTATTTTGTCTACCCAAATCTTCTACTTCTTTAATGATTAATGTTTTTTTATTTGTTAGAAATGCAGCAAGACTTGCTATATACGATTGGGTGATGATTAAGGCGAAAAACCACCACATTGAAGCTACTAATCTCGATGAAATACCTCTAAAATTACAGAAAAATTGGTATAATTGGTAGATTACAAACAAATCATGGTACTACTTTGGTAGAATATCACAGCCTTGATTCATGATCGAACCAGTAGTCAACCATAGACAATTCTTGATGTTCCAAATGTTGTTTAAGGCTCTAGGTGATTGGTCGCATGGATGCGGATTCTCCCAATCACCTGGTGCCATTCTAGAAAAAAAAAATCGCACTAAAACAGCTAATCATCATGAAATTAGTATATTCAGTGCCGTTCAGAAATGTTGACCAGTTGCAGACCCGAATTTATAAAGCCAAAGAAGATCAGTCTCCCTGCATAAATCACTCTATTTGCAGATGTATATGAGTTGAGTGGAATCTTACCTTAGTCCTGTACTCAAGAGTGACAGAATTTTGGGGAGGATTTGGTGGATCAAATGGGAACATTGTAAATAATTTATAAATCCAAAAAAGATGAGCTCCCCTTCACAGATCAGCTCTATTTGGGGATGTATATGAGTTGATCCTCATCTAGCATTAGTCTTCTGCTCAAGACTGCCAGATTTTTGGGAAAAAATTCTTGAGCATAAGGGAAAAATCGTGAGTAATTAATGAATTCAGAAAAGAGCAATCATCATTTTTTTTTGGGTCAATATAATCTGAGTCTGATTTAGCATTAGTCCTGTGCTCAAAACTAATAAATTTTTGGGGGAATTTTGTTTGGAAAAATGGAAAACTTTTGAGGAGCTTATACCAAAAAAGGTCAACTCCAGCATCACCTCCATGGGGGATATATGAGTTGAGCATTAGTCCTACTCAAGAGTGCAGGAACTGTTGAAACGTACAGCGTTTCCTGCCATGTAGTTTTGCTTTTGTGTATGTTTAATAACTGTGACAACTGTGTTAGTAGAATTTGCGTGAATTGTTCATGGAAATCCGAGATGTGTTATCATGAAATTGTTACCTTGCAACGAAATATAACACAATAGCCAAGACTACAGTCATTAGACCAATATACATCCAAACATCTTCGGTTATAGGGTCCAAAAATTTCCAAGTACTATCCTCTACATCCAATTTCCGATAAATCACAGTAATACCTAAACGCATAAATGGTAAACTGAAATCGACGATTTCTTCACGTTCTGGTGTTACTGTAAGATCACCAATACCTAAATCAGCTTTCTGTAAACAAATCCTTATTAATATCTAAAATGATATAGAGCTGCTTTTTTCATAAAGGTACACGATTCGTATGAAACTCGCGACCTGAAAAATATTTCAATAATTTCTATTTTACCAAAATTAGAACCATGTAGCTCATTTTGCAGTCGGTCAAAAAACGTCGTTTCTTACGATTCCGAGATTTTCAAAAACTCGTAAAGTGACTTAGAATCTTCCCAACATAGATTTTTTTCATTTTTATTTCTTCTGAAACACCTTGAAATGCTTCTTATTTTTTTACAATGCAATTAAGAAAAACGAAAAAATACACTGTTAGGAGAGTGTTCAAATCATTCTGAGCAAGTTTTTGAAAATCACGACATTGTCCAAAATGATCATTTTTTTGACCAGCTACAAGGTTCCAATTTTGCTAAAATGGTCCCCAGAAAGGAGTTCCATACGATTCGTGTACGTTTGAAAAAAGCAGCGCTTTATACCAAAAAATTATTGTTACTTTAACATGAACTGTTTCGATTAAATCTCGATTAGTATCGACCAAATGAATCTCATAGGTGAAATTAGCGATTTTTGCAATCTTTTTTAATAGATCAATACAATAACCTTCAAATCGTCGATTACCGACTAAATCTTCATGATTTGGTCGCAACATCACATACGGACGTTGCAAGCTGAAAACAATAAGAAATGATTTTTAAAATCGACTAAGGGTTGTATTTCCAGATTTTTTTTGGAGATAATCTCTAAGGATAATGATCATCTCTTTTTTGTCTTTGCTAATAATGGTCTTTATTGCTTGCCCCATTTGATTTAGACAGAGTATAGAATGCTATTTCAACTCGCAGTTAGGTATGCCTTTAGTTAGTTTATTTGGGTCGTTTGGTCAAAAAATGTGTTTCAGAATAGCGACTATTATGTTCTATTGTTTGTAACCCTCAACTTGTTGCTCCAGAAAAGGTACCTTCTTTGCTAAGTTAATTAACTCTCGGGAAACTTACTCCGCACATTTTCGGGTGAGATAATCGTACCGTTAAGAAGTTCCGTGAGGAGTCTTTGTTCCTCATGAGGTCAAGAAGCTTTTTAGCATTCCTGGACTCTACCTCCAGTGGAGCATTTTATTCAATCTTCTTCCATTTGCAGATTTCCTTTCCTCAGTGGGCTTTTCTTAGTTCGCAAAACGATTTCTGACCTACAAGTGAAGCCTCAGATTCTGTTCGTTCGCTTCTATTCCCTGATGCCCTGGCATGCAAGGTAGGGTAATTTTGTTACTCCTTATCAGCTGTTCCAGAAATTGACGACACCTTCAGATGGTTTAGAGCCTTCAACACTGCTTGGCTGTCAGTCAAGATATATATTTGCACAACTTCTGAGGTTCCTTTGTATATACTCTCTGGTGCACAGGTTTGTCGAGGAGTTTCAGCCTGCATAATGGAAGGGGACATTCCTAAGGCTACGAATGCCCTATAGTTGGCTCTGTAGATTCATATTCCAGTCCCTCCATGATCCATCTGCATACCAAATGGAGGATCTACGAGGTAATTGTTCAATCTAGCTTCTATGACCACTTCTAAGGTATTTCGAAATCAAATTGTTGACTAGTAAATCTGAGTCCATTTGCTGGAGAATTCTTAGATGTCCTTGCCAGTCTTCTGACTTGGATTTTTTATGTCAGGAGTAGCCTTCAGACAACGAGGACTCATGACTTTAGTTACGTAAGAGCGGAGCTTGGTTCGGCTGCTTCTATTACATATTAGTTAGAAAGAGACAGGGAGAAGATAGATTTGACAAATAAGGGACATGGGTGGGACCAATGTCTCTCCCATGTATCTATTGAGAATACCACTACGGTATAACAAGAGCATGGTCAACTACGAGGTGAAGTAGCCTTGTACACCCTGTATAAGGGAAGGAGACAACGACAACAAGTTTTGTAGAGAAAGATAATTGTGATAAGAGGCGAGTAAAATAGATAGTTGCGCGGTAAGTTGCGCATTGGTTGTCTTAAACTTGTCTCTCTTCAATTGTTATATACATATAATGAAATTGTAGAGAGTGAGATAGGTAGCTTTTTTTTCTTAGAGATCTGGTAATACGACCTTTAAATATATAGCTAAAAACCTGGTCACAATGATAAGAGTCGATCGTTGAAGACCTTTCATGAGTTCTTCGTTATCACGTCTCAAAATCACACCATTCTGATGATCTTTCGAGTTCCATGTTGCTATCATCTTCTTATTTAAATTATCATACAAAAACAATGTGAAATTAGTACGTTTACCTAACGGATCAAATTCCGATTGGCCGGTTATTGGAAAATTCATGAAATTCTGCAAGAATAAAAAAAATTATATCCATGAAAAATTCGATTTTAATCATCGAATTTCGTACATCTTTCATATTATTGATGATGTCAGGACCGGTCTCGAAGCGACCTTCTTCGCAAGTGATCCGATTGAAAAGCACATTCTCTTTCAGGGAATTCACCGATTCTATCAATAAACTCATAGCGTCGTGCATTAGAACGGTTTCAGTCTGGAAATTAGCACGTTATATTACCTGTTAATTAATTTCTGTTAATCTAAGACCTTAATTGAGAGTGGATCGATGCGATGTAATCGTTCGTTGCGTTCCCAAAATTTCACTAAATCACGAAATGTTTGCTCGTATGGATCAAATATCGAAACTGTCGTTATATTACATTCGAAATCTGGTAATTTTAACGTGTAACTATCCTGAAATTAAGACTCAATTCTTTCATTACACCCTTTTAAACTGTGGAGTACAAAAAAGTCGTTTCACAAAAAAGAGAACCGGACTATAATTTATTTTAAAGCTAAGGGCTATGTAGTGACTGGGAAAGCCCATTTGTGAAAAGTAAGCAAATTCTCGTGGACACTTTTCCATCCACTTCATCGGTTATTTTCATCTACTAAAAATAATTATTTTGCTAGAGGATTTATAAAATTAGTTGATGATTTTAAGGCTTTTCCGACTCTAAGATTGTTGGCAGAACAATTTGTTTCTTTTCCTTGGAAAATAATAGTTTAGAATAGAAAAAAATATCTGTTAGTTCGCAAAATACTGGATAGATGGCGCGACGGGTGTAAAACATGAGAGGTTGCCGAATCGTTGTTTTAAAGATGATATAATAAAATATAGTGGATGAAAATTCGTTTTAATCAATCAAACTTCGGTTATTATTTTTAAATATTCCATATACGAACTTAATTTCAGTAAAATATACATGTATGTATTATCAAAGCCATTTTCAAAATACGACTCGGCAACCTCGCAGTTATACTCTGTCAATGCCATCTATCTGGTACCTCATAAACTAACAGTCTTCTTTTTCATTCCAAATTACTACTATTTTAGTAGATGAAACAGAGAGAGAGAGAGAGAGAGAGAGTGAGTGAGAGAGAGTATCCCACAACACTATCTTATTCGATAGTTGTGTATACGTCGCTCTCTTTTGCTCCGCTCTCGTGGCGTCAGAATGTATAAGTCTCTTTCTCCTTCTCTCTACGTTATATCTTACTTCTCTCTCATGTATCGAAATGTGTCTAATAAACGTGACGCGTCCTTGAACTTTCACTCTCGATTCTCGAGCAATTACCGATCATCAAATCGCCACCTAAGAAGTTTCACAAAACTTCTTTGAAAATAAATAATAAGAGAGTTAGTGTGAGAAACAGATAGAAGGAGAGAGAGAGAGAGAGCATCGTTAGACACTATCTTATTCTATCGCTTTGTATAGTTGGGTATCCGTCACTTAATTTTGCTCTTCTATCGAGGCTTTGGAATGTAAAACTATCTATCTCTTTCTCTCTACGTTATATCTCTCTTCTATCTCATGTAACGCAATGTGGCTAATAAATGTGACGCGCCCTTGAAATTTCACTCTCGATTCTCGACCAATTACCGATCATCAAATCGCCGCCTAAGAAGTTTCACAAAATTGCTCGTGCAACACCGTATACGTGATAGAAGTAAAACTTCTTTAAAAATAAATAATAAGAGAGTTAGTGTGAGAAACAGAGAGAAGGAGAGAGAGAGAGAGAGCATCGTTAGACACTATCTTATTCTATCGCTTTGTATAGTTGGGTCTATCTCACTTAGTTTTGCTCTTCTACCGTGGCGTTGGAATGTATAACTATCTATCTCTTTCTCTCTACGTTATATCTTTCTTCTCTCTCATGTAACGAAATATGCCTAATAAACGTGACGCGCCCTTGAAATTTCACTCTCGATTCTCGACCAATTACCGATCATCAAATCGCCGCCTAAAAAGTTTCAATTCAAAAAAATTGCTCGTGGACCACCGTATACGTGATAGATGTAAAACTACTTTTGAAAATAAATAATAAGAGAGTTAGTGTGAGAAACAGAGAGGGGGAGAGAGAGAGAACATCTTTAGACGCTATCTCATTCTATCGCTTTGTATAATTGGGTATACGTCACTTAGTTTTGCTCTTCTATCGTGGCTTTGGAATGTAAAACTATCTATCTCCTTCTCTCTACGTTATATCTCTCTTCTCTCTCATGTAACGAAATGTGTCCAATAAATAACAAACGTGACGCGCCCTTGAAATTTCACTCTCGATTCTCGACCAATTACCGATCATCAAATCGCCGCCTAAGAAGTTTCAATTCAAAAAAATTGCTCATGCAGCACCGTATACGTGATAGAAATAAAATTCTTTAAAAATAAATAATAAGAGAGTTAGTGTGAGAAACAGAGAGAGGGAGAGAGAGAACATCTTTAGACACTATCTTATTCTATCGCTTTGTATAGTTGGATATACGTCACTCAGTTTTGCTCTTCTATCGTGACTTTGGAATGTATAACTCTCTCTCTCTCTCTCTCTCTCTCCTTCTCTCTACGTTATATCTCTCTTCTCTCTCATGTAACGAAATGTGTCTAATAAACGTGACGTGTCCTTGAAATGCCACACTATTCTCTTCCAATTATCGACTATTGAATCGCCGCCTAAGAATTTTCATTTTAACAATGAAATACATACAAAATTTTCATCGATAACTCGTTTACTTTTCAGTGTATGACTTTCCCAAATATCAAAAATTGTAGCCCTTTAAATGGGCTTTAAAATAAGATATCGTCCACTTCTCTATTTTGTGTGGAAATTTTTTTATTTACCAAATTTGTTAGGAAATAATTGTATTCAGATGAGACCATATCGAGTTCTTGAGCACTCTTAAAAATCTTCTCAACCATTTCCACATCACTATCAATCACTAAATTAGTGATCTCATAATTAATTGCAGTTTTCAATGTGATTAGTAAATCATCATCTTGTATCTTTTTGATCATCACATTTTTATGTTGAATAATTTGTTTTAAACGTATTAAACCATCACGATTTTGATATAAAATTAGAAAATTATACCAATTCAAACTGGATACAATATGTTTTAAACCCAATGCTAACAATTCAGAATCTGGATAAAAATTTAAACTTATCATTGTATCCAGATAGGAATTCGCCGGTATCCAATGTGTTTGTATATATGGTATTGTTAATTTATCACAAGCTGATTGGAGGATCGGTGAAATTTGGAAATTACCACCAAATAATGCCACAATATTATCATCATCATTGACAATATCACAAACTATCAACACAAAAAATATGAAGAATTATAATAAAGATTAATAATAATTGTAAACTTACGCGAATCTCTAGCTTTTATACTGTCCGCATCTTGGATAAATCGTAGAGTATGATTGAATTTAACACGATCACTCTCGTAATTATTCCGATAGATGATGTAGCGTAGAGGAATATCCAACTGGAGGTCTCCATCGTGGAATACACCTAATATTGGATTATATTTATTGAAAAAAAAATTCAAAAATTTCTACAAATTTTCACCTATATTAGCCGATAATGCAGCGTTAGTATTAGTAAAAATTGATAAAAATAACAAATCGGTAAACAAACACAACATTATTGTAATTAGTTGATTTAGAATTGAGCAGAGATTCTCAAAAGTTTCAACATAATGTGTAGATAACCTAATTATTATTATGGTACAAATGGTATGCGTTGATGACTGTTTTAGAACGTCTGGTGTTTTCCAGTCAACGAAAATAGAACGATTTTGATCAGGTGGGTCGTATCTAATTTTAGAGATTCGTTGAAACTCTATTTCGATCTTTCTCTTAATGATAGGGGTCGCAATTGGAATAATCAATGTTTTAGTCACGTTGTCAGATTTTTCCTCAATTGTGATAATGAAGAGAAAAAGAGAGAGAGAGAGAGAGACAGACGAAGACTTTTAAAACAATGTCGTAACTGTACCTCTGAAGGGCGAGGGATGAGGGCAAAAAATCTGAAATGACACCCTTAATTTTGGTTAAAAGAGAAGAAAAATGATAATTCAGTTCGAAAATCCCTTAAAAATTAACAAAACTCCCACCTTTTTGATGATTCAATTACAAAATTGACATAAAACTAAAATGCATGAAAAGCTTTGCTGAAAGTCGTTCATTCAGCTCAAGAGTAGACAATTTTTTTTAAGCAGCAATGGAATTATTTATGAAATATTAATGAGTAATAATTAAGAAAAATTAAGCCTTATCACTGCTAAATTTACAACAAGGTTAGAGAGGAGCCTGGTAGCTTAGTCGGTCAGAGCAGTGGTGCGCTAAGCATATGATCGTTGGCTTATATCCCACTCAAGGTCCAAACTTTTTTTTATCATTTAATTTCTACAATTTTCTTGAAAATTGAGGCTGAAATTTCTAAAAATATTTTGTTTTCACCATTAAAGTGTAAGATCCGCAGCACCTGCAGATAATTTGTTAAGAGGCGCCCTCTAAACTTCCTATTTTCACCATTCAATGGATTGTTATTTAGAGGACAAAAATGTCTCAAAATTCATCTGAAAAATTGACTGAAAACTGCCCTGTATCGCCTTATTTGTATGGTTGCATAATAAAAACTTTCAACAATATATATCGTACGGTAGCACTGACGTCATTACTTCCAGCTGTTTTAAATCTATAAGCGATCTCTCTACAGAATTGTTTCTTATTTTTGGAAGCCTCCAAGGTAAATGGTGCCCCTCAAAATGAGGCTGCTGGCGTTGAAACACCAGTCGTGACTCACTTGCTATGCTTTTGACAAATATACAGGGTGTCCGGCATAGGAGTACACAATTTGGCCGTTGTCAATAAGTTAATAAAGCGATTTAATTAATATTTCAAAGATTTATTGGATGGTCCCCAGAGAACATTTTAGCAAAAATGGGTCCTTGTAGCTCATCTGGAAGTTTTCATAAGCGAATTACACACATTAAATGACAAAGAATAATTCGAAAATCCTCCCAAAATTGATGTCTATCGTTTTTTTTTGCATTATATAAAAAATTAAAAAAAAAATCAATTTTGGGAGGATCCTTGAGTCATTCTGTCATTTTAAATGTGCAGTAAGTAAATATGGTCAGTTCGAGCAAAACTCTTAGTTTGTAAGTGGGTCCTGGAGACCATTTTAGAAAAATTAGAACCTCGCAGCTCATTTAAGAGTTGATCAAAAAATGCTCGTTTTGGACAATGTTGCGATTTTCAAAAACGAAATACACAGATAAAACGACTAAAAATGACTTAAGTATCCTTCCAACACGAATTTTTGTCCTTTTACTCCACAGCATTCTAGAAAAAAATGCAAAAGATTGCCACTTGTTATAGAAAAAAAATGAAAAAAGCAAAAACGAAATAAGTCAATGTTGGGAGGCTTCTCGAATCATTCTAAGTCGTTTTAAGTGTGCAGCTGGTTCGTAAATATCTCGACATCATCAGAAACGGGCGTTTCTGAGTTGATAGAAAAACGCTCGTTTATGACAATGTCACAAGTTTCAATAACGAGAAAACCACGCAAAACAACTAAGAATGACTCGTAGTCGCTCCCAACAGTGATTTTTTTAGTTTTTTCCTTTTTATTCTGGAACCGGTGGAAATTTTTCTCAATTTCTCTGGTATGCAGTGGAGAAAAAAGAAAGAAATCAATGTTGGGAGGGTCTACGAGTCATTCTCCAATGACATCCTTTTGACCAACTTTGAAGTGAGCTACGAAGTTCTACTTTTTCTAGAATGGTCTTCACCCCCCCCACACAACTATTAGGAGTTAGGCTCGAATTGACAATTTTTTGTATAGGGATCCGAATGACAATTCTTGCACAGGAGCCTAAAATTGATCGTCACGCCACTGGTTTATAGAATACGTCAATTTTATTTAAACAACAGCTACAATTATTTTATTGAATCTCATCGTTCGATTGCGATCGATTATCTTGATCCGGATTGTTGGTAACTTGTTTTTCAGTTATTATAACATTTACAGCAAATTTAATTTCAGCTTTGAATATGTCGAAAAATGGTCGCTGAAATATTTTAAATTAATTAAATTGAATAAATTAGATGAAATTTGGTAATTTTTACATGTTCATCGACTGAAATCTTCCAAACATTCCACAAGAATTCCGCAATTCCGAACAGCATGCCAACAGCAAAACCGACACCTAATACTAGAAACACACCACCGACTTGATCGATGTTCAATTCCAGACCTTGTTGATTGTCCTGTAAAATACTCGACAATTAAATAGAAATCTGTGGTGTTTTTGAAGTAAAACTTCTTAGGCGGCGATTCTAGAATTGAGAGTGAAATTTCAAGGACGCGTCACGTTTATTCGTTACACGACAGAGAAGAAAGATATAACTTCGAGAAAATGTGAAAGAGACCTGGACATTCGGATGTCACGGCAGTGGAGCAAAAGAGAGCGATGTATACACAACGATAGAATAAGATAGTGCATCTCTCTCTCTCTCTGCCCCTCTTTCCCACTCTCTCTCTCTCTCTCTCGCTGTCTCACACACTAAATCTCTCTTATTCTTTATCTTTTAAGAAGTTTCACTTCTTTTTTAAGTGAAACTTCTTAGGCGGCGATTCGAGAATTGAGAGTAAAATATCAAGGACGCGTCACGTTTATTATGCACATTTTGTTACATGAGAGAGAAGAAAGATATAACTTAGAGAAACTGAGAAAGAGACCTACACATTCTGATGTCACGGCAGTGGAGCAAAAGAGAGCGATTTATACATAACGATACAATTAGATAGTGCCTTTAGATGCTCTCTCTCTGCCCCTCTTTCTTTCTGTCTCTCTCCTTTTCTCTCTCTCTCTCTCACACACACACACAGTAAATCTCTCTTATGAGAGAGAAGAAAGATATAACTTAGAGAAACTGAGAAAGAGACCTGGACATTCTGATGTCACGGCAGTGGAGCAAAAGAGAGCGATGTATACACAACGATAGAATAAGATAGTGCCTCTCTCTCTGCCCCTCTTTCTCACTCACTCTCTCTGTGTCTCACACACTAAATCTCTCTTATTCTTTATCTTTTAAGAAGTTTCACTTCTTTTTTAAGTGAAACTTCTTAGGCGGCGATTCGAGAATTGAGAGTAAAATATCAAGGACGCGTCACGTTTATTATGCACATTTCGTTACATGAGAGAGAAGAAAGATATAACTTAGAGAAACTGAGAAAGAGACCTACACATTCTGATGTCACGGCAGTGGAGCAAAAGAGAGCGATGTATACACAACGATGCAATAAGATAGTGCCTTTAGATGCTCTCTCTCTGCCCCTCTTTCTTTCTGTCTCTCTCCTTTTCTCTCTCTCTCTCACACACACACACAGTAAATCTCTCTTATGAGAGAGAAGAAAGATATAACTTAGAGAAACTGAGAAAGAGACCTGGACATTCTGATGTCACGGCAGTGGAGCAAAAGAGAGCGATGTATACAGAACGATAGAATAAGATAGTGCCTCTCTCTCTGCCCCTCTTTCTCACTCACTCTCTCTGTGTCTCACACACTAAATCTCTCTTATTCTTTATCTTTTAAGAAGTTTCACTTCTTTTTTAAGTGAAACTTCTTAGGCGGCGATTCGAGAATTGAGAGTAAAATATCAAGGACGCGTCACGTTTATTATGCACATTTCGTTACATGAGAGAGAAGAAAGATATAACTTAGAGAAACTGAGAAAGAGACCTACACATTCTGATGTCACGGCAGTGGAGCAAAAGAGAGCGATTTATACATAACGATACAATTAGATAGTGCCTTTAGATGCTCTCTCTCTGCTTCTCTTTCTCTCTCTCTCTCTCTGTCTCTCACAGTAAATCTCTCTTATTATGTATTTTTATAGAAGTTTCACTTCTATCACGCGCAATTTTTTAAATCCAACAAACTTTGCATTCTTTGTGATTGTGTCGCCACCATTTCAGTTTCAGGTCGCTTAAAGTGCCATTTTCTTGCAATGTCAATATGGCATTGTCGATAATCCCCCTGTATGGATAATCTGGAAATAAAATCACCGAATTAATATGGATGGATTTATATTAAAATGATGTTAGACTTAGTGGCATAGCGATGCCATAACCACGTGGATAAATCGGTTTCTTCGGCGTACGTAGATCACAATTCTTCTCCACTTCATATTCAATACTTGTTGATTCCATTATAAATGCATACAGGCCGCTTTTCGTCGATTGTACCCGTCGCACACCATCAGCATTACTATCTTCGAACACATTCGGTTCACTGAGCTTCATATTAGCATACATCCGTATATAAGTGCTGTAATTGGACGTTTTAAAGAAGTCTTCAGTGGAGCCATCGCGTAATGTTCCATATGTGATCTTATTCTGTTTGGCCAAATCTTCAATGAATTTGATTTCGATCGGTTTGGCTGAAGTTAAATATGCCGCCAAACTGGCCGTGTACGTGTTGGTGATGATCAATGTGAATAACCACCACATTGAAGCCACCAAACGAGACGAAATCCCCCTTAAGAAAAAAACAAACACATCGTATTAAACGAATTATGTACGTACAGCTAGGTGTATAGAAAAGGTAACGACGCTTTAGCTAAAAATTGTATTCCCACCGTCGGGAGTACTTCGACAGTGTCGTCATCTGGTTGTCGGAATACTCACAACGCTCGGAGTATTTCGATAGTGGCGTCACTCTGGTGTTGGGAATACTTTTTCGATTATACAGAAAAGCACCTTTTTCATGCACTTAACTGTAGTGATAGTTCCTTACTTTGGTAGAATGTCCGAGCCGACGTTCATCACAGAAGCCAAAGTCAACCATAGACAATTCTTTATGGTGAAAGCGTTCTCCAATTCGTCTGGTTCCGGATTGTTAGGGTTCGGGTTCTCCCAATCGCCCGGAGCCATTCTGGAATAATTAGCGTCAATTTTTTGTTTTGTTTAGAATAGAAAACGACAAAATTACCGCGACACTAGATAGAGAATCGTTGAAGCGAACAACAACAATGTACCAATAGAGAACCAAACGTCAACTTCAAGTGGTGCCAAGAAATCGAATAATTTAACTTCGGCTTCAACTTTTTTGTACAAAACATCAATACCTTCAATATATAGGATAGTTGAAGTTAGATTAAGTTTGAAATTGGGTTTTTTATCGATATTGTGTCAAAATTATGAAAACAATCCACCTACCTAATTTCATGAAAGGCATACTGAAATCGACATATTCTTCCCTTTGTGGTGTTATTGTCATGTCACAAATACCCAATTGAGCACGCTGAAAATCACAACAATAAATTACAGTGAAATTAAATTTAATAACAACCGTACATGTTCGAGAATATCACCAATAATACCATCCCATGTTTTGGTTTCTTCATCAAATTTACCCGATTTACCATTTTCAGTTAACATGATTTCGAAATCAAAACCGATTATATTTGCAATAGCCTGGATTAGATCTTTACTGTAACCATAATATCGATCGTTGCCTTGTAAAATTTCACCAGCAACCGGCTGTCTTTCCATCAAATATGGCTCCACAATTCTATTGTATAATAGAAATATACAGAACGGGTAGTTTATTTAGGTACATTTTGGAAAACATCACTCCCGTCCAATTTTACCACTTGAATATACTCATAGAAAAAGATGGGTGGTTAAAAAATAAAATGTGATGGCGGCCATTATCACTTGCCCTTAGTCCCTCCACTTTTTTATTTTACAATCTTTCCCTTCAAAAACATGAACAACCAAATTATTTGGTGTCTCTGTGCTAGTGAAACATTTTTTTTTAAATGCATCAGACAAAGAAGGGATTATTCTCAAGGTATGTAACATTGTAGGCATTCCTTTGAGCTACAAGATATTTAAGGGATGGACTTGTAGTACAAGGGTAGAAACTAAAATTTTAAATAGCGAGTCCTAAAATCAAGTAGGTTTTTAGAAAAAATGCCGGTCTTTAATTATCGATATTTTGCTTGTTTTCTGAGATATTGAAACTTGCTAATCAGTTTTAAATTGGGAATCTCACGGTGCATCCGATGGGGTTTCCCGTTTTGAAAAGTTTTGACGAAATTCTAATTTACAAAGGATAGTCTTGAAGCATGTCAAACAATGCTTTATATACAACTTTAAAGACAAAAAATTGTATGACAGCTTGTTTTAATGCTTATCTATAGGCAGATAGGGCACGGATTACGGAAGAAACAATTTTGAAATGTCAAAAAAGTGAAAATGAAAATTTGATTTCCATTTTTCTTTTCTGCATTAGAATATCTGAATGTGCCAAAAGAGGATTTGAAGCCTGTTGACTCGTCGACTAGTCATTCAAAATGTTCACCTCTACCACCGTGCTACAAGCTCATCTCTTAAGCATTTTGTAGCTCAAAAATACCTTCAATCTTACGAATAATAGTTGGTATTCTCTCTCTATCTCTCTCTAACTGATATGCAAGTGTAGCAGATGGGCAGGCTTTATATTTCCCAAATGTACCCATTTCAACGGCCAATGCTGTATACACAGTTTTCTTTCAACCGAATCTTCTACTGAGCTGGCAATTGCAATTAGATACATAAAAGAATCTATCTATGCTACTACAGCAATTGCCAGCACTGTATTTTGTTCAATATTGTTATATACTACAATTTTTTTTATATTCATTATATAAATATGATTTTATTACTTTGATGAAACTATAATCGTGTTGTTAACAATATTCCTCATAAAAACTTTATAACGTTCATCCTCATCACGTAATAAAACAATATCATTGGGTTTTTCTGAATACCATTCAGCAACAATTTCATTTTCGATACCATCAATTACTGAAATTTTGAAATTTGTACGATTACCGAAATCGTCGAAAATGTAATGATTTTGCTGAAAATTCACAATTATTTGTCATTAATACAGAATCTGTAATTAAAACTATACAGGGCGAAATCGAATTGCCTTTAAACTCACAAAAAACACCTTTCACATATAGAATAGAGTACAATAATAAAGTCTGTAGCATCTCAAATTCGAGTCTGCAGCTGCTCCACATTTCCGATCTGCGCTCAATCTACTAATTGTTGGTGTCACCAAAAATAGGCAAGAATATGAAAGTTAATAGATTAAATAATAAGCCTGCAATCATCTAAAATTAATGTTCCCGTTGTACCCGCAATTGAACACTGAACGTTAATTAATTACGTGTGTTTATTAAACTCAATTAGTTATGTATTCCAGTGGCTGTAAGAATGCTTGCGACATTTTCAACGCCTTATCGATATTATACAAATCGGTTTTTCGGGCCCTACGCGTGGTTTAAAGGTCCAAAGGTATTTCGATTTCACCCTGTATACTTACAGATTTCATGTGCATGATAATTTGTTGACCATAGGGGAATTTTTCATCATCATTGTCAGTGTGGCAACTTAACGGTTTAAAAGTGGAGATTTCGTCATCATTTAACAAATTAGCTGCTTTAATTAAAGATTTCGTTGCATGGGTCATTAGATACGTTTCAGTCTAAAAGTAACTAGTTGAATTTGTTGATTTTTAGCAAATTTATAAATTTAAAACGACTTACTTTAATTTGATTTGTTAAGAAATGAACGATTCGTCCACGACGATACTCGTAGGTTTCCCAATTTTTCATCATCTCTTCGATTCCGGATTCATAACGATCGAAAATACGGATTGTTGTAATATTTGAAATTTTATCGAATCCATTAAAATCGGCCGTATGACTATCCTGAAATTCTTCTTGTAATTAAATCGACTAAATTTTTTTCAGGAAACGAAAAGATGGATGAGACGATGGGAGAGGAGCAAAAGGTTGTTGGTTGAATTAATTAAAATTACTAGAGACGTTAAGAAGATATTGCCGAAGAAGCTTTCCAATTTCATATCTTGAATCTGTCGGATAATTTCAGTAATTTTCATTGGATCACAATCGAGTATAATTGGGAAATCGCCAAGTTTACGGATTTCTTTCAATAATGGCCGTTGATCGTTGCCATTCAATAATTTCCTAAACAAAATCGATTCACGATGTGTTCGTTCTTGATAATTATGCAAATTCAATAATCGTCTCAATCGATTCAAACTGTTTTGATCCTTGTATAATATTATGAAACGTTGCCAATCTAGACTTTTGACAATTACATTTAAAGCTTGCCCAATTAGTTCAGGATCTGGATGGAGATTCAACGCAATTGTTGTCGGTTTGAAATTATCATTTGTCTGCCAAATTGTCTGAATATAGGGGATGTTTAATTTTGTACAAATCGATTGGATAATTGACGAAATCGGCGGCGATTCCACACCCAAAACGGCCACCAAATTCTTATTAGTCTCCAATAGACTACAAACTGTAAAGATTTATGTTTAATTAATGTGATTAATTTTAGTGGTGTGTTTTTTATTCTATTTTTACACTTTTTTGCTGTTGAAAATGAGTTTTTCTCATCAATCTCCAGTACGGTGATATTATAAATTGAATTATCCTCGTAAAAGAAATTATTATCAGATATTACACTTTTAATAGCGATAACCTTTTGAGTATCGTCCGGCTTTGCAACCATCACTACAAAACAACAATGGTGTTTTTTTTTTTTGGATATCAATCTCAAAATGAGTTCTTAACTTTTACCAATATCGAGGATATTGTCGTGTCTCGACGACATTAAAATTCCATTCGGTATTAACAATAAAAACAACACAACTAATAAATATTTTAACGAAATTATCAGCATTTTGTCTGTTCAAATTAACTGAAATTTGTAACTGAATTTCTTGACTGGCATCAACATATGTTCGACTATTTTTAGCAGCAGTATTGAGGTGATTTCGGGCATCTATTGGATTTGGAGTTCATTAGAAGAATGCACGGTTTATGTGTGTGTGCATAATAAATAAGCTTAGGACTACGAACAGAGGCGGCTCGTGACTTACTTAGAAATGTACAAAGTGAACGCCAGCGGTCAAGATAGAAAGAGAGAAAGAATGAAAGAAAGGTGACAGGAGAGCAAAAAAAGAAATGCATTGGAGAGAGAGAGAGAGAAAGAGAAAGAGAGAACAAGAGAAGGATAAAAAGAAAGAAAGATGGGAGAGCGAGAGAAAGAGAAAGAGGAAAAAATAAGGAATTATGAAATACAGAAAAAAGTACTAAAGCAAAAAGGAAAACGAAAGAAGAGCATAAAAGAAAAAAATACTGGAGAAAGAGAGAATGCAAGAAAGAGAAAAAGAAAAAAAGAACGAAAGAAACAAGAAGGACAAAAAAGAGAAAGATAGACAGGAGAAATAAAAAAAAAGAAAGGCAGCAGAGAAACACAGAAATAAAGAAAAGAAGTTAAAAAGAAATAAATACAGGAGAAAAAGAAATAAAGACAAAAGAAAAAGACAGAAAAAAGAGAAACAGGGAAGAAAAACAGAAATACGGGAGAAAAAACTAAAATAAAAAATAGTTAGGAGAGGAAAAAAAAAACAAAAAGAAGGAGAGAAATAAAGAGGAAAAAAATAAGGAAAAATAAGAAATTAAGAAATACAGAAATAAGGCAGGAGATGCGAAAAAAACCAACAGAAAATAAGGAGAGAAAGAAACACTGTAGGAAACAAGAGAGAGAGAGAGAGAGAATATAACAAATAAGTAAGAAAGAGTGACAAGAGAGAAGGAAAAGCAGTAGAGGTATAAAGAAAGAAACCTAGAAGAGATAAGAAGACAAAAGAATGAGAGAGAGAGGGAGAGAGAAAGGGAGAGAAACAAAGAAACACAGACAAGAAACGAAGAAAGAAAGAAAGCCAGGAGAACAATAAAGAAAGGCAAAGGAGAGAGGAAAAAGTAAGAAATACATGGGAGAGGAAGAGAGGGACAGAGAGAGAGAGGGGCAGGCAAAAGAGAAAGAAAGAGAATACTAATCATTAGTACAGTGTAAGATCTTATAAATTTCGAGTGAAGACGGAGGTACTGCAAATCCGCAATTCTTACACACGAGTTGCCTCTGACTATGAACAGAAAGAGAAAGAAACAAGGTAGACGGAAATAAAGATAGGAGAGAAAAAAAGAAAAAAGGACAAGCAAGGTAGAAATAAATAAAAATGAGAGAGAAAAACAGAAATAAAGAGGAATAGGATAGAGAAAGGCAGGAGAGAAAGAAAACAAGAAGAATGAGAAAAAGAGAGAAAGGGAAAAGAGAGGGAGAGAGAGAGAGAGAGAGAAAGGAAGTAAGAAATACAGAAAAAGGCAGGAGAGGAAAAAGAGAAACATTAAAAAGGAAAGAGAAAGAGAAACACTGCAGAAATAGAGAGAGAGACAGAGAGGGTGATAAGAGAGGAAGAAAAGTAGTAGAGAAAGAAAGAAACAAAGGAGAGAAAAGAAGACAAAATGATAGAATAGAGAGTGAAAAAGGAAACACAGAAGAGAAAGAAAAAACTAATTATTACAGTATATGATATTAATAAATTTTGAGTGCTTATACGCGAGCTGCCTTTGACTATGAACAGAAACAGAGATAAACAAGGTAGATAAAGATAGGAGAGAAATAAAGGAGGAAAAACAAGGTAGAAAGAAATAAAAACAGAAGAGAAAGACAGAAATAAAGAGAAATAGGATAGAAGAAGAGCAAGGCAGGAGAGAAAGAAAACAAGAAGAATGAGAAAAAAAGAAAAACAGAAGAGAGAGAGGGGAGGGAGGGAGAGAGAGAGAGAGAAATACAAAAAAGTGGGAGAGGTCAAACGGAAAACAATAGAAAGGAAGAGGAACACTGTAGAAAGAGAGAGAGAACGAGAAAGAGAAAGAGAGGGAGAGAATACACAAGAAATAAGTAAGAAAGAGTGACAAGAGAGAAGGAAAAGCAGCATAGGTAGAAAGAAAGAAACCTAGGAGAGTAAAGGCGATAGAAAAATGAGAGAGATAGAGAGAGAGAGAGAGAGAAACAAAGAATCACAGACAAGAAATGAAGAAAGAAAGAAGGACAAGCAAAAAAAAGGAAGACACAGGAGAAAAAAGAAAGTAAGAAATACATTAGAAAGGAAAGAGAAATACTATAGAAAAAGAGAGAAAATACAAGAAGTGAAAAAGGAAACACAGAAGAGAAAGAAAGTAATAAATAAAGACAAAAAAAAATACAGAAAGGTAAAGTAGAAAGAAAAAAAGAGGGAAATACAAGTGTCAGAGAGGGGGGAGGGAGAGAGAAAGAAAAAACAAATCATTACTTACATTCATAACAGGGGTGCTGCAGTTTCGCAGTGCTTATACACGAGTTACCCTTGACTATAAATCTTCTTTAGATTGTCGCGCGATTATCGGCAGCGCACACCCCATGGGCGTACGTGATTCTTACTATAATCGCAATTATAGCTCGAGTAAATAAATACTTGATTTTCTATATTTCTTTTTATTATTCATGTAATCTATCAACAACTCCAACCCACATGCTGCGCTTGTTATAAATAAATTAGAGGTGGAGAGGGTAAATATTAGCTCCAATGGACCGCTTATTTGTTGTATTTTCTTTCTTTCTTTCTTTCTTTTTTTCTTTTGTTCTTTCTTTCTTTCTTTCTTTCTTTCTTTTGTTATCTCACTCACTCTCTTACATTATTAATCACGTTAAATGTTACGGTAATGTAACGGTAGAGCGCTCACATGTATCATATTTCGAAGCAGTGACGTCATTGCTACCGAATGATATAAATTGTCCAAAGTTAAATAATAATAAACGAATTAATTGAGATATTCATTAATTGTCGTCATCATCATCGACTATAAATATTTGATGGATTCCCGTGTTGGTAATTTACATTTATATTGAATAATTATTATTAACTTTATAACAATATACTTGTATGTATGTATACAAAAGTGAAATGCGATAAGTATTATTAACAACAAAGTAATGAATTGTAAACACGGAATCATGATTTGCCCAAGACTAAACTATAACATAGAGACAAATTATTAAATTATGCAAATGTCGTTGGTGGTGTTGTTTCTGCTCTATTAACCATGTTCGAATTTTAGTCTTGACATCAAACTAGACTGATTATTATTATTATTATAGCTATACTATCGCTAAAACCACCCTCGAACAACACACACATCAATACTATCAACAATGAAATCCATCATCATCATCATCGTCATCAAATAATTGATGGAACTGCTAACTAAATCAAGGATAATGGAGATTGGCTCGAGAACATAAATAGGGAGAGGAAAAACATATATTCAACAAAAAAAAAGAAAAAAGAAAAATGAAGCTAGTTGGTATATGTGAATTAAATGAATTAGCAATGATTAGTGTTTACTGTAGCCAAACTATGGAAATTTCAAGATCCGTCCGTTGAAAAGCGGATATTTGACATTTGAAACCGCTTCAGTTACAGTTAGTCGGATTTTAAGTAGCAATTATCCCTCTCGTTTATATTCATAAGACTTGCTAATGAAAATCAATATGCGTGTTCGCAGCTTTTTGTACGTTTTAAAATATATAATTTAATGAACCACTCATAAGCTGTTTTGTTGTATGTATTTGTTGTTGTTGTTGATGTTGTTGTCAGGATCAGACATTGTAATTTATTTATACGCGAACATTACAACAACATGACAACCTAACACGGACAGACGAACAGAATATTTAATTTAAAGTGTAAATTTCCGGTTCCACTGTAAAAAATTCGACGATCATAGTTTAAATTTCAAAGTTCCAATGTTATATATGTATCAGCAATAGGATCGTGAATCGATTTTAGATTGTCGCGAGATTATTATCAACGCAAGTCATAGACATACGTGACTCTACAATTTTTATGTTTGTAGTTCATCAAGTGCTTGAACCTATTTACTCGCTGCGCTCATAAAAATCCAGCAATAGAGGGCCAATAATCGGCTACAGTAGACCGCCAATTTATTGTCTGTAACGTCACTCATTCCGTACATCAACTACGTTGAATGATTGTAGTGTTACAATTCCAAGAAATAAACGGATAACTGTATCATCTGGTTATTGTTATCTTTTAAAATAGAAAGTTTTGAAGGTTCTTTCGTGCCAAAGACAAAAAGAACTAAGCGTGGGTGGTAATATTCGCCATCATTTTTTATTTTTTTACCATCTACGCTCTCTCTGTCTCTTTCTAACTAATATGTAAGTAGTATAGATGGACGGGACCAATGTTTCTCCCATGTATCAATTGAGAATACCACAAGAGTCATCTATACTATTTTGAGTACGATTTCTTTTACAATAATAATGGAGTTTTGAAATTTAGAGAATTTGGTGGGAGTTGGTAACAATTAAACAGAGAATAGATTTTTTGATTGATGTATTATTGGTTGTATTTGTTATCAAAAACTAGTGTGATTTTTGACAGTTGTGAAAAAAAAACAATGAAAACGTTACCAACCTTAAAAAAATTACTACATC
This sequence comes from Mylabris sibirica, assembly GCA_039776855.1. Lineage (NCBI taxonomy): Eukaryota > Metazoa > Arthropoda > Insecta > Coleoptera > Meloidae > Mylabris > Mylabris sibirica. Next base: position 10,574,164 of record CM077842.1, on the reverse strand, counting down.
TTCTGTTAGTAGATAGTGTGTTCAAATTAGCTAGTTTCGAAATATATTATTTATTCTTATTATTACAATAAGAATTGACAATCACGTAGGTACGTTATGATGTACGCTGACGTTAGTCGTGCGACAATCTAAAGTAGTTTTATAGTCCAAGCTATTATTATAAATAAAAAACTTATGTATAATTGTGTAGAAATTTTCTTTGAATAACACCAACTATAACAACAATAATAATAATAATAACAACAACAACAACAAGGTATTTCCTGTAATTTTAATGGTAACAGGAAAACAAAATGGGAATTATTCAAATAGTTTTCATTAATGTTAAAAGTTCAACTGAACATCAAGTTGATTGTTGAATAATTCAATAGAATTCTTATCATTTTACATGGGAATTCGTTTATAATTCTCGCATTTTATTCTTATCAATTTTATTAAAACTTCACCGTATTATTATTGTTATTATTATTGTTATTATTATTATTATTATTATTATTATTATTATTATTATTATTATTATTATTATTATTATTATTATTATTATTATTATTATTATTATTATTATTATTATTATTATTATTATTATTTATTGGTTTTCACATTATTTACAATAATGGATTTAATTATTTATGCCGGAAATATACCATATTTCTTAGGCATGATCTTCAAATTTTCATTTAATAAATAACTTTTCGGATAATGTGGGCCGTTTTCAATAGGACTGTCTTTTGCAAAATTTGGATGTTATGTTGACCAGGTACTTCATTAATAATTTTTGATAGGTTTTTCGAAATTAATCCAGTTGTTCCAATAATCACGGGTATAATTTTGGTTTTCATATTCCACATACGTTGGATCTCGATCTGTAGGTCTCTGTACTTAATTCTTTTTTCGGCTTCTTTCTGTAACAGATTATAATCAGATGGTATAGCAACATCTATAATAAGACAATTATTATTTCTCTTATCTTTGATTATAATATCTGGTTTATTTGCTGGTATGTGCCGATCTGTTTGTATCTGGGTATCCCATAGTATGGTCACATCTGATGTTTCTGTTACTTCTTGTGGTTGATGTAAATACCATTTATCCACTACTGCAATGTTGTAATTTTTACATATGTTGTAGTGTAGATGTGCCGCTACTGCGTTATGACGATCCAAATATTCTTTTTTTGCCAATATACTACAAGCTGATATTATATGTTGAATGGTTTCTTTTTCGGTTTTACAAAGGCGACATTTTTCATCATTTGTTGTTTTTAATATTCTCGTTGTAAAGTAATTTGTTGCTATAGCTTGATCTTGAGCTGATGTTATTAATGCTTCAGTTTCGCCCTTCAATTCACCATTTTTCAACCATTGCCATATAGATTTTTCGTCAATATGTTGTTTTTTTGTTTCTTTCAGGAATTGACCATGTAAAATTTTATCTTGCCAAACATTTTTCTTTTCATTAATTAATCGATCTTTCATTTTAATTTTGATTTCTTTGACTCGTTCAGTTTCTGTTTTCGTCATATCAGTATTATCTATTGTTTCTTCTTCAACTTGATCATTCAAAATTTCTTCAATTTTATTTCTGTTGTAAATGTATACCATATTTAGGAATTTATCAGACTCTTTCAATTTTATATATGCTGCTAGACTTTTAATTGTTATATTGTACATCATTTCTATATTAATTAATCCTCTACCTCCTTCTAATCTCGGAACATATAATCTATCTATATCTGCTCTAGGATGTAACAATCCATGTATTGTTAATAATTTTCTAGTTTTTGTGTCTAACTTTCTGATTTCTTCTTTGGTCCATTTAATTATGCCTATACTGTATTGTATGACAGGTATGGCTAATGATGTTAATGCCATAAACTTATTTTTCGAGTTCAATTCTGTTTTTAAAATCATTCTAACTCTTTTACAATATTCAGCTTTGATTTTTAATTTCATCTGTTGGTCTTGTATTCCATTATTTTCATCAATTCCTAAATATTTGTATTATTATTATTATTATTATTATTATTATTATTATTATTATTATTATTATTATTATTATTATTATTATTATTATTATTATTATTATTATTATTATTATTATTATTATTATTATTATTATTATTATTATTATTATTATTATTATTATTATTATTATTATTATTATTATTATTATTATTATTATTATTATTATTATTATTATTATTATTATTATTATTATTATTATTATTATTATTATTATTATTATTATTATTATTATTATTATTATTATTATTATTATTATTATTATTATTATTATTATTATTATTATTATTATTATTATTATTATTATTATTATTATTATTATTATTATTATTATTATTATTATTATTATTATTATTATTATTATTATTATTATTATTATTATTATTATTATTATTATTATTATTATTATTATTATTATTATTATTATTATTATTATTATTATTATTATTATTATTATTATTATTATTATTATTATTATTATTATTATTATTATTATTATTATTATTATTATTATTATTATTATTATTATTATTATTATTATTATTATTATTATTATTATTATTATTATTATTATTATTATTATTATTATTATTATTATTATTATTATTATTATTATTATTATTATTATTATTATTATTATTATTATTATTATTATTATTATTATTATTATTATTATTATTATTATTATTATTATTATTATTATTATTATTATTATTATTATTATTATTATTATTATTATTATTATTATTATTATTATTATTATTATTATTATTATTATTATTATTATTATTATTATTATTATTATTATTATTATTATTATTATTATTATTATTATTATTATTATTATTATTATTATTATTATTATTATTATTATTATTATTATTATTATTATTATTATTATTATTATTATTATTATTATTATTATTATTATTATTATTATTATTATTATTATTATTATTATTATTATTATTATTATTATTATTATTATTATTATTATTATTATTATTATTATTATTATTATTATTATTATTATTATTATTATTATTATTATTATTATTATTATTATTATTATTATTATTATTATTATTATTATTATTATTATTATTATTATTATTATTATTATTATTATTATTATTATTATTATTATTATTATTATTATTATTATTATTATTATTATTATTATTATTATTATTATTATTATTATTATTATTATTATTATTATTATTATTATTATTATTATTATTATTATTATTATTATTATTATTATTATTATTATTATTGACTTAACTAACAATGATTAAATTGAACTTTTTTAATATTATTAAGCGATTGACGACAAATGTAGCCTTTTTTTTAATACAATTTGTAACTTGTGGAAAATGCTGAAAGTATATTTTTTTCTGTTTTATTTTTTTTTGAAATTTTTTTATTTATGATAAAGACTGACGATAGTGTATGTTTGTATAAATAAATGTAGACAGGTGTACTTTTCCCACAAGATTTACTTGTAATATACAACACAATACGATTGCAACATCTTGTTACCTGCCATCTAGAGATAAGTGGGATTTAAGCATGTTAAACATGTTCACTATAAGTCCTTTTAATCGTTGAAATTTCAGTCAATGTCAAATCAGACATATGTAAGTAATTTGGTGGATGCGCGCTACACTATAATATCATTTCATATCTATTAAAATTCTGATATTTTACTGTAAATTAATCAAGAAATTGTATTTTATCAAAGCATGAAATGTTATAGAGATAGAGAGAGAGAGAAAGAGAGAGAGAGAAACAAAGAATCACAGACAAGAAATGAAGAAAGAAAGAAGGACAAGAGAAAAATAAAGAAAGACATAGGAGAAAAAGGAAAGTAAGAAATACATTAGAAAGGAAAGAAAAAGAGAAATACTGTAGAAAAAGAGAGAGAAAATACAAGAAGTGAAAAAGAGAGAAAGAGAGGGTGATAAGAGAGGAAGAAAAGTAGCAGAGAAAGAAAGGAAGAAACAAAGGAGAGAAAAGAAAACAGAAGGATATAAGAGAGAGTGAAAAAAGGAAACACAGAAGAGAAAGAAAGTAAGAAATAAAGACAAAAAATGTTGTTAAAACATCACAATTATAAGGTCAGAATTTCAAAATTTTAGATTGAGGCTCTAGATTCATGTAAGTTGTTGAATTTATGACGTATAATTTATAACAAATTATAGCAATTTTAAGAAAATTCTCTTGAAACGTAAATTTTTCAGTCGGTATTCAATTTAGTGTGTATTCTGGTGGATGCGCCACACTACAATAATTTAATTTATCTAAAACATTTTAGTGTAGTGTGTTACAAATCGAATTCCAAAGCGAAATTCGAAGTGAAAATTGTAGAAATTCTTCTCTTATCGTTATAAAGGTGACAAAGGAAAAAGTTGAGGTCAAATTTTTTTTTGTCAAAGCTTTGCAAGCATAGCTAGGTGCATGGAAAAGGTGACAACACTTGAGAGAGAAATAGCCATTATTTTAGTTGTGTAAACCAAGCTTTCTCCATCTTGAAGGAAAACAGGGTGGGGCCTTGTAAAGCTCTGTAAATTAACAAGATTTTTGGTTCAATACATTTTTTTCTCGAATTCTTACTTGCTAGATATTGTGAAGACTTTGCACATTAACCTGACTCACACAGCCTAACAAGTAGCGTCACTTTTTCCATACACCTAGCTGTACTTAAATAATTAATTTATAATCTTAAAATTAATGAAGAAATGTAAGTAACAAAGCCTTGCAAGTATAGCTAGGTGCATGGAAAAGGTGACAACACTTGAGAGAGAAATGGCTATTATTTTAGTTGTGTAAACCAAGCTTGCTCTATTTTGAAGGGAAAAGCGTGGGGCCTTGTAAAGCTCTGTAAATAAACACAAATTTTGGTTCAATAGATTTTTTTCCGAATCCTTACTTGCTAGATATTGTGAAGACTTTCCACATTAACCTGACTCACACAGCCAAACAAGTAGCGTCACTTTTTCCATACACCTAGCTGTACTTAAAAAATTAATTTATAATCTTAAAATCAATTGAGAAATGTAAATTGTTACAAATTTAGAAAAATTCTCCTGGAATGACAATTTTTAAGTCGGAATTCACCTTGATGTGTTTTATAAAAGAGCTGAGAGTGTTAGAAATCGAATTTGAGCGCCAAATTCAAGGTTAAAATTCTAGAAATTCTTCTCTTATTTTATATCGAAAATAATAAGTCATCCATCTACTTACATGGGGAAAAGTTGATGTGAAATTACTTATTCTCGAAGAGCGAATTTGAAATTAAGCCATTTGTAGGTATATCTAGGTGCAAGGAAAAGGTGACGAGACTAGAGCACGTGAAATACACGTGTTTTTAGTTGTATAAACCAAGCTTTCTGTATTTTGAAGGAAAGAGGGTATGGTCGTGTAAAGCATCTTTCTTTTCAAATTCTGACCTACTAAACATTGTGAAAACCTCCCTCGTTAGCTTCACTTATTTAGCCTAACAACTATAACCACCTTTTCCATGCACCTAACTGTATTTGAAAAATTTTAGACTTCTTTTTAGAATTAATTTGTGTATTTGTGTATTTTGGTGGATGCGCCACATTACAAAAACGTAATTTGGCGCGTATAAAACTTGCTCGCTTAGAAAATTAATTTAAAACTTACATTTTATCGAAAAATATATTGATTTGTTGTTAGAAATCGAAACTAGCACAAAGTTTAAGGCCAAAATTATTAAAGTTCTTCGCCAAAATTATGAATCATGTGATGGAACAAAGCCTTGCAGGTACACCTAAGTGGATGGAAAAGGTGACAACACTTGAGCGAGAAATATCCATGCTTTTAGTTGTGTAAACCAAGCTTTCTCCATCTTGTAGGAAAGAGGCTGGGGTCATGTAAAGGTCTGTAAATAAAAAAAAATGGTTGAATGTCTTTTTTTTTCAATTCTGACTTCCCTTGTAAACCTGACTTACACAGCCTCAAAACTATAAAATTTTCTATGCATCTAGCTGTACTTAAAAATGCTTGAGACTTTTTTTGAAATTATTCAACAAACGCAAATATTTGATGAATATTTGTATTTAAATTGTAACTTTCGGAAAATTCGTTTAAAATGGCGATAATTTTTTGTCAATATTTGTTGCGTATTTTGATGTATGCGCCAAACTAAATTATAATAATGTAATTTCTATGAAACATATTCGTTTAGATGTCAATTATCTGTTAATTATTTAATGGAAAATTAATTACATTTTACCGGAGAAAATATTGATTTGTTCAAATTCAAATTAAGAATTATTTATTTCTAATGAATCTGATAAGGTGGTAAAGTAGAGACTACAACTCTTCTTCTTCCTAAATTGCAATTCTCTCAACTCTCAAAATTGAGCCTCTAATATCGATTTTTGTGTCAGTTATTGGATTTATATTGGGAGGAAGCCGATCAGGTATCTCAAAAAGAAACTTCCTTAAACTTACCGGAACAACGTTAAATTTCTGACGAATATTTCTATTTAAATTGCAACAATTTCATAAAACTTCTCCTGAACTTTGTTTTTATAAAACTTAAATTAAAAAACTTGTTATTTTATAGCAAAGAATTTATCACAATGAAAGCTGAAAATTGTTGTCAGAGAAATAATGTTTTGTTTGTAAAATCGAAATTAAAAAATAAAAACAGAGAGGGGACAATTCTTGTTTTTATAGACTGAACTTAGGACGTAAAAAGGGCACTCTCAAGCTTCCTTTAGTTTACCAAAATGACGTAAACTCGTTGAAAATTCCCATGAAATGACGATTTAAATCGGCGTGCATTTTGGTGGATGCGCCACACTATAATATAATTTCATGTCTGTTAAAATTTTGGTATTTTACGATAAATAAATTTAATTTTAAAGCTGAAAGATCGTACAGCAGCTTATTTGAAAGCTTATTCATGTGCAAAGGGCATATATAGCCCCAAAAATCAAATTTTTTAAAATCAAAAAAGTTATTGAACAAAAATTAAAAAAAATTTCCAACTTTTTAGCGAACTTTTTTTTTAAAAAATTAGCTTATGACGAGATCCTCACTTTTGAATTTCCGAAAAATGTTTGCACAGAAGTTCGTTTTGGGACCTCAGGAACCCATATCCACCGTTCGTTCAAATTTTTATATATATATATATACCGGGTGTCTCACCTCGCTTGGTACCCCTAGCGTTTTTTGGTTATTTATGAAAATATCACAACTAGCTCTCGAGGATTTACAGAGTAACATCCAAAGAATATTTAAGTGAAGAGAACATTGGCGTAGCAAGTTGAGAAAGGTGATAAATCAAAAAAAATTTTTGAAATCTTCACTAGATTGTTTTGTAGATCGCTTTGTTAAGATGTTCTGTGAAGCCTGCATATGATCATAACATTTTTTTTTTTAATTATTTTAGAGTTTTTCAAAAAACGTGGTAGAAAACCCCTTATTGAGGTAGGTCATCTATTGTCTTGCGTTTTAATCTTTTTCAATGAATTATTTAATGTTTACTATTTGTCTGGAATTCCCATCTGTTAGTGTCGATAGTAAGTGTTTATTTACAAAGTATTTTTTTCATGAACTTGAAATTGTTTATCATTTGTATCGTTGTTTTTCTTGTCGTTAGAGATAAATGTAATTAATAGTGAAATTAAAGAATAATAAAATGTGATAAAAAATATACCATTCCATTTAAAATAAGAGAGTAGGGTGCACTACCCCATATAAGAAGGGTAGCTAGAACAACGAAAATAATTTCTAGAGAAAATTCAGGGGACTTAACGGCTATATACCAAATTTCATCAACTTAAAATAACTAGAACTTCTTATACTTTTAATGGCCCATCCTCTTGAATCACCCTGTATATATTTATATATGTATACCCACGATAACTGCCGTAAAAATAGTCCAATCTTAATGAAACTTGGTACAAAAATCGGTCTTTGGGATAGCTTGGACGAGTTCGTTGGCCAGACTGGTAGGGCCAACACTTTTGGAATAAGAGCTGAAGAAATGTTAAAAAAAATCATTTTCAATATTAAATTTGCTTAGATTTTGATGAAAATTAAAATAACAGTAGAACGGACCATTCTCTATGACCCAGAAAAAAAATCATCAAAATCGGTTAGTTGGATCGCAAGAAAAATGCAAAAATCTCTTTTTTGAGTATAAGCAATAAAATCCAATATCTCAGATGGCTATGTGTTCTGACAATTGATATTAGAAAAAAAATTGAATATCGCACAGGGCAACTAATTTTGACAGTTAATATTAGGCAAACATAGGTAGATCTAGTATGTTAATATTAACATACTAGATCTACCTTTAATTCTTCACTTAATGTTCATAAAAAATTATGAAACATCCATCCATTAAAAAGTTTACATAAAAGAAAGTTGATGTAAAATTGTGTATTCTCAAAGTTCGAATTTCCAAAATTTTAAATTTATTAACCCTTAAAATTAAGCCACTTTATGTGAATCGTTGGGGTTGTAATAGAACGAAGCTTTGCAGGTACAGCTAGGTGCATGGAAAAGTTAACGACTCTTGAGCGAGAAATACCCGTTTTTTAGTTGTGTAAACCAAGTTTTTATCATTTTAGAGGAACGAGGGTGGGGTCATGTAAAGCACCTCCTTCCACCTTCCATTTTTAACCTATTAGACATTGTGAAGACCTCTCCCGTTAGCCTGATTTACACAGCTTTACGTCACCTTTTCCGCGCACCTAGTTGTATTTAATTATTTCAAAAATTCCAAATTTGTTAACCCTTAAAATTAAGCCACTTTACGTCAATCATTGGGGTTGTAATGGAACAAAGCCTTGCAGGTACAGCTAGGTAACGATTCTCGAGCGTGAAATACCCGTTTTTTAGTTGTGTAAACCAAGCTTTCTCCATTTTGAAGGGAAGAGGGCGGGGCCATGTAAAGCACCTTTCTTTTCCATTTCGAACCTATTAGACATTGTGAAGACCTCTATCGTTAGCCTGATTTACACAGCCTTACAATTATCGTTACTTTTTCCGCGCACCTAGCTGTACTTAATTTTTTTTAGAAACTCAAATCTTTGAGAAATATTTTTATTTATGACAAATTTCGAACAATTCTCTTGAAATGTAGATCAATATTTTTTAATCAGTATTTGTTGCGTATTTTGTGTAATAATTTCTATAAAATTTAGGTAGTTGATTAAATGTCAATTATCTGTTAATAATTTCATGAGAAATTAATTTAAAACTTACATTTTCCTCCGCCTCAAAAAAAATATTGATTTGTCGTTAAAAATTCAAATGAGGAATCTTCTATCTCTAATGGGTGGTTAAGTTCTTACTCTTCCTAAATTTCAACCCTCAAAATTGAGCCTCTAGCATCGATCTTTGTGTCAACAATTGGATTTATATTGGGTGGAAGCCGATCAGGTATCCTTAAAAGAAACTTTCTTAAACTTACCGGAACGACGTTAAATTTCTGACGAATATTTTTCCATTTAAATTGCGACAATTTTACAAAACTTTCCCTAAAAGTTTCTATAAAACTTACCAGTTTGGACTAAAAAACCTATTACATATATTATAGCAAAGAATACATGGCAAATAAGTTGAAAATTGTTATCGGAACAATAATGTTTTGTTGTTAAAATCGAAATTTAATTCTTGTTCTTACAGACTGAAATTAGAACATAAAAAAAACACTTTCAGGCTTCTTTCAGCTTAACAAAATTACGTAAAATTATTGATAATTCCCACGAAACGACGATTTAATTTGGTGTGCATTTTGGTGGATGCGCCACACTATTTTAACATTTTAAGTTGTCTAAACCAAGCTTTTTCCATCTTGAAGGAAAACAAGGTGGGGCCTTGTAAAGCTCTGTAAATAAACAAGATTTTTGGAGGAAGCCGATCAGGTATCCTAAAAAGAAACTTTCCTAAACTTACCGGAACCATGTTAAATTTCTGACGATTATTTTTCTATTTAAATTGCGACAATTTTATAAAACTTTCCCTAAAAGTTTCTATAAAACTTACTAGTTTGGGACTAAAAAAAATATTACTTATTTTACAGCAATGAATACATCGCAAATAAGTTGTTGGAGCAATAATGTTTTATTGTTAAAATCGAAATTTAATTCTTGTTCTTACAGACTGAACTTTGAACGTAAAAAAAGCACCTTCAGGTTTCTTTAAGCTTACCAAAATCACGTAAAATTATTGATAATTCCCACGAAACGACGATTTAATTTGGTGTGCATTTTGGTGGATGCGCTACACTATTTTTACATATAAAACTTGTCTATTTCTCTGCTGATAATCGGTTAATTGTTGTTTGTTAAATCATTATTTTACGGTAAATAATGAACCGTTATCTGTAGTATTTTGCTTTTAATTAATATCCACCACCGACATTCTCTCCCTCTCTATATATATAAACTTAGAAAACACGTCGACGTAAACAAATTCTAGTCTGCAATAATCTAACATTTTGTACAATTCTAGAAGCACTATCTACAATAAAACACAACAGTTGTATTAAATTTATCCAAGCTCTTATTTTAGTTTAATATTCTCTCTTATACATATACATAAGTATAAAATATTTATACAAAACAAATATAGTTAGAATAACTGGTGATTTATCGAAATGATAGTTATTGGTGATATTTGTGTATAAATATAGTAGTAATATGATTATATTTAAGGCACGTTTTATATTTCATTATAAAATCTACTTTATATTGACCAAAACAATCCTGTTTCTATTCCACAACGATTTCATCGTCTGTAACAATGTAATCTAACGTAATCCTATACTGAACAGGCAGGATGTCGCGTCGTCCAGCTCACATATAACAACACGATCTAACGTGACACTATTTATAGACATGTGCGAAATTGGCCCCGATTTTATTACAACAAAATAATTAATTTTTTAAAATTTTTTTTTTATATTAAAAATAGTGATGGTAATGTTGATAAAGGGGTAAAAGTTAGTTGTTGTAGTGGAGATAAATTCGTTTAAAATTTTGTTAATTTTGAATGTTTAACAACCCTTCAGTGTCCAACTAAACATTATTTGAGCATTAATATAATGAAAAGGCTGGCAACAATTAACATATTTCTATGTTGACTTGCCAACTTTAGCCTGAACTTACTAATTGAAATTTATCGTTTTAGTACAATATACAATAACCATAGTAAAACAACCAGTTTTGTATACTGTATATGTATATGCGAATCTTTAATGTTTATGAAACACATTAAATAGTAACGCTGTATAGTAGCAAAAGTTAAATGATATTTACGGCACAATTCGTGCAGAAAAACTTGCAACCAACCAACAAAAATAGGGGGTGAATTCGACACGTTAATCCCTCAAAAATACACCATCAATCCCATCGACAGCTGTTTATTCTGTTGATTTTTATTATGTTGGTTCTTTTCTAAAAAAAAAATTAAAATATTTCACCCCTAAGTTGCGAAAATAAAGGGGTGGAAATCAATTAATCATCAATCGTCGATTTATTAAAAATTATTTAAAATTTATACGCACGCACGCGTTTGATAAACACACATTTGGGTTGATTATTTTCTTGTTTTGTTTACCACCCTCTTAATGTAACACGGGATATTTCATTGTTATAAAATTGAGCGGTCGTTGTGTTGGTGTCTGTTATTTTAATTTGTGTACATGTTCCATTATGTTTACTGAATTTTAAGTCAAATTAAATTAATGCTCCCTTAATTAGTAACGTAATTTGTCTTCCATTTTTTGCTTTCTTTTCCTCTCTCTGATTCTAGACTCGAATTCTCAACAAAACTCCTATAATTACACCATCCCATCCGTATAGTTATATCGAGTTTCGGTAATTACAGTAACTGTACTGAAAGTGGAGTTTGTTCATTAGAAAAATATCTCGAATTACTTCTTTTTTTTAGTCGAATTATTACCTTGAAATCATCCGGTGATTAAGTTTGTTTCGTTTCAGTCACGTTTTTCTTTCTTTATAAAAAAAATCTGTTTGAAATTTACTTTTTTTTTTGTAATGTCTTGTTTTAATTACTACCGATCACATTACGTAAAATAATTGCCATACGATATCTGGATAATCATCATCGAATTCACTGACAATTAAAGTAACCAAACTAGGAAATCGACAGCAATTAGGTTGTCCTGACAACGCAGCAGATTCCCTATCCCTTCATCTATCTACAGGGTCTTTCAGCAAACTCTATGGAGAGTAGCAATAAATTCGCTATAAGCCTTTCATTTATTTGTAGAATAAAATAATTAATGGTGTATTAATAAATATCAAATTAAATTTAACCTTCTCATCGTTGTACAACTAAGAAAAGCTTGAAACCTTTCGCTTAACGCACAAATGCTCTATTAACTAAGTTACCAGAGTCAGCACGTTTGAAATGCCCTAGCAAACGAAATTGTACCGCTTCGACAATGTGTGAATACTCTAATTTCTTTCCAACTAGATAAATACTATGTAGCTTAGTTGGTAGAGCAGTTTTTCAGAAATAACTGTCTTGAAGTTTTTAAAGTTGAGTTACACTCAGGTGCACATAAAAGAGACCGACTATTGAATGAGGATTATTACGTTTTTCGGTCAGTGTGATTCAGGCTAGGGTAAGAAGGTTTTGGCAGGTAGGAGGTGTTAAAATGAGTTTCCACCATACAACTGTAACGTTTTTGCCCGGGTTATAGCTGTCCAGATAAATCAGGGTAGGATAGTGAATTTCAGAGATACTTGAGACAGTTCCGGTCACCTCAGAGCCACAGCGGAATAAAGACAATACAAAACGGTTCCGGTCGCCTCAGAGTCACAGCGGAATACAGACAATACAAAGCGGTTCCGGTTGCCTCAGAGCCACAGCGGAATACAGACAATACAAAGCGGTTCCGATTGCCTCAGAGCCACAGCGGAATACAGACAATACAAAACAGTTCCGGTTGCCTCAGAGTTACAGCGGAATACAGACAATACAAAGCGGTTCCGATTGCCTCAGAGCCACAGCGGAATACAGACAATACAAAACAGTTCCGGTTGCCTCAGAGTTACAGCGGAATACAGACAATACAAAGCGGTTCTGGTTGCCTCAGAGCCACAGCGGAATACAGACAATACAAAGCGGTTCCGGTCGCCTCAGAGCCACATCGGATTAAAAGCGGATTTCTGGATTCTCCAGCCACCGTGGAGAAGTTGTTCGGATGATTGGATGTGAACGGTCAGGTAGAACGGGTGTCAAAGGATACTAGACGGAGAGTCGATGCGGCTTATATTAGTTATTGGCTTATCAGCTTCGATCGCCCTTCTCCCAGCACTTGCGCTCCGGCTTCATTTCGGTTAGTGTTACAGTGGCCGCCGTACAGAACGGTCCGGTACACAACATTGGTAGAAAGTATTTTTATGATTGAATACTTTTTCTTCAAAATCCTAATCTTTGAAAGCTCTGTTACATTGTTACGAACTATTTACAGGGTAAGTATTTTAAATATCGAAAATCCTCGAACATGTAACTTTAATTTTGTGATTTTCTATTAGCAGAACGATTTTCATAGCGATACGTCTTACCATGGGGTAGAAAGTCGCAAAAAAACATAAAAAATTATCTATAACTCTAACTTTTAATAAGGGATGAAAACTCGGCTTACACCTTTTAATATCCCCAGCAAATCTATGTCATTTAATTTTTAAATCATTGAAAAATATTGAGCTTTTCCAGGAATATTTGAAAAAAATAATTTTTCAAAAATAACTTCAACCCTAAAACGAAAAAAAGTTTGCTTTAAGTGGTAGGTTTGAACCTAAAGAACCGCTTTCCGTTTTTAGTTCACCTTCAAATTTTGTTCCGGTCAAAATGTCGGTCTTTTCCGGTTTCCGGTTCTCAGTTTACAACCATTCGGAAGGCCTATTTTAAATAATTCACATAATAATTGTTATAAGAACTTTAAGGGCATGATCTAGGACATCTATTGGAGGTGATAGCGTTAAAAATCCCTAGAAGATGTAATAAAATTTTGAAGGGAATACCCATAATCGAATAAACAAGTGTTTTGTGAATTTAAAACCAGTAGGGAATTCTAATCCTTCGCCCACCTTCTGCAACGCCATTCGTTAAAGCTTTTGTATACAGGGTGTTTGATCTAAATATGGTCAATTCTATGAAACTCCTACTAGTCTATTAGTCGACGACCGATTCGAAAAATATTTCAGGGCTTTGTAGGAGGGTCCTTAGAAAACATTTCAGCAAAATTAGAACCTCGTGGCTTATTTGGAAGTTGATCAAAAAGGCTCATTTCTGACGACGCAAAACAACTTACAATTAGAATGACTCTAAAATCTTCCCAAAAATAATTTTTTTCGTTTTTCTCTAATCTATTCTGAAACAGGTGGAAATATTTCGTATATTCTCTAGAATACAATGGAGAAAAATGAAAAAAAAACAACGTTGGGAAGGTCTCCGAGTCATTCTTAGTCGTTTTTGAGAATTGCAATATCGCCCAAAACGATCGTTTTTTGACCAACTTAGAAATGAGCTACGAGGCTCTAATTTTGCTAAAATATTCCCTAGGGACTCTTCTACAAATTCTCAAAGTATGTTCGAATTGCTAATAGGGGTTTCATAGAATCAACCATATTTAGATCAAACACCCTGTATTTACAAATTTTTGCTTTTTTTTGCAAACTATTTTATCGATAACTATATTTTGATAGAACGATAGTTTAGCTGTGATAAGGCTTAATTTTTCTTAATTATTTCCTTGTATTTATAAATGGAAGGGTTATTTAGAATTTATTATGACTCTTTATGGATTGTTGGAAGACCCTATACCGTAATGGTATCCTTAATAGATACATGTCAAAAACATTGGTCCCACCCATGTTTCTTCTCTGTTAAATTACATATTTCATGAACAACAGACAGAGATACTAAATCCACAAAACACATCTGGTTATTGTTATATTTTAAAATAGAAAATTTTGAAGGTTCTTTCGTACAAAAGAAATTGCTTTGTTTGGTCACAGGATTAAGGGTGGGTGGTAATATCCGCTTAAATCTTTAATTTCTAGACAACCTATGCTCTCTCTTTCTCTTTCTAACAAATATATAAGTAGTATACAGTATTAGGCTCTACCGCTAGGAACATTGGCGAAACAGTGGTCCCGCCCATTTATAACACTTACATATTAGTTAGAAAGAGACTGACAGAAGGTGAGATGTTTAGAAATGAAAAAATATGGCGCTTTTTTCCACCCACCCTCAGTGCTTTGACCAAACAAAACAAATTCTTTTGTCCGAAAGATCCTTGAAATTTTTCAAGTTTAAAAGGTAACATTAACCAGATGCTCAAAGGAATTTGACATCTCTTTCTATTATTATTCATGAAACATGTGTTTTGACCAAGAAGGGACATGGGCGGGACCAATATTTCTCCCATGTATCTATTGAGAATACCATTACGGTATGTATCCATTTCCACAATCTAAATAGAAATTCGTGATTTTTATTATTGAAATAAATAAATATGCTTAAAATATTTTAATAATTATATAATTTTTTAGTTACAAACAGTAAGTGTGTATATACAGACAAGTTTTTTTTCAGTTTCTGATAAGAACACAACAAAGGAAAAGTTACTTAACGTTCTTTTCTACACCTGCCAGTGTCCATCTCTTATTTACTTCAATTCAGTGTTAGTACTTTTTTTGGACGATGGAGTAAGTCATCCCTTGGAGTTGGGCGGTGGAACTTTCATAAAAAAGGTAAAACGAGTTATTCAAATATTATTACAAAGTTACTAACCCCTTTTTTAATTTTCTCCTCCTAATTGTACCATTTCCTGGAACTAGACCTATCCAATTTCAACAATTTCTCTATTGAAAATTTCAACGAAAACATCAAACTTTATATTTATTTAAATTTCAAATAGATATCGATTAGATTAGTGTTAACGGTTGACTATTGAAGGGGGTGCTTTCTGCTCATCCAGCTGCCAGTTTATATCATTGAAGGGGTGTAATTTTATGAAAAAAAAAGAAACCAACTATGATTAAAACCATTTTGTAAAAATTGTAATAATAGTAATAATAATAATAATAATAATAATAATAACGGTGATATAAATAGTGAAAAGTTCATTTTCCAAGACAGTATAATTTCCTTAATAGTAATTACATGACTCCATTCTAACTCTATGAGATATAACAGAAATCTAGTCTTCTACTCTATTTTATCATTTCTTTTTCTTCTTTTTACATCGTCATTCTTTTATTCTATCTCTTTTAAGAGAATTTCATTTGAGTGTATGTATATATATATATACTACAGTATCTACAGTTTAAGAATAGCTATTAGATTTTTATCAAATGTACTGAAATGTTAGCGAATGAAATGGTTAAATTTTGCTCAACTATACAAAATATCTTATTTATAGAATGATATTATTGTCTTTATTCTATTCATTCTTCCATTTATGCATTGTAAAAATGTAATGGAAACAAACAAACAAACAAACTTTTATTATTATTATTATTATTAAAAATTCAAACAAATTACAAATATTTCCGGAAATTTCGACAAATTAAAGTTGGAAAAACATCAGAAATATGTTGTAAGTAGGTATATGGATCGGGTCTGTAAATTAAGTTTGTCTAAAATTATACTTTCACTGTAGAGAATTTGATAAAGAACTAAAAACCATGGTATATCTTTTATCTAGCTAACAAATCGTTTCAATACAAGGGTTGGAAAATATCTAAAAAAAATTCGTTTACCGAAAAAATAGTTCCGGTCGCCGCAAAGCCACAGTGAAATGCAGACAATATAAGTGGGTACGGCCGCTTCAAGACCACATCGCAGTATAGACAGTAACAACAGTTCCTTTCGCCACACAGCCACAGCAGAATGCAGACAGCACAAGTAGCTTGGAGTGCAGTGGAATGCAGACAGTAAAACTAACTACGGTCACTTCAAAGCCACAGCACAGTATAGACAGAGAAACGGTTCCACAGCGGAATGCAGACAGTACAAGTAATTTTGACCGATTCAAGGCTAAAGCACAGCATAGACAGTATATCCGGTTCCGGTCGCCGGAAAGCCACAGCGAAAAGCAGATAATACAAGTGGCTTTGATCACCTGAAAGCCACAGTACAGTATAGACAATAAAAACGCTTCGAGTCTTTAAAAAGCCACAGCAGAATGCAGACAGTAAAAGTAGTTTTAACCGGTTCAAATCTACAGCACAGTGTAGACAGTAAAAACCGTTCCAGTCACCGCAAATCCACAACGGAATGCAGACAGTATAAGAGGGTTCGACTGCCTGAAAGGCACAGTACGGCATAGATAGTAACAACAGTTCCGGTCACCGAAAAGCCACAGTGGAATTCAGACAGTACAACTGGCTACGGCCGCTTCAAAGCCACACCACAGTATAGATACTAAAAACGGTTCCACTTGTCGGAAAGCTAGAGCGGAATGCAGACAATATAAGTGATTTCGACCGCCTCAAAACCATAGCACAATACAGACAGTAAAACTTGTTCCGGTCGCCGAAAAGCAACAACGAAATGCAGATAATACAAGTGGCTTCGGTTGCCTCAAAGCCTCAGTACACTATAGACAGTAAAAACTCTCCGAGTCATCACAAAGCTATAGCAGAGTACAGACAGTAGGAGTAGTTCCGGTCGCCGCAAAGCCACAGTGGAATTCAGACAGTGCAACTGGCTACGGCCGCTTCAAAGCCACACCACAGTATAGATACTAAAAACAGTTCCGCTCATCGTAAAGCTAGAGCGGAATGCAGATAGTACAAGTGGTTACGACCGTCTCAAAGCCACAGCACGGTATAGACAGTAAAACCGGTTCCGGTCGCCTAAAAGCCACAGCGGAATGCAGACAATATAAATGGCTTCGGTCGCCTCAAAGCCACATCACAGTATAGACAGTAAAACGGTTTAGGTCGCTACAAAGCCACAGTGGAGTACGAGCAGGTTTTTAGACTGTCAAGTCACCACAAGCCACCGTGAAGAGATTGGTCTGAAGATTCAATGCTCTACTGACAATCCAGGTGGCTTCTATTAGACGACTTATAGGTGTTTTTCAGGTAGAATTTTTCAAGTCAAGTTGACTGAATCAAGCTAGACTGAGTATATGCAATTGGACAATTATTGTTGATATCGGAAAATACGTCTTTACATTCCTTCAAATATATATATTAAGAATAATCCTCCAATTCTATAACTCTATATTTCATATTTTACTAGTTATTATCAACAAATACATTTTGAATTGAGCTATTTATAATAATGAATACTTAATATTGTTTGTTTCAAATAGTTGAATTAAAGATAAGTGAGCTAACAACAAAAAAAAATCAATTAGTTGAAATAAATAAAATTAACATATTTTAAATATTACATCTACTCATGCTATATTCTTTTTTCTTCTTCTTCTATAAAACATAAACTATACGTTCAACTATGTAGTAAGTGGATTATTATGAAACGACTACAAAACGAGCCGAGGAAATAAATCAAGTCTGTTTTTAAAATAATGTAAAATATAAGTGCTAGTAGTGCGATGGAGTACTGGCGTGACATACTTTAAAAATTGCACAAAACTAATAATTTTAATAAAAATATCGTTGCAATAATGCATCCTGACATAGTACTTGACTATCATCCACTAGAATAGACGATTATACATAAAATTTCATCTAAAAAGTTGCTTTTTAGTAATCTCAATAATTGATGATATTCTGATATAGTTTGTTGATATTTCAGACGCTACCGTATACGCAAAAGTACAGTTTACTGATTGAAGTAGTTATCCAACTTAAAATGTTTACCTAAATTTGTTAAACAACTTTATTCGTTTACAGAAAAATAAAAATAAGATGTGTACAGCACTAACGGTTCCAATTACCGCAAAGCCACAGCGGAATGTAGACAGAAAAAACGGTTCTAGCCGCCTCAGAGCCATAGCGGCGTATTGACAGTACAAACGATTTCGGTCACCGCAAAGCCACAGCAAAATGTAGACAGCCCGAACGGTTCCAGTCGCCTTAGAGCCAGATAACTGTATAGACAGCACAAATGGCTCCGGTCGCCGCATAGCCACCGTGGAATACCAACAGGTTGTGTTGATATTTCAGATGCCCCGTATATGCTTACTGGTTAAATGAATTAAGCAATTTAAAATATTTAAATATATTTGTGAAATAAACTTACTTCTTTACAAAAATAAAAAAAATAATATTACTGTAGCACTAACGGTTTGGATTGCGCAGAGTCACAGCGGAATGTAGACACAACAAGTCTTGCCGGTCACCTCTGAGACAGTAAAATGTAAGCAGCACGCAACGGTTGCAGCCGTCACAGAGCCACAGTAAAATACGAACAGATTATCAGACTCTCAAGGAGTCACAAGCTACCGTTTTTGATACTGGTCACCTCAGAGACACAGCGCAGTACTGATAGTACAAACGGCTTTGGTCGCTGCAAAGCCATAGCGGAATGTAGACAACTGGGACGGTTCAGGTCGACTCAGAGCCAGTACAAACAAAATGTAGAGAGTCCGAATGGTACCAGTCACTTCAAAGCAACAGCTCAGTTTTGACAGTACAAACGGTTCCGGTCGCCGCAAAGCCACAGCGGAATATAAACAGCTTGAACTGTTGCGGTCGTCGCAAAGTCGCGGCGAAAAATAGACAGCCCAAACGGTTCCAGTCATCTCAGAGTCACAACTCAGTAGTGACAGTACAAACAGTTCCGGTCGCCGCAAAGCCACAGCGGAATGTGGATAGCCCGAACGGTTCCAGTCGCCTTAGACAGCACAAACGTCTCCGGTCGCCGCAAAGCCACAGTGGAATACAGACCGGTTATCAGACTTTTACTAGTCATTACAAGCCATGTGGAAAAATTGAATATCACTCATGATATGTTGATATATTTCAAACGCTCCCGTATAAGCAAAAATACAGTTTACTGAATAAATAAATTATCCAATTAAAAATGTTTACCTAAATTAGTGAAACGAACTTATTTCTTTACAAAGCGTTTAGTAGACATTCTCTTTAAAATGGGTAATTAATTCACTAAAGAGGGCAACACATACACCGACAAAGACAACATAAAGAAAACTGTTGGAGAAAGGGGGTGTCTTTAAACTTGAAAGGACAAAAACTGATTTCAATTAAAGTTTCATATAGAAACAACGAAAGAAAGAGATGCTATAATAATAAAGGGCGTCCGTCCGGGACTTGAGGCGACTAAAAATGGGTGGTTGGTAGTAATTATTCATCTCTGTGTAGCGTTGAAATAACTGGCATCTTAAACTCTTCGTTCTTATTAAGATAATGATTTATATTTGCCCATTTTTGTATTGTTTTCAAAAAAAAAAAAATAAAAAAACAACAAAGCACAAAAAGTTTAATGATAATAAGAATAAGAAGATTCGTATCCCTTAAATTTCCACAATTTCACTTCCTTAACACTTCTTCTTGTTTGTTTGTGACACATTTATTCATAAATTCAATTAGATAATTGTATTTGTATATGATTTATACTAACATTTAGTTGTTTATTTGATTTTCCTTTCAAACTGTATTTATTGCGGATGAAAATCGTTGCAAGTCTGGCTAAAGTCAAGGAGACAAATCGGGAATTGTGCGGTTCTTATTGGACTTTGTTTCATTTGTTTGTCGGTTGATTTCAATTTAAGCAATCCTATTTTTCTTATTACTACATGATTCAATTCTGTTGGAACTCGACAGGATCAAATCCAATTCAAAGGATTGTTGTCGCTTGTCTGGAGATAATTGTCTCGTTTCGTTTTCATCAAATATTTGGATGATTTAAATTTAGTGTCACTATCTTTGTTTTGTCCTTTTGTTCTTTTGTTAAAATTACGTTTTTTTTCAAAATAACTATTGAGCTGCTGTACTGATCGATTCCATAGTCTAATCAGCTCTTAACCTTAACTAATGACGTCGAATGCCGTTTGAACGATCAAAATCGGTTGATTCGTTCACGAGTTATCGTTGTCGAAAAATATCAGAAAAACTGTTTTTTCAACATAACCTCAAAATTACTGAACCAATCAAATTTATACTCCTTACAATAATTTTAGAGCTTTGAAAACTGCGTCGAATGCCGCAAAGCTCGTCAAAATGTGTTTATTTGTTTGCGAGATATTGTTGTCAAAAGTTTTTGAAAAAGCGTTTTTTCAACATAACCTCAAAATTCCTTAACCAATCAAATTTGTACTCCTCACAATAATTTTGGAGCTTTAAAAACTTAGCGGGAAGTTTTAGGAATGACCTGCAAGGTCAACCGCGTTCCAGATTTTTAATTTCCCGCTAAGAAAATTGAAAATTTTCAAAATTTCGGGAAGTTATTGGTTTTACCCCGATTTTCGAAAATTGAATTTTCAGCAGATCTCGACGTTTTGGGACCCTAAGAGGTTATTTTGACTATTTTTGCGAGGGTGTCTGTATGTGTGTGTGTGTGTGTGTGTGTGTGTGTGTGTGTGTGTGTGTGTGTGTGTGTGTGTGTGTGTGTGTGTGTGTGTGTGTGTGTGTGTGCGTGCGTGCGTGCGTGTGTGTGTGCGCGCGCGCGCGCGTGTGTGTGTGTGTGTGCGTGCGCGCGCGCGCGTGTGTGTGTGTGTGTGTGTGTGTGTGTGTGTGTGTGTGTGTGTGTGTGTGTGTGTATGGTAAGACTATGTAAGCAGCTCATAACTTTTGAACGGATTGACGTATTGAAACTCTCTTTACGCCATTCGAAAGGATTTCACCAAACTTAGATTTCTTGTAAGTTTGAACCGATTCGGCCCGATAGATTTTGAGAAATTCCAAAAAAACCGAAAAATTTCTTTTGTTAAAATCAGGTTTTTTCAAAATAACTATTAAGCTGCTGTACCAATCAACTCCATAATCTAATCAGCTCTTAACTAATGACGTGGAATTCCGTTTGAACGATTAAAATCGGTTGATTCGTTCACGAGTTATCGTTGTCGAAAAATATAGAAAAAAGTGTTTTTTCAATATAACCTCAAAATTACTCAACCAATCAAATTTGTATCCCTTACAATAATTTTAGAGCTTTAAAAACTGCGTCGAATGCCGCAAAGCTCGTCAAAATGTGTTCATTTGTTTGCGAGATATCGTTGTCAAAAGTTTTTGAAAAAGCATTTTTTCAACATAACCTCAAAATTCTTTAACCAATCAAATTTGTACTCCTCACAATAATTTTGGAGCTCTAAAAACTTAGCGGGAAGTTTCAGGAATGGCCTGCAGAGTCAATCCCATTCCAGATTTTCTGTATTCCAGTCGCCTCTGCTTCTTTTGTTATTTCTTTATAAAATATGAAATAAGAGCAAAATTATCGATTTTCTAACATAACATAAAAATAAATTCACTAGTTCGTGTAGTGTTTGTAATAATACGATGGTATAGAAGAATGGGAATTAGGTCGTTTTCATATTAACTGAATTAATGTGGAAATGGTTGAATTACACGACAAGCGGTCAGGATATACGAATGTGCTTTCTTACATCTACATACCATTTTCATTATTATTCTTTTTCTTTCATGGTAGATGTGAAAAGCGTGTCGTCCATTACATTCGCAGTTCTTTCATTCAAACACGCACAGTTTCAGCTTCCCTGGCCATTTATTTGTTTACTTTCAACAAAAAAAAAACAACATTAAATTTGATTCATTTTTAAAGTATCAACACCATTAATATTCGTCCACGATCAATAAACACTTGATCAATTTTAGACTACTTTATGTTAAGTCGATTTTAATCCGTATACTGTACACCAAATATTTTTTCCACAACCCTTCTCTTTTATAAAACAACAACAAAAAAACAGGGGTAGGTTTATACTGTAAAAAAAAAAACAAAAACAAACAAACGAACTCATTTATTGTCTGTATTTACAACAATTTTTTGTCGTTTCTTTTGATCTCTTTATGAATCAACAACTTTACATGTGTGCAGGTAATGCAGTAAAGCCTGAGACTGAATTTATTACAACCCTATGCCGGAGGCTGTGAAACTACCACAACCCTGGATTATTAACACAATAGCTCTCTATTATCCTCCTAAAATGGTATTTGCTTAAACTTACCTATTTCCTGTATCATGTGATAACAGTGATATGTCATTAGAAATTAACACGTTCATTATGATAACTTGTACAAGCTTTGTATAAGGGATGATAACAAAAATCTGATATTAGACCATAGTTTAAGCATAGAATTAAACACAGACGAAAACTATAAAAACAACAAAATGATGAAGAAAAAACTAGATAACTGCGCAGGCTACAGCGCAAGTTTTGTATTTACTAACGGATAGAGACTATTTTGAATAAGTTACAGAATACGACCCTTAACCTTATAGAATTATGCAGATAGTGTAAATAACATACATACAGGGTGTTTGCTCTCACTATGGAGACTTATAAGAAACTCCTATTAGTCGACGAGCGATTCGAAAAATATTTTGAGGATTTGTAGAAGAGTCCCTAGGGAACATTTGAGCAAAATTAGAACTTCGTAGCTCATTTTAAAGTTGGTCAAAAAACGATCGTTTTAGACAATGTCGCAATTTTCAAAAACGAACAAAACACATAGAACGACTAAAAATTACTCAGAGACCTTCCAAACATTGATTTTTTTCGTTTTTCTCCATTGTATTCCAGAGAAAATACGAAATATTTACACCTGTTACAGAATAAAATGGAAAGAAACGAAAAAAATCAATGTTGGGAAGGTCTCTGAGTCATTTTTAGTCGTTCTGCGTGTTTTGTTCGTTTTTGAAAATCGCTAAGTTGTCAGAAACGAGCAATTTTTGACCAACTTTGAAATGAGCTACGAGGTTCTAATTTTGCTATAATGTTCCCTAGGGACTCTTCTACAAATCCTCAAAATATTTTTCGAATCGCTCGTCGATTAATAGGAGTTTCTTGGAACTCTCCATACTGAGAGCAAACACCCTGTATAAAGAGAGCCATATTGACATTTCCCCAAAATTACATAACTCTATCAAAAGATGTCAAGCGTTTTGAAAATAACCAAAAAAGAAACCATTTCTTGAATTTAGATTAACCTACCTGATAATCATTTTTCTTATTGTATATTCTAAATTCGAATTTTCATATAAAACAAAGTCTAGTTTTATCTAATGTTTATTTAAAAAAAATTGTTTGGCAAACGATAAATATCCATTTTTACCGCTTATATATCAATTTATACACATATTTTTTATGTAAACGTTATATTTATCGTTATCGGAAATGTTGATCTGTAAATCAATCGTGCATAAAATAGAATTATTGCCATTTTGTTATTTTTATTAATGCTACTACTATTGTTTTTATTGTTGATTTTCAATTGAATTATTTCTATATTTCTATACAATAATGATTGTAGTAGGTACGTCTATTTATTTGTTTATAAATTTATTGTACAAAAATAATTCCAATTCACCCTCAATTAATCGATTAATTTAATCGTGGGTTGAAAACAAATATTTACCCGGCGCATCCACCAAAATTGCACCAATTACCTTGTGATCTTCAACAATATTCTAACTTCTCAAACTAAAATTGTGGAAATATGCATATGAACCTAATAGATGATCAACTTTATGGTAATTAATAATTACTAATGAATTAAAGAACTATAGTTGATTAATTAATTAATCGACTAATTCGATGTAGATTACAAAATTTACTCGGCGCATCCGCCAAAATTATAACCATTTTCTTCGATAATACTAGAAATTCTCAAGTTACAATAATGGAAATCTACAGACAAATTGAATCGATGATCGATTGTAAATTAATTAGTACGAAATCTATAATTAATTAAATAAAATTAATCGATTAATTCTATGTAGATTACACGTTAATTATTACGAAATCTATACAATTACTACTACTAATTCTATCTAAGATGAAAAATTACCCGGCACATCCACCAAAATTGCAACAATTCCTAGATTTTCAACAAAATTGCAGATTCTCACATTACAATTTGTGGGAATATTCAGATAAATCAAATAGATGGCTAATTATACAATAATTAATCCGTAATTTATAATTAATTAAGTGATTGATCAATTAATCTTATGTAGAGTAAGATTAATTAATTACGCGGCGAGTTTGCCATAATTGTCTCCTCTTCTGATTCTTCTGCAATACTGGAAATTTTACAATTTTATAAGTATACAGATGAATCTAATGGATGACTGACTGTAGTAATTAATCCGAAAACTAGAATTAATTAATTAATTCTATCTAGAGTAAAAAGTTTACACGGCGCATCCACCAAAATTACACCTATTACTGCATTTTCAGTAGTACAATTATTGAAATAAATAGATGAAATAATCGATTATCGACTTTACGGTAATTAATTCATAATCTATAATTTATTAATTAATAATCGATTAAATTCTACCAAGAGTACACATTTTGCTACTTAATTAATTAATAAATACATCGACTAGTTCTATTTAAGATAAGAAATTTACCTTGATCTTTAATATACTTTAGCTTCGCAAACTAAAATCGTGAAAATATACATATAAACCTAATTGATGATTAACTTTGCGGTAATTAACCAAAGACCCATAATTAATTAATTAATTAATCGACTAATTCTATGTATGTAAATTACAAAATTCGGCGCTTTCTGATGTTTCGATAATTCTGGTAATTCTAATGTTACAATAATGGAAATCTACAGAATCGATGACCGACTGTAAATTAATTAGCAAAAAGTTTATAATTAATTAAGTAATTAATCGATTAAGTCTATGTAGAGTACAAATTACCCGGCGCATCCACCAAAAATGTACCAATTTCTAGATTTTCAACAAAATTGGAGATTCTCACACTACAATGGATGGCTGATTGTACGATAATTATTCCGAAATTTAATAACTAATCAAGTACTAACTAATAACTAATAAGTTAACAACTAATTTAGTAAATTTAATAACTAATTAATTAATTAATTGATTAATTTTACGTAAAGTAGATAGTTTAAGCGGCAAATCTGCCAGAATTGTCTCCTTTTCTAATTCTTAATCAATACTTGAAATTTTCATGCTAACATTTTATAAGTATACAGATAAATCGAATCGATGACTGACTATACAGTAATTAATCCGAGATCTATAATTAATTAATTAATTAACTCATTAATTTTATCTGGACTAAAAAATTTACCCGATGCATCTATCAAAATTGCACCCATCATTCATGCATTTTCAGCAATACAATTATTGAAATAAACAGATTAACTGAATCAATTATCGACTTTACAATAATTAATTCAAAATCTATAATTAATAATTAGTAATCGGCTAATTCTACAAAGAGTACAAATTTTATCTGGCGCATCCGCCAAAATTGTTCTCATGTTACAATTGTGATTCATCTGAAAATATTCAGATGAATCAAGTCGATAACTAATTGTACGTAAATTATTCTGTAATTGATAATTAATTAATTATTTAATTAATACACCGATTAATTCGATTTAAGATAGAAATTTGCCCGGCACATCCACCAAAATTACACTTGTTTCTTGATTTATCAACAGTATTAGAAATATTCAACACAATTGTGGAAACATACAAATGAATTGAATCGATAAACAATCACAATACGTTAATTATTTCAAAATCTTTAATTAATTATGTAATTAATTAAAAAATTGATTAATTATATCCAGGTATGCACTCATTCCTAGATCTTCAACAAAACTGGAAATTATCACACTGCAATTGTGAAAATTTACAGACTTCACGGTAATTAATTAGAAATCTATAATTAATAATTAATAATTGACTAATTCTATCTATAGTATAAATCTTACCCCGTGCATCCGCCAAAATTGTACTCATTTCTCTGATTTTTCAGCAATACTGGAAATTCTCATGTTACAATTATGTAAATTTACAGCTAAATCGAATCTTAATATGTTAATTGATGTGAAATTTATAATTAATTAACTAATTAATCGATTAATTCGATCTAGAGTAAGAATAATTGCCTAGCGCATCCACCAAAATTTCAACAATATTTAACAAAACTGAAGATTCTTATATTACAATAATGGAAAAATATAGATGAATCAAATTGATAATCGACCTTACATTAATTAATCCGAAATTTATAATTAATTAATTAATTAATCGATCAATTCTATATAGAGCACAAATCTTACTAAGCGCATACACCAAAAGGATACTCTCATGTAACAATTATAGAAATTTACAAATATATCGAATCGACGACCGACTTTGCAATATTTAATTCCAAATCTATAATTAATCAAACGAATAATTAATTAATTATAATAATTAATATAATTATATAATTATATATTTAAATTTTCAACAATACTTCAGATTCTCACACTACAATTATGAAAATATACAGATGAATCAAATCGATGGTCGACTGTACGTAAACAATTCCGAAATGTATAATTAATTAATTAATCAATCAATTAATTAACTGATTTATTAATTTCACGGAGGTTTAAAAAATTTACCCGGCGCATCCGCCAAAATTACACTTGTTTCTAACAAAACTAATGAACCAATCACAATACGTTGATTAATTCAATATCTATAATTAATTAATTAAATAATCAATTCTCAAGTCGAATAATTAAATTTAGTTTAAAAATTACCCGGCATCCACCAAAATTGCACTTGTTTCTTAATTCTACAATAGTACTAGGAATAATCAGCACAATTGTGCAAATATACAGATGAATCAAATCGATGGTCGACTGTACGTAAATTATTCCAAAATGTATAATTAATTAATTAATCAATCAATTAATTAACTGATTTATTAATTTCACGCAGGATAAAAAAATTTACCCGGCGCATCCACCAAAATTACACGTGTTTCTTGATTCTTTAACAGTGCTAGAAATAATCAGTTTTACTATGGCAATATATTGATTTATTGAATTAATGAACAATCACAGTACGTTGATTTATTAAAAATCCTGAATTAATTAATTAATTAAATAATTAATTATTAAGTCGATTAATTAAATCGAGTATAAAATTTATCCGGCATCCACCAAAATTGCATTTGTTACTTAATTCTTCAACAGTACTAGAAATAATCAACACAATTGTGAAAATATACAAATGAATCAAATCGATGACCAATCACAGTACGTTAATTAATACAAAATCTATAATTAAGTAAGCTTTAATTAACTCTATATCTTATTATAGAGAGATAGATAGATAGATAGATAGATCGAGAAATAAAGAAAGAAAGAGAGAGAGTGAGAGAGAGAGGTTTGTTTGAGACGGGAATTTTAAGAAAAACAACAAATTTGTTTTCATATTTGTTTTTTTTCTTTTTGCATTTGATTTAATTAAAAATTTATAAACTCAAACAGACTTGCATTATGAACTTTCATTAATAAACAAATAAGTTGGATTAAAATCGATTGAATTCAATTGATTATTCAACAAATTATTGCTGTTGGAATGAAGTGTTTTTTAAATTAAATAATTAATTAATTAATCGCTTTTATAATAATAATAATAAAACAAAAGCTCTATTATTTTATATTTATTTATATAGAGTTTCAAGGTATTGTGGACTAATTTGAATGGTTTCTATAATAATTAAAGTAATTGTGTCTTCATACAACACACCTACTTATATCTCTCTCTATTTCCCAATATTATGATGATGATGATGATAATAACATTAATAATGACTAAAATTACAAAACGTTAATTCTATCGACTGCCTAACTAATCATTTCTATCACGGTACCTTCACCTCTCTCTATTACTAACTCAATTATAAAACAACTGTTCAACTAACCAATTCTCTTAAGAGAGAGAAAGAAAGATAGAGAGACAAAGAGAGAGAGAGAGAGATGAAGAGATAATTCTATCTATAATTACTGTTAATTAACTACTATTGTTTAACATTACACAGTTATATTGAATGTGATAAATTGATTTGTTTCTGTATCATTTGTTGGATTTTTTTTTAAATTCAATACCCAAGTTCATACAATGAAAAGATCAAACGTATGTTGTAAGAATTTCAAAATAAAAAAAAAAATGGAAAAAATCGAACAAATAGAAAGCTCATACAGGTGCTTTGAACATTGGATAAAGACAAAGAGAAATGTTGGTGGATTGAAACAAACAAGACGATCCTGGTCGTGTAGTAACAATTTGTCACCACACGACATTATAAACACGACGTATAAACACAGTGTCGGAAGTGTTGTTGAACATTATTTTACTTTTATATACCCATATTGTTTGTTGTTGTTGTTGTTGTTGTTGTGATAAGAATTGGATTGAAGAGCGAAATGGTGTAAAAATGGGTATATAAGCAATAAACAGATTAGTGTTTCATATTCGATGAACTATTAATCAAAAAATCAACATTGTTGACACGATATATTCCAAATTGTGTAAATTTGGTGGATGCGCCAGGCGAATTCATTTACGTACACTTGATGTTTAGGAAAATATCTTGAGAGTTTTGTGTTCTTGTCCGTTTCAATTCGTGTTCGACAGTTTAAAATAAGAACGAAAATGTGTCTCTAGTGGTTGTGTTTTAGTTTCACCAAATGTATGGCGATAATGCGAATAAAGTCCCCTTTTCAAATTGTTATCAGACTTCATTTGTTTGATTCCTGTTGGGAATTCGGCATGCGCATTTAAATCGATATTTCCATCTTATTGTTAAAAAGGTGGGGGAGTGAGTTTTTCATTTATTTTCCATAGATTCTAATAGTTTTCTATTATTATTATTATTATTATTATTATTATTATTATTATTATTTATATTATTTAAAAGCATTTGCGTCTGTTATCATTAATCATTAAATAAACTAAAAAGACAAGAAATACTTGATTGTGAGTTGTTTATATTTGTGGAGAAACCATTGTTCACAAATGTTCATCTTTAATAGTCAATACATTAAAAAAAAAAAAAATTGATTTTTTTTGTACAATTTTATATTTTGTTTACAAGCATTTACAAGGAAATCTATCCTAACATTCTTTGAAATTCTAATTTTCAAGAGTTAAACAAGTTATCACGGAGAATCTGAAAAAAATACCTGTATTTGACGTTTTTCGAATTTTTCCGGAAAATTACTGAGTCTATCGGAAAATTTCTTGTATATTTCGAAAGCCTCGTTCAATTTGCTACCAACTGTATAAGAGTCATCGAAAAATAAATATTATTAGCTAAATTATGGGAGAAAATATATAAAAAAATCTGGAATGGGATTGACCCTGCAGGCCATTCCTGAAACTTCCCGCAAAGTTTCAAAAGCTCCAAAATTATTGTGAGGAGTATAAATTTGATTGTTTAAGTAATTTTGAGGTTATGTTGAAAAAACGCTTTTTTCGATATTTTTCGACAACGATAACTCGTGAACAAATCAACGGATTTTGACGAACTTTGCGGCAGTCGACGCAGTTTTTAAAGTTCTAAAATTATTGTGAGTGGTACAAATTTGATTGGTTGAGTAATTTTGAGGTTATGTTGAAAAAACACTTTTTTCGATATTTTTCGACAACGATAACTCGTGAACGAATCAACGGATTTTGATCGTTCAAACGGCATTCGACGTCATTAGTTACGGTTAAGAGCTGATTAGATTATGGAATTGGTCGGTACAGCAGCCTAATAGTTATTTTGAAAAAACATGATTTTAACAAAAGAAATTTTTCGGTTTTTTTGGAATTTCTCAAAATCTATCGGGCCGAATCGGTTCAAATTTACAGAAAATCTAAGTTTGGTCGAACCCTTTCGAATGCTGTAAGAAGCGTTTCAATTTGTCAAGCCGTTCAAAAGTTATGAGCTGCTTACATAGTCTTACCATACACACACACACACACATACAGCCATACAGACACCCTCGCAAAAATAGTCAAAATAGCTTCCGAGGGCCCCAAAACGTTGAGATCTGCTGAAAATTCAATTTTCGAAAATCGGGGTGAAACCAATAACTTCCCGAAATTTTGAAAATTTTCAATTTTCTTAGCGGGAAGTTAAAAACATGCTCCAAGATTTTCTTCTGTAATTCGAAATCCTATTTGAATATTAAAAACTAGAAGCATCTTTGACATGCTCTCTGAAATGCTCTTTCCAATACTGTATGTGCTTTTCAATATGTCAGAAAATAAGCAAGATATCGATGATTAAGTTTTTGTACATCCGCCTTCTTTGTTTCTTGCGAGGCTGCGCAACCTTTTTTGATTTGCCAAAATTGGATTATCCGAGAACTTTATCGAGTTTTCCCATGAATAAACATTCAAACTTGTTATCGTGCAATTATTTATCTTTAATATTGTTCAAGAAATCTTGAAATATTGGCTAAATTATAGAAAAAATATATAAAAAAACATGCTCTAAGATTTTCTTCTGTAGATCAAAGTCCTATTTAAATGTTCCAAATAGAAACAACCCTTAGATGCTCTTTGAAATGATTTTCCCAATACTTTATGTGCGTTTCAACATATCAGAAAATAAGCGAGATATCGATGATTAAATTTTGGCACATCCGCCTTTTGTGTTTCTTGCAAGGTTGCGCAACGTTTTTTGATTTGCCAAAATTGGATTACTTGTGAACATTACCGAATTTCCCCTTGCAATTTTCTCTTTCAAACTTATTATCGTACAATTATTTATCTTTAATATTGTACAAAGAATGTTGAAATATTGGCTAAGTTATTAGAATATTATATAAAAAAAAACATGCTCCAAGATTTTCTTCTGTGATTTGAAATCCTATTTGAATGTTCCAAAATAGAAACAGCTTTTAGATGGTCCTTGAAATGCTCTTTCCAATGCTATATTTACGTTTTAATATCTCAGAAAATAAGCGAGATATTGGTGATTAAATCTAAATCTAAATTTCGATCAACTAAAAAGTTGATCGAAAAATTTCCTAAAGATTTGAAAAGCGCTTTCAATTTTCTATTTATTGCCTGAAAATTATTACTAAATAAATAATATTGACTAAGTTATGTACAGTTAAGGGGCAAAATATATGAAAAGACATACTCTAAGATTTTCTTTTGTAATTCAGAAGCATATTAGAATTTCCCAAAACAAAAACAGCAGTTGAATGTTTTTTAAAATGCTCGTTCCAAAACTGTATCGTGCGTTTCTATATCTCAGAAAACAAACGTGATATCCGCCATCTTTCTTTTTGTGAGGCTGGATAACTTTTTTCGATTCCCCAAAATAGGATTTTCCATGAACATTGCCGAATTTTCCCATGAATAACCTTCCAAAATTGTTGTCGTATAATTCTTTGTCTTTAACACTGCACAAGCAATCTTAGAATAATAAATTTTCCATAAAACTAACTAAAATCAAAAAATTTCTTAGAGATTTCTAAAGCGCTTTCAATTTTCTATCTACTACCTGAGAATCATCGCCACATAAGTTATATTGACTAAATTATAGCCATTTATCTGGAGAAATATAAAAGAAAAACATGATCCAAGATTTTGATCTGTAATTTATAATTCTATTAGAATTTTCCGAAACAGAAACAAATTTTAGATGGTCGCTTAAATGCTCTTTCCAACATTGTATCGTCCATTTCAATATCTCAAAAAACGAGCGAGATATCGATGATAAAAATTTGATTTTAATTAAAATTTGATTCTTACAAGGTTGCGTAACGTTTTTTGATTTACCAAAATTTGATTATTTGCGAAAGTCACCAAATTTTTCCATAGATCACCTGTCAAACTTTTTATTGTTCAATTCTCTATCTATAAACTTGTACAAGCAATCTTGGTATAATATTTTAAATGTTTTTATTGATTTTCCGAAAAACTAGAAAACTAATCGGAAAATTTCTTAAAGATTTGAAAAGCGCTTTCAATTTCCTATCTACTGCCTGGAAATCATTGCCAAATTAATAATATTGACTAAATTATGGCTAGTTTTGTAGCGAAATCTACAAAAAAACACGCTCTTAAATTTTCTTCCGTAATTCAGAATTTTGCTAGAATTTTCGAAAACAAAAAACTTTGTCGGATGCACTATGAAATTTCCTTTCCAACATTGTATCGTCCATTTCAATATCTCAGAAATATCGATGATTAAAATGTGATTTTAATTAAAATTTGTATCTTGCAAGGTTGCGTAACTTTTTTTGATTTACCAAAATTTGATTATTTGCTAAGGTCACCAGATTTTTCCATAGATCACCTATCAAACTTCTTATCGTTCAATTCTTTATCTTTTACATTATACAAGCAATCTTGGAATAATATTTTTGCAGTATTTATCGATTTTCCGGAAAACTAGAAAACTAATCGGAAAATTTCTTAGAGATTTGGAAAGTGCTTTCAATTTGCTATCTATTGCCTGGAAATCATTGCCAAATTAATAATATTGACTAAATTATGGCTAGTTTTATAGCGAAATCTACAAAAAAACACGCTCTTAAATTTTCTTCCGTAATTCAGAATTTTGCTAGAATTTTCGAAAACAAAAAACTTTGTCGGATGCACTATGAAATTTCCTTTCCAACATTGTATCGTCCATTTCAATATCTCAGAAATATCGATGATTAAAATGTGATTTTAATTAAAATTTGTATCTTGCAAGGTTGCGTAACTTTTTTTGATTTACCAAAATTTGATTATTTGCTAAGGTCACCAGATTTTTCCATAGATCACCTATCAAACTTCTTATCGTTCAATTCTTTATCTTTTACATTATACAAGCAATCTTGGAATAATATTTTTGCAGTATTTATCGATTTTCCGGAAAACTAGAAAACTAATCGGAAAATTTCTTAGAGATTTGGAAAGTGCTTTCAATTTGCTATCTATTGCCTGGAAATCATTGCCAAATTAATAATATTGACTAAATTATGGCTAGTTTTATAGCGAAATCTACAAAAAAACACGCTCTTAAATTTTCTTCCGTAATTCAGAATTTTGCTAGAATTTTCGAAAACAAAAAACTTTGTCGGATGCACTATGAAATTTCCTTTCCAACATTGTATCATCCATTTCAATATCTTAGAAAACAAGCGAGATATCGATGATTAAAATGTGATTTTAATTAAAATTTGTTTCTTGCAAGGTTGCGTAACTTTTTTTGATTTACCAAAATTTGATTATTTGCTAAAGTCACCAGATTTTTCCATAGATCACCTATCAAACTTCTTATCGTTCAATTCTTTATCTTTTACATTATACAAGCAATCTTGGAATAATATTTTTGCAGTATTTATCGATTTTCCGGAAAACTAGAAAACTAATCGGAAAATTTCTTAGAGATTTAGAAAGTGCTTTTAATTTGCTATCTATTGCCTGGAAATCATTGCCAAATTAATAATATTGACTAAATTATGGCTAGTTTTATAGCGAAATCTACAAAAAAACACGCTCTTAAATTTTCTTCCGTAATTCAGAATTTTGCTAGAATTTTCGAAAACAAAAAACTTTGTCGGATGCACTATGAAATTTCCTTTCCAACATTGTATCATCCATTTCAATATCTCAGAAATATCGATGATTAAAATGTGATTTTAATTAAAATTTGTATCTTGCAAGGTTGCGTAACTTTTTTTGATTTACCAAAATTTGATTATTTGCTAAGGTCACCAGATTTTTCCATAGATCACCTATCAAACTTCTTATCGTTCAATTCTTTATCTTTTACATTATACAAGCAATCTTGGAATAATATTTTTGCAGTATTTATCGATTTTCCGGAAAACTAGAAAACTAATCGGAAAATTTCTTAGAGATTTGGAAAGTGCTTTCAATTTGCTATCTATTGCCTGGAAATCATTGCCAAATTAATAATATTGACTAAATTATGGCTAGTTTTATAGCGAAATCTACAAAAAAACACGCTCTTAAATTTTCTTCCGTAATTCAGAATTTTGCTAGAATTTTCGAAAACAAAAAACTTTGTCGGATGCACTATGAAATTTCCTTTCCAACATTGTATCATCCATTTCAATATCTTAGAAAACAAGCGAGATATCGATGATTAAAATGTGATTTTAATTAAAATTTGTTTCTTGCAAGGTTGCGTAACTTTTTTTGATTTACCAAAATTTGATTATTTGCTAAAGTCACCAGATTTTTCCATAGATCACCTATCAAACTTCTTATCGTTCAATTCTTTATCTTTTACATTATACAAGCAATCTTGGAATAATATTTTTGCAGTATTTATCGATTTTCCGGAAAACTAGAAAACTAATCGGAAAATTTCTTAGAGATTTAGAAAGTGCTTTTAATTTGCTATCTATTGCCTGGAAATCATTGCCAAATTAATAATATTGACTAAATTATGGCTAGTTTTATAGCGAAATCTACAAAAAAACACGCTCTTAAATTTTCTTCCGTAATTCAGAATTTTGCTAGAATTTTCGAAAACAAAAAACTTTGTCGGATGCACTATGAAATTTCCTTTCCAACATTGTATCATCCATTTCAATATCTTAGAAAACAAGCGAGATATCGATGATTAAAATGTGATTTTAATTAAAATTTGTTTCTTGCAAGGTTGCGTAACTTTTTTTGATTTACCAAAATTTGATTATTTGCTAAAGTCACCAGATTTTTCCATAGATCACCTATCAAACTTCTTATCGTTCAATTCTTTATCTTTTACATTATACAAGCAATCTTGGAATAATATTTTTGCAGTATTTATCGATTTTCCGGAAAACTAGAAAACTAATCGGAAAATTTCTTAGAGATTTAGAAAGTGCTTTCAATTTGCTATCTATTGCCTGGAAATCATTGCCAAATTCATAATATTGACTAAATTATGGCTAGTTTTATAGCGAAATC
This sequence comes from Mylabris sibirica, assembly GCA_039776855.1. NCBI lineage: Eukaryota > Metazoa > Arthropoda > Insecta > Coleoptera > Meloidae > Mylabris > Mylabris sibirica. The sequence continues at coordinate 10,538,237 of CM077842.1, read as the reverse complement.
TAGAAAAAAAACACGCTCTAAAATTTTCTTCCCTAATTCAGAATTTTGCCAGAATTTTCAAAAACAAAAAACTTTATCGGATGCACCATGAAATTTCCTACACAACTCTAATAATGGAATTTCGTTATCTTAGAAAATAAGCGAGATTTCCATAATTGAAGATATTAGACATAACGATTAAAAAATTAGCTGAAATACAAACGTTTTCCAGGTAAATGGCGAAATATAATTGAAAGCTTCAACGTTCTATAGAAAGCACATTATTTGTGCTAATCAAATTTCAAATTTCCATCTTTTACTGTCTATAGTTTCAAAGATATGAACTTTTCAATCGAACACTGCAAATAAAATTAGACCATAAGTTTGATAATAATCAACTGGTATTTTTCGGACATTGAATCGAATAAGATCGATTTTAAGCACGATTTGTATTGTAGTCGAATACAAATACATACAAACAAAATTAAGTGAATAATTAACATAATTTTCATCCAATAGTCTATAAAATTCATTACATCGTCCATATAATACACAACGATTTCAATTCTAATATAAATAAGCGCAATGCAGTAGTAGATGTGGTCGTCTAGTTGCAAATCAATCAACACAATTTCCTTGAATTCTTGCCATCGATGCTGATAATGAAGTATACAACAACAATAACAACAACCAACAACAACAACAACAACAACAACACGAGCAAGTTGAGGGACGTTTCCAGTTCTATAATCAACCACTCGAACAACACACGAACTTCAATTAAACTGTCATTCATATTGGTTTTAGTAATTCGTTGATTAGTTCGCGTGATCAACGAAATAAATTCGATCAAAATAATAAAATTGAATATTAACGATAAACGAAATTTTCTTTTTAGTTGATGTATCAATAAAGTTTGATTAATTTCACGTACCAGCCAAGGGACGAATCTCATAATCATTGATAGTTGAATCTAAAAAAAAATTTCGTATTTTTTTCATTTATTTCCATCAGATTGAATTTAATCTATTTGACGGTATATTGAAAAGGTCTTGTTGAATACAGAAATAGTCGTGGAATGACATGAAAATTGGACACATCGTGTATCGGACTGTTTCATATTACACAACAATATTACTGGTTTTCATACATAGAACCGAGAATATGGATGATATGAGATGCATATTGATAATAATCAATGGGGGGGGGGGGCGTACGAATTTGATTAGAAATGTTGAATAAACGATAAACAAATATGAAAATTTGATATTTATTTTTTTCAATCAAACTCTATTAGTATCAGTTTCCAACATCCTCATTCTCACCAGAAAATAATTATAAAGAAACATTAGAAATTTGATGTAAGCCAAGCCGAACATCTGAACCAGTCTGGTGGACGGTAATTATTATTTAATGAGGTGAACCAGTATCAGTATTACCAGATACAGGCAGATGATGTTGTTTTAATTGTTGCACCAGAATACGGGTCAATATCTATAACTAACACACTTGATTTTTAAGGGAATTGATAATTAAACAATCGCCCGAGTCGAAATTTTAGCCCTCTTCTGATCCTAAAATGGATATTTGGTCCTCTTTTGATACTAAAAGGAGTAAAATGGTCCTCGTTTCACCCTAAATGAAAAATTCGTGAACCTCATCTCGTCCTGAAAGGAATTCTATACAAGCTAGAAAGAAATTTCTAGTGGTCCTATGGTTAAAGATTTTAGTTTGTATTCACAGTAAAGTAAGGTTTGTATTCACAATGTCCGGGGTTCGAATCTGAGAGATGTGAGAGACTTTTTTCGTAAGTATAGATTGTAAGTAATTAGAGGGAGGAAGAGTGGACGAGAGAGATATAACGACAAAAAGGGAAACAGGTTGACCCCCCCCGTGAGAGACAAAAATGTTTTTTCCCTTATTTTTGTTCTGTCTTGAGAAAGAGAGAAAGAGGTAAAAGTATATGAACGAATGCGCGAGAGAGAGAGAGAGAGAAGAGGGTATGAGAGAAATAGAGAGGGAGCTAGGTAAGAGTGCATGAGACAAAGAGAGAATAAGACCAAATATTTACATTTATTTTACAACTCCATAAATTATGAGGTTGTCAAATTGGTCCTCTTTTCGGCTCAAATATCGTTTTTCGTCCGATAAATGCCACACTTAGGCTCAAAGTAGGACCGAAAATCTATTGTTCAATGATCCTCCTTTCAACTTACTAAGTCTTGAAAAGTGTGTTTTTAGCCTTGAAAAGAAAATTTCGACTCGACCGATCATAAATTTCATTCTTCATTGGGAGACGTTCGACTTTTTAGTAATAACAAATGAATATTTTTTGTGAAAACTTACCGAATTCTTAAAAAAAATTTTCCGTCGCTTATTTTTCATCTTTAAAATTATAGTCGCATTCTTAAAGTCGCTTTACATTGTCCAAGTTTTGTATCCGATTTTTCTATTCGATTTTATATCCGAATTCATCTCGAATCACAGATATTTTACATCTTTACATTATCCGAGTCATTTGTGCTAAACGACACGAGGATACGAAACAATCATGCCACTGTCATGCTTTCAACTTGCGTATAACCTCAAATTCTCAAGACAGTATACTGGTGACTCGGACGATAAGTCGGATGAAATTATAGACCGTTCTATTCTGAAAAAAATTGGTTGAAATTTCTCGGATGTGGCGACTCGGATAAGAAATAGAACGGTATAAAGACACAAATTTGTTGTTTAATTTGCTCGAAACAAAAAATCGGATGTAAAATCGGATAATATAAAGTGGGCTTTAGTTCCTTAATGTTTTAAATAAAAAAAAAGCGACCGATTCATTTTATCCTCACTAACATTCTGAATATTTACATTGCAGCTTACAATAAGATTCGTATTGGCAATAATAATACCGTAATTCTATTGATGATGATAACATTGATAACATAAGCTTCAGAATTTACATAAACACAAGTCTAGGTGTTGTTATAATTGTCTTACAATAATATAGACTTATATAACATGGTAAAAAATAAAATAAAAGATACCCTTCGAACACGAACCATTCTTATTATGATGACTTTTTAAATTACAATTATGTAATTCAAAACAGGATCACGTTATGTTTATACTCAACACGTAAGACTTACGACTCTAATTACACGGTCTAGTAGAATGCGAATGTGTCCCGTGAGGTTGTCGTGTTAATTATTAAGAAAATACAATTACGTTCTCGTTTTATTAATTCGTCTATTAAATAGTTATAAGCAAAAAAATTGTTGTTGTTATTAAACAAAAGTGAAATTTCTGGTTGAATCGACGACTTGAAAAAATGCAGTGAGTATTCAAATTTTCCTCCTTGTAATCTGTTTTTTTTTTTTTTGTATAAAGGGAGAGTCCTTTTTGGCTCCTTCAAATTTTCTTTTGTTGCCAAAAACCATTAAACTTTGAATTTTTCTTTGTCTTTTCCTCAAATATTACTTTTTTTTGGAGAAATTTAAGGGGATTCGCGAGCTTGATTTTGAAATCCTACAATTACATGGAGATTCCATAAGCGAACTTTTGGGTCGTATTATTTGTAAACGGGTAGAGATATGGACCTCCAAAATACCTCAGTCGATCACAAATTTTATTCTTCATGGGGCACAGCCGATTTTCAGATTAAATTTTCCAAATATTTGGAAATGGCATAATTTTTGTCCTAAAAAGTAGTGTTATGTTGGGTCATATGACTTCCTGCAAAGTGAAAATATTTCAATAAAATTTGCATGAATAAATAGACAAAAGTCAACTGCATTGGAGGACAGGCTTCAAATTTCAATTTTCTTCTTAATTTCTGAAAATATTGCATTTGAAGTGGCATGTCAAAGAATTTCAATACGACGCATTATTTTTTAATTTTAAAGCTAAAAGATTACGATCTTTTATCTGTATTCAAATAAGCTGCTGTACGCAGCAGCTTATTTGAAAGCTTCTTCATGTGCAAAGGGCATATGGAACCCTAAAAATCCAAAAAGTTATTGAGAGAAAATGAAAATGTTGGAAATTTTTTTTTAAATTTTTGTTCAATAACTTTTTTGATTTTCAAAAATTTGATTTTTGGGCCTCTATATGCCCTTTGCACCTGAATAAGCTTTCAAATAAGCTGCTGTACGATTTTTTATTTTTAAAATTGTAGATAATACGTTCTATTGAATTTTTTTTGGCATGCTCCGACATTTTCCTCAGCACTTTGAAATTTAGTGAAAATTTTCCAAAATGGAAAAGTCTGTCGGGTGTACGGTGAAATGCCCAATAAACAGCGTTTCAATATCTCAGAAAATAACCGAGAAATCGATGATTAAAAATTGTCACTTTTTCAGACAATAAAAAATAGCCTTAAATGAAGCCGCACAAAAATCAAAATACTCGAAAGCAATCAAGAAGGAAGAGGTGAAAAATCGAAGAAGCCTTGAGAAGATTCTGCCCCACATCGCTTGCTATTGAAGAGTTTCTACCTCGAAGTTCTTGGTATGAAACACTTTACTTATTGTTAGCTATATTCATATTTTTGGGCTTATTTCTAAATATTTTTGCCAAATGTTTACAACTTTTGTATAACTAAGTAACCAATTTTAGATTCTGATTTGAGTTTGTAACTATTTGGGCGAATTTTGTATAAAATCGTCAGTTTTTCTGAAATTCACTAATTAGTACTTATATTTTTGGGTTCAGCTCCCAGTTTTTGGCCAGATTGATACAATTATAAATGATAAGAATCCTTAATTCACTGCATGAGTTGAGTTGTTAATTATTAGTCAAAGTTTTGAAAGAATTCTTAAGTATGAATTATTAGTAAATAGCGGGATTTGCCCCGAGATCTAAGCTCTGACATGACTGCTCTGAACTATATTACATGTAAGCGCACTAGAGTCACGGCTCGGTCTTTCAAACGAGTTACAAACTTATTCGACGCTATTGTAACACTACACTCATTCAATACAAATAATGAAGTGAGCTAGAGACGTTACAAACAACAAACGAATGGTCTACTGTAACTGAGTTCCTTCTCTATTATGTTTTCTCAAAGGCGCGAAAATATTCTTTATTTTTATTATTGGTAAAGTCGTGTACGTCCATAGCGTATGCTGATAATAGTCGTGCGACAATCTAATGCAGTTTTACGATCCCTAAGCTAAGTAATCATTTATCTATTTTTTTATGTAATTGTTACATTTTTCCAAATTAAACATTAATTTCTAGAAAACTATTCTTTTAAAAGTAAAAGTAAGTATTAGAAAGATATATGGTTGATTATTTAATCTGAGTTTAGAGTTACTAGTCTAAATTTTGAGCGAAATCTCTTCAAAATCTTCTATCTAATAATTTGTAGTCGTATTTTTTCGGTTCAATTTTTAATTTTTTTGGTCCTGACTGAACAAATGATGCATTATAAAGATCTCTAGTTCACTGTATGAGCCAAGTTCCTAACTATTACTCTCAAGTTTTGAAAGAATTCGGGAACTTGGCCTGAGATCGAAGCTTTGACGTCGCGTGCTCTTAACTATCTTAAATGTAAGCGCTTTTGGTCGGTTTGGTAAAAAAATATACGAGCGATTCGAAAAATATTTTGAGGATTTGTAGAAGAGTCCCTATGGAACATTTTAGCATAATAAGAACCTCGTAGCTCATTTCAAAGTTGGTCAAAACACGATGGTTTTGGACAATGTTGCAATTTTCAAAAACCAACTAAACATGCAAAACGACTAAAAATGACTCAGAGACCTTGCCAACATTGATTTTTTTCGTTTTTTTTTTCCATTGTATTCCAGAGAAAATACAAAATATTTCCACCTGTTTCAGAATAAAATGGAGAAAAACGAAAAAATCAATTTTGGGAGGATCCTAAAGTCATTTTAAGTCGTTTTGCGTGTTTATCTCGTTTTTGAAAATGGCTACATCGTCAGAAACAAGCGGTTTTTGACCAACTTCCAAATGAGCTACGAGATTCTAATTTTGCTGATATGTTCTTTAAGGACCCTTCTACAAATCCTTAAAATATTTTTCGAGTCACTCGTCGACTAATAGGAGTTTCTTAGAACTCACCATACTTAGATAAAACATCCTGTATATTAACATTAAATACGCTTAATTCGTATTTTACTTTTTTTACAATAACTGTAAATTTAAAGTGAAGCAAAAAATTATAGGAGATAAATAGAACTAACACACTTGTGATAAAAAAAAAATTGAACAATATGTGAAATACCATTTTTGAGATAAATAATAAAATTGTGTAAAAAGCATGCTTTTCTCAAGTTTTTCCATTTTTTCTCAAAAACTACATTATAGATTTTTTTTATATTTGGTATAAATAAATCTTAGGCTAGTGTTAAGCTCTGCTAATTTTTTGAAAATTTTTAAACGTACAGTTTAAAAAAAATCGAATGTTTCCAAGGTCTCGCCTTTTTTATAACAAGCCAATTAAGTTGTCGTCGATTTCATCTAGGTTAATTACTATAATAGCCCTTATTTGTACAAAATTGACCTAACACAACTCGAAGGTCTGACTTGATAAAATAGACGATTCTTGGTTGAAAAACGTATAAATTCTCTGCATAAGAAGACTGTAACTTGCATGTTATATTAAGGGAAATAAATAAATGAAAACGTTTACGTGATCACCGCCGATTTGAAAATAACCGAAGAATCTTTTTGGATAATCCAATGGAACGAGTGATGGAACAGGATTCGAATCTTTTAGTAATAAATTTCATTTTAAAAATTGTAATAATTTAAGAAATTGTCCAATTTGTTATTGTTCACGTGTTTACTGTGTTTTTTCTTTCTTTTTTGTATCTCTTTCTCGGTTGGTTCAGAGTTATTATTCTGGTACCGGTGTACCGCTAATTTACATACAAATAATTTGTAACCAACCAGAAACAAGAACAAATAGTCTTGTCAAATATTTACTTGGCAGATCTCTCTCTCTCGTTTGGGGCGTCATGTAAAATGGTATAGAATAAGTGACTGGGGCACAATTTATGACTATGTATATGTTGATGGTTAGTAATACGATCAATATGACTTGAAAATGTTATAGTTTAAGTGAATATAAATGAGATGTAATTAATTTAATAACTACATTTATTTGTGATAGAAAATAAATAAACAAATACTATTATAATATTTGGAAAACTTGTAAAATTTAATCATTAATGTATTTAAAGGGGGGACTAAATGTTGGAAATTTAGGCGTGAGTTCGGGATATGCAAATGACCGCTAACATTATAATTTTAATATTTATCGGATCACGTATGCGGTAACCACCTTTGCCGCCGCCGCCACCACCACCGCCACCAACAGTACAACAACAACTACCACCAACACCACCAAATCCGAATGTGATATGAAAACCACGAACAAATACGTGCCCGACAATCTGGATGCATGCCATTTTTACATGTTAAATCTAACTTGAATACAGATGCAATATATATACATATATATACATATAGAGAATGGAATATATGTTCGTACCTACATGTAGTATACAGAAGTATACACGTACAATACTTTACAATAGACATTATTGATGATGGCCGAATGGTTTCCTATATGAATTTATTCTGTTATAACAAATTGACTAAACTATGACTAGTAAATGAGGATTTTCCATAATAGAGACGAGTCTCAGGAATATACAGGGTGTTTAGTCTAAGTATGGTGAGTTCTAAGAAACTCCTATTAGTCATTTTAGCAAAATTAGAACTTCGTAGCTCATTTCAAAGTTGATCAAAAAAACGATCGTTTTGGACAATGTCGCAATTTTAAAAAACGAACTAAACACGCAGAACGACTAAAAATGACTCAGAGACCTTCCCAACATTGATTTTTTTCATTTTTCTCCATTGTATTCCAGAGAAAATACGAAATATTTCCACCTGTTCTAGGATAAAATGGAGAAAAACGAAAAAAATCAATTTTGGGAGGATTCTAAAGTCATTCTAAGCCGTTTTTGAAAATCGCTACATTGTCAGAAACGAGCGGTTTTTGACCAACTTCCAAATGAGCTACGAGGTTCAAATTTTGCTGAAATGTTCTTTTGCAAAACCTTAAAATATTTTTCAAATCGCTTGTCGACTAATAGGAGTTTCTTAGAACTCACCATACTTAGACTAAACACTCTGTATAAATTTAGGCAAATGTTTTAATAATCATGCAAAAAAACCTGTAAATTGAACAGAATAATACGACTACAAATAAGTAAACTGGGATTTTTGACCAGAATTTGTTCACTGAAACGAGCCTAAATTGGCTAAATCGATGTATTTTGTCGAAAAAAGGACATTTAAGCTATTAAAAAGCCAATTCGACCTACTCTTATCTACTTTTTTGACACAAATAGTACAAATTTCAAGCGAAATTCGTAAAAAAAGACATTTTGCATAAAATCGACGATTTTTAGCGAAAAAATTCAAAACATCTGGCTAACTTCCAAGAAAGGCCACTGAAACAAGAGTCTAAATCGACGTATTTTGTCGAAAAAGGACATTTAAGCTACTAAAAAGCCAATTCGACCTACTTTTAGCTACTTTTTTCGGCCAAATAGTACAAAATTCAAGCGAAATTCGTAAAGAAAAGCAATAAAACAGGGACTATTACCCATAGAACTCAGACATTTCAGATAAAATCGACGATTTTTATCGAAAAAATCCAAAACATCTGGCTAACTTCCAACAAAAAACCACTGGAACGAGCTTAAATAGGCTAAATCGACGTATTTTGACGAAAAAAGGACATTTAAGCTATTAAAAAGCCTTGATCTAGAAGCTCTAAGCTCAGCTCAAATATTCTTTGATTTATTAGAATAGTTTTCTAGAAAACAAATAAATAATAACTTAGATTAGGGATCGTTAAATTACATTAGATTGTCGCGCGACTATGGTCAGCATACGCCATGGACGTACACGACTTTGACAATAATCAAGATAGCTCACTTTATTAACTACATTCAATTATTGTAGTGTTACCATCATAACAAATAAACTTATTATTTCAATGAGAGATTGAGCTGTATCTATAATATACTAAAATCTGGTATGCGGCTGACCCTGCAGGCCATTCCTGAAACTTTCCGCTAAGTATTTAAAGCTCCAAAATTATTATGAGGGGTACAAATTTGATTCGTCATAGAATTTTGAGGTTATGTTGAAAAAACGGTTTTTCGAAATTTTTCGATATCTCCCGAACAAATCAACGGATTTTGACGAGTTTTGTGGCATTCGACGCAGTTTTTAAAACTCTTAAAATATCGTAGAAAGTATAAATTTGATTGGTCGAGCAATTTTGAGGTTATGTCTAAAAAACACTTTTTTTGATATTTTTCCACAACGATAACTCATGAACGAATCAATCGATTTTGATCGTTCAAACGGCATTCGACGTCTATAGTTAAGGTTTAGAACTGGTTAGATTATGGAATCGATCGGTACAGCAGCTCAATAGTTATTTTGAAAAAACATGATTTTAACAAAAAAAATTTTTCGGTTTTTTTTTGGAATTTCTCAAAACCTATCAAATCGGTACAAATTTACATGAAATCTAAGTTTGGTGGAACTCTTTTGAATGCCGTAAAGAGCGTTTCGATGCGTCAATCCGTTCAAAAGTTATGAGCTGCTTACGTACTCATTTTAAATTTTCTTAGCGGGAAGTTAAAACTTTATATGTAGTTCCAGCATCTCGATAAAGTTATATTTTCACATTTATCTGTTTGAATATTGTTAAATTTCTTTTCAATGGTGTAAAATCAACTTAATTAAACATCACTACACACAATTTCAACAATTTTCAGTACATCATTTAGGTAAATCCTGAAATTTAATTGTGGTGATTATTAGTCTTTATAGTTCGAAACTTGTAATTCCTTCAAATTGTTGACTTTCATATCTACGTACTGATATCAGGTTAACTGAAATTCAACAATTATCCAGTATGTACTTTGTGAAACTTCATGAAAAGTCAACAGTGTTTGGTAATTATTGTACGTTGTTCGTATTATTTAAACTTGTTTTGATAATTTTAACCGACTTATACAGGGTGATTCACGTCAGTTTTTATGGCAACTACCATTATTTGGCGAGCGATTTATAGGGCGAGTCTCTAGAGAACATTTTAGCAAAATTAGAACATTGTAGCTCATTTGTTAGTTGGTCAAAACAGATCCTTTCTGACAATGTGGCAATTTTCAGAAACGAGCAAAGCATGCAAAACGACTAAGAATGACTCGTAGACTCTGCCAACACTGATTTTGTTCGTTTTTCTTAATTCTATTCTATAACAAGTAGAATGCAATGGATGAAAATGAAAAAATCAATGTAGGGAGGGTATCCGAGTCATTTTTGCCATTAAATCGCAAAAATTTCGATACTTTTAATCTGAATCATTCGTTTTTACGTATTTTGTCCTCAAATTTGCGATAAAGAAACAATTTAGACACTTTTGGTCACTATTGAGTAAAGTTCTCGACCTTTTGTGTAGGTTCTGAAGAAATTTCTGTTCTAAATCATCAGCTTTTTGATTAAAATTTGCTACAAAATAGTCCAAACGAGGAGATTTGAAGATTTTTGAACAGAGCTTGCAACTTTTAGACTACGTTTCAAAAGATTCTCGTCCTAAATTATGAGTTCCTTTTCGTACAATTTCAGAAAAGAAATTTTCATTTTAGTCCAAGCTTTGGGACAAGTTTCTACCAAGTTTTTCTTTTAGATCGTGAAAAGGAGACAGTTAAGGTGCCTTTAGTCTCTTCTTAACCCTTACTTTACAAGTTTTGCTCTTAAATCGTAAAAAGGAGACGGCTAAGGTGTCTTTAGGCTCTTCTTAACCCTTACTTTAGAGCTTTAGTCTTACATGACAAGCGTTTTTGTTTTGTCAAATATTGGCTATTGAAAACTCAAAAGATAGAGAATTGGACAATTTTAATCAATATTTGAGAATAATACTCGACTTTTTGTCCAAATCTTAATATGTTTGCGTTAGTTCTTACCAATTTTGCTATTGAATCGTAAAAGGGAACAGTTTTTCAACTTTCAGTCTAGATACTTTCATTTCTAATCACTCGTTTTTCCACGATTTTGCTTTGCGTGATAAAGAGATAATGTTGATACTTTTAGTCACTTTTGAGTAAAATTCTTGACTTTTAGCAGTCCAGAAATTTTTGCTCTAAATCATCAACTTTTTGATTAAATTTTGTAAATGAGTAGTCAAAAGGAGGAGATTTGTAAATTTTAGGCTAACTTCAAGGCGTTATCGCGCCAAATTATAACCTATGTGTTTCATTTGTAGAAAGATTTTTTGAATCTTAATGCAAACTTTCAGACATTTTCAACCAGTATTTAACAAGTTTTGCTCTTAAATCTTAAAAAAAGACATGACTCAGATGTTTTCGGTCTCTTTTTAGGCGCGAAATTTAGACTTTTAGAGTAGGACTCAAGCAATTTTTGCCTTACATTACAAGTTTTCATGTCAAATGTTGCTATTGAATTGTCAAAAAATACAAATGTAGTTAATTTTAATCAATTTTTGAGCAATATTCTTGACTCTTAGTCCCGATAGTAAGACATTTTCGTTCTTTGCTATTAGTTCTTACCAATAATGCTCTTAAATGCGTGGACAGCTTACACCAGAGCTGGGAAGTTGGCTTGAAATGGGCTGAGCTCCGGTCCGACTCCGGAGTCACAGTATATCCACGTTGTATCTTCAGCTTCAGCTCTGGAGTAATTGTGCCCAAACTCAAGTTTTAACTCCGGCTTCGGCTCCAGTTCCATTACAATAAACGTTTTTGTGACCAGGAGGATTTTGGCGTAGGTATTCTCTAATTTTTGGCGCTCTATGGGTCTATTTTTTAAAAGGTAGTCAAATCGAGCAAGGTTCCTAGTAGTTGGCGGGCTATTCAAGAAAAATTTCAAGGAGTTGTATGTAAGGCCCTGGAGACAATTTTAGCAAAACTAGAACCTCGTAGCTCATTTTGAAATTGTCAAAAACACTCGTTTCTGACAATGTCGCCATTTTCAAGAACGAGAAAAGCACACAAAATAACTAAGAATGACTCGTAGACTCTTCTAACATTGATTTTTTTCGGTTTTCTCCATTTTAATTTGAAGCAGGCGGAAATGTTTTATATTTTTTTCTAGAATGTATAGGAGAAAAACAACAAAAATCATCACATATCGTGAAAAAAGACAAATGATTAGGTGCCGGAGTCAGGAGAAGTTTTAATGCACCCATCTCCAGCTCTTCCAATAATACCGGCTCCATGACTCCGACTCCGGCTCCTCTCAGCCCGAGTCGAAATCTTAACCCTCTTTTGATCCTAAAATGGATATTTGGTCCTCTTTTGATTCTAAAATGAGTACAATGGACCTCGTCTCAACCCAAACGTTATTTATGGTCCTCGTTTAACCTTAAATGGAAAATTCGTGAACCTCATCTCGTCCTGAAAAGAATTCTATGCACGCTAGAAAGAAATTTTAAGTGGTCCTGTGGTAAATGATTTTGGTTTGTATTCACAATGTCCGGGGTTCGAATCTGAGAGATGTGCGTGCATACTGGGACTTTTTTCGAAAGTATAGATTGGTAAGTAATAAGTGTGAGAAAGAGGGGCGGAAGGGTGGACGAGAGAGATAACGACAAAAAGGGTAATAACAGGTTGCCAACCCCCCCTGTTAGAGACAAAAATGTTTTTTTTTTCTTATTTTTGTTCAGTCTTGAGAAAGAGAGGAAGAATAGGACCAAATATTTACATTTATTTTACAACTCCATATAAATTATGAGATTATCAAATTGGTCCTCTTTTCGGCCTCAACATCGTTTTTCGTCCGATAAATGCCACATTTAGGCCTGAAGTAGGACCAAAAATCTATTGTTCAATGATCCTCCTTTCAACCTACTAAGTCTTTAAAAAGTGGGTTTTGAGGGTTGAAAATTTCGACTCGGGAGCCCTGGTTTACATACTTTTGGTTAATTTTCGAGCCAATTTTAGGACATTTTCCTAGCAATTGGGTTGCGTTGTTAACCTTTGCTTTAGATTCTTACATAAAACTATAATATTTGAATCGAATTTTGTTATATTGATGGAATTTAGAATTTTTCCACTCGATTTTAATCCGTTTGATTCCGCCTCAAATCCAACCGTATATGGCACCCTATTCTCCAAACAAATCCCTGTTTGTATTCCCAAACTATATCCTTAGAGCCTTTTAAATAAACAAATCATTCTCCATCAAAGTCTTATATAGTCATTTGTTTTCCTTTCGTCTTCCTCCATTTGCGTTTTCGTCTGTTTTAGTGACGAATACTATTAGAAAACCCATAAAAAAAAATATTACAACCAATATCTTTACAACATTTTTCACTTTAGTAATCTTTGTTATTTTAATATTAAACTAAACAGAAAATGAATAGTTAAAAACCGGTGGATATTATAGGCGCATGTCGTTTATAAGAACAGACAGCGTCGCGACGCTATAACCCAACCAACGAAAGTTTCAGTTGCTTGACGTTGGTGAGACGCGCCGGTACCCAAGTCTCGTTTCTATAAACTCGACTAAAAACACGTGTCGTTATACGTCCAAATAAATCATTCGTTCGAAATCACAAATTAACTAAAAACTATCATTATTTTTTTTTTTAGTATGGAGTAATGTGAGTGTTGGCCGGTAAAATGAAGCTACCCAAACTGGGCCGTTTTACACTCCTAACACTCGTCATAGGTACGTATTAGAAGGTGCAAAAAATCACTTTAAGGGCGGATCATTATTAAAAAATTTGTCAATCATCTTCACTATTCGAAGATTTTACATTTTATTAAAGAATGGCCATCAACGCGACCGGTCTATTAATTCTATTGAGTTAAGATGATGATCTTGAAAGGGTTGAATATCCCACCACCACCATCCATAAATCAACACAAAAACTTATCTATATAGATAGAAGGTTCATATTAGAGAGAGGATTTCTAAAGGAAATCATCATCATCATCATCATCAAGCTTTCTATCATTCCAACGACATTCTATTCAAATTGGAGTAACGTTCTAGTTTTCTTGGGTCATTAAAATTAGACACAGAAATAGAGGGATTGTGAGGATCTCATTAAGATTCGTTATCTGCAATTTTTTTTTTGCACCGAGTAGTACGCCTTGTGTTGTCTCTTTTAATTCTATTTTTTTTTTATCCACACTCCCTTCTTGTTCATTTTCTCGCCGTAACGAGGACGAAAATATTGAAGGCGAAAGAAAATTGAGCAATTCCAACGTGTAATAATCCTGTCTCTATTAATAAACAACGAAATAATTAACGCTGTTTTTTTTTTATATATAATTTTAATAATGATTTAAATGAAGACGCGTTCTTCAATGGTGTATCTTTTTTTGTTTGTTATCATAGACGACTACAACAATGAGGATATTTATTTGAAAATTCCCTTTCAAATAACTCTTTGATGACAGTGTACAGGTAGAAATAATGCAACAGGAAACTAATAATTCACCCCTTCTAGGTAATCAAATTTGTTGTCCTCTATTCCATCCCTTTTATACACGTCTAGCTTTCAGATAATGTACGTTTGTTATATTTTTTTTTTTTGCCCTGCTACCGTTTCCTTCGACAGTACAAAGTGTTACAAGATTGCCAACGTGACCAGATGACGAAATCGTTTTGCACTATAGGGAATATTGTTGATTTCATGTTGTTTTTTTTTTGCTTCTTGTGTGCCACCCTCAACCCTCATCTTTCCGGACAATGTTGTTTTTGTCTTTTTTTATTTATAAAAATGTGCCTTGTGTTGTTCGTATTGTTGTTATAGTAGTTGTAGTAGATGGAAGAACAAAGCAGAAAGACATAAATAAATTTTTCATTGTATTACATTCATGAAAGTCCTGAAAGGCGGCTGTAACGTGACATCCTTACTACATTTATAAATGAAATTCTACAGTAGATCAAATTTCAACGATAAAAAAATTACTAAATTCGCCCCTAATGTGTTTCAATTGATCTACATACGGTACAATTTAACATACAGGGTCATTCACGTAAATATGGTCAATGACAATAAAATCCCTATAATTGTTTCCTCTCCTCTCCTCACATAAAACTCACAACATTTCAAGTATTCGTAGGGTGGTCCCCAGAGAACATTCAAGCAAAATTAGGGCCTCGTAGCTCATTGGGAAATTGGTCAAAAGACGCATTGTTGTGATAATGTCGCAATTTTCACTAACCGGTTATACCAGTTAAATGACTAAGAATGGCATGATGATCCTTTTAAAATAGTTTTTATTCGTTCTGCATCACTGGATTCTTGCAAAAATAAGAGCATTGATTATCCGACATACCTATGAATGACGAGGATACTTATCCATCTTTACTCTTTTTAATCCGATGGGGTAAGATTGTTTAAGCTAAGTCTGTTTTTTTAGAAAAAGAATCCTTGATGTTGGAAACATTAGAAACAAATAAAATTACGTGACTTTTATTATTTTTACATTAAAAAAAATCAAAATAAGAGCAATAAACAGTAAATTAACATAAACAATCTTACCCTATCAAGTTTAAAACAGTAAACGACAAAGAAGATTAATCACACTATATTCAATCATTTTTTCCTTGTAGAAACTCGCCATTATTTGGTGAGTGAGTCGAAAAATAACTCAAGGATTTGTAAGGGAGTCCTCGGAAAATATTTAAACAAAATTAGGACCTTGTAGCTCATTAAAAAATTAGTCAAAATCCGATTTATTTCGACAATGTCGCGATTTTCAATAACCGGTTATACCTGTCAAAAAAACTAAGAATGACTAAAAGATCCTTAAAAGAGTTCTTATTTGCCTTTCATCACTAGATCCTTGCAAAAATGGGAATACTAATTTTCCGACATCTTTTTGAATGACAAGGTCACTTACCTATTTTTACTATTTTTAAATCGATGGGATAAAATTGTACATAAAATTAGAATAAGAGCAATAAACACTGAGTTAGCATAAGCAATCTTACCCTATCAAGTTAAAAACAGTAAACAATAGAGATTCATTCTTTTGTTTTCAACGATCGATCTCCACTACGGTTTTTTCTTCAAATTTTCAAGGACACAAGTGAGAAAAAAATTAATTTGGTCATTCTTGGTCACTTTATGCGTGTAGGTACTTGTCGGAAATCACAATATTGTCGAAATAGAGTGTTTTTTTTGAGCCATTTCTCAATGAGCTACAAGGTTCTTATTTTGCTTAAATGTTTTCCTCCTACAAATCCTTGAAATTTTCTTCCAATCGCTCGTCAAATTATGGAAGTTGGCATAAGAACTTTTCGGTTTATGTGAATCACCGTTAGAATATAAAAATAAGAAAAATTGTCGTTAACTTGTTAATACTGAAAAAAAAGTAAGCCAAGTAATAAATTTACAAAGCACGTGTGGATTCGTTATACTAAACTACAAATAAAGGCTTATTACATTAAGTGAAGTGAAGTGAACAATTGTGGGTATTCCCTTTGAATTCTTTTTACATCTTTTAAATTTGTAACTGGGAAATTCTGCATAGAAAATTCACTATTGGGGATTTTGTAAAAATGACTATTCATCAACTCTTAGAATTTTTTTCTGTAAAAATTTTCTAAAAGGTAATTAATTCATGTCAATCATCGCAAATTAACTAAAAAAAAAGTTTAGCTTACCGCCTGGGAATTGAACCCAGTACCTATTGTTTGTTAGAGCACCTATTCGTCAAACAGAAGGTCCTAGGTTCGATTCCCAGTCGGTGAGCTAAACTTTTTTTCAAAAATTTTAGAAGGATATTTTGACCCTCTATAGATAGCTTAAATGTTCCCCTTCAAGTTTTTGTTACAATTATTTTATTCTATTATTAAATAAGGGAGTTATAGAGAGATAATGTTCGACCATATTTACGTGAAATAGCCTGTATTTGAGCTATAGATAGAGTGGACTAACTTCCAGTCTCTATATTTATAATTTCGTCATCTCCAACTTTGGCCAGTTTATTGTTAATCCAATTGCTATAACTTGACTGCCACTCATACTGATAAGAGATCTTGAATGATTGTGTTATTAATTTGAACAAACTTTGAGAATTTCTCAAATTTATCTCTGATATTTTGACATTAGAAGTCCAATGTTTTGTATTACTATGTTGTTTCGTTTATGAATTGTAAAAACAACCCTATTCTCTCTTGAACATTTCACCCTTAAGTAAACTTACAAGCTTATCGATTTGTTTTTGAATGAATTTATAAAATAGAATGTCATCTTTGTGTCTGACCTGCTTTACATTTTTCGTCCATTGCAATGGTTGCACGTGTTCATTTCGTCTTTTTTTTTATTATGAAGATTGATAGATTAGAGAAAGGGTGAATTTTCTTTGTTGTTGAAAGAATATGATTGAAAGTGGTGTTGCACGCACAAATTATTAACCATAGTTAGATGAAACATATTGTATATTTATAACAGGGGCGGCTCGTTTATAAGCACTGTGGAACTGCAGCACCTCATTTTTTCTCCTTTTCTCTCTTGGATTTCTATATTTTCTTCTCTCTTTCATCCTTTTTTCTTTTTCATGAATTTTTCTCTCGTCTCTTTCTTTCCCACCCTCTCTCTCTCTCTCTCGCCCATTCTACAGTTTTTCCTTTTCTCTTTCCTTTCGAATGCTTTTCTTTTCACCTCTCCTGTCTTTTTTCTGTATTTCTTACTTCTATTCTCTCTCTCTCTCTTCTGTCTTTCTTTCTTTCTTTTTCTCATTCTTCTGATATTCTTTCTTTCGTGTCCTTCTCTTTTTCTATCCTATTTCTCCTTTTCTCTGTGTTTGTCTCTGTTTTTATTTCTTTCTACTTTGTTTGTCCTTCTTTCATTTTTTCTCTCCTATTTTTATTTCTGTCTACCTTGTTTTTCCTTTCATAACTCCTGCCTTATTTCTGTATCTCTTCCATCCTTATTTTTCCTAGTTTTTTCCCTCTTTATTTCTCTCTTCCCTGCCTTTTTTTCTCTCTCCTTCTTTTCGTTTTTTCCTCTCTTAACTGTTTTTCTCCTGTCTCTCTTTCTTTCTTTCTTCATTTCTTGTCTGTGTTTCTTTGTTTTTCTTCCTCTCTTTCTCTCTTGTCACACTTTCTCTCTTATTTCTTGTATATTCTCTCTCTCTCTCCCTCTCTCTCTGTTTTTATACAGTGTTTCTTTCTCTCAATCTTTTGTGTTGTTTTTCTTGTGTATTCTCTCTCTCTCTCTCTCTCGCTGTTTTCCTACAGTGTTTCTTTCTCTCAGTCTTTTTTGTTGGTTTTATTTTCATAAGTCCTTCCTTGCTTTTCCTAGTTTTTTCCTCTTTATTTCTCTCTTCCCTGCTTTTCTTTTTTTTCTCTCTCCTAACTGCTTTTTAATTTAATTTTTCTCTCCTGTATTTCTCTTTTTCCACATAGTTTCTCTTTTTTCTGTCTTTCCTTGTTTCTTTCTCTCCTATTTTCCTCTTCTCTTTCTTTCCTTGTTTCTTTCCTTCTTTTTTCCTTCTCCCTTATTATCTCTATATCTCTATATCTTTCATATCAACTTTTATTCTTTTTTTGTTTCTTTCTCTCCTATTGCTCGTTTATAAGCACCGTGGGACTGTAGGACCTCCTTTTTCTAGAATTTATCAAATAACATACACAGTAATGATAAATATTCTCTGCTTTATCTTTCCTTTTCTTCTGTTCTGCCTTTCTTTTTTTTGTCTCTCTCGTGATTTTTTCTTTCACTTATTTCCTGTATTTCTATCTTTTCTTTTCTCTTGTCATCCTTTTTTCTCTATATTTTCTCCCTCCCGCCCCTTTCTTTCTTCTACCTTATTTTATTTTTTTTTCCTTCTTTCTTATTATCCAATCTTTCTTGTCAACTTTTCTTATTTTCTTACTTTCTTTCTTTCCTGTCGCTCGTTTATAAGCACTGCGGAACTGCAGCACCTCCATTTACCGTTCAAAAATAACAAGCGCTGTAACGATCAGTATTCTCTTTCCTTCTCTCCAATCTTTCTTTGTTTTCTCCTCTCTCCTTTCTTTCTGCCTTTTTCTACTGTCGATTCTTTTATCTCTCTCTTGTCTTTTCCTTCCAACTTTTACATCTCATGTCATTCTTTCTTATATGTCTTATTCATCTTAAATGTTTTGTCACTTGTTCTTACTTTCTTTCTTTTCTATCCTTTGTCTTTCTTTCTTTTCTGTCTTTTTTCTTCCTTTCCATCCATCTTCTGCCTTCCTTTCTTTACTTCATTCTTTCTCTTACATCTGCTCTTCCTTTCTCTCCTGAATGTCTCTCTTTCTTTTGTATTTTTCCTTTTTTATCTTCTGTCTTCCTTTGTTTCTGTGTGAGAGCGCACTCCAACTCACGAGCCGCCGCTGGTATATACTATCACCTTGATATTATCGTACAAAACTATTTATTTAATTCGTTACATTTAATTATGTCAGTAATTCACGCAACACACAATATCGACAAATATTCTAATATTTATAGCTAGAAATCGAATTCAATTTATTCGAGTAATAGTTTTAGGAATTAACTCAACCTATTGTTATATGGAAATTCCAAATTTACCTCACAAGTTCTATTAGTTTTTGGTTTTTGTTCTACGCACGTGTTTCAATTTTATTTCGTCCTTTACGACTGTAAGGGTGAGAAAAAAAATCGGTAACCAGACAACATCTAAATCAAGAACCTGCGCTAGACATTAAAAAATCCCATTAAAATCCCCGAATATGGACCGATAATTTTTATTGTCGACATAAAATCAAATATTTACGGTTTTGTGGTAGTGGTGGTACTGGTGGTAGTTTTCAGGCTTACGTTGGTAAGATAAAAATTGCGTTTTTTGTTGCCTTGAAATCAAACCAAAAAAAAATTGTGTTGTAATATACCTGGCCATCATTGATTTAAGTCCATGTTTAGACTGTGTGTGTGTGTGTGTGTGTGTGTGTGTGTGTGGCTAGCTAATCGATGAATCTATTTCCAAATTGGGTTAGTGGACAGAATGTAGATCGAGCCAATAGTCCCTAGGGCATTTCTAATACATTCTCTATCCTCTAGTGTATAACTGTGGCCTGATTTATTGTTTAATGTTTGGTTGGGGGGTAAGATCAACGGTTCATATAACTACTACTGTGCAGATCCACCAACTCTTTGTTGAACTTTCCTGATTTTCTGTATATGAGAGAAGAGACGACGGTAAATTCGATAACAACAACAACAACAACAACAACAACAGAAATGACTAACAAATTGAAATGTATGTTTTCCAATGACAGTTACATGGATATCTATAGCCACAGGTGGATTTTCTTGTTACGGAATTTATCTTTAAAAGAAAATCGACCTGTAATGGGGAGATGGTAAAAACAACGATAATACACGAAGAGTTTGAGTTTTTATGTTGTTTTTTTTTTATATAAAACTTGGCATCTATACAACAACGGCTTGATTACAAAGCGAATTTGCGCGAGATTTAACAATTTTACTGACATTTTTATATTCACCATGTATAAGAAACTTAATCTAGTAGACGACCTTTTCTCTATATACAGGATGTTATCAAAATCACTGAAAAAGAAAACAAAATTGGTTAAAATTAGCCAAGATTGTTTAGATGGATGCTCTACCATCTAAGCTATCGATCACACAAACCTATCCTATTTTCGAGGGGATATTGATAAGCAGTTAACCAGTAGCCAGTAAGTAAGGGCTTAGGATTATTCAAATGTGTAAGTCTTAAAGGAGAGTGGGTTAAACAAAAAAAAAATGCTTATCAATATCCCCTCGTAAATCTTGTTCTATGCAAGATAGTTCTTATCAGACAATCTCTTTTCTTTAATTCCTTTCAATAATTGATTTGACGTAGATTTTGTGTTGTATGATAAGAATTCACGTAGAATAAGATTTAGATATACATAGGATAAAATGTGTCGACGTTAGCTTAGATAGTAGAGCATTAATCTAGCTAGACATTGGGAGGTCGCTGGTTCAATTCCAGCTCGTGTTTCGATTACTTACAGTTTAAAATTAGTTGTATTAAAAATAAATCAAAATGTCACCTTTTCTGTTCTGTACAAAACTGCACTTTTTGGCCAAAATTGTCTAGATGGATACTCTACCATCTAAGCTATCGACCACCCATCCTATCCTATTTTCGAGGGAATATTGATAAGTAGTTAGTCAGTAGCCAGTAAGTAAGGGCTTAGGATTATTTAAATGTGTGAGTCTTGAAGGAGAGTGGGTTGAACAAACAAAAATGCTTATCAATATCCCCTCGTAAATCTTACTCTATGTGAGACAACTCTTATCACACAATCTCGTTCTTTAATTAATTTTTAATATTTGACTTGACGTAGATTCTGTGTTGTATGATAAGAATTCAAATAGAATAAGATTTAGATATACATAGGATAAAATGTGTCGACGTTAGCTTAGATAGTAGAGCATTAATCTAGCTACACAACGGAAGGTCGCTGGTTTAATTCCAGCTCGTGTTTTGATTACTTACAGCTTAAATTTAGTAGTATTAAAAATAAATCAAAATGTCACCTTTCCTGTTCTATACAAAACTGCACTTTAAGTAGCAGGGAACGCTGCACGCTTTAACAGTTTCCGGAGTCACGTCTGGAACTTCACGAGCTCGGGTCTGTAGCTGTTCGACACTCTCGACCGACACTGAATACACTAATTATTTCGTATAGCCTTGCAAAAAATAGAGAAAAAGAAAAATCAGTGTTCCCGTTGCACTCGTAACTGAACAGAGAATGTTGATTGATATCAGCTGTGGGAAAATAAATTACATTCTGTATCTCTATGAATGTTATACAAATCGACTCCGTTTTCGGGTCCTACACATGGTTCAATTATTATTGATGATTTTGATTACACTCTGTATATAAATGAACGAGAAAAATAAATCAAAATGTCACCTTTACTGTTCTGTACAAAACTACACTTTAGGTAACAGAGAACGCTGCACGCTTTAACAGTTCCCGAATCGCGTCTGCAACTTCACGAGTTCGAGTCTGTAGCTGTTCGACACTCTCGACCGACACTGAATACACTAATTGTTTCGTATGGCCTTGCAAAAAATAGATAAAAAGTAATCAGGGTTCCCGTTGCACTCGTAATTGAACAGTGAACGTTGATTGATATCAGCTGTGGGAAAATAAGATTACATTCTGTATCTCTAAGAATGTTATACAAATCGACTCAGTTTTTCGAGCTCTACACGTGGTTTGAGTATTGTTGATGATTTTGATCACATCCTGTATATAAATGAACGAGAGAGAGGGATGGTGACTCGTGTCGGCAACTTACTTTGCATAAATCCTTGATTATACTACCAAAAGTTGACCGGTTAATATTCCACAGACGCGCCCCAATTCGTCCTAATTGCATGCATCCCTTTTCAAATTATCCAGTTTCGTTTGTCAGTTTGTATTGTTGTTTTTTATTTTTGGCTTCTAACAGAACTGACGCCCATTTAAAAAGTACAATAACAACAATACCGAAGTTACTTTAACTGAATTTAAAGAAATTATGACGATCTTCTAGAGAATTGTAAAAATGGTGGATGCGCCACCATAAACGATGCATGCCTATTTCGATGAATTACAAATGTGTTCCATGTTGGATTGTATCAGTTCGACTGTGATTTGTTAGACAATGTCTAAATTTGTGAAATTCACATTAATCTTCCATGTACTACCACTAATAGATTCGCCAGTATTTGGGGATGAAATTAAAAATTTTGTCTATTTGTATTACAATTACCCCTGATTACTGTTTTTTTATTAGTAACTGGCAGAATTATATTTCAGCTGAAATATATGTAATGACAACGTGCTCCACGTATAAAGTTGAAATTTATTTAATAAAGAAACAGCCAGCGGTTACGCCACAGATTCCCAAAAGTCCCTGAGGTTGGCATAATTACGGCTACCGCACTATGCACGGCTACATTCAACCAAAATAAAATAAAAAGTTCATTAAACTGGCGTTGTTGTTGTTGTTGTTTGGTGTGGTTGTAGTATTGTTCATCTTCTTTTTCTACTCGTTGTTGTTGTTGTTAGTGGTAATTGTGGTAACGGTGGCAATGACAGTAGCCGTAGTGGTGGTGGTGGTGGTGATGTCGAATTGCCTCACTTCTCCTCTCCCATGATCCAGGTTCAAAGAGAATATTTTATAAAGCTATTTGACATGAAAATGGGAAAGGGTTTCAGCGGGATGTAGTGGTGGTGATGGTGGTGATGGTGGTGGAGGAGGAGGAGCAGGCGTGTACTGAAAAATTATGTCAGATGCAAATGACACAGCCAGATGAAAGTGGGTGTTAGTGGCGCGGCTTGGACTAAATTGTCGTCTCGCAGTTTTTTATTGCCTAGATATTTACGGGTTGATCAAGTTGGAAAATATTCGTTTTGATGTTTAGTTGCAGAGGCGTAGTAAGGACGAACAATAAGAATACAGAGTCGTGAAACACAGTTTTAGCCGCTTTTTGTGAATAATTTTTCTGTTGAAGTTTAGATTTTGATACAGTTTTATTACCAACAGCTTTTTTTAGAGAATTTTGTAATTGACTCGTGGAATATGAGAAGACTTAGAACTTTCCAGTTGCTTCTTTAGGAGTCTTTTTGGGGTTCAAAAGTAAATTTTGAAGCATTCTCTAAAAAGTTTTTGTCCCAAGTCATAATTTTTTTGATAGTGTCTCTTCCTAAGTGGCCAAAAGAAAGAGATTTTTGATCATAGAAGACAATTTTATCCTAAACGATGGATATTTATCAAATTTTGGCACTTTAGTCAGTTTTTAGGGGAATGTCTGAGGTTAAGCTAAATTTTTAGTGTTTTTTTTTAAGGTTTTCTATTTGAGAGGAGATGGTTCAGTTATTTTGACATTTTAAATACTTCTGAGGGTATTGGAGTTAAAGTTCAAGTTTTAAGATGTTTTAGTCATAAAAGTAGATTCCGAAGTATTCTTTAAGAAGTTAGCATTCCAAGTTATCATTATTTTGATAGTGTCCCCTCTTAAGTTGCCAAAAAAAGAACTTTTTCATCATTTAACACAATTTTGTCTTTAAAACGTAAATTAAGACGATTCAGACGCTCTTGGTCGGCTTTTAGGATAATTTCCGAACTTAAGAATAAATTTTGAGGATTTTTTTTTGAAAATTTTGCTATCTAAGCAAAAATTGTTCAGGTAGTTTTCATCGATTTTCAGATTAAATTTTGGACTTCTTAAGACTGGCGTTAAGAAACCCAAGTCTTAAGAAGTTTCTGTCTTAAGTCATAATTTTTTAGGGAAATTTTGATCTTAAGTCTTCAAAAAGTAAATTTAGTCATTTCTAATCAATTTTCGGAGGTTTTCAAGGTATTTTTATCGTAAATGATCGGTTTTTGATCAATTTTGCTACTAAATTGTGCAGTACATACAAATTGTAACACTCTAAGTCCTTTTTTCAGGACTTTCGAATTTATGTTCAAATTTTACGATGATTTAGTTCAAAGTTCTTAGCGAATCTTGTTCTGAAGGCAATCTTAATATCGGTTTTTAGCCTGGATCTTAAAAGTGCGGCTTACTACTATTTAGGAATTTCAATCCACGATTTCTCGCTTCTTTTTTAAGATGTAGAAACGCGCAATAACGTCATCGAAAGAGCGTTTCAAGGTCCAGGGGAAGGACGATTCTGTTTTGGAAAATTTTGAGAAAATTCTGAATTACAGTCAATTGTCACGGGGGATATTGTAAAAAAAACATGCTCCAAAAAACTTGTCTGTAATTCAGAATTTTCCCAAAATTTTACAAAACTGAATCGTCCTGCTCTTGCACCTTGAAACGCTCTTTCGATAACGCTATCGCGCGTTTCTACATCTTAAAAATGAAACGAGAAATCGTCGATCTAACTTTAACCTTTTTTGTAATAAGTAGTCTGCCGTCCCCTTAAGCGCTTTTTGTTTTAAGTCCTTAATTTTTAAATAAACTTTGATATCAGATAATGGATACAGGGTGACTTGAGTACTTTCTTTTAGTCTACTTTTGAGCTAAATTATTGATTTATAGTCCAAATTTGAGAAAAATTGTAAAAAGATAAGAATTTTGAATTGGATTTGTGAAAAAGAATCATTTAGAAACTTTTGATCGACTTTCAAGCTGAATCTTTGACTTTCAGTATAAGTTTAAAAAATATTTGCCCTAAATCATTAATTTTATCGTCTTCTATTAATGAATTGTAAAAAAAAGTAATTTGGACACTTTTCATTGATTTTTGCGCTGAATTCTCAAATTTCATAAAATATTTTTTATATTTTCTTCTTAACCTTCATTCTTAAACGAACTTTATTATAGAATCGTCAAAAGGAGAAGATTAGACTTAAGCTTCTTCACTGTAAGTCAACGTGTTTACCCCCAAACATCAGTTTCAACTGAATGTCTCTCTTGTATTGTAAAAAAAGTCCCAATTTAAACATTTTTGGTACCTTTTTTAACTCTCGACTTTTTGGCTAAGTTTTAACAGGCAAATTGTTGTAAATTGACAGTTTTAAGACATTTTGCTTCAAAATCATGAAGACGAGACAATATTGACGCTTTTAGTTTGCGTTCTTTAAGCATAATTGCAGAGTTTAAGTCTGGGTTTTGGGAAACTTGCTGTTTCCTAAGTCATTTGTGTTTAATAAATTTATTAAGTTATGTAAGGGGAGCGATGAATATGAATCAATTTAAGTTGCTCTTCTGTCCTCTTTATAAAAAACTGAAGGGTGCCACTCTTGCTTTCTACTCCGGACGCAAAATTGCTATGTTACGGTACTGTTTAGTCGTATATTTATTGCATTTCTGCGGTTGACGAAGCACCACCACCACCACTACCCTGTTGCTTACGGGACGTTTTAATTTATTTGACCGGCCAGGAAATATCTCCACCATTTCTGTCTATTAAAGAAAATAGACGTTGGATTCGAACAGATGCTGAATATCAAACAGATCTCGAAGGCGAAAAAAAAAATATATATATAACGAATCCATTTCATCTCGTAATGTAACTATCTAGTTTCCTACAAGGTTGTAGATTTTTTTTCTTTCTTATTTCAATTCTTTCCTTCTTTTTACATTTCAAAAGCGAGAAAGCACTGTAGTTGTCGTTTTTTTTTTTTGGATTTCACGTATTTTTAATATTTGATGGGCACACGTAACGCACTTTCGATTCAATGTAGGATTTTCTCATCACCAGAGCTAAAAAGAAAGTTGACACTTTAAAAGGCACTTTAACTGAAATTTCATTATAAGCTAAGTGAGTTATTGATCTTGTTGTGTTTACAAAACGGTAAATTTACATAAATTTCGCTAGTGTAGAACTTAAATAACAAAGTTTAGTGAATCATAAGAAACACTTGCCGTTGATATTTAGATCGTATTAGAATTTTGCTTACACAACTGATTTCTTAATAATGTTGATAGTTGATCTAGTAGTGTGTGTTGGGTATATGTGTTTCAATTTTGTGAAATAAACAGAAAATTCATCCGTTGAGAGCAATAATAGCGAATCGGTTTGTTTTCAATATACCGGATGATTCATGTAAGCCGAAAAATTCTTATGACATTATAACAACTCCCATTATTTAGGGAGAGATTCTCAAAAAATAGTGAACATTTTAGCAAAATTAGAGCCTTGTAGCTCATTGAGAAGTGATTTCCGCCAACCCACTACACACAAAAAACAATTAAACAAGGCTCGTTTTTCTCATTTCTATCCTTGAAAAATTGAAAAAAGAAACCGTGGTGGAGATCGATTGTGAACAAAACGAATGAATCTAGTGTGAGTAACCTTCTCTGTTGCTTACTATTTTAAATTTGATAGGGTAAGATTGTTTATGTTAATTCAGTGTTTATTTTGATCATTATTCTAATTCCATTTAATGTAAAAATAATAAAAGGAAGGTAGTCTTATTTGTTTCTAACATTTCCAAAATCAAGGCTTCTTTTTTAAAAAGAAACATTTAATCAGCATAAACAATCTTCCCCCATCGACTTAAAATTAGTAAAAAAAGGTAAATTACTTTGTTATTCACAAGGATATCAGAAAATTAGTGTTTCCATTAATGAAAAACGAATAAAAACTATCTTGAGAGGATCTTTTGAGCATTCTTGGTCATTTGACGGGTATAACCGATTCGTAAAAATTGCGACATTGTCAAAATGAAAATTTTTCTTATTTTTCAAGAATTGTAGAAGGGCGCTTCCACCTCCAATAGACAACATAGGTGTCTTCCTTCAAGTTCTTGTAAAAATTATTATACTCTACCGGATGATTCACGTAAAACGAAAAGTTATTATGGCAACTCCTATTATTTAGCGAGCAATTCAAAGTTTATTTATGGATTTGTAGAGAACATCTTAGTGAAATTAGAGCGTTGTAACTCATTGGGAAGTTGGCTAAGAAAAAAACTTATTTTAACAATATCGTTATTTTTCCAACCAACTACACACATAAACCGACTAAGAATGACTCGTAGACCATCTTAAAATGGACTTTTCTCGTGTTTCTCATTGGTGTCCTAGAAAAATTGAAAAAAACCGTACTGAATATCTATCGTTGAAAAACTGAATGAAACTAGTGTGAGTTACCTTTTCTGTTGCTTACTATTTTTAACTTGATAGGGTGAGATTGTTTATGTTAATTCAGTGTTTATTTATTATTTTGATTATTATTCTGATTCCATTTAATGTAAAAATAATAAACGTAAGGTAGTTTTATTTGTTTCTAACATTTCCAAAATCAAGGATTCTTTTTAAAAGAGAAATATTTAATCAGCATAAACGATCTTCCCCTATCGTGTTATAATTAGTAAAAAAAGGTAAATTACTTTGTCATTTACAAAGATATCAGAAAATTAGTGTTTCCATTAATGAAAAACGAATAAAAACTATCTTGAGAGGATCTTTTGAGCATTCTTAGTCGTTTGACGGGTATAACCGATTAATAAAAATTGTGACATTGTCAAAATGAAAATTTTCTTTATTTTTCAAGAATTGTAGAAGGGCGCTCCCACCTCCAATAGACAGCGTACATGTCTCCCTTCAAGTTCCTGTGAAAGTTATTTTACTCTAGCGGGTGATTCATTCATTCATTTTAACAATATTGCTATTTTTTAACCAACTACACGCATAAACTGACTAAGAACGACTAGTAGACCATCGTAAAATTCATTTTTTTCGTTTTTCTCATATGTAACCTTGATAAATTAAAAAAAAAACATAGTGAAGATCAATGGTGGAAACAATTACTGAATCTAGTGTGAGTAACTTTCTCTGTTGCTTACTATTTTAAATTTGATAGGGTAAGATTGTTTACGTTAATTTAGTATTTATTTTGATCATTATTTTGATTCTATTTAATGTAAAAATAATAAAAGTAACATAGTCTTACTTGTTTCTAATTTTTACAACGTCAAGATATCCATTTTTTTAAAAAAAAAAACATTTAATCAGCATAAACAATCTTCCCCTAACGAGTTAAAATTAGTAAAAAGAGATAAATTACTGTGTCATTCATAATGATATCAGAAAATCAGTGTTTTCATTGATGATAATCGAATAAAAACTATCTTAAGAGGATCTTTTGAGCATCCTTAGAAGCTTGACGAGTATAACCGGTTAGTAAAAATCGCAACATTGCCAGAATAAACCTTTTTTTTGGCTAATTTCCCAATGATCTACAAGATTCTAATTTTGCTAAAATTTTTACAAAATCCTCAATAGGGCATTTCCACTTTCAATAAACAGCGTAGGTGTCTCCCTTCAAGTTCTTGTGAAAATTATGCTACTATACCGGGTGATTCACGTAAAACGAAAAATTCTAATGGCAACTCCCTTTATTTGGCCAGCGATTCGAAGAATTTTAAGGATTTGTAGAGAACATTTTATGGAAATTTCAGTGTTGTAGTTCATTGGGAAGTTGGCCAAACTAAAAACCATATTTCAACAATATCGCTATTTTTGCCAACCAACTACACGCATAAACCGACTAAGAATGACTCGTAAACCATCGTAAAATTGATTTTTCCCGTTTTTCTCATATGTAACATTGATAAATTGTAAAAAAAAGGTGGTAGAGATCGATCGTGGAAATACGAATCAATATAGTGTGAGTAACCTTCTCTGTTGCTTACTATTTTAAAATTGATAGGGTGAGATTGTTTATGTTAATTCAGTGTTTATTGATTCCATTTAATGTAAAAATAATAAAAGTAACGTTGTCTTGTTTCTAATTTTCCAACGTCAAAAAATCCTAAAAAAATAAACATTTATTCAATATAAACAATCTTTCTCTATCAAATTAAAATTAGTAAATGAAGGTAAATTACTTCGTCATTCATAAGGATATCAGAAAATCAGTGTTTCCACTGATCAGTCACGTACTCCGTAGTTGTTTCTGATGACAAGGATTTTCCATTAAAAAAAACTTGATAAGCATAAGCAATCTTCCTCCATCGAGTTAAAAATAGATAAACGACCTCTTTATTCATCAGTGTCCGTATTTTTAAAAGGATTTTCTAAGCATTCTTACAAGAAATGTGACACAACTGTCCTTGTCCGATTTTGATAAAACTTTGAAAACAGATAGAGCATCAAAAAATAAAGGATACATATTTTTTTTTAGCCGCCCATATTCACATTAAAGGGATGAATCGCCCTTTGAAGTTACCAGCAGAAAACACATTTTTTGCTATATCTCGAGAACCAAGCAAGATATCGTATTCAATCAAAAACTAAAATATTCTGCACATCCAGTACTATATTACAATCTAGTAAACAGCACCTTTCTATCTTGCAAGGGTTGAAAAATCTGTAAGGGTAAGTTGACGAGTATAGCCGGTTAGTGCAAATGGTGCAATTGTGACAACATTACGTCTTTTGATCAATTTTCCAATAAGCTACAAGGTTCTAATTTGGCTAAAATGTTCCCTGGGGATCTTTACATAACTCGACAAAATAATTTTATATATGAATCATCCGGTAGGCAATTGATATCGTTGAACAACACCAACAACATGTATGCATATTGTTTTCAATTAAAATTCGGTATACCACACCAAATCGATTATATTATTCCTGGTTTATATCCCATATGAGAGTTAGTGTTGTGGAATGATTTAGAAAGATATTACATGAATTTATGGACTATTACTTACGGTACAAACATGCGTTCCAATCAATTTATTGAGCGTACATTGTGTACATCAAACCGTATACACTACTTTACCATCCGCTAAATTCGTAACAATAAATCGACATCTGTTTTAATTCAAACTGACCATGTCGGTGTGGGCAAGGGACTTGCCAAATACGTATCTTGATAGAGCTGGATGATAAATCAAACCGATACGATGATTGCCCCCCAATAATCGACATTATTTAAAGAGAAGAACTAGATGCGAAATAGTTTCAATTTGAAGCGAACGATACGAATTCATTAGTGATGGAATTTTAGTAAATTTCGTGTAAAATACGGTGAGTTGTTGAGCATTCTTCAAGCGACCACAAATTTAAATTCTTTAGATAATTAATGTGTAGCCCTTCCGACCTTTTACCGGAATCTAAACTGTAAACAGTCAATTCCGGGGCAATTTCAACTATTATTATCGACTCAAAAGCGGTGAGAATTCAACACAAATTAACCGAAACTCTAAAAATTATCACCTAGTTAACCATTTAAGAAAAATAAGGGCTGCTTCAGCAATTAATAGTGTCTTTTATTATAACAAAAAAGCAATACAGAGTGTTTGGTCTAAATCTGGTGAGTTCTAAGAAACTCCTATTAGTTGACGAGCAATTGGAAAAAAAAATTAAGGATTTGTAGGAGGGTCCTCAAAAACCATGTCAGCAAAATTAGAGCCTCGCAGCTTATTTGAAAGTTGGTCAAAAAACGCTCATCTCTGACGATTTAGTGATCTTAGGATCCTCCCAAAATTGATTTTTTTCGTTTTTCTATATTTTATACTGGAACAGGTGGCTATATTTCGTATTTTCTCTGGAATACAATGGAGAAAAACGAAAAAAATCAATGTTGGGTAGGTCTGTGAGTCATTTTTTAGTCGTTCTGCGTGTTTTTTTTTTAATTTCAACATTGTCCAAAACCGTCAATTTTTGACCTACTTTAAAATGAGCTACAAGATTCTTATTTTGCTAAAATGCTCCCTAGAGACTCTTCTACAAATCCTCAAAATATTTTTCGAATCGCTCATGGACTAATAGGAGTTTCTTAGAACTCACTATACTTAGACCAAACACCCTGTATAATAAAATTGTGTTGTTTTATTAAATCGACAACAATATTTGGAAATAGACGTTGTCGATAAAAAACAACCCTTCGATTATTACATATTCATCAACCCTTAATATAGCTTCACTATTTCTACCTGTATTTCGTTGGCGTCCTCCTACGATCTAACAAATCATTTTTATTACTCGTCAAGTTGATTTTTTATTTATTTATAATCGAGGAACTTTATCCGATATTTTTTTATCTGATAAAACTTCAATAATGGCGGCAATTAAGTATTAATCTTCTAACTTGTTGGAGTACATTAGAATTCACTTAAAACTCGGTAAATATTTACGAGAGGCATGAATTGATCGAATTGTTGAGTAGTCCGGCGCATCCACCAAAATTGTTATTTTTCTTTCTTTTCTTTTTTTGTTATCGAGCAAGAGTTGAAAGCAATCGAATTTTGCTTCTGAACTAACTGTTAACAAGGTAAAATTGTGGATTTTTTACACACCAAGTTTTTTTTGGTATAAAAAAAAAACATATAAATCCTATTAGAACAAGACGTTTCATTATAATAACAACAGTTATAATAATCTCCATTATTTTTATTATTATCATTATTGTGGATTGCGTGTATTGTTGATGAATTTCCACTGATATCATCGTAACCTGTTTAAGGGAAAAATTGCTGTTAAGAAAAGAAAAAAATAGTGTGATTTGAAGGGGAAAACCGAGAAAATTTCATAACAACAAAGTGTATTTTACCCTCATATCTATTAACTCCAAACTATAGTCTCCTCGAGTTGTATTCCCCAACAAGGGACAGATTACCATATATGTAAATATGCAAATAGTTTGTCGTGTTTAATAAGCTGCAACGATTCGCATGCACAGCTTGTATTCCTCCTCCATATCTACCTTATTGTACCAATACAGGCCTGTTAATTAGAATATCTAGAGATTTTACAATTTTTACAATTTTTCAGTGTAAGAATTACGCCACTATCCAGCTCTCTATTTTCACGTTAACACTGACAAATATTTGAAATATCGCTCCTAAAGGTATTGAATTTGCTTGACTTTAGTCTTGATTTACAATCTAATAGAGAAGCAATGTACACTCGAGGGCCTTTATAAAGTCAATCTTTAATCTTCAACGTCGATTCACTATAGCAAACATTCCTTTCTTATATAGCTGTATTCGTAAAGCATATAAAGGTCATCGTAAATCTCTTTGTTAGACGAACTATAATACTATATGTGTATTTGTGTGCGTGTACAAATATTTGAGCCTCTTTCTTATAGGAAATTTGAAATAAGAATTGGACCAAATGTAGGTCAAACTCAATTTCTCATTTATTTCAAGAAATATTCTAAATCATAAACGACAATTTTGCCAAATTGCCAAATTCTTCATTTATTAAAGCAGTGGAAAGAACGATGAATAAAGCAAATCTTGTCGTTCATTTTGATCCGATTAGTTGACAAATTGGTCGTCTTATCTTGAATAATTGTTCGTCTATTATTTTTATTAATTCAAGTCGAAAATCCAAAATGTGAACCCAATCTTAAGATTGTTCTGTGTGTGTGATGATAGAAGCTCGAGTTACGCTATTGAAACTGTAAAAGATTGCTAAAATGCAGACTGAAATAAAAAAAATTACACCAATACCATCAATCTTAACGCAGACTATGGCAGTTGAAACGTAAACGAGCAAAAAATGTGCGAATGAAACCAGGTAAAGCGAAATCTACAGTTTCGATGGTGAATTAATATTTTTTTACAATATCGATAATTTTGTTATTAATGAAAATATTGATGAATATTATTAATTAATTAAGAAACAGTCAGCCTTATAAACGCGAAACAACTAAGAAAAGTGTGGAATTCGAACCAATAATCTTTGATTTTGTACACCATTGCTCTACCAACTGAGCTAACAGGACCCACACTAATCTTAGTTGTGAATTTATAATTAAGGCGCTTTTACATTTTCATATTCGATATTATGTTCGAATTCATCTCGGATGCTAGATATTTTTATTTTCATCAGATGAAATCTCGGATGAAATTAGAGAATGCTCTATTCTAAAAAAATTCGGATCAAATCTCGTATGTGCCAACTCGGATAAGAAATCGAATGATGTAAAGACACAAATTTGTTGTTTAATTTGCTCGAAACACAATATGGGATATAAACTCGGATGGTGTAAAGTGGGCCTTAAGTCGGACAGAACGATAAGTGCTTTATCGTAAATTAGAGACCGCTCTATTCTGAAAAAATCGAATAAAAACTCGGATGAAATCTCAGATGTGGCAACTCGGATAGGAAATCGAATGGCGTAAAGACGCAAATCTCTTGTTTCATTCACTCGAAACAAATAATCGGATATAAGCTCGGATAATGTAAAGTGGGCTTTAAATCGGATAAAATCGCACACAATATCGTCCGCCTCGTCAATGTGTGAAGAGCTTATATGAATATATTAATAATTATTAATTAATTAAGAGGCATTAAGGCCTATTATTACAAAATAAGTAAGAAAAGTTTGGAATCCTGTGTGAGATCCGAATTTACGATCTTTGATTTTGTACACCACTGCTCTACCAACCGAGCTAACAGGACCCGCACGAATCTTAGTTGTCAATTTATATTTAAAGCCCTTTTACATTGTCCTCGTTTTGTATTCGGTTTTCTAATTCGATTTTATATCCGAATTCATCTCGGATCCTAGATATTTCTATTTGTATATTATCCGAGTCAGTTGCATGTGTACGCAGGCGCTAAAATTAAAAATCGTTGATATTATAGATAAGATGATACTAAACGACACAAGCACCCACCGCCATGCTTTAACTTGTGTATAACATTTTTTGACAATTCAGATGAAATCTCGGATGAAATTAGGGAATGCTCTATTCTAAAAAAACTCGGATGAAATCTCGAATGTTGCAACTCGGATAAGAAATCGAATGATGTAAAGACACAAATTTGTTGTTTAATTTGCTCGAAACACAATATCGGATATAAACTCGGATGGTGTAAAGTGGGCCTTAAGTCGGACAGAACGATAAGTGCTTTATCGTAAATTAGAGACCGCTCTATTCTGAAAAAATCGAATAAAAACTCGGATGAAATCTCAGATGTGGCAACTCGGATAGGAAATCGAATGGCGTAAAGACGCAAATCTCTTGTTTCATTCACTCGAAACAAATAATCGGATATAAGCTCGGATAATGTAAAGTGGGCTTTAAATCGGATAAAATCGCATACAATATCGTCCGCCTCGTCAATGTGTGAAGAGTTTATATTTTAACCAGTCTAGCCAAATATTTGTAAACTGCAATGGAATTATTAATAAAAATATCAATGATTATTAATTAATTAAGAAGCATTAAATTTATTATTGCGAAATAATTAAGAAAAGTATGGAATCCTATGTCGGATCCGTACCTACGATCTTTGATTTTGTACACCACTGCTCTACTAACTGAGCTAACAGGACCCGCAACAATGTTAGTTGTGAATTTATAATTATAGCGCTTTTACATTTGTATTCGATTTTCCTATTCAATTTCATATCTGAATTCATCTCGGATGCTACATATCTTCACATTATCCGAGTTAGTTTCAACTTGCGTATAACATTTTTTGGCAAATCAGATGAAATTTCGGATGAAATTAAAAACTGCTCTATTCTGAAAAAAAAAACTCGGATGAAATCTCGGATGTGGCAACTCGGATAAGAAATCGAATGGTGTAAAGATACAATTTTGTCGCTTTATTTGCTCGAAATAAGATATCGGATATAAAGTCGATTAATGTACAATGGGCTTTAAATCGGACAGAACGATAAGTGCTTTATCGCACACAATATCGTCCGCCTTGTCAATGTGTTGTGAAGTGCTTATATTTTAACCTGGCTTAGGCAATACTAAACAAATATTTGTAAACTGCCATGGAATTATTAATGATTATTAATTAATTAAGAAGCATTAAGACTTATCATTGCTTTTATATACTACTGCTCTACCAACTGAGCTACCAGAGCCTACGGTGATAAGCCTGAATGCTTCCTAATTAATTAAAAATCATTATTATTTTCATTAATAATTCCGGTTTATAAATATTTGTTTAATTTTGTTATTATTTATTATTAAAGACGATAAAAGCGAAATTTTCCAACCGAAAATAACTCTTTGAAGATTAATAATTCACTTTGATTGCACCCCTTAAATTCTTATTACTATTATTAGTACTATTACGATCAGGTATTCACCATAGGATTCCTTAATCTATTTCGTAATCAATCGAATTTTTTCTTTGCATCAGTCTTTGTCCGGCGCATCCACCAAGAAAAAAAACTACCCCTATTTGATCCAGACAATGTCACACCAATCTTCAATCGATTGGAATTTCAACAAAACCCCATAATTGACTCTTTTGTAACGGTGTTTATTGTGTGGTACAAGTAATAGACAACAAGGCTAGAAACGGGATTTATCTCAATGTATGTAGAAAAATCGGCGTCAGATAACAATTCCGGTGGAATAAAAGGCATGAGGTATTACCTTAAGTAGTCCCTAGTTGTTGAAGCTTGCTTGCCGTTGGCTCTTCAAAAGGATTTTAAAACTTTAGACACACACACACACACACACACACACACACGAGTTTCCACTTCCCTATTCAGTAAACATTTAGCACAGTCAGTACGTAAAGCGGGATTAACTTTATTTTGTTACGCCATTTTATATCCATGAAATTTATATAATTTTAACATTTCTACCACTATTGTTGCAATAAGACGACGGTGGTGGTTTTCACGATAAACCGCAATATAAATAAAAGACGAATTTTGTTTATATATGTAAATTTGAACCCTTATACTGGGGTAATTTGTAATTTTTAACGGTGGCGGTGGCAAAGGGGTAAATTTCATCAAACCTGAAGTTGACACTTTTCAATATTTTAACACAAAATATTTTTGTTGAAGTGAATAAATAACATGCGACATTTTTACGGAAAGTGTTTGCCACTACAAGCGTATTTCATAAATATTTGATATGGATTCAGTTATACATGAAAAATATGAAATAGTTTGTTTCCGGGCATGAATATTAAGGTTATTTTCAAAATAAAAGAAAATAGTTGATATTTTATTGATAAAGGGGGAAAAGTGGATTTTTTTTTACATATATTATTATTATTATTATCATCGATGATTCGTCTGAAAACAGACAGGGATAAAACCAGGTCAAATCAATCAACTTTTTTCCTTATTTACTCATAAATTTGTAAATGTTTGAAGTTGAAATTATGCGTGACTTCCTTGTACAATTATTTTTTTATATGTAAAAAAAAATAGCATATTGAAACAGAAGTGTTAGTAAATCCGACGAACCGCGAAGCTAAGAGTGCTATATACGACCTATAACACGAGTTTTTTACAATATTTCTTCTATTTTGCCCTTTTGCTTTTTTTAAAGAAAGAAAGAAAGAAAGAAAGAAAGAAAGAAAGAAAGAAAGAAAGAAAGAAAGAAAGAAAGAAAGAAAGAAAGAAAGAAAGAAAGAAAGAAAGAAAGAAAGAAAGAAAGAAAGAAAGAAAGAAAGAAAGAAAGAAAGAAAGAAAGAAAGAAAGAAAGAAAGAAAGAAAGAAAGAAAGAAAGAAAGAAAGAAAGAAAGAAAGAAAGAAAGAAAGAAAGAAAGAAAGAAAGAAAGAAAGAAAGAAAGAAAGAAAGAAAGAAAGAAAGAAAGAAAGAAAGAAAAGAAAGAAAGAAAGAAAGAAAGAAAGAAAGAAAGAAAGAAAGAAAGAAAGAAAGAAGAAAGAAAGAAAGAAAGAAAGAAAGAAAGAAAGAAAGAAAGAAAGAAAGAAAGAAAGAAAGAAAGAAAGAAAGAAAGAAAAGAAAGAAAGAAAGAAAGAAAGAAAGAAAGAAAGAAGAAGAAAGAAAGAAAGAAAGAAAGAAAGAAAGAAAGAAAGAAGAAGAAAGAAAGAAAGAAAGAAAGAAAGAAAGAAAGAAAGAAAAGAAAGAAAGAAAGAAAGAAAGAAAGAAAGAAAGAAAGAAAGAAAGAAAGAAAGAAAGAAAGATGGAGTCTTGAAATCTAGGGAATTTGGTGGGAGTTAGTGTAACAATTGAATTTCTAAAAATATAAACATTCTATATTTTTGGTTAAACTAATCTAAGTATTGTTGAATAATATTACATACGTTAACATGAAACATGAATAAATCTTTTATATATATAAATTATTCAAATTTTAAGTATAGTACGTCAACTCTGCGAACGTTTTAGCTTAAGTTGTAAAAAAAAAAATTAGCGGCTTATACAATGGATGCCAAAAAAAAATGTCATAAATAGTATCGACAAAATTCAACCTTCTGTTATATACACATTTGGATGTGTTTTATAACAGGTATATAAGGACAAGTATTGTCAAGGGTATTTCTCTAAATATTTCTATTTATAATTGTTTGACAAATGAATCCTAAACAATTGAACAACGGAAACAAATTATAATATGACATATGTTAACATGAAACATGAATAAATCTTGTGTATAAATTGCAATGAAAACTACTTTTTACAAAACCTCAGGTAATGTTAATAGTGAATATACAGATTGGGACCTAGAGCTAGGAACATTGGAGAAACTTTGGCCACGCCTATTTAATTTACTTACATATTAGTTAGAAAGAGACAGAGAGAGCGAAGGTTGTCTAGAAATTAAAAATGATGGCGGAAATTATCCCCAACCCTTAGTCCTTTGACCAAACACAGCAATTTTTTTTGTACGAAAGAACCTTAAAAACTTTCTATTTTAAAAGATAACAATAACCAGATCTGGTTTGTGAATTTGGTATTTCTGTCTGTTATTCATGAAACATGTGATTTTGACAAAGATGGGACATGGGCGGGACCAATGTTTCTCCCATGTCTCTATTGAAATGGAATTTACTGTATACATACATACACATGTATCTTGTAGCAGGTATATAAGGACAAGTACTTTTAAGGGTTTCTTTAAATATTTCTATATATATAATGGTTTGAGAAATTAATTCCAAACAATTGGATTTCTAAAAACGGTTACATTTATTCTATATTTTTATTAAAATTATTGTAATTATAGTAGTAATACTGACCAAATTGAAAATTTTGAATTTCGCGCGCTTCAAAAAAATGGGCTGGTAAGCCTGTATTACCAGATTTCGTACTATTGTTAGCAAAAATTTCTAACCTAAAATTTCAATTTTGATTATTGTTATTTTTATTCGTGTGCTTTTGCATTTTTTTCTTCAATATTTGGAATTTATAAATTGTTTGAACAGTATTTCTTTTTGTTTTATGGTGATTTTAGATTAAAATAAGTGGTTTTATTCAAAGAAATAATTGACACTTCTGACATACTTGATTTTTGTGGTAAAATATGTTCTTTTTAGTAACTTTTCTGTCATTTACTATTTTCAATTTGGTGAATGGGACTACTATATTTTTGAATAATATTACATACGTTAACATAAAACATGAATAAATCTTATGTATACATTGTAATGAAAATGTTCTCTATTTGAACCATGAACTGACAGGCTGTTTGTAATGTGATTTCTTTCAATGAAAAAATTAAAACTTTCTCTAAAATTTCCTGAATATCGATTCTCTTTATAATTTATAACACCCCTCCACCGGCTATTCTAAATTTTGCATCTATTGTGTAAACCTCTTATACTTATTTACAACTTAAGTCAAAAAACGTTAGCGGAGTAAACGTACTATACATAAACATACTTATAAATTAAATCGGCTAATACGCGCTATTATTATACAGGGTGACCCATAAGTAATGCACAATCTCTTAGGGGCAGATAGGGAATGAAATTCTGAAACCAAAAGTCCTGTACTATTTTATCATCTGACACAAAGGTAATTAGTTATTAAGTAAATTATGTAGCCAATCAGGTGATCGCAATAGCGATAAGGGAAGTGGACCAATTAGCAGACTGATGCGACAACCATTCAAACTAAAAGAGCACCTGATTGGCTACGTAATTTAATTAATCACTTGTGCATCAGGTGAGGAAATTCTATAGGACTTTCCATCTTGGAATTTCATCCTCTATCTGCCCTTAAGAGATTGTGCGAGACTTATGGGACACCCTGTATAATTTTCGATATTTGACAGCGTCATCGCTTCGTATCGGCACCGGTGTCAAGATCAACAAATTACAAGTCCCTGAGGTGATCCGGCACGGTGCTCCTGTCGTCTTAGACTGTGACTTTACATTGGAAGCCACCGATCAGGATTTGGTCGTTAAATGGTTCTTCAATAAGAACCAAACTTTAGTCTACCAATGGATACCGGGTAGGTAGTTGTTATTATTTATTAATTTAAACAATCAAACAATTTTGATTTATTTCGTTGTAGCAACAAAGAAACGACCCCAAGGTTTAGGCATATTAAAAGATCGTCTAAATTTGGAATATGCTGCTAGTGTGGACGCTAACAGCATCCATCGGGCATTACATATATTGAAACCAGGTCCGGATCTCTCTGGGGACTATACGTGTTCAGTTTCAACGTTACAAAGTGAGGACATCCGGACTAAAAGCATGCTAGTATTCGGTAAGTTGACGGATTTGGATAAATTATTGATTCTAGTTTCTGTGCCAATCTTAAAAAAAAAAACTTTTTTGAACCACTGTTTGATAACCTAATGTAATCAGGCGTCAGTATAATTTAATTAAAATTTCCATTGAACTACCCACGTCTTACTAACTTACTTATTGAATATAAACTCATTAGATTAAAAATAATAAAAATGAAATCACTAACTCGCGTCTGTAGCTTCACAAATTCGGGTCTGCAGCTGTTCGACATTTCCGATCGAAACTGATTTCATTAATTGTTTTGTATGATGTCACAAAAAATAGACGAGAATATGAAAGTCAATAGACCCAAGATAAGATAAGTCTGCAATTATCCACATTTTTTCATTCACAACTAAGCACCGTTGATTGATAACAGTCGAGGGGTATTAATTAAGTTTGTTGATTAAGCATTTTGTTGATAATAAAGCAGGTGTTAGTGTAAAACATCTCAAATATCCATTGAACTACCCACGCAAGTTTTAGACACAACATGTTTTATTATAAACTAGTGATAACTTTGTTCGTTTCCAGTGGCTCTAAATATGTAAAATCACACAAAATTCTCAATAATTCACAAATACGTACATATTGATTAATAGATTCATTCCACTAGCAAGTGAACATTGAATCAACGGAATGCCTGTCGTATCAAGGCGATCGATATTAATTACACCTGTCGCATTACACATTACTGGATACCAGTGACTCTAATAATTTTGCCAAAATTTTCAACCCTTTTTTTGAAACTGGACCCTAATACAAATATTATCAACGCGAGTCGAAATTTTAGCCCTCTTCTGATCCTAAAATGGATATTTGGTCCTCTTTTGATCCTAAAAGGAGTAAAATGGACCTCGTCTCAACCTAAACGTTATTTATGGTCCTCGTTTCACCCTAAATGAAAAATTCGTGATCCTCATCTTGCCCTA
Source organism: Mylabris sibirica (assembly GCA_039776855.1). Classification (NCBI taxonomy): domain Eukaryota; kingdom Metazoa; phylum Arthropoda; class Insecta; order Coleoptera; family Meloidae; genus Mylabris; species Mylabris sibirica. The sequence goes on along the minus strand of CM077842.1, from coordinate 10,497,398 downwards.
AAGAGAATTCTTTGCATGCTAGAAAAAAATTTCTAGTAGTCCTGTGGTGAAAGATTTTGGTTTGTATTCACAGTAAAGTAAGGTTTGTATAAACTCATAAAATCTATTCACATTTATTTTACAACTCCATGAATTATGAGGTTGTCAGATTGGTCCTCTTTTCGGCCTAAACATCGTTTTTCGTCCGATAAATGCCACACTTAGGCTCAAAGTAGGACCAAAAATCCATTGTTCAATGATCCTCCTTTCAACCTACTAAGTCTTGAAAAGTGGGTTTTGAGGGTTAAAACAAGGACCCAAATTTCGACTCGGGAAAGTTGGCTTTAATTTTTCGACCTCTGTAGGTACGTGGTTTGAAAATTGTCAGGCATTTCGATTGCATCCTGTATATGGAACTAATGACGAAATTTATAATTTAGTTGTATTTATTTACATTACATCAACGATGATCCATCAACGTTGAAAATGATAAATTATTATTATAAAATATAAATACAGAAAGCAATAAAGATGGATCAAGTTGTAAAATAGATTCGTTTGAATATTTTTGTTGCTTGTTTGATAGTCGAGTTTTTGTTTTCGTTCAATTTCCTTGATAATAAATTTACGAGCATACAGAGATCTCTAGTCTTGACGCTGAATTATCAAACTCCAACATAAACTTGTAAAGTTTAAAAGCATAGTATGGTCTATGCAAACAGTTGCAACTTTGTTATATCAAACTATAATCCAGTCATGTTATCAAAGATAATAAATTCGTATAGTTGAAGTGGAAAAATTGTTCAAAAAAAAAATGTGTAATTTTTGTTTTTGTCGTCATAGCTTCCAATAGTACAATACTATAGTTGGAGTATCATCGTGTCTATACATAGATTTGATTGGAAAATTCTCCAATCTAGCTAATATTCAGGTCATTTGATATTGGAACGGATATTGGTTTTGTAACAGTAACCACTATTGATATCAGAATTTCTCTACTTATCGGAAAATCGACTCGTCTTGCCTCACATCTATTAGATGATTTGTCACCAATATTTGCCAGGAGATAACAATGTTTGCTTTGTATACCAATTTGAAAACGTTAACACACACACACAAATAGGAAGCAATGATATATTAATAAATATTAAATTAACAAATATTAAAGCTTATCACCATTTATCAACTGTAAGGAAAGTTTAAAACTCTGAGTGGGATACGAGCCCAAGACCTTTAGTTTAATGCATCACTGCTCTACCATCTAAGCTACCAATAATCCCATATTTGCACAACTCTAGCCTGACTTTTTAGTGAGCCTTGGAACAATCCTCTTATACCTTCTAAAAAACGTATCGTATGATTTTTTTTAAAAATTGTGCCAAAAGTGTACTATCGAAAATGCTTCAAGTTTTCTTCATTTTCCGAAAAACTATCAAGTGTATCCTAAATAAATTTTTTTAAAGATTTGGAAAGCTTTCACAATTTTCTATCTAAATCACTAAATAATTATTGAAAATCGATAATATTGGCTAAATTATAGCCAGTTATACAGGAAAATTTAGGAGAAAAACAGAGTCTAAGAGTTTCCTCTGACATTCAGAATTTTATCATATTTTTCCCAAGTAAAAAGCTTTAAAGCATACACCTTGAAATGCTCTATCTAACGCACATTTACTTTTCTCAATATCTTTAAAAACAAGCAAGATATCAAGGTTTGAAAATTAGCCATTTCCGCACTACGAGCCCCTAACACCTAATTTCTCATGTCCTTCGATAAAAAAAAAATTGTAAAATTCGAAACGGTTAAACTTTGGTATAAAAAAGTAGATTATTTGGTCAAAATGAATGATTCCTAATTTTTTGACCATTTATTGTATGTCTAGCTCTTTCTAACTCATATGCAATTAAATTGTTTGAACTTTAGATCCATTTACTTGATTTTTCAGCTCAACGCTTTTTATCAGGCTTGTGCATTTTTTTAAAAATCTCATAAGAGGCGAATTTTTTGGAAAATACCACTTTTACCGCAATGGCGCTAGTTACCACCGCATGAAAAGAAAGACAATATTTCTCTCTCTATTTTACTCTCATAACTTATGACAGTTCAACCACTCAATATGAGTTAGATAGCAGCGTCCATGCGGTAAAAATTATCGTTTTCTAAAAGGAAGCAATCCAGATTTATTAAAATTGTGCCAAAAGTGTATTATGGAAAATGCTTCAAGTTTTCTTCATTTTCCGAAAAACTATCAAGTGTATCCTAATTTTTTCTAAAGATTTGGAAAGCTCTTTCAATTTTCGATCTAAATCATTAGATAATTATTGAAAATCGATAATATTGGCTAAATTATAGCCAGTTATGAAGGAAAATTTAGGAGAAAAACAGAGTCTAAGAGTTTCCTCTGACATTCAGAATTTTATCATATTTTTCCAAAGTAAAAAGCTTTAAAGCATACACCTTGAAATGCTCTATCTAACGCACGTTTACTTTTTTCAATATATTGAAAAACAAGCGAGATATCAAGGCTTGAAAATTGGCCATTTCCGCACTACAAGCCCCTAACATCTAATTTCTCATGTCCTTCGATAAAAAAAAAATTGTAAAATTCGAAACGGTTAAACTTTGGTATAAAAAAGTAGATTATTTGGTCAAAATGAATGATTCCTAATTTTTTGACCATTTATTGTATGTCTAGCTCTTTCTAACTCATATGCAATTAAATTGTTTGAACTTTAAATCCATTTACTTGATTTTTCAGCTCAACGCTGTTTATCAGGCTTGTGCATTTTTTTAAAAATCTCATAAGAGGCAAATTTTTTGGAAAATACCAATTTTTACCGCCATGGCGCTAGTTACCACCGCATGAAAAGAAACACTTAATATTTCTCTCTCCATTTTACTCTCATAACATATGACAGTTTAACCACTCAATATGAGTTAGATAGCAGCGTCAATGCGGTAAAAATTATCGTTTTCTAAAAGGAAGCAATCCAGATTTATTAAAATTGTGCCAAAAGTGTACTATCGAAAATGCTTCAAATTTTCTTCATTTTCCGAAAAACTATCAAGTGTATCCTAATTTTTTTTTTTAAGATTTGGAAAGCTCTTTCAATTTTCTATCTAAATTACCAGATAGATATTGAAAATCGATAATATTGGCTAAATTATAGCCAGTTATGCACAAAAATTTAGGAGAAAAACAGAGTCTAAGAGTTTCCTCTGCCATTCAGAATTTTATCATATTTTTTCAAAGTAAAAAGCTTTAAAACATACACCTTGAAATGCTCTATCTAACGCACGTTTACTTTTTCCAATATATTAAAAAAACAAGCGAGATATTGAGGTTTGAAAATTTGAAATTTCCGCACTACGGGTCCTTAACACTTAACACCCAATGGCTCATGTCCTTCTATAAAAAAATTGCAAGATTCGAACACTTTGGTATAAAAAAGTAAATTATTTGGTCAAAGTGGATAATTCCTAATTTTTTGACCATTTATTGTGTTTCTATCTTTTTCTAACTCATATGCAATTGAATTAATTGAACTTTAAATTCATTTGTTTGATTTTTTAGCTTAATGCTGTTTATTAGGCGTGTGTATTTTTTTAAAATCTCATAAGAAGCAAACTTTTGACAAAATACCAATTTTTACCGCAATGGCGCTAGTTACCACCGCATGAAAAGAAAGACCTAATATTTCTCTCTCTATTTTACTCTCATAACTTATGACAGTTCTAGCAACTAGCGCCAATGCGGTAAAAATTATCATTTTCTAAAAAGCAGCAATCCAGATCAAATGCACACGTCTGTTCGACAGGGTTAAGCTAAAAAAATCAAGCAGGCCTTGATTCAAATATCACAATAAACCGTTTGTTTATTGTTAGTGAAGTCGTTCACTCAATTCATCAACTACGTTGAATGATTGTAGTATTACAGTCGCGACAAATAAACACTTGACTCCGTTGAAAAAGTCGACGAAAATCGAGTGCGATTGGAGAGTACTGACTTATAATATAAGTCACCTGCACGCAGATGCGGGCAAATCCCGCGGCTAAGCAATAACAGACAAACACTAAAAATTGAGATAATGCTAAATGGGCCTATTAGGAATGCGTCTACTATTGTGACGTCACCTGTACCAAACGCGGGCAAATCTTGCTCCTAAGTAATAACAGAAAAAAAGTATAAATTAAGCAAATGCTAAATGAGCCCATTAGAAACGCATCTGCTGTTGTGTTAGTGTTTTAATGATGTGTGTGACTCTGCGCCAATATCAGTAGAATTTATTCCAAAAACAAAAAAACAAAATTACCACAATTTTCATTGAGAATGGATGCATTTCAACTGTACCCGCCGCCACCGTTGCTTTACAGTGAATTATTAGAAATGTGTCGTTCTTTGTTCGAAATTGGTAAATGTAGAACATGTGCCCGGAATTGCTGCATCTACCCCTCATCCCTACTTCACCTATTACTACTACCATCATCTAAAAACAGCATATGCTCCATATGGGTTCTAGTATCGTACTAACATTAAATCGTAGGCGAATTGCCACTATAATATTAACACACATATAGACACAATTTCCAACTACATAATTTCAAACGAAAATTACCCAATCACGTCAACAATGTTCGTGTTGTGTGTGTATTTGTAAATAAGTTTAGCCTCTTTATACACACAATTAATTACAACAACAACAACAACAACAACAACCCGAATTCGGCTCACTTAACAATAAATTCAAACTTGTATTTTTCCTTCAAAATCAAATAAAAAAAAAAAAGAAATAGGTGATCGTCTAGTGGGAATAAAAATGGAACGACTACTGGCCGATCGTAATCTCGAAATCCTGGAATGGATATCGCTTGTAATTCGAGTCCAGCCAGCCGGACCACCAACATACAGAAACTCTCTGATTGAAACCATAATTTACCAAGCCAGATTATTCCCTTGACGGTGGCGGCGGTGGTAGCGGTGGTGGTCGAATACTTTTAATTTGTCTACTTTAATCCGCCCCCGATGGGTTGATCGGCTATCGGATTACAAGCTAAACTAATTTAGATATTATTCTACGTGGAGGGGGGGGTTGGAAAAAATAAATAAGCAACAATTTGACAGGGATCAATTCGATGGGATATTAGAAAAGTCCACTTTCTACCATAAAGATATTCATTCGCCATCAAATTGTAGAAAAAATCAAAGCGGCGGATGAAAGAATTTCAAATAGAGGGTGGTTTTTATTGATCATCAATACATCAATTAATACATAAATTAATACACAAATTGATCATTTGTGTTTATTTGATTTTTATATATTGGAAACAACAGTAATAACAACAATAACATGGACGATTGTAATTATTTCCGATTAATTACGTGAATAATTGATTTATTTTTGTTTGTTTTAATTGTGTGTTTGATTTGTTGTAACGGTGGTGGTCTATTAAAAGCTTTCCCTTTGATTTATCGACATTCTTTGACATTTATTTACACGAATATTTCTTTTGTTCTAAAATTTCACCGCCCCCATCATTGTACGATAAACATTACACGTTTGTTTGTATTTTTTACCCCATTTTCACACCCCTTCACCACCCCTACACCCCTTTCAACCACCTATATCGTATACGGTAATAAAATTCGATTATCATAATAATAGTGATGAAAATGGAGAGGTTTAGGAAAAGTTATTAAAACTTTACCCAAGTGAATGGCAATTTATTAAATCATCATTGTTTAGAAGTTGATTAGATTCCCAGACTCTTCCTTATGTATTTGTGTGTGACATTGTAAACATTTTTGTAAGGAAACAACAAATTTGTAAACGTTTCGATATATTTAAAACAATTATTGTATTATTTATTTATATTTCGTTTTAACTTGGTTATACATTCGCCTGAGGGGGGCGGGAGTGTAGCGCTGCCACCAATCACTGGAGCGCTAAAGAGCACGACATCGTCATGGATCTAGTATACCAATGGTTATATCTATGGGTATACCTATGGGTATGCCTATGGGTATACCTATGAGTATGCCTATGGGTATACCTATGGGTATACCTATGAGTATGCCTATGGGTATACCTATGGGTATGCCCATGGGTATACCTATGGGTATCTCCCGGATGGGTAGGCAACCAAAATTTCTAGCATTACATATTTATTGTTATTACCGATGATGCTTTAACTCCAGCAAAAGAACATTAGTACTTTTGTAGTTAGGATTAAAGAATACATACATTTTTGTTGAAGAAATTGCCACTAAAAGTATTAGTCATCATTTAATTATTCGATAATTTTATCTCTATAAATTTACATATAACCTTAAGTTTTTTGCATGGGATATTTAATGTGTTGTCTAAAACTAGAGGAAAGTGTTATCCATATAAATACTAGATCTATGGACATAGTCTGGTCAGTTACGGTTCGTTAAGCTAACCATGAGTATGAACTTGGCTAATGCTCGTATTTATAAACCGATCTTGAGACCGTCTTGGAGCTTGAGCTTGGCCTTGAGGCCAGACTATGTATAACCAAGCCAAGATTGGGTTGTAGTTGCGTGAGTTTTGTTGAAGGTGACCGTGAAAAATGTAACTAGAATTCGACAAGTTCTCAACCCTTCATATACTCAATCTTGACTTTCGCCGAAAATTCCCTAAGTAAGACTTATAAACCAAAACTCGTGCTTGGAAGTTAGACTTGAGATCGAGTCTGAGAATGGTTTATAAATACGGGCATTAGATTGTCGCGCGACTATCGTCATAGCAGCGCGCTCACATGTATGATAGTTCAAAGTAATGACGTCAGTGCTACCGTGCTAAATTATAACATGCGTTTTACAAATAAAGCGCTAATAAACTTTGAAGACGAAAGAAAGAAAATCCTGTTAAATGAACAATATTGTCTTTTAATTATTTTACTTTATTTATCTAGATCAGGAGTCCTCAACCTTTTTACTCCTAATATAAGAGCATATTCTCAAATTCGCTCTTTTTTTGGTAAATTTCCAATTGCACATTGTTAATGATTGAAAACTTAATATTTTTGGGTACACTTCGATCGGTCCATGGTGTCCACTTGTATACATTTTGGGGACCCCTGGTCTAGATTGTCTAGAACCTGATTCATTTCTTACAATTACCTCACTGATATGAAGTTGAAAACAATTGACCACAACATAAACACTCGTAACCCTTACTCAAAGTCTCAGTATAGCGCCCAACCACCTTCCATCAAGTCAAACTGCTAAGCACGAGTTCTGGTTTATAAGTCTTGCTTCGGGAATTCTCGGCAGAAGTCAAGCTTGAGTATATGGAGGGTTTTCTTTCGGATTGGTTACATAGTCTGGCCTTGAAGCCAAACTTAAGCTCCGAGACCGTCTCAAGTTCGGTTTATAAATACGGGCATCAAAGTAGTGAGCACATAGGATATCTTGTGTAGTCAAGTTTATTCATATTTTGGTCGGTATTTTGTAAAATCATATCAAATCTATACGGTAGATTCTTTTTGAAACCGGATATTGTTCTCTGTTATGAATATTTTCTACAAAGAGCAAACGAATACTTGAAGTTTACCATAAATCTCAATTGTTGTAAAATATAAAAATCATTCTTATCTATCTACGAGTATAATTTAGTTGGACTTTTCAAGTTGTCTTGTTACCATCTCAGATATCAAGAGTATCGTTATGATTCCCACTTTAAAGTGAAATTGTCTTTTGTATTTGTTGTTTATATAATAACCACCATCGGTGCGGTGTCGATTCCTTTCCACAACGTTAACGAACATACTACATTTGATGTTGTTAGTATAACAAACCGAAATTCTCGATAAAACGTTCCCGGTTTTGCACCCGTTAATTCAATCGTTGTTCTATCAAGTAAATCGAGCACGAACTACAATGGCTCACACTATCTTATGTTCGTTTTTCTTCTTTCTTCGTTGCTACAATCGGGGTTAGATAGAAAAATAAACGAATACGAAAATATTCAACGGTATAGATCAATACGGTTCTTGTTCAGTTATTGTTGGTATTTTAATAGCAAGAAAAAAATGATATAGAAATGAAATAGTCAACGATTCTTCTCGTCGTCTTTTTTTTGCTGTCTGATCTTTTTTTTTTTTTGGTGTGTCAGAGTAAGGATCAAATACGGCTATAATCAAAAGAATACGAGAAACGACGAAAGTCTCTTTTCACTCTTATAGTATACGAGACGTCCACATTCTCCAACTACCCTAAGGATGGAATTACGGTAAAGTGTCCAAAGTGGGTAACCACAAGAGAGAAGTTAAAGAGGAGAGAATGTGACGTGACTGGTCTGAAACTAACAGAAATCTCAACTATCGGAATCTTAACGAAAATCCAAAACAATAAAACCAACATGAAATTACTGGATGTGAATACAATAGTAATGGAAAAACAACAAATAAAATATTGTAAATATACAGGGTTATTCACGTCTATTGAAAAGTTCTTATGGTAAATCCCATTATTTGGCGAACGATTCAAAAAATATTCCAAAGATTTATAGGATGATCAATGGAGAACATTTAAGCAAAATTAGAGCCTCGTAGCTCATTGGGAAATTGGTCAAAAGACGCATTGTTGTGATAATGTCGCAATTTTCACTAACCGGTTATACCCGTTAAACGACTAAGAATGACATGAAGATCCTTTTAAAATAGTTTTTATTCGTCATCAATCACTGGATGTTTTCAAAAATGGGAAGAACGTTGATTTTCCGACATCCTTCTTATGAATGACGAGGACATTTACCCATTTTTACTATTTTTAACGCGATGGGGGAAGACTGTTTATGCTATGTCTATTTTTTTAAAAAGAATTATTAAGGATTTATAGGACAATCAATAGAGAACATTTAAGCAAAATTAGAGCCTCATAGCTCATTGGAAAATTAGTCAGAAAGACGCATTGTTGTAACAATGTCACAATTTTCACTAACCGGTTATACCCGTTGAACGACTCAGAATGATGAAGACCCTTTTACAATAGTTTTTATTCGTTATCCATCACTGTTTCTTTGCAAAAATTGGAACGTTGACTTTTCGGCATCCTCCTTATGAATTTTTACTATTATTAACTCGATGGGGGAAGATTGTTTATGCTATGTCAATTTTTTTAAGAAGAATTATTGATGTTGGAAACATTGGAAACAAACTACGAAATCAGAATAAGAGCAATAAACTTAATTACAATGAACAATCTAACCCTACCATATCAAAAATAGTAAACAAGAGAAGGTCACGTAAAACAAAAAGGTTCTTATGGCAACTTCCATTATTTGGCGAACGATTCGAGAAATATTTTAAGGACTTATAGGACAATCAATAGAGAACATTTAAGCAAAATTAGAGCCTCGTAGCTCATTGGAAAATTAGTCAAAAAGAGGCATTGTTGTGACAATGTCACAATTTTCACTAACAGTTTATACCCGTCAAACGACTAAGAATGACATGAAGATCCTTTTAGAATAGTTTTTATTCGTTATGCATCACTGTTTATTTGCAAAAATGGGAAGAACATTGATTTTCCAACATACTTCTTATGAATGACGAGGACACTTACCCATTTTTACTATTTTTAACTCGATGGGGGAAGATTGTTTATGCTATGTCTATTTTTTTTTAAGAAGAATTATTGATGTTGAAAACATTAGAAACAAACTACGTCTTTTTTTTTGTTATTTTTGTATTAAAGGAAATCAGAATAAGAGCAATAAACACTGAATTAACATAAACAATCTAACCCTATCATATTAAAAATAGGTAACAATAAAGAAGGTTACTTAATTTGCTTTACCTCTTTCATATATTGAAAAGGTTCTTATGGCAACTCCCAGTATTTGGCGAGCGATTCAAAAAATATTTCAAGAATTTGTGGGGTGGTCCCCAAAGAACATTTAAACAAAGTTAGGGCTTCGTAGCTCATTAGAAAATTGGTCCAAAGAAAAGAATGTCTAGAAGATTTTTTTTAATAGTTCTTATTAGTTTTTTATCACTAGATCCTTGTAAAAATAGAAACATCTTAATGAATGACAAGGTTATTTATCTACTTTTACTATTTTCAACTCGATGGGAGAAGATTGTTTATGCTCAAGAAGTGTTTGTTTTCTTAAAAGGAAATCCTTGTCATTAGAAACATTAGAAACAACTAAGGAGTACGTGAATTTTATTATTTTGACTTTAAAAGAAAACAGAACGAGAACAATAAATACTAAATTAACACAAACAATCTTACCCTGTCAATATAAAAATAGTGAACAACAGAGAAGGTTATTCACATTAGATTCATTATTTTGCACGATCGATCTTCCTTACGGTTTTTTCAAGTTTTCGAGGATACAAATAATAAAAACGGGATAAGTAATTGGTCTACGAGTCATTCTTAGTCGGTTTATGCGTGTAGTTGGTTGGCAAAAATAGCAATATTGTTGAAATACGTTCTTTTTTTTTGGCCAACCTCCCAATGAGCTACAACACTCAATTTTCTCTACAAATCCTTAAATATTCTTCGAATCGCTGGCCAAATACTGGGAGTCCTCATAGGAACTTTTCGTTTTACGTGAATCACCCGGTAGAATAAAATAATTTTCACAAGAACTTTAAGGGAAACACCTACACTGTCTATTGGAGGTGGAAGTGCCCTATTGAGGATTTTGTAAGAATTTTAGCAAAATTAGTCTTGTAACCCATTGGCAAATTTGTCAAAAAAGGCTTTATTCTAGCAATGTTGCGATTTTTGCTAACCGGTTATACCCGTCAAACGATTAAGGATGCTCAAAAGATCCTCTGAAAATAGTTTTTATTATGAATTTTTACATTAAAGGGAATCATAATAAGTACGATAAACACTGAATTACCATAAGCAATCTTACCCTATCAGGAGACAAATAGTAAACAAGAGAAATTATTCACAACTGATTTATTCATTTCCTCAATGATTGATCTCCACCATGGATTCTCCAATTTTTCTAGGACACAAATTAGAAATACGAGAATAATCAATTATAAAATGATCTACGAGTCATACTTGGTCGTTTTGTGCGTGCAGTTGGTTGGCGGAAATCCCAAAATTGTCGAAATAAAACGTTTTTTAACCAACTTCTCAATGAGCTACAAAGTCTTAATTTAGCTTAAGTGTTCCCTGGGAACCTTCCTACAAATCCTTGAAATATTTTTCTGAAAAATGGGAGTTGGCATAAAAACTTTTTTCGGAGGTGAATAACCGTATTGGTCAGTGTTTCATAAGCTTTTCCGTCGTGGAGCACTATTTAAGTTTTAAAATCATGGTAACGATAAAAATAAATAAAACGATAGTTTCAACAAGTAGGCCTAAAGTGAGATTTAAAATCATAGTTGCTGTGAAATGTAAAACTGCCATGACAACGACAAAAAGTAAATAAAACGATATTTAAAACTTTATAGATCAGTGTTTTCCAAGCTTTTCCATCGTGGAGCACTATTTTAGTCTTAAAACCATGATAGCGACCAAAATAAATAAAACGATAGTTTTAACAGGTAGGTCTAAAGTTGCTGTGAAATGTAAGACTGCCATGACAACGACAAAAAATAAATAAGACGATATTTCATACCCTATAGATCAGTGTTTGCCAAATTTTTCCATCGTGGAGCACTATTTAAGTTTTAAAATTAACCCGAGTCGAAATTTTAGCCCTCTTCTGATCCTAAAATCGATATTTAGTCCTCTTTTGATTTTAAAAGGAGTAAAATGGACCTCTTCTCAACCTAAACGTTATTTATGGTCCTCGTTTCACCCTAAATGAAAAATTAGTGAAAGTCATCTCGTCCTGAAAATAATTCTGTACACGCTAGAAAGAAATTTCTAGTGGTCCTGTGGTGAAAGATTTTCGTTTGTATTCACAATGTCCGAGGTTCGAATCTGAGAGATGTGCTTGCATACTGGGACTTTTTTCTTAAGTATAGATTGGTAAGTAATAAGAGTGAGAAAGAGGAAGGAAGGGTGGGCAAGAGAGAGATAACGACAAAAAGGGAAACAGGTTGACGAACCTACCCCCCCCCACCCAGTGAGAGACAAAAATGGTTTTTTCCTTATTTTTGTGCCGTCTTGAGAAAGAGAGAAAGAGGTAAGAGTATATGAACAAATGAGAGAGAGAGATAATAGTGTATGAGAGAAATAGAGAGGGAGATAGGTAAGAGTGTATGAGACAAAGAGAGAAGATGCAATGAATAAGACCAAATAGATTTTATGACTCATAAAATCTATTTACATTTATTTTATAACTCCATAAATTATGAGGTTGTCAAATTGGTCCTCTTTTCGACCTAAACATCGTTTTTCGTCCGATAAATGCCACACTTAGGCTCAAAGTAGGACCAAAAATCCATTGTTCGATGATCCTCCTTTCAACCTACAAAGTCTTGAAAAGTGGGTTTTGAGGGTTGAAACGAGGGCCAAAATTTCGACTCGGGAACACTAAAGTAAATTTCTAATTTTACAATAATTCTTTGTTCTTTAACTTAAATTCCATAATTTTTAGTTTAACACCTATTAATTGTTTGATTAGTGTTTCGTCGAATACAGTTTGGGAACCGCTGCTATAGTTAACGACTATCGAAATAGTCTCAGAATTCTTGATATAGTGATAGTCATCGATTTTTATGTGAATTGACATGAAGAGTAATGGTTGATAATTAACAAAAGCTCACCGCTCTAATGCCCAACAATTTTTTAAAGTGTCCTTTTACAATCCTGTCAGTACAATTAACACTGCGAAGCTTTTACAGTGACTGTAATAAGGGGAATTGGTAAAAAATAAAAATGAATGGGCGAGAGAAAAAAAAACACGAGGAATTCACGTCAGCAAATTAGATGAACGGAAATATCAAAAGTCAAAAGCTTTCGAATAGTAAATGCACCACCACCACCACTATGATCGATCGATAAAACGAAACGTCAACAATAAGGGAAAAAATTTAATTGATTTCAGAAAATTTAAATCCATTACGTTGTTCATTCTAATGCACTTTGGCCATTGACCGGTAATCGTTAAAATAAAACGAATAAATTCCAGATTATTTCAGAATAAATAACAGAGTATTGACGTTAAAATTCCGGTAATCAAGTGGGTTGAAAAAAGCGACAAGTAAATCCTTTAAGGGTATTCGCGAGCTTGATTTTGAAATCCTACAATTACATGAGGATTCCATAAGCGAACTCTTGGGTCGTGTCATTTGTAAACGGGTAGAGATATGGACCTGCAAAATATATCAATCGATCACAAATTTTATTCTTCATGGGGGGACAGCCGATTTTCCATGGAAAACAGATTAAATTTTCCAAATATCCGGAAATAGCATGATTTTTGTCCTAAAAAGTAGTGTTAAGTTGCATCACATAACTTCTTGTAAAGTGAAAATAATTTAATAAAATTTACATGAATAAATAGACGAAAGTCAAGTGCATTGGGGGACAGGCTTCAAATTTCAATTTTCTTTTAAATTTCTGAAAATATTGCATTCGAAGTGGTATGTCGAAAAAATTCAATAAAATGCATTATCTTTTAATTTAAAAGCTAAAAGATCGTACAGCAGCTTATTTGAAAGCTTATTTATGGTCAAAGGGCATATGGAATCCCAAAAATCCAAATCCCGCTTCCAAACAGCCTTAAAATTCCGGTAATCAAGAGGGTTGAAAAAAGCGACAAGAAAATCCTTAAAATTGCCAACAATTATTAGAACTTGAACAGTTTTCGATAACGAATATTCATTGGGCTAAATCAATTTATAGTCAACAATTTTCGTCCTGTCGTTCTCTATTTGTAAAAGTTTTAAAATTATTTTTTTTTTTTGTAACGAATACAAAAACCAGCACCCTTCTTCTCTTGGTCGTTCGTTTTTCTTTCCGCCTCTCCTCATCTTCTACTGTTGTTAAAACTAATGTAATGGAAACTCTTTTAGTCAGCAGACGTAACGTGACAACAGCCGTTGAAACGATGTCATGACCATTCAAGAGTTACACGGATAAGCTTCTTGTTTTCTAACCCCCTTTTCATTCACCCCTTCTTCCACCTAAACTGAATATCCGTTCCTATCTAGGGCCTTTTTGTGTTGCCGACGCGATAAAATCAATCTGATTATAGAATAGAGTTGATGGTGAAATTGACACCACTGTGTGTGTAGATTTAACACACACACACACACACACACACACACACACACACACACACACACACACACACACACACACACACACACACACACACACACACGTGAACCCAGAAAGTTTACGGTATACCGTATGGAAAACGATTGACACTCTCTATCAATTGACGGTCGAGTGAAGAACAATGTTGTCGTGTCACTTAACCGAGGGATGGTTCTTTTCAAATCGAAAACCATGACGATCAATATTGATTAGAATGGACTTTTGCAATACAACACAACTAATCGATATTCACACTAACAAAACAACTGTTCTAATTAAGGACATGATTGATATTCTTGTTTAATAATTACATTATTTAAGTATTGATTTTAAGTAGTAAAGTTTTTTTTTTTTGATTTGATAATTCGTACCTTGCCCGAGGCGCATCCACCAATTTTAAAACAATTAATGAGGATGTAAACCGTCTTTTTCTGTTCTTCAAAATAAATGGTAGAAATTTTTTCGAGATATCTTAAGAAATAGACGTGATAAAAATTGATTGAAAGAAAAATTCATCTCTACAAGACGCTGAAAATGTCATCTGCTAAAGTTTCAAAAATTGGGCTAAGTATGGTGAGTTCTAAGAACCTCCTATTAGTCGACGAGCGATTTAAAAAATATTTTAAGGATTTGTAGGAGGGTCCTTAAAGAACATTTCAGCAAAATACAAACCTTGTAGCTCAGTTGGAAGTTGGTCAAAAACCGCTCGTTTCTGACGATGAAGTGATTTTCAAAAACGAACTAAACACGCAAAACGACTTAGAATGACTTTAGGATCCTCCAGAATGGGGTGCACTTTACTATAAAAAAGGGTATGATGGTGATAATAGAGGGTACTTATGGGGGTACAATTTTGAAATAACATAACTTTGGGACTATCTATCATTTTTTTAAAATTCAAAAACTATAGCAATTAGATTTTGTTGTACTACCCCCGACTTCTAAGACTTAGAGAAGAAAATTTTGGATTTATTTTCATAATAAGTTGTCTAGATCGGTGTTTTTCAGCTTTTAAGGCTATACAGGAGTCAGGCGTTTGAACTGGGTCTTTCACGGTGCACTCGACAGAATTTTCCATTTTGGAAAATTTTTACTAAATTTTAAAGTGCAGAGGAAAATGTCCGAGCAAGTCAAAAAAAATGAAAAACAACGCATTGTCTACAATATTAAAGATAAAAAATCGAAAAGCAGCTTATTTGAATGCTTATATATGTGCAGAGAGCAGATGGAGCCCGAAAAATCCAATTTTGGAAAATTCGAAAAAAAAATTTTTTCAATAACTTTTTAATTTTCAAAAATTGGATTCTTCGGGCTTTATCTGCCTTTGGCACATGAATAAGTTTTCAAGCAAGCTGCTGTACGATTTTTTACCTGCAAAATTTTGATATGCTCCGAAATTTTTCTCTGCACTTTGAAATTCAATGGAAATTTTCCAAAATGGAAAACTCCGTCGGGTGCACCGTGAAACACCCAATTCAACGCTGGTTACACCGTTTGAATATCTCTCAGAAAACGATTAATCGATGATTAAAAATTGTAACTTTTTCAGACACCAAAACGAGGCCTGACTTAAGCCTTAAGCCTTAAGGGCCGGTACTATTCACGAGAAAAACCGAATCTATAGTTGTTATAGATCGGGAAATTCCCATCGCCTATTAGGGAATGAAAATGGGTTTCTAGAATTTTTCGATTTGAAAATAATAATAAGAACAATGCATTATTTGAAAGTTTTGGGTCGGTAATAAAGGAAATTAGGGCTGATGGTGCTACATTTTTCAAAATTTTGTATTAAAATCAAATAATGTAATAAGAGTTCTCTGAAATATGGCAAAATTCCTAAAATGGTAGATAAGATTTGTAAATTAAGCAAAAGTTCTCATTAAATTTTCGAAATTTTAAGCTAAAACTGCAAAGTATTTTAAAATTTTATACGAGGATCAAAAAATAGGTGGCTTTTTAAAATGTGGGAAGATTTCTCAAAAAAAATCCAAAAATCTTTAATCAACTTAAAATTTGCTTAGGCTCATAAATAGTAGTGCAATATTTTGGATTTTTGGTAAAAAATGCCATCAAAATCTTGGAATTTCAGACGAAAGGTGCTAAATTTTTCATTGGAAAATTTTGCATAAGAATTTTAAATTTCAATCTAAAAATGCACTTTTTAATTTTTTTTTATTAGGGTCAAATAAAGTTGAGACATGGCAAAATTTCTCATAAAAATCCTAAAATTTTGGGTTAAAAATGAGCTTTTTCTTTAAATTTTCGGTTAGGACTATAAAAAATAGTAAAACTATATTTCCCCTAATTTTTGTACGAAAATCATATAAAACAATAACGTGAAATTAAAGAAAAAAAAACTTGCAGTCAAATAAGGTGATAAGATCGCTTGGAAATGAGGCAAATTTTTTAATAAAGTCTAAAATTACTTGAAATAATAAACAAATTGAACAATTGTACTAAAACCGCAAAATTTTCGAAATTTTATACTGGAATCATATAAAGAGCAATAATAAGTACTTGAAATAAGTCAAAATATCTCTCAAAACTCTAGAAATTTTGGAGTAAAAGCCACATTCTTTAGACTTTACATTAGAATTAAATAATGTAATGAAAACTTTGCGAAATAATTCAAAACTTTTCTTAAAAATTTTCAAGTTTTCATTCAAATTTTTGGATTAAAATCAAATAGAGTAGGGAAATATTTTGGAAATGAGTTGAAATTTCTCACCAAATCCTGAAATTTTAAGCCAAAAGTGGACTTATTCTCAATAGCTCTTAGAAATAAAGTAAAATTGCTCATAATGGTCTGAAAACTTTACATCAGAAGTACAATTTTTTAAAATTTAGTATGCGAAGAATGCTAATTTAATCATCGATATCTCACTTATTTTTAAAATATTGGAAAATATAAATGTGCCTTAGAAAGAGCATTTCAAGGTCTTAGGTTTTTATTTAGGAAAATTTCGATAAGATTGTGAATAGCAGAGCAAATTTATATCATAACTGGCTATAACTTAGCCAATATTATTGATTTTCAGTAATTATAAGCTTGCTTTCATAGAAAATTAAAAGAGCTTTCCAAATCTTCAAGAATTTTTCCGATCAGCTTGTTAGTTTTCTCGAAAATAATGAAAATTCAAAAGATTTTCATTGGTTGATAAAAAATGAAAAAAGACGGTCGCTAAATTTGCAAGTTTTGAAAATTGAGTGAATTTTCACGGAAATTTTCAACCTTTTCTTGACCTTCTATCTGCACCTAATAAAATTAATTGATTTGCTTAAAAATTCTTATGGTAATATTACAAATTGTATCTACTTTCACGACAATTTCATTGTCGATAGAAACATTTTGAAAATCTCTCGGAAAATCCATGTCAAGCTAAGGTGGATTTGTCTAAAAATCAGCCGGTTCAACTAATTCACAGTACACCAGATAGATGGTGTGCTCATGGTCATGATGCAATGTGTGTTATCTGTTTTATCGGCTGCCAACCTAGTGTGTTTGCGAGGTTGCCAAACCCATATTTCTGTTCGTTTATAATTAGTATGTTTAAGAGATGTAACGCAAGTCTCATAGCAGAAACAGATTTTTTGGAATTTATTATAACGGAAACAGAACAGAAACGGAAACGGAAACTACAAAAATTTAAATAAATGAATTGACAGATTTGTTACAATCTAATACCCAAGTCAATATAAACACGGGCTTTTCTTTCTTTCATATTTTTCTTTGTGTAATTTTCCCGCATTTTGATAATTTTTTTACTAATAGTGTGTGCCTTGTGCAAATGCTAAAAATTTCCGTTATGTATCTGTTTAAAGTCATACGGAAACAGAGCTCGAAAATCATGCGAAATTTCCGCAGTTACGGAACCAGAAACAGAGATCGGTAACATTACTCGTATTTTTCACATATCGAATCGACATTCAATCTAAAATTTTAAGATTTCATCTTTTTACTTATTCTTTCAATCGTTCTCAAGCACACTTTTCTTAGCATTGTTCAATCATTGAAACATTTTAAGAATCACAATTTCCTCTTAAATTCCAGATTTGTGAATTCTTCAACAATTATAAAAGACGAGAGGTATTCGACCTGTCTTGATTCTATTTCAAACACCTACCACCGGTAGGTCGTTGGTCGGAAGCGATTTATTAGTGAATATTAAAAATTCCACGTTTAGTTACGTGTCGGTAAGACATTTGAGAGAGAAACAGGATTTTCCGTTTAGAACGCCCACTAGTAATAATTTCATATCGATTTATAATTATCGTCAAAAACAAAACATAAAATACAAAAAGAAAACCAATGAAGAAAAACTTTAAAATTTCAATAGTAAAAGAATCGTCAATATTTCTGTATATTATATCGTTTCGATTTTTATATTGGTATTCACTATAGGAATTTAAATAATTCATAAAATTCATGAGGATCTTGACAAGATATTTGTGGCATCTGTGTTCCACAAACGAATAAAAGCTAAAATCCTGCATTTCCTTCTATATATATATATATATGTATGATTGACTTTTCAAATGATATTGTTATCACTATGTTGAATTTTGCATCGTGATTTATCTGTCAGTGATACAATATAAAAATAGATTGATAACGGAAATATCGAGTGCACTTTATTGATAACAGATTCAACAAAATTTTAATGACTAACAACAAATAACTAAAAAAAAAAAAAAAAATTGGAGCGAGCGGGACCTATCCTACGACCTTTAATTTAACACACCACTACTCTACCAACTGAGCTACCAAGACCTATACCTTAGTTGTAATTTATATTCAGACACAATATTGTCCTCCTAACGAAGCCACCTCCAGATAACTGAAACATTGACGCTAAGCTAGTGAGTTAGATTCCTAGTAGGTAGTGACTTCCTTTCTCGGCCTGATCCGAACTCCACACCTCTCTTACAGTGGCTCTTTGGCGACCCGGAGTATTACCGATTTCGGCAGTGGCTCTTGGCGGCCCGAAATAATCCAGTGTATTGTTCTAGATAAATTAACATTGTACATCACCCTGTATATTGATTTTATTAGATGTTTAAATAACAATAAAATTTCCGTCTGTTATCAGATGACATTAAAATCCGTTCCAAGATCCATTTCCTGTAGACATATCACTACTTAATATTCCGTTGATTCGTTATCAAGACAACATTAAATCGTTTCAACTACTGCTTGTCTATTAAATCGCACAAGTTCCTACTGTATCACTTACAAAATTCCACCATTAAGAATAGCTTTATTATTATCATCATCATCATCATCATTATCATTATTATTATTATTATTGTTTTTCTTTAAGGCAACGATTCAAATTTTCAAATACTTGAAACTTTGGTAAAATATTCACCAAATCCAACAAAACGATTTTGAAATCATAAAATTCAAACGTGTCAGCCAGTCAGTCAGAAAAGTCTCGTCGTTGACTTCTATTTGAATGAACTTTTTGCATCTAATTACTGAACGAATGAAGGAAGATAAATAAAAGCTCCACCATTGTTCAACGATTAAATAGATGGGAACGTCTCTTACAATCTTTATACAATTGTGTTGAGAATTGGATCGAAGGGGTAACATTACAATTGAATTATTTGCAAAATTTTTTCTTCATTGTTGGATTATATTTGGAATTAATCCGTGTTGTATTTTTACGTTGTTTCTATCAATTGTGTTGTTGTTGTTATTATTATCAGGACTAACTAATTGAACCATTAATAAAGCCATGAGGTGGGGTTGTTTCCATGTGTATGTGTATGTGTACGTGTATGATTTCACGCCCATTTTCATGCCGCCCAAACTAGTATAGTTTATGTGGCTGTCTTTAGAATAGATTGCTGTTGGACATGCACAATATACATCTATTTTTATTGATATTAATAGATAGGTGTACAGATGAATATTTCATCAACTTCATATAAAATAAATAAATAAAAATTGATGTGTGAACTAATGTATGCACGTTAGAAGTTATATTTCATTGAAAAAATAAAATAGTTATTTCTACCCAGGTAGGATTTGTCAATGCTGACAAATAGCCGAGCCTTGGGCCACTTGTCATTTGCCGAGCCTTAAGACTGAGCCGAGGCTTAGCCCAATGGTGTAGTATTTTTAAAGCAAACCTTGGATAGTCACCACTGGGCCAAGACTCGGCTCAGTCTGGGCCCAGTGGTATGATATCGTGTAACCAAGCCTTGGTAAGTAACCATCGGGCCAAGTCAAGGTTATTTTTTTAGTTCACCAAGTCGCGGCTCAAGGCTCGATTTTTTGATTCCCGAGGCTTGGAACATGACCATCATCCAAGGCTCAGACCATTGTCCACGCAATGGTCAGCCAAGGCTTGCCCAAGGCTCATACCAAGGCTTGGAACATTGGCATAACAAGTGGCCAAGGCTTAATCCATGGCTTGCCCAATCGTTCCTTCCAACTAGAGTAGCACAAGTCGAAAAATTAAGCTTTTGTGAGTAGAACTACGGCTGCAGACTCGGCAAACGCTCTATCCTGCACTTATTTGTTTTTATACCGTGCGATCCATTAAATTTGTTACCAGAGTTAGCGTTGAAACTGTCAAAACATGTCTTGGATTGAACCATCACGACAAATATCACATTTAATGGCAATTGTAATATAAAAATATGATGGTTGAATCAAAGACATGCCTTGACAGTTTCAAGGCTAACTCTGAAAACAAATTTAATGGATCGCACTATATAAATAAAACCATAAAATAAGTATAGTGTTACAAGAATCGTAATGACAATTATTATAGTACAATTCCTTAAGCTTAACTTACAAGGCAAAGACCAAGTCTGATAAACACAACATGTACCATAATGGTTAGTTACGATACGTGTAATATAAAAAATGTTATCTACTGCGTAAAAATTGAGAAACACTCAAAAACTCTTGTCTTTCCTTACTTAAGATCGCCTTAGCAAGATTATAATTGTAGATTTACATACATTTAAGTGGGGACCTGTACATTAACTGACACACCAAGATAATGTGTGTAAGCCTACCGTTAGTTCAATTTAAGGCAAAGTCATGCTAAGTCGAGCTTAAGTATGGGAAGAAATCTGGGCTTAAGTAGTTATTTTTATTATAAATCCAGAAACTGAGCTTTTGTTGGTATGAGGATTTACTCTTGCGTAAAATAGCTATAATGTTACAAAGGATCGTAATGTCAGTTATTATGGTACAAGTGATTAGGTACCATAATGATTAGTTGCAGCTCCTTTAATATAATAGGTATATTATGCAATGAGTCTATAACAAGTAATAATATTACTGAGAATGAAACACGAGCGAATCTTATAATCATTCGAGGTAATAATAGCACATATTATAGCGAGTTGTATACTTACTTTATCTACTACTTATTTTTAAGTGTTCAGGTACTTACTGGTGATGGACAAGAATATTTACCTTCTTCATCATTTTTGATTCCAAAATCTCACAAAAAACGGACACTTTAGAACTGTTCTTAGTTAAAATTGTCGTTATATTTATTTTTTGTCGTTACCATGGTCACTTTCCATTGTAAATACAGCATATGTACATATATTCTCACAACTACGTATTTGTTTGAAATATCGTTTTACTTATTTTTTTATCATTGCAATGGCAATCTTACATTTCACAGCAACTATGATTCACAATCTCACAAAATACGCCCACTTTAGGCTTACTTGTTGAAACTGTCGTTTTATTTATTTTTGTCATTAGTTACCATGGTTTGTTTACATTTGATGGAAACTATGTTTGATACACTATTTTCTGATTGGCTGATGAGGAGGGAATAATGAACCATTATTCCCTAGGGAAATAATGTTGGTGATTATATTACAAAAACCACGAGTCAGGTCGTAGGTAATAAAAGTTATTTGTTGACGTAAAAAATGAAAAAGAAGCTAAACTGAAACTGAAAGAGGCAAAGAGGAGTAATTTTATTGTGACTTTGACACTTCTAAGAGTAAAGTTTTCAAATTTTCGCGCGTTCTCTCCGTAACCATTGCTTTTGAAGCTTGATTTGGTGTCGCGTTACATTGTTAAAATTTCACTCTTATCATTTTTTTTAAGCGCCCCAAAAGAAATATAACTTTAAAAATAGAGAGCAAAACAATTGCTTCATTCAAGATAAGACCAATTGAAATTATTTATTTATTTTGAATAAATTACGTGAAATTCCCATTAATATTGGATAGATTCAACCATTAAGTCAATTCTAAATTCATTCCATTTCCATTACCAAACTAAATATTTCAAACACTAATGACTTTCATCAATACGTAAATTGTTTTAATGACAACAACAAAATAATCACGTTCAATTTAAATATAAATGATAGTTTACAAATCTTACTAATTATGAATATCTAATTAATATAGTTAATAGTCAAATTTCAATATTTCAGTTGAATTCGTCACGATTCAAACACACAATTCCGCCATTCATAGTGGATATTTTAAAATACAACATTATGTATGTTCTCACGACTACGTATTTGTTTGAAATATCGTTTTACTTATTTTTTTGTCATTGTTATGGCAATCTTACATTTCACAGCAACTATGATTCACAATCTGACAAAGAAACGCCCACTTTAGGCATAATTGTTGAAACTATCGGTTTATTTATTTTTGTCGTTACCATGGTTTGTTTACATTTGACGGAAACTATGTTTGTTATACTATTTTCTGATTAGCTGATGAGGAGGGAATAATGGTTCATTATTCCCTCCTCATCAGCCTATGGAAATAATGTAGGTCATTATATTACCTATATTTATATTCGAACACCCAATTGCGCCATCATAGTGGATGTTTTAAAATCTAATGAGTTCGGGTCAAACTATAACTGACCATTAAGAATTGAGCAAGATTTTTGGATGAGATCGCATCCATCAACATTGCTTCAAAATCTTGTGTGTATAAATGTCGAATTTTTAATTTTAATAAAAGAAGTTTTTAATAAGTGAAGGTGTAATTTTGGTGGATGCGCCGGATGGATATAATTGAAACTTTTTAGTAATTCAAACAAATTTCGTGTCTTATTTCATTTAAGTGACCTTTGTAGATTAAAACCGACATTTATCATAATTATAATCTACCCTTCTGACCGTTGTGTAGGGTTTTCTAAAGGGTTCTCCACTGTTGATTCTGTCATATAGTTCAACGTGTGCAATACAGTCGTTTTATCCCATATGTTTGCTTTCTTTCCAGGGACGTATCAAGAGCTGGAGAGGTCCCCAGTGGATACGCCCTATACGCCCTCTACACATAATAATAATACTATTATAATAATAATTATTATTATAATAGTAGTTGAAGAATAATTTCCTCTTCACAATTTATTATTGTTAAAATCTAGTCTAGGTCTCTTTAAATCACCTAAAAAAGAGGTTAAAAGAGTCTAATCCTGTTCTTTATACAAGTTGATAGCATAATTTAGTAAAAGCACAAATGTGTCTCAGAGTTTGAACTTAAAGTCAAAACTTTAGGCCAAAAAACGATTAAAAAAGAGTAAAACCGTCTAAAATTGCTCATTTTGTCAGTTTAGTAATTTGTCAAGAAATTGTTAGTTTAGGAGCAAAACTTTTCGTAACTTATAAAACAAATCAAGAATTCATATCGGAAACCAAAAAACTGGATTTGAAATAAGAGATTTGGAAGAATAAACGATTAGAAGCGTCAAAACTTCTCCTCTGTAGGATTGACAAGCAATATTATTTGAAGACTGATTTAGGGCGAAAACATCTAATAATCTCAAGGTTTTGGCTCTGGAATCGACTATATCCGTCTAAGTTTACTTTTTTGACAAATTTAGTGCAAAATTTTTCAAAAAATTAATAGTTCAGAACAAAAACTTTCAAGAATCGAGACTAAAAGTGGAGAAATGTACTCAAAGATCCAACGAAAGAGGAGCCTCCTTTGAATTGCAAGAGTCTGCCAAAATAACTCAGAAGTTTTTACTACAGTTTTGAAAAATTTGATTTGTAGCTTAAAACAAAAACTTCTTAAAATTTAGACTACAAGTCAACTCAAAGATCCACCGAAAAAGACTAAATATCCTTTTTACTAATGTTAAGGTTTGGCAAAATTACTCAAATTTTTTACTAAATTTCTGATTTCTTCTTAAAATAGTAGCAGGAGCTTTGAAAAAATTGACATGTATCATAGCTTAGAACAGAAGCTTCTAGGAACTTAGATTACAAGTCGATTATTCAGCAAAAAATCTGATCGAGACTAAATAGTCTTAGACTAAATTTCCGTGTTTTTAACAAATTATAAGCAGAAGCCTTCAAAAAATTGACATGTAGCTTAGAACAAAAACTTCTCAAAACTTAGAATAAAAGTCAAGAATTCAGCAGTAAGATCCCACGAAACTGACTAATTGTAAGTAACCTTCTTTAAAATGTCACAGGTAACCAAACAACTCATAATTTTTTGACTAAATTGCCGTTTTTTTGACAAATTAGGAGCAGAAGGTTCGAAAAAATTGATATGTAGTTTAGAACAAAATCTTCTCATAACTTATTGTAAGAAAAATTAGCTCAAAAATCCACCGAAGGAGACTAAATAGCCTCCGTTTAAATGTGAGAATCTGTCAAAAATGTGAGCGTTTTTTGACTAAATTTCCGATTTTTTTAGTAAGGAGCAGGAGTAGTAAGGAGTAAAGAGTAAGGAGCAGGAGTCTTTGAAAGAAAACGATTCGTAGCTAAGAACAAAAACTCTTCAAAACTTATACTAAAAGTCAGTTCAAAGATCCACCGAAAGTGACTAAATAGCTTACTCACAAATGCCAAATCATTATTTTTTCACTAAATTTCCATTGTTTTTTTTGTTAAATTAGGAGCAAGAGATTTGAAAAAATTGATATGTAGCTTCGAACAAAAACTTCTCAAAACTGATTGCTAGATTAAAAATCATCTCAAAGAACCACCGAAGGAGACTAAATAGCCTCTGTTCAAATTTAGGAACCTGCCAAAAAGTTAGCATTTTTGACTAAATTTCTGTATTTTAGTAAATTAGGAGCAGGAGTCTTAAAAAAATGATTCATAGCTGAGAACAAATACTTTTCAAAACTTATACTAAAAGCCAGCTCAAGGATCCACCGAAAGTGACTAAATAGCCTCCTCACAAATGTCAAACCACAATTTTGTGACTAAATTTCCGTTTTTTGTCAAATTAGAGACTATATAGCCTCTGTTCAAATTTGGGAACCTACCAAAAAGTGAGCATGTTTTGACTAAATTTCCGTTTTTTAGGAAATTAGGAGCAGGAGTCTTGAAAAAAAAAATGATTTGTAGCTGAGAACAAAACCTCTTCAAAACTTATACTAAAAGTCATCTCATAATGATCCACCGAAAGTGACTAAATAGCCTCCTTACAAATGTCAAATCACAATTTTGTGACTAAATTTTCGTTTTTTGTTCAATTAGGAGCAAGACTGTTGAAAAAATTGTTATGTAGTTTACAATTAGAACAAAAACTTCTCAAAACTTAGATTAGAAATCAACCCAAAGATGAAAGTAAGTAAATAGCCTTTTTCAAATTTCCCGCAAAAACTCACAATTTTTTTGGTCTAAATGTCTTAAAATCTATTCATAGACTAAAAAATGGCTTTGAGAAAGTGCTTTTTCTCTGATTTAATTGCGAAATTGGATAAAAATTGATAGTTTGAGTAGAAAACGTTAGAAAATCTCAAAAGACGAGCAAAACTATCTAAATCATCTTATTATTATTTGGTGGATCGCCTTGTTCGTCCACACATTGAAACATTCCTGTTTCTTTTCTATTATTTTCAATTTCGTATTGCCTTCCTATTGTGTTGTGGTCTATTTTCGTCTTCAATCAACGTAGAGAATTGCAGTGGTTCAATAGCTTCAAGTTGAAGTGCTGCCTAATAATCACGAAGCTTTATTCCTTTTCACCACAATACTGACTACTATACGATTTCAATAACTTTTCCACTTGCCCTTCATTGAAGTAGTATCGATAGAAAATTTGCTACGTTTTTATTTCGTTCGCAATTCTCTTGTAATTTATACTAGGTTGGTGCATTTTACAAATTTTACATTTCAATCGATCCACCATATTCGATTTCCCATCATATAAAAGTCTCGATTACAAATTGTGTTTGAAATACTATCAGTTGATGGAATATTGCAATCCTTATCATTCCATAACAAGTGTGATGACACAATAAAAACAATGATAAGACGAAGAAATGGATGGAAATAAATTAAAAGCAACTCTGAAAGACATTCATCTTGTTCTTGGGGTTAATTGTTAAGAATATTCCGTCGACAGTTACCGATTCAATTTCCAAAACATAGACAAACCGACCTGAAACGAGTTCTCAAAAAAAAAAACACAACACAACAAAACTAATTATTCTAAAGTCGTTCTGTATAATAAATAATTCTATTGCCGTAACGTTCCTGAAATTACACTCCAACACCGAGTTAAAATATTTCCCACTTCAACTTAATTAAAACAAAACCGAAGACATAAATTTTTATTTCAGCAACTGCTAATTGTGTACCCTAACTTTCCAAGAAGTTTCCATGCGTATATATCCATCCCCATCTTTCTACCCTTATTTTGTGTGTGTGAATGTAGGTATTTCGATATATGTGTGTTTTAGGGTAACTCATTCTAATTACCCACCCTGTTTTTTCCTTCTATTCCCTTTATTGTGTTTGTGTTGGCAAGAAATTCAAAGAGTTACGATAGAGGTAACAGCCGTGGCGGCGGTAGTGGTGGTGGCGGTGGTGGTGGTGCTACTCGAACAGCAACCCCTCATCTCTAACCGCTTTTAATTAATTTAAACTGAAATAAGACTAAAGGGGTAACGTGGATAGGACGAAAAATACCACAAAATTTCAAACGCAGAACGTTGAACTCTTTATAGAACAATAATGAATATTTATCTCACCAGCATTCCTGAAAAAAAAAACAGGTTTAATTCAAATAAATTAACATAAAAATAGCGACTATAATCAAGCTTTTATCGAAATATATGTTGATTTGTTAATTAAAACATCAATCACAAACATGCCGATGATCAATCAGTTTTTAGTTTGATAAAATTGTTATTTTATCAAATAGTTGATTAGAATAATACATTGTAAAGTTGGTATAAAGAAACTCAATTAAATTGTGAATCGTTAAATCTCTTCAATTTTCAACATGATCCTATTGTTAAAACTTGTACAAATTCGACTTGGAAGTTTCCATTTTCTTCATCGTTGTTGAGAAAATCAACAAAGTACAAAATGTACCGACTTATATACTTTTGTGATTTTTCATTTTCTATATTGTTAATAGAAACTTTTCCAGACTTATTATTGTACGTTGAAACTTATCGTTTGAACAGGTGTTGGACGTATTGTTGCAAGTTTCTTCTGTGTTATAATTCGTCACTGATGTTTTATTATGTTTTAATGATTATCACCGATTCACACACACACACACACACACAAAGACAATCAGTGGATAAGACAAGTGAAAAAAACTACCCAAATTCATCAATTAAGCCTGACTTTTACCCGAATTGAATGCTACCAATTGTAATTTCCATAAGACAGTAAAACACATTTTTCTCGTAAACGGTACCAGATAGCGACCTGGAAATAGTTGAATTCGATTCCAAAGGCAATCATATACAAAAATACGAGCTTGGATTTTCGAAAATTTGACAGGAAATTCACAGGATAAGGAAAAAGTAATTTTTTGTGCTGAAACGAGTGGTTTGGTAAAACACAAAATTCCCTATGTAAAAGTTGATTAATTTAATAGTCACGTATATGAAAAGATCGGGCAAAGTTCACTCTACAAAAATGTGAGCTTTGATTTTCAATTTTCTTTACCGGTTTTTCATAATCTCCATCCAAAGTAATCTATTTTTTTCCGAAATTTTATCGAAATAACACGGACAGACATTAACTCGCATTACATAGAAATGTGGGAGAAGTGGTGAAAGATTGGGTCGTCTTTTGGTGGAGGTGCTGCGACTATGACAGTCAGCCTTAAAGCGTATAAATTGGTAACGATTCGAGCGAAAATTGGTGGATGCGCCGGGTAACAAGTCAAAATCGTTGAATGAGTAACAACAGAGATTTTAGCCTTATGGGAGATTTGTAATCGACAATTTTCTCGATAGATACTGCCATCTATTTGTTAAGGTTCATAATTATAAGCCCGTGTGTTTTTAAGGAAAAAGAATTCTTCTATTTTAGACTAATGGTTGTACTCTCAGCTATAATTTATGTGTTTTAGTATAGTGTAGATTTTTTCGATATGCTTCTTGAACGGTAATTTGATAAAATTATGATGATGAGTCAATTAACGCTTATGATTTGTTTTTGTTTCTTGATAGATAGGAAACATTGCCATCTCTTAGACAATAGTAGTTACTGATGGTTTTTGTTTGAAATCATATTCTTATCGTTGGGAGAACTTCGATAGTATCGCCATCTGATGGTCGGGATACTCACAACGCTGGAATACTTCGATGGTAGTGCTGCCCTAGTGTCCGGAGTACCTCTCTATGTTATTATTCACTCAACAATCAAAATTTTAAAAATTGCAAAGACAAAACGACTTTCAGTTTTTTTTCCATCCTTATGGGAGATTTGTAATCGAAAATTTTCTCGGTAGATACTGCCATCTATTTGATAAGATTCATAATTCTAGGCCCGTGTCTCTTTCTAAGAAAAAAGAATTCTTCTAGTTTAGACTACTGGTTTTATTCTCGGCTATAATTTATGCGTTTTGGTATAGTGGCCTCCAAATTATTTTGCTTGTAGATTGTTTCGATATGCTTCTTGGACTGTAATATGATAAAATTATGATGATGAGTCAATTAACGCTCATGATTTGTTTTTGTTTCTTGATTGATAGATAATATTGCCATCTCTTAGACAATAGTAGTTAGTGATGGTTTTGTGTCTGAAATCGTATTATTATCGTTAGGAGACCTTCGATAGTATCGGCATCTGTTGGTCGGAATACTCACAACGCTAGTGTACTTCGATGGTAGTGCTGTTCTAGTGTCCGGAGTACTTCTCTATGTTATTATTAACTCAACAGTCAAAATTTTAAAAATTGCAAAGAAAATTTTCTATTCTATCAATTAGAATAATTAACACACACACACACACACACACAAAGCCAATCAGTGTATAAGACAAGTGAAAAAAACTATCCAAATTCATCAATTAAAGCGTATAATTTGGGAACGATTCGAGTGAAAATTGGTGGATGCGCCGGGTAAAGTCAAAATCATTGAATGAGTAACAACAGAGATTTTAGCCTTATGGGAGATTTGTAATCGAAATTTTTCTCGGTAGATACTGCCATCTATTTGTTAAGATTCATAATTCTAAGTCCGTGTGTTTTTAAGGAAAAAGAATTCTTCTAGTTTAGACTACTGGTTTTATTCTCGGCTGTAATTTATGCGTTTTGGTATAGTGGCTTCCAAATTATTTTGCTTGTAGATTGTTTCGATATGCTTCTTGGACTGTAATATGATAAAATTATGATGATGAGTCAATTAACGCTCATGATTTGCTTTTGTTTCTTGATTGATAGATAATATTGCCATCTCTTAGACAATAGTAGTTAGTGATGGTTTTGTGTCTGAAATCGTATTCTTATCGTTAGGAGACCTTCGATAGTATCGGCATCTGTTGGTCGGAATACTCACAACGCTGCAGTATTTTTCTATGTTATTATTCACTCAATAGTCAAAATTTTAAAAATTGCAAAGACAAAACGGTTTTCAGTTTTTTTTTCTATTCTATCAATTAGAATAATAATTAGAAACAATAATTCGGATTGTGATCATTGTTTTGTTTGCACAATGAAAATAGCAATTAAACAAATTAAATTTAAACTCTATACAATTAACTAACACGTTGAGATGACTCTATAAACTTGGTTTTATATGGATTTGATTTGTTTTATAGCTCTAGGTACAGTTATCGTTTTGTTCTATGTGTTGTGAGCATTTCAACTAACCAAAACTGAAATTGCATTTGGAATTTAGACAGGTGAAGTTTGGGGACTAACTTCAACAAAAGGAATTGCTTTGCAGCACTAGAATGATGGTGATAATAATAATAATAATAATAATAATAATAATAATAATAATAATGATAATAATAATAATAGTGGCGTCATTCACTTTAATTCGCTGAAATTTGTAAATTTCCTCGCACAAATTTCGTGTTTTATCAACAAAACAAGTCTTGTTGATTTATGTGAGATTTTTGATTAAAGACAAGCGAATCATCTTGAATATCCTTTGTCTGTGATTATAGTCGAGTGTATAGTGCTGTTACACTCCTTGTGATTGACTTCATTGATGGTGTTTTAGAAAATAAAACTCGTCAACAGAAATATGCAATTTATATGCAAAAAACGTCCATTGTGTCGCGGGTAACTTTGCTAGATTAAAATTTTATATCCCGTCCCGATAACGTTCTCTCTTTATTTTTATTTTTTGTGCTTCTTCTATTTCCCGTCTTACTAACAACAATTTGACCAAAAAGAATCAGCTGTCGATTGAATCAAAATAGCTATTTTTTTAATTATATTTTTTTTTTTTGGTCGTGTTGTCGTCTTCATTGGAAAATTGGCAATTACGATTTTGATAATGTTAACAGAAATCCACCGCCCTTTTACCTGTATTATTAACGTACCTACATATATAGAAGAAATTCCCCCTATTTAATTGAATAAAATTAATTTACGCCCTATACACAAAATTTAATACAGATGATTGACGATTGGCCCTAGGGGGAGAATATCAACCGGAAAATTTCGTGCAGGCAAGCAAACTGGTTTTTGTATTAAAATATTAAATGTGTTCCTTTATAGACTTGTTGGAAATTATTGAATTATTATCAATGATGATTTCGGTGTTGTTAATCGTTTAAAAATTTCGTTAGCCGACTTCCAAATACAACAACTAAATCCTAAATTGAAAATACTCAAACAACATTATATGCGTTAAAAATACCATCTATTGTCTAGATGCTCTTCCATCTGAGCTACCGTTGACGTATTTTCTCTATGTATGCTTAAGTCTTGTTCTAACGCGAGATTTCTCATTATACAATCTTAAATCTCAATTCGAAAATACCCAGACACCATTATCTATGAGTGTCGGCGATAGCTCAAATGGAAGAGCATCCATATAGTCAATTCTAGCTTGCCGATTTTGAGTATTTTCAATTTAACATTTAAGATTTAATAATAAGATATCTCGCATTAGAACAAGACATAAGCATACATAGAAAAGATATGTAAACGATAGCTCAGATGGTAGAGCATCTATCTAGACAACAGATGGTATTTGTTGAAAGGACTTGAAGGGTAACACCTAAAATATCTATTAGAGGTGAAAACGCTCTTTTGTGATATTTGGAAATGGGAAAAGTTGATGTAAACTTCTGGAAATTATGAAGTATACAGGGTGTTTGATCTAAATATGGTCGATTCTATGAAACTCCCATCAATTGGCGAGTGATTCGAAAAATATTTAAGGATTTGTAGGAGGGACCCTGGAGAACCTTTAAGCAGAACTAGAACCTCATAGCTTATTTGGAAGTTTATTAAAAAACGCTCGTTTCAAAAACTAGCCAGCACATAAAATGACTTCGAATGACTCCCAAAAATAATTTTTTTTTTGTTTTCATCCATTTTATTCTGGAACAGGTGGAAATATTTCGTATTTTCTCTGGAATTCAATGGAGAAAAACGAACAAAAACAATGTTGGGAAGATCTGCGAGTCATTCTTAGTCGTTTTACTGGTTTAGTTCGTTTTTGAAAATTGCGACATTGTCCAAAACGATCGTTTTTTGATCAACTTTGAAATGAGCTACGAGGTTCTAATTTTGCTGACATGTTCCCTAGGGACTCTTCTACAAATCCTCAACATATTTTTCGAATCGCTCGTCGACTAACGGGAGTTTCATAGAATCAACTATATTTAGATCAAACACCCTGTATACTCAGTATATTAATTTAAAATTATGCAAAAATATCAAAAATGTATGAATATCGAATGGTTTCACAAAATGTGGGCCAAGGATTGGAGTCCCCTACTAGTAATAAAGACACAAAGCACTTGTCGATTCCATAAAATCAACGACGAACAAGAGTTTATTGCATTGAGTTAACAATTATTGCTATTCCCTTCAAAATTTTATTACATCTTAAGCAGTTCAGTGACTCTGTCCAATATTTACAAATTTTTGATTTCTTACCTAAATTTTTTAAGAGAAGAATGGTTTTTGTATGTAGATTTAAGATTAGCAATTATTCGTTCAATTTCCGTTCTTGAACTTTACGGCTTTTTGTTTACCAAACGGCTGCTCTCACTATTGAGCTACCGCGGAATCATGACAAAATTTAATTCTTCAATGTCAGTATATTCTCAATATTTATAAACCAGCAGTAACTACCTACATAGCTGAAATATAGATTCTCGACAGAGATTGGCAAGGTTGCTCGATAGCTTAGTGGTGAGAGCAGTCGTCCCTTTAACAAAAAGTTGTAGAGTTCAAAAATCAAACATTTTTCTGTACTTAAAACGATAATAATGCTTAATATTCATTAATTTAATGTTAATTATTTAATTATTTTATGGTTGTAATGTATTTTTACTCTCCATAGGTAGTTAAAAGACCCTGTATAGATCATTATTCGATCTTGTATATGGCTTTTTGCTTGTATTTCGCCCGTTTCCTGATGGTGATCAAAGCGAAACACCCTCTATTTCCGCATTGACCTGTTGCAATTTAGTTGTTAGTGTTCAGTTTAGTAGAGAAAAATATTGTGAAGAGATTGGTGTTGAATTTTCGTTGTACAACAAAGAGAGAATCCTTGAATCACTTATCGATTTTGTATTATCATACTCGAGTATTCTTCTAATTTTCTTCATACAGCAACACATCTGCTAATCCGACACATATTACACAATTTGATTCACATCAATTTCTAGTTTCCGTTCCTCAATTTCCCCATTTATTCTCTAACAAATCACGTTTCTATTTTGCACATTTTTCCCTTCTAGACCCTTTCGAATAACTTCGTTCTTTCCGTTTTATTATCGTGTATTAATAATGTTGAAATAATGTAAATCGTCAATTTCTTCTTGAGAGCAAGTCAGATTGTTTGATGGATCTATGTCACGAACATTACCGCAATATAAATCTGTCTTCATATTTCAACGTTTATAGGATATGATAACATTTAAGGTCCTTCGTATTTCTCTACAACAGAAAAATTCGTGTAATTTATTTGTGCATGAAATACTAACACTATATTTTCAACACACAACATTCTCACTGTGTCAAAACGAAATGAACGAGCGGCCGATTATTCGATCGGTACGTAGTATACAGGATGAAATCGAATTGCCTTTAAATACGCAAACCATACTTTACTCGTTCGCGTCTGTAGCTTCACAAATTCGAGTCTGCAGCTGTTCGACATTTCCGATTATTCGATCAGTTGTATACAGGGTGAAATCGAATTGCCTTTAAATACGCAATAGAATACGGAATAGAGAACAATAAACAAATCTTGAAGGGTTAAAAACTGAAAAATACTGGCTAAAATTAACCAAAATTGCAGCTATTATTTGATGGTAGCTGCTTAAATACTAACCTACTGTAATATTGTTGTTTACAGTTGATAAGAAAGTATGTAGGTGTCTCGAATTTCCATTGAATTGCCCATGCAAGTCTTACTAATTTATTTATGCACATATCCACAACATATTTAATTAAAAATTATAAGAATTAAGTAATACAAAAATCACTAGAAAAATTGTTAAAAATGCCTTCCTCCCCTGTTCCACACAAAGCTGCACTCTACGTAGCAGAGAAGGCTGTACGTGTCAACAGTTCCCAAATCGCGCCTGTAATTTCACAAATTTGAGTCTGCAGCTGTTCGACAGTTCCGGCTAATACTAGATCCATTAATTGAGATGAACGAGCGACCGATTATTCGATTGGTTGTATACAGGGTGAAATCGAATTGCCTTTAAGCACACAATAGAGAATGGAATAGAGTACAACAAACAAATTTTGAAGGGTCAAAAAATGAAAAAAAAACTCGCTAAAGTTAACCAAAAATACAACTATTATTTGATGGTGGCTGCTTAAATACTAACCTGCTGTAATGTTGTTGTCTACAGTTGATAAGAAAGTAGGTGTCTCGAATTTCCATTGAATTACCCACGCAAGTCTATATGAATTAAGTAATACGAAAAAAAAATATAAAAACCACTAGAAAAATTGTTCAAAATGCCTCCCTCCTCTGTTTCACACAAAGGTGCACTTTACGTAGCAGAAAATGCTGTACGTGTCGACAGTTCCCAAATCGCGCCTGTACCTTCACAAATTTGAGTCTGCAGCTGTTCGACATTTCTGACTAGTACTGAATCTACTAATCGAGTTGAACTAGCCGCTGATTATTTGATCGGTTATATACAGGGTGAAATCGAATTGCCTTTAAGTACACAAATCACGTATGTGGAATAGAGTACAATAAACAAATTTTGAAGGGTTAATAAGAGAGGGGAAAATTGGCTAAAATTTATCAAAATTGCAACATTTGCTTGATAGTCTCTGGTTAAGTACTAACCTACCGTAATTTAAACACTTATAAGTTGAAAAAAAATGTAGATTATAGGTTCTTTCCAAGGTATTTATTTGAAACAATTATCAACCTGCAACTGCTCAAATTTCATTAAATATTTTCTTTCAATTGTTTAAAATGCCTCCCTCCCTTGTTATACACAAAAGTGCACTCTATGCACCTTACACAGTTCCTAAATTGCGTCTGTAGATTTACAAATTGGGGTCTACAGCTGTTCGACATTTCCGACTGACACTGAATCCACTAATTGCAAAGCTGCACTCTACGAAGCAGAGGACGCTGTACATGTCGGTAGATCCCAAATCGCGTCTGCAACTTCACAAATTTGAGTCTGCAGCTGTTCGATATTTCCGAATAGTATTGAACCTACTAATCGAGATGCACTAGTAGCCGATTATTTGATCGGTTATATACAGGGTGAAATCGAATTGCATTTAAGTACGCAAATCACTTATGTGGAATATAGTACAATAAACAAATTTTGAAGGCTTAAAAAGAGAAGGGGAAAATTGGCTGAAATTTATCAAAATTGCAACATTTGTTTGATAGTCTCTGGTTAAGCGCTAACCTACCGTAATTTAAACAATTATAAGTTGATCAAAAATGTAGATTATAAGTTCTTTCCAAGGTATTTATTTGAAACAATTATCAACCTGCAACTGCTCAAATTTCAACCAAGGAGTGGAACACTTTAATATTTTCTTTCAATTGTTTAAAATGCCTCCCTCGCCTGTTCTACACAAACGTGCACTCCATACACCTTACACAGTTCCTAAATTGTGCCTGTAGATTTACATATTGGGGTCTGTAGCTGTTCGACATTTCCGACTGACACTGAATCCACTAATTGGTTCGTTTGATGTCACAAAAGACATCCACAAAAACATGAAAACAAAAAAACAAAAGAATAAGTCGGCTCAGTTTTTCAAGCCCTATACGTGATTGAATGATTTAAAAGTATATCGATTTCACTCTGTATGCCGGCTATTATTTTACTTTTTGAGACATACGTCTCGAATTTGTTGATAATACAGTGTACATATTCTCATTTAATAATAATTGTTGAGTTTAATATGGAAATATTTGCGTGAAATTGAACTTTCCCAAGTTTGTAATATAAGAAAATTGATCTAACAACTTTATAATCATCTCTAGTTGAATTTATATTAAACCACTAGAGAAATATTGTTGGGAAATTCAATTTTAAAACGATATCTGCAATTTTGTTATAATTGTTGATTTCATTAAGAAATTCATGGAAATTGTCGATAATTTAATAATTGTGTAATGTGTGTAAATTTGGTGGATGCGCCAACATTAGTTTCTCGCCTTATATTTTCATTATTTTCTTTTGTTATTAGCATAAGAAATAGGAATTCGTTCCATTTGCATTATACAGCATTAGGATAATCTGGACTGTATGGTATAACATGGGCTATATCTTCTCCATTCGTTCTATGGCTCGTAATTTTTCATAGCAATGCCACCTGATTTCACTGAAGGAAATAGAGTTATAATTTCACTCTGCCGACTACTTTACATAATATTAGAATATCTTATACACCGTTACTATTTCGTAAAGAGAATCTCTTATTCTACAAGTAAATTCATTCATTCATTCAACACGATCAATCTTGTAATAATCTACAATATTGTCAAAGATTTTCATGTTTCAACAGATGACTTACATTGAATATTTTAAATTAAATCTAATGGATGTTGGAAATACCAAGGGGAAAATCTGTTTAAAAGTAATCCTACATCAAATCTTCACCAATCTACGACTTATATATGTATAAAGTGACTATTACACTTGTGGTTTTTGCAATATAATGACCTATATTATTCCCTATTATAGCTTCCAAGAGGGAATAATGAACCATTATTCGCTCTCTTGTAAGCCAATCAGAAAATAGTATTTGAATTATTGTTTCTGTCTAATATAAAAGACAATGGTAGCGACGAAAATAAATAGAACGATAGTTTCAACAAGTAGGCCTAAAGTGGGCGTTTTTTGTGCAATTTTTGAATCAGAAATGCATTGAATTGTAAGAATGCCATAGCGAAGGGAGAAAATAAATAAAACGACATTTCACACAAATATTTTTGTTAGTTGTGAGAATATATGTACGTAGTACGAAGTAAGATGATTTTAATATTAGATAATCGTTTCTATTAAATGTAAAAAATCATATTAACGACAAAAAATAAATAAAACGACAGATTTAATAAACAGCTGTGAAAAGTGTCCGTTCTTTGTGTTTTAGAATGATGAAGAATTTACTTAGAAAAAGTATAATATACAACTCGCTATAATGTGTGCTATTATTACCTCGAATAATAGCACTCATTATAGACTCGTATAATATACTATTAAATTATTGATAATAATAATAATAACAGCAATAATAATAAATAAGGCTAATTTTATAATTTTGTAAGACAATTTCGTAGACATTAAATTACTAGTTTGCTATTCGATAAAATCACAGTAATTCCATAGTAATAGGTACGATTAACTTTACAATTCAGTTGTTTTAAAATACAAGTTCCTAGAGTGAGTCAAGGTTGATTTCAATCAATTCTAAGTAATCAAACACTATCAATCAATTATTATTGAACAAAAAAATATAAACAATACGACAATTCCATGAACTGTACAAAAAAACTTATCGATAAAAATCAATTGAAGTTTTTGTTTAGATGTCAATATAAGAACAGGGGTGGATTAAGAATGATTAGGCCTCCGGAAATTACAATTTACAAGCCTTAACGCAAAGTAATCGCAACATCTTCAGATTAGGTTTTTCATTCTTTTAAGGGGCCGTCATACTCTTGTTTATACAGGGTGTCCCGTAAGTCGCGTCCTTGCTATTCAGAAGCAGATAGACGACAAAATTCCAGGACGAAAAGTCCTGTACCATTTTCTTATTTGGCGCACAGGTAATTAGTTATTAATTAAATTAAGTAGCCAATCAGGTGCTCGCTTTAGCTTTATAAAGAGAGAAGGAAAGAGTTTTGATGGTGCGATGTGGGAAGCGGACCAGTTATCAGGCTGGCGTAACAACCGTTCAAACTAAGTTATCACCTGATTGGCTACTTAATTTAATTAATAAAGAATGCAGTAGAGGACTTTTCGTCTTAGAATTTCATTCTCTGTCTGCCCCTGAGGAGCAAGGGCGCGGCTTACGGGACACCTGCAGAACGTCAGGGGGGAGGAAATGAAGCTCGCTTAAGAGAAAATTTTGAAAATTAAGTGATTTGACGGATATTTGAACCCTCTTTTTCACCTGTTATTTACAGCTATTAAAATTAATTAATTTGACTGATGATTGGTTTAAAAATGTAGGAAATTTTATCTACTTTTACGACCATATCATTGTAGTGGAAAATATTTGAAAATCTGACTATAGATTAATTTTTTAATACCATGTTTATAGCAGATCTAATGCTACATTGCGGACTAAATCACAACAACAATAACGATCACAACACAAACATGCTTGACTAAAAATATTACCTACAGACAGATTTTCAAATATTTTCCATTATTATAATAATGTCGTAGAAGTAGATAAAATTTTCTACATTTTCATATCAATCATCAATCAAATTAATTAATGATAATAGCTGTAAATAACTGTTCAAGACTTTCTTAAATTTTCTCCAATTTTGGGAAAACTAACAAACGTATCGAGAAAATTCTTAAAGATTTGGAAATATCTTCTAATTTTCCATCTAAATCACTTATTGGATATTTAAAATCAATAATATTGACTATGTTTTAGCCATATATGAAGAAAAATGTACGGAAAAAACAGGGTCTGACAAATTTCTCTGCCAATCAGAATTTTATCATATTTTTTTTAAAACGGAAAGCTTCAAACCATACACCTTGAAATACTCTATCTAACGCAGGTTTAAATTTTACAATATCTTAAAAAATAAGCGAAAAATCGATGTCTGAAGATTGATCGCGTACCGCTGAATCGAGTACCGATTTTGTCCAAACCGACCTTAATTGGTTGAAAAATGATCGAATGTTTAGAAATTGGATCAATATTTTGCTATGTACGTTATTTTTCTGTAATTGTTCAGTTTCGATTGCCTCTAAAATGTCGTCTTAATGTTCAAAAATTTATGATTTGGGACTGAATCATAAGAACAATAACGATCACAACACAAACATGCTTGACTAAAAAAATTACCTACAGACAGATTTTCAAATATTTTCCATTTTTATGATAAGGTCGTGGAAGTAGATAACATTTTCTACATTTTCATATCAATTATTAATCAAATAAATCATTTCTAATAGCTGTAAATTTAAGAGAGTTTAAATCATCACCTTCCAAAATTTGCGAGCAAAATTCACTGAAAACTCTATTTATGACAATAATTTATCAAAATCTAAATTGAAATCCGGAAAACTGAAAACTAAAAAGGAAAATTTAACTCAAAATCAGCCAAATGTGTCTAAATTTGCTACAAACTGACGATTTGATACAAAAAGAGCCTCAAAACATTGATTAAAGATTTTGCTCTAAATTCGTATAAAACGGTTCGATTTTTTAGCGAATTTTTTTTAAAAAAAATTAGCTTATGACGAGTTGACAGTTAATATTAGACGCAAGGCCTGCTAGAGAATTTCGCTTGAAAAAATCAAGCAGGAATTATATCAACGAAAATAATCATTCTATTGTAATAAGTGTTTTTCTATAAACAATACTTCGCTTATATTAATTAAACAATAATATTATTTAGATTATAATTTTCCTATCTAAAGAAACAATGATTCTATTTAGATCATCATTTTTCTTAATAGGAACAATGATTGTATTTAGATCATCATTTTGCTTGTAATAGTACTTTTTGCTGTTCTTGCAGTTTTCTTTGAACAATAGTCATTGTAGACATTAATCATTATCGCATCATAAGTTCTAGAATAAATATTATAGTATAAATGAGAGGGGATAATATGTCATCATAGGTTTAGTATAAATATTATGGTATTAAAAAAAGGGTTAGAATATAGTTGATGGGTAGTTAAGGGAATAATATAGTAGATACAATCTTAAGAGAATATTAAGGATTGTAAATTGTAAATTTAAAATAAATAAATAAAATAATTAAGATAAAATTAATAATTTTTGTAATAATAAAAAGTGAAAAGATAAAATTCAGGCCTTGATTAGACGTATTAGACAAACAACAAACGAGTGAAATTTTATTAGTGTTTCTTATTGTTTGTGGATTAAAAGTATTTTTCAATAAAAATCATAAATATTAAAATAACATCGGGAAATGAATTTATTAGTTGAGTCAATGTTATTAAAATATATTAATTGTCAGTACCATAAGAATGTTTTGCATTTAATATTTCAGCATGTAGATATATAAAAAAAATCCCCTATATAAAAAAATTCTCTATATAAGGTACTTGCTGCCTTTGGAGATTTTATTTTCCCTTTGACGAATTAGTAACAAATTTTCCGTAAAAACTAAAATGTATCATAAAAACTAGACTTAAAGTCTACTTTTCACTAATTAAAAGCAAAAAGCTGTATTAAAATTTGAAAAAATTACCAGCAAATTAATTAAAATCGATTATTTAGGACAAGATGCTCGAAAATTTAGCTCGAAAATCTGCTAAATGTGTGTAAGGCCCGGTTTTTCTTCAATTACTTAAGTGCGCCTAAGAAAGACCTTATCCCCCACTTAAATGCTTGTAAATCTACGCTTGAGTCAATTTAAGTGAAGGTTATACTAAGGCGAGCTTAAATAGGTAAGAAGAAGTGGATCTAAGTATCTTTTTTTTGAAGACTCTGAAATTTTGCAAAAACTAACAATTTGGCACTAAAATTTTATAAAATATTGACTCAAAACGAAAAATTCAACACTAAAATTGTCTAAAAGTGCTTGAATATCGTCCAATTGACGATTTTGCAACAAATTTCGTTGAAGATCACTCTTTTAAGGGGATTCGCGAGCTTGATTTTGAAATCCTACAATTACATTAAGCGAACTCTGGGGTCGTGTCATTTGTAAACGGGTAGAGATATGGACCTCCAAAATACCTCAATCGATCACAAATTTTATTCTTCATGGGGGAGGGGGGCAGCCGATTTTCCATGGAAAACAGATTAAATTTTCCAAATATTCGGATATAGCATGATTTTCGTCCTAAAAAGTAGTTTGGGTCACATAACTTCTGGTAGAGTGAAAATAATTTAATAAAATTTACATGAATAAATAGACAAAAGTCAACTGCATTGAGGGACGAGCTTCAAATTTCAATTTTCTTTTAAATTTCTGAAAATATTGCATTTGAAGTGGCATGTCAAAACAATTCAATACAACGCATTATCTTTTAATTTTAAAGCTAAAAGATCGTACAGCAGCTTATTTGAAAACTTCTTCATGTACAAAGGGCATATGGAATCCCAAAAATCCAAAAAGTTATTGAGATAAAATGAAAAAGTTGGAATTTTTTTTTAATTTTTGTTCAATAACTTTTTTTGATTTTCAAAAATTTGATTTTTGGGACTCTATATGCCCTTTGCACATGAATAATCTTTCAAATAAGCTGCTGTACGATTTTTAATCTTTAAAATTATTTTTGACATACTCCGACATTTTCCTCTGCACTTTGAAATTTAGTGAAAATTTTCCAAAATGGAAAATAATCGAGAAATCGTTGATTAAAAAATGTCACTTTTTCAGACAATAAGACGAGGCCCTCTTCCAAATAGCCTTAAGGCTAAAATGTTTTCTTTTCTCTATTCAAAAACAAAATTTAACGAAAAAAACTGGATTTAAGACAACTATTTCTTAAAATCTAGTTGAAGTTGATTTAGGACAAAATGATCCGAAATTTTTGTGTTAAAAAAGAAAATTCAGCGAAAAATCGGTTGTATGTGTCTAAGAATCGATTTCACTAACGTCTGTTAAATTTTAACGAATAGATATGTCATGGATTATTTTTAGCTATTCATTAGGCTTAATTGAAGTTGGTGAAATCGACCCTGATTCTCCTTTTTCTAACGATTCAATAAGCAAATTCGCTAAATATTTAAAGTCTAGACTTAAAATCGAAAATGCTATTCCTATGGAGAGTCTAATTTTTCATTGAGCCATCCCTGTATAAAAAAATCTGATATTGTCACTGATATCTCTATTAAAATCTCCAAAATTGTCTTATTTCTTCCTCTTTTGTTTGATGTTTAAAATCACCTTAATATTAACGAGATGCAGGAAACGGAAGAACAGAAGAAAATACAGGAAATACACCATTGTTTTTTCTTACACCAGTTTCATTTATTTCGCCATTTTTTTCTTCTTCTTATATTGTTGTTGAAATGTAAATATTTAAAGGTCTCTTATTTTTAATCACGAAATCTCAACATTTTTTATTTTATATGTTGTTTTCTTTCGTTAAAGTTGACATGGAAAAGTTGAATTTATAAACTCACACGGTACCGTATTGATAAGAATGATAAGGGCACGTTCACACTTGAAACACTAAAGACCTACAATAATTTCCTAATATTTACCCTATAACTCCTAATAGGTTATAGCTTTGTCTTAATTAATCAATGAAATTTGATCCACGCTTAATTAGGCTTTATAATTGCCTAAGGGAAGTAGCTTGAAAATCATTATTTTTCGTCAATTATGAAATTAGAAACCCATTCCCACAATTCTTTTCTGTTTGTAATTGAGTTACATCCGGCGGTTGTAGTTAAAATTGCATGAAAACCACCCCACTACAATTTCCTTAAACTATCCACATAAATAAATAGAAGAAAAATAAAATGTGGCGTGTATTATCCATCCTACCAACCTACCCTTTTACAATAAAAAGTCACCACTACACTGCTACCACCTCCACCTGGTGAGGGAGTATAATACGAAAAACGACAATAACAACAACATACACTAGTTAGACTTTATTTACACGCACGAGATAATACGATCAATTCAAAACTACCCTCATGTTTCAACATTATTACCCTTATCTGCTTTTTATAATTTTTGTTCGTTTGTTTTTTACAACTAACTAAATAACTAAATTATCGCCAACAATTGTAAAAATAATACAATTTAAAGTATAAATGAAAGCTTTCGACAATTATTATTATAACATGTGAGAGAGGAAGGAAAAATAGATTAAAATTTATTAGGGGTAAGTAAAAACAATTCCATTAAAACATACATCTTTTACCGTGGATGGAATGATAAAAGATTCCATCAAGATAATGGGCGTTTGCATTCTTGGCTCTTCTCGGTTTACCTATGGGCTGTCACAGCATCCAGAAACTAATCCTTTACGTTGGAAATCTATGAATCTAATCAAACGAATTGCTCCCGACACGACTGGATGCGTTTGAATATAATAAAGGGTAGTACAGAAAAAAAAGTAGTGACGATTGTTAATTGTTTCCGATGGCAGCTTTGTTTATCTAGTGTTTAATAAATCAACAACGACATAAGGTAGTATTCACTAAGTTGTTAGAGACTAGTCTCTTTCTGTAAGGAGAGTCACCTGTAAATTACTGCCTCACGATCAGTCGCTCTAACAGAAAATTGTATAATGTAGTTTGTTCGTGTTAGATGTATAGGGCCGTTTTGCAAAATGTCTCGGATTTCTTGGGCGCCACTCACTATTTTAGTGAGATTCTTCTTTCTTTCTTTCTTTCCTTCTTTCTTTCTTTTGCTCTTTCCTTTGTTCTTCCTTTCTTTCTTTCTTTCTTTCTTTCTTTCTTTCTTTCTTTTGCCCTTTCCTTCTTTCTTTCTTTCTTTCTTTTGTTCTTTCTTTTATTCTTTCTCTTGTTCTTTCTTTTGCTCATTTTTTGTTCTTTATTTCACTTTATGGCCACAAAGCCATTGAGTAAAAGATCGCTGCAAGTATGCTATTGCTACCTATCAAATTCCCTCAGAGCTACATGCTCTTCAGACACATTGGTTTGGAGGAGATCACCTAGAAGACCTCTACTGATTCTATCGGTCACCACCCGAGTTGTTTTTGGTGCAGCTCGCATCTCCCCTAGAGTACCAGAGCAAGGGGTCGTGACTTCTTTACTCCAATGTCTAGGGTCTTAAATGACTACCCCCACGAAGTCTACTCTAAAAACCAGTGTGCAGGACTGCTACCTCCCTTGTGGTACCTCAACACTGGTGGAGTGTTTGTGACCCTGTGGGCTATCATGCCGGCGTGCATAGTGAATCCACCACCAAACATGGTAACCCACTCGCCCATTGCCAGTTGAGTCTTGAAGCACTCGACACTGGTGAACTACCCCCTCGCTATCAGTTTGTTAGACCCAACGCGACGCTGCCACAACGCCGCGAAAGTCTTACTCAGCTTCCATCAAGAGGATTTTGATATACGAAGAAGATTTGCTCTGGCTCCCACTACCATTATTTTATCCAACGGTTGGTCGAAACTATCCATGGATGGTTGAGGGCCCCCAAAAACATCCAGAATGGTAAGCCCAAGGGCAAGAAGACAAGAAGAGAAGTGTTTAACGTCAGATACTCTAATGGCTCCCATGGGCGCCACTAGTATGATAATCCTAGCTACCAATTTCCATCAGAGCTACTGGCTCTTCAAGCACCTTGGTTTGGCGAAGGCCATCTAGTGGACTTCTACAAACTGTACTGGTCAGTACCCGAGCTGTTTTTGACGCAACCCACCCGCCGACTAGGCGCTACTCCAATCTCCCCTATTGTACCATAG
The DNA here is from genome assembly GCA_039776855.1 of Mylabris sibirica. Lineage (NCBI taxonomy): Eukaryota > Metazoa > Arthropoda > Insecta > Coleoptera > Meloidae > Mylabris > Mylabris sibirica. The sequence goes on along the minus strand of CM077842.1, from coordinate 10,452,775 downwards.
CAAAGGGTCGTTCCTCTCTCACCGCAATATCTAGAATTTTTCAACTACTACCGCTACGAAGCGTACTCCAACGACCGGCGTGCGAGCAAAAGTGATGTTAGTACGGCTGAACGTTTAGATTTATACACAATCCATTACCACTTAAAACCGGTCCTAATTGGATGTTGATAACGGATCTTGTCATGTATCTGAAACTGGTCCTAATCTGATTTTGATAACTTTTAGCTGCTTTTTTCGGCCAAATAGTTCAAATTTCAAGCGAATTTCGTAAAAAAAAAACATAAAACAGGGACTATTACCCATAGAAGTCAGACATTTTGCATAAAATCGACAATTTACAGCGAAAAAATCCAAAACATCTGGCTAACTTCCAAGAAAATCCACTGAAACAAACTTAAATAGGCTAAATCGACGTATTTTGACAAAAAAGGGATATTTAAGCTATTAAAAAGCCAATTCGACATACTTTTAGCCACTTTTTTCGGCCAAATAGTTCAAATTTAAAGCGAATCCCGTTTTTAGCGGGCTGTTGGGGGTCTTGTAGAGGCAGTAGCTATAACGTCATCTTCGAAATGAGTCGGAAAGGCTAGATGCGCGGTAACGTGCGCGATGGTTGTCTTATACTTGTCTCTTTTCAATCATTAGAAATAATACAATTTTAGAGAGTGAGATAAATAGATTTGTTCAATCTAAGTGACTCTGTCAGTATCTCGTTTGGGTATACAGCAAAGAATGTTCGAATAGACACATAGGAGGAACATTGGTCCCGCCCATCTATACTATTTACAAATTAGTTAGAAAAAGACAGAGAGAGACAGAGAGAGAGAGAGTAGGTGCTCTAGAAATTTAAAATGATGGCGAATATTACCACCCACCCTTAATCCTTTGACCAAACAAAGCAATTTGTTTTGTATGAAAAAACCTTGAAGATTTGCTATTTTAAAAGATAACAATTGTAACGACCCAAATCGGCCGACGGTCAACCGACGAGTGATCCAAAGCAAAGCACTGCGCAAGAGCACCACAGCCCGCCAAAAACGACCACAATCAGAACCTGATTAAGATACCAGTCAAGATTTCTTATCAACGCCCGATTAGAACTGGTTCTCACCGATAATAAAATGTATATAAATCGAAACGTCTGACTCCAAAGGCAACCATTCCTGGTTCTACTCCCGTCCTGACCGTTTCTAAGTGGCTTTGAGGCGACTAGAATCATTCTCCGCTCTTTACGGTGGCTAGTGGCGACTAAAGAGTTTTCTGTGGTGTGTTTCCTCGTTGTGGCTGTGTGGCGACAACAACCGTCCCTCATAGAATTATTTCTTTTGTTTATTTGTATTTATTTATTTATTTGTATTTATTTATCCAGTTATTTATTTATTTGAATTTATTTATTATTTATTTGGAATCCGTTTGTTTTTGGAAGAATACATTTTATTTTGTCTAACCGTGTTTGTTTTTCTCACTAAGTTAGTGAGTGGCGCCCGAGAAACCGATACCTGTGGCAAAACGACCCTATCATTCTCTGACCAGTTACAACCCGGGCAAACTGCATTACACAATAACGAGATGTGTTTTGTGGATTTCTTATCTCTGTCTGTTATTCATGAAATATGTGATTTGACAAAGAAGTGGCATGGGCCGGACCAATGTTTCTCCCTTGTATCTATTCAGAAAATCATTACGATATAGTAAACAGTCTCTATAAAGTTAGTGAATACTACCTAATGAGATATTTTCGTTCCCTCTAAATTTAATTTATTTAACACAACACATAGCGAAAAAGTATTTGATTTTTGTGAGTACAATAAGGTTATCAACATTAATAATCCAACCACCCTTTGTGCTTTATTTCGTACAATAAAAAAGCGAATCTAGTTGTTGGTGGTGGTGGTAGCTGGAATACAGGCAGGGAAGAAGTATCTGTTTCGATTTATTAAAAATCACCGGATTTGTTTTTATTAGACAGATATGTAATGGACGATTTTGTACAAATCGCTATACTCTACTGTTTTCCGTTATTGCTACCACCACCACCACAACTACAGGCAATTCGTCTATCTTTGGTGATGCTGTGAACCGGAAGAGATAACCAACACACAGTTGGTTGATTTGCCGACTTTCGACCCTTTAAATCCAACCGGATTATTCCTGACCTATTTCATTATCAAGTCGATTATTATGATGTCATTTCAGGTCTTCTATATATTTACTGATAAAAATCGTTTAAAATTTATTTCGATTTATAAAAGGAAATAATAATTGCCCTTCTTAGAATGCATGACATCAATCAAATTGGAATAGATGAGGTGTAGATATATAAAATATGAATTAATATTCTCTTTTATGTCGACAAATCGAACAATATCCGTATAATTGGAGTCGCTACTTTTATTCTTTCAAAATTTAAATATTCCATTTCAATGTATTATCGGATATTCTATTTTTATATCTTTTGAAATAACGCCTGTAATTTAATATCATACTTGTTAATTTTATCTTTCTATTGCTTTTATAATAATTGTTAGATCGAACAGATAACGGATATATATTGATAATATTTATTTCCCTTTAAAGAACTGAATCCAATTAATTGCAGGAAAAAATTCAATTACATCAATCTACGTTCAAGATCAACGTTATTGATAAGATAAGCAATGATTTGATCTGTTGTGATATTAGATAGTTCCTCAAAATATTATTATTTGGCAACAGTGTTGGGAATTTATTTCAGATTGCCGCACGACTATCGTCAACGTATGATTCTCGATTCTATAATCGTAATTTGCATATTTGTATTTCATCATGTACTTGAAGCCACCTACTCGATGCGCTCATAAAAATCCAGCAAGAGAGATGCAAACATCAACTATAGTAGACCCCCTGTTTATTGTTTGTGACGTCACTTGCTCACTTTATCAACTACGTTGAATGATTGTAGTGCTAAAATTGGCACAAATGTACGTATAATTTCATTGAGAGGTCGATGTAGATTGAGCACGATTAGACAGGAGTTATATCACGTGATGAGCACGCTGTAGCGTGCAAATCCCGCTCCTAAGTTATTATTTAGAAAGTGGCATTTTTTACTACAAAATTTCACGTTTATTCTCCACTAGCACTGTAACCATTGGATAGGCAATAAAATTATCCACAATTTTTATGAATTTTAATGGTAAACAGAGTGATTCACGTCTATTAAAAAGTTCTTATGGCAATTCCTATTATTTGGCAAGCGATTCAAAAATTATTTCAAGGATCTATAAGAGGGATTCTAGAGAACATTTTAGCAAAATTAGAACCTTGTAGCTCATTTAAAAGTGGGTCAAAAAGCGCACTTTTCGGACAATGTCGCGATTTTCAAAAACCAACAAAGAATGACTCAATGATCATTCCCACATTGATTTTTTTCGTTTTTCTTGTCTTTATTCTGGAACAGAGGGGAATATTTAGCATTTTTCATAGAATGTAATGGGGAAAAACCGAAAATAATCAATGTTGGGAGGATCCTCGAATGAGTGTTTAGCTATTTTTTTTGAAAATCGCCACCTTGTCCAAAACTAGCAATTTTTGACCAAATTCCAAATAAGCTACGAGATTCTAATTTTGCCAAACTGATCGCTCGCCAAATAGTGCGAATTTTCTAATGCCCGTATTTATAAACCGTACTTGAGACGGTCTCGATGCTTGAGCATGAATTCACAGCCAGATTGTGTAACCAAACCAAACACAACGATACTTGTACTCAAGATTTGCTTGTAGCTATTTTGAGACAAACTCGCAATTCATAGAAGGTGCGCGTGCGCGCCAGAAGAAAAACGTAACCCCGTCAAAAGTAACTAGAATTCGCCAAGTTCTCAGTCCTCCATATACTCAATCTTGATTTCCGCCGAAAATTCCCGAAGTACGGCTTATAAACCAGAATTCTTGCTTGAGATTTATAAACCAATCTCAGACTCGGTCTCAAGTCTAACTATCCATCAAGAGTTCTGGTTTATAAGTCTTGCTTCGGAAATTCTCGGCCAAGATCAGGATTGAGTATATGGGAGAACTCGGCCACTTCTAGTTACTTTTGTCACAGTTACGTTTTTCTTTTGGTGCTCGTCTCAATGCAGCTACAATGCAATCTTGGTTTGGTTACACAGTCTGGCCTTGAAGCTCAAGCTCAAGCTTCGAGACCGTCTCAAAATTTGTCCAATTTAATTTTTTATCTCTAGAACCTTATACCGAATTTTGTTTAAGCTTTTATATCACATCCGAGTTATTTTTACTTAGGTCCTCAATTTTTTTTTGGATAATGCTGAATCTTCCGTTTTAGCACCAAAAAAGCCGAAATGTCGAAATAAGGGTATCAACATCAATTTTTTCTTTAATTAACACATTTTAAAATTTTAATTTTCAAATTCCCATAATACTGCTCTCTAAGAAAATAAAGTAATCTAAAAATATGGATAAAAATACTTAGCTGTACATATAAAAGATGTAGTGGAGCAAGCGCCATCTAACGTTTGAGAAGTATAATAACCGCAGATCTACTTAAGGCAGCTTCTTTTTTAATAAAAGTAATGATTACGAATAGCAAAAATAAAACTGCTTCTATGTTTTAATCATATAATGTATGGGAGTATGTAGATCCTATCCACCGGGGGGCAATCCGGCTTTTAATACGCCTCTGTGTAAATTTGTACATTTTTATCTATTCTATAAATTTATAAACATTACGTACAGTCCCTCTGATACACCTCTGATTAAACAGTCAGTTAAATTAGGGTTTTTTAGCCACTTGAGCGTAATTAACTTGAAATGTTTGTATTTTTTGTTGGTGTTGTTGGATAAATAAGGCTGGGTTTTTTTATCGTAAATTCACCTGTAAACAATTCAACAATGTTATAGTGACTTAAAACCACATATTTTAACATACCTACTACCCAGATTAAAATCTACACCAGTTCGTTTATATACCCCTCACTACAATTTCTGTTGTTGTATTCTGTAACACGACTTGAGAAAGTTATCATGACTGTGCGGATCGTTTTATTCTTTATTTTAGAATATCAACGAGTCATTTAACTATGGTAAATAGTCGAACGGGTGTATTTTCTGTAAAACTTTCACAGAATATCAAAATCATAATGAAGTAGTGTTGTAATTCACTGGATTTATGTTAGCGTTAACACTTTGACCGTAAAGTAGTAACTTTTGCCATTGTAAACACATTTAGTAAAGTTATTGATTTATGATCTAACTGTTATATAACACCATACTCTATATAATAACTACGATAATAAAATATAACGAAATATTGTTTTAATTTGCTATTTTTAATAAAATAAAGTGACTGAACCATTAGCTAAATTTCATCATCTTTTAAAAAGTTTTTAGTTTTTGTATAAAGTTGTTGGCGCCATATGATTTTCCACTCATTTCCTGACTGTAAGTTGAAATTGTAAAGTTTTGTTGTTCACTAATTGTACCATTGTTATAAAATAGTTGAAGACAACTAATTCACTTAACAGTCAAACAATATGTTTTAGTTTCAACCAGTTGCGGATTAACAAACTTTTTCAGCCCGGATAATTAAGGAAACCGATCTTCCGTAAAACACTAATAAAATAATACCAAAACAATAAAAACAGAAAAACTATAGGATATTTGAAAAACAAGTTTTAGAAGTTGACAATTCCTGCACGAGACCAAGTGTAAAAAACGAGCACCCTAGCACGAGCTTTCTAATGGTCGAGTGTAGAAATTGACTTCTGAAACGAGTTCTTATACTATTTTCTCTATTTTTCACCATTTTGTACTCTTTTTTAATAAAAATTGAACCCTGGAAATTTAGGGAATTTCATGACAGTTGGTATTAAGTAGAGCAACATTTTAAAATGATTCAATTACTTTTTCTTCTGCACTTCATCGATTGTTGATATTCAGAAACCATCACAAATGTAAGTGGCAATAATGAATTCAACAAGAATTTTGTATATTCAAGATGAGTGCGTTAACAGGAATTAAAGCACTTTTCTTGTTATATTAACAACGCTATTTTAGACGAAAAATAGAAAAAATATAATACTCAACAATATACAAAAGAATACTCGGATAATTAAGGAAACCGATCTTCCGTAAAACACTAATAAAATAATGCTAAAACAATAAAAACAGAAAACCAATAGGATATTAAAAAACGAGTTTCAGAAGTCGACAATTCCTGCACGAGACCAAGTGTAAAAAACGAGCGCCCTAGCACGAGCTTTCTAATGGTCGAGTGCAGAAATTGACTTCTGAAACGAGTTTTTATACTATTCTCTTTATTTTTCACACTTTTTTAATAAGAATTGATCCCTTGAAATTTAGGGAATTTCACGACAGTTGGTATTAACTAGAGCGACATTTTAAAATGATTCAATTACTTTTTCTTCTGCACTTCATCGATTGTTTATATTCAGAAACCATCACAAATGTGAGTGGCAATTATAAATTCAATAAGAATTTTGTATATCCAAGAGGAGTGCGTTAACAGTCATTAAAGCACTTTTCTTGTTATAATAACAACGCTATTTTAGACGAAAAATAGAATAAATATAATAATCAACAAAATACAAAAGAATATTTTACACGTTCTTTTCTACTAGATGAAGACATCTCTTCAAGCAGGACCGGCGTCAGGCTCCTCTTTCTGCGGCATTAAAAACCGTACATACGATCATTAAGGGATCTTCAATATCCCTGTACGCAGTAATGTAGAAAGGGGTCTTCTCTCATGTGATCCTCTTTTACTAAATTGTTTCTTGGTTTCAAGAGTCCTCTTACCCTTCAATAATTGATGACCCACGAGCCAGAGTTACTAGATTAAAGTGGAGAATTCAGTTTTAAAATATTTTAAAAGCTCCTAAATCCCTTTTCTTAGACGATTCTGTAGAAGAATCCGTCAAAAAAAAACTGATGCTTTATAATCAAAATGTCTTAAAATTAAAATGAAAGTTCAGAAAATGGTTTAAAGATCGATTAAAAAAATTTCAAAATTTTATCTTCAAGCTGATTCAAAAATGAGCGATTCAAACAAAAATATTCAAAGATCTTACTTAAAAGACTAGAATTTAGATGGAAGATTAACTTAAATTAACTCTTTTTTATAATTAGATAGAAAATTCTCGAAAAGGTTACAATTTTAGTGCAAAAAAAGTCAAAAGTATCAAAATTTTGCTTTAGATTCAAAGAACTTACTTTGGTTTAACTCACCGCTGCTCTAGCAACTGAGCTACCAGAACCAGCACCAAATACTTTTTGAAAGTTCTAATAAACGTCAAATATTTAACTCAAAAATACATAGATTAAAAATAATGAATAAGAGAGATATAGTGTTATAGACCCTTTACATTGTCCGAGTCTTGTATCCGATTTTTCTATCCGATTTTATATCCAAATTCATCTCGAATTCCACATATTTTCATCTTTACATTATACAAGTTGATACTAAACGACACGACGACACCAAACAACCACGTGTGGATGACACTTTGGCAAATCGGATGAAAAGTCGGATGAAATTAGAGACTGTTCTATTCTGAAAAAAAAAAACACAGATGAAATATCTCGGATGTAACAGCTCGAATAAGAAATCGAATGGTGTAAAGACACAAATTTCTTATTTTATTTGTTTAGAACAAAAATTCGGACGTAAAATCGGATAATGTAAATTGCTTTTAGAACAGAGAGACATCAAAGAGAGCATCTCATGACGCTATCTTATTCTCTTAGTTTGTATCGTAGCTCTCTTTCTCCTCCTCTCTATGTTGTATCTTTCGTTTCTCTCGTGTAACGAAATGTGTCTAATAAACGTGACGCGTCCTTGAATGTTCACTCTCAATTCTCGTAAAATTATTGATTATTATCGAATCGCCATTTGAGAAGTTTCACTGGCATTTTATTAGTCTTGCTAGCATGCCCAGTCCGCCACTGGTTTTAACGTTTAAATTGTTTTGTTCTACAGCCTACATTTTGAAGCTGTTTCACCCCCCTTAAACAGCACACTGATTTGTTGTTGTTCTTTCTAATTACCGATATTCCCATTCCAGTACCAGAGAAGAATTTACAGTTGAGACGACTGAGTGCCGATGAGGGACTCATGCGGGTGCAATGTCTAGCAGACGGAGTATTTCCCAGGCCAGTTATGAGTCTACACTCTCAAGAAAGGTAATTATTGTTAGTCTACGTGAGTTGGGTGATAATAACACTTTTAAACAACTAGGTAGATAATACTTACAATGTATATGTATATAATAAACATGAAAACTTTCTATTTAATGAACAATAATAACATTAAAATTAATTGAAATGTTTACTAAACTAGAGTAAATGTTACAGGAATTTCAGTTTAGATAACAAACCAAACAATCAATAGAAATTTGTCTGTTCGATTTCCGTCAATTGTCTCGATTGGCCCTCCTTTTACCCGTCACCCGTTTTTCTTCCACTCAATTTAAACAGAAAACTCTCAATTTTCCATCCTCGTATCTCTCTATAGAAACGTTGACAACAATAACGCTTTTGACTGGAAATGGCCGGCTTATACACCATCGAAACCGATCTTTGTTAATTCACCCATCTACAGGGTGATTCTCGACGATAAACCAATCAAAAATAGACCAAGTTCAAAAGGTTGTATTCACGGATTTTTTTTAGAAATTGGCTATCATCATCAAGCAGGATATAAACATGATCTCTAAGAAGAGATCCATCTATCTCACTCTCTACAATTTCATTAAATCTAATAATTGAAAAGAGACAAGTCACCAACTCATCTTCAAAACATGTTGTCTTTGTCTTTTTCCTAAAAACAGGGTGTACACAGCTATTTGGTCTCCTGATGGGCATGCCTTTGGTTTTACATACGCATGCCCAATCAAAAATAGACCAAGTTCAAAAGGTCATATTCACAAATTCTTTTAGAAATTGGCTATCATCACCAAGCAGGATATAAACATGATCTCTAAGAAGAGAACCATCTATCTCACTCTCTACAATTTCATTAAATCTAATAATTGAAAAGAGACAACTTGTTGTCTTTGTCTCCTTCCTATAAACAGGGTGTACACCGCTATTTGGTCTCCTGATGGGCATGCCTTTGGTTTTATATAGGCTCATATTCACAAATTCCGTCAAGATAATCTTTAAGCATGATAATCATGCAGTATTTCTGTTTTCTGAAGCATCATCATCATCATCATGGCTTGACCCATTTGATTTGTACAGGGGAACGAGATCATGACAACAAGTTTTAGAGATGAGGAGAATATTCAATTGTTACAGTTGTTGTATTCTTCTCTCTTTACAATTATTAGATGTAACGAAATAGTACAGAGTGAGATAGATAGATCTCTCATAGAGACACTGTTTCTATCTCACATATTATTAATCTTCTATTTTTAAAGAATATGTGAATACGGCCAATGGTGTTTTAGATATCTAAAAAGAGAGCCATCTATCTCACTCTCTACAATTTCATTAAGTCTAATAATTGAAAAGAGACAAGTGTATAATAAGTATTGCCCAACTATCTATTTCACTCATCTCCAAAACTTGTTGTCTTTGTCTCCTTCCTATAAACAGGGTGTACACCGCTATTTGGTCTCCTGATGGGCATGCCTTTGGTTTTATATAGGCTCGTATTCACAAATTCCGTCAAGATAATCTTTAAGCATGATGATCATGCAGTATTTCTGTTTTCTTAAGCGTCATCATCATCATCAACGAGATCATGACAACAAGTTTTAGAGATGAGGAGAATATTCAATTGTTGCGGTTGTTGTATTCTTCTCTCTTTTCAATTGTTAGGTGTAACGAAATTGTACAGAGTGAGATAGATAGCTCTCATAAAGACACTGTTTCTATCTCACATATTAATAATCTTCTATTTTTAAAGAATATGTGAATAAGGCCGATAGTGTTTTAGATATTGTACTTTGAAAATTGCCTGAAAGAAAAGGTTATTACAACTAAACGCTGAAAGATACTTGAAAGCTTTAAAGTTCGAGCGGAAGGACTTTGTTTGTACTATTTTAATTCCAAATTTTAACTTTTTAACAGCTATAGTTTCTGAGATATGAGCTTTTTAATCGACAAAAATTAAAATTTCACGAAAAATGAAAGTATCTAAAAAACTGATAATGTTCAACCATAATCTTTATTACCAAGTCTTTTTTAATTCAAGTATTTAGAGTGCACTACCTGTCATAACGGACTTTGGTCCAACGTACTGAATCACCCTGTATAGAGGCGAGTATTGTAAAGATCGAAGCCGCCGTGTATAAATAAGGGCGGACAACGGAAGGTGTGCGCCGTCCCTGAGCCTCGCTGCCGTTTTTCCGCAATTAACTAGCCGTACGTGCCCTGTTTACTGCATAAATCCATCGAATCTAAGGGGGTTGTTAGTTTTATACTTACTTACACTACACACATATAGTTCAACAATAACAATCCGGATTTAAAGGATTGTTAATCAATATATTTTATTTTTTTCATATAATTTGCTCTGTTATCTGTGAGAATTCCAGCCAATAAATTGTAGAAATTCCATTTTTCACTACACTAGTGACAGAATCCACCAATAAAAACGGGGAATATGGTAGAAGATGGAAAAAAAGACGCGCACACACACCGAGAGATACATGAGAAAAGAGCGGAATTCTTTTCATTTTTATGAAAGCCAAAGTCAGTAGTGTGTGAAAAGATAAGAGCGGCCGGCCGGTGGTCATTCAAAGTGCCCTATATATAGAGGAGGGCATCCTGTAATTTAGAAGAGAAAGGATGTAGAAATAGAATAACCTCTCAAGATCTACAACTTTTATATAACGGTCACGGGAGCGATCTATGTTGTATATTATATGTTCCCTGTCGGAGTTTTATTTTTATTGCCATCCACCCTTATATGGACCAGAAGGGAAATCTCTATTGCACAATAAATATTTGCATTTATTTCAAATATTTAAATAAATTTTGTTCTTTTCTCACACATCTAATATCCCATATAATTTTGATTTTGGTACTTTAGAGAAATAGAAGAGGCTATTGTGACAGCACATCAAAGGGGCCAATTGTACGAAGTCTCAGCAACTGCCACCTTGCCAGCACTTAAAGATCCTGAAGAGTTCTCATGCGAATTACGCATCCCACAGGCGAACTACAGTGTACGTCGGGAGACCGTCTTCTATCCCGGTAAGTTTGCATGTGCTACTATAGGAGTAAACGATAAAAATAAAATAAAAGTGTAACGAAACATGCGTTATTTTAAAATTTCATTATGATCCGTATTCGGTGAATTATATGAGACGAAGTCGGTACTTGAACAAATACAATAAACTCACCTAATGCGATATAAAAGGGCTATAATAGGGAAAGTTACCGCCACGCCGTGCTCCGATAAAAGGATACATTTTCGGCCGTTAAACGACCGAAAAATTATATCAAGAAAATGAGATTTAATTGTTGCAATTCTCTTGAGAATGGGCTTTTATTAGTTTAGCTAAGTGCCCTTTTCCTTTTTCATTCCAAACTACACACGCATCCTTTAAAATAATAAAAGAATTTGTCCCTTTTTTTACGATACAGATCATCTACTTTATCGCAGTTTTATTAGGTATGATGTTGTTAAGATAAAAGAAGTACAACAGCAATCATATACAGGGTGTTTCACATAAATATGGTCGTTAACTCTTTTATTTGTAGAATAAGAATTCGAAGGGAACACCTAGGCTATCTGAAAAATAAAAAAAAATTGGAAGTGGTAATTTTCAAAAATCTACTGTTAAGTCAAAAGTTTTCCTAGTTTACCGGTAATAAATTTAAATAGCAAAAAGAGAATGTAATAAAATTTGAAGAACTAGTTTTATTTTTCAATTGTCAATTTCCGAAGAATAACACAAGTTGAAATAATTAAACAAGATGAAGAAGCTAAGAGAATCATAAACTGATATCGAATTGACAAAATCGTGTAGCTCTTCAATTTTATTACATCTCTTCTTGCATTTTAAATTTAATACCGTTTCAATTATTTGAAATTTGATTCTTTCTGCAAAGCAATATTAATTATGCAGAAAATCGACGAGTTTTTGCAAAAAAAATCCAAAGTTATGTCCTGAATTCCAAGAAAATTCATTAAAATGAGCTAAAATGGGCTAAATTGACGTATTTTGGGGAAAAGGGACCAAATTAGCTACTAAAAAGTCATTCGGACCTACTTTTAGCTAGTTTTTTTGACAAAGTACGTCAAAATCAAGCGAGATTCGAAATAAAACAATAAAACAGGAGCTTTTTGCACAATAAGTTCGAGATATTGCACAAAATCGACGAGTTTTAGCAAAAAAAAACCCAAAGTTATGAGCTAAATTCCAAGTGAATTCACTAAAACGAGCTAAAATAGGTTAAATCGACGTATTTTGACGAAAAAGGAGCTAATTAGCTACTAAAAAGTCATTCTGACCTACTCTTAGCTAGTTTTTTCGACAAGTTAGATCAAAATTCAAGCGAGATTCGAAATAAAGCAACATAACAGGGACTTTTGTACAATAAGTTCGGAATATTGCACACAATCAACAATTTTTAGCAAAAAAACCCAAAGTTATGAGCTAAATTCCAAGTAAATTCACTAAAACGAGCTAAAATAGGCTTAATCGACGTATTTTGACGAAAAAGGAGCTAATGAGCTACTAAAAAGTCATTATGACCTACTTTTAGCTAGTTTTTTCGACAAATTAGGTCAAAATTCAAACGAGATTCGAAATAAAGCAATAAAATAGGGACTTTTAGTACAACAAGTTCGAGATGTTACACAAAATCGACAATTTTTAGCAAAAAAACCCAAAGTTATGAGCTAAATTCCAAGTGATTTCACTAAAACGAGCTAAAATAGGCTAAATCGACGTATTTTGACGAAAAAAAAGCTAATGAGCTACTAAAAAGTCATTCTGACCTACTTTTAGCTAGCTTTTTTCAACAAGTTAGATCAAAATTCAAGCGAGACTCGAAATCAAGCAATAAAACAGGAGCTTTTTGCACAATAAGTTCGAGATATTGCACAAAATCAAGAATTTTTAGCAAAAAGCAACAGAGTTATGGACTAAATTCCAAGTAAATTCACTAAAACGAGCTAAAATAGGTTAAATCGACGTATTTTGACGAAAAAGGAGCTAATTAGCTACTAAAAAGTCATTCTGACCTACTCTTAGCTAGTTTTTTCGACAAGTTAGATCAAAATTCAAGCGAGATTCGAAATAAAGCAACATAACAGGGACTTTTGTACAATAAGTTCGGAATATTGCACACAATCAACAATTTTTAGCAAAAAAACCCAAAGTTATGAGCTAAATTCCAAGTAAATTCACTAAAACGAGCTAAAATAGGCTTAATCGACGTATTTTGACGAAAAAGGAGCTAATGAGCTACTAAAAAGTCATTATGACCTACTTTTAGCTAGTTTTTTCGACAAATTAGGTCAAAATTCAAACGAGATTCGAAATAAAGCAATAAAATAGGGACTTTTAGTACAACAAGTTCGAGATGTTACACAAAATCGACAATTTTTAGCAAAAAAACCCAAAGTTATGAGCTAAATTCCAAGTGATTTCACTAAAACGAGCTAAAATAGGCTAAATCGACGTATTTTGACGAAAAAGGAGCTAATGAGCTACTAAAAAGTCATTCTGACCTACTTTTAGCTAGCTTTTTTCAACAAGTTAGATCAAAATTCAAGCGAGACTCGAAATCAAGCAATAAAACAGGAGCTTTTTGCACAATAAGTTCGAGATATTGCACAAAATCAAGAATTTTTAGCAAAAAGCAACAGAGTTATGGACTAAATTCCAAGTAAATTCACTAAAACGAGCTAAAATAGGCTTAATCGACGTATTTTGACAAAAAAGGAGCTAATGAGCTACTAAGAAGTCATTATGACCTACTTTTAGCTAGTTTTTTCGACAAGTTAGATCAAAATTCAAGCGAGATTCGAAATAAAGCAACATAACAGGGACTTTTGTACAATAAGTTCGAAATATTGCACACAATCAACAATTTTTAGCAAAAAAACCCAAAGTTATGAGCTAAATTCCAAGTAAATTCACTAAAACGAGCTAAAATAGGCTTAATCGACGTATTTTGACGAAAAAGGGGCTAATGAGCTACTAAAAAGTCATTCTGACCTACTTTTAGCTAGTTTTTTCGACAAATTAGGTCAAAATTCAAACGAAATTCGAAATAAAACAATAAAATAGGGACTTTTAGTACAACAAGTTCGAGATATTACACAAAATCGACAATTTTTAGCAAAAAAACCCAAAGTTATGAGCTAAATTCCAAGTGATTTCACTAAAACGAGCTAAAATAGGCTAAATCGACGTATTTTGACGAAAAAGTAGCCAATGAGCTACTAAAAAGTCATTCTGACCTACTTTTAGCTAGTTTTTTTCAACAAGTTAGATCAAAATTCAAGCGAGACTCAAAATCAAGCAATAAAACAGGAGCTTTTTGCACAATAAGTTCGGAATATTGCACACAATCAACAATTTTTAGCAAAAAAACCCAAAGTTATGAGCTAAATTCCAAGTAAATTCACTAAAACGAGCTAAAATAGGCTTAATCGACGTATTTTGACGAAAAAGGAGCTAATGAGCTACTAAAAAGTCATTATGACCTACTTTTAGCTAGTTTTTTCGACAAATTAGGTCAAAATTCAAACGAGATTCGAAATAAAGCAATAAAATAGGGACTTTTAGTACAACAAGTTCGAGATGTTACACAAAATCGACAATTTTTAGCAAAAAAACCCAAAGTTATGGACTAAATTCCAAGTAAATTCACTAAAACGAGCTAAAATAGGCTAAATCGACGTATTTTGACGAAAAAGGAGCTAATGAGCTACTAAAAAGTCATTCTGACCTACTTTTAGCTAGCTTTTTTCAACAAGTTAGATCAAAATTCAAGCGAGACTCGAAATCAAGCAATAAAACAGGAGCTTTTTGCACAATAAGTTCGAGATATTGCACAAAATCAAGAATTTTTAGCAAAAAACAACAGAGTTATGGACTAAATTCCAAGTAAATTCACTAAAACGAGCTAAAATAGGCTTAATCGACGTATTTTGACGAAAAAGGAGCTAATGAGCTACTAAGAAGTCATTATGACCTACTTTTAGCTAGTTTTTTCGACAAGTTAGATCAAAATTCAAGCGAGATTCGAAATAAAGCAACATAACAGGGACTTTTGTACAATAAGTTCGAAATATTGCACACAATCAACAATTTTTAGCAAAAAAACCCAAAGTTATGAGCTAAATTCCAAGTAAATTCACTAAAACGAGCTAAAATAGGCTTAATCGACGTATTTTGACGAAAAAGGAGCTAATGAGCTACTAAAAAGTCATTCTGACCTACTTTTAGCTAGTTTTTTCGACAAATTAGGTCAAAATTCAAACGAAATTCGAAATAAAACAATAAAATAGGGACTTTTAGTACAACAAGTTCGAGATATTACACAAAATCGACAATTTTTAGCAAAAAAACCCAAAGTTATGAGCTAAATTCCAAGTGATTTCACTAAAACGAGCTAAAATAGGCTAAATCGACGTATTTTGACGAAAAAGTTAGATCAAAATTCAAGCGAGACTCAAAATCAAGCAATAAAACAGGAGCTTTTTGCACAATAAGTTCGAGATATTGCACAAAATCGACGAGTTTTAGCAAAAGAACCCAAAATAGGAACTTTTAGTACAACAAGTTCGAGATAATGCACAAAACTTTGATTAAAGCTAAAGAACAGTCAAAGACAATCATTGGTATGATTATAAATATCGTTTCTATGTTTTTTAAAATTTATCCAACGTTGGTGAAATCGACACTTAATAAATGAAAGAGTTTTAGATTATTATGACCACATTTCCGTGAAAGACCCTGTATTTATGCATCAAATATTTTAGTGGTTGATTGAGGGTGTTTTATCGATATTTACAAACAGTCGCCAGAATAAGAAAGTCAGTGGGGTCTCTTCATTGGGGTGCAATCGACCGAGAAATCGAAAAGTTTTGCCAGTTTCATTGATTTTTTCTCTTCGATTTGATAACAATAAAAAAAATACACACCAACGAACAAAGTATCAATTAGGGGTGGAATCACTGTAACACTGAAACAGGTAGCTTTCTAATGGTGTGATTGTCAAAAATCGACTTTCAAAGGGGAAAAAATTGATAAAAATCATCCCCATTATTTCGATGTAAACTTTGTTGTATTGTGTCATTTAGAAATCTATTTCAAATTAGAAGTATCACAATATGAATTTAGTTTCTATATAGGTATATGGATTTAAATCATTTGCAAACTACAAAATTTTAATTAAAAATCATGAGAAGGAATATGAGTTTTCATCATTTTATTTCAGGTCAACGATTTCAATATGAAATTGAAGCGAAATTGTCACTAGAAATTCATTCAATTTTCAATCTCTTCTAAACATTCGCTCATCCGTATCGATTCCATTAATTGCAATCATTATAATCTCATGAATATGAACATTTATTACGTTTACAACGCACAATTAATTGTGTTGTGTTTATAGCTTAAAGGTGGCGGTCAATCATCTTTGATTTAAAGCCCGAGTTTTGTATCCGATTTATCTATCCGATTTTATATCCGAATTCATCTCAAATCCCAGATATTTTCATCTTTACAACATACACGCTGATATTAAACGACACGACGATATCAAACAATAAACAACCATGCTACCGTCATACTTTCAACTTGCTTATAACCTCAAATTCTCAAAACAGTTTACTGCGCATGACACTTTTTTGCAAATCGGATGAAACTAGAGACCGTTCTATTTTGAAAAAATCGGATGAAATTTTTCGGATGTAACGGCTCGGATAAGAAATCGGATGGTTGTTTTGTTTGCTCGGAACAAAAAATCGGATGTAAGATCGGATAATGAAAAAGGACTATTACTTTCCGACAGGTTTGCAAATTTTAAAAAATATCTCGCTTATTTTTCGAGATTTTCAAACACTTAAAACTTCATTGGAAAGTGTGCTTTAATATGCAACCAAAAATGTAGCCTATTTTGGAAAATTTTGAAAAATCTCTAAATTACAAAAGAAAAACTTAAAGATTGTTGTTTTAATATTTTCTTATATAACTTTTCAAATTTGTTAAAAAGATTAGACTAGTTTTAAATTTTCTGAAGATCAAGGAAAAAATTGAATTATTACAATAAAGGGCCGGAAAATATTTGGCCTTGAGGCTCCTACAAAGAGCTATCCTAGAGACTATCCGGAAAAGGCTAATTTTCGAAAAAACAGTGTTATTTTGGAAAATTTTCGAAAAATATTCACTGGTTGCCTGCAATTTTGAAAAACTTTGCAATGATAATAATGTTAGCACTAAAATTGGTAATTTTCAGCAGAACCGTCTTAATGAGGTTGAGCATTCTCGGGCTAAGAATTTTCGGCACCCCAGTCAATAAACTTGTTATTTTATATGAAATAATACAGAGTAGTATTAAAAACATTTCTTCGAAATTTTACGATATTTCAAATAAGATAGAAAAAAAATTTTACATTTCTAGCCCATTAGATAAGGGGGTTCTGGTTTTTAAGAAGAACTCAATAGAAATACGCAATTTATCAGCTAGATGGTGCTGTAAGCTTACCTAACGCATGACTAAGGACAGTAACTACGTTAACTATATCTCGTACTATCAGTCTCAGAAAAAAGTGACCACTTCTTGTGGTACTGTGTGAAACAGGCCTTTGAGAGCGTTCGTGACAAAGTGACGAATTAGACTTATCAGTATCTTCTGATTACTTTTCTGAGAGAAATAGCTTGAGACAAACCAAAAAACTCAAAAATCTGATCACTTTTTTATCTGTAACCGACTTTACATTATATCAGTTTCAGAAAAAAGTCTTGAGCGTTTTACAGTTCGTGTAAGCCCGGATGGTTTCTCATAACGGTAGGGTAGTCATGTAGAAGATGTTAGGATGAGTTTCGAGGATAACAAATAAGAAAAACCACTGTTTTAATAGAAAATATTTAAAGCTTAATTGCAATTTATATTTACCAACAAAAACTAAAATAATTACGTACATACACATTTCTGTATCTTAAACAACAATCTCCATTTTTTTTTAATTCCCTAGATTCCCAATTATTTTACTTCTATTTATATGAAGAGGTTCATGAAATAAATTAACAAAAAACATTTTGATCCTTTTTCATTTACTTTTTTGCCCAAATATTTGTATACCGAGTAATTCAAGTCGGACGAACAGTTTTTATGATAACTCCCATTATTAGGCGAGTGATTTAAAAAATATTTCAGGGATATGCAGAGGAGTCCCTAGGAAACATTTTAGCAAAAGTAGAACCTCGTAGCTCATTTGGAGGTTGGTCAAAAACGAACTAAGCACCTAAAACGACCAAGAACGACTCATAGATTCTCTTAACACTGATTTTTTTAATTGTTCTTCATTTTATTGTGGAACAGGTGGGAATGTCTACTAACATTGATTTTTCTCATTGTTCTTCATTTTATTCTGGAACAGGTGGGAATATTTCGCATTTTTTCCCTAGAACACAATAGGATAAAACGAAGAAAATCAATTTTGGGATTCTCTCCGTGTTATTCCTAATCGTTTTGCGTCTTTAGCACGTCTTTGAAAATTGCGACCTTATCCAAAACAAACGTTATTTTATCAACAAATGAGCTACGAGGCTCTAATTTTGCTAAAATGATCTCCAAGGATCTCCCTATAAATCCTTGAAATATTTTTCGAATCGCTTGCCAAATAATAGAAATTGCTATAAGAATTTAACGTTGTAACGAAGCGTACAAAGTAGCCACCTACAGACAACTGAAACACCGAGGCCAAGCGCGCGTCTGCAGAGTAAAGGAACTCGTTAGTGTTCAACATTCCTAGTAAGGGGTGATAAGGAAGGCAATATAAGTCGACCGTTCATCCGTAAAGGGACAATTTCATTTGACTTTCCTTCTTGGCGTGATCCGAAATCCAGACCTCTCTGGCTGTGGCTCTTTGGTGACCCGGTGAATTACCTATTCCGACAGTGGTTCTTGGCGACCCGGATTATTCCGCTGTATTGTCTTGTATTATATTACCGCGATGCTCTTTGGCGACCCGGAGAGTTACCGATTCCGGTAGTGGCTCTTTGGCAACCCGGATTAATCAGCTATATTGTAGGTATTGTATTTTATTACCGCTTCTAGCAGTGGTTCTTGGCGACCCGGAACAATCCGTTGTATCACCAGTTTCGCAGGGGCGACCGGAACTATCCACCGTACCGTACCGTAATACCTATTCTACTGTGGCTGCTGGCGACCGGAATCAACCGTCCTCCGTTATTAGAGTTCCTGTTTGCTTATTTTATTTGTAAATATTGTAAATAAATTATTGTACATCGTATTTCCGTTAGTGCCCGAGTTACCGTCCGTTTCTCCGTTAAGATCCTGGATAGCGCAACCTCGGGCAAAAGACTTTGCAAAGTGAATAACCCTGTATTTAGGGGAATATAATAGGATAAGTAACCCCACCCTCTTATTCTGATTGAATACGTTTCTTTCCAAATTCTCACCCGTGAAAATTCTGATACATTGACAAAAGCCTGTTTTACACAGCTCCATAAATGTGGTGAGTTTTTTTCTGAAAGCCACTCCCGATCTGTATTGATCGAACTAAATTGATGATGACTTTGTTGTAGAATACGACTTTTAATTCAGGCTGATAGAATATTCAATTTTAGCCAAAAAATTAGTCGTTTAATTAATTATATTGAACTAAACTTTACTCTTTTTATACGACTCCTGATGTCGTTATTAGAAATATTCCAACCATTGTAATTTCAATCAGTTGATTAAAAGCGACATTTTGTAAATTTTCACTTGATTTAAATTGAAATCGTTACAATTCACAATTCAATCTATTATTATCATCATCACCATTACTGTACAGTTTTAATTAAATAATTGTCACCTTTATTTTTATGTGTTTTTTTTATTGTATTGTTACTAATCACCGGTAACGTTAAAGCATAAAAGTGGTGTAATTTTGTTGGCATCTGGTCTTTATTTATACCAGAACACTATAGTGATATTTAAAAAAAGTTCACCCTAAAATGTCCGAAATGCATTAGGGACGTTATTATGAAGTTTCATTTAAAAATTCCCCATGTAACAAATGAAGATATTCGAAAAGTTGTGTAAAATATGTCTGCGACGTTGAGATAACAGCAACGGGATTTAAGGATGTACGCTTTCCTGCAGCTACACGACGATGATTATAATGATGATGATGATGATGATTATGATGATGACGACAAACCAGCCAAGTTTCAACTAAGACTCTCAAAGTTTTTGTACAATGATGGCAATAAAGCAGGCAAGGGTTTATTAACAAACGACAACACTTGGAGACGTTGCAATAATCCCAACAAACATCAAAATTGAAACATTTTTTTTTTCGGTTGGACGAGTCATAGTACAGAGTTGGGCTTGTTTAAAACAATCCAACAATTTATATGATGGCAAGTGGCAGTGACTCTACAATGCTAACGTCATTTCTAATACCCGGCAATAATGGCCGTGTAATTGCTTAATTTAACCACCGAACATTAATCATCCCAAACTGGACACTCTCTCTGTGCTTGAGAGAGGCGATAGATTAAAACGGTACACCGCGAAAATACAGAAAAACCATTAGAACAATTCAAATCTAGCTTGTGGCTTGAGTAAAACAGATTACATTTAGAGTTTTTGTTATGTTTAAATGCGAAATTAGCAGAAATTGTAGTCCAAAAAACAATTTTCAATAAAGTTGCTAGTAATTTTCAAAAGAGCAAAGAAACACAAAAAATGGGGGTGGAAGAAGAAAAAACAACAACAACACCAGTGAATTATGGGAGGATCGTACGGAATTAACCGAGGAATTTTATTTGCAGTAGCCAACAAATTGTAAGTTTGACCAAAAAAAAACACTAGTGTTAGCGAATTTTTTAAAAAAAAATTAGCTTATGACGAGATCCTCACTTTTGAATTTCCGAAAAATTTTTGCACAGAAGTTCGTTTTGGGACCTCAGGAACCATATCCACCGTTCGTTAAAAATTATATATATATATATATATATATATATATATATATATATATATATATATATATATATATATATATATATATATATATATATAATTTTTAATTGTGACAATTGAATTAGAGGTTGTTTTGCTAAGCCTTCTATGTTTTACATTTTCTTTCAGGAAAGAAAAATAGACAAAATTGAAAATTCTAAATAACTGAAAAATTATCAAAGATAGGTATAGGAAATGGTGATACAGTTCGATGCAGAATTTTTTTCTCTATCCAATCGTATGAAGAGTAATATAAGGTTCCATTTAAAATAAGCAAGTTATTACAGTTTGAAAATTGCTTGAAAGAAAAATTCATTTCAGCCGAACGCTGAAAGACAATTAAATGCTCTACAACTTGATAGAAAGTACGTTATTTGTACTATTAGAATTCTAAATTTTAACATTTTGACTCCAATAGCTTCTATGTTGTGAATTTTTTATTTAAGCACTGCAAAATTAAAAATTTCATGAGAAGTCAAAATATCTGAAAAACTTTCAGCGCTAGACCATGGGTCATGTTATCAAAGTCCCCTTCAATTTCATCAAAGAATTCAAAAATGTAATAAAAAATATACCATTCCATTTAAAATAAGAGAGTAGGGTGCACTACCCTCTATAAGGGGGGTAGCTAAAATAACGAAAATAATTTTAAGTTGTACAGAATGTCCATGGATACTGTAAGAAAAAAACCGCAAGTCGATATGTCATTTAGCAACGGAATTATGGAGCTTGCACGTACCCCTGGGACACCCTGTATATATATACAGGGTGAGCCAAGAGGATGGCCCCCTAAAAGTATAAGAAGTTCTAATTGATGAAACTCTATGAAATTTGGTATGTGGCTGTTATGGTACTTGAGCTACCTCTGGAAAATATTTTCGTTGTTCTATCAACCCCCATTATATGGGGTAGTGCACCCTACTCTCTTATTTTAAATAAAATGGTATATTTTTTATTACATTTTTAGATTTTTTGATGAAATCGAAGGGGACTTTTATAACATGACCCATGGTCTAGCGCTGAAAGTTTTTCAGATATTTCAGCTTTTAGTGCAATTTTAATATTTGCAGTGTGTGATTAAAAAATTCATATTTTTTAAGCTATAGCATTTGAAGTGTTAAAATTTGGAATTAAAGTAGTAAAGATGATGCACTTTTAACCAATTTAAACAGAATTAAATTATCTTTCAGCGTTTAGCTGAAATGAATTTTTTTTTCAGGCAATTTTCAAACTATAATTATCTTGCTTATTTTAAATGGAACACCATATCTTTCTTTATATGGCTAGATGGAGAAAAAAATTCTACCTCGAACTATACTAGCATTTCCTATACCTATCTTTGATGGTTTTTCAATTATCCAAAATTTTCAGTTTCGTCTAATTTTCTTTCCTGAAATAAAATGTAAAACATAGAAGGCTTAGCAAAACAACCTTCAATTTAATTGTCACAATTAAAATGAAATTAATTAATTAAATTTGGACTATCTTAATGAAATAAAATGGAAGAAATTGATTATTAATTAAATTAAAATTTATCTCATTTGCTTTTTGTGTATGTAGAATGTCCTAAAGTTGTAAAAAATACAGGTAAAATATTCAATATTAACGTCATTTGTGATATTTTGTTTTTTTACTAAGCCTTCTATGCATTTCATTGAAGTTGGATTAGTTTGGCCTAGGCGACTGGACGTATTACATTTTCTTTCAAAGGAGGTGATTGAATGAAAACTAAAATTTGGAATAACTGAAAAATTATGAAAGATAGGTATAGGGAATGTTAATACAGTTCAATGTAGAATTTTTTTGTATATTTAACCATGTAAAAAGAAATATGGTGTTCAATTTAAAATAAGCAAGATATTATAGTTTGAAAATTGCCTGAAAGAAAAATTCATTTCAGCCAAACGCTGAAAGATAATTAAATGCTCTTTAGTTTGATAGAAAGTACGATATTTGTGTTATTAGAATTCTAAATTTCAATCTTTTAACTGCAATAGTTTCTATGTTATGAATTTTTTATTTAAACACTGCAAAATTAAAAATTTCATGAAAAGTCAAAATATCTGAAAAACCTTCAGCGCTAGACCATGGGTCATGTCATCAAAGTCCCCTTCGTTTTTATTGAAAAATTCAAAAATGTAATAAAAAATATACCATTCCATTTAAAAGAAGAAAGTAGGGTGCACTACCCCATATAACGGGGGTTAATAGAACAACGAAAATATTTTCCAAAGGTAGTTCAAGTGCCAAAACGGCCATATACGGTATTTCATAAAGTTCCATCAATTAGAACTTCTTATACTTTTAGGTGGCCATCCTCTTGGCTCACCCTGTATATGTATATATTTATATATGTACATCCACGATCACTGCCATAAAAATACACCAATCTTAATGAAACTTGGTACAAAAATCGGTCTTTGGGATAGCTTGGATGAGTTCGTTGGCCAGATTGGTAGGGCCAACAGTTTTGGAATAAGAGCTGAAGAAATGTTAAAAAAAATCATTTTCAATATTACATTTGCTTAGATTTGGATGAAAATTAAAATAACAGTAGAGCCGTCCATCCTCTATGACCCAGAAAAAAAATCATCAAAATCGGTTCGTTGGTTCGCAAGAAAAATGCAAAAATCTCTTTTTTGAGTATAAGCAGTAATTTTGACAGTTAATATTAGACGCAAGGCCTGCTAGAGAATTTCGCTTGAAAAAATCAAGCAGGCCTTGATTAGACAAACAACAAACTTCAAACGAGTGAAATTGAAATTTTATTAGTGTTTCTTATTGTTTGTGGATTAAAAGTATTTTTCAATAAAAATCATAAATATTAAAATAACATCGGGAAATGAATATATTAGTTGATTCAATGTTATTAAAATATATTTATTGTCAGTATCATAAGAATGTTTTGCAATTAATATTTCAGTATGTAGATACATAAAAAAATTCGCTATATAAGGTACTTGCTGCCTTTGGAGATTTTTTTTGATAATGGAATTATTGATAAGTAAACACGAATCGAATTAGCTTTGGTCGATCTTAATCAATCTAAACTATCCTTGACCGGTGGTGCCTAGTCGTTCAATCTTTGTCAATTCTGATAAACTCGAAATTAACTTGAATGAGTGGTAGTGCAGGAAATTGTTGGTAACAAACTGATTTTTTAGTTATAACCCGCTCAATTTTCGTCTCTATTTTTTTTTCTTCCCGGGTATGTTTCAAAGAACGTACATTTCCGAATTTGCATATTTTATACGACAGTAATATTTCCCGTCTAGATGGAATAAAACAGTGGTTGTTACGATTCTCCACCCATTCCTTTTCCGTATATTGAACAACCTTCTTCTTCTTCTGCTACTACTACTACTATTATTACGTCTTCCACTTCCTAACAATTTTACATACGGATTTTTTCCCATCTAACAGAATTGTATGTGTGTGTGTGTGCACTATGTGAGAATTGTTCGAAATGTGAAAACCATTCTACTTATTGTAGTCGCTCGATACGACCACCACTCTAGGGGCGGTTGTTGGTCCGTTCGTTTTTCCGCTACCATCACCGAGATGATGCATGGCAGAAGCGTTTTAAAGATAATGAAAATAAAACCAACTAGAACGCTTACTTTATAGTATAAAACATTTTACTTCAATTATATATATCAAAATTTATCAGTAACATAACGAATTCTTCATGGCTTATAATTGACCTTATAATTATTACAATAGGAAAATCATCACAAACATCTAAGAAAAAAGCAAACAATTCAAGATTCGGCTGAAATATTACTCTATGAGTAATAGTGATTTATAGTTTATTCGGTGGCTTAAAAGATTTGACTTTAACTATAAATTTTACGTTAGAGAATACTTGTAATTTTCTTTAAAACTATAAATTTATCATAAAATTGTTGGTACGCCGATCTTCCAACCGTTTCCGCAAATATACAGGGTGAAATCGAATCGCCCATAAATACGCAAATCTCACTTATATGGAATAGAATACAATCATACATATCAAATTTCAGAAACATCCATCAATTAGAACTTCTTATACTTTTAATGTCCCATCACTAGGACACATCCTGTATGTATGTCTGTATTGTAACTATTTTTGTAAAAATCACAAATATTTCAATGCCTTACCTTATTTTTTTTACGATACTCGATATATCCAATGATGTAGTAGGTCAATTGAAATGATGACTAACAACTATTTGTTTTTGATTAGATCTTTGAGCACTTGTCAATGTGGCCGACTATATTGAATACAACACTTCTGGTGGCGATCCATATCAACTAGAGATCTTAGACGTTGCAACCAAACTTATCTCGTTATGATGGTTGAGTTGCCTACTTTCTTAAAATTTTGAGAAAAATTATAACTTTGAATGCATTTTCCAAGAATAATGAAAAGGAAAATTGAATTATTTGTCCTCTAGGAAGGATCGTCAGACTTTTCTCAATCTATTCATATAAATTAGATAGCTTTTATTTCACCGAATAACGATTTAAACGAAAAAGTTTGACCATACCTTTTTAGGTGAAAAACCTAGTATTTAAGATTTAATGGAAAATCTAAGTGATTTTTCCAGAAAAACTCGCTCAAGGAAGGATCCACAGGGTAATTGACAACTAAATTCACTTGCAGCAGCAATTTATCTCTTATCAATTAGGAAATAAACGAAAAGTTTGCTCTTATGGAAATTACATGGGATTCAATATACGCCGATATAGTGATACCATCCCCTTAATATATGTGCATGGAAAGTGTCACGACTCTTAAGGCTGACTTTTATCCGAACTGAATGCTACCAATTACATGTAATTTCCATAACACAGTAAAACATATTTTTCGCGTAAACGGTAACAGATAGCGACTAGCAAATAGTTGAATTCGATTCCAAAGGCAGTCATATACAAAAATACGGGCTTGAATTTTTGACAATTTGACAGGATTTTCACAGGATAAAGAAAAGTTAAATTTTTGTGCTGAAACGAGTGGTTTGGCGAAACACAAAATTCCCTGTATAAGAGTTGATTCATTTAATAGTCACGTATATAAAAAGATCGAGCAAAGTTCACTCTACAAAAATGTGAGCTTCGCTTTTCAATTTTCTTTACCGGTTTTTCATAATCTGCATCCAAAGTAATCTTTTTTTCCGAAATTGATTTGAAATAACACGGGCAAACATTAACTCGCATAGAAAGGTGGGAGAAGTGGTGAAAGACTTAAGTTAAAGCCTTAAGTTAAACCAAGCTTTCTCCATCATTCAAAGAAGAAGGTAGGGTCATCAGAACGGTTAGGGGTAAATTGTTAACTACGAGAACTGATAGGACCGCCCTCTAAAGGAATTCGTAAGCGACTCCCGTATTTTAATAATAATAGAGGAATTTAGTAAAAAATAATAATCAAAGCAAGCAAAGTGCACTGTTATTTGGTTGCCGGGATATATCCTGGCCGGAGAATAATCAGGGTGCAGGTTTGTTAAAGGGTACCTCGGGCGCCACTCACTGATCTTAGTGATAAAAAGACAGCACAAATCGAGACAGCATAATCGGATGGATAGTAACGGTATAATTCCGGTCGCCAATAGCCACAGCGAAATCGAGCGGATAGTACGATTCTCGTCGCCACCAGACACAGCAAAATACAATACAACAACGATAATCTTCTGGTTGCTAATAAGAGCTACTGTGAAATCGGTATCACAATGCAATAATAACGGTAATATTTCAGTCGTCTAAAGCCACTGAAGAATCGGTCATACAATACAATAACAAAGATAATATTTCGGTCGCCAACAGCTATAGCGGAATCGATATCTTCCGAGTCACCAATAGTCACAGCCAGAAGTGTTAGGGATGAGGACCGGGTGGAAAAAGTTCGGAAAGTTTTGAAAAAGTTGCCTATGCGGTCGATCATTCCGGTTTATTTTCACTGTGTTATCAATACGGTTCCCATACTTTGTAGGCATGCTTGCGGCCGACCAGGACGGTTCATTACAGCTCATGAATTTCTTGTCAAATATAATAAAAAAAATGCTGACTTACTAGATGTATCGATATTGTATCGTAACTTTTTCATGCACGTAGGTGTGGGTGTGCAATTATCTCGAGTTTCGCAAAGACGCGTTTCCACACAATATCGAACACTATTTCCATAAGATAGAACAGAAACTCCAAAATGATTCTTTAGTTTAAAAAAATACTTTTCCGCACACTCAGTAAACAATCAAAAACGAGCTAAAATCGTGTTGTTTATGTTGCTAAAAAAACGATAACACTCTAATTCTAGAGCAATTGAACGTTTTTCAAATGCAAAACATGACAGAAAAGTGACAGTTTTTGTTCAACCATAGAGAAAAGTACTTTTCCACACGCTGAGGAACTAATCATGAAGGAGCCATCATCTTGTGATTTACACATACAAAATCTGGCAGAAAAGTGACAATTTCTGTTCAATTGTTGAAAATTGAACGAACTATTAATTGTTTGATGGTTGCTGGTTAGCACATCTCGGATTTCCATTCGATTGCTTTATTTAAAATAAGTGTAATCGGCTCGGTTTTTCGTGCCCTATACAGTGTCCAAAATTGAACCGTTTCATAATTCCCATTGATAATTACCACAACAACTCTACACTTAGTTCTACGAATGGCATCTACTTGGTTATATTTGACGACAAAGTTGTTATTCCAGTTTAATTACCCCCAACTAGTCTTACTTGTAACTAAACTCTTGCTCTTCTATATAGTTTCCTCTGCCTACTTTTAATTAAGAGTACATTTACCGGATATTGAAGGGGGCTTAGATTAGAGTTGAAGTTGAGATTACTGATAAACTTGAAATGTTAAAGAGACTAGAACGATGTTGTTATATATTCAAATTGTAAGGAATTCCAACACTTGATTGCTTATATTGATCTGTATTTTATTTCAAAATCGAAATAATAATAAACATAATAATACTATAAATATCAATTTAGATTGATAATAGAAGAGGGAAAATATTTTGGTAAAACTAAATGAATTTCGACTATCTATTATCGTGTACATATCAATCATAATTGAGAATTTATTATTTAGAATAGTAGTATATAGATGTACCAGGGTTTTATGAATAAAACCCACAATTATCTATAAATATTTGATAAAGATGTCAACGTGAATGGTTATTACCAAAAAATTACGAACGTAATTTAAAATTCTATACCGGCAGAAAATATTGAATAGAAACATTACAGAATCATCTCTCTCCTTTAGGCAATCATTTAATCATATGTGTTAGAAAGAGGTCGAGCAAATTAAGGCGGGGCATTGTTCCACCTCCTAATACTCATTTAACTCCATTGAACAGACGGAGAAACATGTCTACTGTTTCTCTTTAAGTTAAGTTAATGGGAAAAGGATAGCGAATAGAAACATTGCCAGTTTCGATAAGTTAGACAAGACAAATAAATACATGAGATGGAATGATGAAATCTAGAGATAGATAGATATATTTTGCTATGTTTCTATTCAATTCCGCAGAGCTGTATGTCAGTTTGTCAGTAACAAAATTCCAAATTGCCTCTTCAATCTAATTAACAAAATAGAAAAGAAATATTTAACGTTGATGTACAAAAATAAACGAAACAACAACAACAATAAAAACAATAGAACGATTCGATTAATTAACGTTAAATACCAACCAAAAAAAAATACAACCAAATAAAGGCCAATGTATCGACTAATAGTAATTAACATTCCAATTGACCGAATCAGATAAATTTAATTAACTCAATCGACCGCTATTCGATTGCAGCGAAATTCAAATAATAATAATAACAACAATAATAATAATAATAATAATAATAATAATAATCATTATACCTTTCTGAACACAATCTCTTCTTTATTGCCTAACGATTCTCCATTTATTCACGATTAAAAAGTACTCAAAGTGTCTATTTTTGATCACTCAGTCGGATGAAATTAGAAACTGTTCTATTCTGAAAAAATCGGATGAAATATCTCGGATGTAACGACTCAAATAAGAAATCGAATGGTGTAAAGACACAAATTTCTTGTTTGATTTGCTCGGAACAAAAAATCGGATGTAAAATCGGATAATGTAAAAGCTCCTTAAGGGTGTAGAGTACAACAACGTAAGAATCCGTTTCTCACAATTTTAAAGATGAAGAGCTAAGGGGTAACGAAATTCAAATAATAGTAATAATAATAATAACAATAATAATAATAATCATTAACCCTTTCTGAACACGATCTCTTCTTCGTTGCCTAACGATTCGGCATTTATTTACGATTAAAAAGCACTAAATGTGTTTATTTTCAACCACTCAGAATAGTTCCACATGCAAAAAAACAGACTCAGCTTAAAAGCTTCTCTACATTGTCCGAGTTTTGTATCCGATTTTTCTGTTCGATTCTATATCCGAATTCATCTCGAATCTCAGTTTCATCTTTACATTATCAAAGTGAGTTGCATGTGTACGCAGGCGCTAACGGACAACACACAAGCTGATACTAAACGGACACGATGATACCAAACAACAAACAACAATGCCACTGTCATACTTTCAAATTGTCAAAACAGTACACTGCGCATGACACTTTTTGGCAAATCGGATGAAAAGTCGGATGATATTAGAGACCGATCGATTACCAAAAAATTGGATATGAGGGCTCGGATAAGAAATCGAATAGTGTAAATGATGAAAAAAGTAAATATTCTTGTACATCACCAGTACCTGTACACTTACAAGGGGACGGCACGGTCTCGGAAATTCAAATCGAGTCGGGCTTTTGCGTACAGTTAGTACTAAGGGAACAAAGTAAAACTACAAAATAGTAACGCGCACTAGTCATAAAGAACGGAGATATCTGGCCTTAAAGTTTTTTTGTCCACGTTATATAGAGGTAATGAGAACAATTAATCGAGCAACGGCGTAGTCAAGTGGTAGCGCGCCTGATTTACATCCACAGTGTACTGGGTTCAAATCTCGCTTTCTTTAAAAAAAAATTTTAAGTTTTTTTAGCGACCTTAAAATATTTTTATGAATAATACATCGATCAACAATTTTTAAAATTGAATATCAGTCAAAATTAGTAATAATAAACTGAAATGGACTTTCTATTTCTTTTGTATTTGGCAAATGGACGTGAACAGTTAAACCATATTTATTTTTACCTGATACAACAAAAGTCTGCACAGGGGTTGGTGTAGGCCTTTCTTTAATTTATTGTTAGTCTTTTTCAAAAATTGTTGACCGTTTTTAGAAAATTGAGTTAAGCAGAAAACAATGCAGAATAAGAATATACCCTCACTTGCAGGTAAAGGGTAGAGTATTCGAATATTTCTTTATTGTCAGTAATAATTTTACCTGTACTGGTGAGTAATTGCTTCTACAATCAGTATATTTTTGGTACTAGCTTTGATCGGTTGTGTCTTGTGTTGTTGTATTTTGTGATAGTGTTATCAAAAACAGTCTGAAAAATGTCAAGTGAGGAAGTCGCTGGTCCTTCAGGAGTTGCTGACAATGTTCCTGATGAGTCGTTGTACAGTGAAAAGTCCAAGCAGAGGTTGAAAGATGCAGTTATGTATTACCAAACTCTTCTCGTGGAAAACAATTTGATTGCCCCGGTATCTTCAGAAACAATCTCGCATGAGGCTATGCTGATTGGGAGAGAATTGTATGAGATCACGTTAGAAATGCTGGGTGAAAAAATATTGGTTACTGACGAGGAATTAATTCACGCCAATGAAGAGTGTGAGGAAATATCATTCGAGACTGATTGTGAGGCTATTAAAGATGATTCTTCGGAAGAAGATTACGAGCCGGAACCAAAAAAAAGCAGAGAAGTACAACACATTCCTTTAGAGTACAAAATTAAAGGCAAAAGAACATCCTACTTGGAGTTTGCAAACACTACAAAAAAAAGGGTGTAGTCTGTTTAAAAAAAAGAATATTTGGCAATATGGGAAGAAGACGTCCGGAAAGGGGGCAATATTTTTGATAAGTTTTCAACCATCGACTCGTGGACATATGACCGTTTCGTAGAAGCCAGGCAGCACTATCAACAAGTGACTTCTCGAAATCTGCAACAGTGGGCTTTAGCTGCTGCAGCACAATTTGAGGACATTGAATTCAGGGCAAGTGTACGTTGGATAACTAAATTCAAACACAGACATAGGATTCGGCAGCGGAAAGTGACAAAATTTGTAACTGAAAAAGAAGTAGCGTCAGTAGACGAAATACTGGCGTCAGCTAATACCTTCCGTGCTCAAACTTTGCGACTTATCCCCAATTTCCATACTAATTTCGTCATCAATACAGACCAAACAGGTATATTGAAACATTAATAAATATTTTGTATTTATGAAATAAATTATTAACTGTTATAAATTCTTGTGTTGCAAAAGCATAAACTACAATTTAAATTTTTCATTTATTTTTAGGCTGTCAATATCAATCCACCTTCAACAGAACATTAACCCAAAAGGGAGCGAAAACTGTGTTCGTTAAAAGACATGACATGGTCAAGGTGACACATTCATATACAGCCCAGTATGGGATAACTTTATCAGAAAAGTTGCTGCCAAAAGTATTCGTTTGCCTGCAAGAGCACACAGGTACATTCGGGCCCAGAGTTCAGAAACAGATTGATGAGTATGCAAAAGTGTATCCAAACGTCGTCGTCACATCATCAAAGTCTGGAAAACTTTCAACGTCTCTATACACAAGTTTCCTTAAAAACTGTCTTAAAACGTATGTGGGAACGGAGCGATTTCTTCTAATCATCGATGCATGGGGAGGACAAACCAAACCGGAACTATACGATGAAATATTTCAAGATGATAATAAAATACCCACATGCACATTAAAAGTCATACCTCCAAAGTGTACCCCATTAGTGCAACCTTGCGATGTGTATTTTTACAGACAGGTGAAAAATTTGATAAAAAAATTACAAAATAACACAGAGTTGATTGAACAAAACAGAGAAATTAATTCTAGGGAAGACTGCGTGAAAATCCATGCTATTATCCATCATCAACTTTCATCCAATATTTTCTCCAACATGCTTATGTATGCTTGGTATGCGTCAAAATTAACGGATGAACGAAAGTTATTTATGAATGTAAACCAAGTATGTTTTTCTTCTGAAATTTTGAAAAAACCATGTTTGTGTAAAAAAGCTACATTTATTTGTTGCGCAAATTGTCGGGAAAATTTTTGTTTCTCCTGTTTTTATGATAATTATCATCCAGGTAGTTGTACTACGAGGATTGAATGTTAATCTGTTAATAAGTTACTTCAGACAAAAATTCTTACAAAAAAACTATTGTTTACACTTGATTCCAACCTAGACTTTCCTTTAATTTCAAACACTCCTAATAATTAAAAAAATTTTAAAAATGTCAATAAACACTCAGCCAGCATGGGAAAATATACAAAAATTGATGACAAATTTGTCATATTAATAACAATTTTTCGCAACTAAAAATTCAATTAAAAATTGTTTTTCGATAGGATTTTTAGCAAAAAAAGTCGCTAAAAAACTCAAAAATTTTTTTTAAAGAAAGCGAGATTTGAACCCAGTACACTATGGATGTGAATCAGGCGGGCTACCACTTGACCACGCCGTTGCTCTAGATTAATTGTTTTCATTACCTCTATATAACGTGGACAAAAAACTTTAAAGCCCAATATCTCCGTTCTTTATGACTAGTGCGCGTTACTATTTTGTAGTTTTACTTTGTTCCCTTAGTACTAACTGTACGCAAAAGCCCGACTCGATTTGAATTTCCGAGACCGTGCCGTCCCCTTGTTAGAATAAGTCGTAGATAGTATACAAACTCGCTATAATGTGTGCTACTATTACCCGGAATGATTACAACACTCGCTCGCTTTCTTTCATTCTCTGTAATAATAGCACTCATTATAGCGAGTTGTATAATATACTGTTAATTAGTGAGAATAAACAATGAAGAGAATGGAATAATTTCGACGATAACTTACTTATTTTTGACAAATGAACTTTCTCAAATACTATAAAATCTAGGCGTTTCGATTAGCTTTAAAACAAGATATCTCCCGGTTTTTCATCTTTAAAATTGTGTAAGAAATTGGGGAAACAGATATTGACATCTTTTTTTACTTCCACACCCTTATTAAATGTTGTACTTGCCAAATTTGTTAGGAACTAATCGTATTCAGATGACACATTGAAGACTCCCGAATTGTTTTGACGTTTTTATTACTTTTCCGGAAAACTAACAGACCGATCGGAAAATTTGTGGAAGATTTGGAAAGCGCTTTCAATTGGCTATATACTGTCCGATAAAAATTTCGAAATATTTAATATAACTTAAGTTACAGCCAATTATAGCGGAATTTAACAAAAAAAAAACATGCTCCACATTTTCCTCTGTAACTCAAAAATTCTTCAAAATTTTGAAAAACGAAAAAGTCTATCGGAAGCACCGATAAATAACTGTCCAAATGCTGTTTCATGCGATTCAATCTCTCAGAAAACAAGCGAGATATCAATGATTAAAGATGGGAATTTTCTGAAAACGAATGTGAAAATTTGGTCCGGTTTATGGTCGACTTTTCGGGGTGAATTCGTGTAAATTTGGCGTCTACAGGTGTCGAAATTTGTGTATGTATGTGTATTGGTTGAATAACATTTGTGGGATCAATGCGTTTCGTTTACATATCAACCCCTGAAACTGAATTCAAAACAAGTTGTTTTAGAATAGATCCGGTGTGCATCGAAGTGAAATAAGGGTTGTATAGAAGTTCGAATAACAGAGGGTGGGAAAGGGATGTGATTGTATGATGTTACTACTATAAAATTCTCAATGATTGATCGATTGATTCAATAGAAATTAGGAAAACTTTATAAATCAGTTAGTGATCTTGTTATATCTACAAACAAGTTGGTTAGTCTTCTTAAAAAAAAAAAAAAAAAATGTAACCAACGTTATCTTGTTTACTGTTGTTATTGTAGTTTGTTGACTTTAAAACAACAGAGAGGATTTGTAATCGAATTTCGACTTGTACACCCCGACATTATCACTATTTTTAACAAGATTTTTAACAATCAGTTAAACTTTTTCGTCCGCAAACTTTCCATATCGTACCAAAAAAAGTTTCGTGTAGCGTCTTATGTTTACTTCTTCTTCTTCTTCTACTTTTTCGTTTTCTTGTCCTTTTAGTTTACTGTTTGTTATAGTTTTAGTTCTAGTTTTATTAGTTTTACTGCTTGTTAATTGGATTTTGTTTGAATCTCCATTGGGTGGAAATATTAAACTGAAGGTGACCCTAGATTTGGTTGTAATTAGTTGAAGAAATATGTTCATAAAATATGGACGGTATGGTAAGTTTTCATACAGTCCATTGGGAATTGTTATATATCTAGTCCTCTATAACTATATTAAAGGATAAATGGTTAACGGAACCGACCTTTAACCTCTATACTAACAATTCAAAACAAAATCATTCATCCCCAAATTTGATTCATCAAAACTTGTACGTTCCCACAATCACATAAAACAATGGAATGGTAAATAGACGTATATTTATGTTTCCAGTTCTAATTGCCAATATGGTATATGCAAGCTACGTATTAAGCGTAAATTCAGACCGTGTGATTATTCTTGACTTACGTTTGCTCAAACAAGGATTTCCACTTCTCCAAAGAAAGAATAACACAAACAGCCAATAGAGGGCGCTTCACTTGACAATATTCTATTATTCCACCTCCACTTGCCAGACATGTCTGTAACATGAATCATTTAACCATAAAGGGATAAAAGGGAACAACAGAATGTAAATAGATGTTTTTTATGTTTCTAGTTCTCATTGCCAACCCTATGTGTATCCGAAGCATCCACCAAATTATGACGAAGTTCATTACGTTCATTTATTCTTTTTTAAAATGCATCAAAACTATAAAGTTTGACAGTAGTTTCGGACATTTCACTCAACTCTATTCTATGTTTCTACCTCTAATTGCCAAACATGTATACAGCAAGTATTCCTTATTATTTAATTCATTTTTATTCAAACATTTTGACAAGTAAATTTGAGACCAACAATAGTGCTCAACAGGCGTATTTTATGTTTCCATTTCTGATTGCCAGCATGGTATATGTCTATTTGGTTGGAAAAGTTAGGTGTTGACGCATGGCATCCTGCAAATTTTGATCGGGTGTTAGGTCAATTTCTTATTTACGATTGTTTAAACTAAATTTTCGGTGTTTTTTTTTTTCAAAGAGGTCATTGTTGCTGACACTCGACAGTGATGTTTCTACCTACAATTGCCAGATATGTATACAACTTTAGTTATTTATTGTTTAGTTCATCAAAATTTATGCCTTCTTAAAATCAGATAAAAGGAGTAATGTAAAATAGATATAGTTTTTATTAATTACGTCCTAATTGATAACACAATTTACAATTGTTTAAGCAAAAAAATGGTATATCTTTGGCCCATCCAACAAATTTTGATCGTGTTTAGAGTGTCTTTTTTATTTACGTTTTTACGAACAGAAACCCCCATGCCTTTAGCAAGAGTGACAGATTTAATCACAATTTGAACGTTCATATCCTTGTGCTTATAGTTCTAATTGCCAACACGGTATGTCTATTTAAGCGAAGAAAAGCAACTATTTGTCAGGCGCATCCACCAAAATTTGACCGTGTTTAGAGTGATTTTTTTGTTTACTGTTGTTTGAAGGGAAAAGTCCAAATCTTGACAGACAGTAGTAGAAGAAATGTACCTGATAACAAAATTGAACATTCCACTCAACAATTTATTATGTTCCTACCTCTATTTGCCAGATATGTATAAAACGTTCTGTCAATCAAATAGTAAAAAGAGGACAATGAAATGTAAATTGTAAATTCTTATGTGTCCAATTCTAATCACCAATACCGTATACTCTTATGATTCTAGTTGGAACTGCCGACACGGTATTTTTAGATGAAAAAATCTAGTATTTACTAAATTTTACCGTTTTTTTACTTTATCTTTATGCTGCTAATTCAAACTAGAAGCATACGAAAAACGAATATTCGTTTTTCGTGAGAGCATAATAATTGATAAAAATATTCTATGCTTCAAATACGAAATGCCAGCAATGTATACAACATAAATTAACAATTCCACTTGTCAGGCTTCCCTTGTCGTTATGCCTCTTTTATTTCATCTATTTACTTATTCTATTTGGTATAATA
Source organism: Mylabris sibirica (assembly GCA_039776855.1). Classification (NCBI taxonomy): domain Eukaryota; kingdom Metazoa; phylum Arthropoda; class Insecta; order Coleoptera; family Meloidae; genus Mylabris; species Mylabris sibirica. The sequence goes on along the minus strand of CM077842.1, from coordinate 10,416,351 downwards.
TTGTTGTATGTATACTTTATTTCTTCTACACACATCTTACTATACATATATAGAATAAAACCACGCAAAGGCAATGGGCCATAATATGCTCTATATATGAGACTCGTACGTGCATGAATATATGAATTTCGTTCCACTCGACTATTGCTTTTATGATTTCAACTTGGAATTTTATCGTAATAATAATAATAATAATAATAATAATAATAATTGGAGGATATCTATGTGTTTGATAACGATAATTCATGATACTTTCAATTAATTCAAACAAAATCGAATCTGCTGAAATATTAGCGATAAAACGTTATGAATTTAGATGAACTATGTCCACCCTTCTTTATCTTTTGAAGAATTACAGGGAGAAGCATTAAAAATTTGTTTCTTATCGATTTATCAAGGTTCCATCATCGTATCCTGGGTGATTCATTTAAAACAAGAATTTCTTATGGCAACTCCCACCCGACTAGAAATTTCATTCAGGTTTACAATGGGTCCAAATATAGCACGCTGTAATCCGTATTTGGACCAAATGATTCATCCGCATCAGGCTCGTGTCACAAATGTAAAGCGTCCGCCTTTCTGCCTAATTGGGAAAACCACACTCGTATGGAACGAATCCCACCTAATGTACTCCGAATTCGGTTTTCACATTAGGAAGCGAGTCAGCAACCACATTCGCATACGACAACTTCAACCTAATCTTGTCCGAATTTGGCTTCTTTTTTAGTTCTAAATGTGACATACCAGAATCGGTCTTTGGATTAAATGAGGCAACCACATCAGGCTCGTATCACAAATGTAACGCATGTCCGTCTCTTTGCTTGATTAGGGAAACCACTCTCGAGGGCAACCTAATCTGTTCCGAATTAGGTTTCCATATTAGGCACCAATAAGGCAAACCAATTTGCATACGACAACTCTTACCTAATTTGGCCCGAATTTGTTTTAGTCTTTAGGTGGCAATTTGCACACCACAATTTCCTAAATAGAAGTTTTAATTAGGTTTTGATTAGGTCCAAAAGTGACATACCGAAATCGATATTTGGATTAAATGAGGCTACCACATAAGGCCCGTATCACAATTGTAACGCATGTCCGTGTTCCTGCCTAACTAGGAATGCCTGATGCCAACCACATTCGTAAATCACATTCGCATGTGATGACTCTAACCTAATTAGGTCTTAATTCGACTTCCTATGTAGGCAGCCAAACTAATTTCGACAAGCTTTGGTCACTACCATTAGGTATCAGTCTGAAATTCTAAAGATATTTCTAAATCAGGTCATTCCACAGACTTGCCTAATCACCGTACAATTTAGCTTAACTAACTTTGGCAAGTTCTTGGTCATTATCATTAGGTATTAGTCTGAAATTGTAATATTTCTAAGTTAGGTCATTCCATAGACTTGCCTAATCACAACCTAATTCAGCCAAGCTAATTTTTGCAAGCTTTTGGTCACTACTATTAGGTATAAGTCTGGAATTCCTAAGCCAGGTCATTCCACAGACTTTCCTAATCGCTGCCTAGTTTAGGATATTTTTAGCATGCTGTGTTTCGGTTTTCTTCATGAGCACGAGAAAAGGTTGATATAAGGCTTGCTGTACATTCAGAAAGCCTAACTGGTTCCGAATTGGTATTTCGGCAAACCTCACCGAATTTCTAGTCGAGTATAAAATAATGCGCTTTAGCGAAATTAGGGCCTTGTAGTTCATTGATAAATTGATCAAAAGACGCATTGTTGTCGCAATGTTGCGATTTTTACTAACCAGTTGTACAAATCGAACGACTAAGAATGCCTAATAGATCCTCTTAAAATAGTTTTTACTCGTTTTTTTATCACTTGATCCTTGCAAAAATAGAAATACGAATTTGCAGACAGGTCAATTACTTATTTTTACTATTTATAACTCGATGGGGGAAGATTGTTTATACTGGCGAGTTACTCGAAAAATATTTCAAGCATTTGTAGGGTGGTCCCCAGAGAACATTTAAGCAAAATTAGTGCCTTGTAGTTCATTGTGAAATTGGTTAAAAGACGCGTTGTTATGACAATGTCGCAGCTTTCACTAACCGGTTATACTCGTCAAATGACTAAGAATGACTGGAAGATCGTCTTAAAATAGTTCTTATTCGTTTTTCATCACTGGTTCCTTGCAGAAATGAAAATACTAATTTACGTTTACTTATTTTTACTTTTTCTAACTCGATGGGGGAAGATTGTTTATGCTGATTAAGTATTTATTTTTATTTTTAAGAAAATTTTTGACATTGGAAACATTAGAAACAAATACGAGTAGGTGGTTCTTATTATTGTTACATTAAAGTAAATCAGAATAAGAGCAATAAATACGGAATTTACATGAACAATCTTACCCTATCATATTAAAAGTAGGAAACAATAGAAAAGGTTACTCACACTAGATTCATTCAGTTTTTCTACCCCATTTTTTTAAATTTTTCAAGAATTTTTTTCGTTTTAATTTCATTGCATTCTAAGAAAAATTCAAAATATTTCCAGCTGTTCCAGAATGTATTGAAACAAAATGACGAAAGATCAATTTTGGAAGGATCCTCCAGTCATTCTTAGTAATTTTAAGTGTGTAGCAAGTTTCTGAAAATAGTGACATCGTCAGAAACGAGTGCATTTTAACCAGCTTCCAAATGAGCTACGAGGTTCTAATTTTTTTCTTGTTTCCACGGATGAATTGGTCGCCAACTAATAAAACAGCCTGTATTTTAAAGGGTCGGTATGAGCCCGTGTTCGAAGAAAAAAGAATACAATGCGGCGTTGATAAGCAACTGGTATACAACCCAGTGTGGAAATATTTCTGCGCAGTGCGGAAATGTTTACACACTGCACATGTTAATAGATCTTCAATAAAACACGTATTTATTTCTGATCAAAAGCATAAATATAAGATTTCATGCTTCTAGCTTCAAAATTGACGGATTTTCGTATAAAACAATCTTACCCTATCATATTAAAAGTAGGAAACATTAGAAAAGGTTACTCACACTAGATTCATTCATTCACAAATGAGAGACACGGGAAAAATCAATCTTACGATCAATTTTTAATCATGCGTATAGTTGGTTGGACATTGCAATATTGACGAAATGGAAGCATTTTTAATCAACTTCCCAATGAGCTACAAGACCCTAATTTTGCTAAGAGGTTCCCTGGGGATTCCCCTACAAACCTTTGAGATATCTTTAGAAATGTTCACCGAATAATGACAGTTTCCATAAGAACTTTTCGCTTTACATGAATCACCCGGTAGGGTACTTGAATGATATTCAATCTAATTGATATTTTATTGTGTTCGGTGATAGAGAATCAATTTTGGCTATTTTATATATATGTATGTGTGTATGTATTGAAAACGCATTCGCAATATTGAAAGATGAAAATTGAAAATTTTTGTATATATAAAAACAATAATGCTACATCGTTCCAGTACTACGCTTGGTTGCTTGCGAATATGAAATAATCCAACGTAGTGGAAATTCTTCCAATTTAACTCTATTTTCTTTATTCATACATAGGTGCACTACCTCTAAACTTTATTCTTGATCCTGTTTCAATAATCTCAATATCAAAAATTCCCAGTTAACATACAGAACGCCGTGTCAATCGCAGATCAAAGGAGACAATAATAACACCAAAAAAAAAATATATTACGGCAACGCACAAAAGCCGGCTCTTTTCAATAAAATAGAGATTAGTTCCGTTAGCACATCATTATCGCCACCGTCTCTTCATCTGTGAATGAATCGATGGATTCTGGTGAGGAAAATGGTGAATGAAATACGATTATTGGTGTGCTAGTGAGAAGCAGAAAGAAATTATGATGATAGGGCGATAGAGATGGGGGAAAAAAAAACGTAGTCATGTTGGAATCGAATAAGAAATTGGAAATACCGTATGCTGGTGATGTTTGTTGGCATCGAGATGACTACTAGAATGGGAAAATAGCACGCATCACTTGATATTAAAACTATATTTATATTTAGATCGACGATATTAAATGTGTGATTACAAAATATGAAAATTTTCACACATGAATTGTTGGCATCATCAACAATACTAAAAGGGATGAAGTGGGTGAAGAAGAATAAATAAAAATATATTCATAATTCAATTGATTGTGGGTAGAGTGGAGTTGTTGTTGTTGTTGGTGTCGTCGTCAGAATGGAAACTCCCTAGTGCATCTGGGCCACTATTCCAGAACGTAATGGTATATCTAAGTGTCCCAAAGGAAATTAAAGACATCTTAAGATTCCAAACCGTGATAAATCTTTGGATAGGTTTGGGGAACCGTTAGAATCAATAATAAATTTTAATGGTGTATATAGATATATACATATAGTAGTGAAGAAATATGCACAGTCGACGACTTATATTAAGTTATTTACACCAACATCTCTCTCTTACTCTTTAATAAAGTTACAAATTCTCCAAAATTTAATCACGCGTTTATTAATCAAATATACTTTCTAGTGTCAAAGTTAATATTAATTAATTGGATAGTTTTGTTAATCAACAGATCAACAAACATGCATTACCACCGTGTCGGTTGATTATCCAGAATTATTCATCATTGTAATTCATAGCAAGAGAATTTTATATTTGTGCTTTGATTAATCCAATATACAGCCTATAATTGCCTTTAAAGATGCAGACTACGTGTAAGGCCCGAAAATAGAGATGGTTTTTATAATAATACTTCGTAGTATTATTATATATGGTCGATATTATGAAACTCCTATTAAATCCCCTTTACATTGTCCGAGTTCTGTATCCGATTTTTCTATTCGATTTTATATCCCAATTCATCTCGAATCCTAGAAATTTTCATCGTTACATGCCAAAGTCATGCTTTCAACTTGCTTATAACCTCAAATTCTCAAAACAGTTTATTGCGCATGACACTTTTTGACAAATCGGATCAAATAAGAGACCGTTTTATTCGGGAAAAATCGGATGAAATATTTCGGATGTAACAACTCGGATAAGAAATCGAATGGTGTAAAGATACAAATTTCTTGCTTTATTTGCTCGGAACAAAAAATCGGATAATGTAAAGGGACCTTTACAGGAGAGCGATACAAAATAGTACATTATACATATGTATAACTAGGGACTAAAGTGTGACATTTCGTCCCTAGAGAGGCTTGCAGCCCTCGGGCAATGAACCACTGGAGGGACGAAAGAAAGTACTTTAGTCCCGAATTATACAGGGTGTTTGATCTAAATATGGTAGATCCTATGAAACACCTATTAGTCGACGAGCGATTCGAAACATATTTTAAGGATTTGTAGGAGGGTCCATAAAGAACATGTCAGCAAAATTAGAGCCACGTAGCTCATTTTAAAGTTGGTGAAAAACGCTCATTTCTGACGATGCAATGATTTTCAAAAACGAACTTAACACTCAAAAGGACTTATTGTTAGAATGACTTTAGAATCCTCCCAAAATTGATTTTTTTTTCGTTTTTCTCCATTATGTTCTGGAACAGGTGTATTTTCTCTAGAATACAATGGAAAAAAACGAAAAAAATCAATGTTGGGAAGGTCTCTGAGTCATTTTTAGTCGTTCTGCGTGTTTTTTTCCTTTTTTAAAATTGCGACATTGTCCAAAACGATCGTTTTTTGATCAACTTTGAAATGAGCCACGAGGTTCTAATTTTGCTAAAATATTCCCTAGCGACTCTTCTACATATCCTCAAAATATTTTTCGAATCACTCGTCGACTAATAGGAGTTTCTTAGAACTCACCATACTTATTGTTAGACCAAATACCCTGTATACGCTGTTTTTTGCACTTTTGTATATATGTAAAAAAATAATAAAAAATATAGATTTATTAATCCGACAAGGGATCTATTAATTTGACAATTATCTAATGTTGCTATAGAAATCATATTGTGTATTTTTACTTTACTCCCTAGGGATTAAAAGTGCTACTTTAGTCCCTGTTTTAAAGACTAAAATGTTGTTTTAGTGCAGAAAGTGGCAAAAATATTTTAAGGATTTGTAGGGGTATCGCTGGAGACCACTTTAGCAAAATTAGAACCTCGTAGCTCATTTTGAAGATCACAATTTTCGAAAAGAAGCTAAACACGTAAAATAACTAAAAATGACTTGAAAATCCTCTCAGCATTGATTTTTTTTTCGTTTTACGTACTTCATTGCATTCTACGGAAAATTTAAAATATTTCCAGCTGTTCCTAAATGTATTGGAGAAAAATGAAAAAAATCAATTTTGGTTTCTGAAAATAGTGACATTGTCAGAAACGAGTGCATTTTAACCAGCTTCCAAATGAGCTACGAGGTCCTAATTTTGTTTCTTGTCTCTAGGGACGAATTGCTCGTCAACTAATAAACCACCCTGTATATTAAAGGGTCGGTATGGCCCCATATTCGAGGAAAGAAGAGTTGAAAATTTTGCTAAGGTTTTCAGAAACAAATAAAGCTTATAATCAAAAAAAAGCGGATATATGTTCCATAGAAGGAGCAAGGAAAATCTAATCTCTTAACAAATTTGTATAGAGCGCAACAGCTGCAATTCTTTGCAGTAAAATGTTTTCGTATATTAATTAAACTATCATGAAATTATTAAATGATGATTAATGAATATTTATATAAGTCATTAACATCGCTTAGCAACTAAGAAAAGTTGTAAATCCTGAGTGGAATCCACGAATATTAATTTACAACTAAAATTGGTGCGGGTCCTGGTAGCTTAATTGGTAGAGCAATGCTGCGTTAAACCAAGATCGTAGGTTCGTATCCCACTCAGAGTTCCCAAGCTTTTCTTAGTTGCTAAGCGATGATAACGGCTCAGTTAAATATTCATTAGCCATCATTTAAAATGTTTTACCCTATAAATAATAGGTGAGTGTAAAGTTTCCATAACCAGAAGCGCTACAGATTTTAGAGCGCTTAATAATTCAGACAATGAGAAACAACTTTTTATATTTTACTTAAAATATGAAATTTTTACAAATATTTTTAATGGTGCCTTCACTATAAGGACAGAAAATGGATTTTTCTAAACGAGTGTGTAGTTTTCGTTTTTCTTCTATGATCAACTAGAAATTGAATGCTTCAAGTTTCGGAATACAATGCGGCGTTGATAAGAAACTTGTATACAATCCAGTGCCGAAATATTTCTGCACAGTGCGCAAATGTTTACACACTGCATATGTTAATAAATCTTCAATGAAACACGTATTTATTTATTTATTTTTGATCAAAAGCATAAATATAAAGTTTTATGTTTCTAGCTTCAAAAATGACGGATTTCCGTATAAACTTTCAACCCCTATTTTACCCCTTTAGGGGTGTAATTTCCAAAAACGCTGAAACACGTATTTATTTATTTCTGATCAAAAGCATAAATATAAAGTTTTTTGCTTCTAACTTCAAAAATGACGGTTTTCCGCTTAAACTTTCAACCCCTATTTCACCCATTTAGGGTGTAATTTCCAAAAACTCTGAAACACGTATTTATTTATTTCTGATCAAAAGTATAAATATAAAGTTTCATGTTTCTACCTTCCAAAATGATAGATTTCCATACAAACTTCAACCCATATTTCACCCCCTTAGGGGTAGAATTTCCAAAAATCCTTGCTTAATAGATGTTAACACATTATGAGAAGACACTAACAGCTAAATTATATGTGTCTGTTTTCAATAGTTTACGCTCGGCGATGACGAATCAGTCAGTTAGGACAAATAATTTTATATACAGGATGAACCAAAATTCGCAGAACAGTTCAGCAGTACCTACATTGTTGAAGTATATTTAGAAAAATATATCTTCCTAGATTATTTGGAGGGAAATTTGGCAACATTCAGTTAACCTTAATAATGCTAAGATGTATATTGAATAAGTAGACTAGTAAAACTTGTGATAGTTTAATGCCATGTAAATCCGAGATGTGTTATATTGACACCTACTTTCTTATCAATTGTCGACAAAAACATTAACCAGTGGTCATCAAAGAATAGTTGCAATTTTGATCAATTTTAGCCAATTTTTAAAGTTTGGCGCGGGTTGTGAAGGGTTTTATGAAATTTTGAAATGCAACGGAAGTTGCGCGCGCACTGTAACGATACCAACAAATGGTTGTTATGGAAACGTAAAGAAGGCGGGCTTTTTGAAATTATAATTATATTAGTGTTTTTTACCCTTAAAAATATGTTTATTGTACTTTATTCCATGTAGGGATAGTAAAGTTTTATTTAAATAAATGTCGATTGCCCTCTAGAACGCACACATTCTAATCACGATTGATTCCATTTTCGCTCATCTATCTTTACATTATTGTTCTATTGTTGGACTCATCCGTCTTATGTTCGTATATAACCAAAGATTTTAGGGCCGCACTTTCAGTAATAAAAGATTATATCAAGCGTTATGACAGCATATAGAGCTTACAATGCGAAAACTTATAAAGGCAAATTCCGGATTTAGGCGGAATTGTATCGATTTTTAACTTCCCCGACCAGAGGGTAGGGAAGTTATTAGTTTCGGACCAAAATTTCGAATTCGAGATTTCACCAGATCTTTACGTTTTGGGGTCCCCTGAACACGTTTTTGAAGTTTTTAGCATGATGTCCGTGTGTGTGTGTGTGTGTGCGTGTGTGTGTGTGTGTGTGTGTGTGTGTGTGTGTGTGTGTGTGTACGTGCGTCTGTCGTTTCTCCAACGATTACTCAAAAACGGCTTAACCGATTGCGTTCAAATTTGGCCAGCATCAACTATTCCGTGGACTTTCGAGTTGATTAGTTTTTGGTGCCAATCGGACAACGGGGGTGGACGGGGGAGGGGGTTGATTGAAAAAAATGTAAGATAACGTATTAATTTGATATCACCAATCAAAAGGGCATGTGCTTTTATGTCAGAAATAATACCCATCATGTGCGATATTTTTCAATCTGGCGACTTATAATGATTAAATTAATTAGATGGACAGTGATTCTTTACTAATCAAGTATGTACGCAAGACAAAAGAATAAGACATTAATATATCAAATATAAATCAGGATTTACGGCCGTTGTCTAGCAACAAGACTGTTTCGTGAAAGATCGAGTAGGTGTAAATAATTGCGTTGTTTTTTTTTTAAATTTCGGTGCTGATTTTGACATCTTTGGTTTTGTTAAAAGCTTTACTGGAATATTTGTTTAATCTTTTGTTGTGAATTTATTGTAATGGATAACATAATGAGTATCTAATAATACTTTTACTATCCATAGAGGCAGTAAGTAAACTAAAGTTTTCTATTTGTTAAGAATAAAATAACAAAATAGTAAAGATGATTATTTCCATAATTGAAAAGAAAAAAAATAAAGTTATTCTGGCGAGAATTGAACCCCGTAGCAAACAGATGTCAGGCGAGAGCGCAACCACTGTGCTTTTCGCAGAAATTTGACAATTTTCTCTTGATCGTAGAAAATTTTTTTTCTAATTAATGATTAACTACTGGGACTGATCAGTCGGGGAAGTTGCTAGGCCGGGTCTTCGATTCGGCCCCTTTTCCAACTCGTTCTATGATTAAAAATAATTAATAAATTAAACACGATTTTTAAATTAAATAAAATATACACCAACAATAGCATCTTGATACAATAATAGTTTAAATAGGCCAATTGAATACGAAATAACAATTTACAACTTGTGTAATTCCCTATCGCCGTTTTAGAATATGTCTAGAATCCAATTAGGATAATGCACGAACAATGGACCGTAAGACTTATTTGAAAATTTATACGTGCACACAATACCTATACCGACTTTCATGTAGGTAATGTTATACGACATCATTTCCATTCGATACAATTTAACGGAATATCGACGTGTCTCATCGAAATGTCGAAAGATAAACAACATTCAAACAACACTCTATGTTGTTTTTTTTTTATTTCATCTTCTTTCTCCAGTATCACTAACAGAGACTTATTAAATGTCATCTCTTTATCGACATTTTGTTTTTTTGTTTTTTGATAAGCGAACGACGGCCTCCTGTTGACACTTTATTTTCCGGAAACAAAGTTCGATTTTAAATTTATGTGTGTGTGTGTGTGTGTGTGTGTGTATGTTTACTTGTCAATATATTTATAAGTTGCCGTTTCATATCGACAATGTCACCGATACCCGACTTGTATTAAATTCTAGAATAACCCAATTGTTACAACAACCACGTTACCAACATTAATACACTTTAGTCCGAGTCGAAATTTTAGCCCTCTTCTGATCCTAAAATCGATTTTTGGTCCTCTTTTGATTCTAAAAGGAGTAAAATGGACCTCGTCTCAACCTAAACGTTATTTATGGTCCTCGTTTCACCCCTAAATGAAAAATTCGTGAAAGTCATCTCGTCCTGAAAAGAATTCTATGCACGCTAGAAAGAAATTTCTAGTGGTCCTGTGGTGAAAGATTTTGGTTTGTATTCACAATGTCTGAGGTTCGAATCTGAGAGATGTGCGTGCATACTAGGACTTTTTTCTTACGTATAGATTGGTAAGTAATAAGAGTGAGAAAGAGGGAGGAAGGGTGGACGAGAGAGAGATAACGACAAAAAGGGAAACAGATAAAGTCTATTTACATTTATTTTACAACTCCATAAATTATGAGGTTGTCAAATTGGTCCTCATTTCGGCTTAAACATCGTTTTTTGTCCGATAAATGCCACACTTAGGCTCAAAGTAGGACCAAAAATCCATTGTTCAATGATCCTCTATTCAACCTACTAAATCTTGAAAAGTGGGTTTTGAGGGTTGAAACGAGGGTCAAAATTTCAACTCGGGAGTTGAGAATTTTAATCAACATATCAGGTCAAAATCAGATAAACGGAGAATTACAATTATAACAATAATATTAATAATAATAATGATGATGATAATAATTCCAAGCTGGAATGTGGGTAGCAGATTAGATGTACAACGTCCATTTAAACAGCAAATCAACACAAAAAAAAACACAACACAAATTACAAAATCATAGAGTTTTTGTCGTTGTTGTTATTGTTATTGTTTTCAACCATTGGTTATGACCTGAAATAACGTTAAAGGGTTGTGGTGATTAAAATTGGTGAACAAACATACACACATACACACCGATGTTCGCCTACATGATAAGAATATTAAATCGGATATTGGTGTTTGTAATTATTATTATTATTGTATAGTAAAATGAAAAGTTTAGATTAATATAAGGATTTAACGATCCAGTAAAGGCAACAATGTAAAATAACTAAATAATGGTAAATATTTTCATCCACTTCCTGTTTAATTATTGGAAAATGATTTTATTACAACAACAATAAAAGTATACAGATCACGATTAATTCGAGCTAATTCAATAAAATTTCGCATTATTTTTCCAAATGCAAAACAAATTTTAAATGTCTAATCAATATTGTGGAGCATCGTAAAAACAGACCATAAAAGACTTTTAAAGCCTGTTGAATCTATTAAAGATAACTTTACGTTTTTCGTATCGTTTCACAGGAAATAAATCTAACTGTATTTGTGTACAAGATTAGAAACTTTCCATCTATCTCGATGTATCATTCTGCTTTTAATATTAACTTTTGTATTACAACTCGCCTTATTCCAGTTTTATTGGTTCAAATTAATTTAGTAATTCATTTAAAAGACGCCATTTGAAATCAAAAGATTAACGGAAAACTCGAAACAAATATAGAGAGTTTTAGTGTTAGTCAATTAAAAAATTGCTAATTTCGTTATTAAGATGAGAATTTTCAATCTTTTGTATTTAGAGAGTATAAAAAAGCCACTAAAAGTATCATCAGTAATTTATGTCAATTTTGGTGGATGCGCCGGGCAAATTCGATATCTCGATCTGTATTTGGCCTTTTGATTTTAATTCTTTTGATCCTAACTTGATGTAAATTTATTGGTTTCTACCATTGACTGATTGAAAAGTACTCAAATTTCGTTACTTAAGTAGGTAGTTTTGATTTTTTGCCCCACAAAAAATGGTAGAACTTCAACAAAAGGATTTTATTGAATGAGCCAAATTCTTATGCATATAAAAATTTGCAGTTTTTGTGCTTTTCTTATAAACGAGTTGGAAAAGGGGCCGAATCGAAGACCCGGCCTAGCAACTTCCCCGACTGATCAGTCCCAGTAGTTAATCATTAATTAGAAAAAAAATTTTCTACGATCAAGAGAAAATTGTCAAATTTCTGCGAAAAGCACAGTGGTTGCGCTCTCGCCTGACATCTGTTTGCTACGGGGTTCAATTCTCGCCAGAATAACTTTATTTTTTTTCTTTTCAATTATGGAAATAATCATCTTTACTATTTTGTTATTTTATTCTTAACAAATAGAAAACTTTAGTTTACTTACTGCCTCTATGGATAGTAAAAGTATTATTACTCATTATGTTATCCATTACAATAAATTCACAACAAAAGATTAAACAAATATTCCAGTAAAGCTTTTAACAAAACCAAAGATGTCAAAATCAGCACCGAAATTTAAAAAAAAACAACGCAATTATTTACACCTACTCGATCTTTCACGAAACAGTCTTGTTGCTAGACAACGGCCGTAAATCCTGATTTATATTTGATATATTAATGTCTTATTCTTTTGTCTTGCGTACATACTTGATTAGTAAAGAATCACTGTCCATCTAATTAATTTAATCATTATAAGTCGCCAGATTGAAAAATATCGCACATGATGGGTATTATTTCTGACATAAAAGCACATGCCCTTTCGATTGGTGATATCAAATTAATACGTTATCTTACATTTAATTCAATCAACCCCCTCCCCCGTCCGCCCCCGTGGTCCGATTGGCACCAAAAACTAATAAACTCGAAAGTCCACGGAATAGTTGATGCTGGCCAAATTTGAACGCAATCGGTTAAGCCGTTTTTGAGTAATCGTTGGAGAAACGACAGACGCACACACACACACACACACACACACACACACGCGCGCACACACACACACACACACACACACACACACACACACACACGCGCACACGCACACGCACACACGCACGCACACACACGCACACACACACACACACACACACACACACACACACACACACACACACACACACACACACACGAATTCGAAATTTTGGTCCGAAACTAATAACTTCCCTACCCTCTGGCCGGGGAAGTTAAAAAGGCTAATATTAAGAATTTGTGCAATTTTGGTGGATGCGCTGGGCAGACTTAGCAGGTGCCATCAAGATTCATCTTTCTTTTTTTATTGGATTAATTCTTCTGTGTGTGTGTGTGAGAGAGAGAGAGAGAAAGAGAGTTTGTAAGCAGCTTATAACTATTGAACGGATTGACGGATCAAAACGCTCTCTACAGCACTCAAAAGAGCTCCACTGAACTTAGATTTCGTGTAAATTTGGACCTATTCGGCCCGATATGTTTTGAGAAATTCCAAAAAAACCGAAAAATTTCTTTTCTTAAAATCAAGTTTTTTCAAAATAACTATTGAACTGCTGTACCGACCAATTCCCTAATCTAATCAGCTCTTAACCTTAACTAATGACATCGAGTGTCGTTTGAACGATCAAAATCGGTTGATTCGTTCATGAGTTATCGTTGTCTAAAAATATCGAAGAAACTGTTTTTCAAACATAACCTCAAAATTACTCAACCAATCACATTTATACCCCTTACAATATTTTTGGGGTTTCAAAAACTGTGTCGAATACCGCAAAGCTCGTCAAGATCCGTTGATTCATTCACGAGTTATCGTCGTCGAAAAATATCAAAAAAAGTGTTTTTTCAACATAACCTCAAAATTCTTTGACCAATCAAATTTGTACCCTCACAATAATTTTAGAGCTTTAAAAGCTGCGTGGAATGCTACAAAGCTCGTCAAAGTCCGTTGGTTCGCGAGATATCGCTGTCGAAAAATTTCGAAAAAGCGTTTTTTCAACATAACCTCAAAATTCTTTGACCAATCAAATTTGTACTCCTCACAATAATTTTCGAGGTTTAAAAACTTAGCGTGAAGGCTCAGAAATGGTCTGAAGGGTGAACCGCATTCCAGATTTTTACATTTTTGATCATATTGCAGCTTTATTATTGTGAATTAATCTATCAAAACAAGTTTAAAGTTGTAATTTAAAGCAAATCTCGTTGATTATATTGGAATTTTGAATCTTTTGCCCTAGAGACTCGAACGTGGATCTTTTCTTGTGAGCTCATAGTATTTTTTATATAAAGAAAATTTAAGAACATCACTCAAAAAGTCAACAGAGTTTATGGCGATTTTTGGTAGATGCGCTGGATAAACGTCCCATTTCAATCAATCTATTAATATTATTAATAATTCTTGTAATATTTATTTTGAACTTATTGATTTCAACTGTTGGCCTATTGGAAAATAAGAAGAATACGCAAATTTTGTTAAATTATGTGCTAATTTTGAATTTTTTTCTTCAATAATGTGATTTCGGTGGATATTCCAAATTTTTCTGTACACGAGAGCTTGTAATTTTTTGTGCCATATGCAAAAAAATAGTCAATCTTCAAGAACAACTCGAGCAATTACTTCGATTTATGTTTCTTTTTTTAATATTAATTTTAATCTACCAACCCCAAAAGCACCAAACAAGTGTAGAGTTCTAGTTTTAAGCAATTAACAGATAAAAAAGATCGTAATTCTGAAGCGTTTGCCATAGTGATTTTTAGGTGATTTTACAGTATTTTCTGTATTTAGAAAGTTTAAAAATGCTTGTCAAAAAGCCGACAGAAATGTGTGTAGAGATTGGTGGATGCGCCGGGCAAACAATCCATCTTGATTACTTTTTCTCCTTTAAATATTAATTCTTATAATCCTTACAATTAGTTAATTACAATCCTGTTGATTTCTGCTAGTAACTGATTAAAAAGATACAAGAATTTCATTAACTGAGTAGGTAGTTCTGGAATTTTCACTTCAAAGAAAAAAAATTCTACTGTTATCAGCCTAAATGAACACAAATTTCATTAATTCCTTATACTATAGACAGTAAAAGAACTTTAGCAAAATTATTCTGCACGTAAGGATTCTCAATTCTCCTACCAAAAGACGTATTGTTTTATTTTTGCATTAAAACATTATCTAAGATTTGAAAATGAGCTTCCAGTAGATGCGCCAGGCAAGCTTTCAATGATGCTACCTCTCGATCCATCTTTCTTGTTTTAATATTTTTTGAGCTTGAATAATTTTTACCGTCAACCAATTAGGTGAAAAATCGCAAATTGGTTTAATTCGGTAGTTGTTTTAAATTTTTTACTCCATAAAACAAGGAAAGATAATTTGGATGGATGTCCCAAAAAGAAATCTTCGATGATTCACAAAATTATGCAATTTTGGTGGATGCGCAGGGCAAAACTTTCTCCCCATTTTGACTTACATCCCTTCTTTTAACATTAATTTTTGTGATCCCTGCCTTTTAACTATAATAGTGTTGTTGTTTCTTTTTTTGGCTAGCCGTTTTAATTAACACAAATTTTGTTAATTTAACATTAGTTTTCAATTTTCGACTCCATAGATACAAACCACTGGAACTTCAACAAGGTGATTGATCATGTTAAAATCACAATTTTTTCACCACAAAATTTTCGCTTAAAAAATTGTTCCTGATATAGAAATTGGCACAAGTTTGGTGTATGCGCCGAGCAAACTTTCCATCAGTCTTGATCCAACTTTCTTTATTCCATATTTTTTTAACTTTATTGATTTTTACTGTTAGCCGATTGGTTAATTGGTTAATTAGAAAAAAATTTGGGTAATTCGGTGGTGATTTTGGATATTTCAGTACATTAAAAGAGGTGATTTCAGTGGATGCACCGAATTCTTCTACGTGTGCAACTCCACAGTTTTTCTAACGTAAGTCGAATTTTTGTATTTTGGCACCAACAGATCACTCGAGATTCTAAAATTCGTGCAATTTTTGCGAATACGTCAGGCAAACTTTCCATCAATAGAATTTCTTATTTTGGCACTAGTAGGGCAGCTAAGATTCCAAAATCTGTGCAATTTTGGTGGATACTCCGAGCAAAGCTTCCGTCTATCTCGATCCATCCTTCTTCTATCAGTATTTCTTCAACTTTATTCATTTTTGCCGTTAGTCAATCAGGTGAAAAGTCAAAAATTTGGTTCATTCGGTGGTAGTCTTGAATTTATCACTCCATAAAGTGAGTCCACTGGATATGGTGAATTCTTCTACGTGTACAAATCCATAATCTTTCCCCCGTAAGTCGATTTTTTTTCCTTTGGCATTAACAGGTCACCCGAAATTCCAAAATTTGTGCAATTTTAGCCCATGCACAGGGCAAATTTTTCATCAGTAGAATTTTTGTATTTTGGCACTAACAAATCAGCCGAGATTCCAAAATTTGTGCAATTTTGGCGGATGCATCGGGCAGGCATTCCATCTACTTTGATATATCCTCCTTCTTTCGGTATTATTTTTTTACTTTACTGATTTTTGCCGTCAGTCAATCAGGTAAAAAGTCGCAAATTTGACACATTCAGTGGTCATTTTGAATGTTTCATTCCATAAAAAAGATGATTTTAGTCGATGCACCGAATTCTACTATGTGTGCAAGTCCACAATTTATCTATCGTGAATTGAATTCTCGTATTTTCGCACCAATAGATCACTAAAGTGCAATTTTGGCGGATGCGCAGGGTAAACTTTCTATCAGTAAAATTTTTGTACTTTGACACTAACAGATCAGCCGGAATTACAAAATTTGTGCAATTTTGGTAGATGTGCAGGGTAAACTTTCCATGAGTAAAATTTTTGTATTTTAGCACTAAAAGCCCCTTTACATTATCCAATATTACATCCAATTTTTCTATCCAAGCCGTTGCATCCAATATTTTCAGAATAGGACGGTCTTTAATTTCGTCCTATTTTTTCACTCGATTTGCCAGTGTCATGCGCAGTATACGGTCTTGGTGTCTTGAGAATTTCTATAAAACGTATTTACACCATTTATAGGTTATATTCAGACAATCTTACACTAATGACAGATATCAGATGACGATTCTTAAACGTTAGCGCCTGCGCACACACTATCCAATTAAATTGGATAGTGTAAAGATGAAACTATCTAGACTTGGATATGAATTCGTATAGAAAAATCTTATACAAATATTGGATACAAAAATTGGATAATGTAAAGGGGCTTTAACACATCAGCCGAGATTCCAAAATTTTGTGCAATTTTGGTGGATGCGCCGGGAAAATTTTCCATCAATCTCAATCCAACTTCTTTCTTTCGATATTTTTTTCAACTTTATTGATTTTTACTGCTAGCCGATTAGTCAAAAATTGCAAATTTGGTTAATTAGATGATTTTGGATTTTTTACTTTATAAAATAGTTGATTTTAGTGGATGCACCGAATTCTTCGACGTGTACGAATCGACAATTTTTCTACGGTTAATGGAATTTTTGTATTTTTCCACTAACAGATCACTCAAGACTCCAAAATTTGTGCAATTTTAGCCCATGTGCAGGGCAAACTTTCCATCAGTAAAATTTTTGTATCTTGGCACTAACAGATCAGCAGAGATTCCAAAATTCATGCAATTTTTCCATCTATCTCGATTCATCTTTCTTCTTTCGTTATTTTTTTTTTTAACCCTATTGATTTTGTCGTTAGCCAATCAGTGAAAAAGTCGCAAATTTGATTCATTCGGTGGTTATTTTGAATTTTTCACTCCATAGAGAAAGGTGATTTTGGTGGACTCACCGAATTCTTCTACAAATTATCAAAGATTCAAAAAAAAGGTGCACTTTGGTGGATGCGCTAGGCGAGGTTTCCAAGAAAATCCTTGAAATAATTGCATTATGAACAACAAAGGACCGTCTTCAACACAAGAAGCGATCTTATAAGGCCTAAAATTACGTTAAACTAAATAGTTTAGATATTTGGGGACTTGAAGATTTAGTTTTTCTTACAGTCTATCAAATAATATCAAATATCAAGTCCTTGATTTGTGCCGGTCGTGAGGTCAACAACAATGGCAATTTAGTGGCACAAAACCCGACCATGGTGGGTAGCGAATCGAGTTACTCTATAATAATGTTACACGTATATATTTTCAAGTAAATAATTTGTATAATGCAAATATAAAAGCCACACACCACACAGCTAGATAATCAACAAAGTGTATTATTATTATTATTATTTTTATTATTATTATCGGTATATTTGCATCTAGTTGTTGATTTTTATCCATTACTATCTACATTCTTGAAAGCATTAACTGATGCGCCTTTCTTTCGTTTATTTCTTCTTTTGTCACCTTATTGTTTCTGATTATGTTTCCCCTGCTGTGAATACATTATGTTAATGCGTCTATCAAAAATAACGCTTTTACTCTATATACATATATCTCTACATAGTTTTGTCCAAATTAAATTAATAACAAATTCGTGACAATGTCTCGTAAATAAACACGAAACGTTAATATAAATAATGTGTTGGTGATTGTGAATAAGTCGTCATATTTTTTGTAAACGTTACGAAATAACGAACATTTCATCAATTTTTTTCATACATTTCGCCTATTTTCAGGCAATAAATCATACTGAAAATAAATTAAACACTTCTCCAATCCATTCAAAAAAAACTATAATTATATGACACGTGATATTCAACATCAAAGTTCGGCTTTTGTCCAGTAACGAAAAAAAAACAGAATTGTAAAAACTTAATTAACAAATATTTCATACGCCAATTACGAGATGTTTGGGAAAAAATCCAATTAAACATTCAATTTCGGGACCAGTTTCATTAAAACAACTTTATTAGCTTTTAACTAAGACAACAACGGGCAGAATTGTGGAATAAATGTCACCACACTCATCTACCCCCTACTGTCCGACTATTACAAACCAAACATATATAAATAGAAATGTAGTGGAGACAGAAGAAAGAATAAAAAAAATATGAACGAACCGAACGGAAGCGAGTCTTTTGTTAACCGACATTGCCCTCTACCTGTGCTATTATTTTCAAAATTACATTTCTTCTTTTCTCATCCATTTAAACTGGCAATTATCTGAAGAAACAATGGTGTTGGCTAGGGGTGGTTTTCTTTTTTTGATTAAAATCTCCAACGAATATTAAATAGACTGTCTTTCATTATCATCATCATCATCAGTGTGGATTGTATAGTTGATGAAATTGAAAAATTAGATTTAATATAGCCGGCGACGACAACTTTCCCCTTGTTTTTGTTATACAAGAAATAGAACAATAACCAGTTTGACGGAAAAAATCTGGATGGGAAATGAGAAATTTCCCAAATAGCTTCATTATTCATAACTGTTGAGTTGGTGTGTGTAGACAGTTGAACTAACAGAAAGTTTTCGAATGGTATGCAAATATACTGTGTGGAATATTTTTATAAGGGCCTAAGTTGTACAATCATTTAGAATTCGTAAAAGTTTGCATAGCGTTTTTTTTTTGTGTTGTTTTAAAAAGAAAATTCCCTGGTTAAAATCCCGACAACGACCACATCGTATCCTTTACGTTCTACTATTATTTATTTTCGTTTCCTTCACTGATGTGTGTGAGTTAAACCATCATATCGACGATGGTGTAGAGCAGAATCAAACAATAGATAAGTGTGTTTTACATAAATCGAACAAGTTTCCAATGTAGAGTGGTAGTTGCTGTTTTCCACTGTTGAATTTCAATTTGTTTTTAAATTCTTCGCCTTTGTTCTCCATCGAAACTCTATATATAAAGTATTATGATCGATTTCTAACAAACCAAATATTATTTGTACGCCATCGTATAGGTATACCGAAAATATAAATTGTGTTCTAACAGACGGGGATGTTTCAACCCCCTCAAACAGGGTTATCCATATGTGCTGTCACATTTAGTTAATAACGTCAACCAACTGCTGTTCATTATGTTGGACTTATTACTTTATCATGAAGTCGCATACCACCCCCTGTACGTTTCCATCAATTCGTTGCAATCCCACAGCTATGGAATCGGCTGTAATCACGCTCCTTCATTATTTATTTAGAAAACAATGATTGAAACAATCATTAATCATAGTGTTTCGAGTACGAATCGCCGGATCGGTATTTGTCTAACAAACCCCCTCTAGTTATGATTGAATTACAATCAAAAGTCTCAACGGACAACAATCAGAGCATACCAGTACACATATAGATAGTCCAAAAAGCACTTGGTTTATTGGAAGCAATTCCTAGAAGAATTACACAACGCACCTTTATAATTCCCTTCTCGTCGGTCACAGTTATAGAATATTGTAAGTTTACTTTCAATCTAGAAATAAGTCCCAATAGGGGGGAAAAATAATACGCGCATACACACACACACACATACCAACATTGGTGTATTTTCTGTTTTAATATCTATAATATTTTACCTGGTGGCTGTCAGAAAATCAAACAAATATTGAAGCTACCGTCAAAAAGATGGAGAGAATTCAACGAACGAAACAAATCTCATCTCCGTTTGATGGAGAATTTCTCGATATTTCGTTTGAAGATCGAATACAATTATAATTTTAAATTTATTTCTATATAGGGTGTAATCGAAATTCCTTACACGTGTAGGGCCCGAAAAACTGAGCCGATTTGTTTAATTTGTTAGAGATGGGTATAGCTTCATTTTCAAGAAAAAAAGGCTTTGAAAATTTCGACAAGATTTTTAGAGCCACTGGAATAGAACTGAATGAAGTATAAAAAGATGTGTTTATTCGACATATGTAATTAATACCCATCAGCTGATATCAACGTTCAGTGTTGAGTTTTTTTTTATTAACTTCCATATTTTTGACATTTTTTGTGGGAGCATGCGAAACAATTAGTCTATTCAATTTCGGTCGGAAATGTCAAACAGTTGCAGACCCGGGCTAAAAAGCTGCACATTAGAGAGAACAATTTCTGTAGTAATTTTTATATTACAATATTTGTATTGTTTCCTTAGAATCTTCAAAGCATGTATAGGGCCCGGAAAATTGAGCCACGTTTAATAATACATTAGAGGCTTTGTTTTTAAGAAGAAAAGCGGTTGGAAATTTCGTCAAGATTTTTAGAGCCACTGAAATAGAACAACCCTAAGTATAAACATTTGTGTTTATTCGACATATGTAATTAATACACCTCAGCTGATATCAACGTTCAGTGTTAAGTTTTAGGTCCTTTAACTTTCAAATTTTTGTGATTTTTTGTGGGAGCATGCGAAACAATTAGTGTATTCACTTTTGGTCGGAAATGACGAACAGTTGCAGACTCGAACTAAAAAGCTGCACATGAGAAAACAATTTCCGTAGTAATTTTTATAGTTTTTTTACAATCTTCAAAGCACGTGTAGGGCCCAGAAAATTGAGTCAATTTTTATAATACATTAGAGGCTTTGTTTTTAATAAAAAAAGCGGTCTCGTCAACATTTTTAGAGTCACTCAAATAGAACAACCTTAAGTATAAATAATTGTGTTTGTTCGACATACATATGTAATTAATACCCCTTAGCTGATATCAACGTTCAGTGTTGAGTTTTACGTCTATTAACTTTCATATTTTTGTCATTTTTTGTGGGAGCATGCAAAACAATTAGTCTATTTAATTTCGGTCGGAAATGTCGAACAGTTGCAGACCCGGACTAAAAAGCTGCACATGATAGAGAACAATTTCTGTAGTAATTTTTGAATTACAATATTTGTATTGTTTCCTTACAATCTTCAAAGCACGTGTAGGGCCCGGAAAATTGAGCCTATTTTTATAATACATTAGAGGTAGGGCTTTGTTTTTTTTTTAAAAAAAAAAGTGGTTGTAAATTTTGTCAAGATTTTTAGAGCCACTGAAATAGAACAACCCTAAGTATAAATAAGTGTGTTTATTCGACATATGCAATTAATACCCCTCAGTTGATATCAACGTTCAGTATTAAGTTTTTTTATCTATAAACTTCCATTTTATTTTCAAACTATTGATTGGTGGTCCATACCTTGGTGTTTTAGACTCAAAAGGATGTAGAATTTTAATAAATTTAACAGTTCGATCCAAGGTTTTTAAAAAACTGCTAAATTGATTGAAATTCTACTTCCATTTTTTTGTCATTTTTTGTGGGAGCATGCGAAACAATTAGTGTATTCAATTTCGGTCGAAAACGTCGAACAGTTGCAGACCCGAATTAAGCAGCTGCACTTGAGAGAGAACAATTTTTGTAGTAATTTTTGTTTTACAATATTTTTATAGTTTCCTTACAATCTTCAAAGCATGTGTAGGGCCCGGAAAATTGAGCCGATTTTTATAAAACATTACAACATTTTTAGAGCCGTCAACATTTTTAGAGCCACTGATATAGAACAACCTTAAGTATAAATAATTGTTTTAATCGACATTCGTAATTAATACCCCTCAGCTGTATCAACGTTCAGTGTTAAGTTGCGAGTAGAATTTCTTTTGTTTATTAACATCCATATTAGTATATTAAGTGACGGTCGGAAATGTCGAACAGTTGCAGACCCGGATTTGGGAAGTTACAAAAAATTCTGTAGTATTTTTGTATTACATTATTTTTATAGTTTTCAATCTAATGTGTTGTGTGTATGTTCAATTAGTATGTATGAAAATTCGATGAGTTATACTGACACGTGCTTTCTTTACAACTCTCTACAGTGGCCATCAAACAATGGTTCAAAATTTGTACAATTTCTGTATTTTCTTTCCTTCGACTTTTCAAAATATGTTTATTGATCTCTATTCCACATATTTATAGTGAGGTTTGTATATTGTAAGTGATTTCGATTACACCCTGTATAATTATTAAAACATGATACAAATAGAATTTTTATGTGCAAGCCGAAATTGTAATTGTCATTATATTAGTGATAATCATCAACACGTACAGGAACAACCCTAAATTTATATAGTGGGCAATGTTAGCATTCCACTACAGTTTTTGTTTTTCTTTATTTAGTTGTGCAAATACACGAAATTCAATAGAGGAAATGAGACAGCTGGACTTTTATTATATCTAGTCGACAAGTGTTACGTTAACGAAGTCTGGGAACGTATTTACTCCACCTACACACACTACACACACACACACACACACACACACACACACACACACACACACACACATACATTAAAACTCACCCCATTTTTTTCTCGATGTTGGTCTTTTATCAAAAAAATCCACCTGACATACTAAAATAAAACACACCCACTGTCAATAGAACAACGAAATTTCTAAGTGTCAATATTGATTAACCGATATTAACGTGACGTTTTTTTTTCCTACAAATATACATCAAGTAAATAACAACAACGAAATCAACATTAACGTATACTTTATAAAAGTTTATTTCGTATAACATGGAATGTAATATAACGTGACAAAAATAGGTGAAACTTTGCTGAAAAAAATGAGAAATAATGGATAAACTTATGAAGGCTCCCATTAGTCTTCATGAATGTGTCAAAACTGATAACAAATAACGTCAAAAAGAAGCGAAGCAAAACAATTAAAGCGGTAGAAATTCGAATTTCTACATATGCGCATAAGATTGACACGTATATGGATTTATTTAAAATAATCGACAATAGATGACGCTACTCATCAGAAAAAAAACGTGCATAGAATTCGCTTGTCAAATTTTTCAACATCGTTTCTAGCTGACTTGTCATAATTTGCCACCAAATCAAATTCCACCTCCGCTATTGTGACACATTATCAATCAATAGTGAAACATGATTGTCACTTCTTATAATTGTAGTGTAGACAACAACAACAACAACAACAGATGGTGCCACTATCGTTGCATCTTTCTAGGTTATACAGGATGTCAAGTAAGTCGCGCATTTTCTGCTAAGGGGCAGATAGGGGATGAAATTCTAAGACAAAAAGTCCTGTACTATTTTTTTATTTGACGCACAGGTAATTAGTAATTAATTAAATGAAGTAGCGAATCAGGTGCTCTCTTTGTTTAAACGGCTGTCGCGCCAGCTTGCTAACTGGCTCGTTTCCCACGTTCTGCCGTCAAGACTCTTTCCTTCTCTCTTTTTATCGCTATATCGAGCACCTGATTGGCTACATGATTTAATTAATAACTAATTTCCTGTGCGTCAGATGAAAAAAATGGGACAGGACTTTTCACCTCAGAATTTCATCCCCTATCTGCTCGTTAGCAGGAAATGCGCGATTTACGGGACACCCTGTATACAACCGTTCACCGTCTAAGTTAAACTTCCTGTATCCTAATGTAAACCGCCATTATCTGAACCAACTTTAAATGAAGACGAAGAAGCAAGGTGGCGAGAGTGGGTGGGAGAAGAAAAAAAAACAATAAGAAAATGATAAATAATTGTTTCGAAACTTTCCAGGTTGTTGTGTAATAGGCTTTTTGTGGACGTGCGCTCAGGTGATTAGCTTTAGAAAGCCTTCCATTTACCCAAAACTGTATAAAGTCGATCCGCCAACTTACATAATTGCAACACTATAAAATTCTTAGGGGTTGTATACATAGAGGGTGGGAGAAATAAAAAAAAACATCGTTAACTAATTAATGATTAAAATTAATGAGTGACAAACACGGAAGTTTTTCGAATAGAAATCATTTTGTTTTTCGTCGTTTTAACACGTATAAAACAAGCAGTAAATCGATGAGTTTATGTAAACAAGTCGATTATCCCTGTTATTTACAGATAATCCATGATTACATGCGCCTGGAGCCAATTAGTTTTCAGGTGATTATCTAATAGGAGGAATCATGGTTTTTTACATCATCCCTTGTTTGGATATTCCAATAACGTGCAAATTATAGTATAACCGGTGTATGTCGTTTTTTTTTTGTGCTCCTGTCTCGAAAAATATCATTCTTTTGTGACAGTTTTGATGATAACAAGATTAACTCGAATATTACAATGCACACACAAACACACACATTCATCATTACTCATTTCTTTGTGTCTATGTGTACATTCATTTATAATCGTGTATTCAACATTGAGACAAAATAACAAGATAAAGTGCATAAAGTTGATCAATAAAATCCCTCTATACTTTCTGTTCCCGATAATCATTCTATTTGCTCTTAATACAACTAGATTATGATATATACTTTGTGTTATCGAAAGCAAGACGGATGGAAAATGAGACTTTTAGTTGAAGCAAAATACAGTCGAAAGTTGACTATTGGAAATTTCTACAATAAAAAGGATCAGTTTTAATGCATATAAAACGAGTTGAATTTGTGATAAAATCTCTATATTTTCTACCCGTTTTTTTTGTGAGATACTCCACGAATTAAAGCTAAAAGAAAAATATTATCTCTACCAATTCTTCGCTTGTTAATTCGTGTTTTTTTTTCTGTAATTAGTCGCTTTCTATTATTATTATTATTATTATTATTATTATTATTGTATGTGTTGTATTTCAGGTAATGCTGGATCAATTATTGAAAATCGATGGTTAATTTTCACCTCCAGTCTACTATCATCGGTCTATTTAGGGATGATCTGTCAAACTCTAGGTAAGTTGCTATCTTCTAAGGCACTTTTTTAACAAAAGTTGAAAATGTACCCTGGAATATTTATGGATTTTTTGAAAACCTACAATACAAAAAAATCTGGAATGGGATTGACCCTGCAGGCCATTTCTGAAACTTCCCGCTAACAAGTAAACATATCCAACCTAAAACTCCCGATTTTGATAATTTTTGGTATATAGGTAGTTCATTCTATTCTAAGGGATGCGTGTTTTTTCGTTCGTGCCCATACTCAAGTTTAAGGGAGATATTAGGGGTTGAAGTTACCCCTGCAAAATCAGTTTTTTCCAAATATCTCTGGAACGGCTGAATATTTTTTCGCGGGACAAAAACTAAACGATAGAGATCCACTAAGGCTATCGAAAAATGAAAACCGCGATTTCATCCCTTGTCGGGGGTTGAAGTTATAGATGAATATATGCCATTTTTTATGGTTTTTTGCAATTTTCTACCCCATGGTAAAACATATCATCATGAAAATTATTCTGCGGATAGAGAACTAAAAAATAAAAGTTACCTGTCCGAGGATTTTTTTGTATTAAGGCTACTTACCCCATTAACAGCTTATAGGGGCTGTACATTATGGGGTAAAATTTGGCTATGTAGGTATATTAGTTTTCAAAATTCAAGTTATATGCATCTTAAAGGCCTTTAAAAAGATCTTTCAACCACCCCTTACAACCCTTTATCGAATTATAAGGCTATAAATTTGTGTAATTTCTTACAAGTAATAATTCTCTTCATAATTTGTATATATGATTCAATTTTGTATTTTTTATCTAGTCTAATGTTTGCTATCAACCCTTTAACTGTTACAAAATTGCTAACGACCCCCTTACCCCCTTATAAAATTATGAATTTCTGAAAAGTCTCCAATAATTCATTCTGCTTGTAATAACTTTATTGTATCTAATTTGATACATTCACGGCTTAAATTAACAATTACGAATCCATTTAACTATTTTATTCTTAAAAATATGCAATCGTTAGTTGTTCATAATCAATTTTCTTTCCCAAGATATAAAGAACTATTTAAATATGTATGGTACCGTAGTGGATTCTTGGATGAACGGCCAGAGACGTTTCTTACGCCAACATATTTTTCATTTAATGCATATCACACGAATCGTATATGTGACGTTTGTGGAAAACCTGGGATTGTTATTTGCGGATGGTGCAAAGAAAATCTATGTTCTGAACAATTTTTCCAAGACTATCATTACTCTGTAACAACTACCAACCATAATGAACTAGTTAAAACATACAGAAATAAGGTATAATATACATATACCTACAAATAAATGTATGTATGTACATCTACTTTTCATAAATATATTTTCAATAAGTATATTCATACGCGGAAAGATCATCTTAAAGTTAAATAATAACAATAACAATTACATATTTTTAAGAAAAAAATAGTAAAATGGATTCCTAATTGTTGATTTAAGCAGTCAATGTATCAAATTAGATACAATAAAGTTATTACATACAGAATGAATTATTGGAAAACTTTCCAGAAATTCATAATTTTATAAGGGGGTAAGGGGGTCGTTGACAATGTTGTAACAGTTAAAGGGTTGATAGCAAACATTATTACTGATTAAAAATTTTTATAACAATCACAATTGTTTATTATTTATGTACCACATTACTACCTACTTTAATTTACACCACAAAGGTCGTATTAGAAAGGTAATGAACAACCCAACATCCGATTGCATTTAAATATTTCTAAACATTAAAAATTAGATCAGACTCGATCAGAAATACAAAATTAAATCAAATTAACACATTATAATGAGAATTATTAATTGTAGAAAATTATACAAATTTATAGCCTTATAATTCGATAAAGGGTTGTAAGGGGTGGTTGACTATATATCATTTGAAAGATCTTTTAAAGGCCTTTAAGATGCATGTAATTTGAATTTTGAAAACTAATATACATAGCCAAATTGTACCCCTTAATGTACAGCCCCTATAAGCTGTTAATGGGGTAAGTAGCCTTAATACAAAAAAATCCTCGGACAGGTAACTTTTATTTTTTAGTTCTCTATCCGCAGAATAATTTTCATGATGATATGTTTTACCATGGGGTAGAAAATTGCAAAAAACCATAAAAAATGACATATATTCATCTATAATTTCAACCGCCGCCAAGAAATGAAATCGCGCTTTTCATTTTTCGATAGCCTTAGTGGATCTCTATCGTTTAGTTTTTGTCCCGCGAAAAAATATTCAGCCGTTCCAGAGATATTTGGAAAAAACTGATTTTGCAGGGGTAACTTCAACCCCTAATATCTCCCTTAAACTTGAGTATGGGCACGAACAAAAAAACACGCATCTCTTAGAATAGAATGAACTACCTATATGCCAAAAATTATCAAAATCGGGAGTTTTAGGTTGGATATGTTTACTTGTAAGTTTTTAAGGCTCCAAAATTATTTTGAGGAGTACAAATTTGATTGGTTAAGGAATTTTGAGGTTATGTTGAAAAAACGCTTTCTCAAAAACTTTTGACAACGATATCTCGCAAACAAATCAACGGATTTTGACGAGCTTTGCGGCACTCGACGCAGTTTTTGAAGCTCTAAAATTATTGTGAGAGGTACAAATTTGATTGGTTAAGTAATTTTGAGGTTATGTTGAAAAAACTTTTTTCGTTATTTTTCGACAACGATAACTCGTGAACGAATCAACCGATTTTGATCGTTCAAACGGCATTCGACGTCATTAGTTAAGGTTAAGAGCTGATTAGATTATGGAATTGATCGGTACAGAAAAAACATGATTTTAACAAAAGAAATTTCTCGGTTTCTTTGGAATTTCTCAAAATCTATCGGACCGAATCGGTTCAAACTTACACGAAACACACACGCACACGCGCACACGCACACGCACACACACACACACACGCGCGCGCGCGCGCACACACACACACACACACACACACACACACACACACACACACACACACACACACACACACACACACTCACACACACACACACACACACACACACACACACACACACACACACACACACACACATATATATATATATATATATATATATATATATATATATATATATATATATATATATATATATATATATATATATAGCCATACAGACACCCTCGCAAAAATAGTCAAAATAGCTTCCTATGGTCCCAAAACGTCGAGATCTGCTGAAAATTCAATTTTCGAAAATCGGGGTGAAACCAATAACTTCCCGAAATTTTGAAAATTTTCAATTTTCTTAGCGGGAAGTTAAAAAAAGATAGGGTTGAACTTTAAGGAAACATATTGTTTAGTTAGAATATGTTATCAGATGTAGGGTTAAATCGTATGGAATATTAAGCAATTCCAATGTGGCTAGGGCGGCTTAGATTTGATTGCACAACTTTATCGATATTTTGTTGTAAGAAGATTCGTTCTGTGAGTAGGTGTCAAGAATTCTT
The DNA here is from genome assembly GCA_039776855.1 of Mylabris sibirica. Taxonomy (NCBI): domain Eukaryota; kingdom Metazoa; phylum Arthropoda; class Insecta; order Coleoptera; family Meloidae; genus Mylabris; species Mylabris sibirica. Next base: position 10,387,311 of record CM077842.1, on the reverse strand, counting down.
GACCACTGAACCGTTAAGTTGGCTTCTTCTGTGTGCTGGATCTACAGCTCGTTATCGCTCCGTCTGTGATCCTTCTACTACTGACTTAATTTAAAAAAGAAAGTCTGAATAGTGAAAAATTCGAGAATAAAGCAACAAAACTAACTATATAAAAAAATACCACAAATCACTGATATACAGGATGTAATTGAATTGCCTTTAAGTCTGTAGACTACGTCGGTTTTCGAGAAAATAGACGTTGAAAAATTGAGCAACATTCTTAGAGCCTCTGGAAACAAGCAATATTTTTGATAGTTTTGTATTTATGTGAAATGAGTAGGTTAATAACTTGTGTAGCTTAATGTAATGGAAATGCGAGATGTGCTATATTGACAGCTGCTTACTAATCAGTTTTTAACAATAAAATTACGGTAGATTAGCATTTAACCAGTGACCATCAAACAACAGTTGCTATTTTGGTCCATATTATCCACTTCAAAATGTGTTTATTGTCTTCTATTGCATACAGGGATAGTGAGGTTATTTAAAGGCAATTTAATTACACCCTGTAGCTTGCAATGCATGAAATTACAGTTTAAATTAGAAAAAATAAAAGTTGTATTACTCGCTATATGAGAAATCCCTAAGATCATTTCAGAAATTTCCTCAAAACTGGAAGTTTCAGAAGTACTCAAATATTGATATACAAATCACAGATATGCAGGGTGTAATTGAATTGTCGTCCAGCCTGAAGATCACGTCAGTTTGCGAAAAAACGGGCGGTCAAAATTTCGACAACATTCTTAGAGCCACTGGAAACAAACAATATTATTAATAGTTTTGTGTTTATGTGAAATGAGTAGGTCAATAACTTGTGTAGATTAATGTAATGGAAATCCGAGATGTGCTACATTGACAGCTGCTTTCTAATCAGTTTTTAACAATAACATTATGGTAGATTAGCATTTAACCAGTAATCATCAAACAACAGTTAATATTTTAGTCAATATTATCCACTTCAAAATGTGTTTATTGTATTCTATTGCATGTAGGGATAGTGAGGTTATTTAAGGGCAATTTAATTACACCCTGTATCTTGCAATGCATGGAATTACAGTTTGAATTAGTGGAAAGTTTTAGAAGTACTGGAATAATGGAGTGTTAAAATTGATACACAAATCACTGATATACAAGGTGTGATTGAATTGCCTTTAAGAGTCCAGACTACGTCGGTTTTCTCGAAAACAAGCGTTCAAAAATTCGGCAACATTCTTACAATTAGAGCTACTGAAAACAAACAATATTATCAACAGCTTATAATAAACCGTTTTGTGCTTATATGAAATAGATAAGCCAGTAATACTTGTGTAACCAAATGTAATAGAAATCCGAGATGTGCTACACTGACAGCTTCTTTTTCATCAGTTCTCTGTAGTAACATTTTAGTAAATTAGTATTTAACCAGTGCCCATCAAATAATAGTTGCAATTTTGGTCAATTTTACCCAATTCTAAATGTATTTATTGTACTCTATTGCATGTAGGGATAGTAAGGTTATTTAAAGGCAATTTAATTACACCTTGTATCTTACAAAGTAAAAAATTACAGTGCTATATCCAAAACCTTTCCAACTATTTCAGAAATTTCCTCAAAACTGAAAAGGTACAAAATTACTCGAATATTGGAGTGTTAAAATTGATACACAAATCACAGATATACAGGGTGTCATTGAATTGTCCTCAAGCCTGAAGTTCACGTCAGTTTGCGAGAAAACGGGCATTCAAAATTTCGACAACATTCTTAGAGCCACTGGAAACAAGCAATATTATCAATAGTTTTGTGTTTGTATGAAATAAGTAGGCCAATAAGACTTGTGTAGCTTAATGTAATGAAAATCCGAGATGTGCTATACTGACAGCAGCTTTCTTACCAGTTCTCGGTAGTAACATTACGGTAGGTTAGTATTTAACCAGTGATCATCAAACAATAGTTGCAAATTTTGGTCAATTTTACCCACTTCAATATTGAGGAAATTTAAAGGCAATTTAATTACGCCTTGTATCCTGCAATATATAAAATTACAATTGGAAATTAGGAGAAATAAGAGTTGTCTTACTCGTTATATCAAAAATTTATCCAACCATTTCAGAAATTTCCTGAAAGCTGAAAAGTTTCAGAAGTACTCCAATATTAGAACGCTAAGATTTATGAACAAATCACTGATATACAGGGTGTAATTGAATTGTCTTTAAGCCTGCAAACCACGTCGGTTTTCGAGAAAATAAGCGTTCAAAAATTCGGAAACATTCTTAGAGTCACTGGAAACAAGCAGTATTATCAACAATTTATAATAAATCGTCTTGTGTTTATATGAAATAGATAGGCCAGTAAGACTTGTGTAGTTTAATGTAATGCAAGTCCGAGATGTGCTATATTGACAACTGCTTTCTTATCAGTTCTCGGTAATAACATTACCGTAGGTTAGACTTTAACCAGTGATTTTGGTTAATTTTACCCACTTCAAAATGTATTTATTGTACTCTATTGCATGTAGGGATAGTGAGGTTATTTAAAGGCAATTTAATTACACCCTGTAGCTTCCAATGCATGAAATTACAGTTTAAATTAGAAGAAATAAAGTCGTTTTACTCACTATATGAAAAATCTTCAGAACCTTTTCAGAAATTTCCTCAAAACTGGAAAGTTTCAGAAGTACTCAAATATTGGAGTGTTGAAATTGAATTTCTCATAATTGATAACGAAATTACTTTATAGATTGTTGAACAATTCTAATTAACAATAGTGAAGATGAATCGATAATTATTGTGTAATTATTAACGCAATTCTGTTTAGGTACGGTAGAATTCACCCGGCGCATCCACCAAAATTGTCAATAAATAACAATTTATTTTTTTAATGAAAATTTCAAAATTCTCTCTAAATTAATTGGTGATTTTCATCAATTTTCTTTTTATAAATACATCGTTTATCTGTCTACATTTATCTTAATACAAAACTGTAGGGAGAAACTGAATTAACTTTTACGTTGAAAATCTCATTTTTTATAGCATAAAAATTTAATCTTATTTAATATTCGACCAAAACATTAACTATTATGAATTGTTTAAAGAGCTTAATTTCATTTTATGAGTAAAATCGATTATAATGAAATAAGAAAATTTATTATTGTGCATTATTATTCGACATTAAACGTATCCACCATTTTTAATATCGATTATCTTTTAATAAATCTACCCATAACGTTTTCTCTTTTTTTTTTGTTATGGTTCATATTACGATCAGAGCTGAAAAAATAAATAATAATAACGATAAGAATCTGTTTAGAAATAAACAAAAAAAAAGACGTCTATAAGAGAATCAATGACTTGAAAAAATTCCTTGGAGTTTTCACATTTTTCTCTTGTATATAAAATAAAAATTGTAAATCTCAACATGATAGTCGAGTTTAATGGAAAATAACATTGTCATGTTTGTGATTGTTGTTAATTTTCCAAACATTTTGATAAATTAATAAATTCACACCGATTATTCAAAACACTAATAACTTTAATATCATCCCTAATTTGATATTGTCTCAAGTTTTATAAGAGACAAAGATTGATGGTTTTACAGTTTTATTATTATCATATTATATCTAAAACTATATTATAGAACAAACAAATTATTTATCTAATCATATCATTATTAATTAGATTATACGATATTTAATAGAATTTGTAAACAAAACTAGCCCATATTATCATCGAAAATAATTAATCAAAGACTAGACTAATTAATTTTATATATTCTACTACATGTATATATATATACATATAGGAAGATATAAGAGTATCAATGTAATACTGAAGGCCCTTTAAATTATTCAAAAGTCAATTAAGCGATATACTTTGTTAGAATGTCAACCCTAACGAATTTTAACTGGAACAACCCTAATGACGATCATTAAATAGAATAGATAAATACAACAATTGATTGTTGTACTAAATTAATCCACCCCCACCCCCCACCCCCTAAACAACTACCCTAAAAACACTAAAATAGTTTTGAATTTTGTTTCAGGCTTGTGCTAACTGTAATTGAATGAATTTGTGGACGAGAACAGGCCCGGCACAGGAACAATTCTAATGTAAATTTTAGTGTGCAAATATACAAAATGGACTCACGCTGAAAATGGATGTTTGATGATAACAACAACAACAACCAAACGTATATTTTTTCTGGTGGTCATTTATATTTCAGAGATTTTCCAACACATTTCAACTGGGAAATTTTTTTCGGCCTGGTTCAGGTTATTTCTACATGATTTTCACATACAAATACACAAAAAAAAAACATTAAATTACATGCGAAATTACTTGTTTTTTTACTCAGTTTTTGTATTGGTTTATTTCCACACAAATAATAATAATAATAATAAATAAACAATGGGAATTATTAGTGTTTATAATAATAAACTACTTGTGATAAAATTTTATTCTATCCATGTTATTAATATAAAACTATTTCCTGATCGTTTATTATATGTTGGGCGTTGTATATACAGATATGTAGCTTAAATAAAATCTCAATTTGTTATTCTTGTTTGATTTCCTTGATTATAATCATTTTTTTTTTTAGCAAATCTTTTATAATCCGTTGATGAGGCACGAAATGAACTGTGTGTTGTTAGAGCGCTTTGTTGTTTAGAAACTGTAAGTGCAGTAATTAGGATAATTTGAAGGCGAGTTTTCAGCGAGAGTGTGAAGTTTAGTAATGACTCATTTAGGCGTCTTTTATACAGACATAGACAGGAGCGGATTTAGGCCAAAGTTCGATCAATCAAAGAGCCCACTTCTCTCTAAAGCTGATACTTGAGAGACCACCGAGTTGTCCAACATATCCCCCTTCTAGCGAATTTAAGGGTAACGTACGAGCACTTTCCCTACCTTTCTTTGCGAATTATTGTAAGGTATAGTCGATATTTATACAAAGGGCGTGTTTTGTCTTACAAAATATAAAGAGTGGAATTCCAATTGATGTAAAAATTATCAAAGTAAACACCTGCATTGAATAGAATCCCCTGATTGGTGCGTTAGGTCACTAGGAGTGTCTGTCCGTGTTATTTCATTCATAATTTCTGAAAAAATAGATTACTTTGCATGCTGATTATGAAAAACCGGTAAAGAAAATTGAAAATCGAAACTCATATTTTTGTAGAGTGAACTTTGCTCGATCTTTTTATATACATGACTATTAAATTTATCAACTTTTAAACAGGAAATTTTGTGTTTCGCCAAACCACTCGTTTAAGCACGAAACGTTACTTTTCCCTTATACAGTGAAAATCCTGTCAAATTTTCAAAAATCCAAGCCCGTATTTTTGTATATGACTGTACTTGGAAACGAATTCAACTATTTGCTGGTCGCTATCTGTTACCGTTTACGAGAAAAATGTGTTTTACTGTCTTATGGAAATTACATGTAATTGGTTCGTATAGAAGTCAGCCTTAAGGGACAATCGATAAGTATCTAATAGGAGGTGTGCTTTTTAAATTCTTGAAATGTGTATGATGATTGTGGGAAATAAGTTCGAATTTCAAGAAAAGCAAAACACTTGGAACATCTGTTTTTATTGAAGGGCATGATTGTTTTTTTAACCTTTAAGGAGTCTCGAGACCACACTTGCTGTATTGTATGGTGGTGTTTTTATTTTTATTAGAAAAATTGGGCTACTTTGGATGCTGCTTTTTGATGTAGCTTTAACTTTCCTCCATCTATCTGTCTATATTAGAATTGATTTCATAAACTATGCAAAGAGATTTATCGGAAAATTCGGTAGATTTTTCAAATATTCATGAGGTAGGCAAGATGTAGAATCATATTTAAAATTGAATAAAGCTAATACGATCTGAATATTTTGCGTTGTTTTTCGAAATTTTTTAGTTCTACTTTCTTATGGGATCTGCTTGCTTCGAGTCTATCCCTTAATGCTACAAAAAAAGCACAATTTCTTATTAGTGCCTTAAAATGTAGAAATGCACGATAAGGCTTAGGGCAGATCATTTCCAGGTGCATCATAGGGAAATTTTAGGGAAATTCTGAATTATAGAGGAACATCTTAAAGCATATTCTTTTTATGTTTAATTATTAATAATAATAATAGTTTGCAATGAAAATTCAACCATGCGTAGCGAATTGAAGGGACTCTACAAATCTCCAAAAAAAAAATTAGTTTTCCAAAAAATTAATAAGGACGGAAAATCCATTTTTAAAGACGAGAACAATCTTAAGAGCTCTGTAGGGAAATTACTCGCTTCGGCGTGCGAAACTTATCAATTTTAAAGCTTCAATATTTCGCTTATTTCTTAAGATATTGTGAAAAGTAAACGTGCGTTGGATAGAGCATTTCAAGGTGCATGTCCTGACACTTTCCATTAAACAAAAATATGGTAAGATTCTGAATGGCAGAGAAAACTCTTGGACCCTGCTTTATTTGTACATTTTCCTTCATAACTGGCTAAAACATAACAAATATTAAGTTATTTAGATAGCGAATCAAAAGATCTTTCCAGATCTTCAAGAATTTTCCCGATACTTTTGTTAGTTTTGCCACAACTGTGCATAATTTTAAAGATAGAAAATCATACTCTTGTTTTTAGACAGATATTAAAAGGGGAGAGTACATGAAGCTTGCTTAAAAGAAAATTTTGAAAATTAAGTGAAGTACAGGGACGTGTTGAACCCCTTTTGAACCCGATAGATCTGGTATAAACAAACTTATCGAGAAAATTCTTGAAGGTTTGGAAAGCTCTTTTAATTTGCTTATTGATAATTTGATAATTGATTGAAATCAATAATATTCTCTGCCTTTCAGAATTTTATCATATTTTTTTTAATACAAAGCTTCAGGACATGCAGCTCAAAATGCTCTATAAAACGCACATTTACTTTTCACAATATCTTAAAAAATTAGCAAAATATCGATGTATCTGATATATCCAAAGTCCCCTTAATAATGAAGAACCGGGCGACAGCTTGTTTGGAAGCTTATCCAGAAAAAAATGTATTTTTTGAAGATTCAGAAGTATTTTTGAAAATTCTTCAGTTATTTTATAAAAAATAATTATCCCTATAAACTTTCTAATGATAACACTGCTGATAGAGAAAAACTCATTTTACCATGAAATAATGGAAGAGAAAAGTTTCTGTTATTTTGCAGGATATTGGATAGATGGGAGCAACAATGCAAGAACTGCGAGATTGCTGAGTCGTGTTTTTAAAATAGCTATAATAATGTAGGTATGTACATACATATCTCCCTGTTACTCTAAATGTAAACAATTCGTTTGAAACTCCTATAAGTTGAAAAGTAGTTCCAAAAACATTTTAAAGACTTATAGCAGGGTCCCCAGCGAACACTTTAGCAAAATTAGAACCTCGTAGCTCATTTGTAAGTCTGTCAAAATGGCTCGTTTCTGACGATGTCACGATTTTTAAAAACGAAATAAATATGCAGTAAGAGTCAGAATGACTCGAAGACTCTCACAATTTTTTTTTTCGTTTTTCGTCATTACATTCTAGAACAAATGCGAAACATTTTCTCCCGTTACAGAATAAAATGGAGAAATACGGAAAAAATTAATGTTGGAAGAATCATCGAGTCACTCTATGTCATTTTAACTATGTAAGTAGCAAGTTTGTGAAAATAGTGACATTGTCAGAAAAGAGCGTTTATGACCAACTTCTAAATGAGCTACAAACTTGAAATTTTGCTAAGATGTTCTTTAAATCCTCTCTTCTCTAAATCCATGAAATATATGTAAAATTTCCGGCCAACCAATAGTAGTTTACCAAGAATCGTCTACTTTTAGAGCAGTAGGTTAAAATTCAGGCAGTTTTTTGAAAAAATAAATGGCGATGTGTGGCCAAAAATAATTCAAACTTGGTCTAATTGGGTAAGCCCCCAAGAGTCAAAATACGTCGATTTAGACTATTTAAGCTCGTTTCAATGGATTTTCTTGGAAGTTAGCCAGATGTTTTGAATTTTTTCGCTAAAAATTTTATGCAAAATGTCTGACTTCTATGGACAGGTAATAGTCCCTGTTTTATTGCTTTTTTTCGAATTTCGCTTGAATTTTGAACTATTTGGCCGAAAAAAGTAGCTAAAAGTAGCTCGAAATGGCTTCTTAGTAGCTTAAATGTCCTTTTTTCGTCAAGATACGTCGATTTAGCCTTTTCAAGCTCGTTTCAGTGGGATTTCTTGGAAGTTAGCCAGATGTTTTGGATTTTTTCGCTAAAAATCGTCCATTTTATGCAGAATGTCTGACTTCTATGGGTAATAGTTTTTGTTTTATTGCTTTATTTCGAAATTCGCTTGAATTTTGAACTATTTGGCCGAAAAAAATAGCTAAAAGTAGCTCGAAATGGCTTTTTAGTAGCTTAAATGTCCTTTTTTCTTTAAAATACGTCGATTCAGCCTATTTAAGCTCGCCAAGCCAAGAAACCAAACAAAATTTGCATCTATTCTATGACTAATTTGTAAAATTCATAAAATCCGCAAATCTCCAATCAGAATTCATCACTGACTGTCTAAAATTCTTTAAAATCTCTGACATCCTGTCGTGTCCTCTTCTTCCATTCTATTTCATTTTTTTTCCTCTCACACATCTTTGATTGTCGTCAAAATTCTATCTCTTTATCCAATACAAACTATGCTCTTATCTCACCATCTCTGTTTGCTTATTTTTATTCATCTCAAGTTTTTCAATTATCCCGCAAAGGCAGAAGCTTACATACAAGCTAACAGAAGCGCATCTTTGGATATTCGTTCGTATAACGCCATCGATTCTAATGAATTAATGATTGTCTCTTTGGCTCGGTATTCTTAGTATATGTGTATGTCTATACATATTTGTGTGTATGTATGTGTATTAACATGTATTTAATGAAGCTATATGGGTGGAATAATAAAAAAATAATGACGATAATAATAGTAATAATGTGGAATCGATTTAATGCACTAAAGCACACCAACAAGATGCTCGGTTGGTTGGCTTTTGTGGTTGTTGGAGAGGACTATTAAAGATTCATGGACCGGTAGACGATGTCCCTATAGATTTAAGCTTGTGTGTAATCACACGCCCATATGTATTACCTGAATACTGTACAACATACATACGTATTCCACGTGTTTTTCTAAAAAAATCAAATCGGATTCTATAGCTCTGTAGGTATCATTTCAGTTCGTAATTCCCTTCATATAAAGATTATAAAGAATCCTGAGAAAAAAAATTTTTGTATAGATTCCACGTATTTCAATCAAAATCAAAGCATTAGAATCACTACAATACATTTAGATATACATATCGAATTAAACAACTAGCTTTACTGGGAATTATCCGAATTTAATCCATTCCACCCCCTGGTCTAGTTATTAAATTTCTGATCTATTATAAATATACTCGAAATCCTTGTATATTACCCTATATATTAATATCTAATACGGCATGTTTAAGCTAACCCCAATTTTGCTTTCTTTACACGACATCCCCCGACTATCCACCCTCGACTACCCATCACCACCACCAACAACAACATCATCATCATCGAAGCATTTTTCCCTATTTCCGTTCTATCTCCTAATCGCATCCTATTCTACGATGATGACGGCTTAATAAAAGGTGAAACCAGAAAAATGATTTGTAGGTCAACATTAATGGAAAATTCTAACTTTATAATAATAATAACAAGGGTCGTTTTAGGGGAGGTCGTTGCCGGTTACAAATCGAAACGATTCGAATTCACAATCGATCAATATAAGGACAGTGTCAATGTGCAACTAAAATACCGGTCTGGCGATTCAAATTAAAACATAATTTTATAGTTTTCATATACAATAAAAAATCTGGCTTATTTCGAACAAAGTCCGAGGATATTTACTAAATGTATACGACTATAGAGGAGAATTATATTAGAAAATTTAATACAACACGATATCTTCCGGTTATCCTCTAATTTACTCGACTACATCACAACGTTCTTGAAGCTATATCAGAGAGTCTTTCCTTAATCGAAATAATGCACAAGAATGCTGCCTTATACAGGGTGAAATCGAATTGCCTGCAAATACGCAAATCTCGCTATCTCTACAATAAACATATTTTAAAGGGTCCAATAGGGGAAAATTGACCAAAACTATTATATGATAGTCGACAGTTATTATCGACAGTTGATAAGAACGCAGCTATTTCTATAACACATCTCGGATTTGCATGCCATTAATCTAAACGCGTCTCACTAATCTATTTATTTAATATAAACGCAACATATTTTATTATAAACGAGACCATACCGATCCCGTAATACAATATACAAATCGAGTCACTTTTCGGGCTGTTTACGTGATTTAAAAACGTGGGGGAAATGCAATTTCACCCTGTATATGTGCATTTTTTAAAATATTAAAGATAACTACACGTATCCGGTACAAATAACGTATAAAATGGAATGGAATTAATCATTCTAATCGTAAAAATTGTTTCTGTTATTTTATAAAATGAGAAAATCCTCCAACTAAAGACACACAATCATCAATCATTCGTTCGTCTTGTTATTTTATTTTATTTTATTTTTTTCCTCAATTATTTAATGGTTTATTTTCATCTGAATTCGGTTGGAACGTTTATTTTCCTTTCGAAAATTTCAATATATACACTATAGATTTATTAATTAATAACCCGCTTATCTGGACTTTATAGAAAAAAATATGACTCAATAGAGGCGCATTGAGGAAAAAAAACCGACATGAATCAATGAGAAAAGGTCGAAGATAGATTACCACAGTGCTATAACGTTCTATTGATTGAATTCAATTTGTATCGTGCATAATCTCAATCTATTCAATCAATTTTTTCCTAAGTTTTTATTGACTGGTTTTCGTTACGATACACACAATTTGATGGCAATATATCCATAGCTTAAGTTTTTAATTGGAAAAAGTTAAGCAATATTCTATGCATACATCTAGGCTTGAGAAGTAATAAGCTAAAGCGGTATGGTAAGCGCGCATCCACCAAAATTACAGTTCAAATTAGAAGAAGTGCAAGTTTATTTTGCTCACCAAATCAGAAATCTTTACAAACGTTTCAGAAATTTCCGTTAAACTTGAAAGTTTCAAAAGTACTTCAATGTTGAAATTGATACACTCATCATTGGCAACGAAATTACTTTTTAGATTGTTGAACAAGTCTAATTAAATAGAGATGAATCGATTATTATTGTGCAATTAAGACGTCTATGTTAAAGTTCAGTAGAATTCCCCTGGCGCATCCACCAAAAATTACCAATAAATTCATCAAAATTTCAACGAATCCTTCAAGATTGGTCTCTCTTAGATTACAAAAATCTACATTTAAAAAATACCACAAAATAACCAGAACTTGGCATTAGTCTAAGCTTCATTATACCAAATTTTTTAAAAAATCTGTTTTTCTTTTTGTTTGTTTCTTTAAAAAAGTGAAAAACCATGTTTTGTACGATGTTTTATTCCGGTCGCCAACGAGCCACTGCGGAACTGGTGACATAATAGAATGGATTGTTCCGGTCGCCAAAGAACCACTGCGGAATCGGAGTTCTCCGGGTCGCCAAAGAGCCACTGTCAGAGATATTCGGAGCGAGGAACGGATCGGGAAGGTCTGTCTCTACGGCCGGTCGGTCGGTCGGGCTTCTATTGCCGTTCTTATTATTCCTACTCGGCGATCTTGCACGCTGGCTGGTAGCGAATTACCTTATTTTACGGGCGTGTGTGCGAATCAGTTATTATTAGGTGGCCGATCTGGACGCTTAGTTACAGTTCTTGTAATATTTTATTTTTTATCTCAAAATTATTTGACATAAATATCAATTTTTTATCTAAAAAACATTTTAATTCAAAAATGCCGCCCTACTGATAGATCAAATGAACGGTGGCGTCCTCAAGTATAAGTGAAAATTTTGTAACTACAATCTCACTGCCATCTGTAAGCCAGAGAATCAATTAGTTGAATGAAAGAAACTAACATACGAATCATCGAAAAATTTATGAATATACAGAGTGTTTGGTCTAAGTATGGTGAGTTCTAAGAAACTCCTATTAGTCGACGAGCGATTCAAAAAATATTTTGAGGATTTGTAAAAGAGTCCCTAGGAAACATTTCAGCAAAATTAGAACCTCGTAGCTCATTTCAAAGTTGGTCAAAAACAATCTTTTTGGACAATGTCTCAATTTAAAAGAAAAACTCACAGAACGACTAAAAGTGACTCAGAGACCTTCTCAAAATTAAATTTTATTAATTTTCTCCATTGTATTCCGGAAAAAATACGAAATATTTCCACCTGTTCCGGAATAAAATGGAGAAAAACAAAAAAATCAATTTTGAGAGGATCCTAATGTCATTCTAAGTCGTTTTGCAAGTTTAGTTCGTTTTTGAAAATCGCTACACCGTCAGAAATGGGTGTTTTTGACCAACTTTCAAATGAGCTACGTGGCTCTAATTTTGCTGACATGTTCTTTAAGGACCCTCCTACAAATCCCTAAAATATTTTTCGAATCGCTCGTCGACTAATAGGAGTGTCTTAGAACTCACCAAACTTAGACCATACACCCTGTATATCGACAATTTACGTCGCAGCTGGCCATGCATTTCGTTACGTAGCGTCGTAGCTTTGTTTGGTCATTTGAAAAATACATTAATAAATGTAATCAAATAAGAATAAAGCTACGATGCTAGATAACAAAAGAAAAACGTGGCAAACTGCGAGGTAAAATACTTGTTTTATCTCTAAGAAAATATGAAATCTGTAAAATAGATAATTAATGGTTGTGAACCAAACTATTTTCAGCGCCATCTAACGTTTAGGAAGCGTATTAATTTTCACCAGAACTCAACCTTAAAGTAAATCTTTCAAAATTCTCGGCTAATTAATTAGTAATTTTCACCAATTTACTTTTACTGAATCAAAAACACTCTGCACTAATATGCCGTTTATTATTTCGAGAGAATGAAAATCGTCTTTTTAGTACGTGAATTTAATCTTATTTACTATTCGACTAATTGCAACTCGACCATCTACCGTGAATTGTTTAAAAGCATCAAATTAAATATTTGTAAAAGTACTTCAATGTAGAAATATTGAAACTGATATTACCGTTATCGATAACGAAATGCAATTATTGAACAATTATAATCAACAAATTGAAGATCAATGAATAATTATTGTGTAATTACTCTTGCTCTATTCCAGTTCAATAGAAGCCACTCAAAATTATCAACAAATTTTACTATAAACTTGGAATACAAAAAGATATGAACGACTATAATATAAAATAATAAAATGAATGTTTGCCAAAGTGTAACATGCTTAAATATTGATATATTTTAATAATTAAAGATGATAGTGAAATATTCTAGAGCAAGTTCTAACATTTATACAAATCGTGAAAATATTAATAAGTTGACTTGAAAATATAGTGGTTCAACAATAGAAGTATTGAGAGTAAACTTCATGATTAGTTTAAATAATTTTTGTCTATAAAAGCCAAGTTGTTGTCGAATTACTATATTTTTTTTATTTTTTTTTTTTTTTTTTTTATATATATTTATTAGTCTCAAAGTCTTTATTCCAAAAAAATTTTTGTAAATGATCTTTTATTTTTAAATTGTAACAGCTGTTTCGAAATTACTTATTTCATCTTCAGACATGTATTTAATTATTTTTTATAAAATTGATAAGTGCATACTTAGATAAATTGTAATGTGTATACAATATGCATACTATGATATATATATATATATGTAAGTAAATAAATTTTTCAAATTGATTAAAGAATATTATAAGAAATAAAATAAAATAAAGTAAAAAACTACCATAATAATATGTGGATAATTAAATTGTAATTGAAAAATTGAAAAATATTTGTGTATGTATGGTAGTTTTCTTTACAATTATTAAATTATATAATTGTTGAAAGAAAGAAAGAAAGGTAACTAAAAATCTGATTTTAAATTTAAAGGATTAATTCTTAATTTATGAAAAAATTGAAATTGAAAATTTTTCATTTCATTTAGTATTGAATTAGGTTTTTTATTATTATATAAATGAATATAGAATTTTTCTATATAATCTATATCAACAAAATTATATGATTTATAAAGAATAAAAATATCTTTATAATTATGATTTTTATTAATAATATGATCTGCAAAATTAGATTTGTCTAATATAATTTTCCTAACATGATTTAAATGTTCAGATTTTCTTTTTATAAATTGTCTAGTAGTTTTTCCAATGTAAAATGAACCACAATTACAAATTAATGAATAAATACCACTTTGATTCATTAAAGGGATAATATCTTTATTATTTGTTAAATTGTTTAAATTATTAATTGGAGAATTAAAAACAATTTTAACTTCAAATTGCTTTAAAATTTTTTTAATTTTAAGTGATATAGGACCTAAATAAGGGATTGAGAAAGTATTTTTAAATTGAAATGGTACTTTTATTAAAGAAGTAACAGATTTTATATTGTGTTTATTTTGAAATTTAAGAAATAATTTATTTAATATGTGAAAAGGAAATTTATTTTTTAATGCTATAAATTTAATGTTATTATATTCTATTGTAAAATTGTTTTTTGTCATTGGTATTGAAAAAAGTCTATGTAATAAACTGTTAAAAGATGAAATTTTGTGGTTAAATGGATGAAAAGAATCGAAAGGTATGATAGTTGAAGTAGTAGTTGATTTACGAAAAATTGAGAATTCAAGTTTATTATTTGTATCAATTTTGATTAGTAGGTCTAAAAATGAGATTGTATTTCCACCTATCTCCAATGTAAATTTAATATTTTTATGTAGTGAATTAATGAAATTAAGAAAATTAGACAAATCATCTTCATTACCAATAAAAATACAAAAAATGTCATCAACATATCTTTTCAAAATATAATATGATTTTTAAATAAAATACTGTCAGATATAAAATTTGTTTCTAAATTGTCCATAAATATTTCTGATAATATTGGAGAAAGAGGGGAAATATTTATGGACAATTTAGAAACAAATTTTATATCTGACAGTATTTTATTTAAAAATCATATTATATTTTGGAAAAGATATGTTGATGACATTTTTTGTATTTTTATTGGTAATGAAGATGATTTGTCTAATTTTCTTAATTTCATTAATTCACTACATAAAAATATTAAATTTACATTGGAGATAGGTGGAAATACAATCTCATTTTTAGACCTACTAATCAAAATTGATACAAATAATAAACTTGAATTCTCAATTTTTCGTAAATCAACTACTACTTCAACTATCATACCTTTCGATTCTTTTCATCCATTTAACCACAAAATTTCATCTTTTAACAGTTTATTACATAGACTTTTTTCAATACCAATGACAAAAAACAATTTTACAATAGAATATAATAACATTAAATTTATAGCATTAAAAAATAAATTTCCTTTTCACATATTAAATAAATTATTTCTTAAATTTCAAAATAAACACAATATAAAATCTGTTACTTCTTTAATAAAAGTACCATTTCAATTTAAAAATACTTTCTCAATCCCTTATTTAGGTCCTATATCACTTAAAATTAAAAAAATTTTAAAGCAATTTGAAGTTAAAATTGTTTTTAATTCTCCAATTAATAATTTAAACAATTTAACAAATAATAAAGATATTATCCCTTTAATGAATCAAAGTGGTATTTATTCATTAATTTGTAATTGTGGTTCATTTTACATTGGAAAAACTACTAGACAATTTATAAAAAGAAAATCTGAACATTTAAATCATGTTAGGAAAATTATATTAGACAAATCTAATTTTGCAGATCATATTATTAATAAAAATCATAATTATAAAGATATTTTTATTCTTTATAAATCATATAATTTTGTTGATATAGATTATATAGAAAAATTCTATATTCATTTATATAATAATAAAAAACCTAATTCAATACTAAATGAAATGAAAAATTTTCAATTTCAATTTTTTCATAAATTAAGAATTAATCCTTTAAATTTAAAATCAGATTTTTAGTTACCTTTCTTTCTTTCTTTCAACAATTATATAATTTAATAATTGTAAAGAAAACTACCATACATACACAAATATTTTTCAATTTTTCAATTACAATTTAATTATCCACATATTATTATGGTAGTTTTTTACTTTATTTTATTTTATTTCTTATAATATTCTTTAATCAATTTGAAAAATTTATTTACTTACATATATATATATATATCATAGTATGCATATTGTATACACATTACAATTTATCTAAGTATGCACTTATCAATTTTATAAAAAATAATTAAATACATGTCTGAAGATGAAATAAGTAATTTCGAAACAGCTGTTACAATTTAAAAATAAAAGATCATTTACAAAAATTTTTTTGGAATAAAGACTTTGAGACTAATAAATATATATAAAAATTTAAAACATCCAAAATAAGAGAAAAATGAACTTCGAATTATATAATTATATTTTTTTTAAATATTCCTCCCCCAACAGGATATTTAACTATAACCGTTTCCAATACTGGCTAGAATTATTGGTTTTGGTAATTATCGTTTAACCGACGTTAACAAATCTGCTGGTTGATTTCGGTTTTTATATCTTCACAAGAATTGTTTAAATGTTTATAAATAGATTCCTTTCAGGCATTTTATTTATTAAAATTTAATTAACACAAGGTAAATTTTTACCTCGCTATTATTTGTTGATTAATTAAACAAAAATGCAAGAATTTTATGAACGTTGGATTTATAGTTTATTTTTTTGCTGTATGTATGTGTATCTTTTTCTTCTTCTTCGCTTCGTAGTCTTCTTCCCACTTTTACAACTACTGAATAGAATAATTTTAGCGAACAACATTCGTTTGGCTGCTACGGAAATTAGAACCAGATCCTGTCTTTGATAAGGGCGCCCCTCAACAAATTTATTTCAAATCTTCCACCTGATTACTGTTATATATTTGGTGGGTGTTCGTGCGAATCGTCGATAATAATAATAATAATAATAATAATAATAATAATAATAATGATAGTGATGATGATGTTACACTTTATAGTTTTATTCAACACAACAAACATCAAATAGAAAGCAAAATAATCAACAATAAACACTCATACACACACATAAAAAGCCGTGAAAATTGACTAAAAATTGGTAAAGTTTACATTTTCACATTTGCAGTGGATTATTTACAACTCACCCCCCCTCCAATTTTGCACCCCTAAATCTCTAAGTTTACAATAACAATAATAATAATAACATGACTGAAAGTGGAAAAATTTTCATTAAACCAGTGCGAATAATTACGCTTCCCTTCATTTTTCCGGTAGATTAATTGAATAATACGCTCCAATATTTTGCAAAAATACAACAAACAACAAGAACAACAAAAAAAAAACGAGCACCGGGGAAAATGTAAAATTGTAAAAGTATATGAAGGAAAAACAAAAAGGAGAACCACATACTCTATTAAAGCTTCGATTGGGAACAAAAAAGTCGGTACAGCGCGTTAATAAATAGCTTAATAAATGATTGGAAAAATATTGTAGAATCACAAAAAAAAATACAACACAATATTATAAGCGATTTTAAACGAATTGATCGTTTCAACTCTATTGCCCGTATTATTCAGGCAAATGGAAAATCACGTAAAGAAACAGTGCGGGATAATACAGGGTGTGCTACGGTATTTATTCTCGCTGTTGGATGTGATTTTGTTTCAGAAAACGACAATTCCTGCATGAGACCAAGTTTAATAAAAAACCTGCGGCCCAGCGCGAGTTTTTTTAATAGTCGATTGCAGGAATTGAATTCTGAAACGAGTTTTTCATACTATCTCTTCTATTTTGCGCCGTTTTGTATCATTTTTTTAATAAAAATTGAACCCTTAAAAGTTAGGAAATTTCGCGGCAGTTGGTATTAAGTAGAGCGACATTTTAAAATTATTCAGTTGCTTTTTCTTCTGCACTTCCTTGATTGTTTATATTTAAGTTCAGAAACCATCACAAATGTGAGTGGCAATAATAAATGTAAAAATTTTGTATGAAGAAATAACGTACATGGGATTATGATAAATTCTAGTGAATGAGTGCTTTAACAGATATTAAAGCACTCCTTTTGTTATATTAACAAGGCTATTATAGACACAAAATAGAAAAAATACATTAACAAATGTCAAGTGTGAATCAAGTTACGTTAGTACGTCACCAAAAGCACAGCCAACTGCGAGTTGAAATACCGCTAAGTAAGCGGGCGCTTACTTAGCTTACTGTACAGGGTCGACATTCAAATGAACTATTTTCTCCAAAGTTCCGTTTAAGAATTCCATTATTTTCTTAAGGGGTAAGTAGAGTCAGATTAAAAACGTTAGAAAATTTTCTTTTTTTTAATATTTTTTTGATTTTCCAAAATTGAATTTTTCGGAGACCGTTTGTCCGCTCATGAATAAGCTTTTAAACATTTTTCATCTTTAAAGTTGTAGATAGTGCGAGATAAGAAAAAATTTGATTTACTCTGACATTTTCCTCTACACTTTGGAATTTACTGAAAACTTTCCAAAATAAATTAAATAAAAAACTCCAAAGGCAGCAAGTACCTTATATAGCGAATTTTTTTATGTATCTACATGCTGAAATATTATTAATTCACAAACGATAAGAAACACTAATAAAATTTCACTCGTTTAAAATTTTTTGTTTGTCTACATATATCTAGTATGCTAATATTAACATACTAGATAGATCTATGTTTGTCTAATATTAACTGTCAAAATTACTTGCTCTCTGCGATTTTCAATTTTTTTTTAATATCAATTGTCAGAACATATTGCTATCTGAGATATCCGATTCTACTGTTTATACTCAATAAAGATATTTTTGCATTTTTCATGCGAACCAACTAATCGATTTTGATGATTTTTTTTCTTGATCATAGAGAATGGTCGGCTCTACTGTTATTTTAATTTTCATCAAAATCTAAGCAAATGTAATATTGAAAATGATTTTTTTTAACATTTCTTCAGCTCTTATTCCAAAAGTGTTGGCCCTACCAGTCTGGCCAACGAACTCATCCAAGCTATCCCAAAGACCGATTTTTGTACCAAGTTTCATTAAGATTGGACTATTTTTACGGCAGTTATCGTGGGTATACATATATAAATATATAAATATATATATATATATATATATATATATATATATATATATATATATATATATATATATATATATATATATATATATAAAAATTTAACGAACGGTGGATATGGGTTCCTGAGGTCCCAAAACGAACTTCTGTGCAAAAATTTTTCGGAAATTCAAAAGTGAGGATCTCGTCATTAGCTAATTTTTTTTAAAAAAAAAATCTCTAAAGGCAGCAAGTACCTTATATAGCGAATTTTTTCATGTATCTACATGTTGAAATATTATTAATTCACAAACAATAAGAAACATTGTTTGTCTACATAGATATAGTATGTTAATATTAACATACTAGATCTACCTATGTTTGTCTAATATTAACTGTCAAAATTAGTTGCCCAGTGCGATATTCAATTTTTTTTCTAATATCAATTGTCAGAACATAGCCACCTGAGATAATCGATTTTACTGCTTATACCCAAAAAAGAGATTTTTGCATTTTTCTTGCGAACCAACGAACCGATTTTGATGATTTTTTTTCTGGGTCATAGAGAATGGTCGGCTCTACTGTTATTTTAATTTTCATCAAAATCTAAGCAAATGTAATATTGAAAATGATTTTGTTTAACATTTCTTCAGCTCTTATTCCAAAAGTGTTGGCCCTACCAGTCTGGCCAACGAACTCATCCAAGCTATCCCAAAGACCGATTTTTGTACCAAGTTTCATTAAGATTGGACTATTTTTACGGCAGTTATCGTGGGTATGCATATATAAATATATAAATATATATATATATATATATATATATATATATATATATATATATATATATATATATATATAAAAAATTTAACGAACGGTGGATATGGGTTCCTGAGGTCCCAAAACGAACTTCTGTGCAAAAATTTTTCGGAAATTCAAAAGTGAGGATCTCGTCATTAGCTAATTTTTTTAAAAAAAAAAATCGCTAAAAACTGCGCCTTATGACGCTGATTATAGCGCCTGAGTATCTCAGAAAACAAGTGAACAATCGAGGATTAAGAATTGTCACTTTTTTGGACACTGAAGATTGACTCCAGTTCCTCCTTAAGAATGCATCATTCTTGATTCAAAAAATGTTAATCTTTAATCATCCATATAGGTATATAGTATCTCGTTGTTTTCTGAGACCTGAGCCACAGTTAAACCGGCCATTTTCGGTGCATTTGAGGCCGTTTTCCGTTTTAGAAAATGTTGACGACATTCTGAATTTTTATATACAGGGTGTCAGATCTAAATATGGTCCATACTATAAAACTCTTAATAGTTGACAAGTGATACAAAAAATATTATAAGGAGTTGTAGGGAGATCAGTAGAGAACATTTGAACAAAATTAGAACCTCGTAGCACATTTGGAAATTGATCAGTAACGGTTGTTTCGAACATGATCACAATTTTCGAAGACAAAATAAATACGTAAACCGAGTAAGAATGACTCGAACATTACTTTACACCATTGTATTCTATAAAAAATGGGAAACATTTCAACCTGTTACAGAATGCATTGGAGAAAAATGAAAAAAGGGATCCTCGAATCACTGCAAGACTGCAAGTCATTTTAAGTGTCAGCAAGTTTCTGAAAATTGCGGTCTTATCTAAAACGATCGTTTTTTGACCAACTTTAAAATGAGCTACGGGGCTCTAAACTGTGCTAAAATGGCCTCCAGGAGCCCCCCCCCCTTTACAAACCCTTAAAATATTTTTTAAATCACTCATCAACTAATAGAATTTTCATATAATTGACCACATTTATATCCGACACCCTGTATATATTCCACCTATAACTTAGCCAAAATTATTTATTTAGCAATGCTTTTCAGGCTGTAAATAGTAAATTGCAAGCGTTTTCCAAATCTCCAAGACATTTTCCGATAGGGTTGTTAGTTTTCCGGAAAATTAATGAAAATGGCAAAAAATTTACTCCAACTACTCCAAGATTTTCGTGCATTTTTAAGGACAAAAAGTTGTGATAAAAAGCTTATACAGGGGTAAAATATTTCGTAACCAAATTTTCTTCAGTTTGTAGAGAATTCTTGAAGATTGTTTTGAAAATTCTCGGAAATCCGTTTTGAAATTTTCCGATTTTTTTCCAAAATCAATTTGAGCTTATCGTCAGATTTCCCTATGGATTAACTTTCAAAACACAATGTTGTGGGGGCCAAATAAACGATGCCTTTTACCATCAAAAGACATACATAAATCCGGTCCTGGAGAGAGAAAACAAAATCTTAAAAGCTCGCAGTTAATTGGATCGGAATTTTCTGAAAGATTACAACAATATCGATTGGAGAATTTAAAAATTCAGTAAAGTGTTAATAAGGGAATTCAACGACAACCATCTAAATACGACAATTTCAATTATTCACAACTATGTCGGTGTTATTTATTCAACTTGCAAAATCAACCAATAACCTCAAGTAATAAATAGATAATTAATTCATTTACCGACATTGATATATATACAGTTTATATAAAATTAATAAAATTTCTTAAAAATTAAACAAAACGTTAAATATACAGGCTGTATCCTTAAATTGTGGTCGAAAATCGGATGGTATTCAGTAATAAAGTTATCAGTAATTGCATTAGAAAATAACAGCTTATTTACTTGTTTATGTGTATTATTGTGAAATTTACAGCATTAGAACTATTGGATATTATTATGGAATTTATTACCGGATGACTTTTCGTTGTTATTGTTCAATTGTTTCATTACACTATTGAATAGTTTTATAGTTAAATCGTTAATACTGGAATATATGAGCATTGTTACCAACATTATTGTAAACAATACATAAATTTTGTTTGTTTACACTGTAATAAAATAAAGAACGAGTGAATGCAAGAGAGAGAGAGAAAAAGAGATATGGGGGATCGAGAGCTTTCCAATAACTTTACTGTTTTATTTCGCATACGTACTGCATTTAATCTACCCATAAGCCAGCTTTATAAGTAGTTCAAACAATGTACAAACAAAATTAAGCCATTAAATTTATGTCTAAAAATTACAAAGCAAAGCAACAAATTGCAAAAAATGGCGGTATTACCAACGCTATCTACTGTTGCAAACTTAAAGTTCAGCAACAGTATCTGTATTTACAGTGCCATCTAGTGGGTGAAAGCCGATTTAGAAAAAAGCTGCGCCTTAATTTAAGCAGTGAACTGACTCTTAATCAATAAAACTACAGTAAAACTTTGAGTCTTAAAATACCCTTATTTATTTGTATTTTAACAGCGATATCTCCCTACATTCTATTGTAACACAGTAGGGTGAGATTTTGTTTGAGTGAAAGATTACGAAGAATGTATACAGGGTGAAAGTAAATTTTCTACATGGAATAGAATAGAATAAAGATATTTTGAAGGGTTAAAAAGAAGAAAAAAACTGAATAAAATTTGAGAAAATTTTAAGCACTTTATGATGAAAGCGTGCACTTAAGGTAGACTTAAAGCCATCCGTGCCTCAAATAATTCCCTTGAAAATACCACTTACTGATTATATCTCTTTCTATGGTTTGCTGCCCACTTTGAGTAAGAAAACTTGTATAAGCTACTGTAATGTTATTGTTAAGACTTGATAAGGATGTAGGTGTCAGTATAATACATCTCGGATTTCCATAAGATTAAACTACACAATTCTCAATGACCTACTTATTTAATATAAACACAAAAAATATTATTACAAATTTCTGAAAACAAACGATATTTTTAAGTATACGAAATGTATCTCACTTCACAGTTGGCCATGCCATCATTTACAAAACATCGCAACTTTATTCATAATCATTTGACATTTGTGGATGTACTTTTCAAGGCCCACTTGATTTTTCAGCTCAATGCTATCTATCACGTCTGTACATTTTTTTTAAATCCCATAAAAAACAATTTTTAAGAAAATGCCAATTTTGGCCGTATTGGCGCTAGTCACCATCGCATGGAAAGAAATAACTAGTATTTCTATCTCTGTTTTACTATCATAACTTATGACATAATTAATGCAGTAAATCAGTTTAGATATGTAGATAATTTTTTCACTTACATTATTTTATTTATTTTCGAATATGAATCAACTTAAACGAGGTGCTTTGAGAAAATAATAGAGGGGTAGCCGTATCCATAGCAACGTGTCTAAAATCAAACACCTGCGTCTTAGCAATGACGTCGCTCTGTCAATATGAGTTTTATAAATGGTCAACTGGTCTTCAACATTCGCTTACTGTCGGTGTAGAGCAGCTCGCTATGTTGACGGTCATACCTATGTTAGAACTACTGGTTGCAGCGGAGATTTACGATCCGCTACATTGAAATTTTTCTAGAGACTAGTTTTGACTGGCACGCTCTAGCGAGCCGAAATCCGGACTTTGCTTATGACATTTGAACCACTCAGTATCAATAAGATAGAAGTGGAAATACGAGCTGTTTTTTTTTCATTTGTAAGTAACTAGCGCCAATACGGCTATTTTTGCATTTTCTCAAGAGCAGAAATTCAGATCAAATGCACAAATCTGAGAGACAGCGTTGGGCTGAAAATTTCAGCAGGCCTTACCAACTGCGAGCTGAAATGCCGTTGTACACCCTACACATATCGACTTAGTTTTACGGGCCTTACGCGTAGACAATTCAATTACATCCTGTATAACATCACTTTAATTAAAATTAAAAATGAGGATAGAGATTAAGATTCAGGTAGGCACAAAATTGATTCTTGATAGACATTTATTTAAAAAAAAATGACACATCAAAAGCTTAAAAAAATATAAAATGTAATAATGATAATATCCAAATTTGATAAATATAGATTTGTTTTTTATTTATGGTAATATTGATAACGATGATATCATCGAATGCAAATAGAATAAACAAGTTACGAAATAATAAAAAAAAGAAATACAATAATTACCGATAAAGCCTATGTAGCATAAATATTAACAATATAAATAACAATTTTATATAAAAAAATATTCCATAAATGAAAAATTAATTTATAAAAATATTTGTACGATTATTGTATTTCATTGAATAAATATGCATACGTAGAAAAATACACATCAATATAGAGATATAGATATAGTTGACTGTCGGTGAATATACCTGAGTACAAATATACAAAACGTCCCTAAATAAATGCGATTTTACCCATTTTTCATGGACGTTTTGTAGATTTTACTAACATTAAAGGCAGAAGAATAACTCACTTTTTTTGGAATTCTATTGCTGTTATTATTGTAATTTTATGGTATTGTATGTAGATAATTAATAATCACCACGCCATGTTAATAATGAATCAAGCAAAAATAAAGCACCATTAATGATAGCAAATGAGGCTTTTGCCAAACCATAATTACGATATTCTGAATTACCATAATCTTTAAAATGTTCAATATTTAAAGCACCAGCTGTAACGAACAATCCACAACCAAGTAAACAATAGAAAATATCAATTCTTCGATTGATTGGTGTTGACATCAAATGGCCTAAGTTTTAAAAATGTGTTAAATTTATAATAAAATTTTAATAATTATCAAATTTACCAGCAAATGTACCAACAAGAACGATAATAAAACCACCAAAAGTTGCCACTGATAACGTATCAATATTAAAATCAGTAGTTCGACTCTTTGAATGTAAACCAATACAGATAACCGCAATCGCCTGTAATTAATGGAAAATTTTCAATTTTTTCCAAACGAAACCAGGTCGCTTTTACCTTGAATTACCATTTTTATTAAATTGGATAATTACGCAATTTAACCAATTTTAGATATTCTCCAATTCGAGAATCTTCTAGAATTGGCGAGCCCTTGTTTATAAAAACGCAACACTTTTATTAAAGTGATAGCATGATTAATGGACAATTTCACCAACTTCAGTTAAGCCTAATGAACAGTTAAAAACAATAAGTTACTATGATTATAAAAATCATTTCTTTGATATAAAATTTAACAGGTGTTGGTGAATTTGATCCTAAATTAGTTAACAATAACGTAATTATCCAGAAATAATCAAAATTGGAACACTTACAAGTTCAAGGAATTTGACGATTGATAATCGACTGATCTGCATGATTGTTGTTATTATTTAAGTGTCGGTTTTAATTGAGGTTTTCTTTGTTGTTCTGGAAAAGGCGTCACCGGATTATCGATTCGAACAACAATTATGCGAGTGGATGAAACGATAAATGCGCTATACCGCTATACGAACCAACACAAACGAACAATAACAAGAGACTGGTCACTGATTTTCATTCACAGTGTACTACGACGATAAATTGTGTAGGAAATATGAATAGCTATGATGATATCATCGGTTAAAATGGGAATTATGTTATTTTCCAGTCATTCAATGTTAAAAGAATCGTAAAACAGAAAGAATCAGGTCAGTTGCTATTATTATCGAACCATACAACAAATTCGATAATCGTCTCTTCTTAATACGAATTAAGATAAAGTTGAGAATTATTCTAATGATATTAAAGGGGATGATGTCAATTTTATATGAACAATTTTTGCACAAAACAAACAGAATTTGTAATCATTTAATTATCTTCAAGTTCTACATGAAATTGAAAACAGTCAAGTTTATTTATTGTATTAAATATACGTAAACAATGAGAATCATACGATAAAAATAGTAAAATATTCACCTTGAAATATAATTAGAATTAGTCTTCATCATAAGTTTTAATTAAAATGTTACAACAAATAAAAACAATTCAAATATGATGTCATACCTGTCCGTGGAGTTATAGAATATAAATTACATCATCATAGTTGGCTAGACATGATTATAATTATTTAAACTTTCACTTTAAAAGCCTACGATTCAAAATTATTCAAATTTCCCACAATAAAAACAACTGATGCAGTATAACATTCAATTAATAGATGTCGCAGTTAGCGCTATTCAATTCTATACATAACTGGAATGGCCACGATCGTGTTATCAAATGTAGAGGTAGACTAGCTCCATACAAGGTCCTTCACGTCGAAGGCAAAGTTCTTATGACAACTCTCATTATTTGGCGAGTTAAGCGAAAAATATTCCAAAGATTAATAGGGGAGAACATTTTAACAAAATTAGAACCTAATAGCCTAGGTACAATTTTCAATTGCAAGGTGGCCTTCGGTGCCCAGATCGTCTTAATGGACCCAACTGATTGTGAGACCGTGTTGATGTCTACTATCCAACTTAAAAACATTTTCATAATTCTAACAGTGCCATAGAGTTCACACTGTGGAGTGGGAAGTTTACACGTGTTTGTGACACAAGTGTCCTATATTTTTAGGACACTTGTGTCACAAAATTCAACTTCGATGCCGACCGAATATCTCCGATAGGTTGCTTAAGCCCCGCCTTGGCGCATCCTAACCGAAAGCCACTTTGCAACTGAAATTGTACGCATTCTAGCTTATTTTGAAATTGGTCAAAAAAACGTCTTTATCGAGATTTTCAAAAACGAGCTAAAGATGCAAAACGATTAAAAATTACTCGTAGACCCTCCCAACATTGATTTTTTTCATTTTTCTAAATTGCATTCTACAAAAATTCGAAACATTCACACCTATTCCAGAATCTAATTAAGAAAAACGAAAAAATTAATTTTGAGGATTGGGAGGATCTTTAAGCCATTCTAGGTAGCCATAAGAACTTTTCACCTTACGTGACTCACTAAATGTTTTGTGTGTACAATTAAGATGGCGCTGCTCTTCCAGAAGTACTAGAGTCCCTATAATATATATTATAGGGACTCTAAGAAGTACTAAATATGAATAAAGCGCCATTAATTGTATGTATGATATATGACAGAATTGAACGGAGAAAGATAGATATTCCCTGTGTGTGGTGCGTTTCGACCTTGACTATATATGTAGCCACTCCAGTTATGTATAGAATTCAATGATTTAATGTAGATGGCAGCATGCGCTTCAGAGAGTACCTTAAAGAAAGGCCACTCAGTGTTGAGCCGACATGAAAATGGCGGAATTTTTAAACTTGAATTTTTTCACAAGTTTCATCAACATTTTACACGTTAATTAAATTATAAAAGAAAAGCTCTAAATTTACTAGAATAATTTCACCAACTTTAGTTAAGCTTAATAAACAGTTAGAAATAATCCTTGCTATGATTATAAAAATCGTTTCCATGACTTATTTGTTCGTTAAAATTTAACAGATGTTGGTACAATCGACCATAAATCTAACAAATTATTAGCATGGTGTTTATCTTGAAATCGGCACAAGAGATGGCACCACTGAAACATCATTAACATCAACGACAATTAACCTTAAAGAATATTTGTCTCTTCACGAACTAATTGACGAGTTTTACTTTTTAAAGGGTGATAAGTTTGTGATCTAAATAAGCGGTTTAAATCCAAAATAAACATTAATTTAATTACTAACAATAAGAACAATTGGGTTAATGTAACGATTGGATAATAGATGGCGCTTTATAACAATTATACAGTACGCATGCGCTACATGGACATTACATTTATTATTTTATCAACATTTTTACGTTTATTTATTATTAATTTAATGGAAGAGATTGTAAAAATTATTGCCAATATAATTTGTATTTATTCGTTGTTTAATTTGATAACAGAGGACGCTGCCGATTTGGCGCTAAATTCAAAATTCACTACAATATTGGATTATCAAACATTTCAATCATAAATTCAACATGAAATTTACACCGTTATTTGACTCTACTGATAACAAACATTTGTTATCATTAAATCAACAAAACTGACTAAATTTCCAGTACAGTTCCGGATATAAATAATATTTCTATTATTGTTATCATTATAAACAATAAGCAAATGTATAAAAAAATGCGTGTATTTTTATTAAATCTAATTCAAATCTATTTGTTATCATTATTTCCATTAATTTCAACTGATAATTGTGACGAAATTCGTAAATTATGTTTTGATCAAACCCATTGTAGTGAATGTATTCAAATCCATCATTGTTGCAATTGGTGTTACGATCAGGTAAGATTTTTGTGATAATTGATAACCTAACAGGCATGTAACTAACTTAAAAATTTAAGTGGGCTATTTTAGGGCTCAGACTTTCCTTAGCTGGGCCGGGTCTGTCTTAAAATTTTGAAATAATATTTTTTTATAAAGGGCATTCGATAAAATTTCATGTCAAAATGGGCTATGAAAATTTCGTTGTGAACGTACCACAATTTTTTATGCCTTAGCTATATATTCATAGGTATGTACATAAAACAGTGGAGCACCCTGAGGGACAATGTATTGAATGTTAAAAATAGAAAGTTTAGGGGCGCCTCTTAACAGTTCGTCTACTGGTGCTGAAAATCCCCACTACGACTCTGCATATAAACTCACATATTATCAGGTTAATAATTATCAATTAAATTGTACACTGGGGAGTAGATAAAAGAGACCGACTCTTGAACGAGGAATATCACGTTTTTTGGTTCGTGTGAATCAGGCTGTTTCTCTTGTGAGGCTAAGAAAGTGGGTAGGTAGGAGTTATTAAAACAAGTTTCCATCATACCTAGTTTGTAGAAGAAAGTTTTTTCTATTGAGGTAAATACCCAATTTGGCACCAATAACCCTTCTTCTAGTTGAATATCTTTTTACCCAAATCCTAACCTGTGAAAGTTCTGTTACAACCGCACAAAAAGTGGTCTCTTTTATCTACTCCATACTGTACGTTCACAACAAAATTTTCATAGCCCCCTTTGTTTTTGTTGAATCTATCTTTTTGGTACAAATTTTGAAACTTTAATAGCCCACCCTGCAGGAGCGTCCTGATAAGGTGCGCAAGAAGTGCAAGAAATACAGGCGGCCAAATCTTTGGGGTAGCCAAAATTGACCATATTTTCTACTATTAAGTCCTATTGGGCTTTTTATATATTGTTCATAATAATGTTGGGAAAACCGTCGTGTTTTTTTTATTGAAAGGGCGCCTAAAACGCTTCTTGCATACGGGCGGCTAAGATTTTAAGGACGCCCCTGTGTTTCTGTATAAATTTTGAAACTCCCTAGTAGCCCACCATTAGTTACGTGCCTTTAATCTAAACTCTAAACAACTATTCTAAAATAAAGAATTTCATTAGAATTTCAACGGATTTCGATGCGACATCGAATCTGAATTGGCCAGTTGTAATCAAGCTAAATTAATCCAAAACAATCGTACAACAATTAATTACAGTAAAGACGACAACTTCCGTAATGTAGATGAGAATAATTCGAATGCAATCCAATTTAAACCACAATTGATTGATTTAAAATTGCGTTTAAACGAACCAATCAACTTTACAATCCAATATCGAGCCGCTAAAAACTATCCATTAGATCTCTATTATTTGATGGATTTAACATTATCGATGCGACAAGATTTGAAGACAATGACACAATTAGGTGTTGATTTAACTGCTACATTAAATCAATTAACAAAATTTAATAAAATAGCTTTCGGTTCTTATGTTGATAAAACTGTAATGCCATTCTATTTAACCGACCCAGATAATTATCATACACCTTGTAAATTGATCGGTGATGATTGTGTTGAGGGTTATTTATTTAAGCATCGCTTAAATTTCACAAATGATATAAATGAATTTATACGTGAGATCAAAGAGAGTCGAGTCAGTGCAAATTTGGATAATCTTGAAGGTGGTCTGGATGCTCTGATGCAAATCTTGATCTGTAACGATGAATTAGGCTGGTCGAAACAATCAAGAAAATTGGTTGTTTTAGCAACGGAAAGTATGATGCATCTAGCTGGTGATGGATTATTAAGTGGTTCTATTAAAAAAACTAATAGACAACAATGTTTAATTAATGATCGTGGTGAATACATTGATCCGTACACGTATGATTATCCATCATTAGAAGAGATACATCGGCAATTGATTGATAGAAAGATTAATATGATTGTGGCAACAAAAAATGGTAGTTTATCATATTATCAACAATTGAATTCATTAATACCGGAAGCAACATTTATTGGTCGTCTTGAGAGTGATTCAACAAATATTCTCAAATTGGTACAGGAAGGTTATTATGATTTTATCAAACGTGTTAAAATCTTTATCAATACTACTGATATTGATGGTTTGAAAATCGATTATTTTGCTGATTGTTATGGGAATGGCTATTGGAATAAGAGTGATTCGTGTTTTAATGCAGAAGAAGATTTACCGATTAATTTCACAATACAATTCCATTTAACCAAGAGACAAGAACGTGATTCTGTAAATATACCAAAATTTCACTATAATTACATAAAAATTAATAATTTTTGAAGTTATACTTCTTTTGGCACGTTTTGTGAAAATTTATAAGTTAGCAGCGGGATCGTGAATTTATTTTACAATTAGATTGTCGCGCGATTATCGTCAGCGCACGTCCTGAATGTGAGTCGATTTTTACTACCGAGTGTACCACGGTATTTCCTCTCGCAATTGGCTGTGCCTTTTTTAACGTAGTATCGTAACTTAATTCACACTTGACATTTGTTAATGTATTTTATAAATGGCCGAACGATACTACTTAAACTAGAGATAATTCAAAGCGGTGACGTCACCTACACGAAAATGCGGGCAAACTACTATTTTGGAGTTTTTCTTCAATTTTTACGCAAGCACATAAAATTTTCTATCTTGGTATTAATACAAATCATATAGATCGACAGCAAAAATTTTGTGTATCACATGCCCATAAATTGCACTTGTGAGAGCGAGTTTGGCAGTCGTACTCGTACTCGCAACAGCTTATTTTCTGGACTTGTTATACAAATAACAGTTTAATCAAGCCAAAGAAGTATAACTTTTGATGCGCGTACATGAGCATAGTAGTTTAATGAAAATAGCGAATCTTGTAAGAAAACTCAAATTACTTTATGGTTGGGGCAAGGAAATTGTAAAATTTGGGAATAATTTTTAGAATTTAAAAAAAGCAGGATCACCCGCAAGTAATTGCTTCTATTCACAGAATTTACAGTGGACAACTTCTTTTGTGTGCCCCAACCATAAAATAATTAGACTTTTCCTATAAAATTCACTATTTCCATACCACTACTATACACATAAGAATTTTTTTTTTAATTTAGGATACGTTATTTTTGGAAGAACGAAATATCGATGAACGCATCAGGATTAATTTGAAGTATATTGGAACACATTGTGATTGTATTGGGGTAGATTTGACGAAAAATTGTGGTGATCATGGTCGTTTAGATTGTGGCAATTGTAAATGTCATGATGGATGGTATTATTTTAATTTTTTACATTTTCTTTATTCGAAATCTTTGAAAAATTTTCAGGCAAGGTGATAATTGTGAAAATCATTGTACATCAACTTTTGATACATGTCGACAAATCGATGATGATTACATCTCAACGACTTGTAATGGAAAGTAAGTATGCTTTATTATCATCTAAACAGGATAATGGAATATAAAAATTATGCTCAATAATAACCAGAGCAAGGCGTTTCACTCCCCACAGAGAGTGATGACGTCACCGCCTTATACTAGGATCAAAGTTAGCGCGGCGTTCTAGCTGTTGTTGCGCATTCTACCACCTAACCAATTCTTTACATATAGTGACAATATAATCAACCGCTTATAGCTTCAAAATAACCTCGCTACGATGCTATAAAAACTCAGATTGTCGATTGCAGTCAATTTCAAGTCTCTCACTAAAAGACATATACCCGTGAGGAACAGAGAACGGAGAAGACACTATCAAGTAGTCAGAACAGAGACAGAACTATTTATCGTGCAACTGGAGTGCACGAAATCTTAAGGCGAGTTCACACGCCTTGATTTAATAGCGACTACCGCCGAAAATTCCCGAAGTACGAATCAGAACTCGTACTTGAGGTTGCAGCCGACTTTGCCCAAGCAAAACTTGAGGCTGAGTCTGAAGTTTGTTTATAAATACGGGCATGAACTGCGTTAAAAATTCAAATCAGGGAATTTCCCAGTTTACTGCTAATAAATTTTAAAAGCCCGAAAAAAGTGAATTACAATAGTTTTGACTCACATTTAATGCTGTAATGTGATTTGCCCGGGTTTATGCTGGCCAGAGAATATCAAGTGTTTATAGGAAGCAGGTTCGGACGGTTCTCAGGCGCCACTCACTGATAACAGTGAGAAAAAGACGGCACAATCAGGAATACTATGTACAATAATTTATTTACGATATTTACAACTAGATAAAATAACGGTTGATTCTGGTCGCTCCAGCCACAGTATTACGGTACGGTACGGTGCGATGGATAGTTCCGGTCGCCAGAGAGCCACTGCGAAACTGGTGGTACAACGGACTATTCCGCGTTGCCAATAGCCACTGCCGGAGTCGGTAACACAATACAATACAAACAACGGATTATTTCGGGTCGCCAATAGCCACGGCCGGAATCGGTAGAACAATACAAACAACGGATTATTCCCCTGTATAGTTGTCTACTGTGCATAGTGAATTTTAGAAGAAAAATGAAACTACTTTATGGTTGTGACATACAAAGAAAATCGTCCACTGTAAATCATTGCTTCTATTTACAGAATGTCTGCCTCAACTATAAAGTAATTTGACTTTTCTTATAAGATTCACTGTTTCCAGTGAATCTTATTCCTGTATTATATCTGAAAAAATTTATTTTTCAGGGGCGTATGCGTCTGTGGTTCTTGTTATTGTGATTTCCCATTCACTGGCAAATATTGTCAATACAATTGTCCATATGATATGAAAAAACGAACAATTTGTGGTGGTCCAGCACAGGGTAGTTGTATTGATGGTAATTGTATCTGTACAGAACAATTTACTGGTGATGATTGTTCATGTTCATTATCTGAACAAAATTGTCGTATACCTGGTAGTCAAATCTTATGTAATGGTCATGGTTTATGTGAATGTAATCAATGTAAATGTGATCGTGGCTATAGTGGACAATATTGTGAAAATTGTACAGAATGTGAAGGTTTATGTAATGTTTATCTATCATGTGTTAGTGAAAATGTTGATAAACCAGATCGTAATAATTGTACAATTGGTGATGTTCTTGTTAATACAATTAAAATAGATCGTTTAGATGATAATACAAAGATTACATGTTATTATCGTTATCAAGACAATCAATGTGAAACTAAATATACGTATATTATACAAAAAGATTATGTTGATGTACAAATTGAAGAACCATATTGTGCATCGATTTTTGGTGCTGCTATAACAGCTTCATGGATAATTATTGCTATTCTTTGTACTGGTTTCATAATTTTAATCGTATGGCGAATTATAATTTCGCGAAAAGATCGAATTGAATATGAACGATTTGTTAGAGAGACTGAAAGAACAACACGTTCTGAACAGAATCCTTTATATAAATCACCAATTGTAAAGTATAGAAATCCAATGGAGAATGTTGAAGTCTCACATATGAAAGATGACTAATCTTGTAAGCATTCTATGTTCATAATAAATATTTTAGAAATTCTGGATCTTTCCTTTCTCCTCGATAAGGGCCACTTGTGTATAAGCACTGAGGAACTGTAGAATCCCTTTTTTACTAAAAAATGATCAATAACTTAGAAACAGAATTTAGGGCAGCGAACTATATGAAAGTTGAGCGGCACACGCGAAAGTGGCGTACTTGCAGTGAATTAGTTTAGTCGCTCACTCTGTTAGACCTGAAGATAGGCACCTAATCATAGTATTAAATTAACCTCACGATGTCACAACAACATCTACGGGATCTCCATGTCTGTTTCTAATCAAAAACACACTTTAAGGGTTAGTTTTTCTACTTTTTTTTCTCTTTCTTTCTTTTACTCCTGTTATGCTTTTTTCTTTCCCACCTCTCTAACTTTTTCTGTCTTCCTGCCTTTCTCCCACATCACCCTTTCTTTACTTCTCTCGTATCTTTCATTATTTCAATACTTATCTTCTGTCTTGTATACGTTCTTTCTTTCTTGTCTTTCCTCCGTATTCTCCTATCCTCCATTTTTTAACACCTCTGTAATCTTTTTCGTTTCTTTCTTGCCTTCTATTCTTCTTGCTTTCTTTCTCTCTCACCTCTCTCTATTTCTCCACTATATCCTTGTATCCACAACAATCTTCATTTCTTTCTCTCTTACCTATCATCCTTCCTTTTTTTCTTCCCCATCGATCTCTTCTTTCACTCTTGTCTCTCACTTTTTCTTTCTATTCCGCTTTTCATATACATATGCTTTATTCCTTTACTATATTTTTTGCTTATTTCTACCTAGTTCTTCTTTCTTTCTTCCCTGCCTTTCATAATTTTTTTGTTCTTTCGAATCTTTCATATTTTCCCTCCTTTCTCTGTAGTTCATTTTTCTTTCTATCCTATATGTTCTTTCTTACTCTCATGTCCTCCATTCTTTCGCTCCTGTCCTTTTCTTGAACCATTTTTGTTTCACTTTTGCTTTCTGTTTTGTTTTCCTTTGTCTCTCTTTTTATATCTTCTTTCCTTATTTCATCCTAGTTTTCTTTCTTTCTCTCCTGCCTCTCTGTTTATCTTTCTCTCTATCTCTCGTCTTACTTCCTATCTCTGCTGTCTTAATTTTTTAGTCTATCTCACTTTTTTCTACCTCACTTGTCTTTTTCTGTCTTCTACCTTTTATGTACTTTCTATGTTTCTTTCCTGTCTTATATACCTACCTTCTTTCTCTTCTGACTTTACTTCTCCCTCTCTTATCCCCCATTCTTTTGCCTTCACTTTGTACTATCTTTTCTTCTTTCCTTATTTCTGTCTAGTCTTTCTTTGTCTCCCATCTTTCTTTATTTCCAATCGTTTTCTCGCCATTATTGCTTTCTTTCTCGCTCTCCTGTCTTCCTCCAATGTATGCGCATTTTTAGTCTATCTTTGTTTCTTCCTTTCCTGCGTACCTTTCTTTCTTCCCTGTCGATCTCTTCTTCTTTCATCCCTACCTCTCGCTCATTCTTTCTCTCTTGTCTTCTTATTTGCATTTTTTCTCTATTATCTCGTTTCCTTCTTTCTACCAAATCTTTCTTTCTTTATTTCGCTCCTATCTTTCATACTTTCTTTTTTCTTTCTTTCCCACCTCTAGAGTCTTTCTTTCTCTCCTCTCTTTCATACTTTCAAATCGTTTGAATTTTGCTGCTTTCTCGCCGGACCTGCTTTTCTTTCTTGCTCTTCCATCTCACTGTTTTTTTTCTTCTACTGTATTCTTTTCTTTTTCATATTTCTTCGTTTCTTCCTCTCCTGTCTGCCCTTCATCTCTGTTTTTCATGCTCTCTTTCTTTCTACCCTGGCAATTTCTTCTACTTTTACCCCCACCCCTTTATCCATCACATTTTCTTTCTTTCTCTACTATCTCTTTTACTTATTTCTATTTAGTCTATCATTCTTTCGCTCCTGTCTTTCATACTTTCTTTCTTTCCCATATTTCATCCGTCCTTCTTTCTTTCTTTCATCTCTTTCATACCTTCTTTTCTCAATCATTCCCACTTTCCTGCTCACTCGCCAGACCTGCCTTTCTATCTTACTGTCTTTCGATCTCTCCCTCCCTCTCTCTCCAATTTAAATCACTAACCACTAACTGGCGTTCTACAATGACAACTTTGTTCTAGAATACAACCGATTGTTTCTAATGTAAAAAGGGATAAAAATTGAGACTAATCACCGAGTAAAAATTTTATTAATTCTACGGTCTTTAAATAAATAATACGTCTGTTTGTAGGTTTTGTATATAATGAATAATTAATAAAAATAAATTATTCATCTGAACCTATAGAATTATCCGAATCGCAATCTTCAATAGCTTCACCAAGTTCCTTTAAACGATTTTTATATTGATTCAATTTCAAATCTTGTTCTGTTAATAATTCTAACAAATCATCTTGATCTTTACGTATCCTATCCAATTCTTGATCTTTCTCTGATAATTCCATTTCTAATTGTTTGAAACGTTCCGGATTTGTATCGATAATATTTGTTGGAGATGAAGCGCCAGTAGACATTTGAGCTTTCAATAAAGTATTCTGGTCGTGTAATTGGGAATTCGTCTGTTGTAACTCATCGATTTGATTCTAACAAAAAAATAGTATAGAGGATTTAAACAATTTTTTTTTGAATTTATGTAAAAAAACGGTGTCTTATTAAATTAATGATCAAATAATGTTAATTACTTTAAGAAATAACAAGCGTTATCACCGCTAAACAACCCACGATCTTTAGATTGGCGCTCTAAACAACAGGGCTACTACCACTCCTAGTTGTTCTATCTATATTCAGAGTGAATGACGGGGTTAAACATTAGAGCGCCAATCTAAAGATCGTGGGTTCGATTCCCACCAGGTCTCAATCTTTTTTTTTTAGTTGTCTAGCAGTGATAACGCTTGTTAATTCTTAAATTAATTAACATTATTTGATCAATAATTTTGTTTTGATTAAATTGGAAAAATTACCTTCAAATCTTGATTTTCTCGTTGTAAAAGATTGATGTTTTTTTGTAAATCTTGTAATTTCTTATCTTGTTCACGTATCAATTCTTTATATTGTAATAATAAAGCATTCTCATGTTCACTTAAACACAATTCAGATATACCATTAGATAGATCACGTTGTATACCTAATTGTTTTATAATAATCGGTTCTAATGTTTTAAATAATTTACAAAATTCAAATTCTAATAATAATTCATTGGAATGTTTATAATTGATTTGTGGTTGTTTTGCTGCTTTTGCATAAATTTCATGACGTGAAATTTCATTTAATTTCTTTGAATATGTCTCAATACCCACCCGTTTCTCAATCAAATGTGATAGATTCTCTTTTGAATAATTTTGTACTGTATTATCATTATATACAATACATAAACCCATTAAAAATGCACAAATTCCTTGTAATAATTCTTCGTTATTATCATATTCACTAGCACTAGTTTGTGCTGTTAGAAATGCCATAGCACCTGGTACATTCAAGAATACTTGTACAGCTTGTGGACAATGTGCTAACCACATTGATAATAACATCAATATACCTAATTTTGATTGTAATTTACTTGTTTGTTGTAAATAAACTGTACATTGATGTAATAAACTAACAGGTTGTGCACCTAGATTTGTTGCTAATAAAACACGTAATAATTGTTCACGTTGTGCTGGATTTTCAATTAATGTATGCGATAATGCTACTGAACTAAACCAATTACTTAAAGCATCTGTATTAAATAAACCACTACATAATAATTGACCTGTTGTTAAATTTGTTGTATTATTTGTATTCGGTAATAGTGTTTGTACAACTTGTTCTTGTCCAATTTCATTTTTATATAAGAAACATTGAAAACAATACAATACAGAACAACGTAATTGAAATGGTTGTTTCTCATTAACCATTGACATTAATAAAACAACAATAACAGGACGTGGTGGATTTGATGGTGCTAGAACATTAGCAAAATATTCTTGATTTGTTAAATTACCTCTAATTACTTCACCGACTGTATTTATTGTTTCTGTTAATATATCAGCAGGTACACCATTTGCCATCAAGATATTACATAAAGCTTCTAATAGATTACAATTACGCATAGTTTTCTGACATGATGTAATTATCTGTACTGGATTATTTGGTGATACTAATGTACGTATTAATTGTAATAAACAATGCATATTTGAGACTTTTTGTGGACTCCAACCGATCTCTTCTATATTTGTTGGTAATGAAAACATTGGTGATAATTTTTGGATGTAAGAGCCTTCTTTAAAGAAATTAATATTACTCGTATTGTTCTTCAATAGATTCAACATTAATAATAGGCAATCTTCAACGACAATACCACCGTCTGTGTAGCCTTCTTCACGGATTACATCGAATAGACGATCGAAAGCATTCTCGAATGCGACAATTTTCTGTATATTAGCATTAGATTTGGTTAGATTTATTAATAATAATAGGGCATCGTTTCGGACAACTTCACGACTTTCAACTAATAAATCCATCAATTTCGATACACCCATCGGACTGACTAAGATAATATCTTGAATTTCTTTCGGTTTGTTCGCTAATAATGTTGTTAATAGTTTAACAGCCGGCCAACGGACACGAAAATCATATTCTTCTAAAAAACTCAAAACTAACGTTACATTATCTGGATTCTTTATAAACATCTCAGTGAATTGTTCACCAACATTCACTTTGATATTCAAATTGTTCTCATTCTCCTCCTCGAACACCTCTTTTGATGTTATATTACATAAAGTATCGAGACAATAGCCGACAATCTCACAATCAGAACGATCCAATTCTAAGACTTGTCGTAATACGTCCATACCTTGAGCACCGACTTCTAAACGATACTTCTTTGATAGAGCTTTTAAGGCACGACAAGCATCCCGACGGTCCTCCAATAATGTTGATGTACTAACACGACAAACTAAACGTTCCACCTAATAGAAGTAAAAGTAGGGTTATGTTGTTGTTCTTCTAAATCAAATACGTACAGTTTCGGCTCCAGTGGGTTGTGTGCCAGGTGTTGGGGCACCTAATACCGATTTTAAGCCACTACGAAAGTACTCCATTTGTTAGATTTTCATGGGTTATTTTATAATTTTGACATCGTACTGTCACTTTGACATCTGTTACAATAAACAACACGTCAGTCACGTCACTGGTGAATCTTTAATTTAAACCAACAGATGACGCTCCAAAACTACGAATTATTTTTTTTAACAAAATTCCCATAAAATTTAAAGTAGTTATAATATACAATTAGGATTACCCATAAACAATACTATAATATATCATTATGAGTTTCTGTAATAAAAATAACCAGTAAGAATGTAATAGTTCTGAATCTCACTAATAGATAGCGCTGTAACTGTAAACGCCGTAGAGTCCCTATAATAAGAGTCTGGCCAATGTAGTGTCAAGTTTTCATTGGTGCGTCCATTTTATTTCACAATTTGACATGTGAGAGCGGGAAATACAAGATTTTGTATATTTTAAAGTTATTTTCGGTTAGAATTACTAATATTTTACTGTTTTCTGGAATAAAGTGAGTTACTGTATAGCTTAAAATTTCTTAAAGTGGTAAGTAACGGTAATTACATGGTAGTTGATGCTCATCATATTTTGAACTGTCATAATTTAAAAACTGAAATAATTACTAGATTTATTACTTTTAGATTGAAAATTGCATGTAAAAGAAAGGCAAAACCCCGAATTTGCAAGGATAGTAAAAGCATGGCCATGCATAGTGTTGTAAAATAATAAAATATAATTAATTTTTGACTTTTTAGTTTTATTCCTCAATAACACATTTTACCGATAAGTTACTACTACGTATTTTTTTCCATTGTTTATGCTCTAGGTTCCTACGTGCAAACTATTTCTGACATTTTCAAATTTCGCGCCACGCGTTGTGACAGAAAATAGCTGCTTTATTATTAATCTATTAAAAATATAGCTTACGGTATTTTAGCATAGATGACGGCACATTAGTGCTCTGTAAGAAAGGTTAATGTAAGAATGGTAGTTTGCCACCTGTCTAAGAGATAGCGCTGTTTAGTCGACGATAATACAGTCACTAAATATACACAGTACCGCAATTCCATGGGCCAATGTGTTAGAGAGAGAAAGCAAATTTTTGCACCAATATGGCGGATATTGCGGTACTGTATATATCTAGTAACTGTAGACGATAATTAATTAAATTTAAATAAATTAAGGAATAATTTGCAACAAATCTATCGTTAATATAACAAATTGATCTCGTTGTGTATAATTAACTAACTATGTTAGCATTAGTTTTTAGTCTAGTTCCTTCGATTACGGATAGATGTCACGTAATGTCAAAAGTAGCGGCAAATTTGAAATATTTAAGCTTAAAAATTAGGATAGCGTTTATAGTAACGTCAGCGGCAAATTTGAAATATTTGAACTTATAAATTAGTTAGGATAGCATTTATAGTAACGTCAACATCTAAGGCCACGTTCACATCTTACGAACGAACACGGATGAATGCGAATGAACAAAAATGTATACAAACGGAACAAACAGTTATGCATCTCGTGTCGGTACTTTTAAGAAACTGCCCGTTTGCATTCGTTCGTGTTCGTATAGTGTGGACGAGAATTCTCTGTTAAATTTAGAGGAACACAAGTAAATCTATGGTCATAGCATTTGTTTTTCTTTTCACATATTTGTTCGTGTTCGTCAATGTTCTTGTGGATTTGTTGTCTTTGTTTGTTCATTCTCATTTGTTCACGTTCGTTCGTGGACGCATCTTAAATTAGACTGGATTAAGATTTTTCAGATAAATCATGTCATGACTTTTTGTATGAGCTTTGAAATAAGGTGCTGTTTGGTTCCTTATTTATAAAATTGTGCAAAAATTATAGGAACAAATATTTAAAGTTTTTCTTAATTTTCCAAGTAACTAACAAGTTTTCCGGAGGAATTCTTCAAAATTTAAATAACGCTATCACTTTTCTATCGATTTTTACTATTATCTTAATTTATATGTATGTGTGTAGTTCACCAAGTACTTGAACCTACTCACCCAGAGAGGGACAAAAATCGGCTATAGTAGACTGCCTGTTTATTGCTTGTAACGTCGTTCACTCACTTCATCAACTACATACATACATCGATCGAGCGCCATTGGAGAGCGCTTGCATATAAAATAGTTTAGAGCAGTGACGTTAGCTGCCCCAAGATCGGGGCAAGTGCCTCTGCTAAGTTATAACTTATCAGCGGAATTTACACGCTCCAGCATGCTCATCACGTGATTGTTCTGTATTAAATTTAATATAACCACTGTCTAGTTGCGCTCGATCTTCAACGGAAATATACGCTTATTTGTCGCGATTGTAGCAGTAAAATAATTCAACGTATGTAGTTGACAAAATGAGTGAGCGACGTCATAAACAATAAACAAGCGGTCTACTGTAGTTGATTTTTGCCCCTCTCTTGCTGGATTTTTATAAGCGCAGTGAGTAGGTAGGTTCAAGTACTTGATGAAATACAAATATACAAATTACAATTATAGTAAGAATCGAGAATAATGTATGTCTATAGCGTGCGCTGACGATAGCCGCGCGGCAATCTGAAATAAATTCCCACCACTTCTGCCAA
This sequence comes from Mylabris sibirica, assembly GCA_039776855.1. Classification (NCBI taxonomy): domain Eukaryota; kingdom Metazoa; phylum Arthropoda; class Insecta; order Coleoptera; family Meloidae; genus Mylabris; species Mylabris sibirica. The sequence continues at coordinate 10,345,953 of CM077842.1, read as the reverse complement.
GTTATAACGGAAAATATGAAAATAACATGCTGTAAGTTTTTAGACTGTAATTCAAATGTTCATCGATATCTTCTAGAATATTTTAGATGTTGTTTCGGGAAGCAAAACGAAAAGGTGAATTTTTTACCTAAAATAAAGTCCCTAATCGATATAAATAAGTAAAGCAAGTCCAATTTTATATGCATAAGGTTACTTGTACGTTGTACGTCCTATTTTAGTCTTTTTTTACCCAAATTATTTATCCTCTGCTTTATTCACTCACACTCGAGGACACCAGTATTTATCCAGTAAACTTCAACCTTAGGTCCGGATATTCTTCCTTACTCGGCTTAGCAAGACTTTGCCTTAAATCGACCTAAGTGTGAATTTACAGACATTTGGTTAGGGACCGTTACATAGACGGACCCCTGACTCAAATGTGTATAAACCTACCGTTAGCTCGATTACAAATTCTTGCTAAAGCGAGCTTAAGTAAGGGGAGAAAAACCGGGCTTTAATTTCCCTCCTTGATAGCTACAGATAAGGGTGCGTTGATTATCTATCAACGAAAATAAAATTGTGCTTCCTAGCTTTTATTCTCCCCTCTGTTAATTATTTTAGATTGTTATAAATTGGTAATCTTGAAGGTGAACGAAGATTAGTTGTACAATAAAAAGTCCTTGTTTTCTACCGCTTTACGTCATTGTGTAAGAATTGCACATGGAAATTATTTATTCAAATTTTCGGGGAGTTGTCTTATTAATTTTTCAATCGCGTACACATTTCTGTCTATATTCTTTTTTTCTTTGTAAACGCGTGTTTCCCGCTGGTATTCACTAAAAGTAAGTAAGTCACATATTACGAGTATGTATTGACTTAAGTAAATGTATGCATATGAGACACTCGCTATTCGTGGTATGTACACGTCTAAATAATATTTCAAGAAATCTAGAATGAATAACAACCACGTCCTGGTTCTTGAAGATTTACTTTTAAGATAGCGTACAGTAACTCATCAAAATGGAACTGGTATAAGTTGTTGTGCACAGATACGGATCTAAAATATTTTACCGGACAGAATTCCAAATTAGCCCCTTTATTGTTACCTTTTGTTTTATCAATATTATTGAGTAATTTCATTTGTTGTCAAATATCTAAATCGCCCACAAACCGTTCGTTTTATATAGGTACGTAATGTAATTCAATGTAAATGTAGGGTGGTGACGTGGGGGGCGCCGGGCATATTGCCACACGGCGGCCCGAACACAGAACAGTTGAATGCGCCACCGCTGCCGTAGTGGCGAGGTCCTTCCACTACCGTACACCGACTACGGGTCTCCTCTCTTTTATTTTATTTTTTAACGTGTGTGTGTGTGTGTGTGTGTAGGTATATGTGTGTGCTTTCGAAAAGAGTCAAAGGGGCCCCCGCTCCTCTAACCGTTTCACTCTACCCATAATACCCACCTTCCACTAGAGAGGCATGGACAGGTTACCCACCTGAGTGTTAAACCCGACCATCGGTTTTTGTTATTCAGTCGAGACTTGATACTCTATTGGAATACTACCAAATTTATTATTATTATCATTATCATTAAATATTGTGTATGTGTGTGTGTGTGTATGTTTGTGTTGGTGCTCTCAAAACGTGCGCAAGGGTGCTATATACACAACAATAATAAAAACCCCAAAGTTTATTATCTGACCCTTTTATCAGTGCTAAAACCCGTAACGACCACCAATCAAGACAATGTGACCGATACTTGTGCAACAAGTGAAGTGTAATTAAACAAATTATGAGAATAAATCCCTATAATAATTAAATTATAATAAAAACCAGGTAATTTTAAAATCACGATTTGACTCCCAGGTTAATTAACTCCCGCTTATTTTTTTTGGGTTGTAAAAACAAAAGAATTATAGCATTATCTCAAATATTTGTAGTCTTATCTAATAAATAACAAAGTAGGCGGTTGTGTATGCAACGTTGCCATATGAACTAGATTGAGGGCGTTTATAGTGGCCGCCATCTTGTCGGCGTCTTCATTCAAAAATTTACCCATTTTCAATCAATAATATTATTGATTGATAACAAATTGATAAAAAAAATTTATTAGTCTTATTTATAGATCATGTTTTAAATAGTTGTAGACAATAATATGTCATCTGTCACTTGGTACAAGTTGAATAAATTTGATTTGCATATTTGAGTGCTACTTCGAACAAAACTGGGCGTATTTATAAAACGATTTTGTTATTTGTCTATTCACATTATAATTTACATGAATAAATTGCAACAAATCCTGATAAACTATTTTTTTGTATTATAGTAGACGAACAGTGGCAACGTCGCGCAACTCTTTTGTTTGTTTTTTTCGGGTACACCCCGTATATCAGCTTGGATTTTTGATTGATTGATTGTAGGTGTTTAACATTTATTGTCCGCTAATAGATACTCCAATTTTACCTTGATTCTAGTTGGAAATTCTTTAATAATGTTAAATAAAAATTAAACAAAATTGTACATACAAGGCTAGGTAAAAGTATAATTGTTTACTCAAGACTCCGGACCTATTTGCTTAACCATTATACCGCTCTATTGACTTTAACATTCTTAGAAGATGAAGAAGTAGACGTTATTTTTCTTTCCTTTCTATTTTTTTTTTTAATCTTACAATTCTCTTTATATTTGTACAAAAACGTTAACTCGAAGGTCTAAAATTTATGATACTATTCAGTCAAGGTTTATCATTAATAACCAGCGGCGGCTCGGTCTTTGTTCATTTGAACTATGTCAGTGCCTGTTAATTCAAATGGCACGCAATTTGCTTGTTCTACGCATGCGTATATGTCTGAAGTAGATACGGATGTCAGTATTTTAAACACGCGCCGTCACTGGTTATAATCTACAGATCGCTTATGTCATTCCATCTCATGTATTTATTTGTCTTGTCTATCTTATGGAAATCGCAATGTTTCCACTTGCTATCCTTTTCTTCATCAACTGAACTTAAAGAGAAACAGCAGATACTTTTCTTCGTCTGTTCAATAGAGTTAAATGAGTATTAGAAGGTGGAATAATACGCCTGTCTGTTAATTTGCTTGGCCTCTTTCTAGCACATGTGAGAAAATGACTGCGAGAAGGAAAGAGATAATTCTTTAATGCTCCTATTTAATATTTTCCATCTGTATGTTAATATAATGATTGTGAGAATAATTAACTTCAATGCATGATCTTTTATTAAAAAATTATTTCTTGTATGTATTTTTTAATCATTTCAAACATGAACAAAGACGTAATTATTACGTAATTATTCTAATTATATTGTTTAATACGAAATTTGCGGTTGATTGTAAACAAGTTTTGATTAGATAGAAATAAATTAGAGTATTACTCTATAAATAGATAATTTTTTATAAATCGTCATGATTCGTAGAAATTTTAATTAATCGGAATTTATTTTAATTAACCGGCTGTATCGATTAAATACTATTTTACAGGATGTATAATCCGGCAAATCTAATTCGATCGACTTAACTTCGAGTTCCTAGAAGCGCCACCTATTTACATACAACTAATGCTTCTTTCCATTGTCTTTAACATTTATCACAAGGCTCTGGCGAAGTTGGCACCCTGAGGAAGTTTTGCAGCGCCTCTCAAGGAATGATCAATTATTAAAAATAAATTCATATAGTTACTTATGCCTGGCACCCTAGACAGTCGCCCAACTAGCTCCCCCCTGTAGCTGCCTCTAGTGATAAGCATGAAAGTCACTTTTCTAATTTTGTTGTTTTTCGCAGAAGAATGCCGGAGACAGTGGCTAGCACGCAGGCAGAGGACCGCCCCTTGGCCTTATCCCGTCGTGAATATCCCTTATCATCCACCCAAACACCTCCAACATCACGCAGTTCATCGGGTAATCGGGCAGGTGGTAATACTTCTGTACCACCACCACAACTACCACTCCAATCGCAATCCAATTACGATCCACAAATCAACTATCATCCCCAATTATCGTTATCATCAACAATGAGCCATCATCGTGAATCGTCAGCATTCGTACCAGTGGTACCGTCACGTAATCTACATCCGATGTTGTTTCCAACAGAGATGCATCCAGCGCTATTATTGAATGATGATCGTGGTGAAACAACAAAAACAACAGATACAAGTGGTGTTTATTCAAGGAAATCATCAACAACATCAACGGCAACAACAGGGGCAACACCATCAGCAGCAGCAGCAGCAGCAACAACAACATCAAGTTTCGAATTGATGGTGATGATGAATGATAAACGTAAAGAATTGGTGGCAGCCCATGCGGCGCATGCTGCATTAATGTTACCCCATCGGCCTGGGCCGCCGCCTGGACTCTTAGAAACAACAAACACCACACAGAATCATCCAGGTTATCCTGGATTTCTACCGAATAATCCAAATAGTACAACGTTCCCGTTTCCTGGTGGTAATGCCTTATTCCAGCCAGGGCCACCGCAGATTCATGCACATTTGGATCGACGATTGTTGAGGGCCCCAGGTCGGGCGTCGCGACCGAAGAAACAATTCATTTGTAAATTTTGTAATCGACAATTTACGAAAAGTTATAATTTATTGATACACGAACGGACGCACACCGACGAACGACCCTATTCGTGCGACATTTGTGGGAAAGCATTCCGCAGACAGGACCACCTCCGAGACCATAGGTAAGACAAAAATTTACATAATTTTTGAGATTCAATTTAGATTTTAAGAGATTTTCTACCGAATTTTGAGTCAATTTTAGTAAAGTCTTAATTCATAGTCTTCTTCTTTTTGCAATTAAATTTCAGAATGGAGACGATTGAGGCACTTTGTCACACTTTTACAATGATTTCCGAGCTTAACCCTAGATTTTGAAAGGTTCCTTTGGCAAGCTACTATTTAAAAGGATACTTCTTACTCGATTTTAGAACCAATTTTTCGGCCTCGACTTACACTCGCCTTAACAAAACCTTATCTTGGGGTAAGGGAGAACCTCTACATGAACGAACTCCCCAAATAAATGTTGGGGGCTTGTTCGATTTAAGGCAAGATTTTGCTAAGATGAGCTCAAGTAGGGTTAGAAAAAACGGGCGTTAGAAATTCTTGGCTTTTAGTCTAAATTTTGAGAAGTTATCAATTTTTTGGCAAATTCTGCTCTTTAGTTTCCATGAAGACAAAATTCTAGCTCTTTTAGTCATTTGTAAAGTCAATTTTTAGAGGTTTAGGACATTTTTGTTTTAGATTATCAGTTCCTAGGGAATTATCTATTAAACCTTGCACAAGAGACAATCTCGACGCTTATGATAGTATTTTTTTTATAAAAGGAAGCTTAAGGCTAGACTTTTCTTAAGTCATTAGCTCTCTTGTTGAGTTTTACTTTGTCATTTTTTTTGCCCAATTTCGGCGTTAGGTCGTCGAAAGTAGTAAATTCACACACTATTAGTCAATTTTTGTAACATTTTCGACCTATAGGATCATGAGTTTTTCATGGATTTTGCTACTAAGCTGCTAAAGGGGGATGATTTAGAAACTTTTAAGTCTATTACTGAGCTACATTTTTAACCATTAGAATAAATTTCAAAAAATGCCGACCTTAAATAATTGATTAGCTAATTTTACTACTGAATTTCAAAAAAAAAATGCAATTTGGACACTTTTAAACAACTTTTAGGAGGATTTTCGATTTAGATATTTTTACTTAAATCATGGTTTTTTTTTGACCCGTCGTCCAAAAAAGGACAATTTAGTCAATCATGGGTGATTTTCGAGCTGGAGTCTTATTTGTTACCCTGAATCATCAGCTTTAACCAAACTTTTCTTTTGTCTTGTAAAAAGGACCCACTTAACCTATGTAGTTTATTTTTTCGCTAAATTTTTGACTTTCCGAATGAGTTTAATTAAATTTTTGTTCTGAACCATTAGTTTTTTTGCAAATTCGCTACTGAAGCTTTTTTTCGTTGTGAATCATCCATTTTTAGCTAATTCTGGCACTAAATCATCGTAAGAATACAATTTTAATAACACTTTGTTGATTGTTGAGCAAAATTTTATATATAGTAGTAACACTGACCAAATTGAAAATTTTGAATTGCGCGCGCTTCAAAAAAATGGGCTGGTAAGCCTGTATTACCAGATTTCGTACTATTGTTAGCAAAAAATTTTGTTTTTGAGTCGCTGAAAGATTCCAATTTAGACACTTTTGGCACATTTTCCAGTTAAAATCTCGACTTTTTATTTGAGTCTCAATAAACATTTATCTTAAATCATCAGTTTTCCTAACAAATTTGCTGCTGAAACATAAATACGATGTACTTTAAGTCAATTTTAAAGCTGAATCCCGGTCTCATCTTCTAAAACCTAGTTCCATATGAACTAATTTTAGCAAATTCTGCTATTTAAGCTAAATTTTCGACTTTGATTCTATATTTTAAAACATCTCCATCTTAAATCATATTTTTCACATTTAATCTAGAATTTATGCCATACCTCATGAACTTTTGGGCTATATTAGTTCATCTTCATACTTATTAAATACCTGAAGCTTGTTTGAGTATCTTTCATGGAAAGCAGAATCTTTTATTTATTTTTTGTAAATTTAACTCCTGGAAGTTTTGATGTATTTTTGGTATAATTAATTTGTCTAAAAAGAGATAACTTTGATGATTGTCAATAGCAAAGGCAAAAGGGATTATCGTTATGTATAAGGGCCTATCCAGTTCTGGATACGTGCCTGAACACATCTCATTTGAATTTGGTCGGTAGCTCTTAAAATATCTCCAATAAATGCCAACTGCTTCACTTCCAGATTACCAAAAACCCATTTGCATTAATCTACCTGTTTTGCTGTCTATCTCATCGTTTCTCTTGTACCTATATTAAAATTCTTTTTTTTTCTCGATTTTGGCGGGAGTAAATTATTTGTTACGGTTAATTTGATTTTTACACGAAAAACGATCATCCCAACATCAATTAATTAAGTTTTTTTTTTTCGACTGTTGGCCCAAATGTGTCTCTGTCTTTTTCTGTATCGTTCGTATATGTATGTATGCGTGTAGTTTTCGATATGAAACAACACCAAAAAAACAACAACAAGCCAACAACAACAACACAAGAAGACAGAAAAAAAGTGACCGCGACAGGTCCACAGGTAGATGTAGCGCGAGGAGGGAGACAAAAAAAGAACCTGAAAACATCATTCCAGAATTGAAAACGCAGAGATCTTATCTCTAATGTTTATATACGACTTCTGGTACAGTTCCGTCAAAGATTCTTCGTTTTTTGTTTCTTCTCCTCCACCACACACACACACACACTAACACATATAAATAATTCGATTAAATACCGATCTATATATGTAGGTATATAATAATAATCGAAACGTCCATTTTGTTTTTAAAATAATAATAATAATAATAATAACACCAACAACAATGCAGTTGTGTATCGTGAGCCTGAAGCGAAATCAAAAACTGGTTTCTCTATAGATCTATCTCGATTTTATTAGAGCACTCTGTTGGAGATCCACTATGTAGAAACGTGGAGGCTGGTGTTCAGGGGCGGCTCGTGTATAAGCACTGCGGAACGACAGCCCCTCTGTTTTCACTCAAAATTTATCAGATTATCAGTATCATACACTGTAGTGATTAGTTTCTTACTTTCTTTCTCCTCTGTTTTTCTCCCTTTCCTGCATTTTTCTTTTTTCTCTCCTTTGCTTTTCTTTATCTTTCTCCTGTCTTTTTTCCTCTTTTGTGTTCCTTTCCTTTTTCTCTCTTATCCTTCTTTGTTTGCTTTTCTGCCTCTCTTGTCACCCTTTCTTTCTTTTCTCTTCCTTGTGTTCCCTCTCTCCATTATTTCTTTCTCTCTTTTGACTTTATTTCTTCCTATTTTATTTTACTTTCTGTCTTTCTTTTTCTCTTGTCTTTCTCTTTCGTTACCCTGTTACTCTTTTTTCTGCCTTTCTCTCCTGTCTTTATTTGTTTCTATATACCTCGTTTGTTTGTCTTTTTTCTTTCTTTCCTATTCTTATATCTTTCTACCTTGTTTTTTGTTCCTGTCTTTCTCTCCTACTGTTCTTTTCTTTCTTTCTCTCCTATTATCCCTCCTGCTTTTCTATTTTTTTTCTCTTGTCATTCTTTTTTTTCTCATTTTTTCCTGTTTTTGTTTCTTTTTTTAGCATTTTCTCCCTTTCCTCTCCGTCCTGTCATTATTTCTTTCCATCTTTCTCTCCTATTGATGTTTCTTTCTTTCTTACTTTCCTTTTGCCTCTCCTGTCTCTCTATTTCTTTTTCCTTGTTATTCTTTTTTCTTTTCTTTTCTGATGTCTTTCTTACTTTTTCTTCTATTTTCCTGTCTTTCTTTCTCATCTATCTGTTTTTCCTGTTGTTCTTATCTTATCGTTAGTTTTCTCCTGTCATGCTCTTTTTCCTGTATTCCTTTGTTAATTTATTCTCCCTCCCGCTGTTTTTGTCTTCTGTCTTTTTTATTTTCTCCTCTCCTGCCTTTGTCTGTATTTGTCACTTCCTTACTCTTTCCCTCTTTCTTTCTTTTTTGTCGTCTTTCTTTCCTCTCTCTTATTCTCTTCCTTCCGTCTTTCCCGGTTTTCTGTCTTTTTCTATATTTCTTTCCTAATTTCTCTCTCTCTCTCTCCCTCTCTCTCTCTCTCTCTCTCTCTCTCTGTCTCTCCCCTGTATTTTTTTCTGCCTTTTTCCCTATTTCTCCTGGGATTCTTTCTTAATTTCTCTGTGTGTGGGTGTGTCCCCTGTATTTTTTTAAATTTCTTTTCCCTCCCTTTCTCCATCTTATTTCTATTTTTCTCTCTTCTACTCTCTTGTCGCCCTATTCTTTCATTCTTTCTCTCACATTTTTTTTCTCTTTTTACTGACGGCGTTCTTTTTACATAGTTGACAGTGAGTGAGTCTCTCCTCTAATTTAAGACACGAGCCGCCTCTGCTGGCGATATCAAATAATTGTGTCCCCATTCCCATCAATCTCTCTCTCTCTCTCTCTCTTTCTTTAATTACCGAATCAATCAATATTCGATTGGAAAAACACGACACTCAGATAATGAGCAAATTTGATGGCCGGTAATGGAAATACCATAGAATTAAGAAAAAATTATGTATTTAAGACCATGGCATAAAATCGATAGAGGAGTGTTATTATCCCAAAATATATTCACCGAAAAAAACAAATCACCCACTAAATGTCAAAGATTAATTGATAAATAATAAATAATGAATTGATTTTTTTTTTAATAATAATAGAAAAAAAGAATAACAGTAGAATTATAGGGTGCGTCAATGGAGAGTGAACAAAGCAATTTCGAAATTTCGTTGTTTCTGATTTGAAATAATAACAAAATATTGAGAAGTGAACGGGGAAAAATTGCGAAATTTCTTCAATTCTTTCTTAAGATTTTATGTTTTTTTTTCGATTTCAAATTATAAAAGTGTGAAAAATGATTAAATTGTACAAACGTATAGAGAAATTATTATAAAATTTGCAGTTGTTTTAATTTTATATAGTGTTAAATAGTGATTTTACGTTATTTGAAAGGCAATCGTGCATCAAACACCAACCTAATCGAGTTCGTCGACTTTCATTCGTATTCTAAACACCAAAAGAAAAAAATCGTTATCTCCACCTTGATCGATCACTTTTCAACTTCCTATAACAATTAAAAGTCTAGATATAGATAAATTCTATTCTGAATTAAATTAAATCTTTATTTCTATCTCGATTATGGGATCTTCTCCAGATTTGTTCTCAATTTTCACAATCAAACTAAACTAAATCTCCATCTTTAGCTTGGGCGATCATTTTTATATAATTTCAATATAAAAAGAATATCAGAGATGTAATATTCTAAAATGGGTGGTATTCTAGAACAAGTCATCAGCTTTAAAAACGGAGTTTTCTTTTGCTCCTCATTCTCATTTATTAGATTGGATATATATTGTGACAAAAACGTCATGTCTTAAGTCATTTGTGTCTTTAACTGAGCTTATTTTTGGGCAATTTTGAGTATCCAAAATAATAAAGTTAGAGATTATATTCAAGAATACCGTTGTGTTTAAAATAGAAAAATTACGGTTAGAAATTATCAAGGTCATCATTATTGAGTTAAATATAACTTAATTATGAATAAAGATGGAAATTTGAGTTAAGAATGCCCCTTGTTTTTTAAACTCTTGAGTATTGTTTCCTCTTTAATATTCTAAAACAAAATCTGTATCATTATCGTATTTATTTGTATCAATCTTAAGACAGTTGTTAGAGGGTTTGTAATATTAAGCACAATCTCAATCTTCATCTACTTATGAATTTTAGAATTCGAGATGCGTGTGTATTTCAATAGAACACTTTAGTTAAGCTTGGCTTAACATCGAAATTGCTCGTGCAAAATTAAAATCATCTGACAGTCTGAGAATTTGAGAAATTCTTAGCGTCAACTATTAATTCTAATTGAAAATAAAGATAAAGATTTACGTTAAGAATACCTAATATTGATTAGTTTCGTTGATTTTTTTTAAAGCCATGCTTATGTTGCATGAATGAATTTTTATTTTAATTTGAGAACTTTAAAGGAAGTCTTGAATATTGTTTTTTCTTCTACCTATATTCCAGAGTAAAAACTTCATCTTTAGTTGAAATGTTGTTCTGTCAAAAATCAAACTTATAAAGCTTTTGATCTATGTTTAAGCTAATTACAATACTTTTTTTGTTGCAAGATATCAAACAATAAAAGTGTAGATTTCTGTCCAAGAATATTAAAGTTCTGGTTCAAATTATTTACAAAAAAAAAAATAGAGATAAGTGCTTAAGATAAGCATGGTTTAATTACAAAATCAGTAATTTAAGTCTTAACCTGTTTCTCTGTTTCCATATTCAAGTTTCTTACTGTATACCGAAGATAGAGACTCACTTTGAGATTATTTTACAAATTTTCAAAATTATGCGAAATAGTATAGCGTTTAATTGTTGATTTTAATTAAGAATAAAGATCTAGATTTGAGTTCAGAATACCATTGATTGTTTCCTTTATTTTTTTAATTACTTAAGCCAAGCTCACATCTTAAAAATGAAATTGTGCCTCTACTTGAGAGCCTTAAAGGAAGTCTTGCATACTCGTCTATATTCTAAAGCAATATCTCCATCTTTATCTCGTTCTTTCATAACAACCTTGAGACATGCTTCTGTGATTAAAATAAACCAATTTAATAAAGTTTTTAATCGATCTCTAGGTTAATTAATCTATTATCATTCAATTTACATTATAAAAGTTGGGAATGTCTTTATAATTACAACACTTAAACTCAAAGCTCTATTCTATTATTTAAAGCTTTACTCCTTGAGACACTCATAATGGAATGACATTGTATAGCGTTTAATTTTCAGTTATATTCGAGAATAACGATAGAGTTTTGAGTTAAGAATACCATTAATTATGTCCCCTTATTTTTTGACTAATTAAGCCAAGCTTATATTTTTAAAATTAAATTGCGCCTTAGCTTGCAAACTTTATAGTAAGTCTTGAATATTCCGCTCCATTCTAAAGCAAAATCTGCATCTCTATATTGTTCTTTCATAACAACTTTGAGAGATGCTTCTGTCATTGAAATTATCATCGACCTATCTTTAAATTAATTATTCTTTGTTCTTATACAAATCATATTTTGAAAATAAAGCATGTTTTAACAATAAACATACTGTTAACTCAAACTTAGTTGGGACAAATCGGCGCATCTAAATACGGTCTTCGGAATAATCCGTCAACCGATCGTGTCTACTCGAGATACTGTAAAATGTATTAGAGAGAAAAAAAGAATCACTCTATCGAGCTTCTACTGTAGCCAAGTTCGAGTGCGTATCCATGGTCTTGTGCGAACTTATTGTTAGTTTGAGTGGTTTGAGTCGACAGTACTTAAGCTTGGTTTAACGTGGCTTAAAACAAAATTTCAACTTCTTACTTTACTATTGAACACCTTATAGCTTAATGGAGATAAAAATTAAGACTTAATTTGAAAAACTCTCATAATTCAACTATTCAACATATCAATAGAGCTTACAGTTAAGAATACCAAACATTCTTTTGTGTCATGCCCATATTTCACAGAATAATCATACTATTGTTATTATCATTAATAACAACCGTAATGATTAACATTTAGATTGCGATTTTCATAATGAATAATGAAGCTTACCAGCTGATAATTGATAATATAGAGGAAAACCACAGAAGCTCATCAAATTCGTTGTATTTAAACAAGAAACGGAAGTCTACATCCTGCTTCTTGAATTATAATAATATTATTATAACACATCCTTATTTTTTTTGTTTTTTTTTGTTTTTTCTTATAGGTATATAAACCAAATCGATATCTCTTTCAGCAATCAAAACTAAAACAAAAAATTATAGACAGCCTATAATTTTATAGGTTTCTTTTGAAGATCGTCTGTAAATATTTTCGAAAAATTCACCCTAAAGCATCGATTCTCTATATGTATACATACATCTTTTCATTCCATAACAATACTGAAAGACAATCCACCTGTTGTATGGTGGCGATAAAAATGCCTGAAAACATGAAAATCGCTTCAGGAAATAGATGTCACTTGTATAAATTGTGTATGTGTATGTGGAAATAGATGGAAAGAATCATATATACAGGGCAGCTGAAATTTATCTGAAAAAAAAATGGAATAAAACAAAAACATATGCTACGATCTCTGTCATCCGGTTAGCCTTGGAACTATCTTCGCGGCCAAAGACCGTACGAAGAAAGAGACCAAACAAAAAGCCAATAAACAACCATCTCTCTAAACTTTATCACATACATACAACTATTAAATTAGTTAGACAAAGAGAGAATGGTAATAATAACGAAAGGAGTGAGAGAGGTGTAATTATTAAGTTTTTACAAAAATCTATCTTTTAACTCCTTAGAAATTCTTATATCAGGATTAACACCAGTACAATTTATATCTTCCTGTTCGGTACGAATCCAATAAATTTCTTCGATTTTTGTTGGTTTTAATTTAATTTTTTTCTATTTTTTTTTAATTTTCTGCTTAACGTCATCTTTCTACAAAACACACACACACATACACAAAGTCCTCCGGTATGTTATTACGGATTGCTCCGGTTAATACGCTGTGGAATGCAGTACGATCAAGTTCTTCGTGTGTTTCTTTCCATCTCCTTCTTCTTCTTCTTCGTCTTGGTCTTCGTCTTCTAAAACCATACAATTGTCTTAGATAGATCCATCTCGCTCCCCCCAATATCCAGCTAATAATTAAATCGATGCAGTACACTTACGACACATCTACTTACAATCTTGAATTATAAGATTAATAATAATAGTAATAATAATAATAATGATGATAATGATAATAGAATTCATAGCCGTCTTGATTTCCGTTTAGATAATCACTAAATCACACCGTTGTTGGTCTTTATTAGTTTATTAAAGTTAATTAATTTCCTCGTTTTTTGCCCCTCTGTTGGTCTTGTTTTATACGTACACAATTTGATTTGGTGTTATTTCTGTTGACAGAAGAATCTTGTAAGATCTATCTCAATTAAAATTGGATAGAGTTTATTATGTAGATACTACAGAATACACCTGTGCTGATATTATTATAGTTGCCATTAATTAAAATAGTGGGAAATATAAATTATCTACATATAAGATTGTAATGGACTAAAACCGGAATGTTTTAATATGGTTGGCGTAGGTATATGTCATTCGAGAACATGAGTACAATCGTAATTTGATACTTTATTTTGTCACAAGGTGCCAACAACATTCTTTAGGCTTCAATGAAGACGGATATTAAGGGTGGATTAGGGTTCTATAATCGTGAAGGAAATTCAATTCAATTCGTTTTCATCAAATTATTTCAATTCAAATAAGTGATTTAGACACTTTTAATCAGATTTATATCTAAAGATGGGCAAGGTTTTATGGCATTTCTTTCTTAAGTTATTTAATTTCTATCAAATTTTGCTATTAAAGAGACAACTTGAGCAAGTTTAATCGTTTTCAAGGAGGCTTTTCGATTGTGACCTAAATTCCGAGTCATTTGGCAAATTTTCGGAATCGTCCGATTCTTTTGGCAAATTTTGCAATTTGAAAGTTTAGTCATTTTTAGTCGATTATCGAGCTGAATCATTGAATTTATCAAAAGTCTTCAATTTTTTGGCAAATTCTACTCCTCGTTAAAAGGAGGAGATTGAGGCCAAAGTCATGGCTGGAGGGGGGCAGATGAGTTAGAGCCCCACCGAGCGCAATTCTGTGCCCCTGTTGCGATAAGAATATAAGAACTTTTTCCCTCAAATCATTGTTGCTTTAAAAGTTGCTCTGCAATTTTGAGACACTTTTGCCTTAAGTCATCTATTTTTAACAGATTTTGCTCTTAAATAGTCAAACCGAAAAGAATTTCTTTTGAGCCTAAATCTCAACTCTTTTCAGACATTTTTTTTTAAGTCATAATATTTAGTAAATTATATTATTGAATCTTCAAAAAAAAAACGCGAATTAGCTAAATTCACAGATTTTCGAGCTTCTTCAGTTTTTATCAAGTTTTCATCATCAATTTCAACTAATTTTAGACACTTCTAACCCAATTAAATCATCAGTTTTTCTAACGAATTTGCTATTGAAGCATAAAGAAAAAAGCACTTAAAGCCAATGTTTAAGCTAAATCATCATGTTTACTGAGATATTGAAATTCCGTAACAGCGTTCACGGTACATCCGTTTTAGAAAATTTTGCCGAAATAATGAATTCCAGAGCAAAATCTCAGAGCACGTCAGAAAATGATGTACAGTGCTGTTTCTATAATATAAATAATCATCGTATGACGACCTGTTTGAAAGCTTATCCATGTGTGCTTCCGACTCGGATCCGGATAAATCCAATTTTGAAAATTTAAAAAAGTTAGAATACTTTCATGAATTTTCCTTGAGCTTATTACTTAAAATGTGCTGCATGATATTTGTGGATGTTAAAGCTCCTTTACATTGTCCGAGTTTTGTGTCCGATTTTTCTATTCGATTTTACATCCGAATTCATCTCGAATCCCAGATATTTTAATCTTTAGACAACGACACCAAACAACGAACAACCATGCCACCGTCATACTTTCAACTTGCGTATAACCTCAAATTCTCAAAACAGTATACTGCGCATGACACTTTTTGGCAACTCGGATAAAAAGTCGGATGATATTAGTGACCGTTCTATTCGGAAAAAATCGGATGAAATATCTCAGATGTAACCCATCGGAAAAGAAATTGAATGATGTAAAGACAGAAATTTCTTGTTTGATTTGCTCGGAACGAAAAATCGGATGTAAAATCGGATAATGTAAAGGGGCTTTTAACTATTTACTTAAATTCTATAGTTTTATTTATTATTGCTGATATAGAGACAGAAATCGTTTTACAGTCTTGGGAATCGTGAAACAATCAACTATTTGTTTCAAGGATATTCAAATTTATCTGTTATCTCTCAATAAAATTCCTAATTATATCATTAAAAATGGAAAACACGCAAATATCATCATGATCATCATCTCCACTTCTGTTGTCTATAAAAACTTTAAATCTTTGAATAAATTAAAAGATGAATGAATAAACAATAAATCTAGATTGACTCGGGGATTTCAAAATAACCGACTTAGGATTAATGTAAATAAGAATAATAATAAAATCCAACAAAAAAAATAATAATCCGTCGTTTATCTCTGTGGTTTAAATTGAAGATTCAACTGTAAATTTAAAGACACAGAAAATATCCATTATATCCACCTAAACTAGGTTGTATACAGAGTGTTTCATTTTAAGTGGAACATGCAGTGGCGCGTTATACTATAAGCAAATTAGGCAACTGTCTAGGGCCCCGACCTGAATAATGGGACACTATATCGATCGATCGGGCCCCCAAAATCGAATTTGCGTAAGGCCCCCATAATCCTTAACACGCCACTGGGAGCATGCCGTATACAGTTTATTTGTTTCTTAGTTAGAAAAGTGTAGTTGTTTTAAGCTTGATTGGTATTTGTGGAATGTTATTTATCTGTTGCAAAATATATCGCCGAAACGTAGGCTGGCTGTGTTGTTGCATGGCGTGTTGTTGGCACGCGAGATCTTATCTCGACTCTTTATAACGAACTGCATCCCATTAGGATTGGATATAACTATGCAAATGGATTCGTTCATTTGAATTTTTTTTTTATTTATTCTATTTTTATCTGTTGTCTATTGTTTCAGGTATATCCACAGTAAAGAGAAGCCTTTCAAATGCGGCGAGTGCGGCAAAGGTTTTTGTCAGTCGCGCACATTAGCCGTCCACAAGATCCTCCACATGGAAGAATCGCCGCACAAATGTCCGGTGTGCAGTCGTAGTTTCAATCAACGTTCAAATTTGAAGACACACCTGTTAACGCATACGGATCACAAACCGTACGAATGCAACAGTTGTGGTAAAGTGTTCCGGCGAAATTGTGATTTGCGACGGCACGCTTTGACGCACGCTGTCGGCGATGTGCCAGCCGACGGTATAGGTGACGGTTTCTTGCCGAATGATGAGCGTCTATCGCCGAGACCACGTAGTCCGTCATTGGACAACACAACGAACAACAATCCGGAAGCGATATCATCGGAACGAACACAATGCCATGAACCGTGCTCGTCGTCGAGCCCGTACACGATGCGACCACACCACCACTACCACCACCATCATCATCATCATCACCACCACAACACGAATCACGAATCGAATCGTTTAGAAATCGACGACGATGACGATCTGGATGAAGATCCGGAAATTGATCCGGGTCAAGAGGATCAAGTGGAAGTCAACGATAAACCGGAAATTGCCGCACAACCGGAACCGCCACCACCACCACAACAACAACAACAACAACAACAACAACATCATCCACAATTACAAGTTCGCAAGGATTTACATCCGGTGAAAACATCAACGGTCACTAGTGGTGCTCTTGTTGAACAGAACTTTTTGGAGAACTTCCGGAAACGGCATCTGGACATTGAACGGTCCTCCGGTTATAATCCACACAAATTGCGATTAATGCAACCGGTACAATTCTTATCGACAAAATCGGGTAGTTCTAATAACAATAATAATAATAATAATAGTGATGGTGGTGGGAATTCGAATATAGCCAGCGATTTATCGATGAAAAAAGACGATTTAGCTCCACCACAGCCGCCCCCGCCGCCAAGACCGCCACAGAATCCGCCCCCGAAAAAGACCGGCTTCACAATCGAAGATATAATGCGGAGGTAATCATCGTCGTGTTCCTGTATTTAAAAAACAATTTGTTCTGTAAATATTATGATTATTTTTTTTTTTTGTAAAATATTGGATCAAAAGGACTCAAAGCTCGCATTATTATTGTTTATAAAATAATTTTAAAATGGACACAATTGGTAGTTTTCAATTTTCAAATGTATATAAGTTACACCATTGATTGTGTCTTATTTGCGTACAAATTTGCAATAAATTATTAATTTTAACTGTAATTTAGCGTAATTTTTATTCGTTAAGCAACGATCTCTGTTCTTTTGGTTTAAATTAGGCTCTACTTTAAAAAATAGAAGAATTAAATAAAAAAATTTCTAGCAATCAGTAATTCTTTATAAATCCCCAAACAGATCCGGATTTAATCCATTAAAATATCTCAATATATATATATATATATATATATATATATATATATATAAAAAAATAGAAAACCAAAATAAGTGGTCGAAATTGTCAAGTCTAATGAAAAGTAATGGGTATCCATTCTATCCAACAACATCCATCTCTGTCGTACACGTGTACAATTTTCGACTTGTTATCTCGTTTTTGATTATGAATAACGGATTACTTGTCGGCTATAACGAGCCGTTTGTTATACAAATTCAAATCGTGTGTGTGTATACAGGACACGCCATTCAATTCAGTCAAAACTGTTGGATATCTCCGATATTTACTAACAATACGAAATTTCGTCGATTTCATTCTTATAAAAATTTTGAATAAATCTGGAAGGTTATTAGCTTGTCAACGAGCTTAGATGACACGGTCACACCTTAATCGGTAGTTACAATTTTAATGTTTTATGCAAAACGTGTGGGAAATTTCTGGTTAGAAACGAATAAACTAAAACACCTGCTGATTTGTGGGTGGATTTGTATGGAAATAAAAAGCCACCAAATATTCTAATTATTAGTTCGAAACGACTGGTGTATAATATTTATTTCCGATTCTATTTCTACCACCTGCTGTGTTGTTAGACTTTTAGCTCCCATAATAATCATCTTGCAGGGTGGGTAGGTAGGTAGTTACATATATATTTTGAT
Organism: Mylabris sibirica; assembly: GCA_039776855.1. Lineage (NCBI taxonomy): Eukaryota > Metazoa > Arthropoda > Insecta > Coleoptera > Meloidae > Mylabris > Mylabris sibirica. The sequence continues at coordinate 10,327,573 of CM077842.1, read as the reverse complement.
AGCAGATTTCACTTAACACCCTGAATTTATGTTGATTTAGACTTGGTGAAAGCACCACCTGCATTTAGCAGGACCGGATTTACTTGTCTTTTGATGGTAAGCAGTATCGTTTTTTGTGTTTTAAAAGCTTATCCATGGGGAAATTTGACGACAAGCTCGAATTTATTTTGGAAGAATTGGAAACTTTCAGGACGGATTTTCCGAGAATTTTCAAAAAAATATTCTAGTGTGTTACATCTATAATACACTAGTGTCTTATGGAAATTTGTATTTCTATTGGTCGTGTGTAAAACAATAAATTTCCATGGCAACTATAAAAATCAAGCCTTTTTTGTTGTAAATTTTTACTTATCAAATAAATTTACTGGCAATTACAAATATGCAATTTTCAAAATAATTTTAAATGGTTTTGTGTTCGGTGTTGGATAAAATTTTGTATACAAGTCTTGCGTTAAAGGGCAAATAAGGCGCTCGAGAAAATTACTCCACTCTACTAACGCCTCGTGGATAAACGTTTTTTCGCGCGTCTTATTTGCCCTGTAACGCACTTGTTGTATAAATAACTAGGTATTAATAGATGAAAATTCCACATGAAATTGAAATCTTCCTTATTTGTCCAAAAAAATGCAAGCATGTCGTCGACTTTCTCTATGAATAAACTTTCAAACAAGGTATTGTACAATTCTTTATCATTAAAATGATACAAAAATCTTGGATTGAAATATTTAGGTTTTCCATAAATTTTCCAAAAAATTAAAAACCCTATGGAAAAATGTCTTGGAACTTTGGAAAACACATTCAATTTGTTACCTACTTCCTGACATTCGTTGATAAGTACGTAATATTGGCTTAGCTATGCCCAGTTAGGTATGTGTAATTCCGAATTTCGTTAAATTTCTCCAAAACGGATAACACCATCGGATGCACCGTGAACGCTGTTATGAAATTTCAATGTTTCAGAAAACGAGCAAGATATCAATGATTAAAGATTGGTAGTTTTCGAACACCGGATCAAAAAACTAGCAACCCAATTGGAAATTATCATGGAGATTTGAAAAACACATTCAATTTGACAATTTGCTATCTACTGCCTGACATTCGTTGATAAATAAATAATATTGACTAAGCGTCGATTTCACCAACGTCTGTTAAATTTTAACGAACAAATAACTCATAAAAGCAATTGTTTTATTCATAGCAACGATTGTTTTTAACTGCTCAACACGCTTAATTAAAGTTAGTGAAATCGACTCTTAGGTATGTCCAATTATGTGGAATTCTGAATTTCATCTAAATTTTCCAAAACGGACAATACTGTCAGATGCACCGTGAACGCTGTTATAGAATTCGAACACCGGGTCAAAAAAAGATGCAGTGCGAGTCTTTGGAAAAATTGGGCAACTCTTCAACGAAATTTTCAAAAAAAATCTTAAAACGTCTCCGGGCTCTAGCTTTAAGTGCCCGCTTACTAAGATTACTGTACAATCCGGCACTGGCATTTTGGTACTGTTTTATTGGTGTTGCAGAAGCTTTGTGATAAATTTCATTCAATGAATACACCTGTAGAAATTTTGGTGTTTTTCTTTTATCGAAATTCAATTAAAAATCCGTCTATATTGTTTCGATTGTATTGAGCCGCCTTGTAATTTAAAAATTTGTGACTTACTACTATTATTAAACTATTATCATTGATGGCGCCGATTCCTAATAAAAGAAGCCCTAACACACCAGGCTCAATATAATATGTCAACAAAATAGTGACAGGAGTGGTAGGATTTTATTGTGCACCAATTTCGAAGATATGGGGACAGATTCTGGATAGAATCGAGGCCATTGTTGTCGGCATGTACAGCAAACAGAATAAACTCCTGCAGGATTGTGTCAATATTGTTATTAATTGACTGTCAAATACATAGAGAGAAAGAGTGTTGCCAATAAAATCCGGTTAATTGTGTTTGATTAACTGATTGAGTAATAAAAATTTGACGCCATCTTGGGAAAATCTCGACAAAGAATAGCTTAATTACACACTTACATAATTATTGATTTTTCCAATGATTACACAATGTATGCTGTATTCAATTGTGTTGCATCTCTTTTTCTTCTCTTTGAAGATATGTATAATGATGTTGGAAATTTGTACAGATCTGACAACACAGCATCTCTATAAGTACCGGTTCTTGTATTTTACCTTTTTTCCACTCCTCAACAATACCAATCCTTCTTCTCGTATCCAAGTCACCATCATCATCATCGAACCAGACAGAGATAGTTGATTTAATTTAAACCAGATCCAGTTCATCATTGAAACGAGATAGAGACAAATTACTCAAATTCTTCTGCTATTATCATTATTACTATTATTTTTAATTAATTCTATGGATTTCTGTTCGTTATCGATCGATTTTCTATTTCTCTCATTCTCTCCAATGATTGCCGAGCATGTCTTTTAAAAATCATAATGTTGATGAGATTCTGTTTCGTTTTGTATATTATTATCTTTTTTTTTCTTGAGTGCTCTGTAGCAACTTTTTTTTAACGGTAGAACTGGTTCTTGAAATTATTCGGAAAATTCTCTTATGTTCAAACATTTAGCTTAAATCCGATTAGTTTAACGAGCCGGAAAATCGACCAATTAACACACTACATGTCTACTTCATTTAAACTTGAACGAAATCAAGAAAAATACGAAAAAGTCAAAGCCCTCCATAGATCAGAAACTTTCAAAACTGCACCAACAACTACACACACACCACCTATCAAGCTTTTCAGAACTTTATCGATAGATCTCTTAAGATCGCCAATAGCGCCATCTCTAATTGTAAAGCTACAGTAATGTTTTGGTATTTAATATAGAGATGTCGCTGTATTTTTATGTATTATCGTTTTTCTTTGAATAAATTAAATGGAGGTCACCTTTTTTATCATGTTTTATATTTCTCGGTAAAGTAGCAAGCGATTCAATAAAATTCAAGAAAAAAAGAGGCGAATAACATAAAAATCCTCTGAAAGGCTATAACTTATAAAACACAATGTGTCTTGAAGACAACGAGAATTGAAAGACGGCGACTATAATCGTAAAAGTTTTCATTGCGAAATCACTAAAACTATTCAATCAGTTTTTAAAAGGGGGCGAAATAATAAAAATCTCAATCGGGTGTAGGTGAGGATTTCGGAAAAAAACAACAACAAAGAACAAGAACGGTTTTCAAGGAGCCAATAAAACAGATACAAGCACGTATTCTGTAACATTTCAGAAACAGTATCTAACCACAAGTGCTATCATCTACATTGAATGAAACTATGTAGTAAAAATACATGCCATCAAAATATTCTAGAGATAACTTGTAATTTGTAATTGTGTCTTATTGGAGTTTATTTAGTAAAGTTATAGAATACAGGCTGTAGTTTTTTGAGTGGTCGGTCATAAAATACGATAAGTGGCGATATTTTAGCCGTTATTCAATTCTTCAATATAAACGTTTGATGACTCTTCTAATACTTCTGAATCTGAAATTATCTTTATGTAAATAAATATTGGTTGAATAAATTATAATGTTTATGTTTATATTGAAGACAGATTAGTTGGAGAGAAAAACAACAACTGGTAGAGACGTTTTTGTTTGGATTTCGTCGAATCAAGTAGTCTTTTTGTTAAATATTGAATCTTCAATCAAAAATCTCAATGCGTATTTGTTATTAATAATACAAATTGGAAATATTGTTGGAATTTTTACGATTATTAATCACGTTATGATCGGATATGATGCATGATTGTTGCCGATAAATTTGTATGTTTTGTACATCATTCTTTTTTTTTCCAAATACCTAAAATGAAAAAACGCAATGAAAACATTGTGAAATATCTCTTAATATTAAGATTTCATCTGTACACAGCAGGTGTAATGTATTTACGAGCAATAGTTAAATGTTTAATATTTATTGGTTTCTGCACGGTAGTTGGCCTAGTGATAAATTCGGAGGCTAACAATAAAAATTCAAACATTCGAAACGAAATACATACATATACGAAACGCTAAAAAAAAGAACCGGGAAATAAAAATTCAAGTATAAACAAATCTGTTCTTTTTCTTTTTCTTTAACAACAAAAAAAATATTTACGTGCCTCAAAAGAAAGAAAAATGACACGGTCGTATTCTGTAAGATTTGCGGAATGATCTCTACCTTTGTTGGGAACGATAGCCGAAATACATTTGGATGGTGAATTCACGCCTCAGAGAGAAATTCAGAAACAGAGTACTTGATTTTGGATAAAAACAACGGGAAAATTGACTAAATCACTCTTTTTGGTGGTTCCAAAACAAAATGATTGTTTGACAAGAAAATGTCTGAAAATGTGATTAAAATCAGTAGAAGATTCAGGTCGAAAATTGATTGAAAGAGTCCAAATTCTAATATTTTTACAATTCAGTGATTTAGGACAAACATTTCCTTGAAACCAAGAGTAAAAGTCAAGATATTAACTCAAAAGAAAGACGAAAAGTCCCTAAATTGTAGCCATTTCATAATTTGACAATAAAACCTTTTGAAAATTAAAAAAATCCCTCTCAAAAAATAAGTAAAGCTTCAAAATTTGTTCCCTCTGCTCAATAACAAAACTCGTTGAAAACATGATTATCGCTAAAAATGTAAAAATGTCTTGAAGACTAAAAAATTCGACTCCAAAAATCGACTGCAAGTCACTGAGTTACCTACTTATGACGACTTAGTAAAAAAATGTGTACAAAAATTGATTATTTAAGCCATAAATATCTTTTGATTTGGACTAAACGTCCAAAATTCAGTTCAGCAACTAAAAATGTTTTAATGGATTTCATTTAAATGCCGAAATTTGACAAAATTTGATAGTCTGGCAGGAGAATATCTCAAAATGAAGCCTTAGGTTCGAAAATTTTCTCAAGAAAACTACCAAACGTATCTGAGCCGGTTCCACGGTTTAATAACAAAATCCGATTGAAATTGATAAGTTAAGAGCAAATTACTGTAAAATCTTGGCTGTAAATCAGAACTTCGTTTTCAAAAATTGTCCAAAATTTGAACTTGAATAGCAAGGTTCACTCAACAAACTGATGATTTAAAACGAAAATGTCTCAAAATTGAGGCTAGTTTCGTTAAAAACCGACAATTTAGGAAAAAAGTGCTTGAAAACTTAAGCTCAAAAACTCTTCTCAAAAAACGATTAAAATCGTCAAAATTGCTCCTTCTGCACGATAACGTGACAAAATTCTTCAAAAACAGTAAAATTAGGACAAAATTATTCTAAATAATAAGTCCGACTAGACATCTTTATAGGGACCTTATATGGACCATACTCTTTCATACAAATAAAGTCTGGTTCCGGTCCGAATGGTATTATAGCAGCAGGAACAAAGTACTACAGATGAACTGTAACAAGTTACGCCATCTATAATAGTTGAAGCGCCAGTTTCTGCTAGCATCAGGGAATGACGCATAGGTAGGGTACAGCGCTAGCTACCTACACAATTAATTATTGTATAAGGTTATCCTGAGAATCACCTCATTCTAATCTTAACAGGATGGCCTGATGAGAAAGAATTCTTCATTGGCAAAGGTTATTCTGAGAGTAATATCAGTTTGACCTGTTACAAAAGAATTCGCTATTTCATAAGGTAATAGTGAGAAACACCTCACAATCAGTTGAACCTAATTACGAGACTTTTATGATAATTAACTTCGTGTTGAATTAGGTTATCCTAACTCTATCCAGTTATGAAACTCATTAGGTTTTCCTTATTGACAGAAACCTTATTTTCACCTGATAAGGTCATTATAGTACTTCAAGTACCCACATCAGAAATGATTTCTAGTCGACTAAATGTCAGTTATTATTTAAATCGTGAAGAAAATGCTAGCTTCTCACTTGGATACAGTTATATTTTTGCTAAATTTTGAAAAAGGTACCTAATTACAAATGAAACGAGTCAAGTCGATCAGATTTTTCAGATTGACTATAAATCTCTGATTGGTTCTTTTTTTTAATGTATTTTAACGACTTATTGGCTATTTTACGATTAGAATTTAATTAAATTCCAGAATCTAGTTTCAGGAAGAATTAATCTTGTGTTATTGTTGTTGTTGGGTAAACATAGCGGTTGATGTGCCGACAATATAAAAGCAGTGACTATTGATTATTCACAACTGCAATATACCTTTTGTGCGCTGAAAAGATAACGATTGTCCACCGATTCCAGCAGGAGACTCTCTATTATACCTTATCGTTATCAGAATAAATTTAAACTGTAAATATATCATAAACTACTCTGAATCATTGTCAAAATATTGTGCAAAATTTACTTTAGTGTTTGGATTTCAATATAAGGAAAAATAGCTGAATTATGTAGCTGAACACAAATTGTAATCTATAAACTAAACAAAAAAACTGTATATAAACAAATTAGAACAGTAGCATCTATCCGGTTTATACCAGATATGCGGACTAAATAACAACAATAATAGCACTCGCAACACAAACATGCTTTTTTAAGAAAATTACCAACGGACAGATTTTCAAATATTTTTCATTATTTTCCTATATTTTGATACTAATTATCGGTCAAATTAATTAATTTTAATAGCTGTAAATAACAGGTGAAAATGGGATTCCAAATTTTCCAATAAATCACGTAATTTTCAAAAAAAATTTAAACCCGAGCTTTATCCCCTCCGCCCTTACAATATCTTTCTAAAAACAAGAGTAAAAAATTCTATCTTTAAAATTGTGCCCTATATCACGGATCAAAGTTCATTTAATTTTCTTCAAAATTGGGAAAACTAACAAACGTATCGGAAAAATTCTTGAAGATTTGGAAAGATCTACTCATTTTCCATCTAAATCACTCAATAGATATATAAAATCAATCATATTGACCAATTTTTAGCCAATTATGAAGGAAAATGTACAAAAAAACATGGTCTAACAGTTTTCTCTATCATTCCGAATTTTATCACATTTTCCTTTAATGAAACGCTTCAGAACATGCACCTTGAAATGCTCTATCCAACGCACGTTTAAATTTCACAATATCTTAAAAAATAAGCGATATATCGTTGTTTGAAAATTGATAAATTTCGCACGCTGAATCGATGTATGTCTACAAATTGCCCTTAAAGTTGTGAGTTAACCATGTTGCAGACAAGCATTTTTTTGAATAGATAGAATATGCTTTCAAACAATATTAAATCAATCCTTATTTTTTATTTTTAATATTTGCGATACCGGTTTCGAACTTATTTATAGTTCATCTTCAGTCGCTCGTCAAATGCAAGCTTTCAAGCTAAACAACATATAAAAGCGAATATTTCGCTATTTTTTGATTTTTATAAAAGACTACAACCAAACAACAGTCAAATCCAATACAAATCACAACAATTTCACAGTTACATAAATCGATGATCATCTAGTCGAGAGTTAAAAAGGAGTTTTATCAGGAAATGAACTCAGGTCACTTTCAAAACTTAAATAAATTATCAACTGAGGGAGTCTTTAAAATTAAAGCTTGACCATTACACTCATCTGATCTCAGCTCCATTCGGTTGTTATGAGAGGATCAGGAAAAATGTCTAAAAAATGTTGCCTTAATTTAATGAATAAATGGAAAATCAACCGTTAAACTAGATTTATAGATTGATGTTCTGTTTCCGTAACGTTATCGTTTTCGTTGCCGCACAAGATAAACTGATCCATTGCCATAGTCACATTTATAGTATCACGCAACGGGTCCCTTGACATTCCTGTTCACACAAAAGTTAGTCATGTTTCATCTTCTGCGTGAACGTTGCGGAAGCGGCCTAAGCGGTATAGCCAATCAGAGTGGTGGCAAAAAAAATTCCTGATTTAATACCACTGACAGATATTTTAGGTGTGTTTTACCATAACCTTAAAAGTTTGTTGATTTTTGGCTCTTTATGCATAATCGTCCACGATAATCAATTTAGCTATAGAATTTAAGACCACACTTAAAACTATACGTATATTTTACAAAATGAACTGAAACTTCTAACCTCAAGAATATTCAAGTTTCAAATAAGTATTACGTATGCGTGGCACGTGTCAAGCGTTCGCGTAACAGTAATTTATAAATTGGATGTTAACCCCCGAACGTAAACCTAGCAGTAACGGTAACGTTACGTAAACATAACGCCAATCTATAAATCTAGCTTAATGGAGCCAAATTTCGTTATTCACAATAGCTATTTTCTCTTTGTCTGTCTTTAACTTGTATGCAAATACTTAGCTTTGATTCGAGGGACAATTGGAAGAATTTCAAAATAGTAAACACATGCACGTATGTTCCAGTTAATCCGCATGCGTTTGATTGTTACGGATTCTTCTATGTACGTACTTACTATGCCGTAACTGTATATGTTTATTTTAGTTAATTTTTCTTAATTATTTTGGGAACGTTTCACATAAAAAATACATCCTATCTCTTGTATGACGCACTTATAATAAATAGTAATTGTACCAGACATGATCACTTTGTGCTTATCACTTTGGTGTTTTTTTCAATTTTTAAAATAAACAGTAAGAAAATAAATCAGCTTGCCAATCGACGCCAATGATGATTGATGAGGATGAGTAGTAGCAAAAATATTGACTTAATTATCGTACAAATATTTTTCGTTCTGTATATGTATACTATTGATGATGGGAAAACTGATTAAACACTTAATCCGATAAATTGCATTTATTGATTATTTGCATTTGTATTTATGTATTTATTTAATCGCAACAGTCGACCATTACAATCATGGTGAATAATATGAATGTTGTAACTATTATATTACTATAAGGAACGATTTCTAATCTAATAACGCTAAACCATTCTTAATTTTGTTCTATTTTTAATCTATCGCTTATTTAATTCTTTTTTAATTGATTAAATCCAGTTAATAATCGTTTATTTAATTGACTATTAATTAATAGATTATGATTTTTTTATACATATAGTGGAACTGATAAATACAAGTGGCGTTTATTATTATTACTATTATTATCATCTGCATATCATTAAACCCAAATACAAAATACAATACTTATAAATTAGTCAACTAATAGAGAAATGTTGTTAATACAATAAACAGTTGAAATTATAAGCTTATAAGCCAATTTTGGCTTATCTAAACCATATGTTATAATAACAGTTTTAGACACAATTTTGCCATTTGTGGGCTTGATTAATTTTGATGTTAGAACAATTCGAAAAAAAAATTCTCTCTCGTTTCGAATTCATAAATCAAATAGATTTATAAATAAATATGATTTGTATACAGTGGCGGCACGTGACGTAGATTTGCAATAAATTCATCAAACACCCAAATACTGCATCTGTTTCTATTATTCCAACTTTTCAAACGAAATGACCCTGGATAAAGTTCTACTTTATAGTCTATGTAAACAAAAGTGTAACGCTACTTATTTTCAAGGGTGACTTTGAAGTTTATTGTCGTCCTTAGTTTATGCGGGTGGTTTCTGTAGTGTTGAAGGTCTCTTCTTAATTTTACAATTCATTACAAAAAAAAAGTTGTAGTCAGTTGTTCTATCTTTTTTACGTTACTCATACGGTTGTCTTGATTTGATTGTGTTGAATAGAATACTCGTTTCTTATCGTTTATTCAGATTTATAATTTCCATAAAATGGGATATTTTGGATGCTGTTTTCCGAAAAATCCAAAAGAAAATTAAAACATGAATAGACTACAACTGTAGCTCTTCAACTTTGCTCTATCTATCTATTTATGTATAGTTAATTTTATTTTATTTATTATACAAAGCCACCAGGTTTAGCACTTTTCCAGTGCTAAGCCTCGTTTTCCTGAATTTTCGGAAAATTCAGTCGATTTTTCAATAATCTCTGGAGTAGTCGAGATTTGGGCTCGTATCAAAAATTGATATCTTGACGTTTTTGAGATATTTTAGTTGCAAGATTTGATTTGATTCTTATTTACCTTGAAATTTTTCGAAAATTCCACCAGTAGTTCTTCAAATATTTCCCTAGAAATAGTCGCGTGCTTGTCAAGGAATTTGATTTGTTATTATTACTATTATTATAATTGTTATTACAGTCTGTATTTTGTACAAATCGAAAAGTAGGAGTAATATTTTTGTTGTTATTGTAGTAATAAAGGCATAAATGGTAATCTGTTTAAAGGGGCGTGCAATTCGGGCCAAGGGCGATGGTACTGTTTGTAAATCGTTTCTATAAAATTCACTTTTACTGCCTTTCTTTTGCCCTCGTTCTATCATCTTCTGTTCTATTTGTTGTCAATATAGGTGCGTTCTCTCGTCTGTTTTTTTTTTGGTGTGTGTGTATGCGTTCCTTTTTCGTTTCTGTTAAATAACTTGACATGCATGACAATGAGAAATGATTGCAGACGACAACATGTTTTCGTCAAGGACCTTAAATCGTATACAAAGCGGTCTCTTTAAAAACGTTGTTTTGACTACTACGTAGTTCTTTTTATATTTTCAACCAGATTTGTCTCAAAATATGCATTTACAAAAAGAAAAAACATGAGAACCTAAAAAAATTGTCATAAAGTCCATCGTCAATAAAACGAAATTTATAAAAATGACAGTAAAGGGAAGTCTAACGGGTTATCAGTTGTAAATGATGGAAACGAGGGCAAAAAAATAGGGTACAATCTTGTAAAATGGGAAATTAACGGAACTAATAACGGATAGGGTTATTTTTTATAACAAAAAAAATCAAGGCGTCCATAATTTATCACTGAAAATTTCTGAAAATATTTCAGGCTTTTATTAAGATAAATAAAAGTAAAAAGGGAGCTTCTAGTGTAAATTAGTCGTTGTTCTATGATTTGAAAAAAATTAATTTGTTTTAATTGCAAAACACATTAGATAAAAATTAAAAAAAAAATAACTCGGTAAATTTTAAAATCGATTGGCTCGTATTCTGTAACTTTTAAGAAACTGTCTCTATGCATTGTGACAATTAATCTGCGCTGTAACCTGCATGACACTTGTTTTATTTGTTTCTTTTCAATCATCGGAATGGTTTTAGAAAGATTCGTAGTAACAGTACCAACATAAAATAGAATTTGCTCAAAATATGAGAAAAAATTGTAATGAAAATGTTAAAGTTTTGCTATTTATTAAATTCAGGCAATCCGAGTCACGAATTTTAATCATGAATATCTGATGTCGAATTGATAAAGTTGTCTGTAAGATAGCAAGAAATTAGGGAGAGAGCATCATAGAAAACCCCATTATCTCGATATTACGGACAAAATTGTTATTGACTTACAAAATAAATGGATGTTAAAAGTACAATGCTATAGAAGTGGCCAAATTTCAAAATAACAAAAGCTTAGCAAATAATCTAGGAAAACCCCTATTGTTTCTATATAACGGACAAAGTGGGCTAATATTTATAAAATTTACTAAAATTGTGACAAATTCGACGCTGTATAAGCATAATTGTAGAAAACTATTGTTTCGATATAACGGAGAGAGTGGTTTACTGATTGAAAGTAGTATACAATCAGTACCATTATTGTCTCAATATAACGCACAGAATTATTCAATACCTAATAAATAATTAGATTTTCAAACATATGTCGCACCTGATAAGAGTCCTGTCTTCTGGGTAATTCTATCCCATTAACAGGGACAATTTTATTTAAATGTAAGCTTGAACCAAAAAATCTACAGTGCTTATTGTTAGTACTCAAACTTTAGATACCTATTTAACTATGAACCGATTGTATTGGAATGAGTTTCATTACGATACTGATTTTACTTGAATCCTAGAAAACGATCACCTAAATTTCAGAGTAATTGCATAGTTTTTAAGTTGAATTGTATATACAATTGTTAAAATTAACATAAACCACATGACACTTTTTGGTAAATCGGATGAAAAGTCGGATGAAATTAGAGACTGTTCTATTATGAAGAAATCGGATGAAATATCTCGGATGTAACGGCACAGATAAGAAATCGAATGGTGTAAAGACACAAATTTCTTGTTTATTTTGTCGGAACAAAAAATCGGATGTAAAATCGGATAATGTAAAGGTACTCAAACTTTTTATTTATTTATAATTGTATTAGAATGAGCTTCATTACGATACCGATCTACATCGATTGTAGTCAAATTAACACGAGTAAAAACCAACAAGTGCCGTCTTGAACAAGCTACAGCTGAGTTTGAATTTGACCCTAGGCGCCCCTTTAATATCGGCCCTATAATTTCACCGATTAGTACCTTGTTATTTTAATCTTTTATCAGTTGGATGTGTGTTATGTTTTTCCTCAGATTTTCAAATTGTTGCCTTGAAGCTTTTCAAATTCAACCGTATATAATGAAACTGTGACGTTCAATCTATTTCCTGGAATGTTTTTGTTTATTAAAAACCTTCAACTGGACCACCCTCCTCCTGTCGTTTTTAAAACATCCAAGTGTTCTTTTAAACATAACCAAATAGAAACTGTTATCAGCAAATTCTCACCACCCTCATCCTATAACAGGCCTTATCACCAAGTCAAGTAGGTTCTAAAACAGGCGTTGACAAAAAAAAGTCCATTTCAACCCTTATCTCCATCTTTTTAAAGGATTTTAACGTTGTCGTTGTTTTTTTCGCTGAAAGAAATTTTGATTTAATATTGTGAGACTTGACACATTTCAGTCTTCTGAAGTGGCAACAAATTACGCTTATCTTCTATCCTACATATTTGAATGTAGCATTTAAAAAAAAAAACCACATGTGTCCGGTTATTAGTAAATTTCGGGGTTATCAACATCAACCCTGGCTACTCTATTTCTTTACTATAACTACCTATATTGGTGTTTTATAATTAGAAAATTTATTGAATTTTTATGGGAAGTTATCCGGAATCCAATTTCATCGGCAACGATTCCATAAAATCATTTCAACAAACATTTCAGAGACGGACGACAACATACACAGACAATATTGAAAAGGGAAACGAGTTAGGAAGGGGGCGGGGGGTAGACTGTGTGATATTGACACAATTAAGGGTACAGTAAACGATAGTGGAAAGGGGCCGACAGTGGCGGCGTTCATTGTACCACTTGTAAATAACTTTTATTTATTTTTTTTACATCTTTATTCGATGCCATAAATTCCCACTATTTCATCGTACAAATCAATTAGATTTTAGTGATTTATTATCTAGCAGTTGAAATTTATCAATAATGTCGTTAATAATAAATTAGAATAGAGAGAGAGAATCTATATAATGGTAGTCTATTATCAGTATCAGTATAAAGATATTGAGCATTAATGGCTAATCTTTATTACTCGCACTTATCCATGCTCCAAACAACATACATTATAGCTCACAAGCACAAGTACAATATAGTAATAAACAACAGATAAAGTTTATTGTTACGATAGTGGCAATACTGGATTTGCGAAATTTACGATTAACAACCCCTACCATTGGATTTTTCCACAATCACAAAACATCAATGCATCCCCCTTTTCATCATCATCATCATCATCCTGATGAAACAGTTGAAATTGCATCATTTACCCCGAATGGTATATCTCTATCTCATTCTGTACTTTTGGTGGATACCATCAAGAGATAAAGATAGATAGATGAGACAATCCATTCACCGGTCCAAAATTGTGTTATTGTAATTTTGATATACCGTCGCTCGTGTTTTGTTCCAGGGCATACTTTGATCTGAGGTGTAATGGCTGCCGCTCCGCATGCAAATGGCTGCTATAGTACCGCCTACACGATCAACATCACAATGATATTTTTTTTTGTTTCATCTCATCTCATTCCAGATTGTGATTGTGTTGTTATTAAATTCGTATTGTTATAGTCACAGTCTTATTGCAACAACAACACAACAACAACAACAAAAAGCGAATTGACAAAAAGTTTGTCGGGCACTTGTTGTTTTGTTGTCGCTTAAAGAAGATAATTCGATTTTAAAGATTTTCAGATACTGAAATTGTGATTGTGTGGCATATCAAAGGGGTTGATGCGTTATTATACCATGCAAATTGGAGTATTATTCGATTTCATCATGCAAAGATTCTCATTTCAGATATAGTCGATATTCTCTATCGTATTCAAAGTTGTTTTATATTTAAAATTTTTGTATTTTTGGTAGCCAATTCGGGCAATTTCGACCCAAATTCAGGTCAGTTATAATAACAATAAAATTTATTAGTTTATTGACCATATAGCTACCTATTGTTAAAAGATGTTTGTCGGTAATTCAATCCACGCGTTACATCTACTACACTACCTGAAAATTTTACTTTCTAGAGAAAGTGGTTTATTGTTGGTACAATAACACCCCCGAAAATCGACAATAAACAGACGCACCAAACATCTGTTTTCTGTTAAATACCGAACTTGACTGAAATTTCAAGCCGTTGTTGACATGGTGTTTCAACTTTCAGGCGATAATTTGTGTGAAATTCGCGCTAATCTATTGTATAACAACCGTTGTTTTCCCGACCATCATCATCAACATCGTCTTTCAGGTAGTTTAGTCGAGTAACAGGTGCGCTTCTGCCTAATTCTTTAAGCCCCCTATGAATTATTCAATGCAAGCTGGCAATTTTGCTTGCGGATATTTCGGATGCTCACCGAAAACAAAAAGGCATTAATTTTCGAAAGCTGCTGAAACACTGAGTGCGGGTGGTGGGCTTATATAACAAAAAAAAAAATACACCTGCTCTTATAATAAATCGCCCTTGTTTTAAATCATCCAGGGAAAATCCATTGAAATATCTCGTTCTGTTGTATGTTTTTTTTTCCCGGAATATATTTATTTAAGTCGGCATAATATCAAAAGTGATAATAAAAGTGCCGCTATCGCTTCGTTAAATAGTAGCGCACTGATAAGGCCACTACACACCTTGCTTTGGCTTATTGTCACTTATTTGTTCAAGGGCGCGTGCGGATTGAAATATTTACAAAAAATAACACTGAAAATAGCCGACAATTCTGGAAACTATTAAGGGATTATTGACGGTTATATGCCGGGAAAACATCAAAAACCGGGGAGAATAGCATGTGATAAGATGCAATTATCAAAGGGATACCGCTTTATCAAACAATCGATTGATAAACGGATAGTTTATTGAGAAATCAGTAGTTGAATTATAATTGATTGTAATTTTTATTTCTCTATCTATTCTAGGTGTAATTGTGATTTTCCACCCTTATTTTAACGTATTAACAACTGGTAACGATTTGTGGATATTCAACTAGAGCGCTTGTGCTACGATTCCGGTGTTGTGATTGGTGAATTTTACGAGTAAAAGGCGGAGATTTCATAATTCTCCCCACCAATTTTCACCCGTATCAAGTTACCCCAGCTGGAGCTTTTAGGGGATCAGTTGTGGTCTGTGTTTGTTATTAGACTGTCTTCATCTGGATCATCATTAACATTGTAATGAATATCAACCCTGTTTTTATTGATAATTATCATCTACCTAAACCAGGTATTTAATTGAATTAACTTTCGATTAATTATAGTGTTAAAAAAAAATTGTTTGAGTTTAGTATTTGGTGCTAGGATTAAACAAGAAGCTGATAGTACGTCGCCTGTTTTGACGCCGCCGCCTACGCCGACATATCCGCCGTCTCCACCAGCACCACCACCACCACCATCGCGGTATTGCGAGCCGTGGTACCAACGCCCTGATTACAATCTACACCACTCTATGATGAATCAATATTTACAAAATGCAGCCCTCTACCATGCCAAATTACAATTCCACAATCTACGCCCGAATATTGTCAATTTTAACAGTCGCAATGGCGGTAATAATGGGCCGCTACCACCGAAATTGATTGGTAATAAAATTAAACCAAAGAAACAATTTATTTGTAAATATTGCAATCGACAATTCACGAAAAGCTACAATTTATTGATACACGAACGCACCCATACTGATGAACGGCCGTATTCGTGCGACATCTGCGGCAAGGCATTCCGCCGACAGGATCATCTCAGAGATCACAGGTGAGAGAGTTGCAAAATTTCTAAAATGTCCCCAATTAATCATCAATCATTCCAGGTATATTCACAGTAAAGAGAAACCGTTCAAGTGTACGGAGTGTGGTAAAGGTTTCTGTCAATCGCGCACATTAGCCGTCCACAAGATCCTCCACATGGAGGAATCACCCCATAAATGTCCTGTGTGTAATCGTAGTTTTAATCAACGATCGAATTTGAAGACGCACCTGTTGACGCACACTGAACAGCCGGTAGAGTGCACGGTTTGCGCCCAATTCTTTGTTAATTTGAACGAATTGAAACGGCACGAATTACAGCATCATCATCATCATCAACAGAGATTTGCACCGAAAGCGGTGCAGGATTTACAACAAACCAATAATGGATTGGATTTGACAAAGAAACGCGACGGACATCAACAAACTAAAGTCAAATTGGGCTTCACCATTGAGGATATCATGAAACGATAATTTTCGTGGAATTTTTGTTAATTATTAGTTTGTTGTTGTTGCCAAAGATGTTTGTTAATCTACCTCCTTTTTGTTTCTATCCTTTCTAATAATTATTTTCAAAGACTGAGTTCAGTTACCTTGATTTTTTTTTGTAATTGTAAATAGAAATTATTTATTGAAAATCAGTGTTTTTGTCCTAATAAACATTACAACAATTTGACGTTTTTACAATTAATTAAACAAAATCGATTGATAAGCGACTGGTTGATGCGTAATCCCAATACGTGTCGCCATCTATTCCTAGTTGGTTGAAATTTATAAAACAAATAAAGCAGATTCCCAATCTTACCTTCTTTTTTTTTTGAAAAAGCTTGCAATCCATAATTCACAAAATGTTGGGAAAGCTTTAGAGCTGTCAATCAAAGCGGCTAAAGCCCCAAATAAAGCGCTATTAAGGCTAATTTTCGTCGATTTTTTTTTCTGTTGTGTGTGTGTTATCGAGCGTGTTGGCAACAAGCTCTCTAAATATCCATCCATCTATCATTTCTATTTCCCAACATCGGGCAATCGACGCCCCCCGTTTCCCTCCCTATCCATGCCAATGTCCATCAATCTCTCCAGATCTTGACAGTTGAAAATCGCGTGCCTTATTTTCTTTTATAGATTACATTTAATTGTTTAATCGCAGCCCCTCTGTTATCTTGTTTTTTTTTATTTCTTCTTCTCCACCATTGTTTTGTAGTGGTGAATTGTTGGTTAATTGTTGTTCAACCTAGGTGGATTATTTTGTTATTCGACTCGATCTTGGATGTGTTTGCGTATCTATAGAAAATTATTTCTGTTGAAATCGTTTTCTTCAACTTGATTTGCGGCTGTCAATTGTGATAGATAGGAAACGGTCTGTGTTGTGTGGTTGTTGTATTTCGAGAGAGGAAAAAAAGGGATGTAATTGCTCGACAATTACCGATTATTAAAGTGGAAATATTCTTGGAAGATGGTCGATGGTTCTAATTCGCTCTCAACATGGGGAGTAATTTATTAGAAACGAAATTAAAGATGTCAGATGGAATAACAGGCGAATTTATATACGATATAAAGTGAAAATAATTGAGATGGAGGTGTTTTTAAATAGCAGTCTACTATATAGAAGAGAGATATAGGACAACAATTTTTGGAAGAATGCAGAGTTGGAATTTTGCTGATAAATAAGTGAGGGTAGTGTTTTATGCTTTTCTAATGATTTTCTGGATAAAAAATGCATGGTGAGAGATACTATAATTTTTGCTTCCCTCCAAACTTCAATTTTGCTTCTCTCCATTTAGACATGCCTATATTGAATTTATTCCTGCCAGTTACCCTCCCATTTTTGATACATCTGGGTAGTGAAAACAATAGAGAATTTCAGAATAATTAAGAACTGAAGATCTTGCATCAAAATAAGTAAAAATATATTCTAAATAGGGTCAAAGGAGAGATTGAAAAGTAGTCAAAAACAGCAAAAATTGAAGACCTAATGGAATAATGAAGACATTTTTCCATTCGTGTGATAGCAGGCTTCTTCAAAGCTGCTTCCTATTTTGTCCAAAATAATGAAGCATCTGTAAGATCAATGTGAATTTTGAAGAAACTAAATTGAATATCTAAGAGAGGTGTACCAACTCAGATGTTCTTTTTTCTTGTCATGAAAAGCTTCCAGAAGAAACTCACTTTTCAAAAGAAACTCGTTCACCAGTTTGAAGCTTAAGTGAGTACTTGACTGATACACAACCGGATTTGATTGAAAATAAGGGAAAAAGCTACTAAATAGAATAGAATCAGATTGAAAGTAAAACTTTTGATCAAGTTAAATGGAGTCTAAAGAGATAACGAAGAAGCCAAAAAGAATAAAAACTTAAGATATTTGGCGAACCAATAAAGACATGAGTTTTTCGTTCATTCTTCCTTCATGTTGAGTTGAAAACCTGAGAGTGGTGTACCGACTCAACAGTCGTGTCTTTTCTATGCGAAATATACAAATGTAGGTGGAAACAATAGATAATTTCAGAATACTTGACAACTGAAAATATTGCATCAAAATAAATAAAAATATATTCTAAATATGGTCAAAAGAGATTGAAAAGATGCCAAAAATAGCAAAAATTGAAAATCTAATGAAACAATCAAGACATTTTTCCATTCGTGTGATAGCAGGCTTCTTCAAAGCTGCTTCCCATTTTGGCCAAAATAATGAAGCATCTGTAAGATCAAAATGAATTTTGAAGAAACTAAATTGAATATCTAAGAGAGGTGTACCAACTCAGATGTTCTTTTTTCTTCTCATGAGAAGCTTCAAGAAGAAGCTCATTCTCCAAAAGAAACTCATTCACCAGTTTGAAGCTTAAGTGAGTACTTGACTGATACACAACCGAATTTGATTGAAAATAAGGGAAAAAGCTACTAAATAGAATAAAATCAGATTGGAAATAAAACTTTTGACCAAGTTAAATGGAGTCGAAAAAGATAACAAAGAAGCCAAAAATAATGAAAACTTAAGTTTTTGGCGAAACAATGAAGACATGAGTTTTTTGTTCATTCTTGCTTCATGTTGAGTTGAATACCTGAGAGCGGTGTACCGACTCAGCAACTGTCTTTGTATCAGTCTTTGCTATGCGAAAAATACAAATGTAGGTGAAATCAATAAACCATTTTAGAATACTTAAAAACTGAAGATCTTGCATGAAAATGAGTGAAAATCTATTCTAAATAAGGTCAAAAGATATTGAAAAGTAGTCAAAAATAGTAAGAATTGAAGACATGATGGGAGCAGGCTTCTTCCCTTATCATCCAAGATAATAACAATGAAGCATCTGTAAGGACAGGGTGAATTTTGAAACAGGGGGATTGAATATCTTGAATCCAACTGTGGTTTCTTTAATATGAAAAACTTTTAGAAGAACCTCACAGTCAGTCATTCGGACAGCGATTTGAAGCTTCAGCGAGAGTGCTTAACTTACACACAGCTGAGCTGGATTTGAAATAGGTAAAAATCGATTAGATCGAGTAGAATAAGATCAAAAAACAATATTTTAGACCAAATTAAATAAGGCCATAACAGATAATCAAAATGCCAAAAGTAATAAGGGTTAAATATTTTTGGCGAAATAATCAACACACGAGCTTGCCTTCAATTTTTCCTCCCTATTCAGCTTCAATAATCAGTAGTCGTTTCTTTGCTATCACAAACTTAACAAAATCCACAATAGTCAGTTGATATCAATTTAAAGCTAAGTGCCTCTTGAATGCAGAGTGGATATTTAATTTCAGCACCGAGTTCATTAGAATTTGAGCAAAAAATTAACAGAAGGACAAAAAGATCAAAAACAAACGAAAGCAGCCAAATTGTTTACGTTTTCAGTTTAGGTAGCGCAATTCATCCAAATTTGAAAATTTTGAATCATTGCTTTTTAATTATGTATAAACAGAATTAGAATATGGTAAGGGTACAAAAATTAGAAGACACATGATGATGATACGGGGACGGTGTTTCTACCCTTTGGCATTGGGCTTCACACAATCCTCCTCATTACGAATTAAGAGCCCATCTTAAGACTGCATTTTTATGTATTCCTAGACCAGAAGTAGACGAACTACTCAGTATTCTCCATTAGGAGCTCCCGTCTGCCTTTTCATCACCCTTCTACAAGAACATTTGTATGACAACTATGTTGAGGCTCTCGACCTCCCCTTTGTAACACATGATCCATCCATTATCTTTTGTTTCCTTATAACCTCTTGAATAGATGCAAGCCCAGGTAATGTGGAGAATTTGCTCTCTGTGTACTGTGCCATATCCTGAGATCATCACATGCTCAGAATACAATTACAAATTTGCAAATTGTGAGAAAAACGACAAAAAAGCAACTCGAAAATCAAAATGTCTATAAAAAGGGTGTTACCTAAGAAGGGCAGAAAAATATGCAGCTCTTAAAGCATGAACAAATGTTCCGTGAAATTCTGAACAACACTAAAAGATAGCGTGAGATGTTGTTATTTTGGAATTTGGAAAGCAAAGTTGGGAACATCTTCAGGACTCGTATATAGTTTTAAGTTTCGAACCCTCATCCTTGGCTACAGAAAAATGGAGTTGGGTGAAGACTTCTGATGGAGGTGTGAAATAGGAAGTACTACAAGAATAAATACAGGGTGTCTCATAGAAGTTTATTTTGCAAGCTTGGTAATTTAAATGTTGAAGATCCCAAATGAAATTCATTCGTTTAATAAAACAAGAGATTGAGGTAGGTTAAATATAGTCGATCCAAATGATAGAAGCCTTCTATTCTACTTATCAGTAGTACTATAATTTATTTTCGATTTTACTAAATTTGCCACCCTATACTTATCTATAAATTCCAATGAAATATACACATATAATATAAAACTGTCTTCTAAATATAATCGATTAAGATCGTTGTTATTAAACAAAGACATTCGAACAGAGTTAAAATAAGATGGAAATATTATAGAATCGTGTATGTAGGTATGAAAGGGGTGATGTATCAAAAGAGAACGAGCGAGATTTTTACAAGGAACTCGATAGTGTCGGCTCCAGGCCTATACTTAAGTGTCTCCATAGGCGTTCCCCGGAGAGGGACGCGCGAAGGCGGCGCCCTCTAGCCAGACCTGGGGCGCCCTCCGAACCTCTGTAACTGATAATTTTGCTGTTTATGTGGGTGGAGTACGAACAACCGATTATAAAATGATCCCACCAAAAAAAAATTCATTCCCAGACTCTAAACGCATAATTGCGCATTTGATTTCACCATCATCATCAATTCACTAGAATCCATCCATCCCCGTCCCTCTCGCTCTCACACCCACTATAATTCTCTTTATGTTGCTATTAGAATGTTTGAATTGATTGCAATTTGGACGGAATTGGTGCAAATGTCAAATCAGATTGTGCGGCGCCAGGGCTGCAACTGTGCACACGATAACCCCCAATTAAACATCTCGGATAGTCGGCGTACTTTTGCCACGACAACATACCAACACACACAAACAGTTTTATACATTTTAGTAAATTGTAGGTTAGCCCGACTGTCCCAACTCCGCCCTAGAAAAATATACGAACCAAAATAAAGAGAAATATATATTTTTTTTGTAGTAGAAGTATATCTTTGTTTTGCGGTATACCGCAAAACTATATAACTACAGCTTATTCTATGATTAAAAAACTCAACTACACTACCAATTAAGGGCGTGTTTATCTCCCTTAGTTTAACAAGAAAAGGGAGACGAATTTGCGACTTTTAAAAGCCCAAATTATACTATTCGCTCTAATCAAATGCCATTAAATACGACGAGTTTTCGGAGAAAATTCAAGAATCTCAAGTTAATCAATAATTGAGTAGAATATAAATTGCATCTACCTGATAATAGTAACGATTATCAAAATTACAGACGATCAAATCGACAGATGTCATTTCTTCAAGTCATACCGAAATTCGTCTAAAATCGGGCTACTAATGTCCGTTTGACGTTTTTATGATTGCCTCTCAATTTACACGAATTAAAATATTCAAGCAAGAGTCACGCATTGTATTTATTAAGGGTTGTTCAACACTAGAACAGGTGGTTGATACTAGGTAGGTATACAGTTTTTGTCCTAACCGGAGGCGAGCATATTTCAAAATATGTTAGAAGTCGAAAATTATTTTGGCCGTTGGCGACAGCCGCTCACTGCTAATTTCCTCGTGCGCTCACTCTCAACTCCCACACACCACGTTGTATTAGAACAGTGTTGCTCAATAGCTAGCCTGAAAAAAATTATCGGGCCACTGGGAAAAATTTCTGACCCCCAACAAATAATTATCGGTTTATTTTTTCTATAGATCACCGTCCATTAAAAGTTTATCAAGCAATTTACCAATTAATGCTTGGAAAAAACGAATTGTGATTATTAAAATGTTACAATGACTTAGGAACGCTAAAATAAAAAAGTGGGTAACTAGTTGGAAGCCTAAAATTTTTGATTACCAGGGTTATTTTATTTTTGAAATGTTGTATTGAAATCAAGATCAAATAGGGTGAAATGTTGGAAATAAATGAAAATTTTTGCTAAAATACATGAGGATCTTAAAGATTTGTAAGCGGATCTCATGAAGTGATACAAGGTGCTTGAGAATTTTATCTTTTTCGATATCCAACATTGGTTTATGAGATTTTGAAATAAAATTTGGCAAATTTTTGCTCCAAGAGTTCATGATTTTTTTTGAAAAGATTTGGGTAATTTCTCAATACTTTATGTAACCCTAATCAATATTTGAAACAAAACAACATTTAACATTAAGAATTTTGAGCCTTTTTGAGGACTGTAGCCTTATTTAAAAGTGATTAATAATTTCTTTATCCTAATGGGTTTAAAAAATTAATCAGATTAAATCCAAAATTTCAAGATTTTGATTTTAAGTCCATATTAGTTAGAGATTTGTACCAGGATTTCATGAAGTGATACACGGTGCTTGAAAATTTTATCTTTTTCGATATCCAACACTGCTTTATGAGATTTTGAAATAACATTTGGCAAATTTTTGCTCCAAATCTTCAAGATTTTTATAAGAGACTTTCCCTCACTTCGACGAATTCTCACTATTTTATGTGATCCTAACCAATTAAAATCAATATAACATTTACCATTAAAAATTTTGAGTCTTCTTCGAGAAATTTTGCTTTATTTCGAAGTTATCCTAACAGAAAATTAAAAAAAAATACACAATTCTAATCCAAAATTTCAAGATTTTTTTGAGAGACTTTTCCTCACTTCGAGGAATTCTTACTACTCCCTCTGTCCCGAAATACTTGTCACATTTCATATTAGTATGTAGTGCATGAATGTGACAAGTATTATGGGACCCAGGGAGTACTTCATTTGAAAAACTAATCAAAATTAAGAAAAAAGCATACTTTTGATCTGATATTTTGAGATTCTCGCTTTATTTCGAAGGCTGTTCATTACTTTTTTTTTATTCTAGTAGGTATAGGATTTTGAAAAAATTGCTCTTTTGAGAGCAAAAATTCCAAAATTCTTAATGAAAAATTTGGTCTCATTGTCAGTCTAAAATTCTTCAACTTTGCTCTAATACCTACCTACGATAATTTTAATCAATTTTTTTTCAAAAAAAAAAGAAATTGGCACATTTTGCTCTAAAATTTTGGGACTTTGGGACTTAAAAGTTCCACTTTTAAGAGTTTCATGAGAAATTTTATTTTACTTCAAGTAGGTACATACATAGAACTTCGGAAAATTTAACACTTTTAATCCTATTTTGATGAGAAATCTTGCCTTATTTCTAACAAGAAGATCTTAATTTCAATACAATTTTCAATGAACTTAGTATGAACTTTCTTCTTGCAGACTTTTCCAATATTTTCACCTGTTCTAAAAGTTAGTACCAAATGACAAATGTGATTTTCCTAGAACAAACAGTTTTTCGAAAAGCAAGTTTTTTTTACATCAGTCTGGTTTAATTATCAAGACTTTCCTCCAGTATCTTCTATTTCCAAAAATTTTAGAAAAGCAATTTCACTGGGATAAGTTTATAAGCTAGATTGGCTTTATTGTAGATGTTACCGATCCATAAACAGGCTCACTGTTAAAAAAATGTTGAGTGACACTGGTATAGAAAACGGAAGAAAACACCTAGCGATTCTTGGAAATTTTGCGACAAATTGTCGGTTGATTTGGGTGGTGCTGTACGGTTATCTTAAGATCGAGGGTCGATGTTCGGTTGCGATCCAGTCGAGAGAAAGAGACGCATTATTGTGTCTATAAGAAGAAGGCAGCGATGATGATGATGATGATGATGATGAGAAGAGGTTAGAGGTCATATACAGGTCGCACACCTGCCCTAAAGCATCGCGATGTTGTCTGAAAGAGGCGACTATCGAATATTGTTGTTGATGTTGTTGTTGTTGTCGTCCACCCACACTAGTGTCGCAATTTGACGACGACATCTAAACATTCAGCTTAATTACTATTTTCAGCGGTTTTTCATAAGGTTCTTAAATAAAAAAAAATCCCTCCAACTACTCCAACACATGAACTCAGAAAAATCGGTACCTATGTGAGAGTATATGAAGATATACTGGCCATGTAATAACTAAGCGATTTTTTCTCCAACGATACCATCTCTACTTTCTTCAAGTTTCGAAGCAAACGATAAATTACTTTGAAATGAATAAATAAAATGTGTCTGATTGGGCTAGTCGTAAATTTCACAGATAAATGTACGTGGAACGATACGAATTTGGTCACGTTTTTGTTATTTATTTATTTATTTATTTATTCTTTATTGATTTATTTTTCTTGACTAACAACAACAACAACAGCGAATTGCCACCATTATCAGCAACAACTGATAATGCTCTACAGCCGCCCCATAACGACCCAAATAGTAGCTAATTCATCCGGTAGATGGTGTAGTAATCAGTGGCGTAGTCACAAGTTAATAGTCCCGTTATTGGAACACAATTCGCTACGCCACTGATCGTAATGTGTCGTTTCTAATTGACAAATATTGGTCACCCCGTGTGTGTGTATGCGCGCCCCCATCGTCCCCTATCTGTTTCGATCTTAATCCACATCTCCCCACCTGTCAACGTACAAAATAACAGGTCCTGACATTATCTGTTGACCATCTGAATGGAATAATTAAATGTGTTCAACATTATGACTTGGACAGTATCTCTTCGGCTGTCAATGTTCGACGACCTTCATGCGATGATAATCCCTCTTCTTGGCCAGGAGCATTTCTATCGTCATTTAACCGTGAGAAATTGACTCTGTGAAACCCACAGGGTTAACACAAAAAAAAAGAAGAAGAGATAAACAAGAAAAAAATTAGAGCTCTCATGTCTACAATCATCAAATGTTGGAGGCATTAAATTAAAATGTCTTCAAATACCGTTTAGTTACGTATATTAAAAAACATTGAGGAACGTCTTTAAATGACTACCGTGTGGGAGCTTTTGCTTAATTTCGTCCAGCCTTCCCATTAAAATGCAATCAGACTATATTCGGTTTAACAACAACAATCTTCTAGAATTTCTACAAATTTCGCTGAATTATGCAGGTAGTTGAGATTCCACAGCCTTATCAATTTCTCACCTTTTCACTATTTGTGTTGGGAATCGAGAAGAAGACTAAGAAGAAGATCAAGATGTTGATGCGGGTCTCGCTCGTATAAATTCCCCATTAACTCTCTCATTCTTTATGCCGTTCGTATTTACAGTGGCGTAACAAGGAGGTGGTGAGCTGTGCTTCAGCCCCGGGCGACAGCAAATTATAAATAATACGAATTCTGATCATGAGTGGCGAAACGGAAGCGATTAAGACCTAGTCGCTTTTTGAGCATTATTTTGGGCTTTGCATAGTATATTAAAAAACGAGTTTTAGAAGTTGACAATTCGAGTCGAGTGCAGGAATTGAATTCTGAAACCTTTTTTAACTTCCCCGACCAGAGGGTAGGGAAGTTATTAGTTTCGGACCAAAATTTCGAATTCGAGATTTCACCAGATCTTTACGTTTTGGGGTCCCCTGAACACGTTTTTGAAGTTTTTAGCATGATGTCCGTGTGTGTGTGTGTGTGTGTGTGTGTGTGTGTGTGTGTGTGTGTGTGTGTGTGTGTGTGTGTGTGTGTGTGTGTGTGTGTGTGTGTGTGTGTGTGTGTGTGTGTGTGTGTGTGTGTGTGTGTGTGTGTGTGTGTGTGTGTGTGTGTGTGTGTGTGTGTGTGTGTGTGTGTGTGTGTGTGTGTGTGTGTGTGTGTGTGTGTGTGTGTGTGTGTGTGTGTGTGTGTGTGTGTGTGTGTGTGTGTGTGTGTGTGTGTGTGTGTGTGTGTGTGTGTGTGTGTGTGTGTGTGTGTGTGTGTGTGTGTGTGTGTGTGTGTGTGTGTGTGTGTGTGTGTGTGTGTGTGTGTGTGTGTGTGTGTGTGTGTGTGTGTGTGTGTGTGTGTGTGTGTGTGTGTGTGTGTGTGTGTGTGTGTGTGTGTGTGTGTGTGTGTGTGTGTGTGTGTGTGTGTGTGTGTGTGTGTGTGTGTGTGTGTGTGTGTGTGTGTGTGTGTGTGTGTGTGTGTGTGTGTGTGTGTGTGTGTGTGTGTGTGTGTGTGTGTGTGTGTGTGTGTGTGTGTGTGTGTGTGTGTGTGTGTGTGTGTGTGTGTGTGTGTGTGTGTGTGTGTGTGTGTGTGTGTGTGTGTGTGTGTGTGTGTGTGTGTGTGTGTGTGTGTGTGTGTGTGTGTGTGTGTGTGTGTGTGTGTGTGTGTGTGTGTGTGTGTGTGTGTGTGTGTGTGTGTGTGTGTGTGTGTGTGTGTGTGTGTGTGTGTGTGTGTGTGTGTGTGTGTGTGTGTGTGTGTGTGTGTGTGTGTGTGTGTGTGTGTGTGTGTGTGCGCGCGTGTGTGTGTGTGTGTGTGTGTGTGTGTGTGTGTGTGTGTGTGTGTGTGTGTGTGTGTGTGTGTGTGTGTGTGTGTGTGTGTGTGTGTGTGTGTGTGTGTGTGTGTGTGTGTGTGTGTGTGTGTGTGTGTGTGTGTGTGTGTGTGTGTGTGTGTGTGTGTGTGTGTGTGTGTGTGTGTGTGTGTGTGTGTGTGTGTGTGTGTGTGTGTGTGTGTGTGTGTGTGTGTGTGTGTGTGTGTGTGTGTGTGTGTGTGTGTGTGTGTGTGTGTGTGTGTGTGTGTGTGTGTGTGTGTGTGTGTGTGTGTGTGTGTGTGTGTGTGTGTGTGTGTGTGTGTGTGTGTGTGTGTGTGTGTGTGTGTGTGCGCGCGCGTGCGCGTCTGTCGTTTCTCCAACGATTACTCAAAAACGGCTTAACCGATTGCGTTCAAATTTGGCCAGCATCAACTATTCCGTGGACTTTCGAGTTGATTAGTTTTTGGTGCTAATCGAACCACGGGGGTGGACGGGGGAGGGGGTTGATTGAAAAAAATGTAAGATAACGTATTAATTTGATATCACCAATCGAAAGGGCATGTGCTTTTATGTCAGAAATAATACCCATCATGTGCGATATTTTTCAATCTGGCGACTTATAATGATTAAATTAATTAGATGGACAGTGATTCTTTACTAATCAAGTATGTACGCAAAAGACAAAAGAATAAGACATTAATATATCAAATATAAATCAGGATTTACGGCCGTTGTCTAGCAACAAGACTGTTTCGTGAAAGATCGAGTAGGTGTAAATAATTGCGTTGTTTTTTTTTAAATTTCGGTGCTGATTTTGACATCTTTGGTTTTGTTAAAAGCTTTACTGGAATATTTGTTTAATCTTTTGTTGTGAATTTATTGTAATGGATAACATAATGAGTAATAATACTTTTACTATCCATAGAGGCAGTAAGTAAACTAAAGTTTTCTATTTGTTAAGAATAAAATAACAAAATAGTAAAGATGATTATTTCCATAATTGAAAAGAAAAAAAATAAAGTTATTCTGGCGAGAATTGAACCCCGTAGCAAACAGATGTCAGGCGAGAGCGCAACCACTGTGCTTTTCGCAGAAATTTGACAATTTTCTCTTGATCGTAGAAAAATTTTTTTCTAATTAATGATTAACTACTGGGACTGA
Source organism: Mylabris sibirica (assembly GCA_039776855.1). Lineage (NCBI taxonomy): Eukaryota > Metazoa > Arthropoda > Insecta > Coleoptera > Meloidae > Mylabris > Mylabris sibirica. The sequence goes on along the minus strand of CM077842.1, from coordinate 10,299,504 downwards.
TCAGTCGGGGAAGTTGCTAGGCCGGGTCTTCGATTCGGCCCCTTTTCCAACTCGTTTAATTAAAAAATGAACCCTTGCGATTTAGGGAATTTCGAGGCAGTTGGTATTAGCAAGAGCGACATTGAAAAAATGTTCAATTGTTTTCTCTTCTGAACCTCCTTGATTGTTTATATTTAAATTCAAAAAACATCACAAATGTGAGTGGCAATAATAAATTCAATCAAAATTTTGTATCAAAAAGTAATCTAATTAAGATACAACAAATTCTAGCGATAAGTCTCATGTAGTCGTTAACATTTACATATAATAATTGTATAACACAAAATAATTTAAGGTTATGTTGTCAATGTTGTCAATCTTAAGAAAATAAATTATACTAGCTATTAAAATACCCAATGGAGTGCGTTAACAGGTATTAAAGCACTCCTTTTGTTATATTAACAATGCCATTATAGAAGCAAAATAGAAAAAGCTAAATTTAAAGCATTCTTGCCCCGAATCATCAGGTCTTTCGGCGATTTTGTATATTTGAAATGAGATAATTTAGTCACTTTTAGTCGCATTTCAAGCTGAATTCTTAATTTTTAGTGAAAGTTGTAAAAAGTTTGTGAGTTACGTTATCCTTTTTACCAAAAGGGGATAATTTAAACAATTCTAGTTCATTTTACCGCTCAATTTTTTATTGTTTTAGATATTTTTATATCAGTTTTTGGATAATTTTGTCACAGAGCAAACACTTTTGACTTCAAGTTTTGGACCATTTTTTAATAATTTGTTAGTTTTTAGTGAAACTAGCCTCAAATTTGAGTATTCTTGTCCTAAATCATCAATTTATTGAGCAAATTGTAAAAGTCAGACAAACTCAAGTACAAATTTTAGGTAATTTTTGGAAACAAAGTCTTCACTTATAGTCAAGATTTTTTTGATATTTTCTCCTTAAGTTATAAATTTTTATCGAATTTTGTTATTAAGTCGTTAGTAGTTTTTTGAGTATTCTCGAGTTTGAGACCAAATTTTGAGGCATTCTTGTGTCAAAATCCAACAACATCGGTAATTTTGGCAAATTTATAGTCGATTTTTGAATTGAATTTTGATTGTTTAGCCAAAGTTCTGAGAAGTGTATGATTTAAATCATAAATTTTTGAACAAATTTTGCTCTTAAATCGGCAGAAATTGGAGTTTTAGACACATTTTGAATCCGAATTTTGAAGGTTTTAAAGAAGTTTTAGCCTTGAATATTTATTTTTTAATCGATTCTGCTACTGATTGTGTAGAAGCAACCGTTTTTTTTTTTGAGGAGGATTTTAGAACTTAAGTTCAAATTTTAAGATGCTCTTGCCTCAAATTAGTGGCTTTTACCGAATTTTCGCCTCGGTTTTTGTTCTTAATTTTCTTATCAAGCAATTATTTTCGAAGGAGTTTCGTTATGGAGTCATCAAGAGATAGAGGTTTAAGCAATTTTAGTTAATTTTGATCTTGTGAAGTAAAAAGGACGCAATTCAATTATTTTTAATCCCTTATTCTCTTTAAATTCTTGACTTTTTTGCTATAATTTAATAATTTTTTACTCTAAATCGTCAGTTTTTAATAAATTTTGGTATTATATTGTTTAAAGGAAATTATTGATATACTTTTAATCCACTTTTGAGCAAAATTTTTGACTTTTAGCACAAGTTTTGAAAAACAATTGTTCTAAATTATTGATTTTTGGCGAATTTTGCGAATGACTTAGCCAATTTTAGTTGATTTTCGAGCTGAATTAGTACCTAGATTTTTCTGAAATTTCTATCACAAAATTAGAGCCTATATTTCTGATTTTTGTCCCGGTCGCGATCTTACCTTGCTACGACACTGTGTATTTATCTCGATTTGTTGTGATTTGGGGTGAAGTATGTAGGTATGTTGAAATATGTATATACCTGTACGTATATTTATTTATTCATTTTGTAGAGGAGCAAAACGAAGGGAAAAAAATGAATAATTCATTCGTAATGCTTGAATAGACGACGGTGTTCGGAGGTGTTGGCGCAACAGCCGAGTGTGATACAATTTGTCAACGTGACAACGCTTCTGTTCAAAGTCCCCAACTATTTATAATATTGTCAACGGAAATTATTTATTGCGCCTATTTTACATATTTCCAATGTAAATAAAAACAAAAAACTTGGATTTATCATCATCCAGTATAACAACTATAAGTACAGAGAGAAAGAGAGAGAGATTGTGTGCTATCGTCTTACAGTTCGGTTGCTCAGAGAAATTATACTGTAATTTAACGATTTTGTAATATTTAGATGCCACCGATAGGGGGGCCACTAAAAAAATTGTAGGAGTTTATGGATTTATGGACAATATCGGCCGCTGTCGCCGATGAACATTGAAAAATATGGGGGCGCCGGAACGCGTGCTGTGTTTACGGCCACCTCCTGAGAGCCGCCGAAACTGTAGGGGGGTCCTCCAAGTCCCCCAAATACTGTCAACAAATGCGGCATATTTTGATCTTTATTTTAAATAATTGTCAAACGGGTGCGTTGATTATTGTCACGATTAACAGATGGCACTCGGTTTTGTTTCTTTTATATTTTATAAAAAACTTAGAGGGTAGTTACAGTTTTTCCCCCCTTTGTTTTAATTAAAATTGATGAGCAGCATAGACGGGCCCAGTATGAGTAGCTTGTCGGACGAAAACAATTATTATTAGTTTTAGACTCGGCAGGAATCTGGCAATTTCCTCAGAAGGCATCAAAACCAATCAGAAGCTGTCTCGGTTGTGATTAATAAAAATGAAAAGTGAAGAAACAATGTTGTGATGCGAGACGATTCTGTCTATGTGTGTATGTGTGTGTGTGTGTGTGTGTGTGTATATATATATTTCACGTATATCTACCCTGAAAGGGATTGTTCTTTAATTTTTTGGTCATTAAACGGTCGCATTCTCTATACAATGAGTATGCCAATTAGGAACATCTCAACACAACAGGGGGTAATGTCTCGGCTTGATGATGATCCGTTCTTGCCTTCCACTTGCAATATATTATGCTACGGTGTTGGAAAATTTAATGGATATTAAGTTTTTCAGACGGCCCTGAAACTGTAATTAAGTCACGAATAACACAAACCGAATTTCTATTCATATTTTGTAAATCTATCCAGATTTATGTACTTCAACTTATATGATAACAATAAACAATTCTTATATTGTCGATTAAAATACAACAACCAAAGCCAGAAATGGGTATGACGTGATTTTTGAACGGGATACGCGCCAAGCGCGTGTCTAGCACTATCTTTCAGGGTATGTAGGAGGAACAGATCGTGGGAAACCGAACTGAAGTTGATGGTAACCGTTCTATACGGCTTGCATATACATTCATTGCCGATGACCCCGATTAGGCAACATTTAGGTTTCAGTCCGCTTTTTTGGTTTTTTTTGACTGAAATACTTTCGCCAAAATTTTTGAACCAATTACAAATAAACACCTTTGAAGTTATAAATATAAACAAGCAATAAAAATGATAAAGAAAAATATGTATGAAATCTGCGAATAAACATAGGTTACAACATTATTGGCTTAGAGACTTTTGAAAGCGTGACTAGAGGCACTCATGTGAGAGAGAGAATACTAATTGTATCTTTGAGTATAATCGTTAATATTATTCTGTTAAATAAATATTACTTATTCTCAAGTCGATTCTATTTTAAGTACCTTTCATTTACTGTTTAAAGACAAAATGTACTGCACATCCTAACGGTATGACCACTTTTTGGCCATAAGAAGAACCACCAATACATCCATTTACCGGAGTCATACTTAAAAGAAAAAGTAACTGAAGTTGCATGAATTTTAATTTTGGAGTTTACTATGAGAGCCTTCTTCTAAGTTCGCCCCTACTGAGTTAGCTCAGAATAAAAGTAAGATTTCATTGACTTGCTGTTAAAAATGTACTTGTAAAAGCTGCCTTCAAATCAGTTCTCCAGTTCTCAGTTCGCTTTATGAGTAGAAGTTTCAAAAAAGGCTTCTGGGTCGATCTATGGTGATTAAAATGACTCATGAATATGTCAAAATCTGAGCATCCTCACTACGTCTTCTGTTTTGTACCATTATTAGTGTAAGCTAAGGAAAATTGTATAAAAAGTCTCGTCTTCTGTTCTGTACCATTATCAATGTAAACTAACGAAAAATTGTACAAAAAGTCTCATAGGATGCTCAGTATTTTAGCATTTTGTCCGATTAACGATTACAGTAGTTTGCTTTTCATAATTGGAACGAAAAACTTTTGTATTAATGTGCTTTATTGAGAATCAAGGGATGCCTTATTTTTCCGATTTGTTCCTTGAATTGTCAAGCATAAAATGTCCATTGAGCAATTCTTTGAGGCAATTTCTTGACAGTCTAACACTTCATTGTAATGAATTTATGATTAATAAATAAATACCTATGAGTTATATAAAAATTACTCACAATCAGTAAAATCTCTGATTGTCTTCTTCACTGCTTCTCTATCTGAGCCATTTGAACCTGAGATAAATTATGATTAGTTCATCTATTTCAGTCTTTTGTACCATAGGTCAAACACTTAAATTTCGTGAGATATTGATGAGATGAGAATTCCATAAAAGTCAAAGTTGTGATACCTGTATTCTTTGACTGGTAAAAATTCAAGTGTAAAAGTTCCATTTAAAGCAATTCTTCAATATTAAGCTGTCCTTTACTGATCTGGCTCAGAAGCAGAGGTTTCTCTAAAGTCTTCTGAGTCGGAGTATTCTTACATCAAAATAAATCACGGAGATTCCGAATTTTGAGCATATTTCCTGAGCTTTGTGAGATTATAGATGAAAAACCGAAATGGCTGGCAATTGAGGCAGATTATATTATAAATGAGTAAGTATTCTATTTTAATTATCTTCAGATCGATCCTGCTCAACAAAAGAATGTTTTCTATAGTTAAACTACGCTGAAATGAGTACAATAACTAAACTTGATTTTTAAAGTAAATACTGAGCTCTTTCCTGAGACATTTTTTTGGTGACAATACTCGATTATTTTAGGGCGTATCCTAAACACAGTCGGTACTTGGAGAAACTTTAATTGGCCTCAAAATAAGGTCTATTTTCGATGGGACGCTCAGTATTCAGAATTACGACCAACATTGGAGAACGAGCTGTAAAACGCGATTCCTTCAAAAGCGTAACAAATGAGAACGAACATTAAGATTCGAAACGAGAAACAAAACTGGAACATATGGAATTTTCCAATTTTTTCCTTATTTGCTTACTAAAAAGTGTGCCAAAGTTTGAGTGAACACAATCATCGATTTTAGTGTTCTCACGCGATCAAAATAAAAAAAAAGAAACTCAATTCTACCAACCGAAAAATGTCAAATTATTACTTTGATTATAATCGATCCGCCCTGTATAATTTAACCCATCCAAATGTTCAATATTATTATTTACCCTTTAGCTAATATTTAATGATATACCAATTAGATAAAGCGAAGACGACTATAATACGGTGAATAACAACAATAAAAAGTAGAAGAAGATGAAGAAGAAGAAGAACACCTTCTAAATACCTATAATTGATTTAATTACTGGATTAATAATAATTATATGGACATATACAGGCTAATTAATATCTAACATGTATTAATTAAGTATTCAACTACTGTTCCGATTTGTTGTTGATTCAATAGAATTAATTCTTCATTAATTAATTAGCGTAATTAATTTAATTATTAGAGTTGGATATAGCTAACGGCTGTATTTAGGGCAAATACCCTCTCGTCTCGCATATTTCTTTCGGACGATAATTGTCGGTATGCTCCACGTATAATTCAACATTTATGTGGGTTAGCATAGCCATATGACTAATACTTTTTAAGCGTGAGAACGTATAACAGAAAGGAGCCTATGGGCCAGGATAATTACATGTTTGAAAACACGTGGTAAACAAAATATACACATATACCTATACATATAGATACAATATACACCTACCACTATTATAAATTTATAATCGAACATATTTAGATTTTGATAGGGATAAATATTATAAGGCGAGCACGGTTCTATCGGTGCGGTGCGAATATTCGAAAATTCACCATAATATTTAGAGTGTCGATGGTTAGTTGTGTTGTGTTGTTTTTCTCTATTTGTGGGGGGTATTAATCGCAAAACAATGGGAAATTCAGTGATTATTAGATGGATAAATATCGTTAGATTGGGCAGGATGGGCTCGGCACGGACCATCATCATCGTCGTGTAAGGTAGGTCGTGACGCTTTTCGTATGGGTGTTTCAGGAATGTGTTGATTCCAAAAAAGTCGACGAGACTCAATCGAAATTCCGGCACGTACCGGACAAATTACGCAAATTTTCCATTTCAATCAATTTCTTTCGTTTATTGAAGCGGTAATTTTCTAAATTCGTTGAAAATTGGCGGATTCTAATGGAGACTTCAACGGCGGATCAAGTGAGAAACTCGACTATAAGTCCCCCCATACACATAACGATAAATCGATACGATAAATCTGTACAGTTCACTCTTTTCGATTTTCTGTAGTGTGTATGGCCACGGTGTAACCACAGGGGGCTCAGTGGAAAGAAGACAGATTAGAGCTCTCCTTTAACTTCTCAAATATTGTACCAATATTTTTTTAGGGTAGGTATACAAATATTAAGCGGTAGCCTGGGCCAAGAATTTGAGATGATATCCTTAATTTTTTTTAAAGGAACAGAAAAATATGATAATTCAGTTTGAAAATCAATAAAAATTAACTAAATGTCAATTTTTTGATGATTTCATAACAAAATTGGAGCACCTAATACTTACTGAAACGTTTGAAAAATTTTACAAAAAGTCGATATTTCATCTCAAAAATAGAATATTTTCTTGAATCGCCCAATTTCCACAAAACAAGGAAAAAAAGTAGGTAGGTATCTCAAAATGTGGCCTTAGGGCCGCTTATTCTTCCTTTACTTAAGCTCGCCTTGGCATGACCTTGGCTTAAGTTTAGTTAACGCTGTAAAGGTGACAATCCCAATGTCTGTAAGTCCACGATTAGATAGATTTAAGTCAAGGCGAGGTTAAATGGAAGAACTGAGTCTTAAACCCAAAAATCCCCTGGAGAAATAATTAAAAGCGACTAAATGTCTGTTTTTTGCATGATTCATTAGCAAGACTTACTAAAAAATTATAAATCATGAAAAAAATGTCTTAAATTTTCAAAATTTAACTAAAAAATTGCTTAGAAGTGCCCATCTCCTCATTATATTTTTGGATAACAACTGACGAATTATTATGAAATTATCTTAAATCAGCAAGTTAAATGGCGTCCCCAGAGTCCAGCACTCAGAACTGAACCACCACTATGCTTCTGAGAAGTATAAGTAGGTATATATCTATAGAGGCCCGAATCACGAATCTTGCGAGGTGGCGACAAAATTCGTAGTTACGCCACTGAATCAGCAGACTTTTGTGGAGACTTCAACGGCGGATCAGACGACCAACCTATGACTTAAACTGAAATTTTACAATTTTTTTAATAAAAAAGTCAGTAAATAAACCGTAAATTAAATCCAGGTATCTGTGAATCTCCATCAAGAACCATTTTAATACAAATACAACCATTAGTCGAACGCTGTTTATAATCTTATTTTTTTTTTTTTTGGAAAAATTCCACTGCGATGTTTACATGTTATTACCCCTAAAATCCTGTATACAGGATGAGATAACAGCGACATGTTGTTATGACACCCTTTAGATTTAGACGTTAAGCATCAGGGGACTATGTGACAATGACAACAACAACAACAACAACAACAACAGGTGGCTACTTTTACCGCACTACACAAAAAATATATAATGAAGCTATTGAGGGGATTTAAGAGGATTTTGATTTTAAAATTGTAACCCTTATCAAAACGACATTAATCATCGAGAAAAATTATCTGTTAGTGTGTGTGTGTGTGTATATGTGTAACGGATTCACGGGAACGAATCGTTACAAATTGATACGATTTGAGGGCATTTTCAGGGTAAATGTATTCTCGTGCGTTTTTGTCTTCGTTTTGGGGCGTTCTCGAGCCACCGGTTAATTACATAGGGGGACCTGAAAACGATTTTCACTCATCGAACTGACAGATAATCGCCGATGGGCCTTTTAATATGTATTACAAGAACTAAAAACCATCAGACTAGTGTTCTGTAAAATATCGACATCATTATCGTTGCGGCTCTCTATTTTTTTTCTTCTGTTTCAACAAATTATTTTCAATTTTCGTAATAAACTTGGCCAAGATTAGAATTATGTATTTGTGGTTTTTTACCGTCATCATCATCATCATCATCATCATCATCATCATCATATTTGATGGGGATTTTATTTTTGATAGCGGTAACATTTTTATTTTTGTTGTTAATATTATTATTATTAAAAAAATAAAATCGAAAAGGTATTTGTGAGGGTCTGGTCATTGGGAACTCGCAGCAGGGGGTCACGCCGGGCCTTAGGCGCTTTGTAATATATGGAGGCCATCCTGGCCAACATTAATAGTTTACAATAATAATAATAATGATGATAATAGCTCACCGCGAGAGTAACCAGCACGGAACGAACAGCGAAATGGATTGCAATCGATCAGAATTTACACGGCTAACAAAAGAAAAACACACAAAAATCGACGATTCTTTAAAGAGACTTCAATGCTCGTCAGTGAAACGAACCGGCCTGAAAATCAATCCAAATCAATTTGATTTTTCTTTGAGTTTTAATGTGGTTGTAAATTTTGGGGAAGGCGCCTAAAATATCGACTGGTTTTGGGTACCGGATCATTTCCATATAAATATGATTTCTACATCTACTGTATAGGTAGTTTATTATCGATTTATTTTCTGGGGTCCTTTTTTGTAATTTAATAATTTCGATTATATTAAATTTTTTCGGTTTTCCATCAGAAATATGGCGTGAAACGATCTAAACAAGGATTGTTGTAATAAGATAGACCGCCGAATCTCAACACAATGGGTTATTGTGTCGTTCTATAAAAGCGGCATTTAGCTTTGAAGAGATGTCTTAAGGACAATGATGTTGAACACTATTAGCCTAGTCATGGTCAAGTAGACGCTTTGACAGCCGACTACTCGAGATGAGTGCAAAAAAAAAATCCTCGACAACTCCCCAAAAACATGACGATTATGATTGAAGCCGGCCCTGGTATGAATAATTCACACATTTTGTTGAATAGCAGGTGTTGTTGTTGGGGAGAAATGGGATTTGAAGTGTAGTCGTTAGCTTCTGATTTTTAGACAGAAAAACCGCACTATTTTATATGTGTGAGAATTCGTTTCAACCTGCTGAATGCGGTCCTGAATAAAAGATGCACACAGGCACAAAAGGACTACTTTGTTAAAATGACACGTTTAATGAAATGTGTATTATTTATGGTCGGGTGTTCACTGGCTCCTTTCATCTTTTATGGTCATTATGATTTTTTTATGTTAATTCATTTTGTATAACTTTATATGTTGTTATTATACGGACATTTCTCTGTTCTTGGACTTTTGTTGTTGTTGTTGTTGTTGTCTATTTCAAGTTCTCGCTTTGTCCCCTTTCAATATTTTAATGTGAACATTACGGGCCCGAATTCAAACAAATATACGATGATGGCTATAAATTTGCCGAAAAAGCAATCTACTCTACCAATAAAATTGTGAGACATTTCAACAATTTGCAACTATAATTAAGGCCAGAACGAAATGTCAAAATTTCGTAACACTAGGGGGCCAAATGGGCGTTCACCGATTCGACAAGACACAGGGCGAAGCAAAAAAAAATGAACGGTAAGAAAATCCCACTTAATAGATCAACATTTAAAATTTATTTACAGACAATGAGAAGCTGAAATCTGACACAAATAACAAAATCAATCATCTTCAGCCCCTTGTTGAAGACAATTTCGAGAAGAGTATAGAAGCAAAAAACAACATCAGCTTCTACACAAAATTTTGTATTAAAAATTAAACGGGGCCTCTATTTTTTGAGGTTTCGAAGATTAGAGTCCCTAGGGCTGTCTATCCAGAGGTGTAGCAAGGATGTGACGAGCGATGCTTCAGCCCCGGGTGCTTGACTCTGAGAAATGCCTTTAAACTTGAGACCTCCAAATCAGAAATAATAAGAATCATGAATTTTTCAATTAAAGTTTGGATTTCAAAGCAATTTTGTTCTAAATCATAGGTTTTTCTAGCAAATTCTGCTATCCAACTGTAAAAAACTAATAGAAGTACGTGTAGGCAGAAGTTCTATTAGTGACTGTACACTTAAGTATTTTAAATCATCAGTTTACTGAGCAAGTTGAAATTTTGGACAAAATGTTGTAGATAAAGTCCTGATTTAGGTACAGTCAACTTATCAACTTCTCGATTCTTATCGAATTTTGTTATTAAACTTTAGAACAGATTCAGACACGTTTGGTAGTTGCCTTAAGAACATTTTCATTAGTAATTCTGGCATTTGAATGGAATCCATTTGGGCTTTTTTATCGCTTAGGTATGGAGATGAATGTTGAACGTTTAATTGAAGTTCTAGGAAGTTCATGGCTTGAATAATCAATTTTTGGACAAATCGCCAAACGTAGGTTATTCAGATAGGTACTTCCAGACGATTTTTGGAGTTGAGTTTTTTTAGGCTTCAAGACATTTTTGCTCATCATCACTTTTCAGAGAGTCTTGTCACTGAGTAAACAAATTTGGACGCTTTTACTTGATTTTGAGGGGGATTGCTTCAATTTTCGATTTCCGAACTAAATTCGAGACTTTTTCCATCAAAAAGGACTAATTTAGTTAATTTTTATTGATTTTTAACCTGAATTATCGCATTATCTTGCTGTTTTTTATCCAAAATCAAGAGCCCTATTTCTGAATTTTATTTCAGGCGCGACTTTGCCATGCTACGGCACTGTGTCTATCATTCCCAGCAGGTTGCGCTGCTGTTGCTTAATTCTGTTAACGAAACACGAATATAACCAAAAAGAAATAAATAAATACAGATATACAGCATCTGCAAAGGGTGCTTTATTTAAGATAAAGTGTAGTGGTAGAATAAATCACTAGTACGCGACCTCTAATGAAAAATGTACTTCAGTGTAAGTTTCACGGGCACACCACCTGCTAGCAGGGTAATAAGGTCTGCAGGAGGCCTCCCCGACTTCGCTACCAACATCCATCAATAACTATTACAAAATATTAAAAGCTATTCGTTTATAAATAAATAATTTTTGTGTTTTTTTTTCAGAAAAATAAAGAAGCAATCACAATAATAGTTTCGATTAAAATCGATAAAATCGATTAGAATTCACAGATAAGAATTAAGGATTAACGTTAATATCGTGATTAGTATCGGTTTATATGGTGTTAATGACGATAATACCGGATTTGGATCGAATTAATCGGTATACGGCCCCCTGCAACGGGGTCGATTGGTACAAACGAACCTCAGTAGGGCATCCGGGGCGATTGGGGCACCCGGTAGCGCCCCGTCTAACCCCATCATTCTAGGCACACATCGTGTAATGAATTGCTCAATTACAAGAGTGCGCGCCACCGCAGCGATCTCATTATCTCCTGTGAACAAGATCATACCATCTAAATCAGTGGTGCTCAACCGAAGTTTAGCTCAATTTTTTTTTTAATCTACAACACATCCAGATCAAAGCCAATCAGTTTAGAAAAATGTTGAGAAGCACTGGTCGAAATAGCCTTTGAAATAATATCACGTCTTCTGTAACTGAAATATTTAATATTCAAACTCAAATAAAGATAATTCTAGTATTAAATAAATCGACGGTGATTAGAAGTGGTCATTATTCATAAATTGTGACTGAAACGAATCCGCACAAATCGAACCACAGAAATCCTGCTGGATAACTTGTTGAAATTTAGTAGTGCGGGGGTGGTTGTTTCTATCGTCGTCTCATCGTTTTGTCGCAATTAATATAATCCCATAAATAGACAGAGATGACGTGTGGAATTCACAACTGGTGTTGGTTTGTTCGGGGTGTGTCACCGTGATTCTTCAGCCCCCCAATTGTGAAAACCCCTTCCGTGTCTCTAACCGTCATTAATTAATAAGTTAATTAATCATAATCGTCTGGTATTTTTATAAATATACGTACAACAATTTATGGTATTGTATTAGTACAAGAATGACATGACCAATGTCTGGAACCCCTCCGGTCGAAGCTACCACAGTGGAATTCATATTTCCGATCATCGATTCCGTTGATAAGATCTCTTATTTCTTTTACAATATACATCTACGGATATTTTTACAACTGCGACCGTCCATCATGTCGATGAAACTATGGTCAGTTCGTTTATAATTCTTTTTTGGGACTTTTTAATTTTTTCAGCGGTTGTAAATTTGTTTATATGGTAGCCTGAAGTTGTTGGTGTTGCCAACAACAATCCACCCACAATGATTGAAAATTGCAAAGTTGAAGTTTTAAATGGATGTGTTTAAATAAAAAATAGTTTTACTGTATAGTTGTGCACACTAAACACGATAGGCATGTATATGTATGTATGTATGTGCCATATATACAGTCGCCGCCATTTAACGACCAATACATCTGTCATACAGACTCTGGATATTTCACACGTGCTATTACCTTTTAACATGCAAACATATGGACATCTCTATATGTATAATATGCATGATTTGATTTTATAACGCGAAATATTTATACAGAGATACATTATAGTACACATATCACGACACCTACCCTGCAGTTATATTGAACGTACCTACTAGAGTGGTGGTTGTGGGGGGAAAAAACAGACAGTATTATGAAACTTTACGGCCAGATTCTTCTCTCTATATGTTTGTTTTTATGTATGGGGAAGTATAATAAAAATTCCTGGCGTGATCGTGACGATGACGATGAACAATCACAGAAACACAACAGACTGTCTGTTGTGTTTGTGATCTTATTAAAGGTTGCTATAGACAAAAGTCAACTAAACTTTTTTATTTATTAGCGTAATTGCTATTTAAGACTCACACGTTTAAAGTCAAATGTTAAGGATTCTAAATTAAGAGCTGAAAAGGGGAAGTAAAATTTGTAAAGACTACCTACTTGCTATGATCTAGTAGAAAAATTCGTTTAAACCTAGAGTTTAGGATAAAAATTGTTCAAAAGTGTCCAAAAACGTCGATAAGCCGGTGTTGAAGTTGGTGAATTAGGCACAAAAATTGACCAAAAAGTGCCCAAATCGTTTTGTTCTTTTTCCATTAACTTTGAATAGTAGTTTTCAATTATTAGGAGTGGAAAGTTGGACGTCTTTGCGAAACAAGGGTGCAAAATCATCCCAAATTTTGCAAATAGTAGTTTCCACTGGAATATCGAACTCTATTTTTTCTACGATTGTACAGAATCTTAAAAATTACACTTTAAATCAGAAATTTTTCCAACAGAAAAAGAGTTACGCACTAATGCGGAAAAGTACGTTTCCGAGTGCCGAGGGACCAATGAAAAACGAGGCTTCATCTTTTTGTTTAAATTGCTAACGAAAGGTCACACTCCATAACAATATTAGAAAACTTAATGCCCGAATTATCTTCATTGACGATTTAATCGATAAATTCCCCAAAAATATAATTTATTATCACAAAATGTCTTAAAACCAGGGCTAAAATCAGAAGTGTTATTATTATTAATACGTTTTCTTCAAAAAAGTCTATTATTTTAGATATACATATGTGTATGTCGATCGTATTCCTGAAAGAACTGAAAATTTTAATTTATTAATGAATTTGCTTTTTACTGCAATTAGATGCAAGCTTTATACACACTCGACAGGTAGAATTTTCATCATAGACGGAAAACGAGGAAATTTTCCAAAAAAAAAACATGTAGGTAACCACCGGAAGGAAAATGAGGCAGCAAATTATTCTGACCGTTTTCCTGAAAAAGAAATGAAAATTCCACCTTTCTATTAGAATTTACGCGAAAAACGATCAAATCATCATCTGTAGGCATCTTTAAAGTATACTCGTCCTTCAATTTACGCGGTACTACTTTACGAGAGTTTTTTTACGCGTCAAATTATAGATGGATCAACATAAGTTTAGGCAAATCTATGCATCCGAACAAGATTTTTGGAATAATAATTTGATTTACGCGGTCGTCTCGCAAGTTTAAAGCGCTCTATTACTATAGAGTGTGACCGCTCCTTAGCAACGTAAGCAACTCGTTTTTGGTTGGTCCCTCAGCGTACGGAAAAGTACTTTTCCACACCAGTGAGGAAAAATAACTAAGTACGACAAAATAGTGTTCAATACTGTCCCAGAAACGCACTTTTGAGAAACTCGGCATGATTAAGCGCGTACACCCTCGTTTCCCAAAGACACTTAATTTACGAGACTTTAATTCGGGTAAAACGAATGCACGTGGAACAGAATAACGGATTCTCAACTTAAATTGAGTTGCAGGTGTATTGCATTTTTTTGCAAATTTTTGTAGTAGATACATCCATGATTAGAAATTTGCATTTTTTCCATGTCAAAAATAAACACGTTGTGTAAATTTTGTATTGGCTGAAAAACTAGAAACTTGAGTCACTCTATTATGGTCTCGTTGAGGTCAACATAACAGGTAACACATGAACAACGTACACTCTTCAAATATTGACAAATTATTTAACGAACATAAGAGAGGGCAAAAAAAAACAGTCGTAATTTTAACCGATAATTGGTTGAAATTTTCAATTTTAAACAACTCAACACCGCATAAAACAGTAGGATATACTGCGCAAAAAACAGTCAGATGACAGAAAACGAGTTGTTGTAAACAAAATGTAATATTCTTGTCCAGTCAACAGCTCAATAATATTTTTGAATAAAAAATAAATAATTAAAATAAATATTGAACAACAAAAAAAAATACCAGTTTCTATCCTATCACTATTATCGTTATTATTAGAAATTGATCTTTTATCTAATCAAACCAGATCGAAATATGATTATGGATAGACGATGACTACAACTACAACTACGACTATGACTATGTCTATGACGATGGTTGTATTTTATTAGACATCAACGCATACCAGTACGCTCACGCACATAATTCAAGACCAGCATGAACTAGCTTTAATATATTCAATTGTCAACACCACTCATCAAGGGGTGCCATGATTTAAACCATCTTGTATATGTGAAAAAGAAAGGCACGTGCTAGTTTGTTGTTGTGCACCTACTTGAGAATTTTCACAAATAACTTTTAAATTTTTCGTATTTTCTTTATTTTTTATATTTCACTTGATTTATTATCGAGGATAGGTCAGTTTTGTATCTTAACCGGCGGCAATTGGAATATTGTATCGTAAAATTTACACCAGAGGATCGATTGCATTATCCTGTTTGTCCAACAATAAAGGCCACGATAAATGTCCATCACTATCACGCTCATAAATCAATTTGACGACTGTACTTTTTTTCTTATTGAAATTATAAATTCTGCGAAGCAATCAATAAAACTGTGAAGATTACAACGGTAGAACAGGACACGAACCTGTCTGAAAGTCATCTGTGCTTAAGACATGAAAAGTATTGGAGACTTCTATTGGAGAGTAGGGAACGAAACTGGCTGAACCAACAACCAGGGATAATTCCTGAAAAAAATTAGTAGATATTTCGACTCTATAAAATCCCGTCTTAATGACTATACGAATTGGTCAATAAAACTCGAATTACAACGCTAGAATAAAACACAAACTTACTTGAAAGTTACTTTTATAGTTAATTTTATGATTTTTACCCATCTATTTGACGAAATTTTCTCTTGGGACTAAAGATGATAGAGCAAGGAGCGAAAATTTCTGAAAAGACTGGTTTATCCAGGGATAATTAATGAATAAATTTGTGGTAGACTATTAACTCATCCTCTCGATTTGAAAAATTTTCACTTGAAACTGGAGATTTCAGTGAAAAAGCAGGAGATGAAAGATGAAACTGCTTGGAAAACAGCTTCTTTCAGGGATAACTCCTGAAAAAGATTTTTGGTGTTTTTAATATTTTGCAGTCTTATCTTGCAGGAATTAACGATTTTTTTACGAAGTCATCAATAAAACTCGAATTAAAACGATATTAGAAAACACAAACTTGGTTGAAAGTCACTTTCATTGACAAATTCAGAATTTGCAACTTTCTAATTGTTAAAATTTTTGCTTGAGACCGGAGACTTCAATGATAGAGTAGAACACGAAAGTGGCTGAAAGAAACAGGCTTATTTATGGTGTTTTTCAATTTTACAAACTAATCAAAAAAACTACAACAGTTGATCCTCTTTATCGTTAAATTCATAACGTTTCTAATAAAAATTTCTTTCCAGTCACCAGAAATACTGTTAAAAGACAATCAATCTTTTCCAATCTATAAATTTTCATTTCAGAGCAACAAACGATTATTTTACAAAGTGTTCAATAAAATTCGAAGACTACAACGGTAGAATAAAGCACGAACTTGGCTGAAAGTCACCTAAATCGTTTAAAAGCTCTCGGGGGTTTTCCGCTTGAAACTAGGGACTTAAATAGTAGAGCAGGTAATGAAACTGTTTGAAAAACAAGTTCGTGAAATGATAAATCTTGAAGAGAGGAAATTGGTGTTTTTCTCTGTGTAAAATCAGGTCTTATAGAAAAAATCCAATTATTTCACACGTTTTATCGCTAAATTTAGAATTTTCTAAATCGCTAAATCTCAACAAAAATATTGGCGATTTGAATAGTAGTCGGCGATAAATTTAAAACTTTAATAACTTGTCGATTTGGAGAATTATGTTTTATCACAGAGACTTCAATATTAG
Source organism: Mylabris sibirica (assembly GCA_039776855.1). NCBI lineage: Eukaryota > Metazoa > Arthropoda > Insecta > Coleoptera > Meloidae > Mylabris > Mylabris sibirica. The sequence continues at coordinate 10,282,644 of CM077842.1, read as the reverse complement.
ATTAGGGAACGAAACTAGTTGAAAATAGATTTTATGCATAATTCCTGAAAAGCGTATTTTTCGTATTTTCTGTATACAATCTCTTCACATAGGAACAACCAATCAATTTCGGTGTTATTTTACCAGATGGCGCACAGGTAAACCAACTGACCGGCTCGTTACCAGCTCTTTCTTGCTTAGTCGTTTACCTACTGCTTAAGTTAGAGTGCGCGCGCGTGTTACACAAAACATCGCTAAACTTACAACAATTGTTTGTTTTAATTAATTTGATTAATTAAATAAATATAAAATCGTGTTAATTGATAATTTAAAAAAAAAATAGTGTTGAAGCAATGAATGGCAGTGACTTTGTTTAGTGTTGGTTTGATCTCATAATGCAAACATCAGCGACGGAATCGACATCATCAAGTGAATTAACATTGTGCGATAATCAATCAGATGAAATGTCGCCAAAACCGAACGAATTAAATTTAGTGACAACAACAACAACAACAGCAACACCAACAACAACAGTGCAATTTAATTTAGCAACAGCTGCAATTTTACAAGAGAATCTATTACAACGTTCCATACAAAATGTTGCGTTATCATTACAGAATGCGATGATGAATTCGTTACAACAAGCGGCTTTATTACCAGCAAATTCGGCTGCTGCTGCTGCTTTAAATCTACAAGCATTAGAATCGTATTTAACCCTACAACAATTGACTACAGTTTCAGCTAATGTTAACAATAATAATAATAACAATAATAATAATAGCAATAATAATAGGGTTGATATATTGAAGATTGCGGCTAGTACGGCGAAAATTACGGAAGACACAACGATCGATGAAACAACCACCAATACGAGTTTGACTGAAGATGTCGATCTAGCTGAAGAAGTTGAAGAAGACTTGGCATTATTGGATAATGATGAGACTTTAAGTAATTTTCCATTATCAACATCACCGGTTGATACCAGCTATCCTAGTCTGATTATGAATTCATTGTATCAGAACAATACTAGTAATAATACAAATAATATTAATAATAATACTAATGGTAATACTGTACAGAATACTGCATCAACATCGGCAACTAATAACAACAGTAATGGACGACAGAAGGGAGCAACACGGCCGAAGAAACAATTCATTTGTAAATTTTGTAATCGACAATTCACGAAAAGCTATAATTTATTGATACACGAACGCACCCACACTGATGAACGACCGTACTCTTGCGACATCTGTGGTAAGGCATTCCGCAGACAGGACCACCTTAGGGACCACAGGTAATTATCGCTCAAATGCGGCCCTTAGAGTTTTAGAAATCAGCGCCTCGGGCCAAATTATCCTCGGGATTTGTATAGAATAATCTGTTTGATTCCGACCCTGGAGCTTATCGGCCTTTCGCACCTGATTATCCTGTGGGTCCCATCACGCCCACTTATGATGGGCCACTTCTATCACACGCCCAATTTTACGCTCGTTTCGTGTTTTTTTTTCCTTCTCTTTATTGTCTTAGTAGAAGATGAGATAAAAATAAAGAAGTGATCGCCGGCCGTCGGATAAAGTTTCATGTTCGATATCTGAACAAATAAAGAAATTGTTGTTGTTGTTGTTCGAAACGAGTTGAAAATATCATCTGATACAAAATTCTTGAAATTACTTAAAAAAAAAAAACAACAACAAAATAAAAGGAACATCACAGTCATAGAGTTTTGTTGTAGTTTTATTGATGATTTTATTGGAATTCTTCGAGTAAACTCCAATTAGAATGTGACGGCAACCTATAATTCTTATTCACACTATATCCATATCAGATAATCCGTTGAAAATTCGTGTTAATAGTTGAAATATGTTTAAAATAATAATAATAATTATAATTAGTTATAATATTTGAGGAACAATGGGCTATAAATTGTTGTTCTCTTCACCGACCATCCGTTCTTTATTCGTTCGTAAAATAACAGGTTTTAGTTTAACAGGTAAATCTGACTAAATATATAATTCTTTTACAAACTCAAAAATGGTGTGTAATTAAACAATCCACCCACGATATATCTAGTTCGCGATTTATACTAAATTCAAGAACCGTGTAAAACTAAGCCGTCTTAATCGGTTACCATGCAAAACAAGGGTGTGTTTGTATTTTCCTAGTATGTACAGCTGGGTGCATGGAAGAGGTGACTCTTTTAGTTTTGTAAACCAAGCTTTCTCCATCTTGAAGCAAAGAGGGTAGGGCTATGTAGAGCTTTGTAAATAAACCACACTTTTAATCTCATGTCTTATTTTTGGTTGATTATCTTTCTTTTCGAATTCTGACCTGCTGGTCGTTTTGAGGCCCTTCCTCGTTAACTTGCCGTATACAGTTTTACAACTAACGTCACCTTTTTCATGCACATACCTGTACAGTGATGAGCATATAAATGAGATCATGTTTTAAGCGAGGAAAATCGCATTTTTCGGTTCATGTGAGTCGGGCTGTTTCTCTCTTGTTAAAAATAATTGTCTATTGGGTTAAATACCCAAAATGGCACCATAGTAACTCCATCCTTATCTTCTGACCTGTGAAAATTCTGTTGCATTGTCGCACGACCGCCGTCAAAAGCCGGTTTTACAACAAGCCACACAAAAAGTGGTCTCTTTTATATGCTCGTCACTGTACCTACGTATCTTCAATGCAATTAAAATCACCAATCCGTTTCGGTGATTTACACAACTAATCAACGACAGTTGTCGTTATTATATCGACGTCATGGCCATTCTTGTATCTTGAAATCGATTTTATTGTAAATTGAACGTGGCCCGTCACCAAATCGAATTGTGATCGTCACTAGCCACCCAGTCGTTGCATGTTTCATTTAAATTAACATCAAGTTAAAGTGTTAATTGACATCAAGATTTACACCACCCCTATTTCAATTTCAATCCAATTATTTGTGTGAAATCGATTTAATTATAATATACTAAGATTGTATGTTTGTGTTTTAGGTATATTCACAGTAAAGAGAAACCATTCAAGTGTACAGAGTGTGGTAAAGGTTTCTGTCAATCGCGCACATTAGCCGTCCACAAGATCCTTCACATGGAAGAATCACCCCATAAATGTCCTGTGTGCAATCGTAGTTTCAATCAACGATCGAATTTGAAGACTCATCTATTGACACACACGGACATCAAGCCGTACAATTGTTCATCGTGCGGTAAAGTGTTTCGAAGGAATTGTGATTTAAGGCGGCATAGTTTGACGCACAATTTGGGCGGTGCGGCTAGCCAGAATTTCACCATCGATTCAATAATGAACAAAGACAAGAAATAGTTGTATTATTATTATTTTTATAATTATTATAATTAGTGTTGTATATAATTATGATTTGTGTAAATTTTAGCTGAGGAAAAAAAAACACGATGAAATAAAATGTTTTATATTGTGTGTGTGGTTTATCGTTTTATTTCCATATGGGTGTAGATATATTTTATCAAAATTATCGGACATATTGAAAATAGATACAAAAAAAAAATACAAGATTCCCAGTCGTTTAATTTCCATAATATATAGCGCTGTTGTTACATAAATCCTAAATTTTTACTAACGTTCATATGAAACATGTGTCATTTCTACTAGTGATAGAAGGAGATAGATCGAGGTACCTATAGTCGATTTATTTGTTGTAGGTACTTGTACGTATAGAGCTTTGCACAAATGAAATTTATGCCGACTCGATGGCCATTAGGAGCACTTTACTTGATGATATATGGACGGCTTATGTAACCGCATACAAAACCGGACATATTCACGTTGCTTTTGTAATGACCGCGAAAAATGCATTTTATTGTTATTGGGTGCTTTACAACTAACACTAAATAATGGAAATAATAATAATAATACTAATAACAATAACAAGATGTATACCTAATAAATGTGATTTGTTATTAACAGATTAACACTTGAAAACAACAGGGCATAACTTTTCAAGAATGAGGAAACAATAGCCTCTTCCTGGTTCATATAATAAACAACACTTTCTCTCGTTTAAAATACGCCTAAATTTACAAATATTGACAAATAAACACTTGTAAAATGGTCTAAAATTGGTGATCCGTGCAAAATTTTTGCCCACCCACGTTGTCTAATTGTGCTATACAACTATACGTGTGTGACCTGGGCCTTATTTACAGGATTATTGTGAATTCTTAGCACCTGGTGCGTGGTGTGTTTGTGTGTTTTATACTGTGTGTATATACCTACACATAAATATCTATAGATATATGTATATATAGATCAAAGGCAATAGACCTCACATTGTGCCAACAACTAGAATAAATAGAGGCGTTAAACTGATAAATTGAATCTTATCGGTCTATTGGTGATAATAGTAGAGAGAGGGGCAAAATGGACTGTTCGAGTGGTTCTATTTTAAACTGTATGAAGAATAGAAAACTGATTGTATATTGTGAAGAATTCTCATGTTAAATCCAGTATAAATAAATCTGTAATCAGCCGTAATCATAGTGTGAGTAGAAGATTTATAATTGTTGTACTATACATGTACTTAATTTGACCTTACGTTATTTAACTTTCATTTCTGTGGTTCGTAAAGAAAAACAACTTTAAAACAAGGATTCTTGCACTATCAAGATCATCCTTGTCCTCTATTAGAAGCTTCCGTTTACTGTTTAATTTTTTTCTCGTACAAACGAAAATTCCACACTCAAGGCTATACGACTTTATATACGTCTTTATTAAATAAATGTAATTGCCAAGTAAAATTCTTTCTTGAATTTCTAACTTGTACTACTGTTAAAATCTCCAAAAAGTCAACTAAATGTGCCAAATTGGAATCGTAAATTCTTATTTCCGATAAAGCTCGTACATAAATCGAAAAATCCAGATTCTGAAAATTATGAAACAATAACTAGGAATTTGAAAGCGAAATAGTGCGTGTTTCTGTTCTGATCCACAGTTGAAGTCTCCATAATTAAAACACCAAAGTTTTTATTAAAATGCAATAATTCTTATAAGGAGACAATTTTCATGAAATTTTGGAAAACATCTTTTTTATAGACTATTGATGCCGCCATTGAATAATTATTTTATGTGGTGTTTTTTTTTTCAATTTCTAGAAGAGTTTCAGGAAAATTTTCGATCAATGCAAAGAGAATCGTTTCTATTTTAACTTACAGTTGAAGTTTCTAAAGAAAACTTGAAAATTTCCACAAACTCTTCTACTTTATAATGGATTTCAGGTGTTTTCTTTATAAAAACTATAACATCTATTCGGTCTTGAAGTCGACATTTCAAAAAAAAGTTAAGTTAATCAATACAATAAGTAAGTACGTTTTTCATTTGACTCATTGTTAAGATTTTCATGAGAAACAAATTAGAGTTTTTCTAAAGAATTGTGGCTTAGGTACCTTATGAAATTTGTAATGATACTTTAAATTCATAGAAGGAATTTTACAAAATTTCAGTGGAAAACTAAAACGGTTATTTTCGTTGGTTTATGGTTGAAGTATCTGCGAAAACACTGAAAAGTTCTGCAAAAAACTTCAATTTTAAAAACAATGGGTGTTACTTTTTGCAATATTTTGTCAACTTTTGGAAGAGACTTGGATCGAAATTTCAATGGATCGAGTTTCTATATTGACTCATAATTAAGCTGCCTTTTGAAAAATATAAAATTCCAAAAAAAATTAGCTTCAGACGGTACGACTGCTTTCTTTACGAAATCGGCAATATTTCATCATTTTTCATCGGGCAGTTTTAGGAGATTTTCAGTTAATTATCTGTTGTTTGTACATTGATTTACTGTTGAAGTTTACATGGGAGAACTAAAATTCGAAGCTTTCAAAAAATTAGAGTAAGTATTATTTGGGAATTTTGTAAGTAGTAGGTATTCTTTCAGTATATAAGAGGCAGCTTCACAAACTTTCAGTCAAAAGTTGTACGTTGAAGAATCTATGAAAAAAAACTTTTAGTTCTAAAGATAGTGTAGGTATTTTTTATGAAATCTGTAATATTTCTTTAATTTTTGAAAGTAAGCTTCTACTAGAACAAAATCTTAGAGTGGAGTTTATACATTGATATGAGTGTTTGCGTTACAAAATCTGTAAAATTTCTCCGATTTCAAAAGAGTTTCAGGAAATTTTCACTTATTCAATGTACCTGATGATTAGGGTTTGTTTCTTGACGCATCGTTGAAGTTTCCACAGCAAAGTGAATATTTTTATAAGAATTTTTATTCCGATATTTTGTCGACGTAATTTGTAATATTTTTTCAATTTTTAAACGTAATTTCACAAAAATTTTAAGAATAAAGTTAAATGTTGATTTTATCTTGACTCACGAAAAAATCAAACCTTTTACATGAAAATTCCTAACTTTAAAGATGAGAAGTGTTTTCATTACAAAATCTGTAATATTTTTACAGTTTTGAAGGTAGATACAATAACGAGCGTATGAAGAAGACCAAGCCTTGAGCGAGGAATTTCACGTTTTTCGGTTCATGTGAGTAAAATTGTTTCCCTCGTGAAGTTAAGAATGAGCGTAGGTAGGATATTTTAGCACGAGTTTCCATCATACTAAATTTGTAAAAAAATAAATGTTTGTAAGTAAATAAGAAAAAGGGTACTAGTAGTAGGCACTTCTGATTGAATATCTTTTTTATTTACATTGTTAAGACCGCCGTCAAAACTTTTACAAAAAGTGCTCTCTTTTATATGCTCGTCACTGTACCTATTAGTGGAGTTTGTTGATTGACTCGTCGTTGAAGTCTATAGGAAAAACAAACAATTCTACAGAAATCCTGAATTTTACAGACAATTTTTCCAATTTTTTCGTCAAGCTTTCGACAAATTTTTCACTAACACAGCAATACGGCCAGGGCTTGTACTTTGATTCGCCGTTATAAAGTCTCTCCATTGAAAAATCATAATTTCTACAAGAATTGTTGTTAATATTGGGTGCGGTAAACGTTTCATTGTTAAATTTAACTTATATTGCAGTTATGCTAACAGTGATTTATAATCAATATTTGTCTATTATTTCGTTTCTTTGCACACCTCTTTTGTTATATCGTTCATGTATAGGTATGTGTAGTGGTATATCTGTGTAAAATATGTATGTGGTTACATAAAGAAAAATATTTAATATAATTTGAAATATCGAGCCAATAATTTCCAATAAGTCATGAATCAGCATTAAATGTTGAATTATATCCCGAAATAAATTTCCTTAAAATATACAACATTCATCTGCTTTCTCCATTTCAGTCTTCTATTATTATCATTATTATTATTATTATTATTATTTGATATGTGTTGTTGAAAAAGAGGAAGATTATCGTGTGTGCATGTTTGTGTGTGTTTTTGTTGTGTTGACGTAGTTGAAATTACAAGAGACAAATGATAGTGTCCGATGAAATGATGGCGGTCCATTGAGAGAGACTGTATGTATGTATGTATGTGTATGTGTGTGTACCTATATATGTATAGGGGGGTCAAAGGTGAGCGAGCATGTTGCGAGTATAGGCATACCCCTTGGATCCCCCTGTAGCAAGGCTGATTTGTCATGCCCCTCCTGAAGCCGGCCCACGCATCTGCATTGCTTTCAATGAATGTCTCGGTCAGGACAAGAGACGTATAGGTCAATCGACTCGCCTCTCTCTAAACACATGCCACCATTGATGTACACACACACACACACACACATACACATAGAGAGAGAATCGACTGTATGAGAAAATTCCAAGACATTCACATTTACGTATCGAAACTCAAGAAAAAAACGATAAGAATCAGGAGAAATATTAAGACAACTCTCCGTTCTTCGTTATCACACACGAATAGACGTAAAATTTGTAGCTGTGATATTTTAGTTAAATTGAAATTGTCTAATTGTAGCCCAGTTGAATTATTTCCACATCCGCCACGGACTAGAAGCTTAAAAGTCCATTAAAAAATGTTCAGCTTTCTATAAAGGATACAAATGACAATGGTCGGAGCGACGACAACATTAGCGAGCGCTGTTTCGGTTAAGAAGCCAACGGGGGGCCTGTCAGGACACCATAGGGGGGGCGTCCATCTGCCACCTCCCCCCATTTAAACACACCGTCTTGTTGTTGTTGTTGTTGTTTTTTGCCTCCAATCCTCCTCATCCAGTTCACCACCGATGAATATTTTTGAACAAATTCCAAACGGAAAAAAATCCGTTTTTTATTGTTACAGTATAGGCTCGGTGACGGGCGGGGGCGGTCGATTTGTTCTAATGAAACGTTACCGACACGATTGGATCAACTTATAAAAAACGTACCGCCTATAATTGTAATAGGCCGTAAACAAGTCCATCCTTGTCCGATGCGAACAGGATGAAATTTATTCTGCGGCACACAACTGTATTGCATTGTTGTTAATTCTTCTATTGTCATCAGAAAGGACCAATAGCCGTGTAGATTTAGATTGGTTTGTTGCTCTTTTAAAACGGGCACACGCAAATGGACCAGCTGGTTAGCACTTCACACCATTATTATCCTTTATAAAAATACTCTCAACTCAACACTTCATAGTCTTTTTTTTATTCCTATCACAATCATTTTTAGTAATAGTCGCAAATCCGGTTAGTAATTTCGATGGATTAATCGCAATCAAGCGTACCTTGCTCACTATGTGCTTACTATTGCGAAAGAGATTCTTATGACGGGTCAGTAGAAAACGGGTACAGCAGCGAAAATTACACCGGTACACTTTAATGAGGATTAAATATCAATAGAGAGGGTTAATATAACAACAACAACAAACCCTTCTGAATCACAGTTAAGCCCCCCAATTATATCGGGTGATAACTACTGAAAGAACCTTTTTAAATTGAGTTATTTGTAAGTTTACAATTCTATTTACCTATATGTATAAATACAGTTCCGTATTATGATAAGTTTTTGCCCCGGGAAAAAATCAAAAGTGGCGTCTTCATTCTACAGATTAGTTAATAAAAAAAAACAGCAGTAAAATATAATTCAGATTGGAAATCAACTGAGACTGACTTTTGAAATTTCAACGATAGAACTCTTTAGGTATAGAAAGTGATGAATTAAGGATCAAATTTGAAAATATTTTGCAATAAATTACCTAAAGTTTACTAAAAATCAATGATTTAAGATAACGATTGAGAGCGTCCAGAATACGATTTAATTGTGAATTTCGCAAGATCAGACCAAAAGTACCTATCTAAATTGGGCTCTTCAACTAGGTACGATTCAAAATTAAAATTCAATTAACTGATGGATTAGAGCGAAATTATCTAAAGACGTTAAGTAAATTTGAAGAATTTACCTTGAACTAATTCAAATTGACTACCTCTTGATGACCCTTAACAAAACCTGTTAGAAATTGCGAAGAAATTGCCTTAAAAGTGTAACAAAAAAACGAAAATTTAACTCGAACAGACTAAGTGTGTCAACAGCTCAATGTTTCCACAATTCATTTGTAAGATTCACTAAAAATTAATAATTTAGAACAAACTAAGGCAAAAGGTCAAAAAATGTAGCTTAGTTAGTTTCTGAAAAACTAACATTAGAATTTATTAAAAACTTATGATTTAAGCCAAAAAAAATCTTGAGTCCGAGGCTAAAAGACGAGACTATAGGATCGACATTTACTGAAAAACTGATAATTTAGAAATTAAAATCAAAAATCGTTTCAAAAAGAAAAATACTAAAGTGTCAAAATTTGCATCCTTAGTAGCACAATTCATTGAAAACTGATGATTTAGAGCGAAAATGCCAAACGCAAGAATTTGGGTTTAAAAATTGAGCAGAAATGTCTGTTTTGCGATCAAAGAGATAATTTTACTCAAAAATTAATTACTTTTAAGCCACAAAGTTTTTAGAATTTGTAAAAAAAATCCAAAATTCAGTTCGAAAATCGACAAAAAACGAACAAAAATGTTTGAATCTTTAAACGATTTACTGGCAAAATTCAATAGTAATTGATAATTTAGGGCGTAACAGCCACGAGTTGGGCAGCAAAAGGCACTAGAAATGTCTTGATCTCCCCCTTTTGACGTCTTAAGAGAAGAAATGCTTGGAAAAAAAATGATAACTTAGGTTCCAAAGTCTTAAAAACTTTAACTGAAGGTCACAAAATCTGCTTGAAATTCATCTAAAAAGGATTACCTAAATAGAAAAATTTGCCAACAGGTGAATGCCCAAAAAAGAGACTGAAAGTGGGTGAATTTTAGCCTTTTTCGCGATTAAATAACAAAATTACCATAAATTCTACACTTAAACTCAAAAATTCTCCTCAATAAGCTACTAAAACTGTCCCAACACTATTAGAAATTTCAATTAGGGTTTCATTAGACCCAAATGTTGCATGCCAAAATCCATATTTAGAGTAACTGAGGCAACCGCATCACAAAAGGAACACACACGCCAGTCACCCTACCTAATTATCATTACCTTTATGTCTTGAATTACAAAGATATTTTTAAGTCAGTATAGGTACCTTTCAGGGGCTTTCCTAGTAACTTAATTTGGCTTAACTATTTTTGACAAGTCCTTGGTCATTGCCATTATGTCTCAGTCTGGAATTCCAAAGATATCCCTCAGTGAGGTCGTTCAAAAGGCTCTCCTGATTGCAACTAAGCTTAGAAGATTTTTGGCATGTCGTGTTTCAGTTTTCTTTACGATAACGAGAAGAGGTTGAAGCCTCATTGAATGCGAATCTGTTTTTCGACATGACTCCTTCTAAAATAGGGACCAAAGTGTATCATTTGAGATTCGATGGCGAAATTTTTTTGAAAAACTAAAAGTTACCGACCAAAATGTCTCTAAATCTATAGACTTAAATCTTTGTTAGAGTCAAGCATCCTCTTGCTACGCCTCTGATAATCGAATGCAGATGGGACAAAATTAAAATTTCACAAATTGAAAAGTAATTTCAGCCTTACATTTGCATAAATTCAAAAAATACCATCCATGTAGGTACAGCCAACTATAAAATAAAAATGAATGAATAAAACGGCTACATTCTGAAGAAGAAAGTCTCCATTTCGGCCGAATCCACCCCAAATTCACCCGACTATGAACACAAAAATATTTCGAAACCTGAAAATATACGATTCTCGAATCCAAAGATATATTGTTGTACCCCTACTGTGCACAATTAAAAATTTCATTATTTATTTCAAAATCGTTGATTTAGTTTTCACTAAATTTGAATGATAATTAAAAAATAGCGGTCGTATCATCATCATCATCATTTTGATTTAAAGTCTAAAAGATATAAGTTGAAAAAACAAAAGATGTAGAAAAGGAGAGATATATATCCACTACTAACTATATACAGTTTAAAACTCGTCGCGTCGCCGTAAATTACAGCAAGGCACACGATTTATCGCCGTCCAAAACAGGACAATCGGCGGGTCGGCAGGGGGGCGGTGGCTCCTCCAACCATTGTCCCCCAAACAAGTCGCAATTGTGATCCCCCAACTATAATTATACGAGTTTTCAATGAATATAGGCGGCCACTGTCTTCTAATTAACGATATAATTGTTGCAGAAATCGAATTCGTCCGCCACTTGTCACTTTTTATATTCGTTACACTATACGTTCTTTGATTTTTTTTTGTTCTTCTTCAATTTTTCTGCTTTCAGTTTGTGTATTGATTCGGTGCACAGTCCATCAGTGTTCTATTTATTTTAAGATCAATTTCGAATGAAATTAAGTGTAAAAATGAAAGACTGACGACAGATAACGGCTTGTTAATAAGTCGACTGTGGCCGAAAGGTATGCTAGCGAAGATTTTTAAAAACGATTATCAAAATACTACGTCCACGTCAACTTGAATATTGATCAAAATTGATCAATACAACAACTACATTGAAGACGCACACACACTGATTGTGAATCTAATTAGAACAAAATAACGACGACAACAACAACAACAACAACAATAACAAAAAAAAGAATCAACAAAGATAACGTTATTTAGTCGAGTGTTAATAAAACGAAGATAGATCATCAGGTATACCTACCGGATATTGGCAAGTTATTACAGTTGATGGGAGTGTAATTGATTTGATTTTTGATTGTGAGAATGAGAAATTGTTATTTGTTCCTCTGTTGTCGAGCAGTGTTGTTGATCAGGATCAAATACAGACGGCTCATCCGTCGGATAACTTTATTTTAGACTCTTCGTAGGCTTACAAAAAAAATAAAATAAAGCTACCAAACATAAATTTTTGTTAATGACGTTCAAAACGGAGACGTCTCCTGTGTATGTGTGTGTATTTGTATTGGGACAAGACAAAACAACAACAACAAAAAAACTATATTAATATGCATATTCCAACTGTTTCATTTACGATTCACATTTTATTTTCGAAGCTACCAAGATTGCCATTAAAACGAATTTATGATACGTAAATTGCCGTCGCATAATTACAAATAGAAACTGATTTTCATAAATACCCATTGAAATGTTGTTATGTTACTTGTTGCCCATTTCCCACTATCACTGTTGTTGTTTTATGATGTTTTCTGTGTGAGTATCTCCCCTATTTAGTTAAACTTTATGGGACGTTGAATTATCGGCCTATTTTACATTTTAACTAGCGCCAGGTGAGATGACGCAGAGAGTCACAATCGACAATTTATCGGACGAAAAAAACACCTCAATTGACCTTACGATATTTCATTAGGAAATCAACGTACAAGCACAAGCGAAAAAATTATTGATTTTGATTAAAGGTGGTCGTTTTAGCAGATAACGTTTTCATTGATTCGAATGGTTTCGTTATTGATTGATTTTCACCTTGCAGTACTAAAATTATAGTTTTTGAGCAGTATATTCGACTAAAAATTGTCGTCAAAATTACTAGAGCTGAAAGTCTGAAATTCAGGTTTCAGGTTTCTAGTTTTGAGCCAAATGTGGGCTGGAAGTGTAACAAGTTACACTTTCTATCGGTAAAGTTTTCTATTTTGTACTGATTTTAAGGTAATAAGGTGATACAAGTTGGGGTAGGAATTCGCTCTTCAAATTTGAAGTTTTGTATTTTTGAAATTATGAATTGACCGTCCCATTAGAATAGCTTGTCGTTAAAATTACTGAAGGCGAGAATCTGAAAATTCAGTTTCAGGTAGGCAAGCGCATGAATTTGATAACTAAATAATACGTATGAAAAGTCTCTAGACCCACTTCCACAACTTATACATTAGGTACCTACCTATAATATTTTCAGAAATTTAGATATTTTGCAGAAGAAAGTGCTGAAAAAAGTGGAACCCATCAAATATTTTCAGTCTAAATTGGATACATCTTTTGCTTATAACGTAACGTATAAGTTCTCACGAAAATAGAGAGTTTTCGGCCGACACCGTTACGTTATTTTATAGCTTTAAACTATACGGTACAGATTATAACGGAAATACGTTTTCGCTTTACGTAAAACGTTTAAGCTGTTATAATGACAAGTGACATACATTGAGATCACCGCTACTAGCAGTACGATCAGCTGCTCGGTATCCGCCATATTGATTCAAGTGCGCATTGGGTCACATGGTTTATAGTAACAGTGATTTCATTGGTTCCGTTATCTACAGAAATAGCGTGAAAAATTGCCTCGTACGGTATTAAATCTAGACCTTAAAAGTATAACGGGGAATTTTTAACGTAACGTTGTCGGGCGAAAACTCTCTAATCTCTAATAATCGAACGTTTTCCCATTGTAAATATTAAGTATTGAAAAGTGACTTACTACTTAAGTTGTAGCCTCCTCTGGTCGGGATGAAATTGTTGCATACTACTGAAATTAGAGAAAAAATGTTAGAAATTCCAATCACAACGTAGTTTAAATAAAAAATTACCCATTTGATGATCCTCCAATACCTCAATTCGTCCACAAACACATCAACACTTACACTAAACTATCATCACTTTCTTGCTTTTTTTGTAACACTAAATTTTCTTTCTACGAAAGTATAAATGCTGGTTTCTCCTTGATTATGGATTTTTTAGCAAGAAGAAGACTTTTTGGTTTTGAAGATTGGATCGATTATACTTACAGGGTGTTTTACCATGTATGTACAGTGGCGATCAAAAAAATGAGACCACCTCTTGTGCGGCTGTATGAAACAGGCTTATGACGGCGGTCATCACAAGGTAACAGAATCTTAACAGGTCAAAATTTTGGAAAAAAGATATTCAATCAGAAGAAGAGGGTGGGGTTACTGATACCATTTTGGGTATTTATCTGAATAGGAAAAACTTTCTACAAATTTGCTATGGCTGAAACTGACTCCAACACCTCCTACCTACCCACATTCTTACCCTAACAAGAAAAACAACCTGATTCACGCTAACAAAAATATGTGAACTTCTCGCTCAAGACTCGGTCTCTTTTTTTGATAGCCACTGTACCTACATATGAAATATCGTAGCTTACAATTAGTTCGACCACTGGAAAAATACATCAACAAATATTCTTAAATGTAACAAAGGATGAACCAAGTTACCATCAGGGCCGCCGGGATATTCAAGGGCCCCCAACCCTATGAGGGTATACAGAGTGTCTGGCTTGGGAGTGTACAACTTGGCCTTTTCTACCAAACTAATAGAGCAATGCGTATAATGTTTTAGGGATTTATAGGGTAGTCCTTAGAGAACATTCAAGCAAAATTAATACCTCGTAGCTCATTTGGGAGTCGGTCAAAACAGGGCTCGTTTTAGACAATGCTACGATTTCCAAAAATGAGCTACACAGGTAAAATGACTGAAAACAACTCCTAGGCGCTATCAACATTGTTTTTTTTTGTTTTTCTCCGTTGTTTTCTTTAACATTTTTGGAGAAAAACGAATAAAATCAATGCTGTAAGGGTTTTAGAAACATTTTTGAGAAACACGTGAATTTTGACCAATTTTCAAATGAGTTATGAGGCTCTAATTTTCCTCCTTAAGCAAACCCTGAAATATTATACAAATCGCTCGCCAACTTACTGGAGTTTCATGAGAATTGACCACATTTAAAACAGACACATGGTATCTATGGGTCAAATTGTGAAAGAAAACAAATCTGAACGTTAGCGTCCTTATTCTTAAACTAGGAACTTATTCAAATAAGTATACTTGAAGTTTGAATGTGTTGAACAAAATGCAAAGAAAACATTCTATGGGCCCTATAGAGAGCCGGTGGGAGATACCCCGCTCCCCCCGGCTCGCGTCAGGCCTGGTTACGATGATAAGAAAGGTACAGTCAACTTCGAGATGCGAGATGAAATACACCCTGTAGGTATGTGAATAGTATAAGTCAATAATTATTCATTATTAAGAATCATTAATTGCAATACAAATAGCAGAGTACACGCCTTTAAACATGATCTACCCCCAACGATAAGATTTTGTGTTCTTACCGTCTCCTTCAACCCTCCTATGAGGGTTTATTTTTCTAATTTACTTTTTAACAATTCCCACCAAATTTCCAAATTTTATTCATGTAAACTACAAATTATAGAATCTTCGAAACCCAAAAATTCTATCTTTGCTGCGATTTCATTTAGGGCATTATACAAAGAGGGAGAAAACAGCAAAATAGTTTTTCTAATGCGACACTTCTAAATGAAAATCTACAGACAAAACCATAATATGAAAAATATAAGGAAAAAAGCGGTAAAAATAGGGAAATCTAACCTAACAAAACAATCCGTGAAAAACTGAATAAAATTATAATAATTCACGATTATTTCACCTGAATTTTAATTTAAAACCACGTGCACAAATCACAAAATAACAAAACACCACTGAAAACATTCATTTTTTATAATTTTTAATTAAAAAAGTTTATAACTAAATACACGAAAAAATGGCGCCACACTTACCCCGTTTGATAATGTCACCTGAGAAATAACAATTGCCACCTGATCTGATCTGATTGCGCTGATTGGTGTAAAGATAACAGTGGGGTGAAATCAAAGAGTGTTATAATATGCAAACAATTGAACATTTATAGTGATTTTATTATAAAATATAATTAAAAATTCTATTAAATACTTAAAATACTTTAATTAAGTAAATTAATTAAAATTAACTTGAATGAATATTGTATTTTATAAGCGGTGCAATAAATTATTTTCTTGAAAAATTGAAATAATTTCAATCTAGGCATTTTTATCAACATCAGTTGGCGACAATGAAATGTAATCATCGCGGTGGTTGAATCAAAGATTGCTGTGAAAGAAAAACAATTGAAAGTAGATTATTTTATTGTTTGTGCTAAGTGCTAGGTGATTTTTTTAAGTGTGTGTGACCTTCTGCTGTTTTAATAAAGGTAAAAAAAATCGATAAAAATATCCAAAAATGTTTTTGATACGTTTAAAAAATACAATTCCCAGTTAGGTACTTTGAGATTATACATTGGCGCTAAGATAATTACATAACCTCGAAACACAGGGCCGTACCAAATCTATCCGTCGCGGTCGTGCAAAACATTGATGGGTGCCTTTTTGGAAAACAGTTTGAAAATTCTATAAATTAATAGAGCAAACAGGAAATGTAGATGGATTTTATTAATATTTATTGATTCTTAACTAATCTTTTTTTTTATCTAAATTTTTTATGGGGTATAAATATTTTGATTCGTTGTCCAAAAAAATGAAAATCTTTAGTCATCGATATTTCCTTTGTTTTCTTAGATATTGATTTTCGGTAATCTGCGATGAATCGGGTATTTCACGGTGCATCCGACGGTGTTTTTTGATTTGCAAAAATTTTTAGAAAATTTTGAATTATAGACAAAAATCTTAGACCATGTCATTGTTAATATTTGTTGATTACTGAATGATCATTTTATTTTTATCTGAATTTTATATGGGGTAGGTACGAAATATTTTGATTCGTTGTCCAAAAAAATGCCGAGATGTAATCATTTTGATTTTTCGTACTTAGCGTCGAGAAGAGAATTTCACGGTGTAACCAACGGTGTTTTCCGATTTAGGAAATTTTGACAAAATTTTGAATTACAGAGGAAAATCTTAGAGCATGTCAATGTTGATATTTGTTGATCATTTTATTTTTTTCCGAATTTTGTATGGGGTATGAAATATTTTGATTCGTTGTCCAAAAAAATGCCAATGTGTAATCACATCGATATTTCACTTGTTTTTTTGAGATATTAGTTTTCTGTAACCAGCGTTGAATCGGTAATTTCACGGTGCATCCGACGGTGTTTTCCGATTTAGAAAATTTTGAATCATAGAGGAAAATCTTAGAGCATAAAATAAACTTTACTCCTTGATGTTTTGCACAATTTTAAAGATGAAAAGTCGTACGATACCTTGTTTTGAAGTTTATCCAATGGGAAATGTAACGTTCATGAAAAAAAAAAATTGAAAAATCCAAAAAGTTAATGAAAATTCTCTAACTTTATTTAATTGTATTCGATTGAAAAAAAAATGATGTCAAGATTACTAAAGCTGAAAGTCCAAATTCAGCTAAACATTGGACTTTTTGACAAATTTCACAAGTTTACTTCACAGATTTATTTTGAAGCGCCTCTAAGCTTGAAAAGCTGAAAAGCATTTAATAAGTGTTTGAATTAGTAATGGGTAACGAGCATACCTATTTATTTTTTATCAGTTTTAATTATGAATTAAACAGTATCAATTAAAGATGACGCTGTTTGATAAAGGTTATCATTAGCGGGGGGGGAGAGATTTTAAATAATACCCCTTTTCCAAATCTTTTTAAAATTGCTTGACAATCTAGTCAAAAAAAGATTTCCAACTTATAGTTGAGATACTTAAAGTCTAATTGCAATTTTTCATCGTTTTTCAAATACATTTACAATGAATCACCCTGTATATGATAAAGTATACTTTTTAAAAAATATATCAAGTAGAACAAGACGAGGGTCTCATTATCATGGTTTTGATTATTTCGCCGCCAAGATGGTTTTAATTAGCCAGAGACGCCCGTCAATGTTCCCAAATAATATTCTTATAACAACATCACCACCACCACCTCCACAACAACAACAACAACAACAAGACAATATGAGCAGTCAACATCATCGCCTATACTAATAATAATAATAATAGTATAGCGCAGTGGCGGTGGAGGTATAAGAAAGAAAGGGTATCCACACACATGCACATATAAACGAGCACCCCTGCTGTTTCGGCTTATAGCAGGCCCTAATGAAGCAGCGCACAACAACCCGTTAAGTGAACCAACTTATAGTGAAGAACACGAAGGCAAAAAAAATATAAAAAGTGGTGTATACACGTAGTATACATCAGTCGTTACTTGTATTGCTATGGACCGCCACGCAAAGATCTGTCGTTTTTTCCTGATGAGTTCGCCTCAGACTGAGCCAGTTTTTAAAATTCACTCAAAATTTGGGAAATTTCCAAATATGGTAAAATTAAATCGATGGTGATTGTATTAATTTGTTAATAAATTTAAAAAATGATATGGTGAGTAGGCGAACGAGTGTGCTAAAACACAATCATCTCCACCCGCCCAGATTCGATCAATCACTTAACAGGGGTTCCGCTTATTAGATTAACATTATCTGTGGATGCCTTGAATATCGATATCTTCACCATCTTTAGTATTTTACCAATTACGCACCCACTGCGATCAAGACAAACACACACAAAAAAAATAAATATATACCTACTCGTCCTATATATAAGAAACAATAGATCTTGTTTTAGGGGAATTTATGTTGGAATAGAAAATTGTAAATCAGTAGGGGGTGCTTGGAACGGTACGCTACCGGACACATATCTGTCAGAATTCAACCATTTTAAAATATCGATCTTTCGATTATTGTTGTTGTTTTTATTTAGAATTCTTGGGTGGTAATGCTAAAATCACTAAATTTATTGGTAAATGTGTTGATAGTAGTTGCAGAAATAGTTACCAACCGGGTCTATAACGTATAAAGTTACATAGCCTGTCTTGTCTCAAGTTTTTTCGTGTTATTTTATCAAACAACACTTAAATAGTACTTACGACAATTGATATGGAATTGTTTGAAACTCAAGAAAAATCACACAAAGTCCAAATCAATCTCTTAATCATTTTTTGGTCGTGTTCTTCGTAGGTATCAGTTAAAGATGGAACAACACACCAATCAATTCCTGTTTTCTGAAATAAACGCATTAAATATATGTTACATTGTGCGGCATCATGGTTTTACAAAGGTGATAAAGACTTCTACGTTCTCTCAGTGGTGTATACAGTTGAGATTGTATCAGTCGGTCCTGAACATGGCTTATTTGTATGGATGCACGAGCCTGACGTTTGTATTATTATTCCCAGTTTGTTGTTGTTGTAGCACACCAAACTATCAGATTACGACGATTCAAATCGAAATATAATAAACATTTATCGTAAATATTAATAAAAGAGACTTCAACGGTCGATGAGTACACAAACTCTCGCCAGTTGTATTCTAAACATTGTGCTCCTAATGATGCAATTAATGATTTAATAATCTGGCGGCGGCGGCGGTTAACGGTTGGTGGGATATGGCGGCAGACAATGTGCGATAACGTGCCGGATTGTCCGCGTGTGTGGCAGTGCTTTATGGACACACATCCACCAGTATGTCCATGATTTAAGACTGCAATGTTCTTATGTTCAACCCACGCGTACCATCTTCTACCCGCTTATTTATAACCAACTTTACTCGTTTTAAAATTGTCAAGACACCGATGAGTTGTTGTTGAATTTGAACGATATCAACAACAACCACAATCTACTACTACTACTATTATTATTATTATTATTATTATTATTATTGTTATTATTATTATTATTATTATTATTATTATTATTATTATTATTTTATTTCCCGTATAAGCCGAAACTAGAGACAAAAATAATATAGTAGCTGATCTAATCAACGAAACTTTCCTGAAAGAAGACACAGGTCGTGGAGGTTACACCACAATAACAAAACCCAAATCTCAGATTACCTCGTAGTCGGGGGGCACTTTGTTCCCGTTTTGAAATTGTTGATCGCAGTGCCGTAGCTGAATTATCACATTGCTATAGGTATAGATAGAAACAGCAGCTCCCATACTTAAGCTCGCTTTAGCAAGACCTTACCTTAAATCCAACTGATAGGTAGGTTTACACATGTTTAGATAGGCGTCCGTCCATGTACAGGTCCCCACTCAAATGTTTGTATATCCACATTTAATTCGATTTAAGGCAAAGTCTTGCTAAGGCGAGCTTAAGTGGTGGTAGAACAACTGAGGGTTAATCTGTTTAAATCTGTCTAAATTTTTTTATTAAAAGTCGAATTATTTCGAATTTCGACTGAAAGTGTCGAAATTATAAATTTTTGACAATCTATTAATAAATTTGCTAAAAATCGATATTTCAAGACAAATATTTTTCAAAAATTTTGCTCGAAAATATAGTAAAAATTCCTGAGTCGTCTCCTAATTGTAAAATTTACTAAAAACTAACGGTTAATGATGAAAAAGTCTAGCTAGGTTACCAATCGAACACTTGAGAGCAAAAAGACTAAGAATTGAGGCTTATATTGCCTATATTTTCATTTCTTTTACCACTTAAGAGTGTGATTCGTTAAAAACTGATAACTTATGACGGAATCATCTTAAAACTCAATGTTGCACTAAAAAATCCTCAAAAAACGAGTAGGTATGTAAAAGCTCCACAATTTGTGTTCTCTGTACGGTTCAGTGAAAAAAATCCTTGAAAATTGATGATTAACAATAAAAATGTCCCAAAGTATAAGAAAATTGGCTCCAAAAATTGACTAGAAGTAAAGCAAAATTTGTACAAAAATTGAATGATTTGAGCCAAAAACTTCTTAGAACTAAAAATTCATAATTCAGCTCAAAATTCGACTCTTTTTGAAAAACATTCACCCAAAATACTGATGATGTGTCAAAATCTAGTCCTAAACTCAAAAATCCTCTCAAGAAAGCAACTAAAAGTGTCTGATTGCTCTTTTTCCACGGATAATAACAGAATTCGATAAGAAGTGATAACTGAAAAGGAAAATGCCTTAAAATCTTGCGCCCAAAAATTGACTAAAATTTGTGCTTGAATTTTCTTATTTTTCACAGTTAAAATAAATATCTCTCAAAATTGATGCTAGATTTACTAAAGCTGACAATTTTGGACCAAAATGTCCCAAAACTCAAGCTTCAATTCAAAAAATATCCCTAAAAAACTGCGCTTCAAAAACTGATAATTCAGGACACAAATGTTTTGAGAGATCAAAAATTCAACTCACAAAAATAAATGCAAAATTGTCAAAAAATTGATGACTTCGGCTCGGTTTCTCATCCCTTACTTAAGCTTGTCTTAGCAAGACCGTCAACTCGACTTAAGGCGAAATCTTGCTAACAATGAAACGAGCTTTAATAAGGAAGAAAATCCGGGCCTTAGGAGGCAAACTTCTTAAAACATTAACAAAAAATTAAGGATTTAGTTTCAAATTCAACGACAAATGACTAAATAGTCTCTCTCTGAAAATGGAAAAACTTGCAAAAATAATAATCTGTGATAAGAATGCTTTAACATTTACTTTTAAACCCCAAAATACTTCTGAAAAGGGATTGAGGGTATCTAAATTCTCTTCTTTTCAGGACTTAACAACAAAATTCGGTAAAAATTGATAAATTTAGAAGAAAACGCTATTAAACCTCTACTATAGGTCAGGATTTAGTTCCTAAAACTGACTACCTAAGTGTCTGATTCTCCTCGTTGTTTTTTAAGTTCGGCTTGAGAAACTGATAAGTCAGAATAAAATTGTGTTGAAATCTAAAGCTTAAATTAAGTCAAAACTTCTCCTAAAAAACGATTAAAATTGTCCAAATCTCGGCTTCACTATTCAGTCCTTTTTTTATTTATAACAGAGGTCTTCTTATTGAATGGCGCTTCTTGTGACTGAAACACCTCTCTTCGCTTCCTTGTTACGCCACTGGTTGATCGTCAAGAGAAAGAGACGTGTTTTTTTTTTGTTCTGTGGTAAAGAGCGAGCCAGTTGACGACCAATATTTACGATTGCAGTCTGATCTGATAAGGACGAGTGAGGTGTCAGGCGTACGGGTGGGTCCTCGTATTTAACATTTTATAGACATTACAACTTATCTAATAGGGTAAAGGTGTTTGGAATTAGTCTCTCTAGATAAACAAGACGTGTTATATTACCGGGATACTAATTGCCCAAAACTGAAACCAAGACGATACACACACCAAAAGAAAAAAAAAAGAAGGATGAAGAAAACAGGTATTGATCAATAGATCGACTAGAAATATACAAGAACTGTAGGTAATTGATTTGTTTGATTTTTTTTTTTGAAAACGTAGTAAATAGAAAGAGTCTCCTTTGGAGGTCTAGGGCACAATAGCCCCAATTATTATTCACTTAACAAAACCATTTAACCACAACGTAAATTGACTACTTTATTAAAGATTTTATTCAATCAAGACATTAATTCGGACCGAAACTTAAGCCGTGTTCACACTAACTACGCTTTTAATCACCAAATAGAAAACGCCCAAAAATCACCAAAAATACCATATAAATATCATACTATAAAAGTGTGGATGGAGATTTAGATGAAATCTTAGAAAGAATGTGTAAAAAACCGTGCGTTCGTGTAGTGCGGATTGCCGAATCTGAACATGCCTTAATGGAAGAACCGGCAAGTCACTGTTCTGATAATGAAGAGTTTTCAAACAAATTAACTCCAATGTTTGAGACTACTTGATTGCCTCTTATTGATTATCTCATTATTGAACCTATTAAAAATATTAATTATATTTGTGAATTTTATTCGGTTAAGTTGGTACTAGTAGTTGGTAATCGAAAATTACTACCAACTTTCGAAAAATAAAAAAAAGTAAATGGATAGATATAGATGGTTGATTTGGCTGGATCATCATATTGTTTTTTTTTTTTGTTTTTTTTAATTGATATATCAAACGATGACCGAGCATTATAGAATTTTAATCAATTTAACAAACAAGTTGGGGGAAAAATTGAAGAAGCAGGTGGATGATGATCGTGTTTTTCCCCAATGATTTTTCAATCACTTTTTCGAATCATCGAAGATTGAGAAATTCCACATGGTCAAACATCATTAATTCTATTTTAAGTTGAAGAAATTATTAATTATCAACGGGAACAACGTGTGGGCTGGTTGTTCACTCTTTTAGAGTTAAGGATGAGGCGCCCAGCATGGGCTGCGTGTAGTTCGATTTAATCCACCGTGTAAACCATAGACACCCATTGTGTTTATTATAATTAATGATAGGAGATCACTAGTTTTATTTGATTTTTAATTTACAATTGTTTTCGCACCGTCCACTAAAATTCATAAATTCCGCCCTACAAGTCTAATTTGTTTTGTTCGATGATCTAGATCCGGTCCTGTATTTTTCCGTTGTTGTTGTTGTTATTGTTGTTGTTGTTACTATTATTATTGTTGTATAGTTGACTATGATGGATTGTGTTTACTTATTACTGGCCATTACACTACTTGCCGGGTGCGAGACTGGCTTTCGAGGATTATTACAAGTAGTGGAATTACTTACCGGCTGTCGTCTCACGGCCATGGCTCTCTTCATATTTTATTCAAGTCTTGACGATTGATGTAAGGCCGATACTTGAAGAACCCGAAAACGATAAATCAAAGACCGTGTTGTGCTAATGACCAACAATCAAGGATCGAAACATTGGTAATATACACGAAAATATTGTGCAAATCTTTCTCGATTTCTTCGATTTCATCGACGGAATCATCCCGATCAGTGTTGCTCTCTACCGCCAGAATGTGGAAAAATGAAGATTTTCTGACCTACAACAAATGTAAATTCGTTTTCTTGTATAAGTAGGTTACCAATCCGCGCTTGGAAAAAGTAATAAAACGCTGTTGTAAAGAAAAGTGATTCGAAAAAAGTCTCAGAGTGCTAAGAAGCGTTTGAGAATGATTTTAAAAAATGAGAAAGAAATCCTTAAATTTTGGTTAAATTTTGGATATTTATTTTTGAAATCTTGTGTTAAAATGAAGATTAAGTAAGATGAAATATTGAAAATAAATGAAAATTTCTGCAAAAAATGATGTGAATTTTTAAAAAGTTTGATTACAAGTTAGAATTTTTTCTGTTTCGCTTATTTTATAAAATTTTGATACAAAGCTTCGAACAATGTAGCACTCTTATAATTAGTCCGGAACTTCGAATTTTTATTATTTATTTCGAAAAGTTCACAAAACTTTATGCGATTCTAATCGAAATTTAAAACAATACTTAACACTTTTATCTTAAGTTTTGAGACCATTATGAGAAATTTTGCTTTATTTCAAATTTTCACTGAATTATTTGATCTTTGAAGAAAATTTAAAAAAATCCATTTTTATTAAAAAATTTGAGACTTTTTTGATAAACTTTGGTTTATTTCGAAAATATCTCACAACGTTACATGATCCTAATCAAAAATAAAAACAATTAACTTAATTATTTCGAGACGCTTTTAATACTTCATTTGATTCTAATGCAAAATTAAGAGAAATTCAAATTTCAAGTACCTACCTACCTACCTATTATTGTTTTATATTATCCCAGTACCAAATTTGAAAGATTTGGCACTACTAATTCAAAATTTTATGCTTATGAAGAGAAATTATTATTATTAGTTCGAAGAGCTTTCACTACTTTACTTGATCCTAATACAAAATTTTAAAAAAAAAACTAATTAGAACTAACAATAAGTACCTACCTACTTGTCTGTTATTGACTCGTATGATCACGATACAAAATTTGAAAAATTTGGCACTGTTAATCTAAAATTGCAAAATTATGACGAAAAATTTGGCCTTACTTTTCACAGCTTTCACTAGCTACTTTTTTGATTTGAATATGAAATTTCAAAAAAGAATGTATTTTAAGTACAAAATTTCATTTCGAGAGTATTCCGTTGTTTTGCAAGATCCTAATCAAAATTTAAAAAAAATAGCACTTTTGATCACAAAAATTTTGAGGTTCTTATAAGAAATTTTTGCTTTATTTCGAAGAGATTCCACTACTTTAATTAATCTCACTGCAAAATTAAAAAAATTATAAAAATTATAATAAAAATTAAATAAATTATAATTATATCACAAGTAATTATCTGTTACTGTTTTTAATAGTCCCATTATAGGATTTGCAAGAAAATTGACACTACTAGTTTAAAGTTGCAAAATTATGATAAAAAATTTGGGCTTGCTTTCAACAGCTTTCACTACATTTTTGATTTTAATATAAAATTTCAAGAAAATTTATTTTTTAGCATAAAATTTTATTTTCTCTCAAAGCTGATTAATTATTCCGAAAATATATCACTATTTTATATCATCCTAATCAAACTTTAGAAAGAGATATACTTTGGACTAAAATTTTGAGATTCTTATTATGAAATTTTGCTTTACTTTCCGAAGACCTTTCACTGCATTATTTGATCCTAACACATCTTTTTTTATTAAATTTAGTCCTAAATTTCATAATGTTGATAAGATATTGGGGCTTCTATCGTAGAGCTCCTACTGTTGATTTTAATACGAAATTTTGTCTCATTTCGAAAACATATCTCTAGTTTATTTAGTTCGAATACAAGATTTTTATCAAAAAATTTTATTTCTATAATAATTTTGCTTTATCTTAAGTGTCAATTTTTGCTTCATTCAATCCCTAATCAAAATTTCAATAAATTTAGCACCTTTAGTTCAAAATCTTACGACTTTGATGAAGAATTTTGAGAAACGGAAAAACTTCACTATACTTTGTTTGATCTCAATAAAAAAAATCAATTTTAAAAGTGCCTGCTATTGTTTCATAGGAGTATTATTTAAATAAAAAAGTTTGAAAACTTTAGCACTTTTAGTCCAAAATTTAAAGATTTTATTTGACACTGTACCAAATTATCTAGAATTTCACTCTATTTTGGGTACTTACTTAGCAATTACTTATTGCTTCATTTAATCCCAATACAAAATTTAGAGAAAATTAGCACCATTAGTTCAAAATTTCACGATTTTGCTGAAAAAATCCCGTATTTAGAATAGCTCTCGATGCTTTGTTTGATTTCAATTTGAAAATTTCTAAATTCAGCGATGTAGTTTGAAATTCGATAAGTACCTATTAACAAATTTTATTTTGCAAATAATTATTTTTTATCCTTTGACTTGGATTTTTCTTCTTCAATTTAATTCTAAAACTTGCTGTCACTTTCTTCCATTTTCAAACATCCTAGAAATGTGATTTCATTTCAACTAGATCAGTGTTTCTGAACCGCCGCAGTCTGCAATGTGGATTGATCTTTAATACTCCTTAAAAGGCTATCAAGTATAATTTACCAGTCCGCAGTTAGAGAATGGTTGAGAAACACTGGTCCAGATGACATTAGTCTGTTTGGACAGACGACAAGGGCCAGTTAAGTTGTAAAGGCCCGATGATACATCGTTTGAGTTATTTTTATACGTTCGCGCGTGTGGTCGCTCAGACTTGGTGACGACATTTATAGTCGTCGCCCATGACCGGAATTGATATATACATGTCTTCATAACACGTGCATCCAACCGAAAATTCTCAACAAGTCTCCTATTCGAATTGTGTCGACTTGACTCTAATGGTCGATTGCGATCCAACTAGTCGCAGTGTATATGTACAATGTTTCTTTTGAAATGACACCGATGATTATAGTGATGAGACGGTATTCGTATAATGGGCGGCACACTCTTTAAATCCACCAAATAATAATAATCGAAAAAACGATGAGTACTACAAAGAATGAATATAAATGATTGTTAACAATCTTTAACACCTTTTAAAACGCATTCAGTTGGCGTAATACAATACGATATGAAAATTCAATCAATCAACACAAGAATCGAGTGGTAGAGATAGAAAAAAATATGTACGGAATTCGTACACCTGCCACAGGTAATCACATAATCAAATACAAGGCTAACTCGATAACAATACAGGGTATTTAGATGCCTCGTGTCCCCTGCGGCTCGCCATCGACCACAATGCCCGTTAATGGACCCGACTTCACACTGTTTTAGAAATGTGCCCATTCATTCAATATAAACGATATGGACGGTGGACGGCGGCGGTGGCGGGACGCAACACCAAAACGATTGTTTAAATACTTGATAATATTTGAAACAATACGAATTTCGTCCCTTGTTATCTAATGGTAATAATGGTAGTAGAAGGGTGGGTGTACGTACACCATGCACTCTTTCACCCTGACACCGCTTGTCAAAATTTGAAAAATCTCATTTGGATGAAATTAATAGTTAGAGTAGTTTTCGAAACAAGAAATTCGAAATGAAGACAAACACGCCCAACTGATAATGAACCCATTACCGTATTCGGGTGCTTGTTTCAAACAACTCAAATATGAAGAAATTTCACAATTTCTACTGTAAATTAGACGAAAATATAAGCACTTAATTTGATCCGACTCTTTTATTATTGTTATTGTTATTGTTAATGTTTAGTAGTTAAAAATTAATAGTTTCGACTGTAAAACTTTATGTTTATTTTCCTCCGTTCAAAATATAAATAATAATAATAAGAAGAAGAATAGTAACGGATCGTCTTTAGAATTTTGAAACAAAACTAAACTGGTTGGGTTTTTTGTTTAGTTTCAGTTTACCTATACATTATTGTAGAATAGAATTTTAATTTTTATTATTAGGAGGCAGCTAGAATGGAAATTGTAGGCGTTCTTCTTTTCCTTTTTTTTTCTCTTTTTATTTTATCTTTATTTTATATTTTAAAACCATAAAACAATAAAATTTATATTAGAATCTTCAAGTTGGAATTACCGTTTTATTGTTACTTAAATTGGCTTCTAACGTACACACGTTAAAATTCAGACAATATGATGGTGAATAAAACAATTATTACAGTAGATAGATGTTGATTATTGTTTATTGTATAGTGTGCGACTGGAGTCAACACAATTTGATCAAATATTGACTCCATATCGTTAATCGTTTATTATGAACAAAATTCTAATTTGGCGAGTGTAAGGATCGATGCAGTGTTTTCGCCTGTCACCGATACGTTATAAACTTTTCGTTAGAGCTTATAAGACCCAAAATTATATCGTATAACGTGTATTTTTACGATATTTTCAAAAATAACTAGTAACGGTGATTTAATCTTTGTTACTTGTACACTTACGAGCACATAAAAGAGACCACTTTTTGTGCGACTGTGTAAAACCAGCTTTCGACAGCAGTCGTCTCAATTTTAACTGGTCAGAATTTGGGAAGAGAGTTGTCCAATCGGAACAAGGGGTGGATGGAGTTATTGTCACTTCTCCATATTTACGAAATTTCGACAGGAAATAGAATAGCAGAGCGAGCAGGTAACAGCTTGTAAATTATAACTTTCTCTAAAGAGGGTGGTTCTACAAAATTTGCTATGGCGGAAACTGGCTACAGCACTTCCTACCTCTACACCTTCTTCCGCTGCCGAGAGAAGGAGCCTGACGCACACGAACCGAAAAACATGATATTCCTCACTCAAGAGTCGGTCTCTTTTATGTGCTCGTGAGTGTACTTACTTCAAAGCATTGTACCGAAGGCCAAATATATTTTGAATATACATAAGCTGTTCTAACATTTCAAAGACTTTAAAAAAGTATCTTGAAAATTTTCCTTGATCAGGTTAACAGCAAAATAATTGTGGGGCTGTGTAAAACATGCTTTTCAAAGAGGTCGTCAGATATTGGAAAGAAAAACATTTAATCAAAAGATGGCGATGGGGTTACTGAATAGTCAAATATTTTCTACAAATTTGATATAAAGGAAATTTGTAATACCCGCCACTTTACACTCATGAAAGAAACAGCCTGACTCACACGAATCACTTAAGACTTGGTCTCCTTTATTTGCTCGTTACTGTACTTAAGCTAGGATTATAATCCACGTGAAATAAACAGTTTTATGGAAGAATCAGGGCCTTAGCTATAGGAAGGATAACATCTATAGTGCAATTCCTTACCCCCGTGTCACAAGAATTTTTTCCACAAATCATTGTTACTTTTACCGTAGGTTCATTGTTAAAGCCTTACAAATTTGCTATGCCTGAAACTGGCTCCTACACTCTCTACCACTCCGCCCCCAACACCCTGAAGGGAGAAACAGCCTGACTTACGTGAACGAAAAAAAGTGATATTCTCGTTCAAGACTCGGTTAGTTTTGGCAGTAAACTGTAAATATTTCTGATTCTAATAATAATAAGCTGCGCTGATTGATATCTTATTTTAAGACCTATAGGAAACTCAAAAGCCAAAGAAATAATAAAATGGACAGGTTCATTTTTTCGCAAATAATTGTGCCACAATTTCTGAGCCATAATCTAATGAAAAATATCCAAGCTCCTAGGTACTTGTAACTTCTATAAAAGTCGACATAAACTGAAAGATTCAAAGACGTCACCTTTATATCTCATGTCAAAGTCTCAGTTATGAATCTGTTAATTTCGTCTAATAGATGTAATATGAATAGATTACAATCTACCGAAATAAGTGATTTTTAAGATGAAACTCGGTGTATATTCGTCGAAAAACTGTAATTACAGTAATAATAATATTAATAATAGTGGGTATTGTTTAATTATTACTTTTATGATCTTGGTCGTTAGATAGGATTGTGTTGATGGGATGCCACTTTACTTCTTTACACAATTTAATTTTATTCAAAGAAGAGATGAACAGAGCAAGAAGGCTGAAAGACACCTCTTAAAATTTTGTTGTGAAAGCTACAGATTATCAACACACACACACACGCATCAACATTACAGACAACCTATTCTATTGTCATTCAATCATTTTCTCTTTTGCTTTGTAAAGGTGTGCATGTCGTCATAGACCGCGAACATTTGTAAAAATACACCATAATAGATCCTGTTAAGTCTTCACTATAGACTCAAATCTTTAAACTACTATTACTATAACAACAACAATAACTACTACTACTACTGACCACCACAAACAAATCTACCTGTTTCGTGTTTTTATTAATGTCAAAATTTTCGCTTCAGGTCAAAAAATTGTAAAGATAATAGATAGACTAGAATAGATATGGGAAAAAAAAGGGAAAATAGGGAGAGGAATATAATAACTTGGCACTATAGTGCTACTGAAACTTTTTGAAATGTGTCAAAAACAACTTAAAATTCTTAAGATTTCTTAAATGGTGTGTATAGAAATAATACGAAAGGGAACCAACCGTGACCAATGTTTAAATATAGTTACTAGAAAACCGCCCATGTCAACTATACACGTATACAAGATAGACAGTTTTTCCCTTTTTGATGAATAAAAAGTACCGACCTATAAAAAAAACAGAAAATTCTAATTTGAACTCTTGTTAATTAATTAATCGGCTTTTGGGCTTCTTTGTGGCATATTTCCTACAAAACAATATCCACTTTTATTTTTACTGAAACAAAGCAAAAAAATACAACTATTAATTTTTTTTAGATCTTCGGCTAATTTAAGTGTGTCTAGGCATTAGCAATTAACTTAAGTATAGGTTTTAGTAACATTTTGATACTGTGTTGCTATTTCCGTAACAATTATTGCAAAAAAATCTCGTTCTAAAGTTTCCCCACAAAAACAACATTTAATAATACGGTAGCTCTAGTTGTGTTTCCGTTGCAATTTAATTTATATTTTATTTGGTGTAGAAGAAATTTATTTCCAAAAAAAAATTGACCGCAAAATTTTTGTGAAAATAAGCGTTGTAATTATTTGGCAATAAATTAAAGCTTCCTTGTTGTTACGGTTGCTGTCATTTGTAGGCTTACAGAACCGTACTAAAGCATAGTTTTTGACCAACTGTGGTACCCTCAACAGAGCTGGATTTACATTACTTTTCGGTAGCTCTGCTTTTGTATCTATGAGCAAACTTAATAAAGAGTACCTATCTTAATTATTTGTGCTACAATTTAAACGGCAAACCAGCATGTTTTTCAGCCTGAGCAAGGAAAAAATTAAAATTTAAGCGCTCTGCTTCAATGCCGTAAGTCTTCTAGGTAAATAAAAAGTATTATATGGATCTCATCCAGGGGTATTGATGGGTTTCTGTTCAGTCATAAGAATTTTCGAGCTTAAGAGTAGATTCTGAGACATTCTTAACCCTAATCAATTCTGTTGGTAGTTGTTAAAAATGAGACTTATAGTACATTTTTGGGCTTTGTTCTTGGCTTTTAGTACAGGTTTTGAGGAGTATTTTTTCTGAAGCATCAATTTTTTGATAAATTTTGCTCTTAAGCCTTCAAAATGAAGAGATTTAACTACTTTTAAGACTCTTCTGTCATAAATTATCAGTTTTAAATAAAATTTGATATTAAGTTGTGTATAAGATCTAAATTTACAATTTTTGACAAATTCTGCTCTTAAGCCACCAAAGAAAGAAAATTTTTGGAGCCGAATTGTTGAGATTTCAAGACACTTCTGTCTTAAATCATCAGTTTTTAATCAATTTTTCCATTGAATTATGAACAGAAGAACAATTTAACAGTTCCTAATCGGTTTTGAGCTAAATTTTTGACTTTAGTCTAATTTTTTACAGTTTTTGTACTAAATCATTTTTTGGCAAATTCTATTTTTCAATCATCAAAAGGAATCCAGTTGTGACAGAAATACGATTTGATTGATTTTAAGCTAAATTGTCTACTTTTGTTATAAATATCTTCATCTAAATTCTAGGTCATCAATTTTCTTACTGAATTTTGCTACTAAATCGTCAAAAGAGCGAGGTTCAGACGTCTTTAGCAGAATTCTCCACTTTTAATTGAGATTTCTTGCGCAATATTAGGAGACATTTGCAGTCATCGCCAAAATTATGTGACCACTTTTTGTGCGGCTGTTTAAAACAAGCTTTGGAGGACGGTCATCACAATGTAACAGAATTTGGAAAGAAATATTGTTATGGCTGAAACTCGTTCCAACACTCCCTTACTTACCCACCTTCTTACCCTAACTGGAGAAACAGCCTGACTCACACGAACGAGAAAACGTGAGAATCTCTTCAAGACTCGGTCTCTTAGTATTGGCGATGACTGTACATATAAATCTTTTCGGCCTACCATCAATTATAAAGCTTACTTAAGTCTATGACTCTAGTTGCGGTCTTGTCTATTTGTTATCGCTCATGAATGGATTTTGGGGCAGCGATGCTACAAATCTAACTAAATGAAAGTTGAGCGGCACATGCAAAAGTGGCGACTTTGCTATGAATTCTCATAAACGCTCACTATGTTAGACCTAAACATAGTTATCCAATCGTAGTCTTAAAGTTCACAACAACTACGGTGTAAACCAAATTGTACGGCATAGTAAACTAAATAATAATTGTAGAATTACAATAATAGTGGCTAAGCCGAATATAAAAGGATCAACTACGCCAGTGGTTGGCTACCAACGAATGACAAGCGCGCCATATCTAAGAGCAGATGCACATATCCGTTCATAAGTTACCGCAAATGTCGTTTTCCCTTTTATAAATTTTGAATTTTCTTTACGATATGCCACCTTTACAAAACTGCTGTTTCACCTAAATTACTTAGTAAGTGGGTGTATTTAAATTTTCGAAAGTTGTATTTGATTATCTGTAGAAATTAAGCTATTAAGTGAAACATGCTGTATGAATTTTGAATTTACTTTTTTTTTTTGGAATTGTAATTATCGTTATTCTCAATGAGTCAATTTCGCATCATTATTTTCGTCTCATTTAAGCATCATTCTGTCTTTGTTCTTGATTAACCAATAAACGTTTTCCAACGAAATTTCTATAAACAAAAACGAAAATTTCCATTTTTTTTTCGTCTTTCTATCGTAATTATGTAGCTAGAAAGATAAGTTAATATAGAAACCGTGACTAGAAATAAATTACCTTTGATCACAACTAATTATTATTGTAAGATTTGCGTGGGCACTTTTCACAAAACTTCATATCATATACATACATACAACAT
This sequence comes from Mylabris sibirica, assembly GCA_039776855.1. Taxonomy (NCBI): domain Eukaryota; kingdom Metazoa; phylum Arthropoda; class Insecta; order Coleoptera; family Meloidae; genus Mylabris; species Mylabris sibirica. Next base: position 10,249,629 of record CM077842.1, on the reverse strand, counting down.
ACATACGTACATTATTATTAATTTACAATATACGGCCATATTTATTCACATATAACAACTAACACTATCTATAATTTCAATTTCTTAGTGCTTACAACAATTTCAAGATATCCAATTATTACCACATAGATAGCGTACACTGTAAAATAATTAGAAAGTGGCTTCTGTATACTGTCATCAATCACAACCATTAGAAAACGAGTGAATTGACAAAATCTTTGTACGAAAGAATGGAAACAGAGCAGAACTAATAACTTTGTCGCACATACAATAAATTTTCTATATGTAAAGACTTTATAAAATATGACAGCCAATAAACCACCCAGATTTCTAATTGTTGTTGTGGTTACTGTGGTTTCTTTATACAAGAAAAAAGATAGTTTCATCCAAATTTTTTTCAGCTGAAAATTTCAGCATAACAACGCCACCTTTTGGCCTGAAACAAACTATTCGTTTGTACTCTTACTTTCTCGATATATACGAAATTAATGAAACTTGATACTGTCAGATTATTTTTATTACATTGTTGTTGTTGTTGTTGTTGCTATTATAAAATATTATCAATAGGTGTCTAGATAATTTGTTATTCATTTATGCAATGATAAAATTATATCTGTACAGCATATAAATATAGATGATGGTATCTGGTAGATTAAGTTACCCACTTAACTGGTCCGAAATAAAATAAATCTTTGGCTAATTGAATTCACTAAACTGGAAATAAACTGGATGTTAAAAGAAACGTATAGGAATTCACCCTTAATTCGAATGAAAAAATTCATATTATTGTGGGTATGAAGATTAATTAACAATGTACGGGTAAGCCTACGCGTACACCTCACCTAAATTACAATCGTATGCAAATTTTCCAGTAATCACAATTATGTTTATTATTTGTCCACCTTCATATAGGCGCATGCCTACGAGAATTCTTTTTTTTCCACAAAATTTCAATAATAATAACATGTCAGTAGTTTTAATAAATCAACAGGTGACAATAAAATTGTTTGACATTTGGTAAATTTACCGTAAGATGTCGTGACGATCACACCCTAGCGCCCTATTGTCCAGCCGCCCACTCTACGCCTATGCTTTTATATTTCCATCATCAGAAAATTGTTGTGTTTTTTTTTTCTTTTATGTGTGGTGTAATTGAGATGATGAACATGGAAAAAAACAGTGGCGTCTCGTGTTATTGTTGTTCTCTAATTGTTTTCCCATTGTTAGATGTTGTGGATAAAAGTCATGGTTGCCTTGGGGGTGTTATCACGGTTTCTATACATGAAATGTTAATAGGCTCGTACGGCACTTATGATAAATTGTTTTAGAATTAACAAAATACCAGTAGTTGTCCGGACGTTTATTTTGTAATTATTCATTTACATTGTTGTTGGAAATTATTCGACGGGATGTGGTGTAATTTATAAAATGTATGAGGGCTTGTTCTGTGCGATAGTGAAATTAGGGTGCGGGAGTGAAGGCAGAATCTCGTTTATATAAAATGTCATTAAAATTGTATTGCTTTATCCTTGACCTTATCAATTCGATTTACAGGTCATTCCAAGATAAAAGTGTTTTGTTTTGAAGATGCGGAAATCGTCAAAATCGAATTATGAAACAATTTTGCCATTCTCTCGATCGTGTCCTGATTTGTTCCCTCTAGGCCCATTTCCATCGTCTAGCAACAATAACAATAAACTACTCATTGTCTTTCATGTTTCGTTCAAGTTGGTTATTCGTGAAATCGGCGGCAATATCTGGCCGCCCCTAACATCACGACATTCAAATCGAGTGTAGATCAGTTCCGCATTTTCGGCTAATTTTATGATGATTTTGATGATGATGATGATGATCAGTAATAATAACAACAACAATAATAACAACAACATGATGGGTAGATAGTCCCGAAACTACCTCCAGCTCTGTTCCAATTCCCAGCCGAGATCTGGTCACGAATCGACCTCTCGCCACGCCACTGCACTCTAAACTGAACATATCTCGTTTATGGTAGTTGTGAAGTAGTTGTATAGTAGTAGAAGTAGTGAACTGATTGCGACTTGGCCCTTCGGCTATAATTTCTTTTTTTTTTTCTTCTCTTCTTCTCCTCCATTTTTCGGTATTCAATCTTTTTCTATCGAGCTATATACAAGTGAAGAGAAAGCGTGCGGGTGTGAGAATCTAACATGCGCCCGGTTCACAACAGTGCTGCCGCCCCGGGCCCGATCGAATCACTCATCTTCATTGCTGTTGTTGTTCATCGTCCATTCATCCGATCGGAGCCGCGTATCGAGAAAATTCGAAAATTCCGGAAAAAAACCAACAGGAAGATGAATCATTGATCGCTCCCACGAGCCGCAATAACCCAACCCAGTTCTCATCAATACGATAATTCAAACATTAACAACATACACCGAAATTAAGTGTAACAAAACATGGAAAATTGCTGCTAATAACAACGATATTAACCCATCAATCGGCCTTTATGATTATTACCATTAAAGATAATACGTGCATGTTATACATAAATGGGGATATAGTTTGAAATTGCATCGTGTCTATATCGACAAGGAAAACATCGAATCCTTGTTGTTGTATAACAGGCAAGGAGAAAAAAACAACAACAATAACAACACAATAACGGTGCAAGCTGTAATTCCGGCTGGCTACCGTACGGCCCCCTTGCGTGTAACACAACGATTTTGCTAAACAACTGATCCTGCCCCAGGATACCCAACGATTTCCGTATATGTTCCCGATTAATGATGCTGGGAAAACACGGTTTAGCCCGCAAACAAACACAAGAAAACTCGATAAAAACTCTTTAATTCATCAGATAAAGCTCTACGTTAATAAATATCGTTTACAATTTTTATATACTATAAAAAAAATACTTAAACTAACTACATCTACAATATTGCAAGATTAAAATTATGATTAATAAATGAACTGAAGTAATTTTTGCATTCGCAAAAATTACACAGTTATCATGATAACGTATTTATTCAAATTTGAAATCAGAGTCGACTGTGGAGATTAATTGTGAACATACCATTGAACTATCAGCCAATCATTTGACATTTGAGTTATATACAGGGTGTACCATGTTATTTATTCTTGCAGTTGGCTGTGCATTTGGTGACGTAGTATATCGTGGTTTGGTTCGGCCATTCAAGTGTGAATCAAATTACGATACTACGTTAGAAAAAATACAGCCAACTACGAGAATAAATACCGTGGTACACTCTGTATACAGGGTGTACCCCGGTATTTATTCACCTAGCAATTGGCTACGTAGGACTGTTTACTTGTTTGTTCATTGAAAAATGTCAAATGTAGTAAATTACGAATCAAGCTACGACTCCATATAACAAAGATATAGCGAGATGATATAGCGTTGTACACCCTGTATACAGCAAATATATTAAAAATTATGGTACGTTCAACATTAAACTTTCATAGCCCACTTTGACTTTATGACAAATTCAAAAACTGTACAATTACATTAAGAATTATGGATTTGAACCAATTGCACTTAATTAAAATTAAAAAATTAAAATAAAAAACAAAGAAAGATATTAGCTAAGCTTTACGTACAATTTTGATTTGCTCCTAGACTAGACAACTTATAGTCTGATTTGCTACGAAATTAGAAAATTTTAAAAAAATTTGCAAAAAAAAATATATACAACATGCAATAACATACTGTTGCAGATATAATTTAAATTAAATTAAATTAAATTAAATTAAATATCGATAAATACTGTAATTATAGGATTATTGTTAATATTAATATTATTACGATTATGATTATGTTTAATTATATACGGTTAATTAGTGTGTTTAACATCTGGAGAAACAACTGTAGGCGGGGGTGGTCGGGTAATGTATTGTCCTGTAAAAAAATATTTATTGTAATTGTTTTATTATTTGTTTTTTTTTTGTTGTTTATTATAAAAATTAAAGCATTAGTGTGGGCCCTGTTTTTCTAATATTTTTGGTTTAGTATATAAACATAGTTGTGTGTTAAAAGATCTTACATTGCAATGAAAGAAGACAGGGCCGGAGTGTGCCCAGAGTGTGTTCTGTTTGGAGCCCTTTACCGCCATATGCATTGATTACATCTAGAATACCAAGGTAAAAACCAGTTAACATTTATAATCAATCATTATTGTGATAAATAATAAATGTATAATGTAATTATAATTAAAAATGTTGGTTATATATGTACAAAAAAACAACCCTTTCCTGTTCTTTTTATACAATTGTTGTTGTTGTTGTTGTTATTATTGTGGCTCGTATTTATCGTTTGGTAATAAAGTCGATTCGTGATGGTCTGTCTCAGCTCTCAATACATTTGCACGATTTATTTGGCAAAAATGCAACAGTTTTAATATTCTGTGACCAATTTGCAGACGGTATTTCGGTGACAATGGTTTCCAATTAATTCCGCGCTCATCTCCAATACAACAACAACAACAACAACAAAAATTGGCGACATCATTGTTGTTCTTGTGGTAGAGTGGTGGAATATCACACACACACACACACATACACACGGACAAGAATACACAGATGGAAGAAATCGGTCGGTCGGACATCGGCGACAAGTATCGAAATTTGGAAATAGATACGTGTAAAGTAAAAGTGAAAACGCCCACATTTCTTATTAATTTCCAAAGTGAAACCGTGTGGGCCACATCGAAAATTGCTCTTTCTTTTATATTCGAGCGTTTATTGTGACGTTTTTGTCGTTTTGTATAGTTTTCGACAGATTTTTATTGGAAATGTCGACGAAATCCGACCTTGTCTGTTTTGTTCGACAAAAATGTTGTAACCTTCATGAATCGTTTAAATATAAGTTGCCGTCATCATGACTGACATATTAACAAAAAAAAAAAAATAATTAAAATAAAATAAAATCAAGAAAAAAAACAATGAAAGAATAGAGGATATTAAAACAATACACCGAAAAGAAGATAAAATTAACGAGTCATAAAGATTGAAGTTGAAATTTGTTTTATAACAATCAACAACCACACACACATACACACAAAAAGTGGCGATTTCTCGTCAATTTTTTTGGAAATAAAAATTTGCATTTACCTGTGCTGTTTGAGATTGTCCTGGCGTTTGAATCCTCTGCCGCACACTTCACAGCTGAACGTCAATTCTGGACTTTTGTGTGTCCGTTCGTGGATCATCAAATTGTACGATTTTGTAAATTTCCGTTGGCAATATTTACAAACGAATTCATACTTGGGGCGCATTTTTCTACGGAACTCGCGCCCACTAACGTCGTTCTCGATCTGTATTATCGCAAACATCGTGCCGTGATTCTTATCTGGGATACCTGGCGTTAGTCAGCCCGGAGATGATGTGGATGAGTTAATCTCTCGCGATTTATCCGTACAATATTATTATTATTTTTATTACTTTTTCTCTATATTTTTTTTTCTGTTTTGTTAATTTATTTATTTAGAAAAAATTCGATGATAGTGAATGGGAATTTTCTACACTCTGTTAATTCCTGTAAAAACACAAACGATAATCCAACATTACTATTTTTGGTTTTATGTTAAGAATAATTTCTTAAAAAAAATTTGGTGTTATTGAAACAATCACGGTAACGTTATTACTGAGAATGTTTATGTTACAGATCGGGAGCCTCTTCGAGTGGCTGGCGATCCGGGGGCTCTCTTCGTTCAGTGAAAGGCCTCATTGGCTTTCCCTCCTGCCGCCTGAATATTATACACACTACTCTTCTTCCTACCGCTACCTACAACGTGACCCCAAAACTAGGCACCTACTTGCCAAATCGTCTCAACGCCCAAATTGTACATCAAATTTACAAACAACACTCACACAAATTCACACGCCAAGAAAAAACACACACCATTTCCGCTATAAATATCCCATCGATCGACACAAAAAAGAAGTGTCAGATCGGTGGGACGGCGACTATAATTTGTTTAAACAATAATAATGCCGACACTCCTCTGTTTTGCAACAATTCCTGCTCGTGCAGCCAATATTTAAGTGAATATTGGCGTGTAATTGCCAACAACCTGTCTGTTTAATAATTTAAACTAAATGGCGACATGTGTTTTATCAACAACAACACATATTTTTTATTAATTGGTAATTTATTATGGAGAGAAACCGTAACAAAATCCAATTAAAAACTTTAATAATCAAGACTAGAAGCTAGAACAAAAACAATTCCGATTATCCGACGGACTAGAAAACACACCGATATTAATTGAATTCTACACCGTGAATCTACCAATTATATGCAATGTAGCACAAAATCAACCAATAATACGACGGAGATTTGGCGCTAACAAAACTACACCAATCGTACCTTTCGATCTCCAATGCATACCAATAGCAGTGAATGGCGCGTGAATTTCAACCAATCGATTTTGATTATCAAAAGGCTAGACCAATAACTAAACTAAATCAACTAAACAGACCAATAACTTTGTAGCTTTTGATACAAATAGATAGAATCACGTCTATTATTGGTTTCTTTATAAATTATTTGATTATTTATGTATTTGTTGATAAATCGAATTTTATGATTGAACAATAAGATGATGATGATGATGATGATCATGGAGAAAAAAAATGTAGAATAGAAGAACAATAAAATCGATCGACATGTAACATCAAGAGAAGAATGTGTCAAAAGGAATGACAACAATTACTTTATGTTAATAAGTTGATGACTTGCAAATCTCTATCTCTATCTTTATTTGAAATAACAATGGAACTTTATGGTTTCTATATAGTTCGGCAAATAGATAAATCATAAAAGTGGGAGCGAGATAGATGAATGACATTTTTATAAAAATGATCTGTTCTGGATAAAATTTTCGAAAGGGAATATCAAAGGAGGCGGTGTTGACTGGTTATTGTTATAGAAAAAAGGCCCTGCTCTTTATGATGATGATGGACGATCCATCTATGATAAATTATGTTGAAATTCTTCAGTATCTATCTCTAGGTATATCTATCTCTTTTCAATATTAATAAATTTTCAAATTTTTGATCTTTGTTCATTCAATAGTTTGACCTACTCGGAATTATATTGGAATTCATATTTCACAATTACTATCACTCTTTTTATTATTATTATTATTATTATTATTATTATTTGTAGTTATGATTTATAGGGGAAATTTTATTGATAGATGCAATTAATTGGAAAATTTCCAACATTTATCAGATAAGAGATTATTTGTTCCGGGATATTTATGTGTTGATAATTTTTCTTTGTTAATGAGTCATCCATCCGGGAATCATTGCCAATATATATGATCATCATTATCCACGATTTAGAAAGGTGCAATACCGGTAATTATAAATAATGTTCATCGATAAATGTCGATTGGTAATAAATTGAGCCCTCATTTTAATTTCTATTATGGAATTATTGTTACCAAATACCGAACAAATATGTGAAGACGATAGAAGAGAAAAAAGAATAGTACAAGATGCTGGTATATCGAATAAGAGAAAAATGATGGTAGACAATGGTGAATATCAATGGACTTCAACAATGAAGGGCGGTCACAGAGTTGTATTAGCATAAATACACGTTACATTGTCCGTCCGGGCCCGGTGACATTCACCACATATATCTACAGTGAAGACAAGACAACGTAAGACATGTACAACAATAAAAAAAATAAAAAATAGAAGGGTGCGTCTTTTAATACCATACAAACACAGCCTCCCATCATTACAATCATCACCATCAACATTGAAACAATAGCGACAGTTATCCGTATTTGTTATTTGCAAAATAACAATTTTAAGGTGTGACAATTAGATTGATTCCGCTCGTTATTTATACATTCCATTTTTCAACAATCTAAAAACAATCGAAATCAAACCAACCAATCTCGTTCTAGAATCTGGGTGTGTATTTGGACCAATACGTAAACCGGTAGCCAGTCTAAATCCTACTAAAGTAGTGGGGAATTTGTTATAATAGTTTGTGTTAATTTAATTGGTCCAAATACTTTGTACACAGTAGCTGTGTGTTGATCGTGATTACTTATAAAACTAAACCGAACTACCCATATATCCAATAAAAACAACTCATATTATCCCCACCAATTCGGTTTTGGTTGGTTGGTTAGTTGGTACACCTATACGGTGTTGAAGTTTTATGTGTGTGACCAGTAGCAGAACAGCAGGGTGTTGTGTAAGACCAGTAGTTATATAGAGCGCGAGTCTGATGTTGTATACTTATACATATGTATGCATGTATGTATAGCCTGTCTCACTTGTACGCATATAGATTTTCTAGATAATTAGAATGGGTAACGTTTATGTTATAGTTTTTGTTTTATTCCATTGTCTAACAATAAGAGATTTATTATTGGATCTATATGCATAGGAATCGATAATTATTTTCGATTTTATGGCTCAGGATTTTTGATAAGACTCAAATTAGGTGTGAAATTTCACAAAAAGTAATTGTTACATTACAGACGGACACTCTGTATATTTTTATTTTTACTCGTAAATTTTTAATTTAGCTCTTAGTGCCATTACTAAATAGCGAATCTGTTCAAAGTCCTGAATGTCATCCCATTTTTGATCATTTTAGAGTTTCTCAATCTCAATGAGCTTTAAAAATAATTTAAGCGACTTTTCCTGTCTCCTAAATTCCTAAATTCTCCACTTTAGATTTTGAATTTTGTGAAACAGTTAGGTATTTTTATTGCGAAGTGTTAGTTACCTATAAAATCTTAAAATTGTTTAAGCTTTTTTAAAAGAAAATTGAAGATCTGAGTGAAATTTTTGCAAAATCTTAAAGACACGAGACTCATTCTGTATATTTTATGACTTTTAATATCTACATTCTAACATGAACAATATTTCGAAAAAATCTCTTCTAAAGGACTAGAATTTAGAAATTTGTTTAAAATGTCTCTTTTTTTCAAAATCTTAACCAGAAATTCTTTTAAGCTTCACAATAGTTGTCTATATTATTAAAAACTTACAATAGTTGTAATAAAATTTGAAATTAATCAAAATTTCTTTGTTCAAATCGCCAAAAACTCCACTCAGTAGGTACTTTTGAAGAAAATTGAATCAAAATATTTGTAAAATTTTAAAGAGATAGGTAAGTACCTACATACAATAAATTGTCTTACTTTAAAAAAATCAAAACTAAAATTTTTTCGTAAAAATTTCTTTTCAGAGCTGGAAATTAATTATGGTTTTTCAAAGTAATAGGTTTTAAAATGAATAATAACTAAATAGAAACTAAAATTTGTGTTGCAAAGCAAAACAATCAAAAGAATTTTGAATTTTTCCAATAAAGAGCCTTAAAGGGCATTAATTACTAAATTTGAACTTTTCCAATAGTAATTAAGTACCTATTTTCTTTTATTTAAGAAAAAAAACACTAAACGAATAGCTCAATTCGAGCTATGTATAATGAAAGTTTTAAAAATTAACCCCTTATTATCAAATATTTATAATTAAATTTCAATTAAGACTCAATTGTTGAAATTAGCAACAAACTCACAGATTTGTTAAAATAATCGAAAACTTGTAGATTTTTAGAGAAAATTTGAAATTTGACCAAAATTTTAGCAAAATTATGATGATACTAGGCAGCCTATATTTTTTCCAAATTATAAACAGAACAAAATTTTAAGTAAGTAAGACTAGACGGCTTATTTTCAGACAAAAGACTTAAAAGGCATTAATTATTAAATGCATTTTTTCATTAGGCCCTACGTAAATTTATCAATTTGGGCTACAACTTTAATTTTATAAAATAGCTCCTCTTATTATTAAATATTTATAACGAAATTTCAATTTATAATTAGAATTCAATTGTTCAAATTAGAATCAAACTCAAAGATTTGTTAAAATAATCGAAAAATCCTACATTTTCAGACAAAATTTGAAATCTGAGCAAAATTTCAATCAAATTACAGAAACACTAGACAGCCTGTATATTTTATTGCTTTTATTAAATTTTAAATCCAACAAAGTTTTAAAAGAATCCTTTTCTTAAGGACTAAAACTAGACAATTATTTTTTTAAGAAAAGCCCTAAAGGGCATTAATTACTAAATAAGTATTAAACTTGTCTAATTTTACGAAATAACTCCTCTTTTTATCAAAAATTTACAATAAAATTTGAATTTAATTAAGGTTCAGTTGTTAAAATTAGCATCAAGCCCACAGAAAATTTGAATTTTGGAAAATTATTATAAAATTGGAAGGATACAATTACAAAGTACAAACTCAATTATAGGTAAAGATTTTAATTGATTTTGTAGTGCTAATTTTAGAAAACTCAGTCTAAAATTTTAGAGTAACAAAAATTCTTATATATTTTGACTATCACCGGATTGAATATTACCAACAATAAGACATTCTATAAATATCATATTTCAAATAAACTGTACTTTAACACTAAACTTATAAAAAAAAATGATGAATTTAAGAGATAAAATAATTTTTAAAGTCTAGTCCTCCCTTAAAAGTCGAATCTTTAATTGGAAATTATTGTTAATTCGATAATAATAAAAGAATTTCCACATTTTTTCAGGTCAAATAATTAACAAAGACAACCATGAAACAAGCGAAAAACAAGAGAAATTAATTGAAATTTACCAAATACAGTGTGTGTGTGTGTGTGCTTTTGTAGTGGGCCTTGAACATGTTAAAACAAGCGACGAAATCAACACCCACAATTACGACTTGACCAAAATGAATCTTCTTATTACGAGAATTTATTGATTGACAATTTGATACTATTACAGTAATAATAATAATGCAAAGGAAAAAAATAGTAATAATGACAAAGAGACGGCAGGTAGGAAACCAGTTGAAAGTAAAACTTATAAATAAACCGCAATATTTCCCAAAGAGCCCCACTCTCTTTCATCTCAACTCGCACACATACACAACACACACACACACATACACCTGATGAAAGCTGAGCGTAAACTAGTAGCAAAGTAGGCGTAGCACGGTAGCACTCTCGATTGTCGCCCGATTCGCCGGCGGCAATTGTTATTTTATCTCATAGTCACCATTATTATTATTGTTATTATCAACAATAATAATGGTAATAATAATAAAATTCTAATTAAATACGAATAAAATCAAAATTCTAAATGTACTTACAATATTTGTTTTTTTGGTAAAATAAAAAAAACAGTAAACATCAGTGTCGCTTGATTTCTCCAACACCAATATCATCAAAGTATTGTCTTGATTTTGATGCAAATTTTCTCAATTTTACAACTTTGTTGTACTTAAAATTTTGAGGGTTTGGTACAGTGGAGTTGGCCGGTCGGACTTACTACTAACTGACTGACTTGTCTTTCAGGCAGTTTTACTTCTTCACTCTGAAAGTTTTGCTGCTTCTGTACCAAACTACAGATGGTAGCCCAATGATCCTAGCAGTAGTGTGTAGCTCAGGGCACCCTCGCGTCCCCCAACACCCCCCCCTAACAACAATTCACTAAGTCCAACCTACCAATCTATATACCTTATATAAGATTAACATAAGGCTTATAATATAGGAAATATGTAGAAACCAGAAGTCAATGGTGGGCCATACAATAATCGACTTTATATACATTTAATATAAAGACTGTCCCTTATATACGTGTATACATATAGATATAATATGAATGAATGAACGAAGTATAACCAACCCAACTAGATGCTGTTGATGATGATGATGAAGAAGACAAAGAAATATACATAAAAAAAAGAAAACCCAGAAGACTTGATTAAGTTTTTAAAAAATGAGACGATTCGTAATTGTTTATAGAAATATGATAGTCTTTTATTCTTTTTCATGTTGTGTCTTTTCACTTTTCTTTTTTTTTTTTGTTGTTGTTGTTGAATTCACACTAATTTAATAAACGAATAATCAACCAATTAGATGCACTAATCCGGTTGTATTAATTAATAGTAATTATTGTACATCATTAAAGCCTGTTATTTGTCTTTCATTTTCTATCATTTTTTCTTGTTGTTGATGAGGTTCTTGTTGTTATTGTGTTGTTTATAATATAATTCGATGTGAAATTGAATTTATAACTCCATCCATAAATCAGTTGTTAGTACTGGCTATCTTTTTAATTGATGTTTTCAGATATTTATACTATACTGTGAATGAATCTATCCTTGTCTATTTTATTAATATCATTATTATTATTAATATTATTTCTTCTTTATTGGTACCTATATACAGTATAGTAGATAGATAAATGTTTTAGTGTTTTATTTGATTTATTATAGTCTAAAATATTTTTCGCTTATTATCAATGTATAAGAATTTATTATAAATGAATAGATGAAACTTAGTAGGCGTTGTTGTTTTCTTTTTCTTTTTTTTAACAACAATAATTATTCTGTATAAGTTATTAAAGATTATAAAATAGTAATTTTGTATTATTTAAAATGTAAAGAATATGTCTGCGGTTATAGTTTTTATTAAATAAAAAACCTTAATTGTTAATATTAACGGTATTTTTTCTAATAAAATCCCATTTTTTATTGTTAAATATTTGAATAGAGGTAGCCAAAGTTATAGAAATTTGATTATCCGTTATTTTGAAACAAAATCGTATTGTAGTCCATAAAACTAGGCTCTAATTGGCATAAACGCACTGTTTTTGATGCGTTTATAAAACTGACATCTATAAATCTGTTTCTATATAAGGGACGCATTTTTTATCTGTTGAAATTTGGTTCATAACTCAGAAGAATACTCTTGAATTTAGTATGATAGATTAGACGTTAAAGTTGTACTATTAAACCACGATTTTTTTTCAAGTTTTGTTGAAAAAAAGCACTAAATTAAATCAGTAGCATATTGATGATGAATCTTGACCGAGTTTGTCCGTAATATCGAAACGAATGTGTCTTATAGTCGAAAAAATACGTCCCAATTGTGAATTATAGTTATAAACGCACTACTTTTGGTACTCTTATAGATCTGGTCTAATTTATTTATTCTTTATTGTTCATTTTAAAAAAGTCATTTTTTACGAAGAACGAACACAAAATAAGAAAAAAATAGCGAGACGTCAATATCGCCCTATTAAAATTCGAATTTCTTAATTAATAATTGCCCCTAATATCGAAACAAAGTCTTATCGTCAAAAAATGAGTATCTAGGTACAATTTCGATCAAAAAAAGACCACTTCTTGTGCGTCTGTGTAAAACAGGCTTATGAGGGTGATTGCGACAATGTAACAGAATCTTACCAAGTCAGAATTTGGGAAGAAAGATATTCAATCAGAAGAAGGCGGTGGGGTTATCGATGCGATTGATGCCATTTTGGATATTTACCTAATAAGAAAGATACTTTCTACAAATTTGCGATAACTGAAACTGACTCCAACATCTCCTATACTTATCCACCTTTTTACCGTCACGAGAGAAACAACCTGACTCACATTAACGAAAATACATGACTACACATGTGACATCCTCGCTCAAAATTGGGTCTCTTTTTTTTAATCGCCACTGTACATACATACAATAAATGATACCTAAATTACAAATATTATCCGTTATATTGAAACTAATTCATTTTATTTTACTGTAGGTATGTTAAATCGCAATAAATTTATTAGAAATTTGTTTTTTTACAGGGCTTTTCACGTAAATATGGTTATTAACTCTTTCATTTATTTATACAAAAAAGTTATTCTTATAAGAACTTGAAGGAAACACCTAGACTAGGGGCTAAGAATACCTTTTTAAGATTTTTGGCAATGGAAATGAATGCAATATTGCTACTTTTAAGAATTTAAAGCCAACTAATTAAAACAATAATATGTATTAACATTTTGGACAATTAATTTTCTTTTGTGAAAACAAATTGTAGAAGTTTGTAAAAATTAAGAATGTCACTCTGTTACAGAATCCCAATACTGAATTTTTTTGTAGGAAATCCCTAGTCACAAACTTAAAAGCTGCAATAAAAATTTGAAGGAAACACCCATAATTGGTAACCTAGTGAACTAAGCCTTTGTTTGTAGTTTAGTGTTTAGACAAACGCTTCATAAATTTATTACTACCAATCCTTGGCCCACAAATTTTTCAATTTTCATAATTTTTGTCGCGAAAGAATATCAATTTTTCAAAAAATAAATATAATTTTTATCTACGATTTATATTTAAAGTAATTATTACACTTGTTGTTTTTGCAATATAGGTAATACCCTATATTATTTCCTACTATAGCTTATAAGAGGGAATAATGAATCATTATTCCCTCTGTAGTAAGCCAATCAGAAAATAGTATTTGAATTCTAATCTGTCTAATATAAAAAACCATGGTAACAACAAAAAATAAATAAAACGACAGGTTTAACAAACAGTTGTAAAAAACGTCGGTTTTTTTAAATTTTTGTACCTTTCAAAAATAGTAGAAAGGCGCTTTTGTTTTCATTAGATCACCTAGGTGCCCCCCTTTAAGTTCTTATATTAATTGTTTTATTCTAGGTATACAATATTTACATGAAATTCCCTGTATATTTATGGTAAGTACTCTATATTCCACATAGGGATAGTGGTGAGGTTTGGATGATGTCAGTGATTTTGATTAGACGGCGTAAGAATGGTCATTTTTTAAACCATCACGAATTACAGACAAGTTGTCTAATTTAAAATAGATGGAGTATAAGCGCGATTGTATTGTTATAAACAAGAGTATCAATTTTCAAACTTTTTTGTGATTTGTGTAATTAAGAGGAGGTTGCCCTCTTCATTGTTAAATAATTCAATCATAGCTAAATATACAAATAACGTAATATCGTTAAAACTGTTTTTTTCTCGAATTCTACCAAAAAATTTCCAAGGACTACCAATTTTCTATCTGTAAATTGTGCAATTATTAACTGTCTAAAAGTTTCCATAAAAAATTCTTTTCTTCAACTTTTAATTATTTTAAAACACAAATTGCCCATCTCGAATTGGCTTAATTATCTGTCGAATATATAGGTATAGGTACAACATGGTCTAGCCTAGAGAAAACCAGGAATGTTTCCTATGTGAAGAACTAAAACACATCCATCTCCAAACAATTAATCTGTCAAGATACGTTTTTGTGTGGTTTACCAATACTTTATTTATTTTACCACTTCTTCTATGGCGTGTTTGCCGGTCAAATTCAATGTTGTTGTTGTTGTTGTTGTTTTTTGTGTGAAAACTTAAACAATGTGTGTGGTATTTTATTGCGAACTTCTGTGGAATAAGTACACCGAGTTCGTTTGATTTTTTTTTATATAATTTATTGATAAGTTCAGGCATCAATCATCCAGTGAATTGGTGATATTTTATTATTCGTCTTGAATGAATAAATAATTAAATCGCTCATCTTATGGCTTTAGGTATGGAATAAATTAAGGAAAATCCCGTTGTTGTGTCTAATATAGACGACGATACGCGCCGCGCGATTCTCCTATTACTAAACAAGTTGATTAATTTCCTTCAAGTTTAGTAAACGGTGATGATTGAATGAATAATTGACTCAACAACTACAACAACAAAGGAGGGAATAAATAAATAAAGAGAAGACGGTGTAAATCTATCTTGGAGTCATAATATCGAATTTCTTGACAAATTTCCATTTTTCTTCTTTAACCAACAACAAATCAAATATCAAATATATAAAACGAAATATCGTGTCTTTTTCAAAATAGTAATAAATACCTGTCTTATCTCTATTTGCGGTGGTTCGTTGTTATAACCAAATAATAAAAGTCGGCATTTTTCACAACTACAACAAAGAGGAAAACTAATCATAGAAGATTATTATCAAGTTTGTATATTTATTTGGAAAACAAACGATTGCGTTGGGAATTCGTCGAAAATACACCCCTAACAAATAGCTGTATCGTCATCACCTTTCAGATAACGTTCCAGAAATATTATTCACACACAATATCCCATCGAAATCCACCCCTCAGATTTGATCGTGTGGTTTAATTGAGGGCGATGAAAGACGAACAAAAAAATATAAAATTGAAAAGATTAACAAATGAATGTTGTAATGTTGACTAGATTCATGTCAGATATATGTACAATTAATTTGTATTTACATAGTAGAAATCTACATAGATGAGTGTCATTAGAAGTTTCAACAATTCGAAAACTGGGTGAAAAGGTCAACTGCATCTATTATTAATTTTCTTTTAAATTTGTTTTAATAAATATGAAATTAACATTTAATAATTAATAATCATTTAAAATTAATTAAGAATTGTTATCATTACAGTCACTCTATGGTGACTTTTGTCAACAAATTGAGACTTTTTCTAGAATATACAGCGTGTTTTACAGTTATTAAAATTCCCTAAAATGATCTGTTTAGAAGTTTAGATCGAAATAGAGTGGATTCTTCATTAGTAGAAGCAATAAAGGGACAAATTTGCATCACTAATATAAGCCAGCGAATAAGTGTAATGACAAAGATCGATAAAATTAAACTTATACAAGGTGTGATTAAATTGCCTTTAAAAACAAAACCTCACTATGGAATAGAGCACAATAAGGGTCTTTTGAAGGGACAAAAAATTGGTCAAGACTGAAACCATCGTTTTATGGGAACCGGATAGATACTAACCTATCCAGCTGATAAAAATGTACATATTAGGAACACATCTCGAATTTCCATGGTATTAAACTACACAAATCTTACTGACATAGCAATTCCATTACACCCTGTATAGTAAACTAAAACGTGGTACATCTCGGATTGATTCTATGTTACAAACTAGAATGTCCTTATTTTTCACAAATTTTAGAACTTTGCAGATTCTGGCCCAATTTGATAATCCAACACCACAATTTCTAAAAAAAAATGAACAATATTTCACCTGCTTCCATATTCAGAAGTTGAAATCTACAAAAATCAATAAATAATTTGTGCTACCATGTCATAAAGTAACATTAAGGGTCATAAAGATTCACTTTATAGGACTGAAGACCATAATGATTCAACTTATGAGACTGAGTACCATAATGAGATTGATTTTACTAGACTCTTTTTGAGATTTTCTTTAATTCTTACTTTAGCACATAAAATTTGGTACAGTGACGAACATAGATACTTATAAAGAAGACAAAGCTATAAAATATTTGTCTATTCAGTGAATACCAAAAATGGCATGAATAGCCCCACCCCTTTCTTCTGATTGAAAATATTGCTTGCCAAAATCTGATCTGTGAAAATTCTCTTACATTTTCGTTACCGCTCTTAAAAGTTACAAAAATTGGTCTCTTTTATATACACATTACTGTACGTTTTTTAGTTGGATCGTAACTAATCATTATGGTACACTACGTATTATAAACCTTACGACTTGCAGTACCATAATGATTGACGTTACAATGCTTCTAACATAAGTAGACCTTGTGAAATAATTAATCGATGAGATAAAGTACACTCGAGTGCACATAAAAGAGACCTACTCGGTTAGTGTGAGTCAGGATGCTTCTATCGTTAAGGTAAGAAGGTGGGCAGGTATAGGAGGTGTTACAATGAGCTTCCACTAAACACAATTTGTATAACGTATTTTTCTATTTAGGTGAATACCCAAAATGGTATCAGTAACCCCACTCTCATCTTCTGATTGAATCTCTTGCTTTCCAAATCTTAACCTTTGAAAGTTCTGTTACATTGTTAGAACTATGACTTCAAAAGCTGGTTTTACACAACTGTACAAAACGTGGTCTCCTTTATCAGCACTCGAGTGTACGTACGTACAAATTTACAAAAAATTTAGCACAAAGTAGGTAGAGAAACAGAGCTGTTAGCCAATAAAAAACAATAATGGAGGACATGTAAAGTATTCAGTGATTAATTCAGATTGAATCTAAATTAATATTAAAATGTCATTTTTCGTTGAGTATCGCAGCTCACTTATTGACTTATTAATAGAAAATTAATACAGAAATGTACCTAATGTAATTTAAAAAAACTCCACAGATCAGGCGAGGTTAGAGACGAACGTGCTTTATCTCAACTATGTCCTTTAATTCTGATATTGAGTCATTATGGGACGACTGTAGGATCTCGTGTTGTCAAAGCTGATTAATTGCGTCTCTCAATATTACTCAAGTTTACTTAAACATAGAAAAAAAAAACATAATAAAATAGAATTAGTTTATTGTTTTCTCTGAGATTAATCTGTTAGTTAAGACGGTATAAAAAAATTCGCATCGGCACCTATTATGATAATACTTTGATGATAATTACAACCGACAATAAACAAGATCTTAGTCGGTAATATATTCTTATCAGATAAGGATTTATAATTTTCCTTTGTTAAATAAGAATGCTAAAATTTCACACATATACCTAGACAATAAAAAAAAACTTTCTCTAAATTTATGATTGCTGATTAAATGATTCATCATCGATTGTTCATCGGTGAGAAATTTACATAAAATCAAGCTACTGTGATGCTTCAATTTCGGAGAAATCAACTAATTTTTTATGCATGTTTATGAATTGTGCGGTCGCTATGTTAGAGAAAAGAAATCGTTTCTAGTGATGAGAAATTTCGTTTAAAAACTAATAAAGATAAGATCAATATCCGTATCTGTATAGAGTTCTGTATCTATCTTTGTCATCATTGTGTTGTTTCATAGGAAAATTCTCAATGATGATGATGATCGGTGGGTTTCTATTCGAGGGGAATTTACGAACATAAAAACCATTCAATGTGATTCACGATCATCACAGGAGGCCATAAGTTGAATTGTCGACAATATTACCACCAACCCATCTACGTCCGGTTAGGTACAGTGATCAAATTGTTATTTTTAAGACTATTTCATAATGATTTTTTCTTTTCAAACTTGTAGCGAAAAGTCCACATCTAATAAAAGCTCTTTGTTTTCGTTTTTATAAAGCAGATTAAAAAATTTTGATCATACTCGAATAATAATAATAATAATGTTGATGGTAGAGGCACTGGCTCATGGGTCGCTCCATTCACTTGAAAAGAAATATGCGGCTATGTTTTGTAGTAAAGAGAGATCGAGCTCTGTTGCGGGCATCTTTGGTGGCTTGGGAGCTCCCCCAGGGGAGATTGTCGACTTATAGGTAGGTTATATTGAAGGTGGAAGGAATGTGCTGGGAAAGCCCCCGGGGACCTGTGTAGCTGTACGCTAGTAGCGCCCCCGCCTCGCATATATTCCCTTTCTTCTGTGATATACCAGGTCATAGGTCATATTCATATTAAAATGGACTGTAACTATTGTATAAGAGATTATAATCAATGCAGACGCAACAATTTTATTAACACTATTATTATTATTTTTATAATAATAATAATAATATAATGATTTTTTTCTATGGGTAGCTAATTAAGATAAGGTGACAATTCAGTAGCTGGATGGACGCCATTGCTGAGTAGCTACTGGGTAAGTCGCGCCTGCGTGATCAACACCTACTTCAACGGCCAATGCGCGGTAGCACCTATACGGTAGCCAATATTGCCACTGTTTGCCCTCCTTTCACACACACACACACACACACACGTACATATATATAGTAATCGTCGATAAAGGGGGGCAACTAATCAGATTATTCCATTTCTTAATAATGAAATTTGATTGACTAATTAAAAGACTTTCAATATCGCACAACTGTTAACGATCTATCATCGACATCATTACCATCATCATCATCATCATTATTATTAACGACACGTGCTAATAAACGATTGCACCATCTAGTTAGCAACATTTATCTCAAGTCGTGATTACGTCTTAGCCACCATAACAATTCAGTAGAATTTCCAAAATGATAGGAAAAACTCGCTTTGTTCTTGTTATTATTATTATCATCATCATCATCATCATCATCAACATCATTGTTGTGAGGCAGCAACGGTGGTGCCGTCGTCGCAACGGACTCGTGGGGGGCACCGGAGCGGGGCGGCGCGGTGTGCCGGAGACAGAGCAGGACGGTGATCGGGGGCTCCAGACACTACTGTGCAGTTCCCACGCGACCGATACACTGCCGTGGAAGCGTTCAGTAAACGTTCATCACCGCACACAACCCTATAGGATACCTTTATATATACATATAGGTACCGTTTATTTTAAAGATATTTAAATCGAAATTATAGCCGACAATCCGTATAATTTCTATTTCAAAATTCAATTGTTTCGATTAGAGATTTTTTTCTCTGTCTTCTTTCTTGTTGTTAAGTATTCCTATTGTAATTCTCTTGTCTCACAAATAGCCGATTATTATAGGACAGAAGTAAGAAACAACATTTCGTATATTGTCATTATTATTATTATTATTAATGCATTTATATTCAAATGTTGTTGTTGTTGTTGCGTAGGCTAAGAAATTTCTTCCTCAATATCTTTGTAAATGTGCCTGTATACAAGGTGATTCCAGACGATGGCCAATTAAAAGTATCCATTGTATACAGGCTGTCTCATAAGTGTTTTAGCGGTAGATAGGGGATGAAATTGTAAGACAAAGAGTCCTATACTATTTTTCCACCTGATCCATAGGTAATTAGTAATTAATTAATTTAAGTAGCTCCCTAGGGATTAAGATGATAGGACATAGAAAGCGGAGGACCAATTAGAAGGCTAGTTCAAATTAAAGAAGCACCTGATTGGCTATTTAATTCATTTTACAATGAAAGATAAGTGGGAACTGTAAGATTTGCTGGACAGTACAGTGATGAGCATATAAATGAGCCCAAGTTTTAAGCTAGGAATATCACGTTTTTCGGTTCATGTGAATCTGATTGTTTCTCTCGTGAGGGTAAATAGGAAGAAATACTTTCTACTATACCTACCAAATTTGTTGAAAATATTTGTCTATTCGGGTAAATACCCAAAATGGTACCAGTGACCCCACCCCCATCTTTTGATTGAATACCTATCTCTCTTTTCAAAGTCTGATTTGTGAAAATTCTGTTACATTGTCACGATCGTCTTCAAAAGCCTGGTTCACACAACGCCACAGAAAGTAGTCTCATTTATATGCTTGTTACTGTACATTATTTGTGCTTTCGAATTCGAAATTTCAACCTTTAAACAATAATAGTCTGCAGGTACAATATAATTTCTTGAATCAAACACTGTAACTCAAGATTTAACTAAAAGTCAAAATATCGGGAGAAATTGTGAAAATCCAAAAAAAAAAAAGAATATGAGAGACTTAGTGTGAGAGATAGAGACAGGGAGAGAGAGAGAGAGAGTATCTCACGACACTACCTTATTCTATCAAATTGTACACGTCGCTCTCTGTTGCTCCCCTCCCGTGGCGTCGGAATGCTTAGCTTTTTCTTCTCCTTACCTCTTTTATCTTTCTTCTCTCTCGTGTAACAAAATGTGTTTAATAAACGTGACGCGTCCTTGGATTCTTACTCTCAATTCTCGTCCAGTTATCGATTATCGAATCGCCACCTAAGAAGTTTCACTTTGATAACTCAGACATACTTGTCAATCCTTCAAATAACACTAGCGGGCATTTACCTAAACTTCTCTACCTGCGCACGAAAAATGCTCAGAACGGGGCTAGTCGCTCGATAGGCAGAAAGCACGAGACACTATCTTGGTAACTATGCCCAAGCGGCATCCGCTTGTACAGAGTGGCCATATAGGAGTATTAAATTTATTCTGAGCTTTCGCTCTTACTGTAAAAGTTAACCTGCCCCACCTGGAATCGTTTCCTATATACCTAGGGCCCTGGAAAAAGATCTGCTAGAGTCAGACTGTGATTCATATTATTTTATCAAAGTACCTATCCCATGAATTTACCTAAACCATATTAGAATCCAAGAATATAATAAAAAATCTACCTACCTACTGACTGTTCTATCAGGGATTCCAAAAATGCTCCTAAATTAGGTCATTCCACAGGTTTTCCTAACTGCAGCCTAATTTAGCTGAACTACCTTTGGGAAATCCTTGGTCATTGATTGCAAATCATCATTGATCAGTCTAAAATTCCAAAGATATTCCTAAGTTCGGTCGTTCCACAAGCTTTTCTAATTGCAACCTACTTTTGGCATGCAGTGTTTTGGTTTTCCTTAAAAGGTTACAAAAAAGGTTGAAATTAGACTTGCCTTACAGGTATTCGAATAGCCTCATTGGACCCGAATTGGTCGTTCGGCATGCTTCATTGTATTTCTAATAAGTGTTGCGAGAACAACGAAAATGTTTTCTAGATTACGTTCAGGTGACAAAGCTGCTATGGACAAAATTTCCTAAGCTTCTTATAGATACAGTGGCGATCCAAAAAAAAAGACGGAGTCTTGAGCGACAACTTCACATATTTTCGTTAGTGTTAGAGTCAAGTTGTTTTTCTCGTGAGGGTAAATGGCATCAGTAACCTCACCCCCTTCTTCTGATTGAATATCTTTCTTCCCAAAATATTGACCTGTTAAGATTCTGTTTGATTGTGATAAAAATAGAAGCCTGTTGTACACAGCCGCACAAGAGGAGGTCTCTTTTTTTTGATTGCCACTGTACCTATTTTCAATAGCCCATCGTCCCAAATCATCCTGTATACATGTAATGTACATTCTTATACAGATATGTATGTGCGCGTTAGCGTGTGTGGTCATATTGAAGTTAACCACCTCTCTTTCTTTATATAGATGGTCGGTCTCCGACAAGACATTTAATGTGATGGGTAGCATCGTCAACATGGTGGTAAAAATACCAAACAACAATATTTTAGTCCCCCCCGTATAAACCAGACATGACAATTGATACGATTAGCGAGATAATAAATATATACATACATTTATTCGGTCATTACTTTTAAAACTAACAAGATCGAAAATATTTTGGTAAATAATTAAGTTGGTAAGACGTTGGCAGTTGTGTGACATCATCAATTAAATCGATAGATGAACGGTAAAGAGGAAGCGTTGAGTTAGAAACTCGGCAGTTGAGTTAAGATTTTGGAACATTAAACAATTAAGTAAATAAATCATTAATAATGAACTTTATCTACGACTTATATATAAAGTGATCATTGTACTTGTGGTTTTTGCAATATAATGACCTACATTATGTCCCTAGGGAGGTAAAATAAATAAATATCCCTCCTCATCAGCCAATTAGAAAATAGTATTTCAATTATAATTTCCGTCAAATGTAAACAAACCATGGTAACGACAAAAATTAATAACACGATAGTTTCAACAAGTAGGCCTAAAGTGGGCGTTTTCATGCAATTTTGAATAAAATGACATTTAATTTTTCTGAAATTTCGAACAAATACTTAGTTGTGAGAATATACGTTGTATTTACAATGGAAAGTGGTAAAGAAGACGATTTTAGAAGTAGATAATAGTTTCTGTTAAATGTAAAAAACCATGGTAACGACAAAAAATAAATAAGTTTCAACAAACAGTTGTAAAGAAAGAAAGAAAGAAAGAACAAAAGAAAGAAAAAACGAAAGGACGAAAGAATGAACGAAAGAACGAAAGATAGAAAGGAAGAACGAAAGAACGAAAGAAATAAAGTCCGTTTCTTGTGCGATTTTTGAATCGAAAATGATAAAGAAGGTTAATATTCTTGTACCTACACCACCAGTACCTGTACAATTAGAAATAAGTCGTAGATAAAGTATAGTATACAACTCGCTTATAATGAATGCTAATTATTACCTCGAATGATTACATACTATTATCTACAACTTATATAACATTTGTGGTTCTTGCAATATATGTAATGCCCTATATTCTGCATTATTCCATCGTATGAATTATTGAACCCATTATTCAATCTCTCTTAAGCCAATCAGAAAATAGGTATTTGAATCATTGTTTTTGTGTAATATAAGAAACGATGGTAGCGACAAAAATAAATAAAACGATAGTTTCAACAAGTAGGCCTAAAGTAAACGTTTCTATGCAATTTTGAATCATAGTTGCTGTGAAATGTAAGATAGACATGACAACGACAAAAAATAAATAAAATGACATTTTATTTTTTTGAAATTTCAAACAAATACTTAGTTGTGAGAAAATTTGTATAGTATTTACCATGGAAAGTAACCAAGAAGACGGTTTTAGTAGTAGATAATAGTTTCTGTTAAATGTAAAAAATCATAGTAACGACAAAAAATAAATAAAACGATAGTTTTAACAAACAGACCAAACAGTTGTAAAAAGTGTCCGTTTTTTTGTGCGATTTCAGAATCGAAAACGAGGAAGAAGATAAATATTCTTATACATCCCCAGTACCTGTACTCTTAAAATTTAGTCGTACATAAAGTATAATATACAACTCGCTATAATGAGTGCTATTATTACCGAGCTCGCAATTTTTAAAGTTGTTGATTACTATTTAAAGCTTGAATTGATAACCTACTCTCAAGCATTCAGATTGGTCAAAATAGGTTTTCCCCAAATCATAGATCTGCAGTAGAACTTGCTACAGTATATGTGTAGGTAATAGAGTGTATTCTTTCTCTGTTACTCCACTGGTAATAGATTAAAAAAAAAAATGGAAACGACACGATCGGTTAAGCGAATCACATCGACATCGATGAGATAAGGCACGTGCAAATTCACAAGAATTTCAATTAAAAGTACTTACGTGGAGAAATAGGGCTGTTAATCAATAAGAAAAACAATAATGGAGGACATGTAAACTATTCAGTGGCGTAGGGATAATCACATGTTTCTGCTTGAATCTAAATTAATATAAAAAAGTCATTCTTCATTGAGTATCGTAGCTCACTTACTGAGTTATTATACATCTTTCAAGGCAAGCTCACAATCTGTGGGAGGGGCGAGCAACCATGTTTGTTTTCTCATCAGGAACTTTGACGTATAGATTGTGACGTCACAGTCAATCGCATTGTATCTAAAAATTTTCCAATGAAGTTCATATGGTAAATTAATTATTTTCTGGGTTCAACTAGTCAAGGTACACGAATTTATTGACTGTAAATGAGTGATTATTTATGTTTTTTCTTCTCCACATTTAATCATCACTTTTATTTGGAAAATATAGGTTATAATAAACAACAAAGATTAGCAAAACGAACCACCACTGGTTGATTATCTCGCGCTCTCTCGCTTGATCGAAATGATTGGTCGAATACTTCCCCCGTCCCCTCACCTGTAATCGTGGATTACCTTGTCAAAAAGATGTTTAGTAAAATATGAATATAGAAATGTAATGTAATTTAAAATAAATACTTATTTATTTCACATAAAAGGTCGTACATACACACTACTGGTCGTTTAAATACACTTCAAAGTCCACCGATCAGGCGTGGCTAGAGACGAACGTGCTTTATCTCAACTATGTCCTTTAATTCTGATTTGGACTCTAGTATCTTTATTAATAATAATCGGGTATACTTTTGCACATTTATTTTGGAACGACCTATAAGTATCCTACATTATAGAATCGAGAATTTAAAGAAAGGAATTATTTCTTATACAATATGGCTACGAAACTAATCGGATCGTACAGAAAAAAAAAAGAATATACGATGACTTTGATTATTAATAACAAATTTCGAAACACCATTGAGTGTTTTACTGTATTTTTAAAGAACCCATCACGGATTTTTCCATCAACACTATCGCTACATCTATGTAAATGTATTGTTGTTGTTTTGTTTCCTTCTTCTTTTTTTTGATAAATAATTATAAATTATATAAGACTGTATCAGTAGGCAGTGCTTTAATAAAACACGCCTCAAGCCAGGATTGGTTGCTGTTGTTGTTGTTATTCTTGGTGTTGTTTAAAGTTGTTGTTATTGTTACTATACAGAATTGAACATTCTTCTTCTTCTTCTTCTTATAATCAAACCAAAGACTTTATATGCGTATAGTATACATATAAAGTACACTGATGGGAAATATTTCACAGGCTCCTTTGATGTTATACCAACTCACGGTCCGTCATTATATTATAACGAAGTGGGCTGTGATTGTCGTTTCCTTTGCTTTTTTTTTCGTTTTTGTTTATACCATTGTTATTTACGATATTCTTTTGTTATTTACGTATAAATTTGATAAATATTCGATTGATCGTTTGAAAGGGTGGATGAAACGATAAACTTTAAATCTACAGGTGGTCGAAAAGTATCTATCTACAATTCGATTGAGTACCGTGTTTTGCACATTCCAAATGGTAGTTTCACAGTAGGGTGCAACAATAATAATAATAATAATGATGATTATGTTGATGATGATGATGATGATGGTAGTGGTGGTGGTGATGATAAAAGTTGCAGATTTCGCCACTGGACTACAATAAAAATTCCACATGTCGCTTTATGGTTAAATTAAATATTTAATTAGAATTTAAACAAAAACTTCCCGTACACACCTATGTTTCAACAACTCTATTGGTTCCTGATAAAGATGATGTTATTGTCGTTTTTTTTTCTCGTGTTATGTCTTTAGTTAGAGGGAAAAATTGATGAATTTCCGTTCTAATTCCACCATCATCACTAATCTCGACTTTTTTTTTCTCTTTTCTTGTCATCTTTCTCACCTTGGAATCGAGGTGTGTTTATTCTGTTGTTAATTCTTGTCTCTTGTTTCTGTTGTTGGTAAAACTTTATCGACTTGGGTGGGTCTGACAAAAGTTTAACTGTGTGGCGTTTCCTTTATGTTATGTCCTCTCGTTATCAATCACTACAATCCATTTTTGTGTTTTTATGTCTCTTTTCTTTATACCATAAGCAATGCGATAAGACGAGAAAATCGACAAAAACACACCACCCAGAATTGGAATCGTCCTTGTCACTAATTCCACCGAACGTTCTTTTAAATGAGAAGGAAGAAATCGATCTACAAGTCAACTTGAGTTTTTGTCAAATAAAAACACTTTATTTACTGATCTTATAAGCAATATACAGGGTGAAATTGAATTGCCTTTAAACCTTTAAGTCACGTAGGTATAGGGCCCGAAAAATTGAGCCGTTTGGTAAAATATGTTATGAAGTCGGCATGGCATGGTTCCTGAGAAAAAGGGGGTTTAAAAATTTCGTCAACATTCTTAGAACCACTAGAAACAAGTAAGACTTGATGACATGGAAATCCGAGATCAATTATACTGATATAGGTATACATAACAGTAGGTTAGTACTTAAAAAGCGACGATCAATCAATAATTGCAGTTTTGATGAATTTTAGCCAATTTTTAACTTCCCCGACCAGAGGGTAGGGAAGTTATTAGTTTCGGACCAAAATTTCGAATTCGAGATTTCACCAGATCTTTACGTTTTGGGGTCCCCTGAACACGTTTTTGAAGTTTTTAGCATGATGTCTGTGTGTGTGTGTGTGTGTGTGTGTGTGTGCATCTGTCGTTTCTCCAACGATTACTCAAAAACGGCTTAACCGATTGCGTTCAAATTTGGCCAGCATCAACTATTCCGTGGACTTTCGAGTTGATTAGTTTTTGGTGCTAATCGAACCACGGGGGTGGACGGGGGAGGGGGTTGATTGAAAAAAATGTAAGATAACGTATTAATTTGATATCACCAATCGAAAGGGCATGTGCTTTTATGTCAGAAATAATACCCATCATGTGCGATATTTTTCAATCTGGCGACTTATAATGATTAAATTAATTAGATGGACAGTGATTCTTTACTAATCAAGTATGTACGCAAAAGACAAAAGAATAAGACATTAATATATCAAATATAAATCAGGATTTACGGCCGTTGTCTAGCAACAAGACTGTTTCGTGAAAGATCGAGTAGGTGTAAATAATTGCGTTGTTTTTTTTTAAATTTCGGTGCTGATTTTGACATCTTTGGTTTTGTTAAAAGCTTTACTGGAATATTTGTTTAATCTTTTGTTGTGAATTTATTGTAATGGATAACATAATGAGTAATAATACTTTTACTATCCATAGAGGCAGTAAGTAAACTAAAGTTTTCTATTTGTTAAGAATAAAATAACAAAATAGTAAAGATGATTATTTCCATAATTGAAAAGAAAAAAAATAAAGTTATTCTGGCGAGAATTGAACCCCGTAGCAAACAGATGTCAGGCGAGAGCGCAACCACTGTGCTTTTCGCAGAAATTTGACAATTTTCTCTTGATCGTAGAAAAATTTTTTTCTAATTAATGATTAACTACTGGGACTGATCAGTCGGGGAAGTTGCTAGGCCGGGTCTTCGATTCGGCCCCTTTTCCAACTCGTTTTCCGTACATTTCAAAATATGTTTATTTTATGTACTATCAGTTTCGCAAAAAAAAAGACAAAGTCTTGAGCGAGGAATATCACGCTCTTCAGGTCGAGTGAGCCAGGCTGTTTCTCTCGTGAGGGTAGAAGGATAGTATGAATTTTCACCATATTAAATTTGTAAAACCAGCGGCTTGACAAAAAATGCCATCAGTAACCTCACTTTCTTCTGATTTAATAATATCTTTTTTCCTAAGTCAGTTTCAGACAGCCCCAGAAAAAGTCACTTTTTTACAAGACTGATTATCGACTTCACAACAAAGTGAAAACTTTTCTGCGACTGTGTAAATCAGGCTTTTGAGGGCGATCGTACAATGTAACAGAATCTTAACAGGTGATAATTTAAGAAGAAAGATATTCAATCAGAAGGTGGGGTAGGGTTACTGCTTTACTGGTACCATTTTGGGTATTTACCTGAATAGAAATACTTTCTACAACTCCTTTTAACACTTCCCACCTGCCATCTTCTTACCTTCTCCCACAAGAGATGAAGCCTGACTTACATGAACCAAATAATGCACCACTAATATTTCTACTCAAGTGTGGGTCACTTTTTTGTGAAATCCATGGTACTACTCTATTCTGTATAGGAGTAGTGACGCTTACACTTTTGAAGACAATTCAATTTCACCCTGTAGAAGGAGAAGAAAATTAGCTGGTCTTTGTCTTACATTATGATTTTAAGATTATCATCCTCTACCTTCAAAATATCGATGAAGACGAATCTCGCCTTTTATAAATATATAGGATGAAATCGATACTTTTGTCTTTT
Source organism: Mylabris sibirica (assembly GCA_039776855.1). Lineage (NCBI taxonomy): Eukaryota > Metazoa > Arthropoda > Insecta > Coleoptera > Meloidae > Mylabris > Mylabris sibirica. The sequence goes on along the minus strand of CM077842.1, from coordinate 10,220,627 downwards.
AATTAAACAAAGATTTAATCAAGAAACTAGACGAGACGGATGCAAGAGAAAAAATAACAAATCAAGCTAAAATTAAGTAAACAACGATTTCAATTCGGAATTTTGACGACGTAGAATTGTCACTTCTTCACACAATGATTTTCTTTCTAAAAGAAAATTTTATTTTTTATAGGAATAAAAAAATAATGAGAATTAAATATACCTTTAAGGGCTTGATGGTATTTCTTTAAACCTTCACAAAGACTATCCCATAATTGTGTTCTCTTATCAGAAAAACTCTCCTTGTAACGACTCCAATAGAAACTTATATCCGATTCGGAGATTTGACGGGAAATTGATGGTTTTTCTTGATAATCATCCCGAGTTACTGAACTAAAATTACAACATTTTTTCAATTAAAAAAAAACTATCCACACAACGGACGATAAACTGAATTTACTGCATTTTAAGGCGTAAAAACACACCAAAACCGTGAATTTTGACAAATTTTTAGCGCTCACAGTGATCTACATAATTGGCAATTAGAACTAGAAACACAGTTGGGATATGTTAGCCATACGACTTGATTGTTTCTTAAATAGTTTAAAGAGAGAAGAACTATTTGTTGTTTGAAATGGCAAAAGAGTAAGGCGTGTTTTCATATGCTACTAATTGCACTTTCCAGAACGGTAGTTATATTTGAAAGTAATTCAAATAACTCTATTTGTTTAGTGTTCATGTTGTGTTGTGTACAAACACATTAAAACTGCGGATTTTTAGTGATTATAGTGATCAACATAACTGGCAATTAGAACTAGAAACAAAAATGGGGTGTGTTTGTCATACATCTTGATTGTTAAGCAAATAGGTTAGAGAGAATCGAATGTATGTTGTTCCAAATGGCGAAAGATCAAGGCATATTTTTTATACCTATGCTTCTAATTGTACTTGCCAGGACGGTAGTTATATTTAAGATTAATTTAAATAACTCCCTATTTGTTTGATTTCGATGTTTTTTAGAAACACGAGTACAAATTTCATTACAAACGTAAGTCGTAACTTGATACAATTGCACAATAAAATTGACATAAATCCGATATTTGTTAATAATACGCGTCAATTTTGTCCACAGATACTTCAAGTTAGGAGGTACGTCTTACTTTCTACGCTTAATTTATTTAGATGACTCTGACTACAATTTTTTAATTGAAAATAGTGAAGTTATATACAAAAATTGTGACTAATTTCCCAAAACAGGCAGAGAAATAAGAACGTAGCTCATAACTTGATACATTCTTTACAAAAACTGATATAAGTTCGATATGTATTTATGGTAACAGTCAATTTTAGTAAAAAAATGTCTCAAACTACGCGCTACGTTTTCATTTTTATTTCCATCACTAGGATTACAGTTATAAAGCTGAAAATCTCCTGAAACTGAAATTACCTCGATTTTTCCCGATGGTAAACACCAAAGAAATCCTTTAGAGCTTGAAGGACATACACGGAACTTATCACTAATTGATGCTGATTACGACATGTGAATTTGTCTTCAATTTTCACACTTTCAACACTATCTCCTGGAATTGTTCTGAAATAAAAATTATCCCCTTGTTGTTCCTGTTGTTTTATTATTACTTCAGTATCTGTCTCAATTGAATTCAATTCAAACTTTTCACTATCTGAATTTTCCAAAATTGAAACCTCCTGTCGATCATCACCTTCAGAACTTTCAGCAGTTACAGATTGAAGATTTTCAGGAATTTCACATTTGGGACAATGCATGTAAGGTAGAAAATACGTTAATAGCACATCAATATCGTCTTTATCGTGAACATTAAGGGCCTGAAATTAATTAAATTTAAATAATTGCCTGACTGAAAAATAATAATAATAATAACACTAAAAACGTTATCAATAGTGATTAAAATCTTCTCGTCGTTGCTGTACGGCTTCAGAATCGTTTTGATTTGATCCTCGATTAGAAAATCACCCTTTTTTGAAATCTCTTCTAATACATGTTTTAAAAGTCGCCGATAGATTCGTGTTTCTTTTTCAAAAAAAATAGGGAATTTCCCATTGTTCGTCTTAATAGATTTTCCCTCAGTTTTCTCAATTTCCACAAGAAGCGGTAGAAGTGATTTACAATTAGTTAAGTCATTTGTATTAATTAAGTCATTCATTGGTGGTTTCCATTGAATATTTAATTGATCCTCGTACAAAATTCGATCAATTTTCAAAATTTCCATATATAAATTGTTGATTTTCTCCCGATTAAATCGCCAAAGATTTTTGAATTTTTCATCGTTAATTTTGCTGAGATACACAGATTTCTTCTCTGTATCACTAATATGTTTACGTAAATAATCAGTTTGTTTATTGAATCTATTAATTTTCGCGTTATTCTCGATTTGATATTGATTAAGTTTCGTTTTTAAATGACTTATAGCTTCTTGTAATTTATTTAAGCGCCGCCGTTGTTGTGACTTAACTATAAGATTTTCATTTTCTTTCATTTTCAATATTTGATAATTATAATCGAGTTTTTCACGATTCATCATTATCACTGCTTTAAGTTCCTCAAATTCACACTGCAATCGATTACATTCGTTCTCCATTTTAATTTTCGTCTCACGATAAGCTTCATCATATTCATTTTCTAAATTTTTCATTTTCTTATTAAATTCTTCCAATTCGGCAAATTTATCTTCCAAATTTTTCCGTTCGCTAGCATCACGTTTCTTCAATAGTTTCTCCCATTCTTTATTCGAAGCCTCTATATAAGCTTTCTGTTGTTCAAGAATTGTTTGTTCGATTGCATTTAATTCAGATGAGAAAGCTTTCCTCATCACGGAAATCTGGAAAATTCATTTAAAATAATCTATGGAAAACTCAAACAAATCTAGTAAACTATGTATTGATATCTTTGTTATACCAATTACTGTCGCATTAGTAGAAAAAAGACAAACTGATAGCTTTATAACTTAAGAATCAGTGGAAAATTTGTGAAAACTCATTTAATTTTCAATAATTAGATTTTTTTACCTATTCGTCACCTTTTGTCCTTGTGTAAACTTCCAAACAAGCTATTGTCCAATTAAAATTATGCAAAAAATCACTGAATGAGATTTATACTATTTTATCAATTTTCCGTAAAACCAATAAGACGATCGGAAAATTCCTTGGAGATTCTTAAAGCACTTTCAATTTGTTATGCATGGTTCGATTTTTATTCAAAACTAATCAAAATTGGTTGGGTTATAGGGGAAAATATTAAAAAAAACTTGCTCCGATATTATCGTCGATAATTTAGAATTTTCTCAAAATTTCCCGAAACAAACACAATCTTGTTTTACTCGTTGAAAAACTCTTTCCAAAGCTCTATCAGGATTTTCTATATCTTGAATAACAAGCGAGATATCGTGAATCGAAAATTCGCCTATTTTCTTTAAAAAATGATAGTCCAACCCTTTGATTTCGATAAAAATTTGTTATCTTTCTCAAACTCACGATTGTTCAATTAAGTAAAACAAGGATAAACTTCAATCCCACAGAACTTTATAAATTCAACGATCACAAAAATTTTAAATGGAATAAGAAATAGATGGCTAAATTTATAGATGTTTAATATCTTCGTTTCGCCTACTATGTTTCTATAAGATAGACAAGGACAAACAGACATTCTATAGAGTTACCATAAGTTGGAAAAAGTCAAAATTGATGATTATTAGACTTAACTATTGTGTTACAATTAAGCATGACAAAGGTAAACTGACAATTTATAGAAAAAAGACAAATATAAGAAAAAATGATGACTAAATCATGGGAAAGCATAAGCTATCTTTGTTCCACACAATTTGTCTCAATTTAGTGCAACAAACACAAAACAACCATTCGCACAAATTAGAAATTAAAAACACATTTAAATAGATAATGAAGCAATTAAAAGATATTCGTTGTCTTTGTTAAATTCACTATTACTAAATTGAGTTGAACAAAGAAAATTGACAACTCATAGACATAAAAAAATGATGGCTAATTGAAGATATTGAGTATTGTTGTTACACCCATTGCAATGTAATTAAGGACTACAAAAATAGAGGTGATAAAAAAAGAGCAGTTGTCTTTGTTGTAACTATTATGCAAACAAAACAGACAAAGACAAGTTTATGAACTATCAGCATGAGAGAATTAAGAAACCGTAATTAAAGTTTTTTTGTCTTTTTCTATATTATTTACATGGTTATTGCCAAATTGTGTGGAACAAAGGCACACAAATTGTCGAATATTGGTAAAGATTTAAGGCTATCTTTGTTACACTCATAATTAATTCAATAAAGTGTGACAAGGACAAATTGATTTAGCAGTGATCTACTATATCTATAGATAGCGCTTTATTTTGAAATAGTGAGACAATAATGGATAGGCAACCAAAATTTCTACCAACACAAATTTTTTATTGTTACTAATGAGCTGAACATCAACAACACAGAATGAAACAGTAAAAGTATTGGTCACCATTTAATTAATCCATAATCAATGTTATTTCTATCAATTTACATAAAAACCGTCAATTTTTCGTATGGGATGATTAATGTGTTGTCTAAACAGTTAGTACGCTAGGCGCTTATTTTGACGAAATTAAGAAAACCGCTATCCTTATGTATACTAGATCTATAGGTATATGACGCATGCGCCTGATAATATTGTGTACCTATATTTTGGAATGATCTCTAATAAATAAAAACCTACTTGATTTTCAATTCTTCGTATAAGCATATTAATATCAGATTCTTGTTTTAATTGATCTTCACTATACATAATTTCACTTCTTTTAATTTGTTCTTTCAACATTTTAATAATTTCATCTTTTTGTTGTAGAATTTCATTGAAATTTTCACGTTGATTTTCAATTGCATCATGTAAATCTAATGGATCATTATAATTTAATATTTCCGTCCATTTATTCATTAAATCATTAAATGATTCATTTGTTTGATTTGTTTCATCGTCGATTTGTTGCATAATATTTTCATGATTTGTAGCTTCATTTTCACGACGATTTATTTCACGATTTTCATTTGCAATTTTTATATTTGTTACATATTCATCACCTTCTAATAATAATTTTGATAATCTGTCTAAACTATTATCAATCTGTAATCTAATTGGATCATCATCAATTGATTGTTCTAATGATAATTCTCCATTATTTCTACCGGAAAAATAATCATTAATTATTATTTTAATTGATTTTAAACGAAATTTCTTACTTTTGTGCAGCTTTTACACGACGTTCTAAACGCAATTTTCTTGCTAATTTCCGCTCGTTTGGATCATCGGATGTTAATTGAGGCTCTAATACTTCATTTTCTTCAATCTCATCAACTAAATTCTCCATTTTAATTAATTTTTAATTAATTCTCTTGATTGTTATGAAGAACAATTTAACGTTTGATATGCGTTTGATCAATTTTCAAGTTTCCCTCTCTGTTGTCATGGCAACTACCAGTACCACCAACCATTTAGGGATAAAACTAAAATAACTGGATTTTACAGTAACCTGTCTTATCGACCGTTCTTTTTGCGTTTTAACAGCAGACATGGCGGTGAGTTTTTCTGATTTATTTTCAAAATTCTTCAATCATCTTATTGTATAATTATTAAAATTATAAAGAAATTACACAATTTCACCGTTTTCTATTCGTAGAATCAATATTTGATAATATTTTTCTGTAATTATTATCGATATTTATAGGATTGGAAAATTATAGGTTAGGTTGTTTTCAGTTAATTTTCTCAACAATTATTGTTTATTTAAACAATAATTGGATTGTTTTCGTATTTGTCAACGTACAGTTTGTGTAATTTTTATTATAATTTGTTGTTTTTGTAATTAAAATCTTTACAGTAAACAAAACCTCAAATTTATTTCATTTTTTGTGTTACAGCCGGTTGCCAAGAAAGAGAGAAAAGAAGTTAAAGACAAATCGAAGAACTCTATGCGAGATCTTCATATACGCAAATTATGTTTAAATATTTGTGTTGGTGAATCTGGTGATAGATTGACACGTGCTGCTAAAGTATTATCTACTAATTGATTGATTAAATTAACGTTTTAAATCTATTTGTTGATTATTTAGGTTTTAGAACAATTAACTGGTCAACAGCCTGTATTTTCAAAAGCCAGATACACTGTACGTTCATTTGGTATTCGTCGTAATGAAAAAATCGCTGTACATTGTACGGTACGTGGTGCCAAAGCTGAAGAGATTTTAGAGCGTGGTTTAAAAGTACGTGAATACGAATTGAGACGCGATAATTTCTCAGGTAATACTTATTTTGTTATTAAATATAATGTATTTAATTTGTGTATTTTTTGATAAATTGTAGCTTCTGGTAATTTTGGTTTTGGTATCCAAGAACACATCGATCTTGGAATTAAATATGATCCAAGTATTGGTATTTATGGTTTAGATTTTTATGTTGTATTAGGACGGCCAGGTTTTAATGTTGCACATAGAAGAAGGAAACAAGGTATTGTTGGTTTTTCGCATCGCTTAACAAAAGAGGATGCAATGAAATGGTTCCAACAGAAATACGATGGTATAATTTTGGCAAGTAAGAAATCATAAAGCGTAGGGATTTGTTTTTTATTTAAACAAGAAAAAAAATAAACAAGTTGATTTCTACGCAAATACATTTATTTAATAAGCCATACAAAGATATAAACCGTTCAAAAAGAAGTAAAATCCTTCCTATTATACATCCATCAAGTTATCCTCTAATCAATTCGGAGAAGTGATCAAGAGTTTGAAAAGTGAAGGTATGTATTCTCATTATTCAAACTACTTATAATGTTGAATTCCCATTGAGTATCTGTGTTGCAGTAAAAATCTGACCCTAAAAAATGCTCAGTTTCTTAAGGCAGTATTTGATGAGTGAGTTTCAGATAAGATCTAGAAATACTAAGCGGATAATAAAGCAGTCTTGTTTGTCGCTTTCCTGAATTGTTTCGAGTGGAAATTTTGTGGTTTTTTTTTAGCCCGCAGAACGGTTCAGACATACAAATGTGAGTTGTTCTTGTTGTTGCGCCTTTTCAGCAGATTAAGGATACTCCCAGGTGGTTGTTGATTCAAGGCAATAGCTCTTCATAGGTTTTAGTACTGGTGTCTGAGGTTTTTTGTGCAGTTGGAACGTATGCCAAATAGTTGTCCAGAAAATTTACTAGGCGTGGAACCCGATGTTTGATAGAAAATTTGATCTTATTTGCTTCAGGGTTTCAAGGCACCGCGTTTAGAGCTTCTACATATAACTTTTATGGCATACTAGATTTTGAGTACATATTTTTATTTTATTATAAAAGTACCTTTTCTGTATTTTGGGTTACATAATAATCTACATTCCATACTAGATAGACCCGGCATCATATACTGTCATATACCTATGTAATAGTAATAAGTAACAAATTATTACATAGGATGAAATATGTTTCGGGTCTTGAAATCCCATTTTAAGGGCTTTGTGGAGAGATTACTCGATTCGGCGTGCGAAATTTATCAATTTTTAAACATATTTTGCTAATTTTTTAAGATATTGTGAAAAGTAAACTTGTGTTGGATTTTGAGGTGCATATCCTGAAGTTTTCTATTAGAGAAAAATATGATATGATCAAATTCTGGATGTCAGAGAAAACTGTTCGACCCTGTTTTTTTCGCACATTTTCCTTCATAACTGGCTAAAATATAGCCAATATTATTGTTTTTAATTATCTGGTAAATTTAGATAGCAAATTAAAAGAGCTTTCCAGATGTTCAAGAATTTTCCCGACACGTTTGTTAGTTTTCCCACAACTGGAACAAATTAAAAAAGAATTTTAACTGAAGCTGTGCATAATTTTAGAAAGATAATGCAAGGGCTAGAACATCAAGCTCGTTTAAAAGAAAATTTTGAAAATTAGAGATTTTAACAGACTTTCTGAACCCCGTTTTTCACCATTTGTATATGTTATCCAATATTTTTTTAAAAATACAAGTTATGGGATTTTGATTTCGAGTATTTTTTATTTACTTATCCCAAGCAGCATTTTAGGCCGTCAATTCGTATATGTTACTGAGAAGTTAACTTTAAAGTCGTAGTTTCTTAAGATCGCTACGGATTAGTGTCCAGACTATCACGTCTAATTCACCAAAATGGGGAATTATTATGACGTAGTTATTACTTCGTCGGAACGAAAGATTGTTACATTCTCTCAACTACATAAATACGTCGCTATAACGTTGAAATTTAGTAGTAAAAACTTCTTTGCACCTTTGCTCAAAGCGAGCTGCGCACTGCGGTTTTTAGATTGATATGTATATGTACTATAAAACAACTATTAGGCCACCACTGTTTGACTCGAAAGTAAACTAAATATTGTACTCTAACTAATGTGTGTAGGTATGGAGACCAAAAATTATATAGAGAAATTGTTAGCAAATATTATCAAGGAGTTCGTGGTGTTCACTGCTGTTTAATATTTAAATTAACTCCAGTTTACTGACAAAGTTTTTCATAATATGTACTTTCATAAAACATAAGGGCCCTCTGATATATATTATTTTGTTATAAATATAAGATTAAAAAAAAATTAAAAATTACTAAATTTATCATATCCACACAACTTTTGAATTTTAATATTATAAACATATTTTACTGTTATGTATACTTTGATTTTTATACTGAAATGCTCAAAAAGGCGGAAAAAAAATAAATAATTTTTTTGTTTCTTAATAAATAACAATATGGCGCCTCAATATTAATATAAAATATGGCGATTGTTGAAGAAAATTACTTTGCAGTCATGGAGAGACCTTTTGAAGTGATGGATTCTTTTAAGTAAATTATTATAGTAAATACAACTTTGTAGTAGATTTAATATTTTACATTTAGTGATGGTTACTATAAAGTAATATGTTTGGTAGTAAAATACTTTGTTGTTACTTCCAATGTGACTAATTTAGTAGTCGTTTTTGTAGTAGTGATAGTATGTTGCAAAACGGTTTCTACAACTTGAAATGTTACTTTAAAAAAACGCCGTCCTTTTAGTTACATTTTAGTCATTTGTTGTAGTCGTAATTACTGAAATTTATTACTAAAAAGTTGAAAATACCTCAAAGAAGTTACATATAGTTTTTATAACGACATTACTACTATTAGAATAACAAAGAAGGTACGGAACCATAAAGTGACCTTAAATAGTTAGCATCATTTATCAGTTACCTCAAACAGAGAACAATATCGTTATTTTTACTTCAAAATTACAAATTGGGTAGTGGTTTGGTAAAAAATCCCATACTGAAGTCGCCTCTACATAAATCGAGTATTTTCGACTTTGATTGCTGCTTGGGATCAATTATAATCATCCCATATTCGAGCATGGATTTTTTGCTTTTCAAAATAATGTTGGCTATATCTTCTTATTGTTAGCCAGCTATGAAGGGAAATCTACGAAAAAACAGGTTCCAACAGTTTTCTCTGCCATTCAGAATTTTATAACATTTTCCTTTAATAGAAAGCTTCAGGGCATGCACCTTGAAATGCTCTATCCAACGCACGCCGAATCGAGTAATCTATAAAAACCGCCCTTAAGATCAAAATATTTAAACAATAAATGATCACTTAAAATTGATTAACAAAATAAAATAAGAGATAAAAATTGAAAGAGTCCTATAAGAACTTTCTTCTGTAACCTCTACGTGAACTTGTGAATATCTCGAGTAAATCTTATATGAAAGCGTTCCAAATTTATCAAAACACACATCTACGATTATATCAAGTTGACTGTTTATCTCAAAGATGTTAGAACGAAATTAAAGTTATTGATTTGGTCTAAATTGAAACTAAATATTCGCCAACATTGTCTATTCTATACTGGTACCGGTTTTATTCTTCATTCATTTCTGTTGTTGTTACTGTAGCTGTATGAAGTTAAGTAGACCGCATCATACTGTAAATCGTAGATATTCTAAACGCTAATTAACAGAACGGTATATTTAAAATTGGGATATCATAACGGTAGTCTTTGAGGAGATTTGTTAACAAGCTCCAAATTGCTATTTATCCACATCTTAACGATAGCCTCTTAATTTTTCTTAAAGTTTCTAATCGATACAAGTGGATTAGAAATTTCTTATCTTGCCTCTGGATGATTGACAAATGAAAGCTTTATTTGATTTAAAATTATCAGTTTCTCCTTATATTGTCTTTTTTAATATTATTATTACTATTGGAATTATAATCCATGTGGAGAAAGTTCAAAAATTATTTTTTATATATTAATAATAAAAAATCGACATAAATACAAAATAATCACAATATTAGGAATGTTTGGTAATTTTGCATGTACAGCAAAAATATTATTATTAACAATGACTTAACGACAAGTGGTGTCAAGTTATTTTATATTATCATAAAATTAATGGAAAAAATACCTATAGGGCAATTTTCTCCAAGAAATTACATACATTAGTAATTGTGATATATTAAAAAAAAACTCGTAAAATAATTAACTAAAGTACAATTGCAAAGGTTAACAAACTTTCTTTCAACCAGTTCTGACTGAGTAAGAGATGCGCTTAGCGAAACGAATATCATTTTGAATTCAAACACCGTTGCAAATAGTTACGTATAACCATCTAATTATAAATTGTGTTTTGAATTCAAAATTATTTAAATAAAACGAGAGGTGAAATCAAGAAAAAAATGGATGCGATTATCGAAACAACCCTTACGTAAGTTGATTATTTTTTTTTCTATTCAGATACCAAAGAAAAACTTTTAATGATTTCAGGAATGTTTCAAAATTTTGGCAATTAATTAAAACTATAACATTTGCATTAATTGAACGTTTAATACAATTTATAACATTAACATGGTTGGCGTTCTATTATTTTAGTGAAACATTAATTTTAACATTTACACCGGGATTTTTACGAAAATCGAAAAGTCTTGGTGGCAAGATCGTGTTGATTACTGGAGGTGCTGGTGGTGTCGGTAAAGAATTAGCCTTGAGATTAGCAAAATTTGGGGCCAGAGTTGTAATTTGGGACAACAATGAAAAAGGTGAATAATCTGTATACATTTTTATATTGTTTTTACAATCTTAGAAAATCTGGCTAATTAATTTATGATTAGATGTTTGTTGAGATAATCGAGAGAAAATCGGTCAACAAAAGCGAAAGTACCTAGAAAGTTTAACATACATTGGTACCTATTCCCCTTTCTCTTGTCACAATTTTTCTTAAAATTGCTACTTTGTTTTTATATTTGGCATAATTTTCGGGTCAAGATGTCAGTGTTGTTATTGTTATTTATTTATTGTTATGAAAATTAGCTTTTCTACAATATTTATTTTTATTTAACAATTGTAGCTTTAGAAAAAGTTAGAGAAAAGATTGAAAATGAAGGTTATAAAATGTATGGATATCCAGTTGATGTTAGTGATCGTCAAAATGTCTACAAATATGCTGAGATTGTACGTCAAGATATTGGACATGTTGATATTTTAATCAATAATGCTGGTGTTGTTTGTGGACAAACATTACTCGAAATACCCGATTACATGATCGAGAAGACGTTTAAAGTTAATATTCTGTCACATTATTGGGTAATTATTTATACAAAAAGTGCGTTAAGGAGCAAATAAGACGCGAGAGAAAACGTTTACCCACGAGGCATTAGCTTGAGCGTCTTATACTTGTCTTTTAACGCAAGAGTTGTATACAAAATTTTATCCAACACCGAAACAAGACCATTTTAAATAGTGTTGGCGAGCAAAATATTAGAACAAAGAAGAAGAATACGAATTTCTATAACTCACTAAGGTACTTTATCAATTTAAAATCGGTATAGCGGCCTCTTTATTCAACGGTGTTGGATAAGAAAATTTATACGACTGGAAATATTTTAAATAAATGCTCTTTCAGACCACTAAAGCCTTCTTGCCGAATATGCTGAAAACGAAACGTGGTCATATTGTCACTGTTGGCAGCTTAACTGGCCTTTTGGGTACATACAAATGTACCGACTACAGTGCCTCAAAGCATGCTACTATAGGATTTCATGAAAGTCTCTTAGTTGAACTTAAAGTAACTATTTTTTTGGTTTTAAGTAAATCAAAAATAAACTATAATTATTGCTTCAATCTGTGTAGACACATGGATATCATAGAATAAACATGACGATAGTCTGTCCGTATTTTATCAACACAGGAATGTTTGATGGTTGTAGTCCTAGAAATATGATAATGTTGGAACCGAAAGATGTTGCTAAACGTATAGTTACAGCAATTAGACGTGAGGAAGTTTATGTAACAATGCCGACATGGTCGCGGTTTGTTCTTCCGTTAAAAAAGTAAGTTTTTTATTAATAATAGTTGTACAACCCATCATTACAAAATTTGTATTAGTTATATCCCCGCAAAATTGAGTTGGGCCGTTATTTATCGTATAATACAAGGACCACAATCAATGATGGGCATGAGGACTTTCCAAGAGATTGAAGCAGCTTAAAATTAGCATTAATTTTTTATTATTATTATTATCAATTCAATGTGTTTATAACAAATCATAGAAATAATCTAAGCCTTGCCCTAGCTCCCAGATTGAGATCCCTGTACCGAGGTCCTGGCATGTTTTTATTCTTTGATTAATCGAATAGAGAGTTGGGTAGAAAATCACATGTCTCACCCCATTAGAATCCCTAATAATTAATAAATCAATAAAATGAATTTAAAAAATTTGTAAATAATTACTTATAGTCGAAATAATGTTCAGCAACCACAGGATCATATTGTAGTTTCCCATTGAATTCCTCTAAATGTTTAATATAATCATGGCTAATAATCGGACCGCCACCATTCTCATAATAATCGTTACCATAAAAATTAAAACCGACTAGAATTTTCTTTCTTTGTTGTTTATTATCAGTCAATGATTCCACGCAATTTTTCATCCATTCTAATGGTGAATTAGGTCCAGGTCGTTGTGGTGTTGAAAAATCGTAAGTCATTAAAGAAAATCCGGTAACATAATCGTACAACTCATTAAAATGTTCATCATTAAATAGAAATGTGTCTAAACGTTTCGGTGGTATAACAAGAATAAAATCTAAATTGTTTAAAAATAATTGTTCACCAATTGTTTTTATGAAATTAATTAATACATCATCTTTAATACGTCCAGCTAATTGTAACCAAACTTCAACAACATAACCGTTAAAATTGTACTTTTTAGCACTTTTAATTAGTGTATCGATAAATGCTTTAGTCTCATCATTATCATTAATTAATCGTGTGAAATCTTTACCATACCAACCATCAAAAATCACCCTAGGAACAACTGTACAATATTTAATTAATTATTAAGGTAATGGAAAATGCTGCAAATACTTTTAACGTTTCGTTGACGACCAGCATTTTTCACATGTACGATCCAATCTTTATCAATATCATGAGTACCGGTGAATTCGTACGATTTTGGTGATTTCCGTTGAATTTGCAACCATACTGGACTAATATGTGTAAATTTATTGCCAAAAATTTTTGCAATATCATAACCATGATTGTTCCACTAATTTAACAAATTATTAATTAAACTGATTGATAAGGGCTTTTGAGTTCCGAAGTTTTTATAAATCATACAAGAATTAAATTCTGTGGGCATAATAAGGGGGTCATTAGAAATCTAAAAATAGAAAATTAACCCCTTAGACTCCCCCAAGTAGAGGGTACCACCCATGGTGAAAGGGCGATTGATAGATGGATAAAAATGTTACAATCTTGAGCCTTTTGCCTCTAATTACGCCAAAAATTAGATATCAATTCATTAATTAATGTCATCCAGCGATTTCTTAATTGCTCTCCTGCAATCAACATACCTACTTGTATCTATACAGCACCCCTAAAGCCGCATTTCCATGAGAATTTACACAACGATCTAGTGGCGTAATACAAAACAATCCTGAAAAAGCAGCCGTCTCCGAGGACTAACGGTGGCGACTAGCATGTCTGCAGGAAAGCGACTAAAAAAACGCCAGGTAACATTTTTTTTTTTAGATTTCTAATGGTCCCCTTGTGATACCCACAAAATTTTATTATCGTATAATTTATACCAACTTCGGAACCCAAGAGCCCTACTCTTAACAACTGATTTTTGATGAAATCGTATACGTACAGGTGTTACAAAGCCTAATACTAAACCGTCGAAATTGTATTCGTCAGTTTCACGAAAGAAACTTTGATGATACTGAATGATTTCTTTAGATGTTGGTGATTCGTTGATTAAATTACGCGACTCTATTGTGTAATTTTGTGGACCTTTAATAATTTTTATTGGTTTCTGTTGTTTGTATTTCGTATTTTTCGGTGATAACGTTGGATAAACTATTGTTATACATGAAATTATTAAAATTGTAAAAATTAACCGGAACATTATCAGTAAAATCTAAGGTTATGTCGTGACAGCTGTCAAATTGTAAAAATTAGGTTAAGAACGATAATTGTAGCCCGACAGCACATAATTGTTGCTTCACACAGGGCGAAATCTTTTTTCAATTAATATTGTTTTATCTACTATCTATGAGATGGCGCTGTTTAGAAATCGTAGTAGATTTTTTAAACAGACACGTTTTCTACCATTTGTAAGGAACGGAAATGCCGGATGTGGATAAGGCTGATATTTCCGTTCGGTCAATGCACCATCATTCATCAAAAGGACCAACACCTACATACGTGACTTTAATCGGACATTGAATATAAAAAATATAAAATAGAGATACTCGTAGATATACGAAATTTTATTAATAAGAATTTAATTTAAAACAAATTACCCAATGATTGACTGACTGACTGTGACTGGTCAATGTCTGGTTTATTCTTACTATATAATGTCGGGTTTTTGTTTATTGTAAAGTGAATGTATTCCCCCTCGTCGTCGAATTTTATGGTCGGTCTCTAGTTGTAAACAAAATTAAATGCATTCCCTTTCTCTCTATGTATACGTTTCATTAGTTGAATGCCTCATTTACATAGGAGACTGAATAGTATTGAACAAACTAAAAGAAGAAGAAAAATTCTCCAATATCATATAAACTATAAAAACTTGTAGTGCCATTAATCATTATTTTAATAGAAATACAACCAATCAAACAATTATATGACAAATGTTAATAAACAATACTGACAACTTAATTTGTACCAGTTATCGTATTACAGCATTTTTCGGACATACGATAAAATATTTAATTATAGAAAATTGAAGGATAGTTATTATTAAACGATCAAAGTCGATAAATTATATCAATTAGTCGACTTCATTCAAAAAATATCTATCTAATTTTTCGTAATACATAACAGTATATTGTTACTAAATATTGCGGTTGTTCATCAATTTACCCATACATATTGGGACTTTTTTTCTGTTATTAATGAATGAATCATTATGATTAAGCTACGTCAACGCAAAAAAAAACAATACTAATAATTCTCAGTATTCTTATAGTAACGTTTGGTATTAGGTGGACAATTTTTAATTTTTATTGTCTGGCGCCATCCGCAAACTTTTCTATGAATTATTATCAGAAAGAATTACCTCCCAAATGCAGGATGTTTGTATTGTTGTTTGAATGAATAATTAGGTATCTTTGATTGATCAATATCTAAAAGATAAGAAACTGTTAGAACCACCCTCGGTCATGACGACTCATGACCTGCAATTAGATAATATTGCTGACATATTCCAGTACTATTATATACCGTCCTGCGTTGTTCTAAAAGTGAACGATTCGAGTAATACTTTGAGGATTTATAGTAGGGTGTCTAGAGATCATTTTAGCAAAATTAGAACCTTGTAGCTCATTTTGAAGTTGGTTTGACAATGTCGCGATTTTCAAAAACGAGTTATAGATGTTACACGACTTGGAGTAACTCTTCGATCCTCCCAACATTTTTTTTTTTTTTCTGTTTTTCTCCATTTTATTCCGGAGCTAGAGAAGATGTTTCGCATTTTAACTAGAAAGCAATGGTGAAACACGAGAAAAATCAATGATGGGAGGGTCGTCGAGTCATTTTTAGTCGTTTTACCTGTTTAGCTCGTTTTTCAATTGTAGCCTTATCCAAAGCGAGCGTTTTTGACCAGCTCCTAAATGAGATACGAGGTTTTAACCCTCCTATAAATTCTTGAAATTTTTTTTGAATCATTTGCTAATTGTAAGTAATAGGAGTTTCATACGAATCATCTACTTTTAGAGCAACAGGGCGGTAACTATAAAGTGAAAAACACTGTACGCAAGAGATAAAGAGATCATCAACCCTTAATCAGTACATTACAATTTTAACAAATTATTGAGGTACGATTGTAATTATGGCTCAGTAAAATATTCATCAATAGCTCACTGTATTTACTCCTGAACTACTATACTGTTTATAAAAATTGTTCCAAATTTGCCAAACTGACGACAATAGTGAAGGTGTTTGATTTGATTCCCAAAAGTAGGCTTACCATGAGACATCCTGTATTTTTATGGCTCGTTATCTTTAACTAAACACACCTTACATTATTTATTTTTTGAATCATCCATTATTCTTCCCCAAGGGAGAAAGATAACAAGTCTAACTATTAGAAAGAATTCTTCTTGTTAAAAGAGTACAGATAATTGTTGTGCTTTCCTAATTGAGTTTAATATTGAAGATTCAGTTGGAAAAAATGTGAAAAACTCTTGACATTTTCAATTAGAAGATAAAAGACTTGTTCCATTTAAGTAAAACTGGGCAATAAACTTTGAAAATGTGCACATTACCCACATACACACATAAACACACACACATACACAACATTGTATACATATTAAACACATACAATAAGCAGCCATATTGCGACATTTTCTATAAAACTATTTATACAAAGAAAATAAAAACACGTGCAACATTTCAAACAAAAACGTTCTTATCCTCCACTTTGTTATCGGAATTTTTGTGTAATTTACGATAAACTTCATCATAGAGATCTTCATCTGTATCCTTATCTCCTATGGTATACTCCTTCTATTTTAATTTAGTCAACTTGACAGGTAGCGGAAAAGGAACTTATCTATACGTAAAGGAAGACAATAATAAAATATCCTTATTGTCATATTTGTCATTAATAGTTATTAGAGTAAATTCCTATAAATTCTAATTCCATTAAGCTTAATTAAAAATTGCAACGTGAAAAAGCGTTATTTTTAATCATGATTATTACAAGAAATTATTATATTCCTTATACAGAATTAAATAAAACTAAATGAGTAGACATGAAGGTCTTTTCAGTAACGGTTAGTGTAATTTTTTCCAAAATAGCAAACAAACATGCCTTATACATACATATATTATGAAGGAAACTTGCAACACCCTTTTCCTTGTCTATTTCTTTATAATTTATCGTTAATTAATAGACAACTAATGCATACGTACATATGCTTATTTCATGTATATTATTTCCTATGTAATATTTTTAATGAATTTCGAAAAAGTTTATTTTATATGTAATAATAATTACGTAAAACAATTTTTATCTTTGTAAATTTCGTAATTTTATTAAAATTTCCATTTAATCTATCGAGGAATACCATCGAAAAACCAGATGTAGTGGTCTTGTGGTTTCCACGTTTTTTTTGCGAATTTCCTATTGTTCCAGATTTAAAAATTTTCATGAGTCTAACCAATTAGGGCTCACATTTAGGGTCAATGTTTTTTAGTTAAATTTATATGCCATTTGTTAATAAAATACGTCCGGCATTTAATAACACTAACAATAACAACTATAATAAATTAAATTTAACTATGATTGATTAATAGTTTGTTATAGTTTCTGTTCCTTTTAAAAATTAATTTTCAGTTAAATCTAAATGTACCAATGAATGATTAGTGGATTTTTTCAATAAAAATTACAAATTTAAAATCGCGTATTTACACTATAGTGATTTATTTGATAGTTAAATTAACTGGTGTTGATGAAAGTAAATTTCAAAAAATGTTGTGTTTTTTTTGGAAAATTAACTAGAATTGGTGAAATTTCAATTGACTGTCGGTATAATTTCGTTATTTAATTATAATTAAATTTGATTTAGTTAAACGACAAATAAAATTTAACTGTTGTTTTGCGCATCAAATAGAATAAATTTGCAGGTTCAATGGTCTGTATACACGCGTTATTTCTTTACAAATTCGCTCGTGTAGTCGTAACATAACTTATTGATTAGTTAAAATTAACTAGAATTGATGAAATTTGAGCAATAGTTAAATCTATAATATTTTAATCATCTTGTAAGTTTAACGATACAAAAGACGTGGTATTTTAGCTAATTAGTAGTCTAAATGAATCAACATCAAGGTCATAAAACCAAAACAATGTAATTAATAATCGACAATTTATTGATTTTCATTAGTCGCGCAGCCATACTAAATTCAAACCGTGACTAAAGCGAATTCAATCGATTAGTATATGTATGTGGTGCAATTCTTGAAAGTGGAACAGGTTGTATAAAGAGATCCAAAAACTTGAAATTGCCCCCAGTTGATTTTTATTTTATTTTATTGTTCTTGTTGTTGGTTTCCTTCTGTCTCTCGTGTCAATTCAGTTTAATACCAATTTTGCAAATTTGGTATGATTGACTTATAAAGTTGAATGAGAGAAAGAAGGAGGAGAGAGGTCATCGTCTGTATATATACAATATTTGTTGCATGCACAAATACATCTGCACTTAGTTACGACATACGTTTTATAATTTTACAAAGACAAAGAAACTATGTAATACGAAAAAACGTGTTGTTGTTATATCTAAATAAAGACAGATAGATTTAATGTTAGTGTAAGAATAACAATACAACTGTGTCTATATTCGTAATGTGTTTGTGTTTGTGTCTTTTTAAACTTTCAACTTTACAACCAACCAAGTTAACTACTAGTTTAACAACAACAGTCCTTTAGTTTCACGGTAGTGGTGGTGTTGGTGATGTGTTTATAGGGGGACACCCAGTGTATTTAATTCAATAATAATCGTAATAATAATAATAATATAGGGCCGTCCGTGGAGTCTAAGCCGAGTTTAGAACAAAATCCAGTATTCATCATCAACATCCAGCATTCGGTTTAGAGAAACTGTTCTGTTAACGTTGTTATCGTCGCCGTTTCTGTTTACACACACGTTGTTATAAAGAGAGAGCTCTACCACTAAAAATAACCCACCGTCTACTGTCACACACACACACACACATATACAGATACACACACACGTACAAATACAAATATAATAAGGAGAAAGTGCTCAAACCTCCCCCGAACTGCAACGGCGACGGCAACGACACTCGTACACCACAACAAAATTACGATCACCCTTTATTCGGAAATTTCAACAACTTTAAATTTTCGTTTATCTTGACGTAAAACAATGGGAAATAACGTACGGATTTCTAAATAGCCCTATGCGGTTTTTCGGTGATAATTCAAAAACCAAGCAATGGTCAAAGAAATCTTGATAATAAAAAGAATAAAACAACAAGATTACCGTTTTAGTATTAATCGTTGTTTCGTAGTGGTGGTGGTGGTGGTGAATGTGTTAAGGTAGTTTACCTCATTGTTTTGTTAATTCTTTAGTTTTTCTTTGGTCGTCAATAGTTTTTTATTATTTTTTTTTTTTTTGAAAATTTCCAAAAACATGTGCAAATGTGGCGGCATTTTTCAATTATTTTTATTCTCACCACCGTCACGAAGGGTGTGCAGTGTTATATTTCTTGTGTTGTGCTTGTTTAGTTATACATTACCGAAAAAAATTAGGATAAAAAAGGAAATCGTCAATGATACTGTTGTAAGTATAAGTATACTCGTCGTATAATTATAAGGGATTGTATATTAGAGGGGATGGAAAAACAGATGACTAGGCGAAAATCGATACAATAGACCAGAAAAACCACCCCCATATGAATAGGACCGAACAAACAAAAAAAAACACGCCAGTCATTGTTTCTAATTTATTCAACTGGAAGATAAGTTCGATTAAGGGCAATTAAATTAATGAATTAAGGAGGGGTCACCCCTTGTTTTACAACAACCATAATAATAATAATAATAACAGACACACACGGTAATACACACCTTTTTCCCGTCAAATTAATTATTTAAGATTTTTTATTTTAAACAATATATCGTAAGTTTTTTTCTTATCAATTCGCCTTATGATAACAATGATCTAAATAATATCGAGGTTATGTTTGTTGTTTATGTGTAAATGCCCTTAATTTCCATCACTATTTCTATTATTGAATTGATAAGGTGATATCAGAAAATTGTATTCATCCTGTAATTTACATGTTTATTTCATTTTAAATAATAATAATCATGATAATGAGGAATAAATTCAAATGTGTCTAGTAGGCTTATATTACAAAAAAATCTAAACAAATGAATATTTTTGGGATACACGATATAATCTTATTGTTATTTAAAATAACATAAAGTGCATCCAAATATTTTCCATCTATTCATAAGCTTATTATCAGAAATTAACATATTCATATATTTATAAGTAGTATAGCTTTGAAGCTTCTATTTTTAGTTATGTTAATAATATTTAAATTATTATCTATCGGATATCCCAACCAAAACTGTACCTGTACATTTTAGTAATAAAAATAATTAAAGGTTCTGTTTACTTGACCTTTTGGCAATAAAAGCATTTTCACGTGTTCAATTTAACACGTGATGAGGGGATAGACTGTAACGAATCCAATTTGTGAGGGTTGAAAACACGTGTTAGCAGCGTATTTTTAGACATAAAAGTATATACGAGTATTGTTAAAATTTTGCAATGTGCTTAAAACGATTTTAAAATAACTTTAAACGAGTAAATTTAGAAGTTAATAGTTTAGAATGTGGAGAAAATCAAGAACCGGAAGACCGATATGTTTAAAGGTTGTGATTTCGTAACTATAGAATTCAAAATAAATGATAGACGAAAATCAACAACAAAAATTCCATGCAGTGTTTAGATTAGGTATGTCTTAAAAAATAAAATAAAGGTTATCTGTTTATAACCTATAAATTCTACCAACAGAAGTGAGAGAAGAGGACAGGTTCCGAGTAAAATTTCAGTTATTTTATTTGTTTCATGGTCAACTTCCGTTTTTTTATTGTTTCTCATTGATGTCATCATTTCCTTCCGTTCGTGTGTTGTCCAAATAATGATTCTTTGAAATATAATCAATTTTTAAATTTATTTCTACAAAAAAAATGTTTACAAATACGTCTCCTTTGTCTCTACATTGTTATTTTTAAATTTATCTTATCAATATTAATAATAACAATTAATAAAAAATTATTGAAAAGTAATTGCTCCGTGATTATTGACAAATTGACGATGACGATAATACTTTCCTTGATGTTTTCTTCTATACAGGTACGACTCGTGTATAACGCATAACAAATTATCTATAGAGCTGTGTTCTTCACAGTTCCAGTGACGCGATGTTTGGTTGTTTTAAGCATGCGTACACAATCTTCTTATTAGCGTTGGACTAATTTAGATCGCGAGCCGCCACTGCTCCATCACGATTATTTATAATAGAGTTAATGTCATTGTTGCGGAAATTCTATGCGTAGATGTTAATGATTCGTAGTGATATTTACAGGACAGGTGATTAATAATGAATCATTTTCAGTTTTTCCGATTATAAACACTTCAAAGTGCAGCAAAACCGCAAAATTTTTCTGTTTCGAAATAGAATGTTCAACATGTCTTTTATCCGTTATTTTAATTGTATGCATGAATCATTTCTAATTCATCTAATGTTGTGTTTGATTTAACTTTCAATTAAATTGATGTGAAAATACCAAAATTATACAGAGTGTCATAGAAGAAATCATCAGTCTAACTAGTTTTATGGTCGTTTTTGGAGATACGCTAAAGAATTGTAATATTAATCAAAATCTAATACACCACTTATCGTGTAACATGCTGTATCGAAAGTATTCTCATAGCACTTCAAATAGTTATAAATATTACGATTATTATGAACTATGATAAAAAACGAGAAGCTGTAAAGCGATATAAAGACAGTCATTACTTTGATTAGAGCCCTTTTTTGTCTTGTTTTGTTTATACAATACTTTGAGTCATTCATCTTTAAAATTTACCATATGGTAGTGTTTGAAATTTTGAATGAAAATAACACGTTTTTATTATAAATGAAAAATTAATTTCAATTTGTTTTCTATAATTATAATTACAAATTTCGTAATAATTATTCTATTTTCTATTCTTAAATCTACGTATGAATCATTTCTGTTTGTATCAATTAACAAGCACGTTTTCCTCTACAAATTTTCTCTCATCTAACTTCATTAGTCTTGTTCTTCTTAACTGATTGATATACATATTTTTTCTTCTTCCACAGTTTTCTTGTATTATTTTCAATGTTGTTGTAATCACGTCGCGTCGCTTGACTTTATCTAATTTCACTTCATCTAAATCATTGATTAAACGTTTCCTGTTGTAGAAGGAGATGGGTTGTTGATCGAAATACGTATAGATGCGTGGATTTTATTTTAGAAAAATATTGATGAAACTCTCCGTTGATTGATTTAAAACAGGTCAATAACAATATTCTAAATTGGACGTTTTTCCTTCTTTAAAAAATAATCCTGAAAAAATAATAATTTAAAGAGACAGTCAGTAAAATGTTGAATCAGTGGCGCCAGACATATGAACATACATTTCGAAATTTAATTCAATCATGATCATCATAAGAAATGATTCTACTGTTATGTCTATTAGTTGAGATATTTGATTACTGCTTTTTTTCGTTTTATTAATTAGATATAAATGGAGACCACCTCGGTGATGCGTTTGAATAGAATATACAGACTGTCTTAGAAACTCAACAATCAACTTGGGTGTTAATTGATGTTTTATTATCGAATACGAATAGACATAAAGTCCCTTAGATTTTCATGAGTTAAGGTCAATTCCCTCGATTTCAGTTAAACTTGACCTTTAGTTATTATTATTATAGTCATCCTAAAACGACTTGGATCATAGATTCAAGTTATTTCATACATCTGCGCCAAAAATTTTAGTTGTATAATAGAGTAGTAGTGATGACTGGTCTATTTTCACTCACTCCCTTGATCTTGATAAGAGAAGAAGCACACTTCTTCACCTTTAAGTGCTTCTAATAGTCGATAATCAACGGTCTTTTAAATTGCTAATTCTATGCTGCCCCCTCACACTAGCATAGTTTCTATTCTATTTAGGACACTATTTCTGAATCAATGGAGGTATATACATGAAGTACAAGATTTTAATTGAAAATATGAGAAACAACAATAATACTGTTCAGATTTCAACCTACTATAAATCGGGTGGTAGAATGACGGTGTCATTCCACCGTTCCATTGTTGCTTTTCACGCTTAAAAATTCAGTCGTTTAAATAATTTAAAATCGTTTGCAGAGACAGAAAAGGAGTAACAAAACTGAATTTAAGGCTGGTCAAGAGAACTGGTTTATTAATTCTGAAATATAACAACTAAACCAACAAAACAACAAAAATTTCAAAGAAAGATCCAAAAGATTAATAGTTCGCTTTCGATCAATAAATTATGCCACTTCACGAACAATAATCGTCATTTATATCACTACAGGATGATTATAATTAACGATGTATTTTTGCGTTAAAATTAACTATCAGTTAGTATTATAGAAAGAACGAATAAATTTGTTTACTTTTGTCCCAATTGAATCAACAATCAAATTAAGAAAGCAATGCAAAATGACCAGTCTTTGTTTTATTTGCAAAAGTTATTTTCCAATTGTTTTGATTAAAATGAATTGAAATCCAGGTCTAGACAGGCATGAATTTTGGAGCATCAAATGTTAACAATCAGTGTTGTCAACGTATGTAATTATGCCCACACTGTATTTTTCGTTTTTGATGAATAACACGAAAAAGAAGAACGTGCAGAGCAGATGTTTACAATTCAAATTTGTTTGAATATTTGCTAATTATACAGACTGTATTGTAGAGAATTTCTGTCTATTGTCATTGTGAATTATTACTGTTTTATTTTTGTGGGACATTCTGTATACTTGAAAGTAATATAATTTGAAAATTTAGAATGTGCACAGAAATTAGCGTCTTGCCAAATTATTTCCACAAACACTATTATTATAGTTGACTAAACTAAACAACAAAAGAGTTGTTCTTTGTTTTAGTTTCATAGTGAATGATTCAGGTTCGTTCGAAATTGTTGCATTTTGAAATTGCCAAGGCTTGCGTATTGTTATTAAAAGACCGTTTAGACCATCCTATATTTTTAACTATTGCCGAGGTGAACCTGTACGTAAAAACACACATTTTGTAACATTTTCCAAAATACGAATAACAAGAAATTCAAATGCAAAATATCCGAAATTATAACTGTACTGGCAACGGTTCAGATGGCGTCCAGACGTGATGGTATTTCCGGTCACAATTTCGAAAATTTCACCAATTCTCAGTGTGACCATAATCGAAATTCTACTCATATTTTTTTTTTGAATGTCTCCGATTTGATTATAGCAATGAACTCTATTTAAATATGGTGATGTGATAATTGATAACCTAAAGCTCATTTTGAATGCACTCTATTTGTTGATAATTTCGTAAAATTACAATTTTCAATAATAAAATTTATTTTATAAATAACGAAAAGTTTGTTGGCTTTGTTATTAAAAAAACCACAAAATTGCTGCTTTGTATTTAATAAATTAACCTTGGTCAAGTTCCAGTCATAGAGCAAAAACAAAAATAACAATAACAATGCGAAATTTCTCAACACGTACAGAAAAACAAAATAAAATAATGTGTGGACATATAATAAAGAAAATAATTTGCACTTCCTGTATGTGATTGTAGGTGGTAACATTAATAGTACCACTTATCATCAAAAAAATTACTCTTATCAATTTGTATTTTTTCTTACTATCTTCATTGTTTTTTTTTGTTCTTTTACAGCAACATTATTTGATGAATTTCGGTTATTTACCACCAACACCAGATGGCGAGTTTGCTCTACGCACAGAGAATTCTATACATGATGCAATCAAAGACATGCAAACGTTTGCCGGTATTCCCGCTACGGGGCGTTTAGATGAACAAACAATCAAATTATTGAAAACACCCCGATGTGGACTACCTGATTTGAAACCAAGTAAATTTGATACGAAACAACCCCGTGGACATTGGCACCGAAGGCGACGATTTGCTGTACATGGACCGAAATGGCCTTATACGAATCTAACTTGGAGGTAAGTCAATCTTGAGTCTACGTATATATCAGAGGATAACAATTAAATAACGGCAAGAAATTGAATTTTAATCGAATTATAAATAAGCAAGAAGCGAGGAGAGTTGTTAATAAATTGCGTCTGATGATGGGATGATGCTGTTTAATTTAATAAAACCGATTACAGCCACTTTATAGGACGTGTGCCTTTTTTTTAAAATTATTTCCGTTTCAAAAATTTTCTTGTTTAAATCATAGATCTAGTACATCTATGGATAGTGCTTGCTCTAGGCAACAATAGATAGGCAACCAAAATTTCCACCATTACTCATTTATTATCATTACTGATGAGCATGAGCATCAATAAACACATTGATTTTAGAATTGACAGCGAAGCTTTAGCTTTAACTCTAGTGAAAGAGGCAATATCATTTTTGTTAGTATCATTAATCAATCTATAATTAATGTTGTTTCTATCAGATTAAATAAGACCGTATGGACCATTTAATGTGTTGCCTAAATGGTTACCACGCTATAGGCAAATCTAGGGAAAGCTCTATCCATAAATATACTAGATCTATGGTTTACATCAAATCAGGACACCCTTTTTCGAAATACTTTAAAGCTAGACTTGATCGAAACCTGTCATTAATACATATCACACAAACCATAACTAAGTGCCTTGTGGTTTCATGTAAAGTGCTTTGGTTGTCTCTGTTATCTTACCCTTAAAGATTCCTCACCCTCTACTTATGAACGACAGACATATTCCATATGTGTTTTCGATAAAGATCAATATTAATTTTGTTAATTTTCATTTAAAAGTCTTAAGTTATTCTTTATTATAACTTTACAACCCCATGATGTCACTATGGACTATCAAACAACACAGAATACACAGTGTACTTTATTGTTAGTTGAGACGACACTTCTCATCATTACTGAAAACCTACTCAAGCTTTAAGTAGTCCTCTCTTTCAATTCTATACACCAACTCTTGTGCACAATTCTTAATCAACCCTTAAATCCATCAACAATCACAGCGCGTGTCTATCTGATTTTTCAACCCCAAAAAACAATACGATATTTTAATTGTATTGTAATAAACTACGCTACAAACAATCAACAATAGATAAGAAAACACCCTCATATACTTCGGACTTTTTTACAAATAATACCCCTAAAATGTATAAAGTAATTGACATTTAAACATCAAATATCACATTTATGTTCGTAGAAGGGCAAATGGCAATAAATCCCAAAGGTGTTGGGAATGTTTTCAATACAAACCAACCATATTGACTAAATATTGAACACACTGAGAGAGAAAAAATGTGATAACCATGAGGAAATAATTTCGAAATCTATCTTGACGCATACTATCGTGGCGGTGATAGAAGAAGAATAATAATAAAGAAAAGGGGGAGAAAAATCAACGTGATCAATTCAGCACCATACAAACTCTTTCAATTAATATTCACCCCTTCTAATTTCCAACGAAAATCTCTAACATAGGTGTATAATACTTGACTTATTCTATTCAATTTCTACTTTTCCAGTCTGGAGGAAAATTCTCTAATTAATTTTCCATAAAAAATCAACCAATTTTTTTTCATTGTGTTTCCATTTAAAATCCAGTCTATTATATTGTAAAATAATTGTTGTTGTATGTTTTTAAAATGAGAATTACTACGTGTTATCAATCATAATATCACCAATATGATAACACGATCTCTATTTCCTGTCATCTGGTAGTGACAAGTAACACGGCAATCAATTGTAAAATTTTAATTAAAATTGATTGTACAATAATCTACTTGAAATCTTCACAGTACGTTTGTATGATTTTATGTTCAGATATGATGGTTTTAAGTCTTTGACACTGTCATCTACTTGACCACCCTCTACAAATTTATTTTTTGACATTAATGTCGATATTTCTTTTCCAATTATCGCCAGGACCAAATCGACATTTACCACTAAAAACAATTAATTGAAGATGATGGACGAGATGTCGGTTTTATCGAGACATTTTTCTGTCATTTTTAGATACTCGTAAATATTTTAAAATAATTTGCTTCATCTGTAGTATAAATGCTAATGGAGTACTATTGAAGCATATTTGAATCATTTTTTGATTTTGTAAAATTCGTCCCTTTTATAAGGAGCGAGCATTCTTTTAAAGAATTGATTTCGATTAAAAGTGAATACATACGTCGAACGGAAATTGGTATGATTGAATTATGATGGAAATAATTGGGGAAAAGCTACTAAGTGCATCTTAATAGGATTATAATGATAAAATATATAGAATATAATGGAAGTCTTATTAGAACAAAGTCCAAATGACAGACGATGGTAGATAGATGAAATTAATTTTATTATATGTATGTATTTAAATTAAAATAAAAGAGTCGAGTTTAAAAAAAATTGGAACTATTCGCGATAAGAATGGTATTCTATATTGATATTGATATACGGGGGATTAGTGACGCCTACAAAAATCTCAAAATTATTCCAATGTTGGAAAGTTTTATTGAATTTGTTATAACAATCTTACAATTTTTAAAAATTAGAGAATCCGTAACTGATTAAAATTGGCGCATCCACCATTTTTACACAGTTTATCTTCAATCGCATGCAGACAAGTTTTAAGTGTTTTTTCGCAAAATAACAAATTTTAACTTGAATTTTGATTGAATTTTATCGAAAATTACGTAAAATTTACACCAAAATCGCGCTGCATTCATACACGTTCCTCGATCTTTATCTCCATCGCTATCGTCAAATTACTGGCAGAATTTTAAAGATAAATATGAATTTGAGATAAAGACTTGTGTGCATTTCACTAGGAATTGGGGGCGTTTTACCTCAACATATCAAATGTCGTGTAACATCCATTTGAATTTTTGATAGCTGTTTTTCATTCTCTCCAAGAGAAATAGAGGAAAAGCTATCTATGCCCATGTTTCCCTCTTTATCCATCCCGATTTCATCTCAATGATGGATAGACGGATGTTATAAACTGTATGAAGCGCGCGCGCACATACACACACATTTTCTACACAAACACACAGCTTCCTGAGCTTATAAAAGAGCGTTGAATCCAAAAAGCGCCGGCAGTTTGTTATTTGATAATAAATTTGACAAGATTTAGGCATTTTCCATTTTTAATATCCAGTGATTTTCTTCGAAACAATCACGAAAAGCAGACAAAATGGATCATATTGAAATACTCGCAAACAATCAAGATGGTACGTGAATTTTATCAATTTGTTTATTCAAAATGTTTTCCTGTAGTGATAATATTTGTATACTAGAATCTTGAGATTTTGTTTATATTTCGTCTGTACTCAAGATTTGATTATTATAACCGCCCCTTCTCGACTCAATTTTAAAGGAACAAATTCGAAATTGTTGCAGAATGCAGACGACAGGAAATTTTGATAAAATCAAATCTCGATTCCAATATTATTAAATTATTGTATATTGAAGGGGAATTTTATAATAAAACAGAAATCAAACTCAATTTGGAATTGATTAACAGTTGGCGTCATCATCCTCTTCAGCACAATACTCGCTTGATTATTAAACAGTAGAAACAACAACATAAAGAGAGGAAAAATAACAGTCTAACTTCAATAATTCCCAATTGACGACAGACTAACAAATGTTGCCCGTACCCGCATCATTATCATCATCATGTTTCATTCCAATTCTTTCCTGTTGTAATTATTTTCGAGTTAATTACTAGTTGTTTTTTTGTTTGTTTGTTTGGGAAACTGTCTCCATCCCGGTGACTCACTCAACCTGGGTGTGATGTGTCTCTAATACCATCACAACCTCCTTGAGTGAGCGACCGGGTGGATGTTATCATCACCAAAGTACTTTTCATCGAAACGGAAAACACACTAGAAATTCGTGTGGGCACACCCTTAATCTTTAATGAGTTACTTGCTTCTTGTTAATAACATTTAATTAAACAATTTAATGACGATGTCTGTTAACTATTTTTTTTTTCATTTTATTTATGTGTTCGATGTTACAGTTTACGAAGTAAAAATTTACAAGGTTTGGATATTTACGAGGTGCGATATGTTATATCAAAAGCATTCGGTGTATGGTCAAGGCATTCAAAATTGACATTTACGGAAGTTGATAGCGATAAAGCTGATATTCTCATTTATTTCTATAGGTAAGTTATATTTTATGCCATTTATAAAATTATTATCTTATATTTTTATCTTTCTCTAATCAATCTTTATTGACGATAATAATTTTGAATTGACTTCATTAAAGTTAGTTCAATCAATAACAAGTATGTTGATGATGAATTTTCATTTGTTTATTGCAACCATTATTCCTTGTGGAATCATTAAAATTCATTAAACATTAGATACCAGACGATCTATGGAATTTTCTCAATTTTTCTAACAAATAAACATTCCCAGGTGTCCCTCTTCGATTTATAGATACTAAGATATGTTGTTCTTTGTTTAAATCTAATGCTCGTATTCATAAGCCGTACTTGAGGCGGTCTCGATGCTTGAGCATCAGTTCGCGGCTAGATTGTGTAACCAAATAAATCATAACGAGACTTGTATTCGACATTGGTTTGTAGATGCATTGAGACGAACTCGCATTTCACAGAAGGTACGCGTGCTAACCAAAAGAAAAAACGTAACTCTGTCAAAAGTAACTAGAATTCGCCAAGTACTCTATATACTCAATCCTGACTTTCGCCGAGAATTTCCGAAGTAAGACTTATAAAGCAGAACTCTTGCTTGAGATTAAGATTTGAGAGCGGGTCTGAGGTTGATTTATAAAAACGGATATAAGAGGCACGTGTGTTTTTTATCGGTAATAAAACAGTTTTAGGGAGTGAATTAAGTCACGCCTCAAATTTTAGGCTTTTAAGGGCTGCTTTGTAAGTTTCACATACTTGGATTATCTTCAGAGTGAAAAAATGATAAAAAATGCTTCTGGTCTTATAGTAAAATGCTAAATAGAACTGGAGTTTTAAGGGATCAAATTAAATAATCTTATAAAACAAAAACTCGTTAAGGTCTATTAGATAGTTTTTTTTATTTATATGCAAGACCAAAAGCATTTTTCATCATTTTTCACCCCGAAGATAATTTCGTGGGTCCTCTTCGATTATTTCGACTACAAGTACCTATGCTAAATTTACAAAGCACTCCTTCAGCATGATTTCAAACCCTAGAAATGTTTTTCCGCTGATAAAAAAATTCACACGCTTCTCTTAGATTCAACAAAGAGCAACATATCTCATTGTCAGTATCATCGAAATCGGAGAAGGACACCTGGGAATGTTGTAAGTCACTACAATCACTCTCACTGAAAACTCAAATCCACCAGCTAGTACTTTGTAAAGCTGGCCAATATTGACGCTCTCTTTAGATTTCATTATCAAGTCTGGCAAGTTCCAAGCATCCAAATTAAAATAAAAAATCAAATAAAATTCGCATTTATTGTCTGTAACATTTTCGATTAAAGTTTGTAAAAAGAGAGTAAGTGTTTTTCAATGAATTTCAATCGAGCTTTTGAATGATCCTGTTTTAATTTATAAATAGTATACGCAAAACAATGAAATAAAACCTATTTTATTTCATTTCCATTTTCCATTCAAAAATCGTGTAAAAGTGAAACCGTATAAATTAAGTACTTACTGTATAAACCGAGAGGTGCGTTGAAGAAGACGCATCCTCAAAAGACTAAGTGCCCAGAAAAGAGCGAGAACGTTTTGTTTTTTAACAGAAAATATAGGGTTGCTGCTGTAAATATATAATACTTTGAGGATTTTTAGGGCGGTTCCTGAAGAACATTTTAGCGAAAAATGAACCTCCTAGTTCATCGGCAAGTTGGTCCAAAATGATCGTTTTGGACATAGCAATTTTCAAAAACGAGCGAAGTACGCAAAACCACTAAGAATGACTCTTAGATTCTCCCAGCATTGATTTTTGACCAACTTCTAAATGAGTTACGAGGTTCTAATTTTGCTAGGATGATGTCTAGACACCCTCCTATAAATCGTTCTACATGCTTTGCTTGTTTTTGAAAATTCCGACATTGTCCAAAACGATTGGTTTTTGACAACTTGGAAATGAGCTACGAGGTTCTAATTTTGCTGAAATACTCTCCAGGGATTCCCCTAAAAATCCTTTAAGTATTATTCGAATCGCCTGTAAACTACTAGGAGTTTTATACGAATTCGTTCTATTTACAGCAGCAACCCTGTATGGCCCTATAAATGTTTGAATCACGTTCGATATGTATTCGAATATAAAAGTTTAATTAAATTAGGTAATAAACATGTTAGGTTAAATAGTTAACTATAAGGATTATCGATTATCCATAATTCTAAGAACAATTTCCAATTGGTGTACAAAATTATATCAATATTTAAAAACAAACATCATAAATCATAAAAAATAAATAAAAATGGTTTATTAACGAATATAAGCATTTAGTGGATATGATTTTGATTTAATGTTACGAATTTTTGAGGAAAAAAGGTGATTTGCACCGGTTGCCTCCTGTGAGGATTGAACTCACGACCCCTGGTTTACAAGACCAGTGCTCTGCCACTGAGCTAAAGAGGCTTATATAAAACACGATATTGTCACTAAATCACATTCTAGTCTATTAAATGTTTGAAGAATAAAATATTTTGATGGTTTTATAAAGTAAATTTTAATTTTAGTCGCGACCATGGCGACAAATTCCCCTTTGATGGTAAAGGAGTAATTTTGGCACACGCCTTTTTCCCAAACGATGAGGGACGCAGTATTGATGTACATTTCGATGCTGACGAAGCCTGGACTACGGATCCAAATGATGAAGAAGGTAATTTTTGTACAAACAACTAAAATATCTAATATACATAGAAATGGGTGGGTGTTTTTGTTTTTCGATAAAAACTTTGAAGGGCAAATGTAAAGAGGCGGCTTAATATCCCAGTCGGGTGTATGATAATATAACATCCGGTGTTTGTGTAGAAATCAGTCAAGATAAAAATAGTGTTTTTTTTTTTGTTTTACAGGTACAAATTTATTTAACGTAGCTGCTCATGAATTCGGCCATTCCTTGGGCCTCCAACATTCTTCTGTAGAGGGTGCTTTAATGTACCCATGGTATAAAGAGATGGAGAATGGTTTCGATTATGAATTACCAGATGATGATCGTCACGCAATTCAATCTCTCTACGGTAATTTTATTATTGATAACAGTCAGTTATATTTTTTTAAATTAATCAATAAACGGATAACAGGATCAAGAATTGATAAACAATGGGATTCAATCAGACCGTATCATCCACCGACAAGAAGAACAACAACTACAACTTCAACAACAACAACAACAACAACACCAAGGATACCAACAAAGAAACCTCGATATCCTTATAATCCATATAATCCTAATTATTATCCTTATTATCCACAAAGGCCACAAGATCCTTATTATCCACGTAGACCGCAACAAGATCCTTATCAGCCACAATATCCAAGAAAACCGATGCCACCAGAGAAGAAACCTTACTATCCAAAAGTACGTCCATCATACCGTCCAACAATAACAACAACAACCACAACACCGCCACCAAGACATCACGGCAATAGATATCCAGTATTGCCACCAACAAATCCCGATAAACATCCAGATCGACGATATCATCATCATCACCATCATCACAATAATGATAATAATAGAAATGATAAAGAATCAATTGGTGGTAAAAAAGCACCAGATACATGTGATACAAGTTATGATTCCATTGCCGTAATACGTCGTGAAGTCTTTATATTTAAAGATGAATATTTTTGGCGTATTGGTGGCGAGAATGATAAACTATTGCCGGGTTATCCAGCAAAAATTGTACGATTGTGGCCGGATTTACCAACGAATTTAACCCATGTTGATGCTGTCTATGAACGTCCTGATAATAAAATTGTCTTCTTTATTGACGATCAGTATTATTTATTCACCGGTAATCGTTTGGATTACGGCTATCCGAAACCGTTAACTAATCTGGGTCTACCATCGACATTGAAAAAAATCGATGGTGCTATGGTATGGGGTCATAATGGTAAAACGTATTTCTATAGTGGTTCAGTTTATTGGCGATTTGATGAAGATACTGGTTCTGTTGAGTTGGATTATCCACGGGATATGTCAATGTGGAAAGGTGTCGGCACTGATATTGATGCTGTTTTCCAATGGAAAGATGGTAATTTTGATAATATAAAATTTTGTATACAACTCTTGCGTTAAGGGACAAATAAGACGCTCGAGAATATTACTCCAATCGGTTAACGCCTCATGGGTAAACGTTTTCTCTCGTGTATTATATGACATTTAACGCACTTGTTGTATAAATAACTATAAAAATTAATTAAATTGTTTGAAATTACAGGTAAAACGTACTTCTTCAAAGGTAAAGGTTTCTGGAAATTCAATGATCAATTCATGCATGTTGAACACGATCAACCGAAACCATCGGCATCATTTTGGATGGGTTGTTCTAGTAATTTAGAAGGTAGTAATGATATTGGTGAGAAATTGCCATTTAAAGAATATCCATCATTAACAACAATACCATCATCTTCATCTTCAATGCATTTAAAACTTTCAATAAATAATTTAGTCACAATATGTCTAATACTGATATCATCAGCATTTACAATAATTTAATTTAAGGGAATATAATTAATTTACTGCCATTATTTTTTTTGTCTATATAATTTGCAAAATACTCAACTGCAAGACTGATTGAAGACGATGGATAGAACAAAACTTGCAGAAAGATATGAAATATTTGGATTCAGATTGAATAATCCAGGAATGCCCAACAATATAATTTGTGATAAGAAAAAAAAGAAACGTTTAATAATTTCTTTTTTTAATCTTTGTAACACGATGATCATCATTGTTCTATTATTATGATTATAATAATTATTATTAATAATTAGTTGATTGCTGTGATATATCTATCTTTATTATATCTTGAAACGGAAATATGGAAAGAACGGCAATATTTTGTTATATTTATTTGATGATTAGAAAATTCTTCTAACTTTAAGTTAGATATTTGGTGGATGCCGTATAGCTTTTATTTCTCAATCCTTTTATTTTTTAATTATTTACTAATAATTATCACACATTATTATTCTTATTATATAATAAATTTAGATATAAATATTGATATTTCCTTTTGTATATTTCTAGTAAATTATGTAATCTTTGTTGCAATATTTATTTAAAAAACAGACTATTTTAATTAATTATACCCTTTCTCCGCATTTATCAACGATATACAGTAAAATAAATGGTAAGGAATATACCGGGTCAATCACAAGTTTTTATGACAACTCTCATTATTTGACAAAATTCGAAAAAAAAATTCAAGGATTTGTAGAGGGGTACCTGGATAACATTTTAGCAAAATTAGAACCTCGTAGCTCATTTGGAAGTAAGTTGAAAATCTATTGTTTTGAATAAGGTCGCGTTTTTCAAAAACGAGCTAGACTTGAAACTACTAAGAATAATTCGAAGACTCTTCCAACATTGAGTTTTTTGATCGATGTTCTGAGGATTCTGGAG
The DNA here is from genome assembly GCA_039776855.1 of Mylabris sibirica. Taxonomy (NCBI): domain Eukaryota; kingdom Metazoa; phylum Arthropoda; class Insecta; order Coleoptera; family Meloidae; genus Mylabris; species Mylabris sibirica. The sequence continues at coordinate 10,185,692 of CM077842.1, read as the reverse complement.
TCATTCTATTGCTTGCTATTTGGCGATGACCAAATCTACTGCTCGTATGATACTCGCCTTGTTTCCGTTGTCGGTCTTTTATAGCACTTTAAAGTGAACGAGTATTCGCTGTTCTAAATTGATAAACACACTCAACAAACCGCGTATATGTAGTTAAAGGCGCTCGCCGTTTGTAGAACACCTCAACTACTTGCCATAAGTGCCCTTAGAATGATTCGAGAATCCTCCCAACATTGATATTTTGACCTGCGAGTCATTCTTAATCATTTGGGTCTCTTTTTTGAGAATAGCGACCTTGACCAAAGGATCGCTTTTGATAAACTCCCAAACGAGTCGTTTTGTCTGTTTAGTTGGTTTTGCAAATCGCGATATCATCGGAAACGAGCGTTGTTTGACCGTCAAAATACGCTACGAGCTGCTAATTTTGCTAAAATGATCTCGAGGCACCCCCTGTAAATCCTTGAAATATTCTTCGAATCACTCGCCAAAAATGGGAGTTGCCATAAGAACTGTTCCTCTTACGTGACTCACTTGGTATGTGGAAAAGGCTAAGAAACTACACGTATTATCAGAAATTTTGGTTTTTAACAGAAAAAAAATATGGTTCAATATGTAAGACAGTCAACAATTATAAAACCGTCAAAAATATTGGAATTGTGGTAAAAATATTTTAAAAAAAAATACAAATTTTATCCTAACGATATAAATATGTTTGTGTATAGATAACTAACAATACAAAATACAGTCATTACAGATTCTGATGTATGTTTACGTATCAAAATTTACTGTTTTTCTTTTGTTGAAGATTATAGATAAATGGCCAAATATGTAATTATCAACAATACAAAAAGTGGATGATGGTATGTATTTAGCTTATGAATTAATCTTGTGATTTATATTTACAAGAATTTTAAAGTATTTTGTTGTGAATAATTTGAACACATGTGACTGATATGAATGAAAATTTCGAAGAATTAATAATTATAAGGCCCATACGCTGATCCTGTTGTATAGTACGGTCCTGCATACGCTTGCGGTGCCGGTACTGGATATCCTGCATAGGCATACTGTTGTTTCTGTGGGTACACTGTAAAAATACCTTACAATTAATTAAGATTGTCAATCAATTTTTGTATGAATAATATTCAAACTATTGGGGAGGATTTCATATTTACAATTATTTTCAAAGATACTATATTACAACAGTTTAGTTTTTGTTTAAAATTTTTGTTATAGTGTGATGTTAGGTAATCTAATCACAATAATAAGACTGATCAAAGCTAAAGCTTAAGTCTAAGCAAAAACAAAAAATAGTATAGATAGATTGATAGTATTATTGTTATTTATATTATCAAAATTTTGAGTATTATACAGGGTGCGGCAGCATAACTTCCTTTTTACAAAACTTCATAAACCGCATTATATGAATCAGAACATTTCTATTTGTTTTTTATAATGTAGGCGCATGCCTAAAGTTTTGTTTTACACAGTTTTGAAGATCAAATCAGTAAGGTAACACTCAGTAAACCTATTTCTGGCGTTTGTCATGACTCTTGCCAGCATAGCAAACGTTATGTTGGCAAGAGTTGAAGACTAACCGGATGTTGGTCTTTAAATCTTGTGGGCTCCTTGGACGGTTCCCATAAACACGGATTTCGAAGAAAAAAAAAACATTGAAAAAATCACAAGGGTCCAAATCGGGAGAGCGAGCCGGCCACTCCAAATCGCCCCTAATTGAAATAAGGGAAAGTGTTCTCTCAAAACAGTCAACGATGCTCTTGAAAGGATGGAAATGGAGATCATCATGAAGGAATCTCCTCACAAAACGATAGGGAAGTCTAAAGGCAGATGCATGTTTCCGCTCAGAACGCCGTGGTGATCGCAAAATTGAAGTTCTCACTGCCTCAATGTTTCCAGTTGATCTAATGAGCCGAGGAACTCCAGTTCTTTCTCTTGTCGCACTTGCAGTTTGTCTGAACATAATGAGCCACGTAACAATTGATTTGCGGTCCGGGATAGGGACCAACGGATCTAAATTACAGCGATTCCGAAAGGCCTCAACGGCAAAAGCACGCTCCTCAATGTTCCAACCCAAGTGTGTCGGGACAATATTTGAAAGTCCCGCCTTTCGAACGAGACGACTAGCGCTTTGCTACGAAATCTACCGACTGAGTGGCGTGCATTTAAAAAAAGGAAGTTATGCTGCCACACCCTGTACAAAAAATTTTCTTTTGGAAAATAAAACAGATAATAGATATAGATGTATAGTTATTAGTGAAACACCCCCCAAATCCGGAAAGTTACCAGGCATTAAATACTGCATGTTGATAGCTTCTTCGCGTTCCCGTTCGCCTCTAAGACATATTGCGGCTCCAGAAAATAATATGGCAGCTACTAATGACCATCCCACCCCAACCCAGGCAACCATATAACTCCAATCATAGTTGATACGGGTATTATCACGTAGTACCTATGAATTGAAAAATTTTATAATTATTTTTAAAAAATCCACAAACCTGGCATTATATATTGAACGTTGTTTAATTGTTCTTTCTCTTTTTCACCATTTAGACAACATGAACCAAAGAAAAATAATAATGATGCACCCAATGATGTAAATACACTCAACCAGCCTAAGACGAAACTCCAATCGTATGTTATTTCGGTGTTATCTTGAAGTATCTAAAGTTTATAGTTTTCGAATTTATAGAAAATTTATTCCTTTTGTTTAAAAAAAAATATTGTTTTATTTAATTGTAAATAATGATTATTAAATATCTCCTTCCGGATTCTCGATGTAATCTGATAAGAAAGTTAAAATATAAGTGGTTCTCAAACTATTTTCAATTTACAGGTCGCTGATCTTTTATAACTCTCACCACACCTACAGTAGCACATTTATAGATGTGATAACGAAATGTAAACAAAGATTTAAAGGGAAAAAAAATACGAAAATTATTGAGACTTTATGACGATAAGAAAAAAAAATGGTTGTAGGAAGAAACAGGTTCATTTTATGTCAAACCTTATATGGAATTTTAATAGAAATATTGAAAAGTTAGCTTGAAAACCACACGTTTGTTGTCTATCAACTTACATTGCTCCATTGCTGATAGAATTCTTCACCGACAACTTTTTCTTTCTCGTAATATTCAACACCATGCCATAAACCCATTGCACCAGCACTCAATAAACCTAAAAGTTTTCGTTGTTGTTAATAACGTACAAAAAGTGTGTTAGATGGCAAATAAGACGCGAGAGAAAACGTTTTTTTCTCTAACGTCTTATTTGCCCTCTAACGCAAGAGTTGTGTATACAGAATTTTATCCAATACCGAAACAAGACCATTTTAAATAATTTTAAAAAGTATTTGTAATTTTCAATAAATTTCTTGACAGGCAAAATAAATTAGAACAAAGAAGACTTGATTTTTAGTTATCACTATACCGTAGTTATACAAAATCATCCGCGCTAGAACACCATATCTATAATACTGACATCACGGCCAATAGGAATGCACATTTCTATAACACACTAGTGTGTTATATCAATAACACACTAGTGTGATATAAGGTGCTTTATTGATTTATAGTAGGTACAATTACGGCCTGTTTATACAACGGTGTTGGGATAAAAATAATAATCGTATATTGTTGAGAGAATCAACATCTACGTCTACATCGTTATTTTCATTATAATTTTTAAACAGAAAATAAAGATGGAGTTAAAAAAGAGAGTAGAATATAAACGTCTCTATTGTTTCTCTACTCATTGTCGATTCTAAATTGAATATTGAATGTTAGAAAAGTGTCATTGATCTTAAAGAAACAACTTACAAGCTAATAACATAAGTATAGCTGTTGCTGTAATATTACTAGGCGATCGACGCCAACATCCAGTTACACCAGTACAAAAAGCGGAAAATATTGCAATAAATGAAATAATAAAAAGTGCTATCATTGAACGTCCCATATCTAAAAATAACAACAATACAATTAGAATTAACAAAAAAAAAAACAGTTATAATCTAACTAACAGGTGTACAACGCTATTTCACCTCTCAGTTGGCAATGCTTTTATTACGGAGTGTCGTAGCTTGGTTCATACTTTACTATATTTAATTTTCTTTTATGTATTTTTCAATAGCACTGCAAATAGTCGAGCTAAGTTGCGACGCTACGTCTATTTCACTCACAGAAATAGTGAAAAATGACTTATAATCATAAATCAAACTATTTTATGATAGGACTACAAATATAGATAAAATAAGATGGCGCCACTGTAGCTAGAGGTTAAAATTTGAAGACATACGCCAATACTTGATGACAAAGTTAGAGAAAGGAGACCCATATGATATAGTCCTCCTTATCTCCATGGCCTAAGCCCATGGAGTATAAAAATAAAGAGGGCTATATGTCCACAAGTACGTATGAAATTAAGAGGGCGCCACTGTAACTAGAGAGTAAAATTTGAAGGCATGCGCCAATACTTCATGACAAAATTAGAGAAGTAAGATAGTCCTTCTTATCTTTATATTCCATGGACCAATCACAACGCTTACTCTCTAGCTAAACTAGCGTTATTCTTGTCATTTATTAAACCCTTATCTTATACATTTTGGTGGACACTTTTTCGGTTGAAGACCCATATGAGATGGTCCTCCTTATTCCTATAGTCCATGGATAGGGCTTAAAAAATTAATATTGTAAATATTAACAATTTACAACTTTTTACCAGCCTTTTACCCAACCAACTAAACTACCCGCATTAGAAAAAAAAGGTCTTTTTCCGCATTTGGAAAAGAGTTAAACATTATTTCATTACGATTATTAGTATTTACAATGGAACAATTTCTTTCTTAAGCCCTATCGTAAAATAATTTGAATTTTAAGTCATTTTTCACTATTTCTGTGAACGAACTATAACCAAAAGCATGGCCAACTAGGATGTGAAATAGTATACAGGATGTCCCTTAAGTCACGCATTCCCTGATAGGGTGCAGATAGAGGGTGAAATTCTAAGATAAAAAAGTCCTGTAGCATTTTTTCATCTGACATATAGGTAATTAGCTATTAATTAAATCAAGTAGCCAATCAGGTGCTCTCTTACTTTGAACAGCTCTCGCGCCCGCCTGCTAACTGGTCCGCTTCCTACGTCCTACCGTCAAGACTCTTTCCTTCTCTCTTTTTATCGCTATATCGAGCAGCTGATTGGTTAAATGATTTAATTAATAACTAATTATGTGTGCGTCAGATAAAAAAATGGTACATTAATTTTCACCTTAGAATTTCATCCCTTATCTGCTCCTTAGCAGGAAATGCGCGACTTACAGGACACCCTGTAAAATACAATGCAATGTACACCCTGTATGCCTGTATAAAGAATAAATAAACTTACGTAGTCTCGTCCAAGCATCATCAGTGAAATCTCTAGTCTCATTATTCTCATCAGGTAAGTAATAATTGATATTATTACAATGGGTCTCAAGAGGGCTCAAATAGGTTTTAACTAAAACAAAAAGAGAAAATATTTACAAATGTAATAAATTGAAAATTAAAATTACGACCAAAATGTAAGCAAATCCGAAGCGTAACGAATACTCCGCTAAAGCGTACTTGCATCTATTCTAATTATTTAAAAGAAAACATATAACACGATAAATAACTTCCTATAAAATGTCGTGCTGTTTGAAACCGTGTTATATGGAATCTAAAGCTAATAGTTAAAGTCCCCCATACACACAACGATAAATCTGTACAGTTTCTTTCTTTGGATTTTCTGTATTCGGTCTGAATAACCCCTTCGCCACACGCATATTCCTTGAGAAAAATCACTTGCTTCCCCCACTACACCGGTATAAAATTTTAATGTCTATCCTGACGGACATCCCCCACAACGATTAATCTGCACAGTCTGAGCTGTATAGTTGTCGAGGGGAAATAGTGAATCTTATAAAAAAAGTCAAATTCCATTATCTGCTTCTATTCCTAATTGTACCTGGACCTTCATGCAGGATCGCTTATGCGGACGCTAAAAGAGCCATTAGGGAATAACTGGAACGAAAACACCAACTCTACTGGGAGGAATCATTAGGGAAGAGGATGATGAATCTTTCCTTCATATTGTGAGGCCTTGAAGGATCTCAGAGAGTGGTACATACCTGGGAGGGCAATATATCTCTCCGGGTGAAATAAAACGAACTCCCTTAAACAGTATCCTGGACTTCATTAAAAAGACGGGACTACTGGGACGGGAAGACAGCTGACAAAAAACAGGCGTACTGACGAGTATACAAAAGGCCTTAAAGGCCGAGGTACAGTGGGGCATGAACCACGGTTCGGGTGGGAGGGTTTGGAAAAGACCTCTCACGAAACAAATAATAATATTAATAATAATAATCTGCTTCTATTCACAAAATTTACAATGAACGATCTCCTTTTTGTGCCCCAACCAAAGCAATTTGATTTTCCTTATAAGATTCCACTGTTTCTAATCGATAACTATACAGATAAATCTAATCATTTTCCCATTGTATCCGGTGGTATGCCTTGACCGATAAAACTGCACAGTTTTCTACTATACACACTATACATATAAAATCGAAAGGAAGGAACTGTACCGATTTTTCTTACCGATTTTTAATTGTATGTATGGGCAGCTTGAGGATACGCTTTTTTTATTGGTAACTATATGCCGTTTACGCTCTAAAGTGCAATTGTATGTTTCGTATATGTATAAAAAAAATCACGAATGCACAAAATAGCGGAAATTTCATTCTAATCAACAACAACAATTTCATTAAACCATTAAATTATACACTGTTGATATTCAATGATCGTACAATACTCCGGCTATTGTATTGTGTTTAGGAAATAATAATAATAATAATAATAATAATAATAATAATAATAATAATAATAATAATAATAATAATAATAATAATAATAATAATAATGGCGAGGAAAAAATACATGCGAGAATTAAGTAATAATTAATTATTATGAAAATATTCAGTGAAAATTTGATGAAATTTTGCATGACAATTCTGATTGAAATCTCTTAAAGAAATCATAACGGATGTGTAGAATTTTACAATTAGTCATTAAAACAACAGGCGTTATTGTACTTATTCTATATTTTTCTGAAGTAACTTATTTCATTCTATTCATAAGATTGGCTATACAGAGTGTTCGATCTAAATATGGTCGATTCTATGAAACTCCTATTATAGTCGAAAAGCGATTCGAAAAACATTTTAAGGATTTGTAGGAGGGGGGGGGGGTCCTTAGAGGGCTTAGAGAACATTTCACCAAAATTAGAATCTAGTAGCTTGCTTATAAGTTGGTCGAAAACGCTCGTTTCTGACTTACAATTAGAATGACTCTAGGATCTTTCCAAAACTGTTTTTTTAACTTCCCGCTAAGAAAATTGAAAATTTTCAAAATTTCGGGAAGTTATTGGTTTCACCCCGATTTTCGAAAATTGAATTTTCAGCAGATCTCGACGTTTTGGGGCCCTAGGAAGCTATTTTGACTATTTTTGCGAGGATGTCTGTATAGTTGTGTGTGTGTGTGTGTATGGTAAGACTATGTAAGCAGCTCATAACTTTTGAACGGATTGACGTATTGAAACGCTCTTCACGGCATTCGAAAGGGTTCCACCAAACTTAGATTTCGTGTAAGTTTGAACCGATTTGGCCCGATAGATTTTGAGAAATTCAAAAAAAACCGAAAAATTTCTTTTGTTAACATCATGTTTTTTCAAAATAACTATTAAGCTGCTGTACCGATCAATTCCATAATCTAATCAGCTCTTAACCTTAACTAATGACGTCGAATTCCGTTTGAACGATCAAAATCGGTTGATTCGTTCACGAGTTATCGTTGTCGAAAAATATCGAAAAAAGTGTTTTTTCAACATAACCTCAAAATTACTTAACCAATAAAATTTGTACCTCTCACAATAATTTTAGAGCTTAAGAAACTGCGTCGAGTGCCGCAAAGCTCGTCAAAATCCGTTGATTCGTTCACGAGTTATCGTTGTCGAAACATATCGAAAAAAGTGTTTTTTCAACATAACCTCAAAATTATTTAACAAATCAAATTTGTACCTCTCACAATAATTTTAGAGCTTAAGAAACTGCGTCGAGTGCCGCAAAGCTCGTCAAAATCCGTTGATTCGTTCACGAGTTATCGTTGTCGAAAAATATCGAAATAAGTGTTTTTTCAACATAACCTTAAAATTACCCAACCAATCAAATTTATACTTCTCACAATAATTTGAGGGCTCAAGAAACTGCGTCGAGTGCCGCAAAGCTCGTCAAAATCCGTTGAATTGTTTGCGAGATATCGTTGTCAAAAGTTTTTGAAAAAGCGTTTTTTTTTACATAACCTCAAAATTCCTTAACCAATCAAATTTGTACTCCTCACAATAATTTTGGAGCTTTAAAAACTTAGCGGGAAGTTTCAGGAATGGCCTGCAGGGCCAATCCCATTCCAGATTTTTTTCATTGTATTTATAAACAGGTGGAAAAATTTTGTATTTTCTCTGGAATACAATGGAGAAAAACGACAAAAATCAATGTTGGGAAGGTCTCCGAGTCATTCTGTCGTTTTGCGTGTCTAATTCATCTTTGAAAATTGAGTTATTGTCCAAAACGATCGTTTTTAACTTCCCCGACCAGAGGGTAGGGAAGTTATTAGTTTCGGACCAAAATTTCGAATTCGAGATTTCACCAGATCTTTACGTTTTGGGGTCCCCTGAACACGTTTTTGAAGTTTTTAGCATGATGTCCGTGTGTGTGTGTGTGTGTGTGTGTGTGTGTGTGTGTGTGTGTGTCTGTCGTTTCTCCAACGATTACTCAAAAACGGCTTAACCGATTGCGTTCAAATTTGGCCAGCATCAACTATTCCGTGGACTTTCGAGTTGATTAGTTTTTGGTGCCAATCGGATCACGGGGGTGGACGGGGGAGGGGGTTGATTGAAAAAAATGTAAGATAACGTATTAATTTGATATCACCAATCGAAAGGGCATGTGCTTTTATGTCAGAAATAATACCCATCATGTGCGATATTTTTCAATCTGGCGACTTATAATGATTAAATTAATTAGATGGACAGTGATTCTTTACTAATCAAGTATGTACGCAAGACAAAAGAATAAGACATTAATATATCAAATATAAATCAGGATTTACGGCCGTTGTCTAGCAACAAGACTGTTTCGTGAAAGATCGAGTAGGTGTAAATAATTGCGTTGTTTTTTTTTAAATTTCGGTGCTGATTTTGACATCTTTGGTTTTGTTAAAAGCTTTACTGGAATATTTGTTTAATCTTTTGTTGTGAATTTATTGTAATGGATAACATAATGAGTATCTAATAATACTTTTACTATCCATAGAGGCAGTAAGTAAACTAAAGTTTTCTATTTGTTAAGAATAAAATAACAAAATAGTAAAGATGATTATTTCCATGATTGAAAAGAAAACAAATAAAGTTATTTTGGCGAGAATTGAACCCCGTAGCAAACAGATGTCAGGCGAGAGCGCAACCCTCTGTGCTTTTCGCAGAAATTTGACAATTTTCTCTTGATCGTAGAAAAATTTTTTTCTAATTAATGATTAACTACTGGGACTGATCAGTCGGGGAAGTTGCTAGGCCGGGTCTTCGATTCGGCCCCTTTTCCAACTCGTTTGACTATAACTCAGAAATGACCTACAAGGTTCTAATTTTGCTAAAATGTTCCCTAAGGACTCTCCTACAAATCTTTAACATATTTTTCGAATCGCTCTTCGACTAATCGAAGTTTTTTAGAACCAACCATATTTAGATCGAACACACTGTATTAGCTATATTACTTAAAATAAAACGCTGCTATATGAAGATGAAGATGGTTTGATTAAAGTAGAATATCAAAAACAAATGTAGACTTTGATGGAACAAACGGTATATTAATGCAATTTTAATAGTTAACATTAATTAGTTAGAACCTTGGAGGAAAAACAGATAATATAAGGTAGAATTGATGTGGAAAATCAGAAGTTATCATTTCAAACTTTTAACTTTATATTTATGCGAAGGCTATAAATTTAAAGTTTCTTCTAGTTTTCTTAAGCAATTAAGCAATCTAGCAATTCGATAAGAACTTCAAATTAGAAATTCTGGAAGTACATAGAAGAATCGATGGACAGGCAAAAAATTACGGATCGAAGTAGAAGCGTTTGGTATACAGATGGCTTCAAGAAGACTATGAATACAGGAATAGGGGCGATGAAACCTAAGCATGAGCATGCTTTGGAGAACAAAAGCTCCATATTCCAAGCAGAACCAATAACCATAATGACAGGTCATGTTGTAGAGGAACTATCGAAATGGAAAGATCAACATTACAATAAAGAGCTAAGCACTGATGGCTGTAGAAATAAAATTTAGATTAGTTGTGGCACTTAAAGTTTGCTGAACATAACAGTGACCTTGAAATTGATGGCAATTCATAAAGGGATCAAAGTAAATGACGAAGCCCGAAAGGCTCTCATAACAGCTTCAATTGCACCCGACCTTCATGTGGTATCGCCTATGCAACCGCTAAAGGGAGAATAAAGAAAGAATTAGAAAGAAGACTCCAACTCTGCTGAGAGGAATTAATAAGCATGATCTTGCTAAAAACATTCCAGGGACTTTTGAATTGTCAAAAACCTGAAGAACTCTTTGACAGGAGACAATTAAACGAAATCACGGAACTATTTACTGGTCATTAAGCTCTGAGAAAGCATGGCTAAAATATTGGGGTTGGAAAAGATCCGACATGTAGGACTTGTGAAGAGAAAGATGAAACTTTACTTCACATCTTAAGGCACTATGAAACCTTGAAGGATCTTAGAGCATGGCATTTGGGAAGATATAAGAAATAACTTCCTTAAATAGTATATTGACTTTTATCAAAAACACGAGATTGTTAAAGGGATACAATTGACTAAACCAAAACAGGGTGTGTCCGGAATATGGGTCATTAAAAGTATAAGTAGTTCTAGTTGATGAATGTTTCTAAAATTTGGTATATAGCCATTTTACCACCTGAATTAACCCCTTTTTAGGTAAAGCACGCAAATCTTTTACTTTATTGCATTTTTTGAATTTTTTGGGTTAAATCGACAGGGACTTTGATAATATAAAGCATAGTCTATATAGCTCTGAAAGTTTTTCAGTTATTTTAACTTTTAGTGCAACTTTAAATTATACAGTGAAAAATTAAAGTTTGAAACTTGAAATTTAAGTAGTATAAATAATTTACTTTTTTACCAATTTGTGGAGCATTTAATTAACTTCTAGGGTTTAACAATAAAGAATATACTGTTCTATTTAAAATAAGTGAATAGGGTACACTTTCCCATATTACAGAGATTGCTAAAACAACGAAAATAATCAAATGTAGTTTAAATAGAAAAAAAAAACGAGTCGAATCAAAATTTCATGATTTTCCACCAAATAGAACTTCTTATATTTTTAATGGCCCAACGTCAGGACACACCCTGTATATAGAATCAAAGAAGGCAGAAATGACATAAATTTGAAATTTGCTTGTTATTTGATCATTATATCAAATCTTTAGATCAATATATGAACTTAAACGTCTCTTCATCTCATATGAAGCATGACGTGAATCTCTTATCTGTCTAAAAGCAAATTACCCTAATAATTTCTATTAGGGGATTCGTTTATTTATTCTTCTCAAACAGTAATGACAAAGGCATATAATAATAGTGTATTATACAAAGAGTCTATAAAAAGCACACATTATAGCGAGTTGTATACTATACTTTATCTACGACTTATTTCTATGTCTACAGGTACTGTTGGTGTACAAAAATATTTACCTACTCCATCATTTTCGATTCTAAAATCGCACAAAAAAACCAACGCTTTAGAATTGTTGTTAGTTTAAATTGTCGTTTCATTTATTTTCTGTCGTTACTATGGTTTTTTACATTTAACAGAAACTATTATCTACTACTAAAATTGTCTTATAAGTATTTATTTGAAATATCGTTTTATTTATTTTTTGCCGTTGCCATGGCAATCTTACATTTCACAGCAACTATACTTATAATTATAATTTAGGCCTATTTGTTAAAACTGTCGTTTTATTTATTTTTGTTGTTACCATGATTTGTTTACATTTGACGAAAACTATGATTGAATTTTTTAAAAATATGTATTAATTCTCAAAGTCTTCATTTAACTATCATTGAAATACTATCTTCTGATTGGCTGATGAGGAGGGAATAATGATTCATTTTTCCTTCTCATTATTCCCTAAGGAAATAATATAGGTTATTATATTGCAAAAACAAGTATAATGATCAATTTGTATAAAATCGTAGATAAAAATTTTTATGCTCAACAAATCAGATGTGAACGTCCGAGACCTAGCCCACGGTTATTTTGTACATGTACACAACAATCACTGAATTGTCATCCTTGAATTTTACATTCCTTTTGCTTATTTGGCATTTTTAGTTTTAATTTAATTCTTTCAACAAAATCCCCTCTGACCCCTCTACATTATTAATTTACATTTTTCTATAAATTATTTTTTATAGAAAAAAAAACAAAAACAACCACAAACAAAACGTATTTAGTTGTACTCGAAATTTCCCATGGTTTATGATGATGACGATGATAATGATAATGATAGTCTAGATCGTGATATTAAAACAATAGAAAAGAGAGACCGTCACAATTGTGATTATTTTGCCACAATTCAAATAGAAAGAAGTCTAATCTATTTTTTCTTTTTTTTTTAAAGAAATAATTATCAACATACCTGCATTTGGTCGTTCCTTTGGATAACATATCCTAAATAGTCCTTTTGTTCTTGTGTAATAATAATACTTGGTATTAACACTTTCTAGTAACGCTTGACTTTGAACGTCCGAATGTTTACTCAAATAATTCTGCAATTAATAAATAAACAATAATAAGAACAATAATAAAAATATACAGGGTAATTCACGTCGAACAAAAAGTTCTCAAGATAACTCCCATTATTTGTCGAGTGATTCGAAAAATATTTCAAGAATTTGTAGGGGTTCGTAGAACACATTTTATCAAAATTAGAACCTAGTAGCTCGTTTGGAAGTCGAACAAAAGACGATCATTTAAAAGATGCAAAAGGATTTTAGGATAAAACGACTTATTGTTAGAATGACTGGTAGATCATCCCAACATTGATTTTTTCCCGTTTTTTTTTTCATTTTGTTCTGGAATACGTAGGGATGTTTCTAAATTTTTCTAGAAAAATCAAAAAATCGACGATGTCTCTGAGCCAATCTTAGTAGTTTTGCGTGTTTAGCTCGTTTTTGAAAATCGCGACCTTGTCCAAAATGAGCGTTTTTTGACCTATTTTCAAGTGAGCTACGAGGTTCTACTTTTGCTAAAACAATCTCCAAATAGCTTCTAAAAATCCCTTGAATCGCTCGTCAAATAATTGTATGTAGTTACCAAAAGAACTTTTCGTTCGACGTGAATAACCCTGTAAGTTAGTAAATTATTTAACAAAAAAAAATATAAAAGAGTAGCCTGAACAATCATCGTGTAGGAGAACCAAGGACGGTCGTACATTCCAATACAAGTTGGTGATTATTTAAATTTACAATAAATGACACGGTAGATTTTTTTTAATTGTTCATCAGTTAAAAATACAAGCGTGATGATAACATTAATAAAAAAATACTACGTTTCGTTAAAACACACAAAAATGTGGTTGTTTTTTATTGGAAAAATTTATGGGAAATTTTATTTTATTGTATATATTTACTAAGTATTCTTTATATTACAAAAAAAATAAAAAATTAAATCAACAACTTTCTAAATTAGTTGATGCATAATAAAACATTTAAAAAGATAGTAAATGCATTTAAGACAAGTCCTCTATAGAATGAAGAGAATTTATTATATGTACAGTGGCGATCAAAAAAAAAGAGACCACCTCTTGTGCGGCTGTGTAAATCAGCCTTATGAGGGTGGTCATCACAATGTAACAGAATCTTAACAAGTCATAATTTGGGAAAACAGGTATTCAATCAGAAGTAGAGGTTGGAGTTAGTAATATTTAGAATGACCTGTTTTTGTAATTGAGAAGGTGGTTCTACAAATTTGTTTAGGCTAAAACTGGCTTTAGAGCCAGTTTTAACCAAAACAAATTCCAGTTTTAGCCAATACAACTTCCTAATATACCCACCTTCTTACCCCTCAGTAGAGAAACAACCTGACTCACACTAACGAAAATATGTGAAATTCTCGCTTAAGGTTGAACGCTACTGGATTAAAAACAAACTATGAGTTCAAAAATTTTCAAAAAATTACCATAGCTTAATATTTGACTAAAATTCACTTATACCAAGTTTAAACAAAATCTGGTAGGAAGTTTTCGAAAAAATGTGCAAAAAACATGATTTTCGCACTATTTTATTTTTTATCTCGAAAGCCTTATTCCAGATTTTGTTTAAACTTTTTTATCACATCTAATGAAGTTTTATCTAGATTCTTTATTTTTTTGTTTGACTTTGAACTCTTAGTTTTCACAAAAAAAATTAAACACCTGAAGTATCAAAATAACAACATCAATTTTTTCTCCAAAACAGGCATTTCAAAATTTTAATTTATAAATTCCGCCATATTGCTCTCTAAGAAAATAAAGTAACCTGTAAATGTAGATAAAAATATAGATAGATGGTAAGCGCCATCTAACGTTTAAAAAGCGTAATAACCACAGGTCTAGGTATCTATCTTGAGGCAGGTTCTCCGTTAAGACTCATTGGTCTCTTTTTTGAGATCGTCAGTTTACTTATACAACATTGAAGGAAAAGTAGAACATGCCGCAATATACCTGGCGGTATTTATCGTCTGTTTTCTTCTTTTGACAACATTTTTACGTATTTAACCACAAATAAAATCAATAATAATCATCATATTTTTTTAATAATAACACCAATTATTATTTTTTTTTTTAAATATTTGTAAATTTGATATAAACCAATATTTATTAACATTGACTTTCTAATTGATCAATTCTGTCAACATTTCCTTCCTGTCCAAAAGAAGAAACACCACAACCGTACAAGGTGTGCTAATATATAATTATTATTATTATTATTATTATTAATTCATTTGATATAATTATTACAAAGATGTAATACAAATTGGACACGTGATTCAGGTATAAGTAACGGTAATTTCACCTGCTCGTCTGAATTTTTTCCTAAAGAATTTTGTATAATGTTATTCCATCGGAAAGTATAACAGAAATTTGGTTTATTATAAATTATTATTATACAGATTGTTTTAATTTATTGAAAATAGAAGAATCTAAGACATTAAACCAGTAGCGTAGTGTTCAGTTAACAGGCCAGTGTTCCGGTTTAAGTACAAGGCGGGTCCGAAATTTACGTGTTACCTATACAGAGTTATTCACATCCGGAAAAAAGTTCTTAATCGAAAAATATTTCATGAATTTATAGGAGGAGGATCCCCAGCGAATATTTAGGCAAAATTAGGCCCTTGTAGCTTGTTGGTCAAAAAACACTTTATTTCGACAATGTTACAATTTCCGCCAATCAACTACACGCATAAACCGACTAAGAATGGCTCGCAGGCGCAGACCATTTCAAAATT
Source organism: Mylabris sibirica (assembly GCA_039776855.1). Classification (NCBI taxonomy): domain Eukaryota; kingdom Metazoa; phylum Arthropoda; class Insecta; order Coleoptera; family Meloidae; genus Mylabris; species Mylabris sibirica. The sequence continues at coordinate 10,170,020 of CM077842.1, read as the reverse complement.
GACTTTTCCCGTTTTTCTTATTTGTAACCTTAAAAAAACCGTGGTGGAGATCGATTTTGTAAAAAATGAATAAATCTATTGTAACCTTTTTTGTTGTTTATTCCACAATATAGGTCTACAAAAAAAAAAAATGTAACAGCTTTTTAACTTCCCGCTAAGAAAATTGAAAATTTTCAAAATTTCGGGAAATTATGGGTTTCACCCCGATTTTCGAAAATTGAATTTTCAGCAGATCTCGACGTTTTAGGGTCCTAGGAAGCTATTTTGACTATTTCTGCGAGGGTTTCTGTATGGCTGTATGTGTGTGTGTGTGTGTGTGAGTGTATGGGAAGAGTATGTAAGCAGCTCATAACTTTTAAACGGATTGACGTATTGAAACGCTCTTTACGGCATTCGAAAGAGTTCCACCAAACTTAGATTTCGTGCAAATTTGAACCGATTCGGCCCGATAAATTTTGAGAAATTCTAAAAAAACTGAAAAATTTCTTTTGTTAAAATCATGTTTTTTCAAAATAACTATTGAGCTGCTGTACCGATCAATTCCATAATCTAATCAGCTCCTAACCTTAACTAGTGACGTCGAATGCCGTTTGAACGATTAAAATCGGTTGATTCGTTCACGAGTTATCGTTGTCGAAAAATATCGAAAAACATGTTTTTTCAACATAACCTCAAAATTACTCAACCAATCAAATTTGTACCCCTCACAATAATTTTAGACCTTTAAAAACTGCGTCGAATTTTGCAAAGCTCGTCAAAATCCGCTTATTTGTTCGCGAGATATCGTTGTCAATAAATTTCGAAAAACATGTTTTTTCAACATAACCTCAAAATTCCTTAACCAATCAAATTTGTACTTACAATAATTTTAGAGCTTTAAAAACTGCGTCGAATGCCGCAAAGCTCGTTAAAATCCGTTGATTTGTTTGCGAGATATCGTTGTCAAAAGTTTTTGAAAAAGCGTTTTTTCAACACAACCTCAAAATTCCTTAACCAATCAAATTTGTACTCCTCACAATAATTTTGGATCTTTAAAAACTTAGCGGGAAGTTTCAGGAATGGCCTGCAGGGTCAACCGCATGCATGCACATTTCAATTTAGTTTTGTCAATTTAAAATAATAATAAACAGCTACAAGGTAACTCTTTAAAACATAGAGTAGTATATAAAAAAAAGCGTTTCAGAAACTTTTTGAATGGTCGAGTGCAGGAATTGATTTCTGAAACGAGTTTTTTATACTATTTTTCCTATTTTGCATCCTTTTGTATCCTTTTCCAACAAAAATTGAACTCTTGAAATTCAAAAACCATCACAAATGTGAGTGGCAATAATAAATTCAGTTATAAAAGGTTGTATCAACAAATAACATAGATACTTGGTATTACGATAAATTCTAGCGGTACGTCTAATGTAATCGTTAACGTGCATAATAACATGAAAGACTCATGCTCAAGCTGCCAACCTTAAGAAAATAAATTATACTAGCTTTTAAAATACCCAAAAGGAGTGCATTATCAGGGATTAAAGCACTCCTTTTACCTTAACAACACTATTATAGACATAAAATAGAAAAAAATTTCATTAAAATGTTCTCTAGGGACCATCCACTACAAACAATGTGAGTTGCCATAAAACTTTTCGCCAGACTTCCCAATGAGCTACAAGGCCCTAATTTCGCTAGAATGTTCTCTGGGGATCAACCCAGAGAACAAACAATGGGTTATGGGAGTTGCCATAAGACTTTTCGCTAGACGTGAATTACCCTATATAGTTTGATGTTTTTTATACCTAATTTTGTATACGGATTTTTGGAGCTCATACCTCTTTTGGGAGCCCACAAAACCCTGCTCATTGCGCCATTGAATGGAACATTTTATTATATTAATAACAATTTATCATGGTTCGAATAGATTGAAAATAGAAAATGAACCGCATTGGGGTTTATTTCTTGATTTACTATTAAAATCACTTGCTCTATTTATTTAAATTTTTACAATTTGTTTAAATTTGTATAGATTGAAAGTTTTTTCTTGTTGTTGTTGTACGTAATTGTTGTGTTTATTTTTTGAAGGGGAAAATTTTCTCTACAACTATTATTATCAATTAGAAAACAATTTCACTAAAAAAACCTGATTTGAAATTGTTATCGTTTCAATCGAAATTCTCAACACAAATATGTTAAATGAATAGTTAAATAAATTTAAATGCAATCAAGCCAGACTTTATTAATTTAACTGTAAAAGATTACAGAGCATTCATTTTATTATTAAAATAGAGTAAATCAAGATTGTAGTATTATAGAAATAAAATAATTGTAAAATCTGTAATTGTTGAGACTTTTATAATTATCAACAACTGGCATCAAGAATATTTGTTATTTAAATTAATTCACAACATAATTATTTATAACGTTTATGTTGTAATTGCTGATTGCTGACTAGAATTGAACTCATTTCCTTATTATTGAAGGTGAACTTGTTATAGATTCGATATTCATACCTATTAAAAGATGAAGAAAAAAATATTTGTAATAGAAATAAAAGGATATTGAATTGGAAAAGAAATGGTATACTCAAAGAAAGTAGGTACATACAACTTCGAGGAAATAGAAAAATTCAATTAAAATGCGAATCAGAATTAAAGGACATAGTTGAGATAAGGCACGTTCGTCTTTAACCACGCCTAATCAGCGGATATTAGATTGTATTTAAGCACAACCAGTGGCGTGTTCGACATTTTTTGTGAAACATGTAAGTATTTGGATTAATTTTTTCAGTGAATGAGCCTTTACATTTGATATTTCTGTCAAATTTTAATCTTACAAATAGAATAGTTGCTAGGGTTTGTCCATTTAGATTCAATTAAGAGTATGTGATTGTCTTCACGCCACTGAATAGTTTACATGTGCTCCATTGTTGTTTCATTATTGGTTAACAGTTCTTTATCTCCATCTACTTTTAATTGGAATTTGTGTGAATTTGTACGTGCCTTATCTCAACTATGTCCTTTAATTATTGCACGAGAGGAATAAAGTCAATACTACAATTAAAATAGACATGTAAATCGACAAATTTACCTACTATTGTTACAGAGAAAAAACAGTTTAACATAAATTGTAATAAAGAAAATTAGAGAGAGAGAGAGAGGGGGAGAGAGAACGAGAGAGATAAAGCGAGTAAAATCTTCAAAAGTGAAAAAACCCTAATAGTTGCGTTCCAAGTGACAATTGGAGACTTTTTGAAAAATACAAAACTTGTCAGACACATGTGGCTTTCCATTTCAGCTTTCTAAAAAAAAATTAGTGAGAGAGAGAGAGAGGGGGGGGGAGAGAAAGAGAGAGATAAAGCGAGTAAAATCTTCAAAAGTGAAAAAGCCCTAATAGTTCCACTCTAAGTGACCATTGGAGACCTTTTGAAAAATAGAAAATTATCAGGTGCATGTGCCTTTCCATTTCAGCTTTCTTTTTGGTCATATTCCCCTGCGTCTAACAGTTTCGGATTCTTTAAGAGGCTTCTAACTGATACTTGGAACATAGGTACCTAATATGCAGTGCCTGGCCTCAGAGTACATAATTTTGCCGTTTCAAATAAAATAAAAGAACGATTCGAATAGTATTTCAGTGATTTGTAAGGTAGCCCCCAGAGCAGTAGCGTAACTTGAAATTTTGCCCCCCCCCCGCAAGATTTTAGTTTGGGCTCTTGTATATAGTTATAGTTATACTTTTTCTTAAAATAAATAAGAGTTGGGCCCTTGGAGGGTCTCCCCCCCTCATTGCGAATGCGCGCGGGTGCCTAGTTACGCCACTACCCCAGAGAAAAATTAACACTTAATAGTTCATTATGAAGGCGGTCGAAAACGCTCGTTTCTGACAATGTAGCGATTTTCAAAAGCTAACTGTACACATAAATGACTACGAATGACTCGAGAATACTCCCAAAATTGAGGTTTTTCTTGCTCTTCTCCATTGTATTCTGGAACAAGGAGAATTTTTTTGCATTTTTGCTTGAATTCAGTGAGGAAAATGAGAAAAATCAGTGTTGAGTGGATCTTCGAATTATTCTTTTTATAAATAGATCGAGCTAATTGTAAGTTTGCTCAAAACCAGGCATGTGAAATATATCTTGCCTATAGTAGAAGTGCTGTATTCTTTCTTTCTTACTCTACTGCTAATACATTAAAAAAAAATGGATTAGACAAGATTGGTTAAACGGACTACTCCGAAGACCTTGTTTGGATGCGCGAACTTGGACAAACTTAGGTTGATCCATCTATATATGTATAGCTAGTTTTTGGAAATCAGGACATTGTCCAATATGAGCGTTTTTTGACCGACTTCCAAATGAGCTACAAGGTTCTAATTTCGCCAAAAAAGTTCTCCAAGGACAACCCTAAAAATTTTTTAATAGCTTTATTACTTTGATGGAGACTGTTGATTATTTATAAAAGATTCATTAGAATTATAGCTTCAATAAAAATCAGCAATACGTGTATTATCGTAAAAAATTTTTAAATGACATTAAATAGATTGAAATAAATGAGCAAAGTTAATTAACCAGAAAGAAATTGAAAAGAAAAAGTTCGATCTTAAACAGTAAATTACCGTTTTTATATTAATTTTAGACTATTTAACTTGAAATGAATAAGAATTCTATCAATTAAATAAGAAACACCTGTAATACGTGCCAAAAATTAATCCATTCTCTTACTTTCTATTTCTATAAGAAAATTAACAAATATTTCATTTTTATTTCAATGATATTATTTGAACTTCAAAATCGAGGTGACCGGTTTAATTTTGTAAAAACATTATCAAAGTAATTAATACCATTTTAATAAAATGATGCCATAGAAATTTAATTGTCTATAATTTTTTTTTTTTTGAAAAATTTGTTTATTAAAGGGCCTACTAACTTATTACTTGATTCGGCATGCGAAAATTGACAATTTTCAAACATCCATATCTCTTTAGTTTTTTAAGATATTGAAAAAAGTAAACGTGCGCTAGATAGAGAATTTCAAGGTGCTTGTCCTGAAGCTTTCCGTTCAAGAAAAATGTGATAAGATTCTAAGTGACAGAGAAAATTGTTTTTTTCGTGCATTTTCCTAACCGGCTAAGAAATAACCAATATTTTTTATTGATTTGAAATATCTATTAAGTGATTAAGTGATACGCTTGTTATATAGTTTTTCCACAAATGGAGAAAATTAAAAAAAAAATCTGGAATGGGATTGACCCTGCAGGCCATTCCTGAAACTTCCCGCTAAGTTTTTAAAGCTCCAAAATTATTGTGAGGACTACAAATTTGATTAGTTAAGGAATTTTGAGGTTATGTTGAAAAAACGCTTTTTCAACAACTTTTGACAACGATATCTCGCAAACAAATCAACGGATTTTGACGAGCTTTGCGTCATTCGACGCAGTTTTGAAAGCTCTAAAATTATTGTGAGGTATACAAATTTGATTGGTTGAGTAATTTTGAAATTATGTTAAAAAATCGTTTTTTTCGAAATCTATCGACAACGATATCTCGCGAACAAATAAACGGATTTTGACGAGCTTTGCGGCACTCGGCGCAGTTTCTTAAGCCCTCAAATTAGTGTGAGAGGTATAAATTTGATTGATTAGGTAATTTTGAGGTTATGTTGAAAAAACACTTTTTTCGATATTTTTCGACAACGATAACTCGTGAACAAATCAACGGATTTTGACGAGCTTTGCGGCAATCAACGCAGTTTCTTAAGCTCTAAAATTATTGTGAGAGGTACAAATTTGATTTGATAATAATTTTGAGGTTATGTTGAAAAAACACTTTTTTCGATATTTTTCGACATCGATAACTCGTGAACGAATCAACGGATTTTGATCGTTCAAACGGAATTCGACGTCATTAGTTAAGGTTAAGAGCTGATTAGATTATGGAATTGATCGGTACAGCAGCTTAATAGTTATTTTGAAAAAAAATGATTTTAACAAAAGAAATTTTTCGGTTTTTTTGGAATTTCTCAAAATCTATCGGGCCGAATCGGTTCAAACTTACACGAAATCTAAGTTTGGTGGAACCCTTTCGAATGCCGCAAAGAGCGTTTCAATACGTCAATTCGTTCAAAAGTTATGAGCTGCTTACATAGTCTTACCATACACACACACACACACACATACAGCCATACAGACACCCTCGCAAAAATAGTCAAAATAGCTTCCTAGGGTCCCAAAACGTCGAGACCTGCTGAAAATTCAATTTTCGAAAATCGGGGTGAAACCAATAACTTCCCGAAATTTTGAAAATTTTCAATTTTCTTAGCGGGAAGTTAAAAATTGAACAGTAATCTTGTGTATAATTTGAAAGATAGAGAACCATACTCTTGTTTTTAAAAAGATAATTAAATGAGGGGGGACGAACATTTTAGAACTGTTATTAGTTAAAATTGTCGTTTCATTTATTTTCTGTCGTTACTATGGCTTTTTATATTACACATAAACAATGATTGATATAGTAGTTTCTGATTGGCTGATGAGGAGGGAATAATGAACCATTATTCCCTAGGTCATTATATTGGAAAAACTACAAGTATAATGATTACTTTACAGGGTGGATTTTGTAAATATGAACAATTCGAACGATGTTGTAGCTAAAATCGTTTTTAATTTTTTTTACTTTTGTTTTAAATCAATAAAAAATGTATTAATTAAATAATAAAACATCTGTATCGTCAAACTGACAAAACAATTTACAGTTTTCTTCCTGTTGCTTTCTATTTCCTTAAAAATTTGAAAACATTCATTTCCTGTTTCTCAAATTTCTAATCTAATTGTTCATTTGTTCTAAAATCAAATTGAATCAACGGATTTATTGATAATAATGATTAATATTAACTAGAATTATTAGTGTATTATTTATAATCAGTGAAACCTATACAAAGATTGTTTGCGTGTTGCAATTCTCTATACTTTATTGCCTTTTTTTCATAATAATTTATCATTTCTCTTAATAAAATAAATGGTTATTTATTATTGTTGATCTCGAATTTCTCCTGTTATTCATTAAATCCATCATCCATTTTCTCTAATTAATCATTTCTAATTTTAATAAACAATCAAAAATAAAAGACAAACCCGAAAAAGAGAATTTTCCAACAAATCGGCTTATGTGTAAACAATGTTCATTAATACTTTTTTTTTCAAATTTTCTTAATTGATTAACATAACTTTCGAATGTTAATTAAAACCACGTCGACCTGTATAGATGAGGTCATAACCTCCATCTATTTAGTACCTATAAGACTTAACTGTTTTACAAATATTTTTGCTAAATATATAAAAAAAAAAAACTAAAGACTCGCCAATCTTTTATACAATTCTGTTGTGTTCATAATGAAATCTATGAAATTGAGGCCACAAATAAATCCAACAACCTACCTATGATGGTATGTTGTTAAACTACAAAGGTATCTCCAATAATAAAATGAAAGCTATGCCAAGATAAAAGGAATTTTTGTTGATTTTCCCATGATAGGTACCACAATTATTTTATATGTAAATTAAATTTTTGTTTCCGTAATTACAGAAAATGAAACAGAAATTTTAAATATTCATAATTAACTATATAGAAATTAATTATAAAAAAAATAAGAATTTGTAATTTAAGATTATAAATATTGACACTTTCTATGTTGTCAATCGATGATTTTAAAAACAATATTGAATTAATCAACGACTTACGTCTTACAGGTAATATTTATTTCACATTCGAACTATTCCGGTATGTGGGTTTGGTTCAATCAATAATAATTATATTTACAACACGTAACAATTACCATTTTTTCTTTTTAATAAAATGAAACTGTTTAATAATAACTGTATTTATTAATATTATAAAATTATTGAGGCACACATTTGGGTAATGAGGAACTGATACAGTTAATAGATATCCTTGATATTTGTTTTGGTTATTCACTAACAACCCCATTTTCAAGGTCGTCTCTATTTCTATTAATACAATAAACATCCCCTAAATTTGTTCGTTTGTAAGACGAAATTTTCAAATCACTGAAGCTGAATGATTCTAAATAGTAACGCTCAGTTTATTCAATTAATTAATAACTCATGGATACACAAGCACCGTTAATGATCTCATCATTGTGATATTATATTTTAATGATAAATTACCTGAATATTGGTCCTTTTTACTTCAATATACAGCCAATTATCTGTAGCAAAAGCTATAGCTAATAAGGCTACAGCAATGATGGAAGCAATGGTGGCTAAACTCAAAGTTACAGCAGAACAAGGCATGTTTTCGTTTATTTTTTGTAGATTATCCGTTTAAATAATTTTTAAAATTATTCAAAGATACACACTGTACACATTAAATAAATATTTCTCAAATAGAAAATTATCAAGGCGTTGTCGTCACTAATTTGGATATAAAAAATATGGAAATAAAAAAGTACACTCTACAGTCTTAAGTCAACATTTGTGATTTAAGTCCGTTTCCGTCTTCGAAGTAGATCTTAAACTGGTGACTAAAAGAAACCTAACACAAGAACCTGTTTCATACCTGCGCAAGAATTCTGTTGTATACTATGTGAAAGTCTGTATAGTCTTACAAAACTAAATATTTAAACGCTTTTTGTATAAATGGTTGTCGTATTTATCAAATTTACTGTAATCTAGATGTACGATTAATTTTCATTAAAGTGTCAAATCAAAATAATTTTCCACACTTTATTTGTAGTAAAAATGGCTGAGAATACAATTTCAATGACCTTATCCCAATTAGTAGATCTATCCCTTTGTTCAACTGAAGTAAATTTAATTTTTTTTTTTTTTAATATCTAAATAATCAATTTTTTTCAGATGGGTACTGTAAATTTCAGTATTTTACATGCTCTACTTCAAGTACTTCTCCAACAAATAAATCGATCAGATGTTACTGTAGAATTTACTGGTAAAGATTCTGAACGTATCCAAAATATATTAAAAGCCACCAAACCTGCACCGTGTGTTACACTAACTGAGTATAAAATTGTCGGTGATAAAAGGGTTAAAGCAACAGAACAAGAAGGAAAAGATAGTAAATCAATTTGGACTGATTTGAATCAATTATAATTGAACAAATTTTTGATTACAGCATCTGATACTGATAAGTCTGTTGTTGTTGTTGAGGCGAAAGAATCAACAATTCCACAATTTTCCGTGACGATAACAAAAGAACAATTTTCAAATATAGAAAAAGATATCAATATACTAAAACAACAGATACAAGAATTAAAAGAATTACCAAGCAATATGGATTTAATTGAAGCAACACGTGATAAAAACTCACCAATATTGGATATGTTTCAAATTATAGCAGTAAGTAAACGTGTTGATGCTGTTGAAACAAGTCTTGAGAAAATTGCTTCATTAATTGAAGATTTAATTAATCAAACCCAATTTGGTAAAGGGAAAGCTTTAGTAGATACAGTTAGAAATGTAAGAAGTTCAATTGATAGTTTGATACGTGAAGAAATTAGTAAAATTATAACAAAAGCTGAAGATATTGCTGAACATGTTGATAGTAGAACACTATTAGAAGATTCAATAAAGAGTGAACTTGAGAAGATTGTAACGAAAATTGAAGAGAGTTATGAAGAAATTCCAAAAGAAACAACAGCTAGATCATCAATTATTGATAATATCACTGGTAGATTAAATGAACTATGTGAGAAAGTTGAAGATTTAGCAAGAAAAATTGATCATTTATTAGAAGATGTTGATAAAACGCAAGATATAACTGCTGAATTAACAGATCGTTTAAATGTCGACGAAGGAAAAATAACAGAACTCTACGATAATTTAAAAGATATTCAAAATCAAATACAAATATTGAATGATATTACTAATAAAATTACTGAAGAAACTGATAATTACAAAAAAAATTATGAGGTTTGTCTAAATTATTAATTGATAAAGTTTTTTTTTAAATATTGTAAAAACATTTTTTAGGCAATATTAGAACAAATTGATTTCTTGAGAATCACTAAAGCTAATCACGAAGATCTTCAAGATGCTTTAGAAACTAAAGCTGATACTTGTGATGTTAACAGGAAAGTATCTAATGATGTTTTTGAAGTAACATGTGAAGAATTTTCTAAAGCTATTGAGGATGCTCAAAATAAATTAACACAACAGGTTTAAATTTTAAAAGAAGCTCATTCACGGGTCTATTAGCAGGTCTCCCCAAAAATAGACGTAAGGTGAGATGTGTCATCAAGAGTACTATGAAGATCCATATAGCCCAAATATTATTCTGGTCAAATCTAGTATTTAGGAACATCCCTTAAAACTGGCTCAAAGTTAAGAAGGGTGGATGGCCCTTCAGCAGAATTGGCGGGACATACAGAGCTTCGGGTCTAAATGTGGTTGGTACTTATGAAACTCCTATTAGCAAGTGACCCGAAAGACAATTCAAAGGGATTTCTAGGGTTCCTAGAGACTGTTTTAGAAAAATGCTGCTTTTGGACAAGATTGCAATTTCCAAAAACGAGCTGAGCCCGTAAAACGACCGAGAGTAACTCTAAGCCTCAATCAACATTGATTTTTTTCGTTTCATTTCCATTGCATTCTACGAAAAAATGGGAAACATCTGCACATGTTCCAGAATACTTCAAAGGAAAAAAATCAATTTTGGGAAAATAATCGAGTCATTTTAAACGTGTAGCAAGTTTTTGAAAAACGCCACATCGTCAGAAACGAGCGTTTTTGACCAACTTCCAAATTATCTGCAAGGTTCTAATTTTGCCAAAATGGTCTTCATGGACTCTCCTATAAATTCTCAAAATATTTTTCTAATCGCCTGTCAACTAATGAATGTCATAGAGTCGACGCTGTAGGTGAAATCTCACTTCTTTAATAGGCTAGGCAATTCACATATGGCTGAGACTTCGGCATAAGTGTTTGGTCAGTTCTGCTGGAGTGTCACCAACCCCTCTTAACTTTGAGCCAATTTTGCAGGATGTTCCTGAATAAATTTGATCAAAATAATAGTTGGGCTGTATAGACCTTCATTACTACCTACTCATAGATACACCTGTCACCTTCACGCCGGCCTTTAAGGCCTTTTGTACGCTCGTCAATTCACCTAATTTGGGTTAAATCTCTTCCCACAGGGAGTTCTTTTTATTTCACCCCGAGAGATATATTCCCCTGCCAGGTACCACGCTCTGAGATCCTTCAAGGCCTCACAGTAGCATAGAATATGAAGGGAAGTTTCATCGTCTTCTTCACAGGCCCTACATGTTGGGTCTTTTGCAATCCCAATGTTATTGAGATGTTTCCTCAGTCCACAGTGTCCAGTGAGCAGTCCTGTGGTCTGTCTTAATTGCCTCCTATTAAGCTTTAGAAGTTCTTTGGGGCTTCGACGGTTTGAAAAATCCAGAAATGTCTTTGACAGGACCATCCCTGGTGATTCCTCCCAGTAGAGTTGGTGTTTTCGTTCTAATTCTTCGCATATGGCCCTTTTAGCGTCCCGCATGAAGGTCCAGGTCCAATTAGAGCTGTTTTGGCGGCATTATGAGCCCGCCTAACACAGTTCTTTGCTCCCCCTGTCACAATAACTTTCTCCTTCAAATTATTGTTAATTTAAAATTTGCCTTGCTTTCCAAACAAACAAAAACACGCTCCATCTAGAATAGTTTTCTTACTACTTCTGCCTTCTGAGGCCCTTGGCAATGGACTCGTGAATAAGCTCCTTTGATAAAAAAAATGATCAATTATTTTTCTTTTACTAGGAGCAATTATGGCTGCAAGCACTTGATAATATTCAACAAGACCTCGGCACTAAATTGGATAAAGTTGAATTTGATGCATTGAAAGATTTTATTAACGATAAACTAAAAGAACTACAAGACAGATTACAATATTTAATATCTTTAAAAACAGACAAAGAAGCAGCTGGAACGAAACGGAAATTAATAAGGGATCTTAATTGTTTATCATGCGATAAAAATGTTGTTATGCGAAAAGATGTGGATCCTAAATTAAAATCAACAGCTTATCCATTACCACCACCAACTAGTAATATGGCACCATATATAGCATATGAATTGGATCAATTACGTACAGAACAAAAAACAATGCCAACTGCAAAGAATTTAAATCATTTCGAAACAATTCTCAAGACTAACAAAGAACCTAAAAGGTATAGGAATCATTTTTTCTTTATAACAAATTATTTCACAAAATATTTAATTTAGATTTGATCAAGATCATCTTTGTACCCGATATTGTGGAGGAAATCATACGGTAACAACAGCAGAACAACGAGTAACTAGAGTTGGACATTTCACACAACAATGGGGTGTAAAAGTTGGACCTTTATTTGATGATAAATATATTCGAGGAATTGATAATCATGTATTTTATTTACTTATTATTATTATTATTTAATGATTTATTGATAATTTTTAGCTCTATAAAGCCGATCCGGAAGTTGATACGACTATAAAAAAAACACCAACTGGAATAATTGAACGAAAACCTTCGAAACAAAATATACAGAATACACAAACTGGAACTGTAACTGCTCAAAAATCTAACAGAAGATTACAACAAGTAATAATTTAATGTGATATTCAAATAATTAGGCGTGTTCAACGATTCGTTGAATGGAAGCACTGCATGACTGCTGACTTGCAACGATTGAGTATTTTGGTCAGCAATAGTCTGATGGGCTGACTCAAGTCAGCGCAAATATTGCAACCGACGATCAGGCAGTTGTGTCCTTTTAGATGTTGAAATGAATCATTTGCGCCTGCGTAAGCGAATTTTTCCATCTTGCTTTATACGTTACGCATGAGTGAATAGTTTCAATTCAACACCTTTTCAATCACTACAAACCCAAAAGAACACAGCTCAACTATTTTTTCTTAAGCGGTCTACACACACGCTAATTTGCAGGTGAAATAGAGATTCACATATGAACAGACACCTCGGAACGGGGGACCTAATTTATTTCCCCTACAAATTGGCGTATGTGTAGGCCGTTTTACGAAAAGATAGAAATACAGGATAATCTCGATAATCCGGCCACTTCTCGAACAGAGCCTCATGGGTGGGGGGAGTTGCGTAGGCAGAATATACTTCATGTTTGAAATACTTAACGATTCGTTTCTTACATTCCAATAATGTATTTTTCCAACAATAGTGTTAGAAAGCATGTTTTCGCGGTTATAGGGAACCTTAACCTGTTGGGAGGATTCAAATTGTATTGATACGCCACTGCCTACAAGACGATGCCAGCGCACTCTGGTTACAGTTATGGTCAATACGATCTTGAGCGAAGTACACCGTCAACATCCGATTGCAATGATCGCTGGCAAATTATTTGGGTGGTGTTTTTTTTTGTGTCGGATTATCGAGATTATATTGTAGAAATATGATACCCAGTAGCGTAACTAGGCACCCGCGCGCGCCGTAATGCGAGGGGGGGTAGACCCTTCAAGGGCCCAACTTTTATTTATTTTAAGAAAAAAATTTATATAAGGACCCAAACTAAAATCTTGCGGGGGGGGGGGGGCAAAATTTCGAGTTACGCTACTGATGATACCCTTACCACGCATATGCATTGTGGGTAGTTACAACGGTTATGATAATATTTAACAAATGCTCAACTGCGATTCAGCAATTCAGAGCTTTTTTACCAAGCGCAACCTGTTTTATTCGCTGTTCGTTGAACGCGCCAAATTTAATTTTTAGGGCAATGATAATATAGCAACGGGGATCAATGAACCGACTGAACAGAACACGATTCAGGAAAATAACGAAGCATCCCCCCCTGAAAATGCAGGTAAATGACGGGTAAAAATTGTTTTTTCTCTTCTAAATCATTTTTTGCAGCAGTTCAACAACTTCCTGAAAATAATGAAGCACCCCCCCCTGAAAATGCAGGTAAATGACGGGTAAAAATTGTTTTTTTTCTCTCCTAAATCATTTTTTGCAGCAGTTCAACAACTTCCTGAAAATAACGAAGCATCCCCTGAAAATGCAGGTAAATAACGTGTAAGAATTGTTTTTTCGCTTTCTAAATTATTTTTTGCAGCAATTCAACAACCCTCAGAGTCTAATGAGGAGAATGAGTAAGTAAATTGATTCAAGTTTATTATTGGCGCAGAAAATTTGTATTCATATTTATAAAATTTATGCTTCATATTAATCCATTTCAAACTTATTTTATTTAGGTCAATTAAAAAACATCCATCTCGAGAATCAATTGAAGAAAACGATGCTGAAGAAAACGACCCTGAATGATTGTGTTCAAGAAATTTGTAATAGGATCTTGGATATTTCAGGAAAACGGGATTTTCTGAAACTCGTTGGTAACAAAATTACTAATAAAAAACATTGTGCAAATTTTACTTTCTTTGTTGTTGTATAAAAATCAACAATTCTTCAATATCTCGATTTAATCTTCATCTTCTTCACCACCACCAGCACCGCTGGCGCCTTTACGTAAATTCTTCCTCTTAACACGTCCAGGACGACCACCACCAAATGGTGATTTCAACGAGAAATCAATGTGTTTTTGTGAATCCAATCTTACAATAAACGATGGAATATTCACAACTTGCTTACGAACACTATAATACAAAAAAAATTAATAAAATTAGTTTTGTTGAATAAAATTGTCGCCTCGCAAAGTGCCCAATTATGTATAAATTACATAATCAGTGCATACGCTGGTATCATTCCTCTTCGAGTACTTTTAGCACTAAATCCAGTATTGTATAACACTGATTAGTGACTCTTAAGTCTCGGTAATAAAATAATAAATTTAAATATAAAAAATTACCATAGAAAATTCCAGATTTAGTAATATTGATAAAATTTCAAGGCGTTAGTTAATTCAACTAAGTGGCCTTTAAGAATAACAAAACAAATTGCAGCATAATTATTACCGTATATGTCGTTGTCTGATTAGAACACGTGCATGATGAATTGATTTAGCTAAACCCAATTTGAATACTTGTGTTTGTAGACGACGTTCCAAGAAATCTTCAATTTTTAAACCCAAAACATAATCGAGCTTCATACGATTCTCATCCAAGACACCAATACGAACTAGACGACGCAATAATGCATTACCTAAATACAAACAAAACATATTTTAAGTATAATATAGAAAGTTTTAATTTAAAAAATGTATCCAGTGTTCGGCGCATAAAGTTTATATAAATTTAAAACATCAGCTTCCTTTCTGGATGTCGATATATCCCGTCGATAAATAATTGGCACTTCATACGCTATGTAAATAAAACGTATAAGCGTGGCGATGGGATTCACAAAAAAAAAATCATAAAATTCATGAAAATTAATTACCTTCAAATAAACGTTTTGGATCTTTTTCTTCTAATGTTAATAATTCACGGGCAGCTTTACGTATTTTAGCTAATGTATATTTAACACGCCATACTTCACGTTTATTTCTCAAACCATATTCACCGATTATCTTCAATTCTTGATCTAAACGTGCCTTTTCATAAGGACGTCTAGGTGTAACGTATGTTTTTGAACATACTGTAGGTATACGACCGTTAACCATTTTAGATGTGATTAGATTTCAACCTAGACTATACAAATTACAATTACCACGTGTAAAACATAACCTCAAAATTTTAATTAACAAGAATATTATTGTAACCTCAGTTGAAGCATAAAAATTCATAATAGAATTTAATGAGATTAATTGAGGTATTAATATCGCCTTACTGATTAGAGACTACTGTAAGAGGAAAATAAACACAGTCTCTTGCCCAATGCTAAATAAGGCTCGATAGAATAAATCTATAAAAATCTCAATCATCCATCAAAGAAATTCGATAAAATTCAAATAAACCATTATAATAATGATTAAACTTTGTGAAATTAATGAAATTTTTATAAATTTAATAAAAATATGTTAATAATTAATAATTAAACATACCTAACCACACCATAAGAGCGCTGAACAGGAAAGACTGGAAAATCGTAGCGTGCCGGCTTTATAACCTGCACTGTAGTGGGGAGAAACGGAAGTACTTTTTAGTCAAAACCAATCGATTTTTAAATAATACATCAAAATTAATTAAAAAAATTACACTATTTAACAAATAAAATAAATTATTAATTTTCGAATATTTTATATTACAGTTAAAATAGTTTTAACGTTAAAATTACCTAAAATACACTTGATTTGACTTATGTTAACGAATTTATCGTGGTAAACAGGGTTGTCATATGTGACTATTTAATGAAGTTTTGATGAATTTCAAACAACTTTTGATTATTAATTTATTTTCGACAATAATTGAATAAGGGACGATATTTCACTAAAATCTGTTAAATTTTAATGAACAAATAAGTCATAGAAACGATTGCCTTTAATTGTTCGTTAGGTTTAACTCAAGTTGGTGAAATCGTCCTTTAGTATTGTTATTTAACACTCAAAAATAGTAAAATAGATCAGCAACACAGATTTTTTTGTATATTATTTGTACAAATTTTACGTCTTCTACATACAAGTGTCCATTATTGAATTATTTAACGACTTTTTTACAATTTCTATTGATTTTGTGCTTAGTAAATCTGGCAAGCCTGCTAAACACCTTCGAAGTATGTTGTTTAGTCAAATTCAATTCTTAATAATTGTTGTTATATCTAAAATTAAGAAGCAAAAATAGGACTATGGAAAATTTAAAATTTTTGATAATTTTGTAATAAATTTACTAGAAGCACATTTTAATAGAATTAACTGTAACAAGTTAATTAACAATTAGGAACTGATTTGATTTATTGTACTTTCGGTTGACACCATCTTTCAAATTGTTAAGTGTAGCTCTAAAATCTTAGAAATTTCAATCAATATTTGTAATTAATTATTAAATAAGAGATTAAATTGTAATTTAAAGCAATATTGTGTAAATTTGATTAATTTCTAGACAAAAAATTGTAATTATTATTAGTTTTTGAGTAGTGAACGGAACGGGAGACTACGACATAATCAAATCCATTTCTATATTTTTTAATACTCAAATATTGCAAATAAATCTTCAATTAACTGATTTTTAAAAATTTATTGTTAATTTTAACATTTCTAATAGCTTTAAAAACGGTATTTTTGAATATTTTTATATATTATGGAATACATTTGATAATGCCATCTAGTAGTCTGTCAAGTTGTATAAAACGTTATATGTAGCCTCAATACTATTAATGTTAATTTACAGTATTTCATTTTTTTGTACGATACATGTATATTATACCGTATTTAATCGCGTAATTTATTCAAAAAAAATAGTTAAAGGATATACTATACTCCATACACGTTAGTAATTGAATTTTTCATTTGACAGAAAAGTTACTAGACGTACCGGTAGTGGCGCGAAATTTTAAACTATAACAAGATTATTCGATAAGAATTTGTTTTTTCGATTTTTTTTACTGTTAATAAATGAATAAATCGGTTGTTGATTGAGAACAAAGAAAAATAATAAATGACATTTCCTATAATTCCTAGATTTTGATAGATACATTTGGGAAATTTTATTTTGTTAGGTTTGTGTTATTATACTGTATCAAGTATACTGTATACTGTACCAAGTATACATTGCAAATCACATTAGGCCATTAGGGTTGGTATCACTACTCAATACTTATATTAAAATATTCTATAAAAACATGAATTATGGACGTAAGTCAATTTTTAAATTAACTAATTAATTAATTATTACTTTACAATTGTAATAATTTGTTTTTTTTTTTGGGGCCAAATTTTAAGTATTGGTGGTCTACAATTATCCGTGTTAGTACTCGGTAAATTTGTAGAGGTCACTGTTATCGTTATTTTTATTTATTTACTGTCTGTCATTGAAGTGGTGCAGTTGTTAAATAAAAATTCGTGTTGTTTTTAATTTTCTAATTAATTAATAATTGTTTTTAATTAATTGTTGTATTAATTACGAATATGGTTATTGAAATAATGATACTGGCATGATTTCATCTCGTGTCATCAATAATCCAACATTAAAATGTTTGTTTCGTCGTATTTCGTTATCAAATAATGATTTTAAACAAATTTCTAATAATTACAATTTTGTCACTGTACAAATATCAAATAATAAATTATTAGAACAAGATTGGTGGCATCAAACGAATCGGCCGATAAGGTAAATTGTTTATTGTTATCCTCCCCCCTTCTTTTTTTAAAATTAACGTTACTTAAGTCACGTTAATTTTAACCTTGTCATTTATAATTTGAATTAAGGAAATTATCTGTTTTATTATTTAGGTCATTGTCACGAAATATTTCAACAACAATGTCAGAGGAGGCAAGTTCATCAAATAATCAAGGCAATAATAATAAAAAACGTGTGAATCGTTTAGCATTAGAACATTCACCATATCTATTACAACATGCAACAAATCCAGTTGATTGGTATCCATGGGGACAGGAGGCATTCGAACGTGCTAAATTAGAGAATAAATTAATCTTTTTATCAATTGGTTATTCAACATGCCATTGGTGTCATGTAATGGAGAAAGAATCATTTGAAAATGATGAAATTGCAACAATTATGAATCGTTATTTTATCAATATAAAAGTTGATCGTGAAGAACGTCCAGATGTTGATAAATTATATATGACATTTATACAAGCTACAGTAGGTGGTGGTGGTTGGCCAATGTCAGTATTTTTAACACCAACATTAGAACCGTTAGCTGGTGGTACTTATTTCCCACCAGACGATAAATATGGACGACCAGGTTTCAAAACTGTACTCACCAATATTGGGGAGCAATGGCAAAAACAACAGAAATCAATCGAGAATTCCGGTAAATTAACATTGGATATGTTACGTAAATTAGTTGATAATAATATCAAAACAACAACAACAACAGAAATAAAAGTACCCGGTGATGAAGTGTGGAAGAAATGTTTATTACAATTATCTCATTCTTATGATAAAGAATATGGTGGTTTTTCAACACAACCAAAATTTCCACAACCTTGCAATTTTAATTTTTTATTTCATATTTATTCACGTGATAAAAATTCCGAACAAGGTCAATATTGTTTAGAGATGTGTTTAAATACATTAAATAAAATGGCATATGGTGGTATACATGATCATATTAATTGTGGTTTTGCACGTTATTCAGTTGATAATAAATGGCATGTACCACATTTTGAAAAAATGTTATATGATCAAGCACAATTATCAATATCATATGCTGATGCTTATGTATTAACAAAAAATCAATTTTATTCAGATATATTACAAGATATATTAACATATGTTAGTCGTGATTTAAGTCATAATTTAGGTGGTTTTTATGGTGCTGAAGATGCTGATTCTTATCCATATTATGGTGCTAAACATAAACAAGAAGGTGCATTTTGTGTATGGGAATTTAAACAAATACAAAATCTACTTAATAATTTACAATATGATCATAAATTTAATTATTTTGATTTATTTAAATATCATTATAATGTTAAAGAGAATGGTAATGTTAATCAATCACAAGATCCACATGGTGAATTAAAAAATAAAAATGTTTTGGTATGTTTTGGTACATATGAACAAACAGCAGAGAAATTCGATATAACTGTTGATAATGTTAAAGAGATATTAAAGGAATGTCATGAAATTTTATATAAAGAACGTCAAAAACGTCCAAAACCACATGTTGATACGAAAATTGTTACATCATGGAATGGTTTAATGATATCCGGTTATGCAAAAGGTGGTTTTGTTTTAAAAAAACAAAATTATATCGATCGTGCTGTATTAGCTGCAAATTTTATTAAAAAACACTTATATGATGCTGATAACAAAACATTATTACGTTGTTGTTATAAAGGTGATAATGATGAGATTGTACAAACGTAAGTTGTCTTAAGGGTGTAAGTAGACCAGTACTTTTTACGAAAAAAACGCTAATGTTTAATACATGATTTCTCGCTTGCTTCGAAAGATTTAGAAATGCTTGATACCGTTATGTAAAGAGCATTTCAAGGTGCAGGGGAGGGACGATTGTGTTTTGGAAATTTTTCAGGAAATTCTGAATCACGAACAATTGTCTGGGAGCATGTATTTTTTACAATTTTCCCTAAAGTTCAGCCTATGTTGATTATTTTTTAAGGAAAATTTGATTATGTCGGATGTCACCTAAAACGAAAGGTTCTTATATTTGGAGGATTTGTAAAGAGATCCCCAGAGATCATTTTAGCAAAATTAGAACCTCGTAGCCCATTTGGGAGTTGGTAAAAAAACGTTCGTTTTGGACAAGATTGCGATTTTCAAAAACGAGTTTAACATGCAAAATGACTAACAATAAGAATGATTTGGAGACTCTCCCAACATTGATTCTATTCGTTTTTCTTTTTTGCATTCTAGAAAAAATGCGAAACACTTCTACGTGTTCCAAAAAAAAAAATGCTGGGAGGATCCTCAAGTTATTCTAATTGTGAGTCGTTTTGTGCGTTTAGCTCGTTTTTAAAATCGCGACATCGTCAGGAACAAGCTTTTTTCGACCGAATTCCAAATCAGCTACGAGGTTCTAATTTTTATAAAATGATCTTCAACTACTTTCCTATAAATCCTTGAAATACAGAGATGAAAATTTGCATGCATACGATTCGTATGAAACCCTATTAGTTGGATTTATAGAAGGGTGCTTATAGATCATTTCAAAATTAGAATCTCGTAGCTCATTTGGAAGTTTCTCAAAAAATGTTCGATTTGGACAAGGTCGTGATTTTCGAAAAAGAGTTATGCACGTTAAACGGCGACGACGAGAATGACTCACAAATTCTCCCAACATTCATTTTTTTCTTGTTTTTCTCTACTTTATTATTTATAACAATTTTCAAAAACGAGCAAAGCACGCGAACGACTAAAAATGACTCTTAGACCCTCCCAATAGTGTTTTTTTGTTTTTCTTCATTTTATTGTGGAATGCAACGGAGAAAAATGGAAAAAATCATTGCTGGGAGAGTATACGAGCCATTCTTAGTCGTTTTGTGTGCTTTGCTCATTTTTGAAAATCGCGACCCTCCTTTAAAACGAGCGTTTTTTGACTTCGAAATGAGCTACGAGGTTCTAATTTTGATAAGATGAGTTGCAGGGTTTACTCTACAAATACTTGAAATATTTTTCGAATTGTTTAACAACTACTAGGAGTTTTGATATAATTGATCATCTTTAAAAAAAGACCCTGAATAGGATGAGCTGTGGGGGAAACTGTAAAAAAAATGCTCCGAGACAATTGCCTGTAATTCAGAATTTCGTCAAAATTTTCCAAAACAGAATCGTCCTTCGCCTGCACTTTGAAACGCTCTTTCCATAACGCTATCGCGCATTTCTACATCTTTAAAAACCAAGCAAAAAATCGCGTTATCAAACATTCCCATTTTTCGTAAAAAGTTCTGGTTTACAAAACCCTTAAATTCCTGATTGTTTCTATTTAATTATTTTCTCATTAAAATTGTAGAGCAACACCTATTGTCGGATTTCTAGACGATTACGCCTTCCTAATTCGCGGTCTTTTAGATTTATATGAAGCCTCATTGGATGCTGATTGGTTATCATGGGCTGAACAATTACAAGAACAACAAGATTTATTATTTTGGGATAAAACAAATTTCGGTTATTTTACAAGTCCAGAGAATGATTCAAGTATTTTGTTACGTGGCAAAGAAGGTTCAATTCTTTTATCGAATTTATTGATAATTTATTTTTCTTATTCTCTGTGTGTTTGTGTGTGTGTGTTTTCCAGATCAAGATGGTGCTGAACCTTGTGGTAATTCAGTTTCTGTACATAATTTAATACGTTTAGCTGCTTATTTAGATCGTCAAGATTTACGTTTAAAAGCCGGCCAAATATTGAGTGTATTTTCGGAACGTTTACAATCAATACCGATTGCATTACCGGAAATGGCATCAGCTTTATTGTTCTATCACAATACACCGACACAAGTAATTAATTTCTATTATAAGATCCACTAGAAAGTTTATTATTTTCCACATTTATTGCTGATTTTCTAAGAAAAAAACAAAAAAAAAATTGAATTTGTTAAGTTATTGGAGAATAATTTGAGAAAGTTCGCGTAATTTCACTGATCGAAAGCTCTGTTAGAAGTTTTTATACATGGAAAAAAAGTTTTCAAGCATCTGCTAACAAAAGTTGAACGAAACATATTAGAAAAAAGTTGGAAAGTATCTTATCAGTAATCTGGACAAATTCATAGTTATTGCGATGATTGTGCATATTTTTGTAGTAGGAAGAACAAAAATTAGTTAAAGTTTACGATATTTGTGCCTATTTTAAGGGAAAATTAACGTAATTTGGGCATTTGAAGGGAGTTGATTAGAATTGCGGATATAACTGGGTTTGAAGTTGAATTTGATTTCCTAATCTTAGAGCAAGGCTTTGAACCGTTATTTTTTTGTTCCGGTTTTTATTTTTAAATTTTACTATAAGGCACAACCCCTAAGAGATTTTTATTGGGTAAATATTTGAAGTACTGAAAAACTTTCAAGCAGGCAATTTTTATTTTGTAATTTTCTATTAGCTGAACAATTTTTATTTCGATATGTTTTACAATGGGATAGAAAATCGCAAAAAAATATTAAAAATAGCATATAATCGTCTATAAATTTAACCCCTAACAAGGTTTGAAAAAATCGGTTTACACCTTTTGATAGCCCTATCGAATCTATTTCATTTAGTTTTTAAATCAGTAAAAAATATTGAGCCGTTCCAGAGATAGTTAAGAAAGCTTATTGTGTAGGGGTAACTTCAACCCCCTATATCTCACTTAAACTGGAGTATGGGCATGAACGACAAAATGTGTCTCTTTGGCCCATTAACTGTGGCTTTGTCGCTAGCTATTACTGGCTATAAACATAATCACAGCCAACTGCGAGAATAAATATCGTGGTACATCCTGTACATATGGTCGCATTTTCGAGAGAAAAAGACTTTGAATTGGAATTGTTGACAAGTTTAGTTAATACCCCTCGGCTGCCATCAATTAATTGTCAGTGTCTAATTGTGAGTACAACGAGAATGTCCATTGTGGATGATTGTGGGCTTATTATTTTTTGTCTAACTTTCATATTTTTGTCTATTTATTGTGACACCAAACGAAACAATTGATATATTCAATACAGGCCAAAAATGTCGAACAGTTGCAGACCTGAGTCCGCGATTCCGGAGCTACTAAAACGTGCAGCGTTCCCTGCTGCGAGGAGTGCAGCTTTGAGTGGAACAGGAACGACTACATCTTGAACAATTTTCGTAGCTCTACTCTTGTTGTGTTTATGTTTATTAAGTGGATGAGTAAGATTTTCGTGGGTAATTCATGTAAATCCGAGACGTGTTTTACTGGCATCAACTTTCAACAATAACATTAGAGTACGTACAATTTTAGTTGCAAGGTGGCCTTCGGCTACGATGTGCGAAGGCGGAGCTTAAGCAACCTATCGGAGATATTCGGTCGGTACCGAAGTTGAAAACGCCGTCCTGAAAATATAAGACACTTGTGTCACAAACACATGTAAACTTCCGCAGTGTGAACTCTATGTCGCTGCTAGAATTATGGCGATATTTTTAAATCGGGCAGTAGACATCAACACGATCTCAGTTGGGTTTATCTAGGGAATCTGCACACCTAAGGCCACCCAACAACTCAAATTGTACGTAGGTTCAATGTGTCGAAATTTGGTGAGTTTTAATCAATTTATTTTCCCTTTTTTTATCCTTCAAATTCTTGTACTCCATTCCATATGGGGATAATAATGTTTTAAGATGTCCAGGACTTTGATTACATCCTGTATATGGGATCCTTGATACCTTCGTTTCCTGTTTTCTTTTGAGAATTCGCCTCTTCTCTTTCGAAAGTTTGCCGACCCCAGGCCTAAATGTCCCACTTTAAGTTCTTATAATACTTAATTTTTATTCTACCTGTTTGTGTAATTATGATTGAATATTACAGGGTGAGTCAAAAGTGACGCATAATATTCATAACTTTTCTATTTATGAAAATTCCGAAAAACGCCGAGACGGGTAACTTTATTTTTTGATTAGTTAATTGTGATCTTGAGAAAACGAAGAACGAAGAAATGACATCATCATCATCATCATCAATTTTTTTTAATGGCACCTACTATTTTATATTGCATTTTCGGGTAGAGCATATTATTCTACGTTCAGAGATGTAAAAATAGTGAGGGATTACATACGAAAATTTTTGAGAAAAAAATTCCTAAAGTTTGCAAGATTTTTTGTCATCATATTATCCATGCATCAGCATAGTATACGAAAAACACAACACCTTTGAATAAGCATTGATTTATTACTGGATCAAGTAGTCGCATGTTAAATATTTAACAAAATTATCGGAAAATATGGCGGACCTAAATGTCAAAAATAAAATTGTACATCTTAAGGATCTTAGTTTTGTCAAAATTCTACATACGCCTACTTAATTCAACAATTGCAATGCTTATTCTAAGGTGTTTTGTTTTTTAAATGCCATGCTGATGCAAGGATATAGTGATGGTAAAAAATCTTGCAAACTTTAGTAATTTTTTTCTCTACCCGAAAATCCAATCAAAAATAAGAAGTGCCATTTAAAAAAATTGTTGATGATGACAGTTCTTCGCAATGGTAACCTATAGAGCCGCTTTGACTTAGTCACAATTAAATAATTAAGTTTTTCAAAATTTTCATAAATAAAAAAGGTATGAATATTAAGCGTTATTTTTGACTCATCCTGTATGTGTATTCTGATAAATTTATTTTAATTAATTACAAATGCAACAACTATTTGTGTGGCAGACTACAACTGTTTGTCGTTAATTACTTTTTGGAAGAAAAAATAACGGTTTTCTACCCTTAAAGCGGGTAAAGGACAGGATGGGGGAGCGTCCATTGACATTGGTTACAAAATGTGTAAACACTACCAGTGAATAAAAAAGTTATACCGTTGAGTGAATAATATCTAGAGAGTCGACCTTTATGGCTCATTCGTAGCTGAAAAATTTGTGCTGCCATCTATTTGTTGAGAGCCTAATTCTAACTCCATGTTTCTTTAAGAAAAATAAATTCTGTTTTTATTTTCGACTTTTGGAATAATAGCGTCCAAATTGTACAATTTTTATTTAGATTTTCTTCAATATATTTATTGGACTGTAATATGATACAATTGTATTAATTAACGCTTATGATTGGATTTTCTTTGAGAGAGAATATATTGCACTCTTTTAGGCAATAGATGTACGTAGAACATAATTCTTGCCTGATACTGTATTCTATGTAATTCGATGGTATTGCCATCTCGTGGTTGGAATATTCTCAGCGCTTTTCGGAATACTTTTCGATTACACAAAAAAGTATGGGCTCGACATGTTTATATATTATTCAGTCATCGTTTATAGCGAATCTATTGCTACTTGCCATAGTTAGCCGCAAGACCCTGTATAAAAATTCGATGTTTTTTGATATTTTTTTTTTTTAAAATTGACTTTCTAGTGGATCATCGTATTGTTAATGTAATATTTCTCTAAATCAAATTTGTTTTGCTTCTTTTTTTTGTTATATTATTATAGGTTTTTATAGCTGGCAAAACTGAAGACAATAATACCCAAGCATTATTAGATGTTGTACGTTCACGTTATATACCTGGTCGTATATTAGCTGTAGCAGATGGTCCAAGTGGTAGAGCTGGTTTATTATATAGTCGTCATGAAACATTAAATCGATTACGTCCAATACATGGAAAATCAGCTGCTTATGTTTGTAGGAATTTTGCTTGTTCATTACCAGTAACTGAACCAGATCAATTGGCTGATTCTTTAGATTCTAATGAACATAATTAAAAAAGGTATACACAATAATTAATTAATTAATTAATTAATTAATTATAATTGAAGCGAAACCTGTCGTATGGCAGAAATTCTTATTATTAGTTTCTAATCATAAACTAGTCGATTAAAAGCTGTTCTCTCTCCATCTATTTTAGTTTAGCTTTTTAAAATACTCACCGATATTTTTGGGTTATTATTACTTTGTTGTTATTTGATAGTCTTGTAACAAGACTCTAAATGATAAACAATATTGGTATTAATCAAGGTGTGATAAGAATGTTTAACATTAATTGGTTTCTATTCATGTTACAAATATAAATTAAAAAATAAAAATATTGGATTATATTCTCAGCGAGAATTTGGTTTCCTTTAATCCAAACCAAACAACTCACTCATACACATGTACATACAGAAAAAAAAGAGAATTCCTCTAATCCATTCCTGTTGAAACCTTCATTTTTTGGTTATTTATCTAATCGTTGTTCTAATATTAAACAGGTTTTTTTAACGTAAATATTTTGACTTAATTAAATATTAATCGATATATTTTCAATATGAGTTGTTCGTTTATTTTCCTTCTAACAAATCCAATTTTTATACACCCAAGATGAAAAAAACAAAAAAAAAACACTTGTCTTGGAATTATTGATAAAATACTCGTTAAATCTTTAAATAAAACCAAAATGAATTAATCTGTCCAGAGGGAAAGCCGGGGAATTTCAAGAATTTCAGTCTGTTTATAGAGTTTAGATCTTTTTATTCGTTTTTTGCGTTTGTGCTAGTTGACCTTTTCATTTTAATGATCGATGATTGTGTTTTATTTTTCAATCATCTTATAAACATTCGTTGCATTCTCGTTCGTTTTTAAATTATCAAGCGATATATAAAAATGTCTATAGCTAATTATTTCGTTTTTAAAATTGAAAAAAAGCAATAATAAGAACTGATTGTGGCCTATTTTAACATCAAATATCGATATACAGTATTGGCAATCTATGTCGAAACATTGAATATCAGTGGCACATAATATGTGACTTGAATTATTAGAGATGCTGTTCTTACGCAGATTCATGCGCAGAACGTCATCAGTTAAGCAATGAAGGACAAGAGGCAAAGAAATAAAGAACGATAAGAGAGAAAAGAAGAAAAAAGAAATACAGCAGCGTGTGAGAAAAAGAAAGAAAAGAGTAAAATAAAGACAAAAGAATGAACAGAATAAAGAAAAAGGAAAGAAAGAAAAAAATAGAAGAGAAAGAAAGGACCATGAGAAAAAAAACAGGGGATTAAGAAAGAAAGAATTACAGGAGAAAGAGAAGTGGAAATAATTAAAAAAAGAAAGAAGAAAAGAAAAGGTAGACGGAAGATAAATTTTAAGTGAAAATAGAGGTGCTGCAGTTTTGCAAACGAGCCACCCCTGCTGAGGATCTTACTCATTTTTTATTGTTTCATGCTTATAATAAGATTGCCTGTACTGTATATTTTCTGCAGTTTAAACATTTTAATTCAAAAATAAACCATTAAAGAACATCTTAAATTGGTCGTAAGAACTTGAAAAGAAGCCCCCATACAATCTAAAATTAAATAATTACACACTCAATTAGGATTTGAGGTGAAACTTTTAAAGTAAGATTTACACAAATCCATCACGTTGGACTATACTGTGTTGGCAATTGTAACGAGAAACCTAGTCTTACGTTTATCATTAAATTAAATAGAGTGATAGACGTAGACTCGGTATTTTTTTTCATTTTTGTCAAACGTATTCGTTTAACTAATCAGAATTGAGGATTTTTAAAAGAATTCGAATTTTTCATTAGTTCATACTACCATATTTATAAATCGGCTATAAACTAATAGAGATTAAGATGGTGATTTATTAACATAAGATGTTGATTATATCAATTCAATGGAATTTCATTAAGATGTAATTCTCTAACTATCCAAGGATTATCCATGTGAATTTATTCAACAGTTAAATTAAACTGTCATTTAACTATATTTAATAGAATTGATGTTCTGTATATTATCCATTACCATAATTCGTGTAAGAGCTTTATATGTTACAGTCTACATCTATAATTGGAACTGAACTTCTGTTTTAATTAATACGATAGTAGATCCACATAATTTTCATGCAAATGGCTTTCTAAAACTTTTGTCAATTGGTGACTGTCACCAAGTAAGACACTATCATTGTCGGTTAGTCGGCGAATCTTATGAAAACCCCATGAGTTACCTAGCGATTCAAAAAAAAAATCGAAGATTCATAGGAGGGTCTTTAGAGAATATTTTAGCAAAATTAGAACCTCGTAGCTCAGTTGAAAGTCGGTTCATAAAGGATCGTTTTGGGCAATCTCGTAATTTTCAAAAACGAGCTCAACAACGATCTAGAATGACTCGAAGATTCGCAACAGTGATTTTTGGCGTTTTTCTCCATTGCATTCTAGGAAAAAAAGGGGAACTTTCCACCTCTTCTATAATAAAATGTAGAAACGAGTTGGAAAAGGGGCCGAATCGAAGACCCGGCCTAGCAACTTCCCCGACTGATCAGTCCCAGTAGTTAATCATTACTTAGAAAAAAATTTTTCTACGATCAAGAGAAAATTGTCAAATTTCTGCGAAAAGCACAGTGGTTGCGCTCTCGCCTGACATCTGTTTGCTACGGGGTTCAATTCTCGCCAGAATAACTTTATTTTTTTTCTTTTCAATTATGGAAATAATCATCTTTACTATTTTGTTATTTTATTCTTAACAAATAGAAAACTTTAGTTTACTTACTGCCTCTATGGATAGTAAAAGTATTATTACTCATTATGTTATCCATTACAATAAATTCACAACAAAAGATTAAACAAATATTCCAGTAAAGCTTTTAACAAAACCAAAGATGTCAAAATCAGCACCGAAATTTAAAAAAAAACAACGCAATTATTTACACCTACTCGATCTTTCACGAAACAGTCTTGTTGCTAGACAACGGCCGTAAATCCTGATTTATATTTGATATATTAATGTCTTATTCTTTTGTCTTGCGTACATACTTGATTAGTAAAGAATCACTGTCCATCTAATTAATTTAATCATTATAAGTCGCCAGATTGAAAAATATCGCACATGATGGGTATTATTTCTGACATAAAAGCACATGCCCTTTCGATTGGTGATATCAAATTAATACGTTATCTTACATTTTTTTCAATCAACCCCTCCCCCGTCCACCCCCGTGGTCCGATTGGCACCAAAAACTAATCAACTCGAAAGTCCACGGAATAGTTGATGCTGGCCAAATTTGAACGCAATCGGTTAAGCCGTTTTTGAGTAATCGTTGGAGAAACGACAGACGCACACACACACACACACACACACACACACACACACACACACACACACACACACACACACACACACGGACATCATGCTAAAAACTTCAAAAACGTGTTCAGGGGACCCCAAAACGTAAAGATCTGGTGAAATCTCGAATTCGAAATTTTGGTCCGAAACTAATAACTTCCCTACCCTCTGGTCGGGGAAGTTAAAAAATGGATGAATGAGAATCCTCGAATCATTCTAAGTCATTTAAAGTGTATGGCAAGTTTTTGAAAATCGTGACATCGTCAGAAATGAGCGTTTTTGATCGACTTACAAATTAACTACCAGGTTCTAATTTTGCTAAAATGTTCTCCAGAGATGACCCTACAAATACATGAAACATGATTCGAATCACTCTTCAACTAATAGGAGTTTTAATAGGTTTAGATCTATCATTATCGGTTGGATCTATATGCGGTGCATCTAATGAAACTCCTATTAGTTGGCAAGGGATTCGAAAAATATTTCAAGGATTAATAGGAGGGTAGCTAAGGATCATTTTATTAAAATTAGAACTTCGTAGCTCATTGTGAAGTTAGTCACGATTTCCAAAATCGAGCCATACACGTAATATGATCAAGAATGACTCGAAGACCTTTACAACAGTGCTTTTTAATTTTTTTGTATTCTAGAAAAAAAGATAAACATTTCCACCTGTTTCAGAATAAATGTAGAAAAATGAAAAAAAGTCAATGTTAGGAGAATCCTCGTATCACTATAAAAGCCCCTTTACATTATCCGAGTTTTGTATCCGATTTTTCTATTCGATTTTATATCCGAATTCATCTCAAATCCCAGATATTTTCATCTTTACATTATACGAATGAGTTGCATGTGTACTCAGGCGTTAATGGACAACAGACAAGCTAATAATTTGCTCGGAACAAAAAATCGGATGTAAAATCGGATAATGTAAAGGGGCTTTAAGTCATTTTAAGTGTGCAGCAAGTTTTTGAAAATCGTGACATCCTAAGAAACGAGTTTTTTTTTGTCCAACTTCCAAATGAGCTACGAGGTCCTAATTTTACTATAATATCCTCTAGGGACCTCCCTTTAAATACTTAAAATTTTATTCGAATCGATCGTCAAATAATAGGAGTTTCATTAGATTGAGATCTATCATTATCGGTTAGATCTATGTGCGGTGAATCTAAAGAAACTCCTATTAGTTGGTAAACGATTCGAAAAATATTTCAAGGATTTGTAGATGGGCAGCTTAAGATCGTTTTAGTAAAATTAGAACCTCGTAGCTCATTGTGAAGTTTCAAAAACGAGCCATACACGTAATTTGATCAAGAATGACTCGAAGACCCTCACAAAAGTTTTTATTTTTATTTTCCACAACTGAATTCTAGGAAAAAAAGGAAAACATTTCCACCTGTTTTAGAATAAGATAGAGAAAAAAGAAGAAATATCAATGTTGGGAGGGGATCCTCGAGTCACTCTAAGTCATTTTAGGTGTATGGCAAGTTTTTGAAAATCGTGATATCAGAAACGTGAGCTTGTTGAGCAACTTGCATATGAGCTACGAGGTTCTAATTTTCATAGAACGTTCATCAATGACCACCTTACAAATCTTTGATTCGAATCTCTCTTCAATTATTACGAGTTTCATAAAATTCTCCACATTTAGATTCAACACCCTGTAAATACATATAACTCAACAAAATTTTGGTCAAATATAATTATACATATATGTCATATTTCTACAAAAAGAGACAATTAAAAAGACTTTTGCTTAGATAACAGCGCAAGTAGCAATAACAAACGGCGCAAGCGCTGGCAACAGTCAGTTTAATTTATGCCCAAATTTATAAACCGATCTCACACTCGATCTCAAGTCTAACTTGCAAGCACGAGTTCTGGTTTATGAGTCTTGCTTCGGCGATTTGCGGTGGAAGTCAGGATTGAGTATATGGAGGGTTGAGATCTTGGCGGATTCCAGTTACATTTGACAGGGTTACGTTTTTCTTTTTTGTGCGCATGCGCACTTTCTGCAAAACTCAAGCTCGTCTCAAAGCAGCTACAACCCAATCTTGGCTTAGTTACATATTCTGGCATCAAGGTCAAGCTCAAGCTCCAAGACGGTCTCAAGATCGGTTTATAAATACGGGCATTAGAGATAGAGGTTTAATTTTAATTAGTTTTAATTAGTTTTAATTAAATCATACAGATTATAATTAAAAAAGTGTCCACTACTAATCTTTTTTATTCTCGTGGAAATATTGTCAAATAGAATAACATTAAAATCCTCTGACGATTGACAAGACTCTATCTCTAACAATAAGTTTAAATGATAACATGACCTGGAGAAAATCCGGTCGGAGACTGAAAAAAATATTAAACCCCGGAAGGGATTATAAAGTTTCATATTGTAGGTATATAGGGCATTTAGTCAACGATCATACATCATCGTTACAGTCTTCACTACAACGTACGCCAACAAAAAAATAAACGAAATAATTGAATATTAGATGAAGATGTATCGGAGTGGTGAAAAGACGTAGAAAAAAACCATGGGATGATAAGAGAATATGACGGGAAATCAAATGGTGGATTTGATAAGACATCAACGTGACAAACTGACGTATTGATATTGAGAATTGGCAATTTCAGCATTATTGGAATTGAAAACGCACCGTTATCAGTGCGTTTTGTTTGTTTATTACAAAAAAAAAATGGGATAGTTA
The DNA here is from genome assembly GCA_039776855.1 of Mylabris sibirica. NCBI lineage: Eukaryota > Metazoa > Arthropoda > Insecta > Coleoptera > Meloidae > Mylabris > Mylabris sibirica. Next base: position 10,138,069 of record CM077842.1, on the reverse strand, counting down.
CAATTTAAAGTTTTGTGGATACATTTTCCATCTTTATTGCGTTAATTTTAGGTTTACCGCGTTGTATCGAATAACAGTGAGTAAGATAAAGATAGAATACAGATCATTCGCCATTAGCAAGTCCATTGGGGGAAATACAAAGTTTCTATACGGATTTTACGATTGTATTTCGTAATGAAAATGTTCTCGTATTGTTATAGTGTCTCATAAATAATTATTGTAACATAAAAATAGTGGAATTATCATTATCTATTGTATATAATTCCTGTTTATAGTGTATGTAAAATAAAATTATTTTGTATTATTTATAAATCGTTAAAAGATTAAATTTCAATCGATAAATTATACTTACTTGAAATTCGAAACTTTGATCTACCATTAATCACAACTATTATTATAAAGACAACACGTAATGGTGGTTAGGTTGAGGGTGAAAAGTCAGAAGGGAGTGGACGAGATCAGAATTTTACGTAAATTTGTACCCATACAAGTATAGTGCTCGTCAAATTCTAGTAGTGTTGCAAAATTGTAAAAATGCAATGTCAAATACAGTGGTGGGCCTTGAATTAAATTAGCGTGGATGTTGCTCCTATGAAGATACTTGTGTAGAAGGTAATTGAGAAAAAAAATCAGTGACAATCCTCAAATCACGTGTAGGTCCTGAAAAACTGAGCCTATTGTCTATTAACTATCATATTTTTGTCTATATTTTGTATGACCATACGAAACAGTTAATTTATTTTATCTCGAACAGCTACAGACCCGCGAACGTCAAGCTGCAGACGCAATTCGGAACTGCCAAAGCCTGCAGCGTTCTCTGTTACGTACAATGTAGCTTCGTTAGGTACAAGGGGGGGGGGTGGTGGTGTTATATTTTGAACAATTTCTGTAGTGATTTTTTGTACCTATCACTTTAGTTTTATAGGTTTTAATCAAATGTGTTATGCACTTGTTCAATAAGTAGGCGAGTAAGATTTGAATGGGTAGGTACTTCATGAAAATCCAATGTGCTTTCTTATCAACTCTGAACAACAATATTGCGGTAGGTTAGTACTTAACTAGTCACCATCAAACAATGGTTCAAAATTTGGTCAATCTTAAACATTTCTTTTACCCTTCAAAATATGTTTATTGTAGTCTATTCCACATAGGTATAGTAAAGTTTGATTATTGTTAGTCTTTTCGATTACATCCTATTGATGAGTAGACAGAAGGGACAAAGAAAGACAGAAGAGAAGGAACAAAAAGAAGTTTGGAGAGGAAAAAAGGAAAGAAAAACTAGAGTGAAAGAAGAAAGGCAGAAGAGGAAACGATAGAAGAGAAAGAAAGAAAGAAAGAGAGGATGAAAAAAAATACGACAGAAGTAAAGAAAGATAGCAGAAAAATAACGAAAATAGAGGAGCACAAGAGAGAGAAAGAAAATAAGTGAGAAGGAAAGACAAGAGAAAATGAAAGAAAGATAAAAGAGAAAGAAACAAAAACAGGAGAGACAAAGAAACATTTATCATTAATGTGTATGTTTTTGATAGAATTTTAATAAAAATGGAGGTGCTGCAGTTCCGTAGTGCTTATACACGAGTAGTAGGAGAGGAGGAGAAAGAAAGAAAGAAAGATAAGATGGAAAGAAAGATACACAAAAGAGGATGAAAGAGCCGAAAATGAACGAAAAAAGGTAGAAGAAGAAGACAGAGAAAGAAAAATAGGCGAGAAAGAACGACAAGAGAGAAAAAAAGGTAAGAAGGAAACAAGAACGGGAGAGAGGAAGAAACACTTACCACTACAATTTAAGTGAGAACAGGGGTGCTGCAGCTTCACAGCGCTTAAACACGAGCTACCCGTGCTCAGACAGATAACCTGACTTGGCCTAATTTATCATTAATGAGTATGTTTTTGATAAATTTTGAATAAAAATGGAGGTGCTGCAATGCCGTAGTGCTTATACACGAGTGGTAGTAGAGAAAGAAAGACAAGATGGAAAGAAAGCAAAAAAAGGAATAAAAAAGGGGAAGCAGAAGACAGAGAAAGAAAAGTAGGTGAGAAAGAACGACAAGAGAGAAAAAAAGATAAGAAAGAAACAAGAACGAGAGAACATTTTAAGTGAGAAAAGGGGTGCTGCAGTTTCACAGCGCTTGAACACGAGCCGCTTTTGGCCAGACAGATGACCTGATTTGGACTAATTCATCATTAGTGAGTATGTTTTTGATAGATTTTTAATAAAAATGCACGTGATGCAGTTCCGTAGTGGTAGTACACGAGTAATAGGAGGGAAAGAATGAAAGAAAGAAAGACAAGATGGAAAGAAAGATACACAAAAGAGGATGAAATAAAGGTAGCAGAAAATGAACGAAAAAAAGGGAGAAGAAGAAGAAGACAGAGAAAGAAAAATAGGTGAGAAAGAACGACAAAAGAGAAAAAAAAGATAAGAAAGAAACAAGTACGGGAGAGAGGAAGAAACACTTATCATTACATTTTAAGTGAGAATAGGGGTGCTGCAGTTTCACAGTGCTTAAACACGAGCCGCTCCTGGTCAGACAGATGACCTGACTTGACCTAATTTATCTCAAGTCGATTCAACACAGCTGGCTACTTTTTGTTCGGCCTCAATCCTTGTAAAGTCTTCTCATTATCTATGAAAAGACGGGAAAATCAATCAAAAATCAACTGAAAAACGAATCGTATATTCCTCTATATAAATTTCTTTTTATCAGATTTGGTTCAAATCGAACCAATAGATAAAAATGATAAAATATAAAAAGATTTATTCAAAACGGATCGTATTGAGTATACGTAGATACCTACATACATGTAAAACAGTAGTGTATACGGATAATATTTTATATACCAGTGAGGGATTCAGCTATAAATATTGACATGCGTACTATAATGACGGCATGCTGGACGCTGTTGCATCTCCAGTCATCCACCGTCGTCGTCGTCGTCGGTTGAGCGTCGCGGCGCCAAATACCGTCAACATCACCTCAAACAATGATATATGAGAACAAAACTTAATCGACAACAAAATCAATAATAATAATAATAAAAATTGTTAAAACTTTTAAAGTTGTGAAAATTGAAAAATACTGAAATTTTCCGATATATAATCAACAGAAAATGGATGTTTTTCCAAATTTCTTCTAAATTTGTGGTCGTTTAAAATTTTAAGATGTTAGTGATGTTCTTGTTGCCGGTGTCCGTACATTTGGACTTCTTAATAGCAATAATCGATCAATTAGTGTTCAGTTCTAGTGGATTAGTGATAATGTGGTGATAAAGGCTTTACACACACATACATCATACTCATCCATCTCATAAATCATACACATACACATAAAAATTGTGTAATTAAGATGTACTATCATCCATCAATTGCTGGTTATTCTCATTGCCGTTCAGGATCCGATTCTGGACTACATCGCCAAAAATTTCGGCATGATCCTGAACCGTTCGACAGTGGTGATTCAACATTATCCGAACTGGATGGTAAGCACATAATTTTTTGCATAATAAAATAACCATTCTGGCCCTTTTACGGCTATTGAATTCGTCACATATTAAAAAATTCAAGTAGCTTTTATAATTTAATTGTTAATTTACTGGAATGCAACGAAATCTGCTTTTTTTGTATGTTAAGTGAATAGCCGACAAATAGTTTGGTCGACCATATAATAAGTAAAAATAAAGTTTGTGGTACTATGAAAATGAAAAGAAAACAACAATAACAACAAAAACTTATAAAAGTCTGGAAGTTCTAAATGGAATTGTGCCTTATTTCTCCATTACTGTCATGATTCTTTCTGTTTTTATTTCAATAATCCTCTTATCTAGACTTCTACTTTGTAGTACTTGTTATTTAATAATTAACTAGCTCTCTCTTGAATCAGCAACAAAGTTCCATCTTTTTTCTCTTGTTTACTTATTGTCAGCTTAAAAACACACAAAAATCTCAAAGTTTCGATATGAAAAGTAACTTATTAATAATTGAGCTTAGAATTACGAATTTACTTTAGATTGTCGCGCGATTATCGTCAGCGTACGCCATGGACGTAAATGACTCCTGATTCTTACTATAATCACAATTACAACTAGAATAAATATTTGATTTCGTATATTTCTTCTCTTTTCATTCATATAATCTTCAACTCACATACTGCGCTTGTTAAAGTGAGAGGTAGAAAGGGTAAACATCAGGTACAATGGACCGCTTCTTTGTTGTTAGTGACGTCAATCTCTCACTTTATTAACCACGTTGAATGATTATAGTGTTACTAGCTCTTTGAATAAACTTATAATTCTGTTGAAAGATCGATTTTCAATTATAGACCGCTTACTTGTATTATAGTTCTAGGCAGTGACGTCAATACTACCGTATTAATTTTCCGAAGATTATTAATAATTATTGCGTCTACAGAAAAAAACGTATGTTACCCACTTGGAGCAAAAAATTAAAATATAAGGTGTAACAAAGTTACACTCTTGATCACAGTAATGTGATATTTTCAAACAATAGAGGATAAACTAAAATAAAAGTAGTTGATTCAAAAAAATCAATTGTTGAACCAAGAATACAATACCTTCAAGCCAAGAAAGTTTTCTCTTGGATTCACTCAAAGATTCTTAAACTTCTTTCTTTTTTTTGCAATCGAAAGAACAAATATCTACTACTTTATATTTTTGTAGCTTTTACACTTTGTCCACGATTTTAGTTTAAATAAATGAAGCTTTAAACAAAATCACTTTCATAAATCATAAGACATCTATAAAAAAGTAGGTACATTATAGTTCGAATCCCTCGCACAATCAGTGCAATCAGTGCAATCAGTTCCCCTACTTAAGCGCGCTTTAATAATACCTGTGTCTGCAAATTGAGCTCAGGTCTTGTTAAGGCCAGCTTAAGTAGGGGAAGAAAAACCGGGCCTTAGTTAATTATTTTATATTGCTTAGAACTGGATTGACTTGAAGTAAGAAAAAAAAATCACGTCAACTATAAACTTCTTTTGAACCAAGAACAATTTTTTTTGAATTGGGACAAGAATTCTTTTAATAGATATTAATTTCTGGATCCAAACTTAGTTGTCTTTTCAGTCAAATACAAAATTTTGGCTTGGTTCAAGAAGACATTTAGGATGAACGTGAATATTTTGGTTCAAGTAAACTTATTTTTGTGTAATACCTATATGCTTCTGTCTTGAAACTACCCAACAGTCTCGCTATGAGCACTGAAGCTTTCTATACAAATTTTGCTAACACCCAAATCCATTAAAGTTGTCTTTGAGTTTCTTATTATGTCTCGTTAAGTTCGGTTGTAAAAAACGCATTTGTGGGAAGAGAGGAAGGGGAATTTCATGGTTTTGCCATTTTAATTGCTCTACCGTCTTAAAAACGCTATCAATGTCGTTTTAATCAGGGGAAAAGTCGTTTAATGTGTTTAAAACAGTGATTTTCACAGAGCCTACTTCCAACTATTTTATGGCTTTAATGATGGTGTTGATCCCGTTGGTAGACCTTTCAAAATTTAGATACGCTTCCTATTTTTTTTTTTTTTGAAGACTAACATAATCTGCTTCTTTTGTCCCAGTGGTTATGAGCCATTTTCTAGAACCCTCAGACTATTATTTAAACGAACAAAGAGAACGTCATTTTAGGAAAATTGGCAAAAAATGGTGTAAATCGAGTAAGTTTGCAAAATTTTAGCAAATTTTAATTCAAACCCTGTATGCTAAAATATACAAAATCTGCCCCGCCCCCCAAAAATTGGCATTCTGGAAATTCTTGCTTCTTTTACATTTTATTCCAGAGGAAACATTTTCAGGATACTGTTCTTTATTTGCTTTATTTACGCTTTATACGCTTGATTACACTTCGATTTGTCTCAAAGAGCCACTTTTTGGAATACTTCGAATCTACATCTATTTGAGTATGTTTTACTTGATCTATTTTCCGGTTAACAACGAATTTCTCTTAAATGGTGCTAGTCAACATAATTTCATCACAATAAGCCCCTCAAATTAGAACTAATTCAACAGAATATTCATAAACTTGACCAGTTTTAGCTTAAATGCTCTGTATAAGCAAAATAACAATAAAATAAATTGGAATATTTCGGGTACGAATAACTATGCTTGAATGCATCCTGTGACTAGCCCATTTAAGTCATTTGTGTGAAACTATTAACCTTTTGATAAGTCTTGTATAAGGTAAATAACTCTTCGGATGATTAAACAGGATAATAGTGAAGACCTTCTTGTTGAATAACAAGCTGTTAAATTGTCACTTTGGCAACTAGACGTGTCGACTTGATACGTGCATTTTTCAAAGACTTTCCTCTCTCTCTCTCTCTCTCTCTCTCTCTCTCTCTCTCTCTCTCTCTCTCTCTCTGGATAACAAGACAAATAATTCGAAACGTAAACGTGATATTTACAAACGTATTCTGCACATTTTTCAAAATAGTCTCTATCTACAGTGACCGTCATCTAATTGTGAATACAATCATTAAATACATACAGTAGTGCAAAGTCCGCCATTTTCGGGTTAAAATTTACAGGAACATTTGAATTTGAAACTATAAGTTGGTAACATTGACAAGTTGGACTTAAAATCAAGATATCTGACTCCATGACAAATTATTAAGAACAGCCAATAGTAAGGCAGTCTGCTGTTAGCGTACGCACAAATGCCGCCATTTTCAGGTTAAAATTTGCTTTCTGTCTCTAAGACATTGGCTCATAGAGTTGCGCTACTGTATGTATTTAAGGCTCAAGAGTACAGTACGGGGCGAGTTTATAAGTAACAAGCCGGCGAGTCAGCGAGTGTGCTAGTAGCTGGGGTGTGGAAACCACGTGTTGTCGTCTAGGTTAGATTATAACTTTAGCTACAATTGCAGCTTCCGCTAGAACCAGCTCCTATGACATCTTCAAGACCAATGCTACTTGTGCACAAGCTACTGTGAGTACACGTGGCTATTTTACAAGCTAGCTCGCTCAAAAGCTGGCGAGTGGTGTGAAATGTTGTCGGCAGTTCAACTTTTTTTACAGCGTTTTTACAAGCAGCTAACGAAGCGAGTGCATCGAATACACCGGACTAGCTTACGAACTGTTTGTGAAAAGCATGACTTGTAGCTTGTAAACTCGCCCCTTGGACTTGACCCGTTAGTGACTGTAGTTGTAAATGAAAATTAGCGACACAGCACCATTAGTTTGAACTAAAACAGGGACTTGTGTTGTAATCTGTGTAGTGGTTCTTCTCTTTATCCGGTCGAGTTTCTTTGAATGCTGAAGGCTCAAGTACACGGGGCGAGTTCACAAGCTACAAGTCGGCTTATAAAAAGTCGGCGAGTAGCCGAGTACGTACAACATTTCCCACTTGCTCAGTAGCTAAGAACCAGTTCCTTCGACATCTTCAAGACCAATGTTACTTGAGCACAAGCTACTGTGAGTACATGTGGCTAGTTTACAAGGTAGCTCGCTCAAAAGCCGGCGAGTGGCGTGTAAAGTCGCCGGCAGTTCAACTTTTTTTAGAGCGTTTTTACAAGCAGCTAACGGAGCGAGTGCTTCGACTACACCTGACTAGCTTACGAGCTGCTTGTGAAAGGGATGACTTGTAGCTTGTAAACTCGCCCTGTGGACTTGACCGTTTAGTGACTTTTGTGGTAAATGAAAGTTAGCGACACAGCGCCATTTGTTTGAACTAAAATAGGGAACATGTGCTGTAACCTGCGCAGCGGTTGTTTTCTTTATCCGGTCGAATTTCTTTGAATCCTTACAAAGTTATAGAGTACGAACCTTGTTTTTGTTTTGTGGTTGTTGACATGTCAAAAAAATAACGGGTGTAAAATCTCGATTAAAGCAATGGAACGGAAATACCGAAAAATATTTGTTTGTTATTTCGTTCTATTTACCCTAAATTTTCTATTTTTTATTATAATGAAATTTGTTGTTTGTGTTACAGAATCGGAATCTGGTTCAGGATCTGGTATTGAAGTTGATCCAAATCTTCCATATCCAGGGATAGCACCAGTAGCATTACGTTATCTGTCGCAAACAACAAGACCGAGAAGCTGGTGTTTGACACTCATCTCAAATCCATATCCTTTTCTTTAAAATTTATTTCTAACGAAGGAATCATTGATTTAACAACAAGAAATAGTGTTTGTTATTTATTACTTATTTTATTCATCGACAATTCTTCAAATTCATGAAGAATACCAGGTAGGATCTAGAATTTTAACTCCTCTTAGCGTAACGTTAGCGTACGTTTGTGGAAAGTCCAATGCTAATCGACTTTCTAGCAAATTTTTGAACTTTTTAAAGGTCATAAACAGTCATAAATACTACAACAACAATTTTAAAAGCCACTTATAACTTATCCGATGACTCTAATTTCATTTTCCTATTTGCATTAAAAGAAAATCACAATAATAAGATCGTTTCTTTTGCAACAAATTGAAAATAATCTATTACATTTTATGTATTTTATAGTGAAAGAAACATTTTAGTTAGAATGTAAACAAGTCTTTTTAACTGTAGAGGCAGGAAGCTTCTTCTAACGAATTAAGTTCGAATATATTTGAATATTTTAACGTTGAATATAAGGATGTGTATGTAGTGGATATTTTCCTCGTGTCGCAAATAAATTCTTCCACACAATTGATAAAACAACATAGTAGAACAGAAGACGATGAAAAAAAAATGTGAGGAAAAAAAACCCAACAAAGAATACATTTGGTATTTTTCCCCTTGAAACTCTCTCTCTCTCTCTCGACTCGAAAAAAAGTTTAAACTTAACGGAAATTCGTTTTTGTTTTATTAAATTTACTGGCGTTGATCCAGATTGTGAATTTCACATGTCAATTGTGATTAACTCCTACATAGTTTTCTATGTGTTTTCTTTACAAATGATGATTTGAATTATTATAACGACAAGAATAGTTATACACAATTTTTCCCTATTTACACCATTATTTTTACCTTAATTCAAATATACTGATAAAAAAATCTACACCAGTTTTGATAATAATTAGAAATTTCTAGTGTAGGCGTTATTAATAAATGTTTTTGTTTCAACAGTTGAAGACATCACGTGATTGCGTGACTGAAACAAATGTAACTCTTATCGTAATCACTAATCTTCATGGCAATCAGTGATTGTCGTTATCAGTGTACAATTATAATTGCTTTGTGAATTAACCCCTTTACGTAAAAGATAACAATTTTTTTTCTATCATTGAAAGCGAAAATTTCAACCTATTTTGAACGAAAATAATAAAAATTCTTATGTCTTTTGGTGTTATAAGTGCATAAAATTAAACTTCGCTCGAATAAAAACGAGCGAGTGCATTTTGCAACGCTCGAGGTAACTCGAGCAAGTAAAGACTTAAAGCCCGACTCTTCTTCTCTCTCAGTTAGTCTCACCCTGGCAAAACCTCACCTAAAGTCGACTTATGCATGGATTCACAGACATTTGAGTTTAAACCTACACTTAAGTCGATTTAAGGAAACGTCGTGCTAGGGTAAGACTAACTGATTGTGAGGTAAGAAGAACCGGGCTTAAGTATACAAAGCTCTCTCAATGTATTCTCGACCCTGTTCTTTTCTCGCTCTTGAACTCGCTTTGGCAAGACCTCACCTTAAATTGACCTAAGCCTGGATTTACAGAGTCATCTAATGTGTTTAAACCTACACTTAGATCGTGCTAGGGTGAGACTAACTGATTGTAAGGTAAGAAGAACCGGACTTAAGTATACAAAGCTCCTTCAATGTATTCTCGACCCTGTGCTTTTCGTTTACCGACTCTTTTTCTCTCAGTTAGTTTCGCCCTGGCAAAACCTCATCTAAAATCGAATAAAACATGGATTTACAGACATTTGGGTGTAAACCTACACTTATTGTTAGGTCGATTTAAGGCAACATCGTGCTAGGGTAAGACTAACTGATTGTGTGGTAAGAAGAACCGGACTTAAGTATACAAAGCTCCCTCAATGGATTCTCGACCCTATTCTTTTCTCCTTATTGAATTCGCTTTGGCAAGACCTCACATCAAATTGACCTAAGCCTGCATTTACAGAGTCATCTAATGTGTGTAAACCTACACTTAGGTTGATTTAAGGCAACGTCATGCTAGGGTAAGACTAACTGATTGTGAGGTAAGAAGAACCGGGCTTAAGTATACAAAGCTCCCTCAATGGATTCTCGACCCTGTTCTTTTCTAGTAATTGAACTCGCTTTGGCAAGACCTCACCTTATTTATAGAGAAAAAATTGTTTGGACTTAGGCGTGAACGGACCCTCACACAACTGTGTGTAAAACTACCGTTAGATCGATTTAAGTCAAGGTCTACCTAAGTCCAGCTTAAGTAGGGGAAGAAATTTCAAGCCTTAGTTATATTTTATAGCTTCTTTCATATAGAAATATGAATATTTTCAGTTAAAGCTTAATTTTCGACTTACTCTAAAGATCAATTATAGGATTCTTTCAGTTTCTAGATCGGTGATAAAGTTTGTTTGTTTCTATAATGTTGGCAATTGAAACTGGAAACATAAAGTTTTTACTAGGTGAATTTGAAAATAAGATTTAAGAACTGATTGAATTGGACAACTTAATTTTCAACTATCACTCTATGATTTAAGAAATTTTTATTTTAAATTATCTAATTGAATTTTGCTTTCAATTAGCCCAGGTTTCAATTTTTTTTTGTTCTTAATCATCAATCGAGAATGAAATCATCGAGCTAATAATAGCACACATTATAGCGAGTTGTATACTAAACTTTATCTACGACTTATTTCTAACAATTAGTATACTGGTACTGGTGGTGCACAAGAATATTTACCTTTTTTATCATTTTCGATTCTAATATCGTTTAAAAAAAAACGAAGCTTTTTACAACGGTTTGTTAAAACTGTTGTTTTATTTATTTTCTATCATTATTATAGTTTTTTGCTACTTCTAACTAAAATAGTCTTCTTTGTCTCTTTCCATTTTAAATATGTACCTACTATGTATATTCCCACAACTAGGTATTTGTTTGAAATGTCGTTTTATTACCTTTTTGTCGTTGCCATGGCAATGTATCATTTCACAGCAACTATGATTCAAAATTGCATAAGAATGACCAATTCAAGCCTACTTGTTGAAACTATCATGTTATCTATTTCTGTCGTTTTCTATATTAGACAGAAACAATGTTTACTATTGGCTTACGAGAGAGGGAATAATGGTTCATTATTCCCTCTCGTAGGTCGTAGTAGGGAATAATATAAGGCATTATATTGTAAAAACCACAAGTGTAATAGTTGAAGTAAGTCAAAAGATAAAATAATTTCAATGTTGATTGAGGAACTACAAAAGTCCAGTATCTACCAACGTATAAAATTAAAATGTTTACTTAAAACACATTTATTTACATTAACATTGAAAGATAAAAGAAACGAAATAAATTGTTTGTTATGTTGTTTTAATTAACGTTTCTTTTTTGACTGAAGTGTTAATGATCAAACCATCATCAACACTGAAATGGTTAAGTTTGATCAGTAAACAATTGTTGTTGATAATTAAATCATCTACTATTATAACTCACAATCAGTGAGTTTGAAAAACGAAATTTGATTAATTATCGTATACACGTGTATGTATGTATGTGTGTGTGTGTGTGTGTGTGTGTGTGTGTGTGTGTGTGTGTGTGTGTGTGTGTGTGTGTGACGTGTGTGTATGTGTTTTTTATTTATTTTCTCATAAAAACTCTATTTTCAATATTTTCTATTCAATTTGTAGCTTAAATGAAATCCACGATGAGAAATAAATCTTGTTATCCTTTATTGCATGTTGTGTGCGGTGGCTAACATTTTTCTTTTTATATTGGTCATTTCTCCTTCATTTGCTCGTCTATTCACAAGATTAGAATTTTGTTAGTTAGTCACACGTGTGTTATTTATCCTTTATTATTACTATATCTATATACCATCGTTTTTCTGCGTATTTTAAATGTAACTTTTCAACAAATACCAATTTAGTAAAAATTTATTTCTAGAATTTTAGGTGGAATTTTTGCAAAAAAAAACCACCGATGTACATACAACCATCTAAAAATAGTTCATCTAAACTATTATAGACAGTGAAGTAGATTCATTTGGTATGAAAATTTGTTTATTTATAATTCCATCGATAGATTAACATAAAACACACCGATCTGGCGGTTTGAACTAAAAACACCGATAAAGCACCTCAATTTATATCAAACAACTCCATCTGAATGTCCTCAATAGTTTTTTAACAACTAAACTAAAATTTAGTACGTAATAAAATGGGATACTCTGTATATTGCATTTACAAATAATTTCGATTTAAATTCTTATCTTGATAATTATCTTTTTCTTCTCTCATCTAGAACTGTCAATAGAAATCACCGATTCGCCCATCACTGATACTAATTGATTGAAAGATAATACGAACGAATCTTAATCTGCGTTCTTTTCAAGTTAATTGTACTGAAGAAAATCAGATGTTGACAGGCAATTAGAGATGGTCTCTTTCAGGGCAATATTACCAATCAATCCAACTTCTGGTGTTTTATAGCGGATCAATCTTAATTCGACTATGTTATAATTTACTATTGCGCAACTATCTGCGCATGCAATGACACTAACTGTGGATAGAGGCTGTTTCTGGAAAGTTACAGAATACGGGCTATTGTGTCGTTATACAAATAATTGCTGGTGTTTAAACGTGCGAAGGACTTTTGTGGTATCAATCTAGCATATTGTCAGATCTAACCACGTTGAAAGGATCATCAACCGTAAAAATCGTCCATCCGATTGGAATTTAAATCGTGTGGTTCTTGATATTTTGACGAGAATTCAAAACATTTCGACCCCTCTTTATCTTTCTCACTATGTAGAAATGCGTGTTCCTTATGTTTATTTTGATCTCTCTATATCTTCGTGATACAGCTTTGATAATATAACCAGTGAATTAGATTAGATTCAAATGTCAATTTAGGCAATTTACCTTCTGTGTAGCATTCCTTTAACAACGACACGCTCAGGTAACTGAACTAACGACAACAACAGATATATTGGGTCGTTATGCAAACTACATATAAACAACACAAACTTGGCATGAGGAGGAGGAGGAGGAGGGTGTCTTTCAGAATTGATAACAGGAAAATTAGCCCTCTATCCATCATGTTTTTGTCGGTCTATTCTCTAACGTTCATTCTTCAAAGGAGCCAACGATGACGACGACGACAGCATCATTGATGTTGGAGATTTTTCATATTTCGTTGTCTATATGGAGAAAAAAGTAGGCAAATATACACGTTTTTGAGGGGTTGTTAGAGACAAGTTGATGCAAACTGGTAAATGGTGGTAATAAAATAAATGGGTACGGTAATTTATATGAATCTCTTCTGAGAGCGGGGAATGATGTGGAATAAACTATACCGGCTGACGGTTCTAAATATGATTCATTCTTATGAACATTTTAATAATTGTGCAAGGATTTGTAGGATAGTCCCCAGAGAGTATTCTAACAAAATTAGAACCTCGTAGCTCATTTGGTAATCAGTTAAATACCGTTCGTTACTGACGATATTGCAATTTCCAACAGTTAACTGTATACGTAAATCGACTAAGAATGACTGTTTTTTTCTCTCGTTTTACTCCACTGCATTCTAAAAATAATGTGGAGCATTTCCAGTAGCTCCCTAATCAAATGGGGGAAAAGAAAACAAAATCAATATTGGGAGAATTTTTGAGTCAGTCTAAGTCATTTTATGTGCACAGTTAACTTCTGAAAATGTTTTCCAGGAATTACCCTAAAAATAATGACTTTCCATAAGAACTATATAGAGGTGGAGAAGTTGTTAGAAACATAGCAGTATATCTCACTATTTGCATCATTCCATCTCACAATATTCTTTTGATCAGCTTAACTTGAAGTGAAATAGTAGATACTTCTTTCTGTCTGTTCAATGGAGTAAGTGAGGTATTTAACGCTTCGCTTCCGCCTAACACATGTGAGGAAATTGCGTTAAGAAGAAGATAGACACATTTCTAATGTTTCTATCTCACTTTTTTTGGTAAATGTGTCGTCGTTCATTATTGTTTTATTATTAAGAATGACTGATTTTTTCCCCGTTTTATTCCACTGCATTCAAATTCAATATTGGGAGGATTTTCGAGCCAGTCTGAGTCATTTTATGTGCACAGGTACCTTTTGAAAATGTTTTCCAGGAACTACCCAAAATGCTTGAAATATTTTTAGAATCGCTCGCCAAATAATGACTTGCCGTAAGAACTATACAGAGATGGGGAAGTTGTTAGAAACATAGCAGTATGTCTCACTCTTTGCATCATCCCATCTCACAATATTCTTTTGATCAGCTTAACTTGAAGTGAAATAGTAGATACTTCTTTCTGTCTGTTCAATGGAGTAGGTGGGGTATTTAACGCTTCGCTTCCGTCTAACACACATGAGGAAATGATGTTAAGAAGGAGACATTTCCAATGTTTCTAGTACTCAAACCCTATATGTGTAGTCTTACATGGACCAGTTCTGTATACAGGGTGTTTGGTCTGAGTATGGTGAGTTCTAAGAAACTCCTATTAGCCGACGAGCGATTTGAAAAATATTTTGAGGATTTGTAGGAGGGTCCCTGGAGAACATGTCAGCAAAATTAGAGCCTCGTAGCTCATTTGAAAGTTGGTCAAAAACGCTCATTTCTGACGATGTAGTAATTTTCAAAAACGAACTAAACACGCAAAACGACTTAGAATGACTTTAGGATCCTCCTAAAATTGATTTTTCTTTGTTTTTCTCCATTTTATTTTGGAACAAGTGGAAATATTTCGTATTTTCTCTGGAATACAATGGATAAAAACGAAAAAAATCAATTTTGGGAATGTTTCTGAGTCATTTTTAGTAGTTCTGCGTGTTTTGTTCGTTTTTTAAAATTGCGACATTGTCCAAAACGATCGTTTTTTGGCCAACTTTAAAATGAGCTATGAGGGTCTAATTTTGCCAAAAATGTTCCCTAGGGACTCTTTTACAAATCCTCAAAATATTTTTCGAATCGCTCGTCGACTATAATAGGAGTTTCTTAGAACTCTCTATACTTGTTAGACCAAACACCCTGTATATACCAGACAATTTTTTATGATTGTTTGCTATAAAATCGGTTTCTTTTATCTACATTGGAATATCGTTCTTCACTTTTTTGGTAAATTTGTCTTCCTTCATTATTGTTTTATTGTTAAAGCTCGTGTTTGATTCGTTGCTATTGTTGTTTGAAAAATTCAATAACAGAAATGTTAGATGAAAAGAGACAGTTCATTCATTATAAATTGAAATTAAAAATTCTCGACGTCACAGAATTAATTAATTTTTTTTGATTTATAATTCAATCATCTCATATTTGTGTTATGGATTTTTAGCTTTTCCAAAATAAATGTATTTATTTTATATAAAATTGACTTGGACTATATGGATAAATTTAAGAATAGATGTTCAAAGAGAACGAGAAGAAAAGATAGGGATAATCAAATGTTTGATATTACCTTTGACTGGAAATTTGATGAATATTTTATTGGTGAAAAGTCAAGATTTAGTACCGCTAGACGACTGTATTTTTAACGAAAATACGTTCATACGAAACCTTCAGCGTTATTAAAAAGTCATATTTCTATGGAGGAGTTCAGGTTGTGGGAGAGAGAGGTGGAGAGAGAGACGACACTTTTGTATATGTCGCTCTCTTTTGCTTCACTACCGTGCTATCGGAATGTATAGCTCTTTTCCTCCTTCTCTCTACGTTATATCTTCCATCTCTCTTATGTAACAAAAATGCGCTTAATTAACGTGACGCGTCCTTGAAATTTCACTCTCAACTCTCGTCCAATTATCGATTATCGAATCACTACCTTACAAGTTCCAAAAAACACAAAAATACTTCCGTATACTTT
The DNA here is from genome assembly GCA_039776855.1 of Mylabris sibirica. Taxonomy (NCBI): domain Eukaryota; kingdom Metazoa; phylum Arthropoda; class Insecta; order Coleoptera; family Meloidae; genus Mylabris; species Mylabris sibirica. Next base: position 10,122,120 of record CM077842.1, on the reverse strand, counting down.
ATAGTTCAAACCCTGATCTCTAATAACTGGATAAAGGATCCCATGTATTGGAATTGGTAAAAATTAGCGCCACCAAATATGTGACTTAGAACTAAATAAAATAAAACGGCGCATGTGCAGTAAAAGTGAGTTAACTGCATTGTTTACTTAGTTGCCATGACGATTATACTCGCACAATGGTTTTATTTAGTTCCCAACTACTCAAATGGGGCCGCTTCAGTAGTAACCACATAAGGATCCAGTTATTAGAGATCAGTGAGCTCAAATGATGCGGCTTAGTTGTTTTACGCATGCGCACATAGTTGAGAGTAGGCGTTTGCGCACAATCTTATTATTTCTCACTAATTCAAGTCTATTTGTATTCTTGAACTAATGTTTATAGCCTGATCTTCGTCTGATTTATTGAGTTTCTATAGATAAGCTAGACTAGTAATGAGTGAGATAAAGATGCCTATTGTGGCAATCATCTATTTATCTCTCTTTATCTGGGCGGATAAAGATGGGGATTTTGTGTGGAGTAAAATTTAGTTGTTTCACTACATCGATAAGACATCCGTTTTTTTTTTTTTTTTATTAGGCTTATATTAAACTTGAACTTATGAGGATTGTGGTTGGAAGAATTTCCATATGTAGACCAACTGTTGGCAATATTCCCATTTTCCCACACCTACCCCTATTTTTTGTAATTTGCTTTCTTTACTACTCTATCATCTGTTTCAATGATTCCAACATTAACATGGAAAATGAATGTGAAATGAAACTCGAGTGAGAACAAAAAAAAATAAAATATTAAAATAAAAAAACATTGGGGAAATTTCAGGGGTGTTTTATGGACGATTTCAATATGAAATTTTTTATAGATGATATTTTTACACTATTTTATTGTTGTTTATTACGAATATCTGGATTGATTTTATTGGGGAGAAAAAATGGGGAGTTTATGCGAAATTTGCTGTAGTAGACGACACCAATTTCCCTGTTAAACCACCACTACTGCTATACCATTTATTTTCGCTTGGAATGCCAAAATAGATAATTAATGGTAAGCCGTCTCGTTAACGGAAATATTTGAAATTTTAATAGCCTCACCCCGTCTACATCTAAATCAGACAGGGTAAATGAATGGAGTTGAAAAAAAAAAACAAACAAAAAACCGTCCATACGCCAATAAAATATTTTCGTAAATTAAGGGATGATGATGATGATGATCATGGGGGAGTAAAACAAGTGATATGGCCATGACCCAACCACCTGATCGCACTAATGATACTTCATTAAATTTTCGTCGGCTCAATTTTCTTACCAACTATTAATAATCTCTAGTGAACCATCCCTGAATTATCGACGTTCTTGTACTCTTTCACTATCTCCACCAGTTATTAGCCCATAGGGGGTTGGAAGGAAATTTTTCAAATTTCATCCCTATTGTAAATTTGGGGTAGTAGTGACGATAATTATTAATTAGGGGCCAAAAAAAAATTATTATTGATACTTGTATTTATACTCATAGCGGAAACGGAACCGTAAACAGATCTTAAAAGATATAATTTGGTGAAAGCGGAAACGGAACCGAAGCGAAGCCAAGTTAAAAAATTGAATTAATACATAATTTACTTCTTTTTTCGTTATAAATTAGGGCACACTAAATACTACATCCGTTAACCAAAATTGAAACGGAACTCAAAATTTTTGCGAAACTTCCGCAATTGCGGAACTGGTAGCGGAGTTCCGTCACACTACCAGTCAAGACGGCCAAATTCAAACAGATTTTGTGTGCTTTCAATGATAATAGAAAACGAATTTTTATTTATTAAATTGATAAGAGGAATAAATTTACGTTTGTGATATTAAAAAAACGTATCCCTGAGAGCCCGATGAAAGCGCTGAAAATTTTCAAATTTCATCCCTATTGTAAATTAGGGGTAGTAGTGACGATAATTATTAATTAGGGAACAAAAAAAAATTATTATTTATACTCGATTTATTGCGATCGCGACAAATCGACCCTACGTCATTGTGTGGATTCGTGTCAAAACTAGTGATTTTACGGAAACGGAACCGTAAACAGATCTTAAAAATATAATTTGGCGAAAGCGGAAACGGAACCGAAGCGAAAGTCAAGAAATTTATAAAAATTGCATTAATATATAATTTACTTCTTTTTTCGTTATAAATTAGGGCACACTAAATACTACATCCGTTAACCAAAATTGAAACGGAACTTAAAAATTTTGCGAAACTTCCGCAATTGCGGAACTGGTAGCGGAGTTCCGTCACACTACCAGTCAAGACGGCCAAATTCAAACAGATTTTGTGTGCTTTCAATGATAATAGAAAACGAATTTTTATTTATTAAATTGATAAGAGGAATAAATTTACGTTTGTGATATTAAAAAAACGTATCCCTGAGAGCCCGATGAAAGCGCTGAAAATTTTCAAATTTCATCCCTATTGTAAATTAGGGGTAGTAGTGACGATAATTATTAATTAGGGAACAAAAAAAAATTATTATTTATACTCGATCTATTGCGATCGCGACAAATCGACCCTACGTCATTGTGTGGATTCGTGTCAAAACTAGTGATTTTACGGAAACCGAACCGTAAACAGATCTTAAAAATATAATTTGGCGAAAGCGGAAACGGAACCGAAGCGAAAGTCAAGAAATTTATAAAAATTGAATTAATATATAATTTACTTCTTTTTTCGTTATAAATTAGGGCACACTAAATACTACATCCGTTAACCAAAATTGAAACGGAACTCAAAAATTTTGCGAAACTTCCGCAGTTGCGGAACTGGTAGCGGAGTTCCGTCACACCACCAGTCAAGACGGTCGAATTCAAACAGATTTTGTGTGCTTTCAATGATAATAGAAAGCGAATTTTTATTTATTAAATTGATAAGAGGAATAAATTTACGTTTGTGCGTTATTAAAAAATGTATCCCCGAGAGCTCGGTGAAAGCGCTGAAAATTTATGAAAGCTTTTTTTTATTTTGTAGAGCTTTTGTGGAAAATTGTTTGATTTTCTCTGCTATAGTTGTGGTTTATTTTGGGGTCGAATACAAATCATTCTTTTTACTTTAATAGATTAGAATTTTTGTCGAATAACCGCTGAAATATTAATCGATTCTTTTTCCCCCCAGTTTACAATAGAAAAACTCATTAAAACTGTACGGCTGGATTCAACAATATTTTTTAATGTCGTCTATTCATATTTTATACGGAAACATTATCATTTCGTTCTCGTATCAGGGTTGCCAACTTATTGTTAGTATTTCAGGTGATTCTGAAATTTGAGTAGAAATTAATGGGGCGCCGATATTGTTTTGTTTCAATCAAAAAAAAACAAATGCGATTCCACCCCCTCTTGCACCCTCTCTAATCGATTACTCTTTACTAAACTGAAACATCTGCATATATCACAGAAGTTTTCCGGGACGTATATCAAATTTCCATTGTTTTTCCTATTGGAAACCAAGCGAAAGCAACAACAACAACAATAAAAACAGGGTGGAAAATTGATGTTTTAAAATTTGTGGAATCAAGTTTAACAATTCCAAATTTGATTTAATTACCCCACACACAACAAATATATGTCAATTTTCCTGTCTTCATTAGGGGATGTTTACTCATCAATTGCTCCGGGGGTGAATTTTTACAATTTCAACATCCACATCGTGTATCTTTGAAATTGTTGTGATAGTTGGGGGTGTTTGTATTTAGGTGCTAGTGGGTAGGAGGGTGTTGTGTATGTGTGAGCGCTCGTGAAGATTGGGGGTGTTCAACAAGTAGCGGTAACGTTAACGTTATACACAACCATCCGTTTTATCGTAAACTGAAAGGCTACAACCCTTACAAATAGAGACGTGGAGAAACATTGTTTCCACTGTTGACAATATAATAATTGAAAAAGTTAAATGAAACTACCACTACGTATTTGAAACATATGTGTTAGCGTTAACGTTAACGTATTGTTATATCGTCTTCTATGCGGATTTGTACAACAATGATAAAAAGGCGGCTCCAAAAACGACGTATGTATGTTTAATATGTCTATATATAGGATGTAGCGCTTGGCACAGGTGAGTTCAGCGGGTTGGATCAATATTACCTGGTGCTTGGTGCGGCTGTTGTTGCTCTGGCGTCCTCCGTCCTTTCAACATTTCAGACGAGCGCGAGAAGTACTACACCACTTTCATGTTATAAAAGCTTAAATACTATTCCTGTTGCTTACAATATCCGGCAACTATGAACTCAACTAGGAATCGATTTGTTAAGATTCGAACGTTCATCGAATCGAATCCAATCGGTATTGTTTTAATTTAATAAATAAACCATCAGGAAGTTGTTGACAGATATTACCCGGCGCATCCACCAATTCGCACTATCCAACCTAGTTAGAAGATATTGGGTTTGGTGGACTTGATATTGTTGTGGCAAGTTAAGCGAAATTGAATATTGTCCCATTGCGCCCACCTATATACCGACACAATTGTACACATCGGTAGAGATTGATCGTTGTAATTTTATACTTTATAAAAGCTTTTCCATTCTATTGTTGTCAGACTTAAAATATTATGTTCCATGCCAGAGAAACGACAGGAAGTTGAATCTGTGTTAGTCGTTTTTTTCCCCCCGGCTAAATGATAACCGGAAACTGAAACAGCAAAAGATGCCGAAACGAATCTGAAAAGAAACATCCCCAATCACACTCCAAAACAAATAAAACTCGACATTTCTAATTGATCAAGGCTTCGAACCGGAACTGAATGGAACGAAATCCGGAGCCGAAACGAAAACAAAATTCGATTTTTTTCGGCTCAAGTTTACCACTTAAGGCTGACTGTCATAGTCGCGGCGCCTCCACCAAAAGACGACCCAGTCTTTCACCACGTCTCCCCTAAAAAATAGATTACTTTGGATGCAGATTATGAAAAACCGGTAAAGAAAATTGAAAATCGAAGCTCACATTTTTGTAGAGTGAACTTTGCTCGATATTTTTATATACGTGACTATTAAAATTATCAACTTTTACACAGGAAATTGTGTGTTTTATCAAACCATTCGTTTCAGCACGAGAAGTTACTTTTTCCTTATACAGAGAAAATCCTGTCAAATTACATGTAATTGGTAGCATTCAGTTCGGATAAAAGTCAGCCTTAACACGATGTCTTTTCCTTCTTTTTTTCCCAATCTTTCCTTACTGTCCAGAACTGAGTCAGCAATAGGTCCTTCAGGGCACCTAACATGAACTTGCAAGTGAACCACCCGAGGTCAAAATTCCAGATTTCGATGATTTTTTATGTATACGTAGTTCATTCTATTCTATTGCGTATTTTCTCGTTCGAACTCTTGCGCAAGTTTAGATGAGATATTTTGGGTTAAGGTTACCCTGTAAAATAAAGTTTTTTTTTTCAAATATCTCTCTAAAAACTTTATATTTTCTAGTGGTTTAAAAACTAGTTGATAGAGATTTGCTACGGATATCAAAAGGTGTAAGTCGCGTTTTCATCCCTTGTTGGGGGTTGAAGTTATAGATGATTATACAGAGTGATTCACCTCATATTAAAAGTATCTATGGTAATTTCCTTTATTTGGCACGCGATTCGAAAAATATTACAAGGATTAAAAGGGAGGTCCCCAGAGAATGATTTAACGAAATTAGAACCTTGTAGCTCATTTGTAAGCTGGTCAGAAACGTTCGTTTTGGACAAGGTTGTCATTTTAAAAAACGGGTAACAATAAGAATGGCTCGGAGACCCTTCCAACATTGATTTTTTTCGTTTTTCTCCATTGTCTTCTACCAAAAAAATGCAAAACATCTGCAACTGTTCTAGAATAAAGTTGAAAAAACGAAAAAACCAATGTTTGGAGAGTTTCCGAGTCATTCTCAATCGTTTTGTGTGCTTTGCTCGTTTTTATAAATTGCCTCATTGTCTGAAACAATCGTTTTTTGACTAACTCTCCGGTGAGCTACAAGGCTCTAATTTTGCTACAATGTTCCCTGGGAACCCTTCTCTAAGTCCTTGAAATATTTTTCGAATCGCTCGCCAAATAATGGGAGTTATCATAAGAACTTTACGTTTGAGATGAATCACTCGGTAAGCCATTTTTAATGTTTTTCTGTGATGTTTGGATTAATAGGGAGTTCCTAGAGAATATTTTAGCGAAATTAGAACATTGTAGCTCATTTGGAAGCTGGTCAAAAACGTTCGTTTTAGACAAGGTTGTGATTTAAAAAAACGAGTAATACAAGAATGGCTCGGAGACCTTTCCAACATTGTTTTTCTTCGTTTTTCTACATTACCTTCTACAAAAAAATACTAAACATCTCCACCTCCTCTAGAATAAAGTTAAGAAAAACGAAAAAATCAATGTTTGGAGAGTCTACGAGTCATTTTCAACCGTTTTGTGTGCTTTGCTCGTTTTTATAAATTGTCTCATTGTCCGAAACAATCGTTATTTGACCAACTTTACAGTGAGCTACAAGGCTCTAATTTTCCTACAATGTTCCCTGGGGACCCTTATCTAAGTCCTTAAAATAATTTTCGAATCGCTCGTCAAATAATAGGAGATGAATCACCCGGTAAGCCATTTAAAAAAATTTTCTGTGATGTTCAACCCTTGGTAAAACATACAACTATCGAATTTCTTTTGATAATAGAAAATTGCAAAATTAAAATTGCCAGCTTGAGGGTTTTTTTCTATTTAAAATATTTACCCTGTAAATAAATCTTAGGGGTTGTATCTCTTGGAGAAGAATCGTTATTTTTGCTGAACAAAAACCCGAATTGAATCGATAGTATTTTTTTTTAATTGAATTGTAAAAAGAGAACGGTTCGAAGCTCTGAAATTGATTAAAAATATGTATGAATCAAGGGCGATTGCGTTTTACCTGTTGCAAAATAGGGTTGAATTTTCCATGGAAATTCACCCTATTCAAATCTAATCTACTTGCACACACATTCACAAAATTCAACATTATTTAAGACAAAACTACCCACCTTTAATGTAAATTTCTGTCGACAATTTCGAGTAATGTAAACACACCTATAACATTTCTTTAATAATAAATATTTACATTATATTGTTTGATAGGGGTTGCTAAAGTCGTGTTGTCTAAATAAATACAGACATGGGATAGATTTAACATTATATTGTTGTCGAATTAGATTTTCTTGTAGGAGAGTCAATGAATAAGTTTAACAGTTAGCTTCGAGTCAATTTCAATTTACAAACTTACGTACAATGAAAATTTCCAACAGCTTTTATATGAAAACTTTACCGTTATACAAATTTGATAACGATTGGAATTAAAACGCACGTATTCTTTAAAGATTTATGTAAATATGTACAACAAACGAGATAAACAGAATATTTTATACAGGGTGTTTGGTGTAAGTGTGGTGAGTTGTAAGAAACTCCTATTAGTTGCCGAGCGATTCAAAAAATATTTTAAGGATTTGTAGAAGAGTCCCTAGGGAACATTTTAGCAAAATTAGAACCTTGTAGTTCATTTCAAAGTTGGTCAAAAAGCGATCGTTTTGGACAATATCGCAATTTTAAAAAACGAACAAAACACGCTAAACAACTAAAAATGACTCAAAGACCTTCCCAACATTGATTTTTTTCGTTTTTCTCAATTGTATTCCAGAGAAAATACGAAATATTTCCATCTGTTCCAGAATAAAATTTAGGAAAATGAAAAAAATCAATTTTGGAAAGATCTTGAAGTTATTCTAAGTCGTTTTGCGTGTTTAGTTCGCTTTTGAAAATCACTACATCGTCAGAAATGAGCGTTTCTTGACCAAGTTTCAAATGAGCTACGAGGCTCTAATTTTGCTGGCATGTTCTTTAAGGACCCTTCTACAAATCTTTAAAATATTTTTCGAATCGCTCGTCGACTAATAGGAGTTTCTTAGAACTCACCATACTTATTGTTAGACCAAACACCCTGTATTTTAAAATAAAAATATTCCAAATTTTCGTTCGTCTCCTTTGTTGTTCTTGTAAATTTTAAAAAAGCTTTTTAATCATAAGAAATTGAAGTAAATCAAGTGTTGTTAATCATAAAATTTCACCAAAAAAACTCCAAGAATATGATGGGAATATCAAGTTTTAGGAATTTTGATGGGTGTCTTCTAGATGCGAACCTTAATTTTCTACGTCAGTAAGGATGAGAAAATAATGGGGCGATGCGTGTGTAATAATTATAATAAGAATAAAAATAACAACAGAACAAATTTCTATTCTATGGCCACTAGATTATTTAAAACATATAATACAGTAATCTTCTTGTTATATTGACGTTTAAAAAAATATGAGTATAAAATTAATTCCTTTAATAAAAGTTTCATAATTGTTTTCAATTTCCATTCGTACACAAATGTGCCAGTGGAGCTTTTCATGGGAACTGCCACATATTTATTCTAATCTGGTTCATTTAGACTTTAACAAACAGAAAGTTAATCAATATCAATTTTGTGAAATTCAAACATAACTCTTATTAAGCCTTATCATCATTTTAACGATAGAAAAGCTTGTTTTGTCGAGTGCGATTTGAACGATACGATTTTTCGTTAATCAAACGACTGCTCTCACCATTGAGCTATCGAGGAAGCTTGCCATTCTGTGTCGAGAATTTCTCGCTAGCTCAGTGGTGAGAACAGTCCTTCATGAATCTTGCCTATTTGTGTCGAGAATTTTTCGATAGCCCAGTGGTGAGAGGAGTCGTCCATGACATAACAACACAGAAAAGCTTGATTAATTGGACTATTGCTCTCACTACTGAGCTATCAAGGGCCTTGACAATCTATGTCGAGAATTCCTCTATAGCTCAGTGGTGAGAGCAGTCGTCTATGATCTAACAACACAGGAAAGCTTGTTTCGTCAAGTGGGAGTTGAACTATACGATTTTTCGTTAATCGGACCACTGCTCTCACTACTGAGCTATCAAGGAACCTGGCTAATTTGTGTCGAGAATTTCTCGATAAATCAGTGGTGAAAGCAGTTGTCTATGAACTTTGCTAATTTGTGTTGAGAATTTCTTGATAGCTCAGTGGTGAGAGGAGTCGTCCATGACTGCTCTCACCATTGAGCTATCAAGAAATTCTCGACAAACATAGATTGACAATAAAATTTCAAAATTGTTTTCAATTGCCATTCGTACACAAAAATGCCAGTAGAACTTTTCATGAGAACTACCACAGATTTATTCTAATCTGGTCCATTTAGACTTTAACAAACAGAAACTTAATCAATATCAATTTTGTGAAATTTAAACAGAACTCTTATTAAGCTTTATCTTCATTTTAACGATAGAAAAGCTTGTTTTGTCGAGTGGGATTTGAACTACACGATTTTTTGTTAATCGGAAGACTGCTCTCACCACAGAGCTATCAAGGATGCTTGCCAATCTATGTCGAGAATTTGTCGATAGCTTAGTGGTAAGAGCAATCACGGACGACTGCTCTCACAACTGAGCTATCGAGAAATCTTACCAATCTTGTTGTAGGACTTTTACTTGTTCGTATTCAATGCATCGCCATCATCTTTAAACGTAGACTATTTAGTGTTTTTTGAAAGAGAAAGAGAGAGAGAGAGAGAGAGATGTGTATTCTGTAGTGGTGTCATCTATTGTCTTGTATGTTTTCGAAAAAAAATCAAAGATTTGTAGGGAAGGGGTGTAAAGACCATTTTAGCAAAATTAGAACCACGTAGCTCGTTTAAAAGTTGATCAAAAAAACGTTCAATTCTGATAATGTTGCACTTTTCAAAAACGAACAAAGCACGCAAAACGACTAACAATAAGAATGACTCGTAGACCCTCCCAACAATGTTTTGTTTCGTTTTTCTCCATTTTCTTTTGAAATAAGTCGAAAGGTTTCCCATTTTCTTTAGGATGCAATGGAGAAAGAAGAAAATCACTGTTAGGAGGGTCTACGAGTCATTTTACTCGTTTTGCTCGTTTTTGAAAATTGCGACATTGCTCAAAACGACTGTTTTTTGCCCGAGTTCAAAATGAGCTATATGATTCTAATTTTGCTAAAATAGTCACTTAACTTCGGTTTGTACATTACCTAATTTACACGGTTTCACTTTACACATTTTTTGTTTGATGCAAACATAACAAAATTTCAAATGGTAACGTTAAAGTCAATGTTATTTGTCTTATGCTTGAAATCCGATTGAAATATCAGGTAGAAAAGCACAGTTTTGTATTTTTATTCGTTTTACACGGTTTCATTTTACACGATTTTTTGAAAAATTAACCGTGTAATTTAAGAGGTCGATGAAATTCATATTCACTCGCATTCTCGTCTAGAAATGCACTCAACTTCGATTTGTTTATTACCTAATTTACACGGTTTCACTTTACACATTTTTTGTTTGATGCAAACATAACAAAATTTCAAATGGTAACGTTAAAGTCAATGTTATTTGTCTTATGCTTGAAATCCGATTGAAATATCAGGTAGAAAAGCACAGTTTTGTATTTTTATTCGTTTTACACGGTTTCATTTTACACGATTTTTTGAAAAATTAACCGTGTAATTTAAGAGGTCGATGAAATTCGTATTCACTCGCATTCTCGTCTAGAAATGCACTCAACTTCGATTTGTACATTACCTAATTTACACGGTTTCACTTTACACATTTTTTGTTTGATGCAAACATAACAAAATTTCAAATGTAAACATCAAAGTCAATGTTATTTGTCTTATGTTTGGAAACCGAAGGAAATAACAGGTAGAAAAGCATAGTTTTGTATTTTTATTCGTTTTACACGGTTTTATTTTACACGATTTCTTGAAAAACTAACCGTGTAATTTAAGGGGTAGATGATATCCGCATTCATTCGTATTCTCGTGTAGAAATGCACTCAACCTCGATTTGTACATTACGTAATTTACACGGTTTCGCATTACACGTTTTTTTGCTTGGTACAAACATAACAGAATTTTAGTTTGAAATCTGACTGTAATAGCAAGTAGAAAAACGCAATTTTGTATTTTTGTTTTGAACGGTTTCATATTGCACGGTATTTTGATGAACGTACCGTGTAATTTAAGGGGGTATATGTAAGTGTAAATGTTTATTAATACAGGGTGTTTGGTCTAACAAAAGTGTGGTAAGTTCTGAGAAACTCCTATTAGTCGAAGAGCGATTTGAAATATATTTTAAGGAATTGTAGGAGGGTCCTTAAAGAACATGTCAGCAAAATTAGAGCCTCGTAGCTCATCTGAAAGTTGGTCAAAAAACGCTCATTTCTGACAATGTAGTGATTTTCAAAAACGAACTAAATACGCAAAACGACTTATTGTTAGAATAACTTTAGGATCCACCCAAAATTGATTTTTTCGTTTTTCTTAATTTTCTTCTGGAACAGGTGGAAATATTTCGTATTTTCTCTGGAATACAATGGAGAAAAACGAAAAAAATCAATGTTGGGAAGGTTTCTGAGTCATTTTTAGTCGTTTTGCGTGTTTGGTTCGTTTTTGAAAATTGCCACATTGTCCAAAACGATCGCTTTTTGACCAACTTTGAAATAAGCTACGAGGTTCTAATTTTGCTAAAATGTTCCCTAGGGACTCTTCTACAAATCCTTAAAATATATAATCGCTCGTCGTCTAATAGGAGTTTCTTAGAACTCACCATACTTACAATTAGACCAATCACCCTGTATATTTCAAATTATGAATGACAATAGTTGAGTTCGTGTTTTGGGACAAGTTGACCGATTTGAAATGGATAAAGTATAAGATACGTAACTGTTGTCTTTCGTGTATATTTAATTGTTTTGTTGCTGGTTTTTCTCTGGTCAATTGAATAAAAATCGACCGATTGAATATTTGAAGTCTTATGGGAGACACGAGAGAAATTATTTTGGGAAAACGTGTAAAACCACCGCTAATATTATCGAATTAAACCTAATAAATTTTTTATAAATATTTAGATAGGCATAAATCCGTTTTGGATACAATCCAGGCATTCCATAAATTCAATTGTAACCAACTTTACGGCAACAACAACAACAACAACAAAAAAAAAATAACACACTAGTTATAGTCGTGGTTGTTTCTCACACGCCACCCAACCAACAACAAGGTAAAGTTTTGCATCATTGAATATTTGCTGGCGATAGACGAATGAATTTTCTGCTAGATCTGCGTGTATGTAAATTTTATCTTCTTTCTTTTCTATGTTGTGTTGTACTCGAAATGGGGCTAGCGAATCAAGTTCAAGTTTTCAAAAATTCAACACTCTAGAGAAATTCAAAAAAGTTCCGCTTATTTTCCTCGTATTATTCATAAATCGAATGTTAGATAGGGATGGATATGAATAAATTCATTGAAAATTGAATATGGTAATTATCCAATATTATTGTTATCATTGAATCTATAATTCTTATATTGCGGTGAATTAAATTGAAAACGAAAGAAGCGCATAAATTTCCAATCTTATCACAATTCTAGCATCTCATCTACCTGTCGCCAGCAAACACTCACACACATTAAAGTTACAATCTTGATGAAAAGCAACCAAAGCAATTTAACGTTTTGTTAGTAACTCGTTGGGCTCGTCGTTGTACTTGTTCGAATCTAATCGAACCTACTCTAATACATCTGGTGCTACTACAGCGAAAGATTAGCTAGCGACAGCGGCAGCGGCGGCGGCGGATATTCGGCTTAAAACTTATAGCTAAGATTTAAATTTCTGTATATATTTATAGATTCCTATCCTATATATATATATAAATCACCCGACGCCCCACAATAATCAAGCTATATCGAATACAACGTTTATAACCACATCTGTTCATTTATTATTTAATCGTGTTTTATTGCCCGTTTTATTAATCCCAATTCGATGGTTTTATTCGTAGAAGAAAACACGTTTATTTATTGAAAAAAAAAACGAAACGCATATTGATAATAATTGACCGATGTTGTCATACAGTTATAATTCAAACCGAATAATTGGTTGGACTTGTGGAAAAAATGGTGGATGCGCCAGGATCAATTCCGCCCTACTACACAATATTTTCAGTTATTTTTTTTTTCAACTAGCTATTAATTTTGAAATCTACAACTAGATTCGCTTAATTATTGCGGTTGACCAATTACAACACACACAACTCTATTAACAAGTCAGTAACTACACTTATTTCCGGTTGGATAATAGACGAACTGATAAATTAGTAATAAACAAGGGATGTATAGCAATGCTGTAATGTAGCAAAGTTGTATCCGGGGCAAAAATTGTAAGTGGCATCTTTAATTTTTTAGTAAAATTCATTAAAATTTAATGACAAAAATTAAAGTCTCCGGCTCCAAAAACTAACTCGATTTGAGGACAGATTTCTCAAAATATTAATTAAGAGAAAAGCTTCCTGAAACGTGGAGTTAAAGTGAATAAATAATTTTATCTACGACTTATTAATAAAGTGACTATTACACCTGTATTTTTGCAATATAATCGCCTATATTATTCCCTACTAAGGTTTACGTGATGGAATAATAAAGCATTATTCCATCTCTTGCAAGCCAATCAGAAAATAGTATTTGAATCATTGTTTCTGTATAATATAAAAAACCATGGTAACGACAAAAAAGAAATAAAACGACAGTTTCAACAAGTAGAGCTAAAGTGGGCGTTTTTTTGTGCGATTTTTGAATCATAGTTGCTATGAAAATAAATAAAACGACATTTGAAATAAATACTTTTGTTTGTTTTGTATGTAGTATTTAAAATGAAAAGTGACAAAGAAGACGATTTTAGTAGGAGATAATAGTTTTTTCTTAATGTAAAAAACCATAATAACGACAAAAAATTAATAAAACGACAATTTTAACTAACAAAAGTTCTAAAGTGTTCGTTTTTTGTTCGATTTTAGAATCGAAAATGTTGAAGAAATAAAATATTCTTGTACACCAACAAAAACTTGTACACTTAGAAATAAGTCGTAGATAAAGTATAGTATACAACTCGCTATAATGTGTGCTATTATTACATCGAATGATGTAACTTTCATTCTCGGTAATAATAGCACTCATTATAGACATGTTGAAAAATAGTATACTTACTATACTTCTTAATTAGTTTGATAAGAATTATTAATTCGAGAGGAAATCTTACCAAATCTTGATTATTAATCAAGATTAGGCCTCTAAAATCGACTACAATGTCTGAATTGACCTGTTAACGATTGGATGTCAAAAAATCGAAGATTACACTCAAAAATCCTGTTCCAAAAGCGATTCAAAACATCACAATATAAAATGGACGAATTTAGGATTTAAGACAAGAAATATCTTAAGACCTCCTTAATTTGAATGTAAAAAAGTGTCAGATTCTTTTTTGACAATTTTGGAAAATTAACGATTTTGGGTAAAAATTGCGCAGAACTTGGATTAAAAAACAGAATTCTGTTCGAAAATTTAATGAATATGATTAAATGGTTCCTTTCATGTAGCAAAATTTTCCGGAAAAAACTCCCAATCTCGCCACAAACTCGAGAATTTTCTTATAAAGTCGCCCCGAAAGTGTCTGAATTTTCATAATTTAATTGCAAAATTCGATAAAAATTGATAATTTAAGAAGAAAACGTCAAAAAATTTTGACTTTAAATTATTGCTGTATTTCCAAAAAGTGTGACTAAAGTGCTTAAATCTTCTCCCATTCACGATTCGAAATCAAAATTTGCTAGAAAAACTGATGATTTAAGATCAAAATTTGTTGAAACTCAGTCAAAAGGTCAAGATCTTAACATAAAAGTATGCTAAAAGTTTCATAATTGGGTTATGAAACAATGGTATAGTGAAGAATTCAGTTGGAAAATTAAGGAAATTTCCTGAAAAATAGTCATTCAACAAGAAAGTGCTTAAAAATCTTGAATACAAATCGAGAATCTAACTTAAAATCACATTTTTTTCTTCAACTCGTTGATAATGTTCGCTAAAAATCAAATCAAAAAAGTTGTTGAAACCTAAACCAAAAGTCACGAATTTAGCTCGAAAACAGACTTAAAATTTTGAAATTTGTCTGTTTTTTTTTGCAACGTAAGAGAAAAATTTAAGGCAAAAGGAAGGTGCCTCAAAATCAGATTTAGACTCAAAAAGAATTCAAAAAACTCAAAAAACCATTAAAAGCGTCAAAATCATCACTTCTTCGTAATTTTTTTCAAAATTTATTAAAATCTGAATATTTAGGCACTATAAAAAGAAACTTGGCTCTAAAATTGACTAGAAGTGCTTAAATCTTCGTTTTTGGTGACTTAACAACCAAACTTGATTATTTAAAACAAAAACTTTTTAGAACATGGATTGAACGTTTAAAATTAAGTAAAAATAGACAAACATGTTTTGACCCAATGACTTAATAAAGAATTCAGTTCGAAAATTAAGCAATTTTTCTGAAAAATGGCTACTTAAGCAGAAAATGCTCAAAAATATTAAATACAAATCTAGAATCTAACTCAAAAAATCATATTTCTATTTAGATTAGTTGATAAAGGTTACTCATAATCCATGATTTGAGGCAAAATTTCTATTGAAACTCACTAAAAGTCAAGAATGTAGCTAAAAGTTTTTGAATTATCTCAACTTAAGGGCAAAATTTAAGACCAAAGGAAATTGTCTCAAAATTAAGATTTCGATTAAAAAATCCTTCTCAAAAAACAATTAAAAGCGTCAAAATCTTCACCTATGCGTAATTTATTTTCAAAATTCATTACTTCAAAAAAAACTTGTCTCAAAAATTGAATAGAAGTACTTAAATCTTCTTTTTTAGCTACTTAACAGCAAAACTTGATGGTTTAAGACAAAAACTTCTTAGAACATGGGCTAAACGTTTAAAATCGAGTCAAAATGGACAAACATATTTTGAAACAATGGCTTAGAATTCGGTTCTAAGATCAAGTAAATTTCCTGAAAAATGGTTACTTGAGAAGAAAATGCTTAAAAATCTTGAATAAAAATCGGGAATCTAGCTCAAATTACATTTCTTTTTAAATTAGTTGATAAAGTTTGCTCATAATCAATGATTTGAGGCAAAATTTTTATTGAAACTCACTAAAAGTCAAGAATGTAGCTAAAAGTTTTTGCATTGTCTCAAGTTAAGGACAAAATTTTAGGCCAAAGGAAATTGTCTCAAAATTAAGATTTAGACTCAAAAATCCTTCTCAAAAAACAATTAAAAGCGTTAAAATCTTCACCTATGCGTAATTTATTTTCAAAATTTATTAAGACCTGAGGATTTACTTCAAAAAAAACTCAAAAATTCACTAGAAGTGCTTAAATTTTCTTTTTTAGGCTACTTAACAGCAAAAGTTGATGATTTAAAACAAAAACTTCTTAGAACATGGACTAGACTTCATTTTAAATAGCGAAATTTGCAAAATTTTGCTTAACTCCAAAATGCTTCTAAAAACCGACCAAAAGTGCCTGAATTATCTCTTTTCAACGATTTAATGGCAAAATTCCATAAAGATTGATAATTTTAGACAAAAATCTTGACTATAAGCTTACTTTTCTCATCTCCTAAAAAGGACTAAAAGTGCCTAAATCCTCCCCTATTTAAGGTGCAATAAAGCTCATACTTAATAGCGAAATCGTCTTGAAAAAGAAACGGCTTAAATTATCCAAATCGTCTACTTGCTACGCCTCTGGTGTACAGCTAATTATCCTCTATACTCGTCCATATTCCATTGAAAGGTCGACCATTTAAAATCATTTTTCTTTAAAGTTAATCACCAGAGAATGAAGATGACAGTTGCCATTTGATTATAAAAAGGAGATTTGTTTCATGAACTGTTTAGTGGTCGTTAAATCTCCCTATATTGTCTGTGTTTAATCTAGAAACAGCATAATCCTTACGATTCCTTACCAATTTAGGCTTGATTTTCGTTTTTTTTGCCTTCTTCTACCGCCTTAAAATCCACAAATCGGAATTAATGTGCCTTTTCAATCAAATAATACTCCACTGTTATTATTATAATCATTATCAACCGAAATGGCTTTCTTTGTCATGAATGGATTATATTTTAATGACATTAAACCAGCGACCGAATTAAATTTGTGTTTTGTTGATGCCAACAAAATGATCCGTCTACATTATGACAGATGTATATGGAAACTTAATAGATTTTTTTCTTATACAGCAAGAAAATATGATTTATTGTACAATTTGTAGCATTAATGCGATGAATTGTGTCTACGCATGCGTCCGCATCGTTGATTGGTTCAGATCAATGTCATTCGTTGCGTTAACTGATGACGTCATTAGCATTACCATTTTTTTGATTACTTACGTTAACGTTAACAAATCGTTCTGTAAATATTGTAGCCAAAAGGAAAAGTAAATATCAAAGTATAACGTTCACATTAGAATAACTTTGTAATAATAATAATAACAAGTCAGCATGTCTATTATGAAGTTGAAAATTAGAATTTAAAAGGGAATATAGGACGTTTTTTAGGTTTCTATAAGGAAATTGGATAATTTAACATCGATACTTTACCAATTTTTCATCCATGTAAATTATGATAAAAAAAAACGATAATAATCCTATTTTGTTCCTTTGCTTCAAGTCATTTAGAGCTTCCTTTTGGATCCTTTCTAACTGATAATAATATTAATAATAATATTAAAAATATACGTGTGAAATTGATTGGCTTTATTGTTGTTTTCCTTGCGGATATTCCTTATATTATTAACAAGATTAATTATAAAATATCTTTAATTAATATACCTTTGATCTTTAACTTTAACACACACGGCTACCTGTTTTGTAAAGCTAACAACAAACGACTTTCAACAAAGCGGAAATACATTTGGTATAATTGGTCAGTTAATTAAGGCAATGTATTTGAACAGAAACAATTATGTGTTATTTGAAATTTCCAAGTATACTTCAATTATAAAGATTCGGTCGACTTGACCGTAGCGTTACACTCTCAAATGTTACGTCAATGAAAAATCATAAAGTTATATTGTAAATCTGTCGTTTTGGCTTTTATAATAAGACTGTAAGTGGAGATATTAGATAAGCCTTAGTTTGAAACATTACATAATGGATCTTAGAAGAGTTACGTTTTGTCACTTAAGCAGCAAGTCTTGTAAAAAAAATGATTCGTGTCATTCTGCTTGTATTTTTAAGAAATCTAGCGATAATTTAATAATAATTGTATTTATACGTGATCTACTCTTGTTCGGTCAACCTGACTACAGTACTGTAACGCCTGACTGTAAAAAGTTCACTCTGTTATTTTTTGCCAAGCTAGTTTCAAATCTGATTATAATCTCGATTTGTGAAACTTTATTGTATCTCCAGGAAATGTCTTCTTAAAATTTGATTTAGACCATTTCGGTTTAGTCGAATTGACTGTGACACTGTAACGCTTTGAGTAACGCCTCACTGTGTGGATATGAGTATATCAGATGAATTGTAAGAATAGATAAGCCGTACTTTAACGTTCTTGATAGATGTATATATCAAGTTTGTTATTTGTATTGCTTATGCAAGTATACCCCATCTATTGCAAATCGGCCGGCTTACATTGCAACTTGTAACACTGAAAGTGTTACATATTTTTCTAGTATTTATCTTGATTTGTGTCACCATACTGTATTTTCGGGCTATACAGCAATAATTGCTTAAAATTTGATTTATACGTGATCTATCCTGATTCGGTCGACTATGTTGTAAAACTGTAATGCTTAATTATAGAGATTTCAATTGTTTCGCTTGTTTGAGATAGATTTTCGATAGGTTAATAAATCAAATTTCTTTTGTATTGTTTCGGCACGTATATCCCATCTATTGTGATTCAACCGTTTTAAGTTGCAGTCTGTAACGCTATGCTACAAGAGTTGTCTTTGCTAACAAAGCTTCAAATTTGATCGTAATATTGATTTGTGTCACCTTATTGTATTTCCAGGAAATATCTGCTTTCAATTCGATTTATACCAACTCCATTTCGGTTCAGTCGGATTGACTGTAAAACTGTAACGCCTCTCTGTGTGGATTTGAGTATATTAGATGAATCGTAAGAATCGTTAAGTCGTACTTTAACTTTTTTGATAGGTGTATATATCGAGTCGGTTATTTGTATTGTTTATGCAAGTATACCTCATCTATTGCAATTCAGTCGGCTTACATTGTAGTTTGTAATACTGAAAGTGTTACGTATTTTTCTAGTAGGTATTAATCTTGATTTGTGTCACCTTACTGTATTTTCAGGCCATACAGCAATAATTGCTAAAAGTTTGATTTATACGTGATCTATCCTGATTCCGTCGACCTTGTTATATGATTGTAACGCTTAATTATAGGGATTTAAATTGCTTGGGTTACTTCAGATAGATTTTGGATCAATTAATAAATCAAATTTCTTTTGTATTGTTTCTGTACGTATATCCCATATATTCTGATTCATGCGGCTTAAGTTGCATTTTGTAACGCAATGCCATAAGAGTTATTTTTGCTAACAAAGCTTCAAATCTGATTGTAATCTTGATTTGTGTCACCTTACTGTATCTCCAGAAAATTTCCGCTTAAAATTTGATTTATACCAAGTCTATTTCGGTTTAGTCGGATTGACTGTAAAACCGTAACGCCTCACTGTGTGTATTTGAGTACATTGGATGAATTGTAATAATAGATAAGCCGTACTTTAACGTCTTTGATAGGTGTATATATCGAGTCGGTTATTTGTATTGTTTATGCAAGTATACCTCATCTATTGCAATTCGGTCAGCTTGCATTGCAGTTTGTAACACTGAAAGAGTTACGTATTTTTCTAGTATTAATCTTGATTTGTGTTACCTTACTGTATCTCCAGCAAATATCTGCTTTAAATTTGATTTCTATCAAGTCTCTTTCGGATCAGTCAGATTGACTGTAAAAGTGTAACGCGTCAATTTGTGGATTTGAGTATATCAGATGTATTGTAAGAATAGATAAGTCGTACTTTTACTTTTTTAATAGGTGTATATATCGAGTTTGTTATTTGTATTGTTTATGCAAGTATACCTCATCAATTGCAATTCAGTCGGCTTACATTACACTTTGTAACACTGAAAAAGTTATGTATTCTTCTGATTTGTGTCATTTGTGTTGATTTGTGTCATTTCGCTGTATTTTCTAGTCATATTGATTTGATTTACAGTCGAATTATTGCGATTTGGTCGGCTTGGCTCTGATAGAGTAACGCAATTATGAGCGATTTTTGAACAAATAGATAAGCCATACTTTAATATTTTTGATAGGTGTATATATCGAGTTTGTTATTTGTATTGTTTATACAAGTATATCTCATCTATTGTAATTCGGTCGGCTTACATTGCAGTTTGTAATTCTGAAAGAGTTACGTATTTTTGTCGTATTTATCTTGATTTGTATCATTTCGTTGTATTTTCTGGTCATATTGATAGATTTGATTTATAGTCGAATTATTGCAATTTGGTCGGCTTGGTTTTGATAGAGTAACGCAATTATAAGCGATTTTGAATAAATAGATAAGCCATATTTTAACATTTTTGGGTAGCTGTATATATATCAAGTTTGTTATTTGCATTGTTTTAAAAGTATACCTCATCTATTGCAATTCAGTCGGCTTACATTGCAATTTGTAACACTGACAGAGTTACGTATTCTACTGATTTGTGTCGTTTGTCTTGATTTGTGTCATTTCGCTGTATTTTCTAGTCATTAATAGATTTGATTTATAGTCGAATTATTGCAATTTGGTCGGCTTGGTTTTGATAGAGTAACGCAATTATAAGCGATTTTAAACAAGAATTGACGCTAATTATTCGATACATGAGTATTTGTGTTTGGTTATAATTGTAGAAATTATGATTTGTGGTTGTGTTAAATAATTTACAAACTCGGTTTTACCAACAATATGGAGACTACTATCGATTCATTAATAATTTGGGATTATAACTGTTGATAGATAAAATTGTTAAACATAGATAGTGAAATGTTACAGTTGGAAGATTACATTAATGTTTTACATAAATATGGATTTATCATGAAAATAATGGAAATAGTTGACATAAAAATGTCAATTTATTATTATTTTTTTTTTGTAAAATTTATCATTGTTTATCGAACAGATTGCGTGCATTGAAAATTTCAACAATTTTATTATTTATTCAATAACAATATTTTTAATGATTGCTATTTAGATTCCAATAATTAATAATCGAATTTAATTAATAAATCCCCAAATTATCTATCTAATTATCATCTAGTAGTAGAACATCTAGATTCAACGATGTAATCAACAGTTGATACTAATAATTAATATATAACGATCAATACTCAATCCTCTAATTGTATATTCAACGGGTATTTCACTAAAAGCTGGTTGGTTCTAGCAAAAGGAAATTTCAGCCCTTAAATTCCAACCATCAACCCCTTTTTATAACTACTGTAACGAAATTTATGTAGCATGCATCTGACATGAATTGAATTCAATTTATTTTTGAACAACAACAACTATAACAAAGTTACGAATCGATTAAAAAAAAATAAAAAATAATGCAAATATATGCAATTTGTTGTCGTATGACCAGACACTTGTACACGTACAACTTGTTGAATATTTACTCTGAGAATAAACAGGATTATTGTAATGTTTAGAAGAAGAGTTTCCGAATATATAAAATTAAAATATAATCCTTGATTTATGCAAAATATTCGTAATATTCTTGCTTATAAATATGTAAAAAAGCACAGTCGTAAAACTGTATAAAAATCGGTTTTTATAGCGAAAACAATTTTCAGAATGTAGAAATCTCATATTACTTTAATCGAATGTTTAGTCTGTTGTTGAAGTTGCGAAAAACAAAAATGTGGCAATGTCCGGATTAGATGGAAGCTTTAGTAAAGGGCACTTAAATGGCTTGTCTTTACTTATGGATTTAAAACTGGACCAAAAACTATTAAAACACCATATAGACAGAGCTGTTAGAAAGCAAATATACGAAATTAATTGGATTTTTTCGCAAACTAATCCAATAATTTGTTTATTTTTCTCAAAAATAGTTTACCAAAAAATCTATTTCAGTTTAACTATTTATAAAATTTCAGCAATTAACCGTAAAAATCTATAACTACAGAGCGGACAACTAGTACACTAATCGATGCGCACGCAATTATATTGACGCATGCGCAATCCATATTTATCCATCTACCTACAACGAAACAGTGGCGTAACTACGCTTTTTGGGCCCTTAAACAAAAAATAGTCTTGGGCCTTCGATTTTACGTCACCAAAATCACAGCCAACTGCAAGAGGAAATACCGTGGTACGTCCGGTATATTCTGGAAGGTTGACGAAGAAAAAATTTAGTTAAAATCAACCAAAATTGCAACTATTGTTTGATGATCACTGATTAAATACCTAATAACCTAAGATTGTTATCGAGAGTTGATAAGAAAGCAGTGGGTCAGTGTTACACATCTAGTATTTCCATTGAACTACCCACACCAATCATATTAATTAACATATTGAATATACACACAACAATTTGATTAAAAACCATAAAAAATGAGGTAATACAAAAACAAATTGTTTATAATCCCTTCTTCCCCTGTTCCATAAAAAAGCTACATTCGGGTCAACAACTGTTCGATTTTTTTGACCGGCATCAAATACATGAATTGTTTCATATAGTGCCACTAGTATGCATTCGTCTTTTTCTATCTATTTAAAAATAAATGCAGATAGATAACAAGCAAGGGTCCCTGGAATCACAGGGCTCCTACGCGTTGCTTACGCTTGTTATGCGGTAACTACGCCACTAGATCAAAACTGGACTTTAGCCGGGTTTGAGAATCGCCCAACTATCTAATCGCTAAATATTTTAGTCAACTTAATAAAATTCAACAATTGTACGAATTGTAGGATAAAATGCTGTATGTTTCGACAGTTCCAAAATCGCGTCTGTAACTTCCCAAATTCAGATCGACAACTGTTCGATTTTTCCGACCGTCATCAAATACATGAACTGTTTCGTATGGTGTCACCAGTATGAATTTGTCTTTTTCTATTTATAATATTTAAAAATAAATGCAGATACATAACAAGCAAGGGTCCCTGGGGTCAGAGGGCCCGTATGCTTTGCTTAGTCTTGCTATAATGTAACTACGGTACTGTATCGAAACTGGACTCTATCAGGGCTTGAGAATCGCCCAACTGTCTAATCGCTAAATATTTAAGTCAACTTAATAAAATTCAACAATTGTACGAATTGTAGGATAAAATGCTGTATGTTTCGACAGTTCCGAAATCGCGCCTGTAGCTTCCCAAATTCAAGTCGACAACTGTTCGATTTTTCCGACCGGCATCAAATACATGAACTGTTTCGTATGGTGTCACCAGTATGAATTTGTCTTTTTCTATTTATAATATTTAAAAATAAATGCAGATACATAACAAGCAAGGGTCCCTGGGGTCAGAGGGCCCGTATGCTTTGCTTAGTCTTGCTATAATGTAACTACGGTACTGTATCGAAACTGGACTCTATCAGGGCTTGAGAATCGCCCAACTGTCTAATCGCTAAATATTTAAGTCAACTTAATAAAATTCAACAATTGTACGAATTGTAGGATAAAATGCTGTATGTTTCGACAGTTCCGAAATCGCGCCTGTAGCTTCCCAAATTCAAGTCGACAACTGTTCGATTTTTCCGACCGGCATCAAATACATGAATTGTTTCGTTTGGTGTCCCCAGCATGAATTTGTCTTTTTCTAACTATAATATTTAAAAATAAATGCAAATAGATAACAAGCAAGGGTCCCTGGGGTTGCTTACTCTTGCTATACGATAACTACGTCACTGGATCGAAACTGCATTCTAGCCGAGCTTGAGAATCGCCCAAATGTCCCAGTCGTTATAAAAATGTCAAAATTCTCAAGACTACAATAAAGTAATACAAAATTGTATTCTATAACAGCATTTTTCAATTAAACTAATCTTTAGATAGTTAAGTCAAGCTATAATAAAATTCAATAATTGTATCAACCGTAAAATAAAGCTGTGCTTTAAACGATCAGTGGTTACCTTTAAGATAGGACTCGGTTTGGCAAGCTTGTTAATTGATGTAACTTAATCCCGCTCATCATTTAAGATGTTATTCAAAATCCTCGTAAAGTATCGACTGAACCAACAAATTCTTGATGAAGAAATTGAAAAAAATCAAAATGCGCAGGTTACAGCGCAAGTGTCCTATTTCAATACAGCCGGACTTTTATTTAGATGACAATCACCATCTCTAGAAAGTTACAGAATACGAACCTGTGAGTTTCTATATTCTGTATTCTGTATTTTTATTAAATTAGTGAATAAAACTGGCATTGCGCAGATGACAGTGCAGTCATTCAAAGATAGAGAATGTTACTTAAAAGTTACAGAATACAACCATGTGAATTCTCTAACATTTGAGATTCCTTTCTATTTAATTGAAAAGTTGAGTTTGAAACTGTTGAAAATTTTGTTGTTTTGTTAATAAGAACCATCACTATAAATATTCATTAAACAATTTGGCTACATTGAAAAGATGCTGCTCGAGTTTTATAAAGTTGAGTAAAATATTCTATTGTTCATGTTGATAATGGTAATCTATCAATTTTCAACGTTTATTTACACCCCCAAAATGAACCCTTTATTGTTTTTTATTTCAACAACCATCGTCTGTTTATTAAGTTGAGAGAATCATTTAAAAATTAATTAACCACCCCCTCCCGAAAATAGAAAAAAAAATAATAATAATCGTTATAAATCTTAATTAAGAACATGTACGTACAGATTCATTAATGTGACTACACACACATATTGTTTTGACTTGTTTGTTTATTTTTTTTCTGTTGTTTCATTTTCATCCCTTTTTGAATTCTCCCCTTGATGCCAATCAATTTCACCCACAATTTTACGGCCAATCTAGTCCCAACTAAATCATATTTCTTTTACCATATTGATACAAATATAGAGGGTGATTCACTAACATTGCCCATTTGAAGTATACGAATTTAAGAAATTTTGATGTTAGCCGTTTTGATATTTTCTCTATTTTGAGCCTATAAGTAGCTACTGTATCGTAATGAACTCATTTTAACACAGTGTATAATAATAGAAAATGTTGTAATTTTTATTCTTAAAGTTGGTAACGTTTCTAATGTTTCTTGACAAAGGTCAAAAACACAAATATATAAAGCCATCGCTAAAACTAAGAGATCACTTTTTGCGCGGCTGTGTAAAACAGGCTTATGAGGGCGGTCATCACAATGTAACAGGTCAGAATTTGGAAAGAAGGGGGTGGGGTTATTGATGCCATTTTGAATACTTTCTACAAATTTACTATGGCCGAAACTTGCTCCAATACACCTTTTTACCTTGCGGGGAGAAACAGCCTGATTCACACAAACGAAAAAAAGTAATATTCTTGTTCAAGACTCTGTCTCTTAGTATTGGCGATAATACATCAATCGAAAAATCTGTTCTTTGTTCAAAAACATAAAATAAAAAAAAAACTTACAAAATCTCCGCTTTGGGGCTCGTTTTGTAAACTTGGATTCGTGCAATAATTGTCAAATTCTGACACTTATGTTTTAATCTACCATTTTTGAACTCTCCCCTTTTACTTTTAATAGGCTATAATCATGAATCACCCTGTAAAAGGTCAACGATTCTCAATCACTGAAATCAAACTTACCCTTAAGCCCCTTCTATTGAGAGCTTACCGTTACGTTTCGCTAGTCTTTCACTCTTGCTTGACTTAGCATTCTATCAAATCAAGCTTGGAATTATTGGGACTTTCTTAATAACTCAATAACGGATATGTAGGTTTGCAATCAGAGGTGTCACGTACCATCTAGTAATTTTTTAATCTTTCCACGCATGCGCACATGTCCGAAGAGCTCAGCGTTGAGTGACGAGCCTTTACTGTTTCCAAGGTGGGTTTAATTGATTGTCACTGTGTGAATTGTGTCGACATGATTATCTGGATGGATTCGAATATCATCTGGGGGACAGGTGCGAATCCTTTTAGTAACAATTCCGATACTAATTCAATGATAATTTTGTCCGATCTATAACGCGTTGAACGTTTAAGGAATTTTAAGATTTACTCTTCTGGTTGTAGTCTTTCGATCTTTTGCTACAAATAACCAATAAACCTCGGTTGTAAATCCTACCAGAAGAAAATAAAATAGAACAAGTATGGAATAGGTAAAGCCGTTTACATCCAGCTATTTCGATAGGACCGCCGCTACTACCATCCATCAACTGGAACTGTCTGCTATCCGTATGTTGTAACGTTTCTGCCATTCATCATAGTCGGACGGAATATACAGACGAGTGTTTGTGTGTTGGCTTTTAGATAGAGGATGGGGGTGGGGTGGGGGTGGGGTAATGAAATACAGGGTGTGAAACAGATGAGAGATAGACTCTAGTCTCAACCTAATTGGTCTTGTAGTTGAAACAGAGACCAATTGGATCCTTAATGATTATTGAACTATAGTACTTACTTGTAGGATATCATGTCAAGTTGTCAATTTCTAGAAAATTAACCCTTTCGTTGTACGATTTATGCTATTTGAGTAGTTGATAAGTTAATTGATCTATCATTTGAAACATGAGCTTATTGGTGAGTTGTATTAGGTACATACAGGGTGTTTTTTTAAATTTGGTCATTTCTAATGATACTCCTATTAGTTGGCGAGTGCCTTGAAAAATATTTCAAGGCTCTGTAGGGGAGGAGGCAGAAGTCCATGAATTGGCCAAAAACTTGCTACACACTTAAAATGACTTAGAGTGACTCGAAAACTCTCTCAACATTGATTTGCTTCGTTTTTCTCCAACGTATCCTGGAATAGGTGGAAATCTTTCCCATTTTTCTAGAATGCAAAAGAGAAAAACGAAAAAATCACTGTTGGGAGGGTCTACGAGTCATTCCAAGTTGTTTTGAAAATTGCTCCATTGTCTAAAACGATGGTTTTCTGATCAACTCCCAAATAAACAAAGAGGTTCTAATTTTGCTTAAATAGTCTCTAAGGCCCCGCTCCTTACGAATCCTTAAACTATTTTTCGAATCGCTCGCTAACTAATAGGAGCTTCATAAGAATTGACCACATTAAAAAAAACACCCTGCATACAGTTATATTGACCAAAATATGGCTACTACCTGTAATTTTTTATATTTCTTCAATTTATAGCGGATTGTTCCGGGTCGCCAAAGAGCCACTGCCGGAATCGGTAATACAACACAACGAATTATTCCGGGTCGCCAAAGAGTCACTGCCAGAGAAGTCTGGAGTTCGGATCA
Organism: Mylabris sibirica; assembly: GCA_039776855.1. NCBI lineage: Eukaryota > Metazoa > Arthropoda > Insecta > Coleoptera > Meloidae > Mylabris > Mylabris sibirica. Next base: position 10,094,779 of record CM077842.1, on the reverse strand, counting down.
GGCCGGGAAGGGAAGTCAAGTGGAAGTAGTCCCTCTAGTCTTTATCACCTCCTACTAGGAATCTTGCGCACTAGCGAGTTTCCCTACTCTGCAGACGCGCGCTTGCCCTCGGTGTTTCAGTTGTTTGTAGGTGGCCGCTGTGAACGCTTCGTTGCAGTGGTAATAAGGCTTAATATTCCTTGAGTCATTAATAATTCCATCACTTTTTAGAAATAATTTGCTTAATTATTTTATTCCATAAATACTACAATAAATGATAGAGTTTTAGAGAGTTTATTAGTACTTTCTATGTTTTGCTGAACGTACCTGTATGCATTTGAGATTTCCTTGATAAAATATTATTTGACAACTGCTGGAAAACATTGTACATGTACATAGAGAATAATTATGTAAATATAATACGTATGTGAACAAGTAGATTCAACTACCCTCTTTAGAAAAACAATAACAACTAAGTTGAACGAGGGATTATGGAAGTTTCATGGTATTAACTAAAGGATGTTGGATTGGAAAATTCTCAACAAATCTAACATTTTACATTATGAAAATGGAATGGATTAATAAACGATTAGAACAGTGTTTCTCAAACAGTTTTCAAATAAAATACAATGAGTTCCATTGGAAATGAAGCAAAAAATTCGATTCTTCTACAAAGTTTCACAAATTGAAATCTGCACAAAAGACATCTTGTGTATTTTATAATTGCTCCAATTACAGTACCTCTGGTATTCATAAGGCTTATAAATGCTGAAATTGATCAATGGGACGATTTAGATTTAATTTTAGTCGTTTCTTGAGGAAAATTTTTGCGCTTAAGACCAGATTTTTAGATATTTTTTTTGTCAAATTTTGTTCTTAGTTCTTGAAAAAGGCGGCGATTCAAAAAGTAAACTCTTAGACATGTTTGCCGTAGATTGTCAGTTTTTAGCTTTGCTAAATAATCGTGTACAGGAGACAATTTTGACAATTTTGATAACTTTTCAATAATGATTTTTGAGTTGAAAATTAGATTTTTAGACATTTATCTTTCCAAATTCAAATGTTGCTCTTTGGTTACTTTTAGACAAATTTTAGAGCTGATTTTTGAGAAATTTTTGTTCTGATTGGCCAATTTTTCGGCCATTACATTGTCAAAAAAAAGAGATAACGATTTCATTAATTTTTTAGCAAATTTTCATTTTTAATCAAGTATTCGAACCGGAACTGAACCGAAAACCGAAAAAAACACCTCTATTTATGCAAGAGCGAAAACCGGAACAATAAAAATAACGTTTCGAAGCCCTGGCTACAAATGTAACGAAAAAATTATAATTTTGTAAAAAGATCGATCTGTAACTGTAAATCGTTCACATGTATGATAGTTCGAAACAGTGACGTCAGTACTGCCGTACGGTATAAATTATCTGAAGCTAACAATAAAGTTTTCGCCCTGACGTTATTTCATAGCCTTAAACTATACGGTACAGACTATAACGGAAAGACGTTTTCGATTTATGTATAACATGTAAGCTGTTATAATGACATCGGTTTCCGCCATATTGAATACATTGATTCACATATGTTAAGAGTCATGTATTTATATCGTCAATTTTTCATTGGTTCTTAAAAATACACGATAGGATTTAGACCTAACAAGCTCTAACGGATAGTTTATAACGTAACGGTGAGGAGCGAAAAATCTCTAATAAGTCATTATGATTATTACGGTAGATTGTAAGCATAGGGGCCCATCTAGCTCTTGATCCGTTCCTGTCTAATTATCATATTTTGATTGGATATAAAATGAATCGTTTTCAAAATTACGATTTAGTTTCAATATAATTTTATTGGTAAAATAACTAGAATTGCACGAATAACAATCGTGCATTAATTAATTAATTAATATAAATATGAATATAGTAAAATTATAATTAATGACTTCAACAGATTCTCTATTTTAATATTCATTTCCATCAAAATTCCACCATTCATTTATTTGTATTCATCCCTTTTATAGATAGTTTAATTATTATTATTATCATCATTTTTTTCCATCGCTCGTTATCGTTCTGTTTTTACATCTTTTGTTTGAATCATAGGGTAGTTTGAGTAGGTAATTCGCCCAAACCACCACCACTCCAACCACCCCAATTATAGTACAACATAAACACAGAATGTAGTCGAGTTTTAGTTGTGATAGCTCAATTCAACAGTCTGTATTTAATTCACAATTACAATAGTGGAATTAGTGAATTACACCTGCGCATACTAAATAAACCATTACTATTTGCGACTATCACTACAATGATAAAACTACCCGTTACTATCATCATCAACCATCCCTTATTTATAATCCAATTTTATCAATCTCCATCTGGATGATATTTGCGTATATTTTAACCGGCAAATAAAGGGAATCAGTCGTAAATCTCTACTATTTGTCTTCAGTTGATGAACACACACACACACATTGATGTATCCTTCTAGTTGTAATTCTAGAGCCCCAAATCGGATCGTTGAGAACTCCATCCGGAGCAACGCCGCCGTTTAACGATTCCCTTTAGACATCGACGACAACTTTAAACTCGTCTTATTTGTCTTGATAACTTAACAGAGAGAGACCGTCTATTGAGAATATCGAAGCGGAAAATGAGCGTAATTAAAGATGTTCTCTTTCTTTTATCTAAAGACCACCACCACCGCCACAGAAACGATCTATTTTAGGGGTTGCAATTGTGGGGCAACAAGTGGCTGAAGATAATCCGGATCGGTGAGTACGCAACAGCTCCCTCAAGTATGTGAAATTTAATAATGACTATGAGAAAGTTTCACACTTTGTACGAAAACCATCAAGAAAAGTAAAAGAAACATGTTGAGGATTAAAAATGAGACAAAATACAAAATTGAAATTCACCCTGTTGTTGATTTATTGCAAATAACAGGACCGTAATTAGAATGATTATAATGTATGGCTTGATTGATTCGATTGATAGCGCTCGAATTGGGAGCTTTAATAATACCGATACTGATTGATTTCAACATTGCAATCATGCAATTTCATCTAAAGAACGATGTGAAAATCGTTCATTAATCTTCGAAGCAATTGTGTTGCAATACAAATTAAGAAGCGAACGAGACAAAGGCAAAAAAAAAATAAATTACGACAAAACTTCAAGGATTATGGATTAAACTTTTTCTAATATGCACCCTAAGCTTAGCGTATAGATTAAAACAGTAAGCTCTCCATTACAGGTTTTGTTTTCTTCACATTTACGTTATTGATATTGTAATTTGTAACATAAAGATCATCTATTTTAATTTAGACGGCTTGACTTCAACTTACATCAATCTACAGTCGAGTTGTTTGAATTCAAACAGTTTGATTATAGTGTTTATTAAATAACTAAATTTCAAATAATTTCAATAATTAAGATCGTAAATTACGAATGTTGCTGGGAAATTATTAGTTCCTCAATAACTATAAACAATACAGTCAGCAATTATCGATCAATTTAGTGTAATTTGATATTTTATCCAACACTGTTGTATAAAGAGGCCGTAACTCTACCGATTTTAAATCACTAAAGTACCTTATAACACACTAGTGTGTTATATCTATAACACACTAGTGTATTTTAGAAATTACGTATTCCTATTGGTCGTGATAGATATGGTGTGCTAACGCGCATGATTTTGTATAACCACGATTTAGTGATAGTAACTTTCCATGGCAACTAAAAATCAGGCCTTCTTTGTTCTAATTTTTTACTTTTCAAAATTATTTGTGTTGGATAAAATCTTGTGTACAACTCTTGCGTTAGGGGCCAAATAAAACGCTTTAGAACATTTTCTCTCACGTTTTATTTGATCCCTAACGCACTTGTTGTGTATAAATAGCTCTTTAACAAGTACCAAATTACACGATATTATTATTGTTATTCTCCAATAAACACGAAATTGTTTTATTGAGTTAATATCGTTAGGAACGCTTCCAAACTGGCTAAACAACAATGTTATTAATTATGGATAGACAATACAGAAATATGGTTGTATTGGAGGCAATAATTCGTGGCTTGGTGAAAAAATTACCGATAGAGATGCAAATAAAAGTCGTGCCATTAAATAAAATTTTCTCATTTTTGCACTGTAGTCCAATAAAGTGGAGACTACACAGTTTAGGTCGAATACATTGACAGTTACTATGCGCAGTATAGAAGCGTAGTAGTGAAAATTTAGTAGCATTGTCGAAATTTTGTTCTCAGACTTGAGCATTTCAGATAACACTCCTAAAAACACAGCTGTATGCGTTAAATAAGCTTAGCAAAGTTGAATTATCTTAATTAGCATGAACTTTTTCTGTAAACCCTAAATAAATGTACTCGTAGTAAGAAGATTACATTATTTGACAGCTACTATGCGCAGTATAGATGCGTAGTAGTGAAAATTTAGTAGCATTGTCAAAATTTTGTCCTCAGGCTTGAGCATTTCAGATAACACTCCTAAAAACACAGCTGTATGCGTTAAATAAGCTTAGCAAAGTTGAATTATCTTAATTAGCATGAACTTTTTCTGTAAACCTTAAATAAATGTACTCGTAGTAAGAAGATTACATTATTTGACAGCTACTATGCGCAGTATAGATGCGTAGTAGTGAAAATTTAGTAGCATTGTCAAAATTTTGTCCTCAGGCTTGAGCATTTCAGATAACACTTCTGAAAACACAGCTGTATGCGTTAAATAAGCTTAGCAAAGTTGAATTATCTTAGTTAGCATGAGCTTTTTCTTTAATCCTTAAATAAATCTACTCGTAGTAAGAAGATTACACTATTTGACAGCTACTATGCGCAGTAGAGATGCGTAGTAGTGGAAATTTAGTAGCATTGTCAAAATTTTGTCCTCAGGCTTGAGCATTTCAAATAACACTCCTAAAAACACAGCTGTATGCGTTAAATAAGCTTAGCAAAGTTGAATTATCTTAATTAGCATGAACTTTTTCTGTAAACCCTAAATAAATGTACTCGTAGTAAGAAGATTACATTATTTGACAGCTACTATGCGCAGTATAGATGCGTAGTAGTGAAAATTTAGTAGCATTGTCAAAATTTTGTCCTCAGGCTTGAGCATTTCAGATAACACTCCTGAAAACACAGCTGTATGCGTTAAATAAGCTTAGCAAAGTTGAATTATCTTAATTAGCATGAACTTCTTCCGTAAACCCTAAATAAATGTACTCGTAGTAAGAAGATTACATTATTTGACAGCTACTATGCGCAGTATAGATGCGTAGTAGTGAAAATTTAGTAGCATTGTCGAAATTTTGTCCTCAGGCTTGAGCATTTCAAATAACACTCCTAAAAACACAGCTGTATGCGTTAAATAAGCTTAGCAAAGTTGAATTATCTTAGTTAGCATGAGCTTTTTCTGTAAGCCTTAAATAAATCTACTCGTAGTAAGAAAATTACACTATTTGACAGCTACTATGCGCAGTATAGATGCGTAGTAGTAAAAATTTAGTAGCATTATCAAAATTTTGTCCTCAGACTTGAGCATTTCAGATAACACTCCTAAAAACATAGCTTTTTGCGTTAAATAAGCTTAGCAAAGTTGAATTATCTTAGTTAACATGACTAATTACCATTTCCTCTAAGCCTTAAATAAATCTACTAGATTACACTATTTGTACAAAATTGTGTATTAATTTAGTGAAAAAAATGCACAACTAATGGGTTTTAAATGGAATTCTTACAGTGAAATTGAATAAATCAAAGAGCACACCACTTGGTTAGGAAATATTGACAGTTACGATGCGCAGTATAGTTGCGTAGAAGTATAAATTTAGTAACTTAATCGTAGCTTTGTCCTCAGACTTGAGCATTACACATAAGGCTTCTGCGAACACAGCTTTGGACATTAAATAAGCGTAAGTTAAAGAATGCTTAACTAATGGATTAAGTAGATTTTTTTGTTTTGCATTGAAATTTAATAAATCGGAGACTACACAGTTTAGGTCGAATACATTGACAGTTACTATGCGCAGTATAGATGCGTAGTAGTACAAATTTGGTAGCATTGTCAAAATTTTGTCCTCAGGCTTGAGCATTTCAGATAACACTCCTAAAAACACAGCTGTATGCGTTAAATAAGCTCAGCAACGTTGGATTTTGTTACTTAGCAAGGCTATTTTTATCTCTAAGCCTTAAATAAATCTACTCGTAGTAAGAAATTGAGATTACACTATTTGTGCACAATTGTGGATTAATTTAGTGAAAAAAATGCACAACTAATAGGTTAAATGGGATTTTTTACAGTGAAATTTAATAAATCGGAGACCACACTACTTAGATAGGAAAAAATTGATAGTTACGATGCGCAGTATAGTTGCGTAGAAGTATAAATTCAATAACTTAATTGGAGTTTTGTCCTCAGACTTGAGGATTGCACATAAGGCTCCTGTGAACACAGCTTTAGAGGTTAAATAAGCGTAGGATTATCTTAAAATCAGTAATTATCTTTTTTCTCTTATTCTCCATTAAATCTACTCGGATTAAGAAGTTAAAATTATACAATCTTTGTATAGTTGTAGGTTCAATCAAAGAATGCTTAAGTAATGGATTAAATAGATTTTTCTTGATTTGCAGTGAAATTTAATAAAGCGGAGACTACACAGTTTGGGTCGGATACATTGACAGTTACTATGCGCAGTATAGTTGCATAGTAGTCGAAATTCAGTAGCATAGTCAGGACATTTTTCTTAGGCCTGTGCGTTCCACTTAACGCTCCTGAGAACACAGCTTTAGGCATTCAAGTGTAGGATAGCATAATTAATCACCTTTTTTTTCTAAGTCTTAAATAAATCTGCTTGTATTAAGAAGTTAAAATTACTCTTTTTGTGCGTCAAGTTAGTTAAAGAATGCTCAACTAATGGATTAATTGATTTTTATTTTATTTTACAATCAAATTGAATAAAGCCGAGATCAGACAACTTACGACAGTTACGATGCGCAGTATAGTTGCGTAGAAGTAGAAATTTAGACTTGCGCATTCCTTGTAACGCTCTTATGAACACAGCCTTAGACAATGAATAAAACGTAGCGATTTAGTTCCTCTTTACAAAGAATTTACCTCAACATAAGTAATTATCTTTTTTTCTTGTTCCTAACTTAATTTACTTGTATTAAGAAGTTGTGATTACACTGTCTGTACACAATTGTTGAGAAAACTTAATTAAAGAATGCCTAACTATAATGTGGAGCGTAATAATTTTAATATAAAAACTTTTTTACAATATGGATCTCTTTAGAACTAATTTAAAATCTCTAATGCTGGCCAGTTTTACTTATTTAATAAACGAAATTGTTTTGACAACAGCATAATTTAATAAAATATCGTTATTGAGTATCAAAATAATTTCAAAAACACGTGTGTGTAATCAAGAATCATATTTCTGTTTATTTTCATAATGTAAATATTTATTAAAAATTGAAACAGTAAGATGACAAATAAACGTGTTTTGTGAGCAAATCTCAATTAACTCCAACTTTAAGTCAAATCTACTTTAACACAAATATAAATGCATAAGTTTTGATGTTTTTGGAGCAGTAGCGGCTCGTGTCTTAAGTGGATTAGATTTAAAAGAGTGGCAGCGCTCTCTCCACTGAGCATGCGTGGGAGATGAGCGCATGCGTAAAACAACCAAAATTACGTCTCTACAAGTATTTTATTAGTCCTTTGCTTGATTTTCCACAATAATCCTTTCTACAATAATGATTGGAACATAAAAACTGCAGCGTTGGTATCCGTGCCGTCATCCCTTAAAAACTCTAACACAAATATAAACGAATAAGCTTTGATGTCTTTGGAGCAGTAGCGGCTCGTGTCTTAAGTGGATTAGACTTAAAAGAGCGACAGTGCTTTCTCTACTGTGGGCATGCGTGGGAGATGTGCGCATGCGCAGAACAACCAAAATCACGTCTTTACAAGTACTTTTTGAGTCTTTTGATTGATTTCCCACCCGAATTCTTTCTATAGATAATGATTAGAACATAAAAAATTACAGGGTTGGTGATCCGTGCCGTCATCCCTTAAAAACTCTAACAGAAACATAAACGCATAAGTTTTATGTTTTGGAGCAATAACGGCTCGTGTCTTAAGTGGATTAGACTTAAAAGAGCGACAGTATTGTGGGCATGCGTGGGAGATGTACGTATGCGCAGAACAACCAAAATCACGTCTCTACAAGTATTTTTGAGTCTTTTGCTTGATTTTCGACCCGAATTCTTTTTGTAGATAATGATTGGAACATAAACACTGCAGGGTTAGTATCAGTGCTGTCATCTCTTAGAAAATGCAAGAAAACGTGTCAGTCATAAACAATTTGTGATAAAGTATGGCACTGGTGGATGTTACATCCCTTATAAGAGCACATGAATTTAACTCCAACTTTAAGTCAAATCTACTTTAACACAAACATAAACGCATGAGCTTTGATATTTTTGGAGCAGTAGCGGCTCGTGTCTTAAGTAGATTAGACTTAAAAACGCGGCAGTACTTTCTCTACTGTGGCCATGCGTGGGAGATGTGCGCATGCGTAGAACAACCAAAATCACGTCTCTACAAGTATTTTTGAGTCTTTTGCTTCATTTTCTACCCGAATTCTTTCTACAGATAATGATTGGAACATAAAAACTACAGGGTTGATGATCCGTGCCGTCATCCCTCAAAAACTCTAACACAAACATAAATGCATGAGCTTTGATATTTTTGGAGCAGTAGCGGCTCGTATCTTAAGTGGATTAGATTTAAAACAGCGGCAGTGCTTTCTCCACTGTGGGCATGCGTGGGAGATGTGCGCATGCGTAGAACAACCAAAATTACGCCTCTGCAAGTATTTTTTGAGTCTTTTGCTTGATTTTCTACCCGAATTCTTTCTACAATAATGGTTAGAACAAAAAAACTACAGGGTTGGTGATCCGTGCCGTCATCCCTTAAAAAATGCAAGAAAACGTGTCAATCATAAATAATGTGTGATACTGGTGGATGTTACATCCCCTCAAAAGAGCACACGAAATTTAGATGAAAGCAACCAAAAAATAGATGTTACAAACGAGACAGTTTACCACAAATTGAACACAACTGAGGAAACATTTCAAATTTTGTCGAGATTTGATAAGAATTGATTTCCAACGTTGTTGATAAGATAGCACAAGGGCAAGAAAAAAATTTGATAAATCATCATCTATATGATAGGAATGTGCACAGTTGAGTCTATAAAGATAAGTCGAACTATGTTATGAGATTTAGGTAATGTTGAAAGCGATTTAGGTCATGTGTTTGGCAAAACGACAACGTATACAAGGGTGGCGGTAAGTAACTGTATAGACTGGTTGGGGTTGTAATAGTGGTGGTGGTGTAATATACGGTGCACCCTGTTTGGAATAAAGTGGAATCGACGATAACAACAAGTCCTGTAATGTGTATTTTCATATTCACAATGTCCTTTATATCGATTGATATGATGGAAATTATTTTCGGGGGATGAAAATAAAAAATAAAACTATCAGGAATTCGAAGAATTTCCAATACAATATCGTAAAAGTTTTTCCCGAACAATTTACTTTTATTTCATGTGGTTGTATCGTTCTTCCGATAATCCATTCGTTCGTTCACTTCTGGAAATTAAGTTTTCTACAGTTTAAGTTTTCATTAATTATCCACCAAACTAACATACACAAACATTTAATCTCAATTTAATATTTCGTTCATTCAATTCGTAATCCACTCTACAATTATAACAAATCGACTAAATTAATGTTTTATGATGCTCTTAAGGAAACAATAAAGATATGTGTAGTAGTTGGGCACTTATACTTATATCGGTTTTATGAGCCATTGCCCCAAATTTATCGTGAGTTTAATTCTAAGAAAAGATGAATTAATAGTCTCACATTTACGTTTATTGAATTACAAGTATTTTGCGTGTATCTTGATCGATGAAACAATTTTTTCCAACCCCCTTTCAAGATAATCAGCTTCACCACAAATTCAATTATAATCGTACAAAAATAGAGTTGTAAAGAGGATGGGGGATGAACTTTGCCACCCTTAATTGGCATCAGAGAGTAATTGTATTGTTTTCTTAAGGCTGCCCCACAAAAAAACAAACAAAACAAATAGAATTAAATTTATTTATAGCATGGTTACTCACTCAGTAGAAGTATACTCAGACTTCTGAGTATCGTGAGATCAGTTTAATTATAATATAAGAAAAAATAAATTTATAGTCTTACATTTCTTAAATTATCGCTTTTTGTGAATTAATAGGAATAGGGGTGAGTTTGAATTTTTCTACCCCATATCAGTTTCAACATTCACCACAAATTTAATTAAAGCCGAACAACAAAAACAAATAGTCACACTAAATTAGTTGGGCAAAAATTCAATTGTATTTGACTGTTGAGAGGCACGATAGGGATGAATTTTTCTACCCTACAAATTGTCAACCCTAATGTTCCCCAAAAATTTGTTTTATGTTTTTCGATTCTTGCTATGTTATTTTTAAATAGAGTAGAAAATAAATTTATATTTAAAGCTGATTAACAAAAACTTATATGACTCAGATCTGGATTTATTTAGTGTGCTACTCAGTAGAGATACTCAGAGATTGGAGTAAATTATCCCAGTTTCCAGCGGAAATTTATTTGGGGCTATCTGTGGAGTTCTATTTTTCCAAATTGAGCAATAGAGAGTCATCTTCAAGGAGCTCTATAGAAAGTCAAGTGGACTCAGATCTGGATTGATTTATGTTACAGTGGGTTTCTCAGGCACTTCTTTGAGTAATTTCGGAGTCAGTTATCGATACTCTTGCGAAATCGTAACAAGTTAGTTGTAAGAAAAAAACAAAGTGTAACATTTTTTGAGCTATTTTTTGCAAATTGATTGTGTTTTTAGTCTCGGATGAGGGTGAGTTTCAATTTTGCACAAAAATTCAATATTAATCACATATTTAATTATTATGGGGTGGCAAAAACGAAGTTATACAAAACTGGTGTCTTGTTAGGCAAAAATTTAATTATATTTGATATTTTAGAAAAATTGGGGATAAATTTTTCTACCCCAAATTGTCAACCTGAGCATACATTGGAGATTAACTTTGGCTCATTTGTGGAGCTTTATTTTATCGGTTAAGCAATCCAGCGAGTGCTTTTAAAAACTCAAATGGTCTCAGATCTGGATTTATTTAGTTTGCTACTCAGTAGAGATACTCGGAGATTCATTGGAGTAAATTATCTCAGTTTCCACCGAAAATTTACTTGGGGCTATCTGTGGAGTTCAATTTTTCCAAATTAAGCAATAGAGAGTCATATTAAAGTAGCTCTACAGAAAGTCAAATGAACATAAATCTGGATTGATTTATGACACAATGCGTTGCTCATGCTCTTCTTTGTGTAATTACTGAGTCAATTATCGATACCCTTGCGAAATCATAACAATTTAGCTATAAGAAAAAATGAATTATTAGTGTAACATTTTCTGAGCTATATTTTTTTTGTAAATTGACTATTTTTGGTCAGGGATGAGGGTGAGCTTCAATTTTGCACCAAAGTTCAATATTTATCACAAATTTAATAATAACTGGGTAACAAAAACAAAATTGGTGTCTTGTTGGACAAAAATTCAATTATATTTGATATTTCAGAAAAGTTGGGGATGAATTTTTCTACCCCAAATTGTCAACCTGAGCATTCATTAGAGATTAACTTTGGCTCATTTGTGGAGCTTTGTTTTATCGGCAAAACAATGCAGCGAGTGCTTTTAAAAACTCAGATCGGGATTTATTTAGTTTACTACTCAGTGGAGACATTCAGAGATTTATTGGAGACAATTATCTCAGTTTTTACCGGAAATTTACTTTGGGCTATCTGTGGAGTTCTATTTTTCCAAATTAAGCAATAGAGAGTCATCTTTAAGTAGCTCTACAGAAAGTCAAATGGACTCGGATCTGGATTGATTTATGACACAGTGCGTTGCTCAGGCTTTTCTTTGGGTGATTTCTGAGTCAGTTATCGATACTCCTGCGAAATCGTAACAATTTTGTTATAAAAAAACATAGTGTAATATTTTTTGAGCTATATTTTTTTTGCAAATTGACTGTGTTTTTGCTCAGGGATGAGGATGAGCTTCAATTTTGCACCAAAATTCAATATTAATCACAAATTTAATAAAAATCGGGTAACAAAAACGAAATTATTGTGTCTTGTGGACAAAAAATCAATTGGTTGATTGTTTGGAAAAGGTAGAGATAATTTTTTTCACCTCCCCAAATTGTCAACCCTAATGTTTCCCAAAAATTTACTTTCAGTAGAATTTTTAGTTTCCTGTGTTTTATATAGTGCACAGAATAAATGTACATCTGTGTATTTAAAGCTGATTAACAAGAACTGAAATAGACTCAGATCAGGATTGAGTCATGATACGAGTATAGTGTGCTACTTAGTAGAAGTACTCAGTGATTTATTGGAGACAATTATTTCAGCTTTTATCGGTAATTTGATTTGGGCTATCTGTGGAGTTCTATTTTCCCTTGTTAAGCAATAGAGAGTTATCTTCAGGTTACTCTACAAAAACTCAAATGGACTTAGATCTGGATTTACTTATAACACAGTACGTTGCTCAGGCACTTTTTTGAGCAATTGCTGAGTCAGTTATCGATACTCTTGCGAAGTCATAACAATTTACTTATAAGAAAAGATAAATTAATAGTTTAACATTTCTTGAGCAATATTTTTTTGTAAATTGACTGTGTTTTTGATCAGGGATGAGGGTGAGCTTCAATTTTGCACCAAAATTCAATATTAATCACATATTTAATAATAATGGGGTAACAAAAACAAAGTTATACTCAATTTGTGTCTTGTTACACAAAAATTCAATTGTATTTGATATTTTAGAGAAGTTAGGGATGAATTTTTCTACCCCAAATTGTCAATTTGAGCATTCATTAGAGATTAACTGTAACTCATTTTGTGGAGCTTTATTTTATCGGTATAGCAATCTAACGAGTGCTTTTAAAAACTCAAATGGTCTCAGATTGGGAGTGTTCTATGATACAATGCGCTACTCAGTAGAAAGACTCAGAAACTTCTAGGAGTTAATTATCTCAGTATTTAAAAGAAATCTACTTTTTAGCTCTATTTTTCATGTAAGGCAATCTAGACTGCTTTATAAAAACTCACTGTAACTCAGTGAGGTAATCAGAAATTTTTGAGTAACTATTGAACAATCGATACTTTTATAAAATCATCGAGTAAATCTACAATTTGAGCGTTGATAATAAACGGAGGCTTAGTTTTACAGATAAAAAATTCTTATCAATACCACCTGCGGTCTTATTCTTTCTATGACACTCTCAGTTTTGTTGTTTATGTCTCTGTATAGGGAACAATAGAATGATTTCTCAAGAAAGTCTTTTATTGTTTTTGTTTTTATTTTATCTTGTCGATAGGGATTTGTTGCACTCAATCACTCCTTTAAAGCTTCCACAGTTTTCGTGTTTAGCTCCAGGTTAGAAATTTACCAACAGACGATGTATTTTGTTAACAATTTTCCACTATATATCAATCGATCTTGTTGTCAATACTCAAACAATTTGATCAAATCTTCTCCCATCAATATATCTCTATACTTTAAAACAAATTCTCACAACTGATTATGATAATAGTGATAACAGTACGGTCGATCTAAATTGAAATTCTCGTTTCTTTTTGTGGAAACTTCTTTCATTTATGTATTCGAATTTTATCGTTATCAAACCACCACCAACCCCGCTAGAGTTTAATAAATTTAATGGAACTTCTTTTTTGTTTTCTCTCCCCTATAGGAAGAGAAGAGGGCGACTTTCGAAACTTTTAAATTGGATATTTTAATTAGTTATAGGTAGAATATCGAATCTGTATTGGAAGCGATTATTTGATGATAATACAAAATTACTTTAGAATAGAAAACTAAACTTTCTATTTTTATGTTATAATATAATATTTCTCTAGTTTTATTATAGAATGAAATCCCTGAAGGCGTCAACTAAGCCATAACCATACAATATCTTTTTCATCTTCGTTTTCTATTCATTATCGTGGAAGCTTTGTGGAAAACTAGACAGTTTTTTGAAAGGCTAGATTTTTCATTATCTCATAATAATAATTATAGAATAAACTTTAAAATAATCGATTTTTACTTACATTTTATTCTTTAAAGTTAGTTTCAGTCGAGCGCATAGAACAAGACCAAAAGTTCTAGTTCCAAGCCAGTTAACAACAAATCTAGACTAATATTTCAAATATTAAGATTGTCGACACTGTTACCAACTCTAGTGTAAAATACGACTTGTATACAACACAGTTTAAAAGCGCACGTGCGTTAAGATGGCGGAAATCCATAAAACAATCCTACATGAGGGAAACCCTAAAAAAAAATACATCCACTTTGCTATTAATTGAAGAGAGTTAATTCTAACTTCAATAAGGAATTTAATGTTCTTCCTAGAATTGTTGAGAATTGTTTGAATAGGTTCGAGACGTCGGCGCATCCACCATATTTTCAATCAAACGATATTCGAAATGATTCGAATTCTTCTGCAAGAAAATAAGAAAGGTAAATAGGTGTTTTTTTGCCTGCTTCCTGTCTATCAACAATGTTCGAGTGTGACAAAGAAGATGATAAACGAACACAATCATTGGGGAGTTTTTTTGGGTAAACAGGGGGTGATTTAATTTTAAAAGAGAAAATGAGAAACATATGCAAATATTCTCGGTTTTTTTTCAAACTTTAATTAACTCACTGTGAAAATTGGTGGACTGTTAAGAAAAAGAAAACAATAATTAGAATCTATCTATTTATGTCGGAAAATTTCAAGTTTGGGGACTTTCTCAGAATACGTCCATAAATCTTCATTTGTTTAGTCACCCTTAAAATATTAATGAAATAATTATTGCCATGTATACGAGGGGATGCAAAAATAACCGGAATCGTACTCCTGCGCGTTGTGAATTCGTAGTACAAGATTTTGCCACTAGGGCAAAAATAAGCGTAATCGTACGTCTGTGCATTGTGTATTTGTAGTACAAGACTCCGCCATTAGGGCGCTGTAGAAGAACCCCTATTGAATAAAAATTGAAAATGTTGTGATGATGGAAACAGAGCATGCTCTCAGAAAAAGGCAAATGCACGAAAGGGTTTAAAATGAGGAAATGACCATTGAATATCACCAAAATCCATGCCTTAGCCAAGAAGAGATCATTCGGAGAAGATTTCTGCATGCGTTTGTACCAAGTCTTCTCAACGAAGAGCAAAAGGATCTTCGCGCAGAAGTCTGTTGTGAAATAAAAGGGACGCAAACACAGATGATCTACAGTTTCTCAACAAAATCATCAAAGACGATGAGTTATTCACAACACCGTTCGTTGCTCATGAGAATCTACCATCTCTTCGTCTCAGAAGTGCACTAGTGTGTCTCACAGAGTAGTGCCAGAAAAAACACACGCATCAACGTCATTCGGCCCCATTTGATGTACCTACTCAGTAGAGATCCTCCTACAACCTTCTAGTGGCGCAATCTTGTACTAGAAGTACTGTTGCGCAGGAGTACGATTCAGATTATTTTTGGGTTCCCCTTGTATGCGGGTATTCAAAATTGACGCAAAAATGGCCACTGAATGTCATTAAAATCCATGATGTCGCCAAGAACAGCTCCATTGCAAGACGATTTATGGATGCGTTTGTACCAAGACTTTACACTGAAGAGCTAAGGAATCGTCGCGCAGAAGCCTATTGTGATGTAAAGGAGACGGAATCACAGACGATTTCGTAATAAAACAGTCAAGTTATTCGCAGCACTGCATGTTGCTCATGAGAATCTGCCATTTCTTCGTATCAGGAGTGCACTAGAGGCTCATACAGAGAAGTGCCAGAGAAACCACACGCGTCGTCGACAGTTGACGCCATTTGATATACTTACTCAGTAAAGATTCTACTACAGCCGCGCCCAAGTGGTGCAATCTTATACTACAAGTACACGATGCGCAGGAGTACGATTTAGATTATTTTTGGGTTCCCCTTGTATGCGGGTATTCAAAATTGACGCAAAAATAAACGGAGTCGTACCCCTAGTGCGTTGTGTATTTATATTACAAGACTCCTCCACTAGGGCGCTTCAGGAAGATTTCTACTGAGTCAAAATGGAAACGTTAGTGATAACGCAAACAAATAATCAACTCTCAGTAAAAGGCATGTGCAAGAAAGGGTTCAAAATGAGGAAATGGCTAATGAATGTCACTAACATCCATGATGTCGCCAAGAAGAGCTCCATTCAGAAAATTTTGCAGGACGATTTGGGGATGCGCTTGTACCAAGACTTTACACCGAAGAGCTAAGGGATCGTGGCACAGAAGCCTGTTGTAAAATAAAGGAGCAGACAATTTCTCAACAAAACAGTCAAGTTATTCGCAACAATGCATGTTGCTCATGAGAATCTGCCATTTTTTCGTAACAGGAGTGCACTAGAGGCTCATACAGAGTAGTACCAGAGAAACTACACACGTCGTCGACAGTTGACGCCATTTGATATACTTACTCAGTAAAGATTCTTCTACAGTCGCGCCCAAGTGGTGCAATCTTATACTACAAGTACATGATGCGCAAGAGTAAGGTTTCGGTTATTTTTGGGTCTCCCTCGTATAAAGGTGCTTTGGGAAAGGCGCCATATACAATTTTTGAAATATTGTAAAAGTTGGAAACGAGAATTGATTAATTTTAATAAAATAGCCACTCGGTTTATGCTAGGCGCATCCACCATTTTTACGCATGTAGAACAAGACGTAAATTTAGCAATTAATTTTCGTCTTTCATTAGTTTTTAAATGGAGATGGTGTGTAGAAGAAAACTGTTAAAAAGTCCGACGACAAACTTCAAGAAAAACGGTGAAGTTTTAGTAGTGGAACCGTCGTCACGCGTTTTCTATTATACAAAAAAAATAATTGATAAAATAGAATAACGTCTAGAGACTTGTATTGAATAGAATGAGAAAGAGGAATATTTGAGAGAAGACCATTATCCATACAATGCTAGGATAAAAATCGTGTAATACCGGGAAAATCCCTTTTCTATTCACTTTAAAAACGGCTTGTTGAAAATGTCGACATTTTCAAGTTGATGTAATGTTTCTTGAATATTGATAGAGACATGTGTGTGTGTGTGTAGGCTTGTAATTTTTCATATTGAAATTGGCTCAAATCTCTTTCGATCGTCTTTTTGTATTGTGTGGAAGATGAAAAAAACAGAGCTCATCCCTTACTTCTATTTTTGTTGTTATTGTTGTTGTTCTGATTCTGTCGCTAGGTCACTAATACACACCGGCTATTTTTATATTCTCTCCATTATTCTCCATCTACATATATATATATATATATATATATATATATATATATATATATATATATATATATATATATATATATATATATATATATATATATATATATATATATATATATATACAGTGAAATCTCTAACAAGCGGACACTGACGGTTCCACATTTTTTGTCCGCTTATGAGAGATGTCCGCTTATAAGAAAAGAGCGAAGAAAATTTACGAACAAACAGAATTTTTAATGAAACAAAGTTATACATTTATTACTTATTTATAATAGGTGACATGAATTCTAAAATAGTTGTCTGTCTTGCTGACTTAATTTTATTTGTAACAACTAAATTTTGAAAATGCAATTCTATATTTTTTGCCAATTCAAATGCTTTAAAGTCATTAATATTAACAGAGAAAGTTTTTAAATCTTTTATAATATTCAAAGCTTCAGTAGCAGTTTTTATTTTACTAAAATCAGGTAATTGTTCATCAGTATTATCATCGTCAGCGTCACTATCCACTTCATGCACTATTTCAAACAAATCAATTTTTTCATTTTCAACACTAATATTTTGATCGATATTAATAAAATCTTCGTTTTGTTGAAGACTAATTATACACGATAGAGGCAAGTCGTCTTCTGCATCAAAAATAGACAGTTCTTCCAGGTTCGTTTGTTGAAAACCCGCTCTTGCAAAACAGTTGCTGATGGTGTTTGGTGAAACTTGTTCCCAAGCTTTTTTAATGAAATAAATTGCTTCTAATAAAGACAATGATTTTGTAAGATCATTTACCGTGGAAGTAGTTTCCAGATTTGTTACAATTTGTTTTAGCATAAAATTTCTATAAATAACCTTGAAATTCTTAATAACACCTTGATCCAAAGGTTGGCACACTGACGTTGTGTTTGGGGGTAAAAAAATAATTTTAATATTATGTAATCGAGGGGACTGTGGATGCGATCCGGCATTATCCAAAAACAATAAAATGTTGCGGTTTTGCAATTTTAATTTCTTATCAAATTGCAACAACCATTCCCTAAAAATTTCTGAGGTCATCCAAGCTTTTCTATTTGAACGCCACATTACAGGTAATTCTTTTACATTCGCATTTTTAAAACATCTGGGTCGTGCAGATTTTCCAATTACTAAGAGTTCTTCTTTTTCCCCCAGCATGTTGGCACAAAATAAGATTGTTAAACGTTCCTTTGACATTTTACCACCAACACATCGTTTATTTTTTAACTCAAGGGTTTTTTCCGGTAATGCACGAAAAAATAATCCACTCTCATCCGCATTGTAAATGTCTTTTGGGTTATAAGTCTTAATTAACGACGGCAACCTTTTAGTAAATCCGTCAACATCATCAAGATTCACACTGCCTGACTCACCAGAAATTGATTTAAATTTTATGTTGTGACGAATACGAAATTTATGTAGCCAACCCAAAGATGCCTTAAAATCGCAATATCCTATCGATTCTGCAATCTCTTTTGCTTTGGCTTGAATTAAAGGACCAGAGACTGGAACACACTTACTTCTTGCTTTCAAAAACCACTCGTAACATAAAGAATCAATTGTAATTCCTTCCGGTCTACGAAAAGTCTTTTTTTGACGTTCATTGGCGTTGTTTTGCCACTGTTGCTGCAACTCTTCTCGTCGTTTAATAATGTCAGCAGCTTGAGTCTTTCCGATTCCAAAACGTTGCGCCAATTTACGGACACTTAGTTGGTGATCGGTGTAAAAATGAATTATTTCGACCTTTTGTTTTAATGTTAATATATTTTTTTTAACTTTAGACATTTTTATAAGTATTTTCACACTTGGAGTCTTCAAAGACAGTAAATAAACTGGCAATCGATCTTTGTTTTCGCAGTTTTCAAGTGTCAGCATTTTACTGATTGTAAGAAACGCAAAATACACTGCGATAACTTAACATAAACATGGATGTTGAATGTCGATTACATACCAACGCATAAAAAATGTCCGCTTATGAGAATTTTTTTAATGAAAAACGAGCTCCGTGGACTGTCCGTGTCCGTGTTTAGGAACGTCCGCTTAAAAGAGATATTTTAACATGGCTAATGGGTAACAATGCATTGGTTCTATAAAATTTGTCCCTTTATAAGAGATGTCCGTTTATTAGAGGTGTCCGTAATGGGAGATTTTACTGTATATATATATATATATATATATATATATATATATATATATATATATATATATATATATATATATATATATATCTTTCTAATATATAATTCCTATAATGTCGACGTTTCTATGACGACTACACGGAGGCAACGGCTGGTTGGTATACTATTGATTCCCACATGTTTATACATAATAAATAAACTAGGCGTACATGTAGATATAATAATTAAGTAGGCTTCAATGGAAAAACAATGAAAATTCAGTACTTCAATTGTGTATCTGTGAGCGTGAAAGGGTTCCGGGTTGTGGTGCTAAATTTTACTGGACGGCTAGTACTCGGGTAGCGTAAAATTCAATTTTGTTAAAATCATGTTTTTTCAAAATAACTATTGAGCTGCTGTACCAATCGATTCCATAATCTAATCAGATATTACCCTTAACTAATGACGTCGAATGCCGTTTGAACGATCAAAATCGGTTGATTTGTTCATGAGTTATCGTTGTCGAAAAATATCGAAAAAAGTGTTTTTTCAACATAACCTCAAAATTATTCAACCAATCAAATTTGTACCCCTCACAATAATTTTATAGCTTTAAAAACTGTGTCGAATGCCACAAAGCTCATTAAACTCAGTTGATTTGTTCGCGAGATATCGTTGTCGAAAGATTTTGAAAAAGCGTTTTTTCAACATAACCTCAAAATTCATTAACCAATCAAATTTGTACTTCTCGCAATAATTTTAGAGCTTTAAAAATTTGACGGGACGTTTCAAGAATGGCCTGCAGGGTCAACTGCGTTCCAGATTTTTATCTTTAAAATTGTAGACAAAACGATTTTTCGCATTTTTCACATGCTCCGAAATTTTCCTTTGTAATTTACCCTTGGATGCACCGTGCCCAAATTCAGTCCCCGAATCTCACTTTCAAATTCATCCAGAGAAGGCTGAACGTTTCCAGTTTCAATTGCCAACATGATAGAAAAAAAAACTGTATCATCGATCTAGAAACTAAAAGAACGATAAAATTACTGAAAAATTAAGCTTCAAATTCTATAAAAGTGGTAAAGACTATCTCTGCCTGAGAAAGACTTGAAAATGTACTTTTTTGCAAAATTTATCATTTATAAAAAAAATCTCTTAGAATTCAAATTAAAAATTGAGACTAATGCTCTTATTTATAACCCATATTTGAGGCGCTGCCGGTACTCGACTATGAGTACGCGACCGAATTGTGTTTTTAAGCCAACCTCAAGCACGACCGATGCTTGGATTCAAGGCTATGCTCTAGCTACCTTGAAACATGCTTGAGTACTAGTCCGTTTGACATTATATTCGCGCATGCGTACTTGCAAATGTAACTAGAATTCCATATGCTCAATCTCGACTTCCGCCGAGCATACCTGAAGTACTTGAGATTGAAGTCGACCTTGTCCAGTCAAAACATAAAACTGAGTTTGAGGTTGGTTTATAAATACGGGCATACATTTTCCTGCATTGTTTCCCTTGAACTCTACTTAAGAGTCAGATTCAGTAAAAACTCACAATCAGAAAATGTCTCAAAAATTACAAAAATCAATAAATAAAAAAATGATTTAGCATAAGAATTTCTTCATGTATCTAAAAGTTCAAATGTACAAACCAAATGTCCTCCTTGAAAGTGTTAGATGATGGATTGCTAACATTTTTTATACGGTATATTAAGAATTATTAAGCGTTAATACCACTAATACAACTAGGAAACACTTGGGCCCAGGTGGGAATCGAACCCACGTTCTTTAGATTTGTACTCTATTGTTTTACCATTGAGCTACTGGGCCACTGTCTGTTCTAGTTGTGTTTTACGTATATATCCGAGTGGACGATAAATGCAATCGGACACAAATATCGCCTTCTTCATCAAGTTTTTAACAATGTTTACATTACCACGCTAGGCTGATATTAATTGAAAATTAAAGCACAACTAGGACAGATAGTAGCTCAGTAGCTTGTGCCTAATATTTATAAACCGATCTTGAGACCGTCTTGTAGCTTGAGCTTGGCCTTGAGGCCAGAATATGTAACTAAGCCAAGATTGGGTTGTATTAATGAATTATTATAAGAAGATCTTTTCGGCGCAGGTTACGAAGTAAGCTCGGCAATTTTCGTTGACATCTATTACGTGTTTTTTTCTACCACCACTCACCAATGGTCTACTGTGCATCCAGCCGAAAAGATCTTTTTACAATAATTCACTAATAGCTGCCTTGAGACGAGCTTGAGTTTTGCAGAAAGTGAGCGTGCGCACAAAAAGAAAAACCCTCCATATACTCAATACTGACTTCCGCCGAAAATTGCCGAAGCAAGACTTATAAGTCAGAAGTCGTGCTTGGAAGTTAGACTTGAGATCGAGTTTGAGATCGGTTTATAAATACGGGCATTAGTGGTAAGGCAGTAAAGTAAAAATCTCAAGAGCGTGGGTTCGATCCCCACCTAGTCCCAAGTTTTTCCTAGTTGTATACCGATATTAACGCTTAATAATTCTTAATAATGAATTTAAATATCTACCATTGTTTACAATTAATTTTCATTTAAAACACTTATTCCGAACTATCATCGTTTTTATTTAACTATATACAATTTACAAATTACACGACGTTTCTACAGGTTATATCACTTAAGTTAAGTAAAAAAGCCTTTGATAGGAACAAGTGATATAACCTGCTGAAACGTCATGTAATTTGTAAATTGTATATAGTTAAATAAAAACGATGTTAGTTCGAAATAAGTATTTTAACTTTTAATTGAACTCTTCAAATTTGCGAGCCCTAAATTGAAAGCTTAATAAGCTTTTATATTGTCGCCAATCTACCATACGAAACAAAACATTTCACTATCAACTTTGATGTTGAATTAATTAATTATCGATAATCGTAAATTGCCCTTAACTCAGATATTTATACATGGTTTGAACGAGTTTCAATGATGGTTATTTTACTCAATTGTGTCACATTGGGTATGTACCAGCCTTGTATGGATGATGCTTGTGAGACAAATCGTTGTAAAATATTACAGGTAATATATTATCAATTAAAAAATTAACAAATATAATCAATAATTAGATGTCTTTAATTTCAGGTGTTTGACGACTTCATCTTCGGTTTCTTTGCATTAGAAATGTTGATAAAAATGATAGCAATGGGTGTTTATGGTCGTGGTTCATATTTAGCCGATTCATGGAATCGTTTAGATCTATTCATTGTTTTAGCTGGTGCAATAGAATATGGCCTTAATGTTGATAATTTAAATTTATCAGCTGTACGTACAATAAGAGTATTACGGCCGTTACGTGCAATCAATAGAATACCAAGTAAGTAGCTTTCAAATAATAGTAATAATAATAATAATAATAATAATAATAATAATAATAATAATAATAATAATAATAATAATAATACAAAGTTTTGGCGAGACAAGCGATACTTCTGATAAATGTTATCATCAATAACAATAGTTTTTAGTTGTTTTTGATAACCGACAGTATTCGATATTGATGTAGAAACGTTGAGGGTATATTTATAACGTTTGAAGAGGGATTATATATAGACATTTATCGGGAATGGAAACGTCAAAACTTTAACTTGAATTTGACAATTTTATGTGTTTGAAAACTTTACCTTTCTATATACAGGATGAGACAAGATAATCACAAATTCCATCAATTAATTACAACTTCTTATACTTTTAATTAAGAGTATAAAAAGTTCTAATTAATTAGAAATTCTTATAGGTACTTTTAGTTCTAATTAATTGAAGGAAGTTTATGAAATTTTGTGAATGGCTGTTTTATCACCTGTGCTATCAACTTCCAGTATAGAGGGCTGTTCAATCTAAATATGGTTGGTCTAAGAGCCATTCTTAATCGGTTTATGCGTATAGTCGGTTGTCGGAAATCGCGATATTGTTGGAATAAAGTTTTTGTTGCCCAATTTCTCAATGAGCTACAAAGTTCTAACTTTGGTAAAATGTTCTCCATGGACTCCTCCTACAAATCATTGAAATATTTTTCGAATCTCTCACCAAATTATGAGAATTTCCAAAAGAACTTTTCAATTGACACAAATAATCCTGTATACAGGGTGTTTGATCTAAATATGGTTAATTCTATGAAACTCCTATTAGTCGACGAGTGATTCGAAAAATATTCTAAGAATTTGTAGAAGAGTCCCTAGGGAACATTTTAGCAAAATTTGAACCCCGTAGCTCATTTCTAAGTTGGTCAAACAATGATCGTTTTGGATATTGTCGCAATTTTCAAAAACAAACTAAACACGCAAAACGACTGAGAATGGCTCGGAGTCCTTCCCAACAATGATTTTTTTCGTTTTTCTCCATTGAATTCCAGAGAAAATATAAAATCTTTTTACCTATTTCAGAATAAAATGGAGAAAAACTAAAAAAAAACAATTTTATAAGTATTCTAGAATCATTCTAAATCGATTTGATTGTTTAGTTCGTTTTTGAAAATCGCTACATCGTCAGAAACGAGCGTTTTTTACCAATTTCTAAATGAGCTACACGGTTCTAATTTTACTAAAATGTTTTTTGAATCGATCGTCGACTTATAGGAATTTCATAGAATCGACCATATTTTGACTTTTTAGTGAAATTTAAAATTTTACAGTGGTCGACTAAAAAATTCATATTTGTGAAACTGTTGTAGTTGAAAGATTGAAATTTGATATTCCGATAGCACTAGTAATTTATTTTTTATCAAAAATTATAACATCTAATTATCTTTCAGCGTTTAGCTGAAATTAATCTTTCTTTCGGGTAAATTTCAAATTGTAATATCTTACTTATTTTAAATGGAAAATTATATTTGCCTCATCATATTTGGATGAAAATAATTTTAGTTGTAGAAGGGTCGCCAGAGAACATTTAAGCAAAATTGGAACATCGTAGCTCATTTAGAAGTTAGTCAAAAAATCTTCGTTTTGGAGTAGGTCGAGATTTTCATAAAGGAACTAAACATACACAACGACTAAGAATGACTCGGAGTCCTTCCCAACATTGAATTTTTTTTCGTTTTTCTCCATTGTATTCCAGAGAAAATACAAAATCTTTTTACCTATTTCAGAATAAAATGAAGAAAAAACGAAAAAAATCAATTTTATAAGAATTCTAGAGTCATTCTTAGTCGATTTGCGTGTCTAGTTCGTTTTTGAAAATCGCTACATCATCAGAAATGAGCGTTTTTTTACCAATTTCTAAATGATCTACATGGTTCTAATTTTACTAAAATGTTCTCTAGGTACTCCTTTACAAATCTTTAAAATATTTTTCGAATCGCTCGTCGACTTATAGGAATTTCATAAAATCGACCATATTTAGATTGAACACCCCCCTGTATTTCTAATTGTATTTTTGAATTCATTGGTTAAATTTGAAGAGACTTTGATAATGTTATCTATGGTCTAGCGCTGAAAGTTTTTCAGTTATTTTTGGTGAAATTTTGAATTTTATAGTTGTCGACTAAAAAATTCATATTTGTGGAACTGTAGCAGTTGAAAGGTTGAAATTTAGCATTCCAATAGCACAAATAAATAATTTTCTATCAAAAATTATCTTTCAGCGTTTAGCTGAAATTAATCTTTCTTTAGAATAAATTTCAAATTGCAATATCTTACTTATTTTAAATGGAAAACCATAATCTTCTCATCATATTTGAATGAAAAAAATTCAAATTGTAGGAGAGTCCCCAGAGAACATTTGAGCAAAATTATAACATTGTAGCTCATTTAGAAGTTAGTCAAAAAATGTTCGTCAAGATTTTCAAAAACGAGCTACTGACGCAAAACGATTAAGAATGAGTCACAGACCCTTCCGACATTGATTATTGTCGTTTTTCTCTATTGCATTCTAAAAAAAAAATACGAAACATTCCCACCTGTTCCACAATAAAATTAAGGAAAACAAAAAAAATCAAAGTTAGGAGGATCCTTGAGTCATTTTAAATCGTCTTGAGTGTTCTGAAAATTACGACATTGTCGAAATAAAGCGTATTTTGACCAACTTCCGAAAGAGCTACGAGGTTCTAATTCTGCTAAATGAATCTCCAGGAACCACCCTACAAATCCTTGAAATATTAATCGAATCGTTTACTAAATAATGCAAAACATTCCCACCTGTTCCACAATAAAATTAAGGAAAATAAAAAAAATCAATGTTAGGAGGATCCTTGAGTCATTCTAAGTCGTCTTGTGTGTTTTGAAAAACGCGACATTCTCGAAATAAAATGTTTTTGACTAACTTCCGAAAGAGCTACGAGGTTCTAATTTTGCTAAATGAATCTCTAAGGACCACCCTACAAATCCTTGAAATATTAATCCAATCGCTAACTAAATAATGCCAAAACATTCCCACCTGTTCCACAATAAAATTAAGGCAAATAAAAAAAAAACAATATTAGGAGGATCCTTGAGTCATTTTAAAACGTCTTGAGTGTTCTGAAAATCACGACATTATCGAAATAAAACGTTTTTGACCAACTTCCGAAAGAGCTACGAGGTTCTAATTTTGCTAAATGAATCTCTAAGGACCACCCTACAAATCCTTGAAATATTAATCGAATCGCTAACTAAATAATGCCAAAACATTTCCACCTGTTCCACAATAAAATTAAGGCAAATAAAAAAAAACAATATTAGGAGGATCCTTGAGTCATTTTAAAACGTCTTGAGTGTTCTGAAAATCACGACATTATCGAAATGAAACGTTTTTGACCAACTTCCGAAAGAGCTACGGGGTTCTAATTTTGCTAAATGAATCTCTAAGGACCACCCTACAAATCCTTGAAATATTAATCGAATCGCCCACTAAATAATGCAAAACATTCCCACCTGTTCCACAATAAAATTAAGGCAAATAAAAAAAAAACAATATTAGGAGGATCCTTGAGTCATTTTAAAACGTCTTGAGTGTTCTGAAAATCACGACATTATCGAAATGAAACGTTTTTGACTAACTTCCGAAAGAGCTACGAGGTTCTAATTTTGCTAAATGAATCTCTAAGGACCACCCTACAAATCCTTGAAATATTAATCGAATCGCTAACTAAATAATGCCAAAACATTTCCACCTGTTCCACAATAAAATTAAGGCAAATAGAAAAAAACAATATTAGGAGGATCCTTGAGTCATTTTAAAACGTCTTGAGTGTTCTGAAAATCACGACATTATCGAAATGAAACGTTTTTGACCAACTTCCGAAAGAGCTACGAGGTTCTAATTTTGCTAAATGAATCTCTAAGGACCACCCTTGAAATATTAATCGAATCGCTAACTAAATAATGCCAAAACATTCCCACCTGTTCCACAATAAAATTAAGGCAAATAAAAAAAAACAATATTAGGAGGATCCTTGAGTCATTTTAAAACGTCTTGAGTGTTCTGAAAATCACGACATTATCGAAATAAAACGTTTTTGACCAACTTCCAAATGAGCTACGAGGATCTAATTTTGGGAATTGCCATATGAAATTTTCGTCTTACATGACTCACCCGGTATATCAAATTTCTATCGATTAGAACTTCTTATACATTTAATGGGTCATCTTTTTGGCTCATCCTGTATAAACTTGAACAGAAATTCTGATGAACCGCAATCCACTTTGACAACATTACTCATTCTATTGATCATCTTCAACCTAAATTTTCAGTTTAATCATTGTAAACAATTTCGCTTATTTGATAGTCTTTATATAAATGAAAATGACAGGAATCTACATGTATTCAATCCTCATGTAAGACACCCATCCCTTTGTTATCATTGAGCTTTATAGTTAAAGTGTATTGTTTTGCATAAAGTTTATATTGTGATCGGTCACAAGAGCATTATAGATAAGATGTTTCCTATGATGATTAAAACCACACCGTTAATCTAACAACATCAACGTTTACATTAATTTATCAAATATACAGAATGTCGCTTATGAAATTCAATACAAAAATAGTATATTAAAAAAACGAACATCCTAGCGCGAGTTTTTTAATGGTCGAGTGCAGGAATTGACTTCTGAAACGAGTTTTTTATGATATTTTTATATATATAGTATGAGTAATGCATGTGCAAGCTGCCAACTTTAATTTACTAGCTATTAACGTACCCAAAAAGAGTGCGTTAACAGATATTAAAGCACTCATATTGTTGTATTAACAACGCTATTATAGACGCAAAATAGAAAAAATAAAATAAATTACCATTAGATTATTTTATAACGAGTAATTCAAACTTAATTGTATTCTTCAAAAAGTATACAAAAAAAAGTAGTATTCTGTAACTTGAATTCGTAAATAATCAACCGGATTATAAAGCAGGTTACAGCATAAGTACCTATCTTATTCCATTCGTTTCAAAATTTAATTATCAAGAATCTTATTTTAGTACCAGATACAACCGCTGGTGATTATCATTTATAAGATAATAGATAGAGATTATCTCTAAACTTACAGAATACCACTAAAAGTACATTTTTATATCTCTTAAAAAGCTTCAATAGTCTTATTGTAAGTAAATCAGGATTTTTAAATTTTGTAGATATTGAACGTGCAAAACGCTAGAGAAGCAAATAAGGTGAAACGTTCTGTATATTTTCTAAATTTAATTAGAATTATTGATGCTAATTAAAGTACTGAAGCTTCGTTAGTAGATTTACTCTAATTCACCAATAAAAGAACGCCTTTTGAAAATGTAATTAGAATAATGAGTTAATTAAGAAAATTGCGATAAAAAATTCAGTAATTGAAAATAGACAAATTAAAATGACTATTGCGCAGATTACAGCGCAAGTACAAGGTGTAGAACGCTTTATCACCTCGCAATTTGGCCATGACTTGGTTATGTAGCGTCATATATTTTTATTTACTTATGACATTTGTTAATGTGTTTTTCAAGTGTCCGAATAAAGTTATGACGCTATGTAACGAACAGTATGGCCAACTGCAAGGTGAAATAACGTTGTACACCCTGTATCGAATTACAGTCATCTCATAGATGACAAGTCATTATACAAATAGATAACAGTCATTATATGGAGAGAGATTATGTTACAGAATAGCCACTAAAGAAATTTAAAAAACTGAAAAGAACCAAATAAAAGGACCAATAGATGACGTGTTAACTGTCATTATGATAGTAGAGATTCTTTATGAATAGTTACAGAATACTAGCCAAGGTGCTTTCATGTCCAGACTGAAAAAAGCCAAATAAAAGGAATTTTGCGCAGATTAATGCGCATATTACAATCATCTAATAGATGACCCTATGACTGTCATTTTTTGGCAACAGTGGTGGGAATTTATTTCAGACATACGTCATTCAGGATTCTTACTATAATTGTAATTTATACATTTGTATTTCATCAAGTACTTAAATTCACCTACTCGCTGCGCTCATAAAAACCCAGCAAAAGATTAGCAAAAATAAGCTACAGTAGTCCGCTTGTTTATTGTTTGTGACGTCACTCATTCACTTTATCAACTATGTTGAATGATTGTAGTGCTACAATCGCAACAAATAAACGTATGATTGAGAGATCGATGGAGATCGAGCGCGACTATACAGCGGTTACATTAAATTTAGTTCGGAGCAGTGACGTTATGAGCACGGAGGAGCGTGCAAATCCCTCTGCTTAGTCATTATGCTAGTAGAAATTCTTTATGAACAGTTACAGAATACTAGCCAAGGTGATTTCGTGTATTTCTCAAACAGCTACGATCGCATTATAGTTGAAATGATTTTGTAGGTTATCAAGCGTGCGAATTTCTAGGGTACAAGTGAGGCGAAACACTATGTATATAAGGTGTTTGACGTAAACACTTTTATAATTTTTGGAAATAGAAGCTATTGAAGTCAACTTTTAGAAATTATGCGGTATCAATTGGAAAATTGCTATTTTTAAAATTGAAATCAATTCCTTAAAGAAAATGTGTGAATATTCTAGTTTACTAGTAATACATTTAAAAGGTAAGAAGAGATGTAATAAAATTTGAAGGACTATCTAATTCTTTCACGGTCTTATTTACTTTTTTCAACTTGTTATTCTTGGAAAATTGATAATTAAAAAATAAAACTAGTCCCACAAATTTTATTACATTATTCTTGCTTTTTAAATTTATTACCATTAAATACGGGAATCCCCTGGCCTAGATTTTTAAAACTGTTCAATCATTAATAAATGAAAAAGTTATAGCGAGAATATTATTATTGACCATATTTAGGTGAAATACCTAGTATTTTAATAGTTTTCTAGAAAAACTGCTACTTTTAAAATTGAAGTCGATTCCTTGAGAAGAATGTGTGAATATTCTAAGGGGTAACTGGACTGCTTTAAGAATCTAGTCAAGGGATTCCCTAGTTTACCGGTAATAAATTTAAAAGGCAAGGAGATGTAATAAAATTTGAAGGACTATCTAATTCTTTCACGGTCTTATTTACTTTTTTCAACTTGTTATTCTTGGAAAATTGATAATTAAAAAATAAAACTAGTCCCACAAATTTTATTACATTATTCTTGCTTTTTAAATTTATTACCATTAAATACGGGAATCCCCTGGCCTAGATTTTTAAAACTGTTCAATCATTAATAAATGAAAAAGTTATAGCGAGAATATTATTATTGACCATATTTAGGTGAAAGACCTAGTATTTTAATAGTTTTCTAGAAAAACTGCTACTTTTAAAATTGAAGTCAATTCCTTGAGAAAAATGTGAGAGTATTCTAAAGGGCAACTGGACTGCTTTAAGAATCTAGTCAGGGGATTCCCTGATTTACTGGTAATAAATTTAAAAGGCAAGAAGAGATGTAATAAAATTTGAAGGACTATCTAATTCTCTCTCGGTCTTATTTACTTTTTCAACTTGTTATTCTTGGAAAATTGATAATTAAAAAATAAAACTAGTCCCATAAATTTTATTACATTATTCTTGCCTTTTAAATTTATTACCATTAAATACCGGAATCCCCTGGCCTAGATTTTTAAAGCTGTTCAATCATTAATAAATGAAAGAGTTATAGAGGGAATTGACCATATTTAAATGAAAGACCTGGTATTTTGATAGTTTTTTTAGATTCGATTAAAATATTGAGGTTCCATTGAAGCTTCTTGTGTAGATTTATTTTATGTAATCCACCGTTAATAGAATGAAGATAGAGTTGAAATCATTCAATCTCGTCATCCTTTGAAAGTGTAATTTGAATAGGGAATTAATTAAGAAATTTACGACTTGATTAAATCGTGTCTTGAGGTGGTTTTATTGTGTACTACTCGCTAATCTTCTATTTTCTTCTTCTTATTCATCATCTGCTACTTATTTTAATTGTTGGTAATTTCAATTCTTTTTAATTAATTTCTAATTAACTCTTTAGAGTCGATTTAATATATTTTTTTTTAATTATCTTTCAATAAAAAAAGAATCTTTTTTAATATGAGATTTGATTAACTACTGTCAGATCTACAGTCATCCAATTAACACAATTTCTTATTGTTGTTGTCATTGTGTCAAGTTACGAAACATACAAAACTTGACAATTTTATCTTGTAGAGAGAGCTTTCATTTTCTCCTACTTGTTAAACCAAGTCTTATCGTAGTTTTTTTCTTGTTATTTTCTTCCTTCTCCACCCCCTTCTTTTTTATCTAATCCACCCCTTTTGCTTAACTTAACAATAAACGTAGAAATGTTAAGATAAAATACAGCACGTTTTAAAACTTGATTTAAAATCGTTCGATACTAGTTTTAAATTATTATCATTACGTGCTTTTTTACCGTCCCATTAAATATCTTAAGCATGTTCCATTGAATGACAATAGGGGTTGTTGTTGTTGATAAACATGCGAAACTACCATCAAATGTTTTAACGTTAAAAAATCGTCGATTCTCTTATCAATGTAGGTTAAGACAATATCTCAAAGTTTACCCTATTCAATAAAAAAAAAATTGGGTAGTACGTATTCTTAACGTTTAGAATAAGTTGGCAACAGTGGTGGGAATTTATTTCAGATTGCCGCGCTTCTATCGTCAGCGTACGCCATAGACATACGTGATTCTCGATTATTACTATAATCACTAAGTACTTGAACTCAACTACTCGCTGCGCTCAAAAAAATCCAGCAAGGAAGGGCCTAAAATCAGCTACAGTAGACCACCTATTTATTGGTTGTGACGTCGCACACTCACTTTATCGACGTGAGGTCAATGGAGATCGAGCATGATTAGACAACGCTTATATTAAAATTAGTTCAGAGTAGTCACGTGATGAGCACGTTGGAGCGTGCAAATCCCGCGCTTCTAATTTATAAGTCGTGCTCTTGAATGGAACTTTCTGTATATTGTTGAAAATTCCATATGTTTGAATCCATAAACTAATATTTATGCTTTATTGGATTTGAATAATTCGCTTATCAACCAAAACGTTTAAAATTCCATTTAAATGCGATAGTATCAGTATTGGTTGTGTTGGTTATAGAAGCCTTAATCAAAAATTCATCTAAACCAGACTAAATATTGGATTATTGACGATTCTCTATCCTGTTTCCAGTGTTTTCTATGCTTTATACAGAGTGTCTAGTTCAATTATTGTATGTTGGGTAGCTAGTACTCTCTTATTAATCTTAAGAATAAAAAAAAGTTCACAATGTAGGTATCCCCTTCAAAATTTTATTATATCTCTTCTTGCTTTTTAAATTTTATATTGTCATTTGCTCGGGCTAGAGAAATGTCATGGTGATGTTTCTGGAAGGGGGCTTTTAGCGATGGACGGACGGTGTCTTGGGCGCCACTCGCTAAATGTCAGCGAGGAAAGACAACAAAAATAAATTAATAAATATTCTAACACACTAAGTGACGATTGTACAAAGAGCGATGTGATTCCGGTCAGCCATACCAGAATCGGTATTACGGGTCGCCAAAGAGCCACTGTGGAATCGGAGGTACAATACAATACAACGGATTATTTCGGTCGCCAAAGAACCACTGCGGAGTCGGAATTCTCCGGGTCGTCTAGAGCCACTGCCATAGATGTTCAGTATCTTCCAGGTCGCGAGCAGCCACAGAAGCGAGGAACAGGCGGAAAGAGGTGCCACTGCGGCCGCTCGGTCGGGTATATATTGTCTTTCTTATCACTCATACTTGGCGGTCTTGCGCTTTGATTATCAGTAGGTTCTCCTACTTTACGGGCTTGCTCGATTAGCGGCCGATCAAAACGGCGACCTTCGGTTGAGAAGACGGATGCTCTCCCATCTGAGCTACCTACGGCACACATTGACTAAATGATTGCTCTACCATCTAAGCTACCACTTAATCTTTATAAAAATAAGAGGGTATTGATTACCGACCATATTTAAACTAGACAGCCTGTATGCAATCCCACAGGCACCACCATCTGTCCTCTTGTTTACTTAAAAAATACATTATTTTTATTGGTTCATATCTAGATTCATTGGCATCGTCATTTTTTTTTTTTAAATAAACCAACAACACGAGTAGAAAAACACTTATTTTCTCCAAACATTTTCAATATTTGTTTAATTTTAGTTAATGGAGTTGTTTTTTCTGTTTGTTTGCGTACGTCTGTGTGTGTGTATGTGTGTGGAAAAAAAGAGGAAAAAAGTATCGACTACTCATTGAAGAAAAATCGTGTTTATTTTCAAAGACTATTTGGAATTAATCCAAATTCTATACAAATTAGTAGATTATTGAGAAGGTGTTGTTGCTACGTCAAGAGACTGTCAACAGATTTCCAAAACAATCATTTACAGAGTGCGGTGGCATACAATTTTCCAAATGGAATTTGAATGGCAATGAAAACATTTTCAATATCTACATCAAGCCCAATTATTAACATCGAATGCCAAATGAAATGATCGATTTTATTACCTTTTGTTCCAATAAAACTATCAATATTGTTATTAAAGAAATCAATTTATGCACGAATCGATCAACTCAAATACAAAGTGGTATCCTAGAAAAAAGTCATCATCACTCAATTAAGTTATTGGGAACAAAAGTACTACAAGAAATTTGAACTATTAAGGCTGACTTCTATCCGAACCAATTTCATGTAACTTCCATAAAACAGTAAAACACATTTTTCTCTTGAACGGTAACAGATAGCGACCAGCAAATAGTTGAATTCGATTCCAAATGCAATCATATACAAAAATACGGGCTTGGATTTTTGAAAATTTGACAGGATTTTCACTGTATAAGGAAAAAGTAAATTTTCGTACTGAAACGAGTGATTTGGCAAAACACAAAATTCCCTGGGTAAAAGTTAACAAATTTAATAGTCACGTATATCAAATGATCGAGCAAAGTTCACTCTACAAAAAAGTGAGCTTCGAATTTCAATTTTCTTCACCGGTTTTTCATAATCAGCATGCAAAGTAATCTATTTTTCCGAAATTATGAATGAAATAACACGGACAGACACTCCCAGTGACCTAACGCACCAATCAAGGGATTCTATTCAATGCAGGTGTTAACTTTGACATTTTTTATATCAATTGGAATTCCACTCTTTATATTTTCTAAGACAAAACACGCCCTTTGTATAAATATCGACTATACCTTACAATAATTCGCAAAGAAAGATGGGGGAAGTACTCGTATGTTACCCTTAAGGGGTATTGGTAGCTAATCAAGTAATTGTTCAAAACATGTTTCCTTTAATTTCGTATTATTGAAACCAATTTCTCACTTCCACCAATATTAAAATTTCCTTCCTCAATTATCATTGACATGGTTGTCGATTTGATGAAGTACACAATACAAGTTTCCTCTATCAAATCAATTCATACCTGATTCGAATAGTGATTCGGAAATTCTGTTTGAAACTACAACTTATAATCAGTTTCCCGTGTACTTTGATCTGTGCCTGTCTACTTGTCTACTTGTCAACTTTGTCTGCTAACTATTTCGAAGTCCTGTAGATTATATTTCGAATTGACTTTACCATGAAATTGTACATAATTTGCAAAAAAAAACACACCACGTTTTTTACGCAATTGCCGCGCCCTTGTAGCTAAATTTTGTTAGTATTTGAACAGTGAAAGAGTCTTTGTAGATAATTTGTTCAGGTAAAGTTTTTCTCGTTGTTCCTTCTATCATTCAAGTTTGCTGAAATCATATGTATTCGAACCACTTAGAAGCGTGATTTGCCCGCATTTATGTGCAGCTGACGTTATCTAGTCACGCTCGATCTCCATTAAGCTCTCAACTTAACTCAACTCAAAGTTATACTTCTATTTATTGCGATCGTAACACTACAATCATTCAATGCAATTGATGAGCTGGATGAGCGACGTCACAAACAATAAACAGGCGGTCTACTGTAACTGATTTTTGTCCCTTTCTTGATAGATTTTCGTAAGCGCAGTGAGTGGGTAATTTCAAGTACTTGGTGAAATATAAACATATACAGGGTGAGTTTAAAGTAACGCATAATGACAATAACTTTTTTATTTATGAGAATTTTGGAAAACGCCGAGACAGGTAACTTTTTATTTTTAAATTAATTAAGTGGGACGGAGCCAAAACGGCTCTACCAGTTACCATTGCGAAAAACTGCCATTGTCAACATTTTTTTCAAATGGCAACCCCTATTTTTTATTGCATTTTCGGATAGGGCATATTTTTCTGCGTTCAGAAATGTGAAAATCGTAAGCGGTTCCATTAGAAAATTTTCGAGAAAAAAATTCTTAAAGTTTGCAAGATTTTCTGTCATCATTATATCCTTGCATCAGCATAGATTAGGAAAAACACAACACCTTCGAATAAGCATTGCAAGCATTGGATTAAGTAGGCGCCTGTAGAATTTTGACAAAACTATTGGCACAAATGGCGGATAAAATTGTCAAAAACTAAATTTCAAATTTAAATGAAATTGGAAGTTTTAGCTACATGTAAACTGTTAGATAGATCGCATACACTTCAACCTTGCTTCCCGTTTTCTCCCTAGGAGTAACCACCCTTAAGATTTTCAGCTTTATTTTTGACAACTACATCCGCCATATTTAAAAATAATTTTGACAAATATTCAAAATACGCCTACTCAATCCAGTAATAAGCCAATGCTTGCAATGCTTATTCAAAGGTGTTGTGTTTTCGAATATTATGCTGATGCATGGGTATTATGATGACAGAAAATGTTGCAAATTTTAAGAATTTTTTTCTCAAAAATTTACTTATGTAACCCCACATTATTTTTACATATCTGAACGTAGAAAAAAATTCTCTAGCTAAAAATGCAATCAAAAATAGGGGGTGCCATTTAAAAAAATTGTTGATGATGGCAGTTCTTCGCAATGGTAACTGGTAGAGCCGTTTTGGCTCCTTCCCGCATACTTAATTTAAAAATAAAAAGTTACCTGTCTCGGCGTTTTTCGAAATTCTGATAAATAAAAAAGTTATTGTCATTATGCGTTACTTTAAACTCACCCTGTATATCAAAAGCTTTGCATTCGAATCTATTTTTCTTTGTACAACTTATTTACACAAAAAAAGTTTATGCCTTTTATTGCCTTTCGCATGGATTAACATTATTGTTTATTTATTTAAAGTGCACTATTATAGAAATTTCATTTGGTACAAAGAAGAAGCCCTTGTAGCTAACTTGTGAATGCTTTAGGCACTTCAAAATATAAGTTTTGTTAGTATTTGAATGATGAAAGGGTCTTTGTAGCTAACTTGATATGATAATATTTCCCTTCTTTGTTCATTCGATAATCACACTGAATGAATGAAATAATTTGTTATTTATACAACAAGTGCGTTATAGGGCAAATAAGACGCAAGAGTAATTTTCTCGAGCGTCTTATTTGCCCTTTAACGCAAAAGTTGTATACAAAATTTTATCCAACCCCGAACACAAGACCATTTTAAATACCTAATTTTGAAAAATATTTGTTATTTTCAATAAATTTATTTGAAAAGTAAAAAAATTAAAACAACTAAGGCTTGATTTTTAATTGGCATACAAACTCACTATATTATCACACTACACCGTGGTTATACAAAATCATGCGTGTTAGCACATTATATCTATAATACTGACATCACGACCAATAGGAATACAAATTTCTACAACGCACTAGTGTGTTATAGATATAACACACGACAAATACTTAATGACTAAGAAAGCGATTTTAGTAGTACATAATCATTTCTGTTACATAAAAACTATAGTAACGACAAAAAATAACTAAAACGACAATTTTAACTAACAACAGTCCCAAAGTGTTTGTTTTTTTGTGCGATTTTAGAATCGTAAATGATGAAAAAGGTAAATATTCTTGTACACCACCAGTACCTGTACACTTATGAATAAGTCGTAGATAACGTATATTATACAATTCGCTATAATGTGTGCTATTATTACTTTGAATTATTCCAACTTGCAATTTTCATTCTCCGTAATAATAGCACTCATTATAGCGAGTTGTATAATATACTATTATAACACTCTAGTACACAGAAGCAATTTGTAACATTCGTTTCAATAAGCGAAAATTCGATTATTTCGTCTCAATTAACATTATGCGGATTCTAATCAAGTTGCCAATTTACTTTGATCAGTTTTTCTTTATAAAACTTATTTCATCAAAAAACATTTTATGCCTTTTATTGATTTCCGATATTATTGTTTGCTTATAAAATGGATTATTATCTAATTTTTATTTGATTGAAAAGAGGAATATACAAAATTGTATTTTTGTGCCATAAGCGAGCCCTTGTAGCTAACGTGTGAGCAATTTATGTATTTCTAAATATAAGTTTTGGTAGTATTTGAACGATGAAAGGGTCTTTGTAGCTAACTCATTGTAATATTCCCCTTCTATGTTTTTTAGATAATCCAATTGACTAAATGAAATAAAATTAATTTTCAATTTGTTTCAA
This sequence comes from Mylabris sibirica, assembly GCA_039776855.1. Lineage (NCBI taxonomy): Eukaryota > Metazoa > Arthropoda > Insecta > Coleoptera > Meloidae > Mylabris > Mylabris sibirica. Next base: position 10,057,302 of record CM077842.1, on the reverse strand, counting down.
TGCGTAAAAATTCGATCATTTCGGCCCATTTAATATTGTATAGGTACCACTTTCATTATTTATGACCTGTACAACTTTATTTGTGGTTTTATTGATTTCTATTTGATTAATATTTGAACGGTAGAGCACACTTGTAGCTAGTTTATTTATTCTGCTCTTATCTTCATTGATAAACTTCCACTTTTCTCATTTCCTCTACTCTCACATTGGTGTACACAATATCAATTTCCTCTCAATCACAACAATGGACATGTTGGTAGAGTAACGTCTTGCAATTTTGAAATTTTCGTCAATACTGCAGCAGTCTTTAAAGTTGTCCTATTGTGTTTTGTAGCATAACCTGCTCTATTACATATCATACCAGATAAAGCCTCTACTCGAGCATAAAAAACTGGTATTATCTCGTGGTGTCATCACAAATAATAAAACAAACTTTATAACATGGTATTTGAGCGATAAAATGGCATATGTAGCTAAAATCAATCAATTCCACAACTATCTTCACAAATTAGCTTGTCTTTTATACAGGGTAATTCAAGTCGGACGAAAAGTTCTTATGGCAACTCCCATTATTTGGCAAGCGATTCAAAAAATATTTCAAGGGTTTGTAGAGAAATCCATAAAGAACATTTTAGTGTTCGTTTTTTTGTACGATTTTAGAATCGAAAATGATGAAGAAGGTAAATATTCTTGTACATCGCTAGTACCTGTACACTTACTTAGAAATAAGTCGTAGATAAAGTATAGTATTCAACTCGTTATAATGTGTGCTATTATTACCTCGAATGATTACAACACTCGCTCGCACTTACATTCTCGGTAATAGTAGCACACATTATAGCGAGTTGTATAATATATTATTATGTGTTTTTGCGCTCATTTGATTTCCTCTAATATCAAGGATTTTCTTTTAAGTAAACAAATACTTAATCAGCATTAAATAATCTTCTCTATTGATTTAAAAATAGTAAATAGGTAAGTTCATTAGAATGTCCCCAAAATTGTTTTCCCATTTTCACGCATATCCAGTGATGAAAAACGAAAAAAACTATTTTAAGAGGATCTTTTAGTCATAATCCTTCAGTCACTATGTCACAACAACTCGTCTATTGGCCAATTTCCCAATGAGCTACAAGGCCCTAATTTCGCTAAAATGTCTCTAGGGACTGCCTACAAATCCTTGAAATATTTTTCGAATGATAGGGGACAATTAAATTGATTTTATTACCGTTTACCGATTTTAAAGCAATGACAACTTGAAATTAAATCACCCCATTCGATGGTAATTGACTGTAATTCTAGAACGACATCGGTAATCACCTATAAACTGTTAAGTAGACCATTCATACCGTTATAATTCGAATTATTCAGCTTATCATTCGATTTTATTCGAATATAATTCAATGTCGGTCTTTCATGGGAAAAATTTTGTGAACACAATAAAATAATCCACCACCACCACCAACTTCAAGATAACGTGAGAGATAATTCCATTCTATTACACTGGAAAACTTCAATCTCTCTTATAACTAATCCACAAAACAATTCCATTTATAAAGACATAGTGAAATTTATAGAAAATCGTATTTTCCACAGCTTACATGAAAATCTAATTCAGAAAATGCAACCGCAAACAAATCATGCAAAAATCGAATCTATTCAGTTTTTGTAGCGGGTGTTGGTTCTAAATGTGGCGAACAATTCGTAAAATATTTCATGGATATATAGAAGGGTAGCTGAAGATTATTTTAGCAAAATTAGAACCTTGTAGCTCATTTGGAACGTTTATTTCTGACGATGTAGCGATGTTTTACCAACTAGTTGTACACGTAAAACGACTAAGACTGACTTGTAGGCCCTCCGATCATCGTATTTTCCACAGCTTACATGAAAATCTAATTCATAAAATGCAAATGCAGACAAATCATGCAAGAATCGAAACTATTCAGTTTTTGTACCGGGTGTTGGTTCTAAATGTGGTCGATTTTTATGGCAACTCATATTATTTAACGAGCAATTCGTAAAATATTTCATGGATATATAGAAGGGTAGCTGAAGATTATTTTAGCAAAATTAGAACCTTGTAGCTCATTTGGAACGTTTATTTCTGACGATGTAGCGATGTTTTACCAACTAGCTGTACACGTAAAATGACTAAGAATGAATTGTAGGCCCTCCCATCATCGTATTTTCCACAGCTTACATGAAAATCTAATTCAAAAGATGAAAATGCAGGTAAATCATGCAAAAATCAAAACTATTCAGTTTTTGTACCGGGTGTTGGTTCTAAATGTGGTCGATTCTTATAAAACTCCCATTATTTAGCGAGCAATTCGTAAAATATTTCATGGTTGCATAGAAGGGTAGCTCACGATCATTTTATCAAAATTAGAACCTTGTAGCTCACTTTGAATGTTTATTTCTGACGATTTGGTAGTGTTTTACGAACTAGCTATACACGTAAAACGACTAAGACTGACTTGTAGGCCCTCCCATCATCGTATTTTTTACAGCTGACATGAAAATCTAATTCAGAGAAGGCAACTGCAGACAAATTATGAAAAAATCGAATTTATTCAGTTTTTGTACCGGGTGTTGGTTTTAAATATGGTCTAGTCTTATAAAACTCCTATTATTTAGCGAGCAATTCGTAAAATATTTCATGGTTGCATAGAAGGGTAGCTCACGATCATTTTATCAAAATTAGAACCTTGTAGCTCACTTGGAATGTTTATTTCTGACGATTTGGTAGTGTTTTACCAACTAGCTATACACGTAAAACGACTAAGACTGACTTGTAGGCCCTCCCATCATCGTATTTTCTACAGCTGACATGAAAATCTAATTCAGAGAAAGCAACTGCAGACAAATCATGAAAAAATCGAATTTATTGAGTTTTTGTACCGGGTGTTGGTTTTAAATATGGTCTAGTCTTATAAAACTCCTATTATTTAGCGAGCAATTCGTAAGATATTTCATGGTTGCATAGAAGGGTAGCTCACGATCATTTTATCAAAATTAGAACCTTGTAGCTCACTTGGAATGTTTATTTCTGACGATTTGGTAGGGTTTTACCAACTAGCTATACACGTAAAACGACTAAGACTGACTTGTAGGCCCTCCCATCATCGTATTTTTTACAGCTGACATGAAAATCTAATTCAGAGAAGGCAACTGCAGACAAATCATGAAAAAATCGAATTTATTCAGTTTTTGTAGCGGGTGTTGGTTTTAAATATGGTCTAGTCTTATAAAACTCCTATTATTTAGCGAGCAATTCGTAAAATATTTCATGGTTGCATAGAAGGGTAGCTCACGATCATTTTATCAAAATTAGAACCTTGTAGCTCACTTGGAATGTTTATTTCTGACGATTTGGTAGTGTTTTACCAACTAGCTATACACGTAAAACGACTAAAACTGACTTGTAAGCCCTCCCAACATTGATTTTTTCGTTTTTGCTCCACTGCATTCTAGAAAATAATGAAATAAAGAAAAACGATAAAAATCAAAGTTGAGAGTCATTCTAAGTAATTTTACTTGTGCATATGCCAATTTTACTCACCAACTTGTAACTATTAGCTTTTTATTGTGGGATTTCCTAATGAAATCTTTAATTACGATACCATAAAATTTACAGTAAAATCATATAAGAACAGAACTTTTATTGTGCATTGTTCCCGAATTCCTCATAAACCATACATGAGGTCTGATTCATTTTAAAGTAAAATCAACCCTTAACAAACGACAATCAAGAAATCTTCTATTTAATTTTCATCTTATTCTCCCTAATAATAATAATAATTACATTTATCTTACTTCTCATCTGTTCATTAATTTAACGTAAAATCTTCCATACCGTTAAACTTGACCGAATTCTCATTTTAATCTTGTTAGACATCTGGGAATATCTCCAACAAAACTATATTCAAATCTAATTATCAATTAAATTCACTACAAATTTCTTTGTTTCCATTATCCTAATGCACAACGTTAATCTTGCAACGAAATTTCAGTTTATTTTTGTTAAGTTTTCTGTCAAGATAAAGCTACAAGGGTCTCCTAATCATTCAAATCACAGACGTTAACTGTAACAAAGCAGGACATCAGTGATAAGGTACATCAGTGTACATCAGTGATAAGGTAATTTAATTAAGTGCAATTTTGATTCGTCTTCCATCAAGGAAAAGCTACAAAGAACCTCGAGTCAATCAAATAAATTTATACCAGTAAAAAAACAGAGAGTAGCTTAAAAAAAATACATATAAAACTTATAGAAATTACAAAATTACAAGCTTTTTGTTGAGTTTCTATCAAGAAAAAGGTACAGAGGCCCTTTAATCACTCAAATATAGTATTCTTACAAGGGAAACTTCCCAGGTGTCCCCCTCCGATTTTAATGAAATTTGGATATGTTGTTCTAAATATGTTCTAAATATGCTTATCAGCCGATAAAAAAAACATGCATCTCTTAGATTTCAACAAAGGACAACATATCCAAATTTCATAAAATCGGAGGGGGTCACCTGGGAAGGTTTCCTTGTTAGTTAAGAATCACATAGGGTAGTTTTCAAACTTATACAACGATGATAAAATCTCCTGTTCATATAAAGTTATCGATCGATAATGACAAAGTCTCTAATAAAATGAACTAGAAAGAAAACTACCCCTAACAGTTGGTTTGATAAATTATTATAAAGTAATCATTTACAATTATACGAATACAAGTACCTCGTTAAAAACAATATTCGCCCCGATAAAACTTTTTCTACCCTTATCATATTTTACTTTTCAACCCCTAATTTTGTCTGTTTTTTATGTTAGAATTCACTTAATCCATACCACTACTCAACGAAATTATCTACATTCTTGTTAAGTTTTGCATTAAGAAAAAGCTACAAAGATCCTCTAATCAATCAAATACAGTTATATCAGTGAAACAACAGAGGGTAGCTTTAAAGAAACACATAAAACTTATGTAAAGTAGAAAGTTACAACCTTTTGTTGAGTTTCCACCCAAGAAAAAGCTACAAAGGCCCTCTATTCACTCAAATACAGTATACTTAGTCAAGAATCACAGAGGGTAGTTTTAAAGGAGCATGTCAAACTTATACAACGATGATAAAACCTCCTGTTCGTATAAAATTATCGATCGATAATGTCAAAGAAAGAAAACTACCCCTAACATAATACAATTGGTTTGATAAATTATTGTAAAGTAATCATTTACAATTATACGAATACATAAATTAAGTTTGTAAAGTATCTCGTTAGAAACAATATTCGCCCCCCTAAAACTTTTACTACCCTTATCATATTTTACTTTTCAACCCCTAATTTTGTCTATTTTTCATGTTAGAATTCACTTAATTCATACTTTATCATTACTAAACGAAATTACCTGAATTTTTGTTAAGTTTTACATTAAGAAAAAGCTACAAAGACCCTACACTCAATCAAATAGAGTTACATCAGTGAAACAACAAAGGGTAGCTTTAAAAAAACACATAAGACTTATAGAAAGTACAAAGTTACAACCTTTTGTTGAGTTTCCACCAAGAAAAAGCTACAAAGGCCCTCTATTCATTCAAATACAGTATACTTAGTTAAGAATCACAGATGGTAGTTTTAAAGGAGCACGTCAAACTTAAACAACGATGATAAAACCTCCTGTTCATATGAAATTATCGATCGATAATGACAAAGTCTCTAATAAAATGAACTAGAAAGAAAACTACCCCTAACAGTTGGTTTGATAAATTATTGTAAAGAAATCATTTACAATTATACGAATACATAAATTAAGTTTGTAAAGTACGTCGTTAAAAACAATATTCGTCCCGATAAAACTTTTTCTACCCTTATCATATTTTACTTTTCAACCCCTAAATTTGTCTGTTTTTATATCAGAATTCACTTAATCCATACCACTACTCAATGAAATTATCTACATTTTTGTTAAGTTTTGCATTGAGAAAAAGCTACAAAGACCCTACAGTCAATCAAATACAGTTTTTCTTCAGTAAAAAACACAGAGGGTAGTTTTAAAAACAGCACATCAAACTTATATAATGATGATAAGCTATTTTCTTTGTATAAAATTATCGATCGATAGTGTCAAAGTCTCTAATAAAATGAACGGGAATGAAAACTACCCCTAACATAATACAATTGGTTCGATAAATTATTGTAAAGTTATCATGTTCAATAATTCAGATGTCAGTAGAATATTCATATAAACAATTACAAAAATACAATAATCAAGTTTGTAAAGTACTTTGTTAAAAACAAAATCCTCCCCAATAAAACTTTTTCTACCCTTATTTTATTTCACCTTTCAACCCCTAATCTTGTTCGTTTTTTATGTTACAATTCACTTAATCCACACTCTATCCCTAGTAAACGAATAAAGTAGATTTTTGTTAATATTTACATCGTCAAAAAAAAGCTACAAAGTCCCTTCAGTCAATCAAATACAGTTTTTCTTCGGTAAAAAACACAGAGGGTAGTTTTAAAAGTAGCACATAAAATTTATAAAACGATGACAAACTCTTTTGTTCGTACAAAATCATCGATTATATCAAACAAAAAAGAAAACTACCCCTAAAATTATAATAATAATAATAATAATAATATAGTTACTCAGATAAATTATTGTAAAGTTGTCATTTATAATTATGTCTAATAAGTCGTATGTGTGTCTTTAGAATATTTATACGATATTCGCTCGGATGAAATTCTATTTCTACCCTTATTATATTTTATTTTTCAACCCTTATTTTTTTCCTTTCCAGCATTTATTTATTTTCGGGTATATTAATTACATTGCTTTGACAAAATGAAATGGGTTACGTACGACTTGTTTGTATGTTGGATTATTTGTCTTTTAACCCCTAATTTATTTTTTTTTCTTCTAAATTCTCTTCGTTCTTTCAATTTGATAAAGGGTAAAAAATAATTTTAATTTGTAATATGAGAAATTTCTTTCTTCCTTTCTTTCTTTCTTTCTTCCTTCCTTTCTTTCTTTCTTTTTTTCTTTCTTTCTTTCTTTTTTTCTTTCTTTCCTTCTTTCTTTCTTTCTTTCTTTCTTTGTCAAAATGAAATGGGTTACGTACGACTTGTTTGTATGTTCGTCGGATTATTTGTCTTTCAACCCCTAATGTTTTTTTTTCTAAATTCTCTTTTAATTTGTTTGTTCTTCTCTATGTTACAGGTATGCGAATTTTAGTAATGTTATTATTAGATAGATTACCAATGTTGGGTTATGTTCTTCTTCTTCTTCTTCTTCTTCTTCGTCTTCTTCTTCTTCTTCTTCGTCTTCTTCTTCTTCTTCTTTCTTTCTTTCTTTCTTTCTTTCTTTCTTTCTCTCTTTCTTTCTTTCCTACTTTCTTTCTGTCTTTCTTTCTTTCTTTCTTTCTCTCTTTCTTTCTTTCTTTCTTTCTTTCTTTCTTTCTTTCTTTCTTTCTTTCTTTCTTTCTTTCTTGTTTGTACGTTGGATTATTTGTCTTTTAACCCCTAATGTTTTTTTTTAAATTCTCTTCGCAAGGGTAAAAAATAATTTTAATTTGTTTGTTTTTTTACCCCTATGTTACAGGTATGCGAATTTTAGTAATGTTATTATTAGATACATTACCAATGTTGGGTAATGTTCTTCTACTTTGTTTCTTTGTCTTCTTCATTTTTGGCATTGTTGGTGTTCAATTATGGCAAGGAATATTACGACAACGATGCTATTTCCCAGATGGTTTGAATCTAACATACAACAATACATTACCGTAAGTGACTCTAATTATAATCATTAATAAAATAACAATAATAATAATAATAATAATATTAATAATAATCACATCGATAACATTTTCATTATTCACCACCATTAGTGATTGTTGTAAGTTTTATGATTGAGTATTTTGGGCATGTGGAATTGACTAAAAATAACACCCCCGTAAAAGATTACCTTCACCCCGATCGAAAATTCGTTTCTCAGGGGGATTTCATCCCAACGTCACCGTTGCTATACTCCAATCTATCGCTACTTGTGTAATTGAAAAGAAATTGATTGACAATATAAGAGAGATTAGATTTTATTTTAATAACTTTTCGTTCATCGGTATCTACTGTGATAAAAATGTTGTTTATCAATATCATCCCCTTATATTTTAACCCTCAAAAATTTGTCATCATTTCAATAAAATTGATATCGTGATTGAATTTTTATAAGGGTGCAAAGTTAATGTAAAGAAGGTAAAAAAAATCAGAAAATATTATCTCAGTTTATTGGATATCAAAAATTTTGACACTTCTGAGAATTTAACTGAGCGTAAAAATGTTACTTTTTCGGGCATTCTAGAGTTGTGTCTTACAATTAAGGTTCTCTGAGACAATATTGTCGTGCTCAGAAGTCTTTCTGAGACCAGCCTCTTTGAAACGCCATCAAGAAGAATCAGAAACTAATGGACTTCAAAAGGATCTATTTTCTGTCCAATTAAAGCAAAACAGCATGACTCAGTCTTCAGAAAATAAAAATTTTCTGTGCTTTCAAGAATTCTGGGTGTAAACTATTAACTTTTTCAAGCACCTAAAGAACTGAGGTCAATAATTCAGGTCATGTTGTGTAGAAGTTTTTCGGAAGAGAATGTACTCATTTCCTGAGCACTGCTTTTAAACGTGCAAGAAAGAAGAATCACAAAGCGCTGGGCTTCAAAAAGATCTATTTCCAGCTTAATTTTTAAGACTGTAAGATTTTTTGATAATTATGTTATGCCTTTTAGCAGTAGGGGTTGAACTACTCTTTATCAAAAGTTTACCGAATTCAGGCACCTAGGAGAGAAGTCTTCATTATTGACAGATGGTGTATGCTAATTATCTGAGAAATTATCATGTTTCGAGTACCTATCTCAGTTAATGGGAGATTAGAGAATCCTTTCGGGAGTGAAAAATGTTGTTTTGTCAAGTCACCTACGAATGAGCTCAACAAATAAATTTCTCTAGGACAACAACTTTGTATCTCTGAAACACCAAAAAAAAAGAATCAGAAGGTGTGCAGCTTGAATAGAGATTTATATTCAACTTAATGAAACCGAAGATATTTTATGAAATGTAAAGAAGTTTTGTGACTATTTCCAAAACAGCATGACTCAGTCTTCAGAGAATGAAAATTTCCTGTGCTTCTAGAAATTCTGGGTGTAAGATATTAATTTTTTCAAGCACCTAAAGAACTGAGGTCAATAATTCAGGTCACGTTGTGTAGAAGTTTTTCGGAAGAGAATGTACTCATTTCCTGAGCACTGCCTCTATGGCGTGTAATAAGGGAGAATCAGAGAGTTCTGAGCTTCAAAAAGATCTATTTCTAGCTTAATTTTTAAATCAGAAAGATTTTTTTATAATGTTGTTCTGCCTTTTAGCAGAAGAAGAATTTAGGCACTCCTAGGAGAGAAGTCTTCGTTGCTGACTTCTATGAGTCAGCAAAGTAGTCAAAAGTTCCACGAATTCTTTCGGAAATAAAAATGTAACATTTTTCAGTCATCTAGAATTAAATTCTAATTTTGAGATAATATTGATGCTGTCCAAAAGTTTTTCAAAAGAGACTTAACGCATTTTCTAAGCTCTGTGTCTATGAAATTCAACAAAAAATCAAAAAGTGTTCGACTTCAAAAAGATTTATTTCTAGCTCAATGTCTAAAATTGCATGTTTTTTGATCATGATATTCTATCTTTTAGTAGAACTAATTTGACTACTGTTTATCAAAATTTTGCTGAATTTAGGCACTCTTGAGACTCATCTGAGTACACAGAGGTCCAAAAACATTGACAGCTCCACGAATCCTTCTGAAAATAAAAATGTAATTTTTTGAGTCATCATATTTTGAGTTCAGATTCTCTACAGCATCACTAACAATAAGAAGAGTCAGGCCTTTTAATAGATCTACAGAAAAAAAATTGTAAAGAAGCATCTAAAACAGCATGATTTTGGGTAATGCAACTCTATTTTTTACTAGAAAGACTAAACTACTCTTAATCAGGAGTTTGTAGAAGACTTATCTCAGAAATTTCGATCTTTTCGGATCTAGAGACCTAATATGCTTGTAATCTGAGAATTTTTGTTCTTTCTTTTTTTTGTTCTTTTTTCTTTTTTTGTTCTTTCCTTCTTCCTTTCTTTCTTTCTTTCTTTCTTTCTTTCTTTCTTTCTTTCTTTCTTTCTTTCTTTCTTTCTTTCTTTCTTTCTTTCTTTCTTTCTTTCTTTCTTTCTTTCTTTCTTTCTTTCTTTCTTGGCAAAATTATGCAATCATTTAAAATAATTTTGGACCAACTAACTGAAACTGTATTTATGCTGGACATTGCAAATAGATTATCATCTCGATTGCATCATACTTTTTATTAAAAACCAATCTAAAAAGATGCGCCACGTTGTACTCCACTTGAATCAATCAACATTTAAAAATAACCTGACTGGCAATAGATTCAAGGCTACAGTACATTTTTTCTTCTCCATTTTATTCCAGTCGAAAAACCAGAGCAAAACGATGAATTGAATGATGTTTTTATGGTGAGATCTTCAAAGATAAACTGTTAATGAAATCTGTTAAAACACAACACCGTCAAATCTCGTTTCGTCTTGTAATAATATTGTTGAATTGAATTTTGAGAATAATTAACATTGAACAAAGAGCAAACAAGAACAGTCCAGCTAAAGTTAATAAATCGATGAATTATTAAGAATTTATGATAGGTGGGTGGTTAATAAATTTTACAAAATTGCATCGAAACGATTTTCATTGCAATAAATACTAAAAATTTTCATTAATACATCAAAAATGAATAAATAAGAAAAACAACAGAAATCGAATCAATCATTTTAACATATGTACGATGCAACGATACTTAATGGTAAATAAATTACATGTTTCGATTGATTAATGATTGAATTCACATATAAAACTAGAGACGATAACATATCTTTTACGTTTTCTTGCATTAATACTCGAGTCGAAATTTTACCCCTCTTCTGATCCCAAAATGGATATTTGGTCCTCTTTTGATCCTAAAAGGAGTAAAATGAATCTCGTCTCAACCTAAACGTTATTTATGGTCCTCGTTTCACCCTAAATGAAAAATTCGTGAACCTCATCTCGTCCTAAAAAAATGCTATACTCCTCATTTCGTCCTACATAAAATCTTGTAGGTTCATGATACTATAGTAGAGGACAATGTTATAAAACCGTCCTCTTCTTATAATAAAAATAGATTTACAACTACTGTCACGTAGATCGCCCTGTTAATGGTTGTAAACAGAGCCGGCTTTAGGTACAAGTGAAGCTAGCCACCGATTGTGGCGCCAAAATTTTGAGGGATAACGACAAAAAGGAAAACAGGTTGACAAACCACCCCCTCCCCCAGTGAGAGACAAAAATGGTGTTTCCTTATTTTGAATGAGAGAGAGAGAGAAGAGTGTATGAAAGAAATAGAGAGGGAGATATGTAAGAGTATATGAGACAAAGAAAGAAGATGCAGGTGAATAAGATCAAATAGATTTTATGATTCATGAAATCTATTTACATTTATTTTACAACTCCATAAATTATGAGGTTGTCAAACTGGTCCTCATTTCGGCCTAAACATGGTTTTTCGTCCGATAAATGTCACACTTAGGCTCAAAATAGGACCAAAAATCCATTTGTTAAATGATCCTCATTTCAACCTACTAAGTCTTGAAAAGTGGGTTTTGGGTGTTGAAACGAGGGCCAAAATTTCGACTCGGGTATTGTGTAACTCATTGTATTAAATAAAATCTTGCATTTTTATCACAGTTGGCGAAATCGGTTTGAATTTTAGCGCGAATATCGCCCCGCACATGCGCTGTTTACACTCACTTTGTGTAATGAATGTGGTATAAGTTTAAATCGTGCGCTATTTTTCTTGATCTGTTCCAGACCAATATCAGAAGAGTACATTGTTCGCTTGCCTGTTACGTAAGCTTAATTTCCACAAAAATTCAATGTGTCTATCATTCTCTATTTTATATAAAATAAACGAACTTGATCTTTGTTTTTTTTTTCCTAATATGGTCAATTGTTAAGTTCAAACTAGTTCGAAAATTACCAATTTATAACGGAAGTTGTTGGAATTAGAATCGTGATTCACAAGAACTAATCAATTGATCATTTCCGGTTCTAAATCTATCGAACACACAAAACTCTCACATTCTTTCTAATTTTCAATTTTCATGAAAATCTCAATTAGACCAAAACAGGAACAGTGAAAAATACTCTGTCTACATGTTGCATGCTATTGGATCGATCTTTTGTACGCCTGTTATTTGTTCTATTGTTAAATACTGAACGTATTCCATTTCCTCTCCCTCACTTGTTGCTGTTTTTCCACAATTTTCCACCCTTACCATCACCAATAAATAAGATCGATGAATTGAATCAAAGAATACGTTCGGTATTCTTTATAAGGAATGATGTACAATAATGCACCTTTGTGTTATCATTCACACTATCAATGTCATCCAATTAACCAACAATACTGATGATGATAATAATAATAATAACGATAAAAAATCGTAATACTTCATCTATCTATTATCGAGAATTTAATTGAATGAAAACCACTCGATTTACACACAAATCATTGAATTAATGACCACAATTCTTGGTAATAATAGAAATCAACTTATCTCTACTATTAATACTATTATAACGTATTTTATTCAATTAGATAAGATTCTAACTTTTAAGTGTAAAATTGGTGGATGCGCCGGGCGAATTCTCAACTCTATCCATAACTTATTTGGTGTTTAATATAAGTATGGTGAGCTCTAAGAAACTTATATTTTGAGGATTTGTAGAAGAGTCCCTAGGGAACATTTTAGCAAAATTAGAACCTCGTAGCTCATTTGAAAATTAGTCAAAAAAACGATCGTTTTGGACAATGTCGCAATTTTAAAAAACGAACATAACATGCAGAACGACTAAAAATGACTCAGAGACCTCCCAACATTGATTTTTTTCGTTTTTCTCCATTGAATTACAGAGAAAATATAAAATATTTCCACTTGTTCCAGAATAAAATAGAGAAAAACTAAAATAAATCAATTTTGGAAGGATCCTAGAGTCATTCCAAGTCGTTTTACGTGTTTAGTTCGTTTTTAAAAATCCCTACATCGTCAAAAATGAGCCTTTTTTACCAACTTTCAAATGAACTACTAGGCTCTAATTTTGCTGACATGTTCTTTAAGGACTCTCCTACAAATCCTTAAAATATATTTCGAATCGCTCGTCGACTAATACAAGTTTCTTAGATCTCACCATACTTAGACCAAACACCCTGTATAAAAAAACTTTTTTAATCAATATCACATTTCAATGTCTGCACGATAATTGAAACAAACAAACCAAAACAACTCTAATTTTGTGTTATTTATTATTGAAAACACCCTTATCGTAAGGGTATCAAATTTGGACAGTTTATTTATTGACCACATTGTAACGCTAATGATTCGTATGTGGGTAGTTTTATTTATGTTTTATTGTTAAAAAAAGGTAATCTCCTGTTAAATTCATCAATTGTCAAATTAGATCTGATAAAAGATAAAAGAGGGGAAACAATTTTTTGGGGTAAAAATGGAAACTTTACAATTATTTCCACTGTTCATTCTAATCAAATTCTGTCAGGCTATTTAAAAGCATAACTTTTAAATTATTCAACGTTACGTTTTATCGTCGCCAATTGAATTCATTAATATGCTCATCGAGAATTTTATCATTTATGTGCACGTGTATGTAATTTTTCCTCATTGAATCAATCAAAATTTAAAAAAAAAATAGAAGAGATAGTAAGCTCGATATTTTGGATGGAAGCCATAGGTTATCAATTCGTTACAATTTCGACTGATACTTGAACAAATCTCTTTGAATTTTTGCCAAAATTACCTAATTTTTAACTTCCCGCTAAGAAAATTGAAAATGTATGTAAGCAGCTCATAACTTTTGAACGATTTGACGGATCAAAACGCTCTTTACGGCATTCGAAAGAGTTCCATCAAACTTAGATTTCGTGTAAATTTGGACCCATTCGGCCCGATATGTTTTGAGAAATTCTGAAAAAAAGCGAAAAATTCTATTGTTAAAATCATGTTTTTTTCAAAATAACTATTAAGCTGCTGTACCGATCGATTCCATAATCTTATCAGCTCTTTACCTTAACTAATGACGTCGAATGCCGTTTGAACGATCAAAATCGGTTGATTGGTTCATGAGTTATCGTTGTCGAAAGTATCGAAAAAAGGGTTTTTTAAGCATAACCTCAAAATTACTCAACCAATCAAATTTTTGAATCTTAGTTCCATCATCATTTTTGAATCTTCAAAAACTGTATCGAATACCGCAAAGCTCGTCAAAATCCGTTGATTCGTTCACGTTATCGTTGTCGAAAAATATCGAAAGAAGTGTTTTTCAACATAACTTCAAAATTACTCAACCAATCAAATTTGTACCCCTCACAATAATTTTAAAGCTTTGAAAACTGCGTCAAATGCCACAAAGTTCGTCAAAATCTGTTGATTTGTTCGCAAGATATCGTTGTCTAAGATTTTCGAAAAAGCGCTTTTTCAACATAATCTCAAAATTCTTTGACCAATCAAATTTGTACTCCTCAGAATAATTTTGGAGCTTTGAAAACTTATCGGGAAGTTTCAGGAATAGCCTGCAGGGTCAACCGCATTCCAGATTATTTTGATTATTATTTTCAATACACGATTATTGAAAGCTTCAACTCTATGCAATCGCCAGAGCATATGGTAGCAAAATTAGAGCTTCGAAGCTCATTGGGAAGTCAGTCAAAAGACCATTTATTTGTAAAATGACTCGATGACTCGAAGACCCTCGTAATATTGATTTTCTTCGTTTTTCACCACTGCATTTTGAGAAAAACAAAAACTTTCCATCTGTTCTAGAATGCAATAGAGAAAAACGAAAAGGAATCGACGTTAGGAAGCTTTTTGAGCCACCTTACATAAGCCAAAATAAAATTGCACAAACTTCCAAATGACCTACAGGCTCTATTTTTTACCAAAATGTTCCCCAGGGCTATCCTACACACCTTTGAAAAAGTTTTGAGTTGTTTCAGTAGTAAAAGAGGCGATTCCAAAATTTCCTTCATAAAATAAGTTAAGGGATTGTGTTTCACAAGAAAATCAAGCTGACATATGTAATTTTCAAGTTAAGTATTCTTCTGCCTTAAGAAGGTGGTACCCTTTTTCAGTAAACTTAGTTTTTAATAAGCTTTCGATTTTTGGCCCGTATTTTAAGCTTTATTTTCATGATTTTTGACCAATATTTTTTGGACGATGAAAACCATTTGTTTTTATCTGCCATGGCTAAAAATATACAGAGGTGGCATGGCTGGCAATCATTTTTAATGGGATCGCCAAAAAAAAACACTAGAAGTTGCAAGGTGATCGTTCATAGAGAAGATTTTAACAAAATTGGAACTTCGTAGCTCATTGGGAAATCGGCCAAAAAAACTGCTATTTATCTGACAATAGCGCAATATTCAATGAAATGCTGCAAAAGTAGAATGATTGAAAATTACTCAATATTCATGGTCTTTTTATCTCTGGAATAAATACGAATCATTTCTACCTGGGGCCTGTTTCATAAAAAAATACCGTAGTAAATACCAGTGTTGCCTTGGTAACCAGTAAACAGTTTTACTGGTGTTTTGTTTAAAATCTACTACGGTAGGACATTTACTATAGTAAATATCTATGGTAAATACTGTTTTATGAAACTTACTGACGTAAGTTACTGTGGTAAATTACTGTAGTATTTTACTACGGTTTTATGAAACAGGCCCCTGGTCTAAAATACAGTGGAGACATTCAAAGAAAATCAAAATCGAAAGCTTCTTCGGGTCCTTGTAAGCTCAAGTGGAAATCGTAGAGTTGTCAAAACTTCCAAATGAGCTATGCGTTCCGACTTTTGCCAAAAAAATTCGAAAACTTTTGTCTAAATCTATTTTTGACCTATGTCTTCAACTCTATGTTTATGACCTTTAGCCTAAATTTTGGACGAAGAATCTATTTATCTATCTCCTATGGCTAAAAAGATGTCGAGGCGAAACGACAGACAATCATTTTCAATGGGTCCGCCAAAAAAGCTACAAGTTGTGACGTACTAAATGAAGAAGATTTTTAACGAAATTAGAACTTTGTAGCTCATCGGATATTGGTCAAAAAAGCTATTTTTTGCCAATACCTCAATTTTCACCAACCCGCTGCAAAAGTATAACGATTAAAAATTACTCAACATTTGGTTTTCTAAAAAAAAAAAAAAAAAATACGAAAACATTTCTACCTGTTCTTAAATACATCTTAAAACATCTTCAAGTCATTGTAAGCTCTAACAAGTAAACCAACCCAGGTCGAAACTCCCAATTTTGAACTATTTTGGTAGGTAGGGTCTCCGATCTAAATATGGTTAATTCTATGAAACTCCTATTCGTCGACGAATAGCAGTTTCGAAAAATATTTTAGGGATTTGTTGGAAGGTTCCTGGGGAACATTTTAGCAAAATTGGAACCTCGTAACTCATTTAGTAGTTGGACAATGTCGCAATTTTCAAAAACGAACTAAATACGCAAAACGACTAAGAATGACTTGGGAGTTCTTCCCAACATTGATTTTTTTTTCGTTTTTCTCCATTGAATTCCAGAGAAAATACAAAATATTTCCACATGTTCCATAAATAAAATGGAGAAAAACTAAAAAAATCCATTTTGGAAGGATCCTAGAGTCTTTCTAAGTCGTTTTGCGTATTTAGTTCGTTTTTGAAAATCCCTACATCGTCAAAAATGAGCGTTTTTTACCAACTTCCAAATGAGCTACGAAGTTCTAATTTTGCTGAAATATTCTCCAAAGACCCTCCTATAAATTCTTAGAATATTTTTCAAATCGCTCGTCAACAAATAGGAGTTTCATACAACCAACCATACTTATACCGAACACCCTGTATATTTTTGCCAAAATTGTTAATCATTAATTTTCTCTATAGTGATTATTTTATTGTTGTAAGGGAGAAAATGGGGGTTAAACTATTTTCTGGCTAAAACTACCTAGAAATAACCAAAAATGATCAAAATCGGGAGTTTCAACCTCGGTTGGTTTACTTGTAAGTGAAAATGGTAACTTTCAAGTGAACTACGCTTTCCAACTTTTGATAAAGAAATCGAATGGCCGTCAAACTAAGTTGACTTAAGACAAAGAGACAAGTTTCTTTTACAGACTTTGCCAAAAAGCTTTTATCCAATGAAAAAGTTTCTCTAAATTTACGTACAAAATAAAAATACACTTCGTCTAGTTTAATTTAAACAACTCGACTGTAGATAATAAAAGGGTAATAGTAGATTTGTATAAATAACAAAGATTCGGCATAATCAATCGGTCACATCTGTAATAGACGACTTTTGGAGCTTTTAATGAAAATGCTGAATTCACTCTTTGATCTGACTCGACTATACCGGAAATTTTCAATCAATGTTAAAACGAATCGAAACATACACTCAGTCTAGTTGGTGTTAATCAACTTGTCCAATATTGTAGATTCGAATCGTCCACATTTAAATAGACAGAGTATACGTTTATATCTTTTATAAATACTCGAAATAAAGTGATTTGCACGACTATATCTGCTGTTTTTTGAATTTTCATTCTCTATTTATAACATTCTTGTACGTTATACTGGACATTTTGCACGTTTCTCTTCAATATAAAACGGAATTAAACATTGAAAAGCTTTTCTTCTTCTAGTGTTGATAAATATTATTCCAACTACAGCTGTATACATGATTCAATTGAAACGTGAATGTATTTTGTAGAGGGAAACTAGTTGAAAGCATGCCCTAGATGTGTCTACAATAAAGAAACGAATAGTTGTATACAGGGTTATTCACGTCAGAAGTAAAAAATCTTATGGTAACTCCCATTATTTGGCGAGTGATTTCGAAAATATTTCAAGCATCGTTTGGAAGTTGGTCAAAAACGCTTTATTCCGACAATGTCGCGATTTTTGCCAACCAACTACACACATAAATCGACTAAGAAAGGTTGGCTTTTCTGATTTGTATTCTAGAAAAATTGGAAGAAAACCGTAATGGAAATCGATCGTTGGAAAAATGAATGAATCTAGTGTGAGTAAACTTCTCTGTTTACTATTTGTAACTTGATAGGGTAAGATTGTTTTTGCTAATTCAGTTTAAATCACCCTTATTCTGATTTCTTTTATCTAGTGTCAAGGATTTTCTTCAACAAACAATCTTACCCTATCAAGTTAAAAATAATAAACAACATAAAAGGTTACTCACACTAGATACATTGATTTTTTAACGATCATTTTGTATGGAATACAGTTGCAAAAAATGGGAAAAATCGTTTTTACAATGTCAAAAATACTTTATTCCGACAATGTCACGATTTTCGCCAACCTACTACATGCATAAACCGACTAAGAATGGTTCGTTTTTCTCATTTGTATTCTAGAAAGTTTAGGAGAAAACCGTAGTGGAGGTCGATCGTTGAAAAAACGAATGAATCCAGTGTGAGTGATCTTCTCTGTTGTTTACTATTCATAACTTGATAGGGTAAGATTGCTTATGCTAATCCAGTGGTAATCGTTCTTATTCTGATTTCTTTTATCTAGTGTCAAGGATTTGCTTTCAACAAATACACAAATAGCAAACAATCTTACCTTATCAAGTTAAAAATAGTAAACAACATAAAAGGTTAATCACACTAGATAGATTCATTTTTTCAACAATCGATCTTCACCGCTGTATTTTATTCATTTTTTTACCGGATACAGTTGCAAAAAACGGGAAAAATCAATTTTACGATGTCAAAAAACGCTTTATTCCGATAATGTCATGATTTTTGCCAACCAACTACACACATAAATCGACTAAGAAAGGTTGGTTTTTCTCGTTTGTATTCTAGAAAAATTGGAAGAAAACCATAGTGGAGATCTATCGTTGAAAAAATGAATGAATCTAGCGTGAGTAAGCTTCTATGTTGTTTACTATTTCTAAATTGATAGGGTAAGATTGTTTATGCTAATTCAGTGTTAATCGCTCTTATTCTGATTTTCTTTATCTAGTGTCAAGATTTTTAAAAAAAAAAACAAACACAAATAACAAACAATCTCACCCTACCAAGTTCAACATAGTAAACAACATAGTTACTCACACTAGATACATTCATTTTTCAACACTCGATCTTCACCGCGCCTTTTTTTTAATTTTTTTATGGGATACAGTTGCAAAAAAACGGGAAAAATCATTTTTACGATGTCAAAAAACTCTTTATTCTGACAATGTCACGATTTTCGCCAACCAACTACACCCATAATTGTGAATGGTTCGTTTTTCTTATTTGTATTCTAGAAAAATTGTAAAGAAACCGTAGTGGCGATCGATTGTTGAAAAAATGAATGAATCTAATGTCAGTAAGCTTCTCTGTTGTTTACTATTTCTAAATTGATAGGGTAAGATTGTTTATGCTAATTCAGTGTTAATCGCTCTTATTCTGATTTTCTTTATCTAGTGTCAAGAATTTTTTTTAAAAAAACAAACACAAATAACAAACAATCTTACCCTACCAAGTTCAACATAGTAAACAACATAGTTACTCACACTAGATACATTTATTTTTCAACACTCGATCTTCACCGTTGTATTTTTGTTATTTTTATGGGATACAATTGCAAAAAAACGGGAAAAATCATTTTTACGATGTCAAAAAACACTTTATTCCGATATTGTCACGATTTTTGCCAACCAACTATACACATAAATCGACTAAGAAAGGTTGGTTTTTCTCATTTGTAATCTAGAAAAATTGAAAGAAAACCGTAGTGGAGATCGATCGTTGAAAAAGTGAATGAATCTGGTGTGAGTAATCTTCTCTGTTGTTTACTATTTGTAACTTGATAGGGTAAGATTTTTTATGCTAATTCAGTGTTAAAAACTCTTATCCTGATGCATTTTATCTAGTGTCAAAGATTTTCTTTCAACAAACACGCAAATAACAAACAATCTTACCCTAGCAAGTTAAAAATAGTAAGCAACATGAAAGATAAATCACACTAGATTGACTAGATACATTCATTTTTTCAACAATCGATCTTCATCGCTGTATTTTTTTCATTTTCTTACCGGATCAATTTTACGATGGTCTAGGAGCCATTCTTAATCGGTTTATACGTGTAATTGGTTGGTGGAAATCGTGACATTGTCATTGCTAGAATTTTGTAGCTCATTTACCAATGAGCTACAAGGTTCTAACTTTGGTAAAATGTTCTCCATGGACCCCTCTTACAACTCATTGTAAAATTTTTCCAAACTTTCACCAAAAAATTAGAATTTCCAGAAGAACTTTTCATCTAACTTTTTTTTTCTAAAAAAAACAAACACAAAAATAACCTGTTATAACCTTGTATCTCATTTCGCAATGAGCTACAAGGTTCTAACTTCGCTAAAATGTGCTCCATTACCCCTCCAACAAATCATTGAAATATTTTTCCAAGAAGAACTTTTCATCTAAGATTTTCTTTTAAAAAAACATACATAGAAATAACAAACAATCTTACCCTATCATATTAAAAATTGTAAGCAACAGATAAGGTTACACACACTAGATTCATTCGTTTTTCAACAATCGATCTCCATCGCTGTTCTTTTTTTAATTTTTTGTGGGATACGGTTGCAAAAAACGGATAAAATCAATTTTAGGATGGTCTGCGAGTCATTCTTAATCGTTTTATGCGTGTAATTGGTAGATGGAAAGTGTGACATTGTCGTTGTTAGAACTTTGTGGCTCTTTCCGCAATGAGCTACAAGGTTCTAACTTCGCTAAAATGTTCTCCATCATTGAAATATTTTTTGTTCGAATCTTTCACCAAATTATGGAAATTTCCTGAAGAAATTTTCAACTAACATGAATAATCCTGTACATAGAGAAAGAGAGAGAATTCTGGCGCATCCACCCAAAACTACAATTTATCCTTTGATTTGTTGTTTGTTTTACGTAAAAAAAATAAATAAATAATTCTTATGTATACTTTTCAGTGGCGTTTCCGACTATTATCGACTACAACCGGATCAAGAATATATTTGTAGTAAACCGGAATTATCCGGGATGCATTCATGTAGTGGTTTCCCATTATATAAAAATGATAGTATTGAATGTACATTAACTATTGATGAAAAATTGAAAGATCCACGTTATATTAACAACGATTCAATCTGTATTAATTGGAATATGTATTATACAAATTGTCGTGAAGGTCGTAAGAATCCCTTTCAAGGCACCATATCATTTGATAATATCGGCTTAGCTTGGGTATCAATATTTCTGGTAAGTAGAAATTTTCATTTTACTCCTACTACTGTACTTTTTGTCAAATTAATTAAAATTTTCCATCTATTTTAATGAAATTGTCGCCGATGTGAAACAGTTGAACGTATAACAATACGAAAGTTTTTCATTTAATTCATAAAACATTTCAGAATCATTACAGTGTAGTTGTGGAAATTATGAAAAGTTGCATTAAGACAAATTACAATTCTGAAGAGAATTTTCACTAATTTACAAAAAAAAAAAACAACCTAAGAAATCGATTAGAGAACGAGATAGCTTACGATGTAAATCTACAGAGTGTACAACGCAGTTGGCCATGTCTTTCATTACGTAACGCCTTAGCTTTGTTCGGCTGTTTGTCGGTAATGCAGATTACTGTCGTAAATTACCGACATTTACCGTTTGTTGACGCATCTTTTAATTGAATGTTAATTTAGAATACAATGTAAAAAAACGTAATAAGTTATTTTTTTCATTTGTTATTGTTAAACTGTAAATGTAGTGTATTATTTGTGACAGTAATCTGCATTATCGGTAAATGGCCGAACAAAGCTACGATACTACGTAAGAAAGACACGGCCAACTGCGAGGCGAAATTCCGTTGTATTTCAAGTGGAAAAGTTTTATGATTTAAATCCAAAAGTTGTCTAAAACATTGAAAATCATTCATCCACAACTTTATAAAGTGTGAAAAACATATTGCTGTAGTCAATTTAAATACAATATCTTCAAAGTGATGTGTCTGTTAGTCTCTTTCAACGAATCTCTCTAGCAAGATTTCAAACTTTAGAATAACAAGTTTCTATTTCAACGGTATCTCTTTAATCTTTCAGTTTGTTCTTCACTTGATAGTGAACAAATTCTGTCTATAGCAAAAGTTTCAATTTTATCTCGAATCACCACATTATCTACATTCTGTCTACTATACAGGATGATTCACCTTAAACGAAAAGTTCTTATGACAACTCCCAAAGAATACTTAGTGAAATTAGAGCCTTGTAGCTCACTGGAAAGTTGGTCAAGAAACGTTCGTTTTGGACAAGGTTACTCATATTAGATTGATTAATTTTTTCTACCATCAATCTCCACCACGGTTTTCTTCCTAATTTTCTAGAATACTAATGAGAAAAACGAGTCATTCTTAATTGGTTTATGCGTGTAGTTGGTTGGCGAAAATCGCGACATTGTTAGAGTAAAGCGTTCTTTTACCAACTTCCAAATGAACTAAAAGGTTCTAATTTTGCTAAAGTGTTCTCTGGATACCCTCCTATAAATCCTAAAAATATGAATCACCTTGTATTTGGTTAACTGAACTTTAATGCCTTACTTATATCAATTTGCTAATGATCACGACGAGAATATGTATCAACCTCCACATAGTTTTCAAAATGGCGGTTTTGCTACGTCTGGCTGTGTGGAATATTCTAGTTTTTGATTAAATTCGATATCTTGCTTGGTTATTGAGATATAGCAAAAAATGTGTTTTTGGGGAAAAGGGCAAGGGGCAAAGGGCAATTACACCCTCTTATGAACAACTGAAAAAATATGTGCTCATTATTTTTTTGATGCTCTACTTGTGTGCAAAATTTTATCAAAATGAGATAGCTCTCATTGTCAGAAATGCCCTGTTGCTTGAGATGATATCCAACTGGATTGTGCCTAACTGTAAGTTGCTTGAAGAGCTAGTTCCTACTTAAGTCAAGAAACTTTTTGGCATTCTTCTAGCAGTATTAAAGATCGATAAGACTCATAGTTTTTGGCTCAAAATTTTGACCCTTAGAGCTTTCAGTACTACCTCACTGTCGTTCATGATTTGAAAACTCTCCAGCGTACAAATTTGTTACAAGAATTACAGTTTGCATTACAGTTAGAGTTTTTCTAAGGTTAAAGGTGCCTCCATAAATTCCTATTTATCGATTTTTATTCTGTATAGGTCTTAAATAAAAAAATCAATTTTTTTTTAATTAGTTGTGTAAGTGAACAGAATTATTGCCTTCCAGCTCTCAAGACTGCTCAAAAGTTTTATCCCATTTTGTACTTTTGTTGCTCGGTGTGATTTGTCCAAACCTTGAACAAATATCTTCGCTTACCGAAATTTTCTCTTTTCACTTCTTCAGTGTGCACTTGAATACTTGAGTAGAGTTGGCAATTTTGAAAAAGACATACTGTAACGTAAAATTTATAACTTTAATCCTTTTTGATTGAGTCTACCAAAGTCTTATCCCAACCTTCTAAGTAAAACTGTTTAAGAGTATCATTTTTGAGTCTTGACACTTATACGAGCCTTATCTCTTTACTCTTAAAGCAAATCATCATATAATTCTTTAGGGGAATCTTTGAATGTTCAACTCAGACTTTTGAATTTCTTCTATTTTGCATCTTCCATATTTATTCATAAGGTGTTTCTTTTCGAACATGAGATCAGATCCGGTAAAGTCTTCAAAACTGTTTAACAGTATCGTTTCTGAGTCTTGGACCTTATTCGAACCTTATCTCTTTATTCTTATGGCAAATTATCATGTAACTCTTTTTGGGAAATTTTAAACGTTCAACTCAAACTTCTGAATCTCTTCTACTTTGCATCTCCCATATTTATTCATAAAGTGTTCCTTTTCGATCATGGATCAGTCCGGTAAAGTCCTCAAAACTGTTGAAGAATATCGTTTTTGAGTCTTGGCACGTATCCAAGCCTTATTTCTTTACTCTTATGACAAATCATCATGTAACTATTTAGGGGAGTCTTTGAACGTTCAACTGAGACTTTTGAATTTCTTCTATTTTGCGTCTCCCATATTTATTCATAATGTGTTCCTTTTCGATGATGAGATCTGATCCGGTTAAGTCTTCAAAACTGTTAAAGAGTATCGTTTTTGAGTCTTGGCACTTATCCGAGCCTTATCTTTTTACTCTTATGACAAATCATCATGTAACTCTTTGGGGAATCTTTGAATGTTCAACTCAAATTTCTGAATCTCTTCTATTTTGCTTCTCCCATATTTACTCATAAGGTGTTCCTTTTCGATCATGGATCAGATAAGGTAATGTCCTGAAAACTATTTAAGAGTATCGTTTCTTTTTTAATCTTGACACTTATCCGATACGTATCGCTTTAATCTTAAAGTAAATCATCATGTAACTCTTTGGGGGAATCTTTGAACGTTCAACTCAGACTTCTGGAGCTCTTCATATTTGCGTCGCCCATATTTATTCATAAGGTGTTTTTTTTTTCGATTATGAGATCAGATCCGCTAAAGTCTTCAAAACTGTTAAAGAGTATCGTTTTTGAGTCTTGGCACTTATCCGAGCCTTATCTCTTTACACTTATGGTAAATCATCATGTAACTCTTTGGGGGAATCTTTGAACGTTCAACTCAGACTTCTGAGTCTCCTAGATTTTGCATCTCCCATATTTATTCATAAGGTGTTCCTTTTCGATCATGAGATCACATCCGGTAGAGTCCTCAAAACTGTTTAAAAGTATCGTTTCTGAGTCTTGCCACTTATCCGAGACTTATCTCTTTACTCTTATGGCAAATCATCATGTAACTCTTTGAAAGTTCAACTCAGACTTCTGAATCTCTTCGATTTTGTAACTCCCATATTTACTCATAAGATGTTGCTAATCATGAGATCAGATCAGGTAAAGTCTTCAAAACTTATCAAGAGTATCGTTTCTGAGTCTTAGCACTTATCCGAGCCTTATCTCTTTACTCTTATGGCAAATCATCTTGTAACTATTTAGGGGAATCTTTGAATGTTCAGCTCAGACTTCTGAATCTCTTCTATTTTGCGTCACCTATATTTATTCATAAGGTGTTTTTTTTTTGCTTTACGTTTAGGTGATCTCCTTGGAAGGCTGGACTGACATCATGTACTTCGTACAAGATGCACATAGTTTCTGGGATTGGATCTATTTCGTCCTATTAATTGTGGTAAAGTTATAAAATAATTCTAATTATCATTTCACAGAATTTCATTTTTTTATATATATATATATATATATATATATATTTTTGTTTCTAGATTGGTTCCTTTTTCATGATCAATTTATGTTTAGTAGTTATAGCAACACAATTTTCTGAAACGAAAAAACGCGAAATGGAACGTATGCGTTTAGAACGTGCCCGTTTTCAAAGTAGTAGTACATTAGCATCATCAACAAATAATAGTGAACCAACTAGTTGTTATGGTGAAATTGTTAAATATATAGCACATTTATGGCGGCGTACAAAACGAAGACTGTTAAAAAAGATAAGACTGTATCAGGTGCGTAGGGAACATCGACGTGAACGAAAAATGATCACTGGTGAAACTATTCGACTGAATTATGCTAAGAAACACCATCCGAATTGTCCGCGATTACGTCAAATGGTATGTTTGAATTTTAACTATACAGTCTTCTTCACGTAAATATGAGAAATGGCAGTAAATTCGCTATAATTTAGCAGCGGGATTTGCACGCTCCAGCGTGCTTATCACGTGACTGTTCTGTACTAAATTGAATATAAGCGCTGCCTAGTCGCGCTCGATCTCCATCGACTTCTCAATGGAATTATATGCTGGATTTTTATAAGCGCAGCGAGTAGGTGGGTTCAAGTACGTAAGAATCGAGAGTCACCGTTACCAAGCTATAACTCTTTCATTTATTGATAGAATCATATAATTTTGACAAGAATTTGAAGGGAAACATCTAGGCTGAAAAATTTGCACTTTTAAGAATTCAGAGACAACTAAAAACAAAAATATATTCCTGTGTAAAAAAAGAAATCAAAAATTTATGAATATTGGAAGGACTGACTTATTTCGAGACCAGGGGACCTTTTCTTATGAATCATAAATTTTAAGAAGCAAAAAATGGTGTACAATTTTGTGAATTCAGTACTATTATTAAATCTCTTTCTCTTTCTCTATCTTGCTCTTTTCATTCTCAACTTGTATGATCCTTCGGAAACTGTCCATTGAAAAATAAAACTAGTCCCACAAATTTTATTACATCTTACGCTACTATTTTAAATTTATGACTCCTAGGAAAAGAAATTCCTTAGCCTAGCTTCTCAAAAAAGATCAGTCACCCCTTCCAATATTCACAAGCTTTTGATTTTTTCTAGCAAAGGAAAATGAACTTTTCAAAAAAGTAGTTATAGCGAATTTATTGCCATGTACCATATTTACATGAAAAACCCTGTATTTGATAAGGGTACTTGCATGTAAAGGATGATCGATGATCAATGATCACTGATGGATATTTAGCGCCATGATGATCATGAATTAAAACTATAGAGGGCTCAGCAATTTATTAGTTTTACCTACCTTATTATAGATGGACATAAAGGGTGAACCGACAAATTTTATAATTTTTTAACTTCTCGCTAAGAAAATTGAAAATTCTCAAAATTTCGGCAAATTATTGGTTTTACCCCGATTTTCGAAAATTGAATTTTCAGCAGATCTCGACGTTTTGGGGTCCTAGGAAGCTATTTTGACTATTTTTGCGAGGGTGTCTGTATGGCTGTATGTAAGCCATAACGAGAGAGAGAGTATGTAAGCAACTCATAACTTTTGAACGGATTAACGGATTAAAACGCTTTTTACGGCATTCGAAAGAGTTCCACCAAACTTAGATTTCGTGTAAATTTGAACCCATTCGGCCCGATAGGTTTTGAGAAATGTCAAAAAAACCGAAAATTTTTTTTTGTTAAAATCATGTTTTTTCAAAATAACTATTCAGTTGCTGTACCGATCGATTCCATAATCTAATCAGCTCTTAACCTTAACTAATGACGTCGAATGCCGTTTGAACGATCAAAATCGGTTGATTCGTTCATGAGTTATCGTTGTCGAAAAATATCGAAAAAAGGGTTTTTTCAACATAACCTCAAAATTACTCAACCAATCAAATTTATACTCCTTACAATATTTTTGCAGCTTAAAAAACTGCATCGAAAGTCACAAGGCTCGTCAAAATCCGTTGATTTGTTCGCGAGATATCGTTGTTGAAAAATGTTGAAAAAGCATTTTTTTCAACATAACCTCAAAATTCCTTACCAATCAAATTTGTACTCGTCACAATAATTTTGAAGGCTTAAAAACTTAGCGGGAAGTTTCACGAATGGCGTACAGGGTCAACCGCATTCCAGATTTTTTAATCAATAAACAAAGTTATAGATTTTTCGTAATAGTCCATCAATAAATTCATCCATTCATGATCGTCATCGCGCTAAATATCCATCATCGCTCATTGATCACTCTTGGCATGTAAATACTCTACCGTAGTGGTATTCTCAATAGATACATAAGAGAAACATTAGTCCCGCCCATCTTTCTTCTTTGTCAAATCATAAATAACAGACAGAGATAACAGATCTACAAGACACATCTAGTTATTGTTATCTTTTACAATAGAAAGTTTCGAAGGTTCCTTTGTTTGGTCAAACGATTAAGGGTGAGTGGTAATACCGCCATCATTTTAAATTTCTAGACCACCTACGCTCTCTCTGTCTCTTTCTAACTAATTAAGTAAGTAGTATACAGGGTAAAATTATGATCTAAGCACATTGGATATTCCCATCCCTAATAGTTTCCACCAAAGTTAAATGAAATGAAGAGACATTTGAATGAGATAGAAATATACTGGGTTGGTAAGTAGTGAGAAATGTTGTAATAATTGGTACCACCCACTCTTAACCCACTATATTTCTATCTCATTCAAATGTCTCTTCATTTCACTTAACTTGGATGGAAACTATTAGGGATGTGAATCTCCAATGTGTCTAGATCATAATTTTACTCTGTACATGGGCGGGACCAATGTTTCTCTTATGTATCTATTGAGAATACCACTACAGTATAAGTATATCAATAAGGTTGTTTCCTTTTTTTGGTGGGAAATTTTTATAGCTACCAAGTGTATCAAGTACTCGAGCCGTTTCAAGGACCAGTTCAATGTGTACAAATGACAATGATACGGAATTACCTGGTAAACGACCGAGTCTATTACGAGTACCATCCATATCGAATCAAGAAATATCCACAAATAATAATAATAATAATAATAATAATAATAATAATAACGATGTAAGTTGTGTAATATTCTTTCATTTACAACCATTCCTCAAGAATCATTTCAAATCTCAATTTAGAGTCCTACGAATCTTCTATCACCACCAATTCTTATCAATAATCGTCGACGATCATCAGTTATGTTTAGTGATGTGATTGTTTTGCATCGTACAACAAATAATGAAAATAATTCACCACCAACTACAACAACATCGATCATTGATCGTAAAAATGTTTGTTCAAGTGAGAAAACAACACAAGCCGGTGATGGGAATATATGGCAAATAACAACAATACCAAATCAACAACAAATCATACAAACACAACAACAAATCGTACAAGATTGTTGTGAATTGATGAATGGTGAAGCAATGACTTGCCAAGAATTATTAGCTTTAGGTGCTATAAATGCTGCATTACCTACTGGTCAAATCGTATTAGATCAATTTTTCAATTCATTAACAAAAGGCATCAATAATCGTCATCGTAATATTGATGATTACTATCAACAATATCAACAAAATCAACAAATTGATGATGATTATAATTGTTGTCAAGATATGTGGCATTGTGAATCAGAATATAATAATGAGAAACATTCAAGAATTTATATTTTTATTTGTACATGCCTTAAAGGTGGTTTATGTGTATTGAAATGGTGTCGAAAGAAGATCAAACTGTTAGTTGAACATAAATATTTCCAACAGGGGATATTATTAGCAATACTAATCAATACATTATCAATGGGAATTGAATATCATGATCAACCATTATATCTAACACATGCTGTTGAAGTTAGTAATGTTATATTTTCAGCAATTTTTGCTGTTGAAATGGTATTGAAAATTATTGCTGAAGGACCATTTGGTTATATATCGAATGGTTTCAATGTTTTCGATGGTATTATCGTAGTGTTAAGGTAAAATTGGATCGAAAGTGCGTGGTGTGTTGGCAAATTAATAAGGCAAAAACAATCACTCTTGAATAACTCATTTTAATTTTACATTTTTAGCAAAATAGTTCGTTTTGGCACTAGTAGGGAGCATTTGGACATTACTTAATTCGACGCAAAATTTCCTTGAAGACCATTCGTTGAGTTTTGTACAATATAAGGATTTAATATGCCTTCATTTACCCCAGAACTACAGTAAAAATTAAGCTCTTTTCAATTAAGCAGTCCATTGCCCCAATAATTGCAAAAAATCTGCAACTAAATGTAGCCTTGCATCATAAGCTACTAATATGATTTTGAACTAAATTTGCAAAAACTCCTCTACTACTTCGATACACCGTATTTTAGAGGGCAAAATCAATCTTTCTCAAATAACTAATTTTAGTTGTACATTTTTAGCAAAATAGTCCGGTTTGGCATCAGTAGGGAACTTTTGGACATTACTCAATTCAACGAAAAATGTCCTTAAGGACCATTCATTAGGTTTTGTACAATATGAGTATTTAACATGCCTTCATTTACCTCAGATTTCCACTTTTTGATTTTTGAACTCTACTAAAAAATTGAGGTCTTTTCTACTTTTACTACTTCGATACACCCTATTTTAGAGCATCCGTGGTGTTTTGTACAATATAATTTAGAGTTCCTATACTATTGGCATTTAAGTAGCCTTCTTTTGCCTCAAATTTTCACTTTTCAACTTCATTTAAAATTCAGATATAGGGAGTTTTGGCGTAAGACTACTTAAATTGCTCAATTCTTTTCACTTGTCTATAATTATCAAGAATTTGTGACTACAAAAGCAGTTCTGCTTAGAAGCATTCATGCCTATGTCCATTTCATTTGACATAATTTTGACTCTCCAAATTATGCAAAATTTTCTTTACTCCTTCATTAAACCTTGCAGATCATCTGTTGAGTTTTGCACTATACCTACAAGAGAATTTTAAACATTTTTGCATCACTTTTTGGCACTTGAGCTACGTTTAAAATTCAGCTGTATGTATGTCCTTGGAGACTTTAACAAATAGTTCTTTTGATTTGCCTTAATTATGCCTATGTCCATTTCTTTTGACATAATTTTGCTTCTCCAAATCATGCAAAATTTTCTTTACTACTTGAATAAATTTCCTTTCAGATCATCTGTTGAGTTTTGCACTATACCTACAAGAGAATTTTAAACATCTTTGCATCACTTTTTGGCACTTGAGCTACGTTTAAAATTCATCTGTATGTATGTCCTTGGAGACTTTAACAAATAGTTCTTTTGATCTGCCTTAAAATTGCCAAAAATCTATAATTTACTTCACAATAATGGAATATTTGATGGTACTCTTTACTGCAAGACTTTCTTTAATATATAAAAACGCCTCAATTTAAGCGATGAGCTGATCCTTTCACTATGTCCATAAGCATTTAAGTCACCATCACTTGCTGCAGAGTTTTACTCTTTAACTTTTGGACTATGATTAAACTTCACTTTTCACTGCCGTGAAGGCTTAACCCTTTAGATTTGCTCAGTAACTGTGAGAAATTTACGATTTCAAAATAAAGAAGTATTTCTTGCAAAATTCCGTCCTAATATGCTTATTATTATTATAAATGTTTTGCTTGAGGTCCTTATGAGTCACCATACCTCGGATAAAATGCTTTGGGGAGATACATTCCCCTCCTAGATGCCATTTTCTGAGACTCTTAAGGTATCACCGTGGCATAAGATGTGAAGCAAAGTTTCCTCTTCCTCCTCACAGGCCCTGCATATCAGAACCTTTACAAGCTCAAAATTTAGGGATGCTTCCTAATGGCACGGTGATCAGTAAACTATCCTATCATCTGCCTTCATTGTCTCCTAGGAGCTCTTTAAGTCTTTTATGGGCTGAAAACACTGAAAAGTCTCTGGCAAAATCATTCCTGATAATTCCTCCCAGTAGAGTTGGTGTTTTTTTTTACAATTCTTCCCTTATGGTCGCTTTAGTGTCCGCAACAAAGTTTCCTCTTCCTTCTCACATGCCCTACATATCAGAACCTTTACAAGTCCAAAATTTAGGGATGCTTCCTAAGGGCACGGTGATCAATAAACATTCCTATCATCTACCTTAATTGTCTCCTAGGAGCTCTTTAAGTCTTTTACGGGCTGAAAACACTGAAAAGTCTCTGGCAAAATCATTCCTGATAATTCCTCCCAATAGAGTTGGTGTTTTCTTTACAATTCTTCCCTTATGGCCACTTTAGTGTCCGCATAGGCGATACTACATAAAGGTCCAGGTCTAGTTAGAGCTATTTTGGTGGTACTTTTTGCTAAACGATCATCATTTTCTTCAAACATTTGATGAACCGGTACCAATTTTAAAAGGATCTTGGTGTGTTCATGAAGCTCCTTAAGTGTATGGAAGTACTTCAGTACTAGACTAAATTTTATTTCTACAGCTCAAATGCTTTTAACCACACTTATGTTTTTTGCTATGCTCTAACAGAATGCTTCATAAAAGTACTTTCAATGAGTCATCATCTTTAGCGATAAAAGTAATTTGAAGCGTAACAATGTGAATTTTGCTCTAGCAATGAATCATTTTGGAACAATTTTGCAAGCGTTTTGACTTGTGTGGGTAAATATACCTTAATGAGGTGGCTACATGTTTTTAATTTTGCTTGCATATAAATTATTTTTTGGATAAATTTAAGGAAATTTGTTTGCAAAATGTAGAATTTCTTAACGAAGCATACAAAATTTTTGGCTACTTCTTGGTCTCATTATTTTTGCTAACACACCACGTAATTACCAAGATTTCAAACATAATTTAAATGACCAACTTAATAACAATAATTTTAGTGGAATTGAATTATTTCAAAAATTCTTGGGACAATCACACTCCGATTCCGGTCTATCAGTTTTACGTACATTTCGTTTGTTGCGAATTTTAAAATTGGTTAGATTTATGCCGAATTTACGTCGACAATTATTCGTTATGTTACGAACTATGGACAATGTTGCTGTATTCTTTTCGCTACTGATTTTGTTCATTTTCATTTTCAGGTAAGTTTTTATCCAACCTTTTTATATACATAAAGGGTGTTTGCTCTAAGTATGGTGAGTTCTAAGAAACTCCTCTTAGTCGATGAGCGATTCGAAAAATATTTTAAGGATTTGTAGGAGGGTCCTTAAGGAACATTTCAGCAAAAGTAGAACCTAGTAGCTCATTTGAAAGTTGATCAAAAACTGCTCGTTTCTGACGATGTAGCGTCTTTCAAAAAGGAACTAAACACGCAAAACGACTTAAAATGACTTTAGGATCCTCCCGAAATCAATTTTTGAAATGAGCTACAAGGTTCTAATTTTGCTAAAATGTTCCCTAGGGACTCTTCTACAAATCCTCAAAATATTTTTCGAGTCGCTAGTCGACTAATAGGAGTTTCTTAGAACTCACCATACTTAGACCTAACATTGAAATACAAACTATGACAACAACACCAACAATAATAACAACAGCACATATTTAGATCACAAAACAACACAAATTTACACAGGAGACGAACGATGTTTAGATGGGGTTATTGGTAGGGGTGGCATTTGATTTTTTAATTTTTATTATATATATTTTTTTGGAAATCTTTATGTAAATATTTTTTTTAATTTGAATAGAAATTTCTAATTGGTGTTAGAAATCGTCGTTATTTTCTGTATTATTCCACATCACTATATACTTTTCTCATACACTATCTATCTGGCTTATTTATTTTAACATAATTTAGCACTTTACTTCAAATATTGAGACAGCACATCAGTTATACTTCAACAAAGCAATTCCAAACGAGCACCCTTCTGATTTTGTCGAAGCAAATCAAAAATTTTATCAATACCAGACTGATTTGTAAAATTATAAGGGTGGTCACTAATAAAACGAAACATGCTGTATATATACAAGAACTAAATCAAACAGAAAATTGTTAATACCGCTCACATAAACTCAACCACATGTGTGTGCAAACATTCCAAAATGTGCTCTTTTCTGTAGCTTTCGGTCAAATTAATTACGAAAATTAATTAAATTTTAATTTATTGAAAGAAATTATTTTTTTTTTTTAATTAATTATATCGGTGGATCAAACCAGTAACTGTAAGATTTTTGGGATGTTTTAGTATCCTTGGTATGAATATATTCGGGTGCAAGTTTTGTGAAAATAATGAAAAAAATGAAAAATGTAAACCCGACGAAGATGAGGAGAAAGATAGGAAAAATTTTGACACCCTATTATGGGCGCTTGTTACTGTTTTTCAGGTATTTAAATCAGTTCCCAAATTTTCTCAAAATAATTTTCTATCATTATTATTATTATTATTGGAAATTCTATTTTACAATAAAATAATTAACAAAAATCGACTGATTATTGAATTAAAACTACTTAATTTAAGAACAAAGGAACAGTCGGTTTTTGGTAAATTTGATAATAGACTTAACAATTTTCAATTTAATCAAAAAAAAAGTAAAGAATAAACAAATACCGTCGGAAAATTTGCTAAAAATCTCACAAAACGATCAAAATTTCATCCAAAAGGTAGGTGAGTTTCATTTCTCTTTCATTATTTTTTTTTACAAAAATTTCCCTTTTCTTCTACTTTTTGATTTCTGAAAGTTCTGCATGTTTTCATCATAATCACTATAATCGTTGAGTAAATAATAACAGATTGGCGATTTGTAATCAAAAAATTTGCTCGAAAGATGCTCGCCATCTTATTCTGAAATTGTATTCTAATTACTGGTAATACTTCGATAGCATCATCATCTGGTGGTCGGAATTTTTACAATGTTAGGAGTACTTTCGACAGTGACGCCGTCTAGTGTCAGGAGTACTTGCACAAAAAACATGGGCCTGAAATCTCTATTTTAGTATTCATTCAACTTTATAACTATGGAGTGGAGAGGTGAGGCGAGTCATCTACTTATATAAAAATTGTCCAAAAATTTATGAACATTACTAAATATGAACAATAGAAAATTGTTAGAATGAGACAGAATGAAACGAAGAAAGATAGATGTATTCATTTTGGTTATTTTGCAACAGTAGCGCCATCTTTATTGTTCACAAATTCATGGACAAACGTATGAAGATAATCTTTCTTGCCTC
This sequence comes from Mylabris sibirica, assembly GCA_039776855.1. Taxonomy (NCBI): domain Eukaryota; kingdom Metazoa; phylum Arthropoda; class Insecta; order Coleoptera; family Meloidae; genus Mylabris; species Mylabris sibirica. The sequence continues at coordinate 10,022,755 of CM077842.1, read as the reverse complement.
TACACTCCATAGCTATAACCGTTGAATGAATAATAACATAGAGATGGTTTTTTGTGTAAGTATTCCAGACGGATGAGTATTCCGACCAACAGACGACGACACTATCGAATCACATCGAATACAATTATCTCTATGTTAGTATTCATTCAATGGAGTGTAGGAGTAAGGAGGATTATCTCCGTCTATAAAAATTGTACAAGGATTTGTGAACAATAAAGATAGCGCTACTGTTGCAAAGTTACTAAATAGAAATAATGTGACATTAATAGTTAGAATGAGACAGAATAAAACGGACAAAGATAGATGTATTCATTTTAGTAATTTTGCAACAGTAGCGCCATCTTAATTGCTCACAAATTCTCGGACAATTTTTAGATATAAAACGGATAAAGATAATCCTCCTTGCCTCTACACTCCATAGCTATAACCGTTGAGTGAACAATAACATCGAGATACCAGCTAAATACATGCTTTTGGTGTAAGTATTCCAGGCGGACGAGTATTCCGACCACCAGACGACGACACTATCGAATCACATCGAATACAATTTTAAACAGGAACCATTACTAAGTACCTCTACTGCCTAAGAGAGGGTAATATTTACTCTTTCGGAGTTTTACATTAGGCTGAAATTTCGATGTTATTATTAACTCAACGCTATAACTTGTAGACTACTGTGATGGTGGTTCTATAAAAAATCTGAAGTTATTTCTGAATAGAACAAATTTGAGTTGAAACCACCATTACTGATAGTGAAGTTTGACCATTTTTCTACATTTTTTCTTTCAATTACCTTTATCTCAAGCTAATTTTTAATTGCTCGTTAATCGTTCCCGAATTTATCTTGTGTTTTGAAATAATTAAAATTTATTTTTTTTAATTTTTCTTAATTAAAAAAATAAATAAAATAACTGTATGTTGATGATATTTGTACTGTTTTGATCAATATGTCACCCCTGCTATCTTTTGTGTGTGTGTTTTTTTTTTGTTTTTGGTAATTTTAATTTTGTAACAATTTATCAATACACGAGTTGATTTTAAATCAAAATAATCAATTAGTAGAAAAATAAATCACATGTAGTTAGTCGATTTTTTTATGTAGATTATACTAGAAAAACATCCGCAATACAAACGTTATCGTTTCTAGTGACATGTACGCATACGTACTATTTAACGTTAACGTTTGTATTGCAGGTGGTGTAGTTTGGTTAAATATTTTTTGGAAGAAAAGTGGAAAAATATCACTAAATGAGAAACACTAACACTCTATATACACAAATCTTTAGATTGATAGTTTTTTGTTTTATGATTAATTGATAAAAAGACTAACACGTTTAAGTAGTGTGTAATTGTATTTGTTCTTATCTGCCATCATTTTGGATTTTGGCAGCATATTGGGCATGTATCTATTTGGCGGTAAGTTTTGCAACTATAGAGCCGCCGATGGGACAATAAAAGAGTGCACATGCGAGATGATTGTTACACAAGATGAACGTTGTGAATGCGATCGAAAACATTTCAACAATATCCTTTGGGCAACAGTTACCGTATTCCAAGTGAGATCATATCTTTCTATCAAAAACTATACCATCTCATTAATTCTAATCAATAAATCAATCAATTACACTAATTTTTCCTTCTATAATTGTTTAGATTTTAACGCAAGAAGATTGGAATATGGTGTTAGCGAATGGTATGGCAAAAACATCAGAATGGGCGGCATTATATTTTGTTGCTTTAATGACATTCGGCAATTACGTTCTATTCAATTTATTAGTAGCGATTCTAGTTGAAGGTTTCAGTGCTGAACGTAACGAACGTCGTGAACGTGAACAACGAGAATTAGCAAGAAGAAAAATGTCGGTAATGTTAGAGGCGAGTCTTCGCGATAGTTCCGAAGAGACAAATCACTCCCTATCGAGTTCCACGGGCAGCTATCCTCCAGTATGCATCCCCCAATCTCTTAAAAACAGGGCATCGAACCGTTATTTTTTCGTTCCGGTTCAATTAGAAAAATTACTATCGGTTCGGTTCTGATTTTTTCGGTTTTCGGTTTAGTTCCAAGTGATTAACTTTCAAATTTTTAAATGCAAAAAAAATAATAAAAAAAATAATAATTATCATTATTATTATTATTTGTACCGATTATTTGTACATTACGAACTAAATCACGATAACAATAACAACACAAACATGGTCTACTTAAAAGATTTTCAAAATATGTTCCATTTTAATGATATGGTCGTGAATTAGCTCTATGGGTGAAAAAAATATTTCAAATTTTCTATGAGACTCACTTAATTTTCAAAAATGGATTTTAAGCGAGCTTCATGTGCTTTCCTTTTACATCAGCTTTCTAAAAATGAGAGTCCTTAGGGAACATTTCAGCAAAGAAGAACCTTGTAGCTCATTTCGAAGTTGGTCAAAAAAACATCGTTTTGGCCAATGTCGAAATTTTCAAAAACGAACGAAACACGTAAAACGACTAAGAATGACTCGGAGACCTCCCCAATATTGATTTTTTTTCGTTTTTCTCCATTGTATTCCAAAGAAAATACAGAATAAAATAGAGAAAAACAATTATGGGAGGATCCTAGAGTCATTCTATGTCGTTTTTCGTGTTTAGTTCGTTTTTGAAAATCGCTACATCGTCAGAAACGAACGGTTTTTGACCAACTTTCAAATGAACTACGGGGTGCTAATTTTCCTGAAATGTTCTCTAAGGATCCTCCTACAAATCCTTAAAATATTTTTCGAATCGTTCGTCGGCCAATAGGAGTTTCATAGAATCGACCATATTTAAATTGAACAGCCTTTAGATTAATTTTTTAGTCGACCATGTTTGTGGCAGTATACCAGATCTATACGATTTATTCTAGATCTATGGATACACTGCGGACTAAATCACACCAACAATAACAATAATAATAAAAATAATAATAATAATTATTATTATGATTTATACCGATACGAATTAAATCACAATAACAATAACAACACAAACATGGTCTACTTAAAAACGATTTTCCCGACAGATTTTCAAAATATTTTACATTTTAATAATATGGTCGTGAATTAGATAAGATTTTTGACATTTTCATATCAATCAACAGGCAAATTAATTAATTTCAAAGCTCTATAGGTGGAAAAAATTTCCATGAGACTCACTTAATTTTCAAAAATGGATTTTAAGCGAGCTTGATGTGCTTTCTTTTTACATCAGCTTTCTAAAAATGAGAGTCCTTAAGGAACATTTAAGCAAAATTAGAACCTTGTAGCTCCTTTCAAAGTTGTCAAAAAACCATCGTTTTAGACAATGTTGCAATTTTCAGAAACGAACTAAACACGCAAAAGATCTAAGAATGACTCAAACAAATCAATTTTGGAAGAATCCTAAAGTCATTCTAAGTCGTTTTGCGTGTTTAGTTCGTTTTTGAAAATCGCTACATCGTCACAAACGAGCGTTTTTTGACCACCTTTCAAATTGGCCCAAAAAAAGGAGCTAAAAGTAGGTCAAAATAGCTTTTTAGTAGTTAATTTGCTCTTTTTTCGTCAAAATACGTCGATTGAGCCTATTTTAGCTCGTTTTAGTGGATCTTCTTGGAATTTAGCTAGATATTTTTGGGCTTTTTTTTCTAAAAATTGTCGATTTTGTCCAAAATGTCTGACTTATGGTGTCAATAGTCCCTGTTTTATTGCTTTTTTCGAATTTTGCTTGAATGTTGACCAAATTGGCCGAAAAAAGTAGCTAAAAGTAGGTCAAAATGGCTTTTTAGTAGCTAAATTGCTATTTTTTCCTCAAAGTACGTCGATTTAGCCTATTTTAGCTCGTTTTAGTGGATCTTCTTGGAATTTAGCTAGATATTTTGGATTTTTTTGATAAAAATTATCGATTTTATGCAAAATATGCTACTTATGACCCTGTTTTATTGTTATTGTTCGAATTTTGCTTGAATTTTGACCAAATTGGCAGAAAAAAGTAGCTAAAAGTAGGTCAAAATGACTTTTTAGTAGCTAAATTGCTCTTTTTTTCGTCAAAATACGTCGATTGAGACTATTTTAGCTCGTTTCAGTGGATTTTCTTGGAATTTAGCTAGAGATATTTTGGGCTTTTTTGCTAAAAATTGTCGATTTTGTGCAAAATGTCTGACTTATGGTGTCCCTGTTTTATTGCTTTTTTTGTCGAATTTCGCTTGAATATTGACCAAATTGGCCAAAGAAAATATCTAAAAGTTGGTCAAAATAGCTTTTTAGTAGCTACAAGATTCTAATTTTTCTGAAATGTTCTCTAAGGACCCTCCTACAAATCCTTAAAATATTTTTCGAAACGTTCGTCGACTAATAATAGTTTCATAGAATCGACCATATTTAAATCGAATACACCCTATAAATTAATTTTTTAGTCGACCATGTTTGTGGCAGTATACCAGATCTATCCGATAACAATAATAATAACAATAACGGTTTTTGATTTCGCTTCAGTTCCGGTTCGATGCCCTCCTTAAAATCACAATAAACAAATTATTTTATCAAATTAATTGTAGGATACGAAAAATTGTTGGCGTTCCGTTGATGAATTACAAAAAATCAAAGAGTTCAATAATGAACGTAAATGTAATTGTCGTGACAAACTATTAGATAAAGCTTGTTGTTACATTGAACCGAAATGTAATTTACAAAAGGAATCATTAGCAAAACAGAATTCACCACCAATAATCACGCATACGGCGGCAACACCCCAAGATTCACCATCAACAACCCTTGAAGATTTCCCCGAGTTTCGTTACAATATCACAACGGTAACAAATGATTATCCATCTGCTAGTGACAGCAGTCCTGGTGGTGGATCAACAACAGAATCAACAACACAAAAGACCTCGGTAAACTCCACTAAACAACCCCTTCGTACAAATTTTATTAAAAATAAAACATCTAATTATTATAGTCGTTGAGCTTACTTAAACCACCAACTTTATCACCGTCACCGTTAACAATCCGACAATTCGAACGCGGCCCGGATGAATGTGGCACTTTATCCGGTAAAATTGTGACACACAATGAGAAAATTGGTACAAAGACGATGACATTTTCGGAGAAAATTGCAATACCATCGACACAGAAAACCGATACGAAGAAAATCCAAAGGAAATGTTCGTGGAAATTGGGGAATCGGTCAAGTTTACGCCGGAAAAAGATACGGAGTGAATCCGATTCGGAAGCTGTACCATTAAATAACGGCCGTGATCATTTACAATGTAACGGTAATGGAATTAGTCGGAAAGTAAGTTGTTTACAATTATTAGATTTAGTTGGATGTAATACATGAATTTCAGGCTAGTTTACGTAATGATTCATTACCACAATCAGCGATACGTATCCAGAATGATACACAGAAAGATACGCCGAATAATCGTAGTGTTAAAGGCTTAAGTCCACAGAATTCAATCAAACGGAGTGCAACACAACAAGTGTCGCCGTTAACGCGTCGAAACTCTTTGACAAACTCGCAAAATCTTCAAACTAAATTGAACACAACCCCAACAACAACAACAACAACAACAATAACAGCTCCAACAATAACATCAAGTCCAATATTATCGCGTAAATCGAGTCAAATGGAGCCGAAATCGGTGAATACATTAAATGATAAAACATTACCTGAACGAACATTGCCACGTGTTAAAATGGATGATTGCACAATAACACCATCACAAAATGGTAATCAATTGATAACACCATCGCCGAGATTGAGTCGTGTTAAGAAATTGTTGATGATATTAGAACCTACTGGTTGTATGAAAGAGAAAGATGAATATTCACTCTACATATTTCCACCGGAAAATAGGTATTTTTTTATTATTAATTTCTATACATTGTCTATTCCGATTGTGTCAACTTGACTTGACAGCTGTCTAAATATCGCGTTGATTGCAATTAAATAGATGAAATATACACCGTCTTGTAGTTAGGGAAATTTTAATTTTAATTACTACAACATATCTTCTGCTATTTCTAAACATTTTTCAATCTACCTTTGAACTACTTTAAAAGACAGGTCGAGCTATTTGAACTACTATAAACATAGTACATACTTAAATTCTATGCGATTTTTCTTAAAAACATCTATTTGATACTGGAGTCAAGTTGATTAACATCAAATAAACGGAATACAGAGTGACATCAAATTGTTTATAATCTGAGAAACCACGTATAAGGCCCGAAAAACCGAACGTATTCGTATAGTGTACTAAAAAATTCATCAATGTTAGGCTCGAGTAAATTTATCGGTAGCTGCAATAAAATGTGTTATATTTGTTGTTACTAACAATAAGTAAGACTTGTGTGGATTAATGCCATGGAAATCCGAGATGTGTTATACTAACAACTGCTTGGTATCCATTTTCGATTATCAAAAATCGTTCCAGTTTTGTGCAATTTTAGACATTTTTGGACCCTTCAAAATACTTTTATTGTACTCAATTCCATGAGCGTTTGCGTATTTGAAGGTAATTCGATTACATCCTGTATAGTTCGTATAATCTCCGTTGGATTGTTTCCTCGAAATAAAAAAAAACTCATTTCTTTTCAGCGTTTTCAATTAAATAACGTGTTTTTTTTACTCAATTATTCATTGAAGCTTGAAAGACACTCATTGTCAGTTAAATTGATGATTATTCGAATTTCACAAAAACTATACTCTTTGATAGTTGTTCAAATAAATTGTTCCATTCCGGTCCAAGAATCGTAACAAAAATTGTTTACGGAAACAGAATCATAACTAACGAATTGACCAACTGTTAACCTTTTTTGATTAACATCCGATTTTCTAATGTATTGGAAATGATCGATAATTGATTTCCGTATCGCACGTGCAAATTGAAATGTCCGTGAAAAATTTTGAGTAATTTAACGGAAACTCACTTTATTGATTTCTGTAGTTTTAATTGGAAGCTTTTCGTGTTAAAGTTTGAATAATCGCTAGTGTAAACAGCAGAGTTTTCGCTACAATCTAGTAGTAAAAGGAGGGCGCTGCTGTGCTAAGGCCCGTATTTATGTATAAAGCGAACTTGAGACGGTCTCGAAGATTGACCTTGGATTCAAGGCCAGACTATGTAACCAAACCAAGATAGTGTTGTAGCTGCCTCCAGGCGAGCTTGAGTTTTGCAGAAAGTGCCGCCAGATACTCAATCCTGACTTCCGCCGAGAATTCCCGAAGCAAGACTTATAAAACAGTACTCTTGCTTAGAAGTCAGACTTGAGACCGTGTTTGAGATCGGTTTATAAATACGGGCATAAGAAATTTCTAAGCGTATAGTTCAATGTTGAGGTTGAAGTTTTAAAACTCTGGTTTCAGTCTAGTTGTAAAAATTTTAATAGAAAAAATTCTTCTAGGGAGTACCTTAAAATAGGGTTTTGAGCTTCATATTTTACCCCCTAAGCCTTGAGCATATTACAATAAAAAAACACTATTTGACTCGATAATGTAGCAATAAAATGAAGGAATTTCTCTCACAAAACAGTTATAGGCATATGTATAAGCCAGTGTTGAGGTTAATGCTCTAAATCTTGCTAAGTTTCACTTCTTCACTTAAGGGTTATTATTTTTACAATTATGTTTTGAGTGAGGCCCTTAAACGAGTTGCAGTCCATTTTCCACCGTACTTCTGCCTAGAAGACCTTTTGTGCACCTGTCAAGATTCCTGATTTGCGTTAACCCTCTTCCCCGTACAGTCCTTTTTTTTGATAAGATCCAGGAGTACTTCTTATTTCTTTAGGAGAGATTTATTTTCCTCCAAGATGCCACACTCTGAGATCCTTTAAACTTTAAGGCATCATCTTCTTCTTCATAGGCCCTACATGCCACGTCATTTACAACCCCAATGCTTTTGAGAGGCTTCTCCAGTGCACACAATTCCTTATTTGCCTCCTGTTTAATTTGAGGAGTTCTTTAGGCCTCCTAAGGGTTGAAAAACCCAAAAATGTCTTTAGCAAAACCATCCCTTGTAATTCTTCTAAATAGAATTAGTGGCGTTTTTTTCCAATTCTTTATTTATGACCGCTACAACGTTCGCATACGAGATACCACATGAGGGTCCGGGTCCGATTGGAGCTGTTTTGGTGGCCCTCTTAGCTAAACCGTTTGTCTCTTCATTTCCTTCGAACCCGTTATAATCTATAACCCATTTCAAGGTCACCTCGCTATGTTTAGCACGTTTTCTTATGCTCGCATTTATAAATCAACCTCAGGCTCAATCTCAAGTCTTGATTAGGCACTTCATCCTCAAGTACGAATTCTATCATTATTACTTCGGGAATTCTCGGCAGAAGTAATTATTGAGTGCTCAAGCACGCCTCAAGGTAGCAAGAACACAACTTTGAGTCCAAGAGTCGGTGCTTGAGTACTCATACTCAAGCAACTGTAGCGCCTCAAGTTCGGTTTATAAATTTGGGTATTAGTCTTTATCAAAATCTCAGTGGTTGTGCCTTGCTCGTTGGCAGAAAGATAAGTCTATTAATCATGTTAAAGCAAAGAATTGCGCATGTCCAAGGCATTTGAATTGCAGGAGCATGCGCATCAATCTAATTTCAAGCTGTAGCATAAGACTATAAATAATTTCAGATTTCGCCAATGGTGCCAACGGTTCGTCGATCAGAAATGGTTCGATAATGTTGTCCTTTTATTTATTGCAATGAATTGTATCACATTGGCAATGGAACGTCCAAATATTCCACCGAAAAGCTATGAACGTTTTTTTCTATCAGCTTGCAATTATGTATTTACTGTTGTTTTTACAATTGAAATGTTTGTAAAGGTTGTAGCATCCGGTATGTGTTACGGTCCAAATGCTTATTTCACATCCGGTTGGAATATAATGGATGGTTCACTTGTAATCATTTCAATTGTTGATTTATTAATGTCAATGGTTGGCGAATCAAGTCCACGAATTTTCGGCATTTTAAGGGTAAGTTATCTTATCAATGTTATTGTTTTTATAAAAGCCCATTTACATGCTTAAGCTATTTGCATAAACCGGTTTAGCTTCTGCAATTGTAGTGTGAGGAACTGCGAAAATTATACATTGAGATAAAGCAACTGATAAGAACACTCAACACGGTCAATTGGTAATGTTGGGGGAACAGGCGGTAGAAGGTTTACCTATGGGCATGCCCGAGATTGGAGCTGAGGCTTGAGCAGCGTTCAGACGCTCATGCCGATTTTCTGTCGCAACAGATTTTACACAACCTAAACTTTTCCGCTTACGCAAACTTCAAGCCACTTTATGTAAATAGCTTGAACATGTTAATGGCCTCTAAGAAGATGATTGAGTACACACAAAAACATATTTGTAGGTTTTTCGTTTGTTGCGGTCTTTACGGCCGTTGCGTGTAATCAATCGAGCTCCTGGTCTTAAATTAGTTGTACAAACATTACTATCATCATTACGTCCTATTGGCAATATTGTTCTAATATGTTGTACATTCTTCATCATCTTCGGTATATTAGGTGTACAATTATTTAAAGGAACATTTTATTATTGTGCTGGTGAGAATCTAACTGGTATTATAACACGAAATGATTGTTTAAGTCGTGATTATAAATGGGAGAATCAAAAATATAATTTTGATGATTTAGGACAAGCTTTAATGTCATTGTTTGTGTTAAGTTCACGTGATGGTTGGGTAAACATTATGTATAATGGTTTAGATGCTGTTGGTGAAGATCTACAACCAATCACAAATTACAACGAATGGAGATTATTGTATTTTATATCGTTTATATTATTAGTTGGGTTTTTTGTGTTAAATATGTTTGTTGGTGTTGTTGTTGAGAATTTCCATCGATGTCGTGAAGAACAAGAAAAAGAAGAACGAATTAGGCGCGCCGCCAAGAGGGCGCTACAATTAGAGAAGCGGCGACGTAGTAAGTATACTAACAGATTCTCGGACATACAAGAATCCGTTCGCCATTGCTATTTTTCCTTCCCCTACTTAGCAAAGCCTTGCTTTAGATTTAGATCGACCTAAGCGTGGATTTATAGGTAGTCGGAAGGTTTTGCCGTTGACTGAATAATATATAGACATGTCGATCCCATACTTTTTTGTGTAATCGAAAAGTATTCCGAAAAGCGCTGAAAGTATTCCAACCACGAGATGGCAATACCATCGAATTACATAGAATACAGTTTCAGACAAGAATTATGTTCTAAGTACATCTATTGCCTAAGACAGGGCAATATATTCTCTCTCAAAAAAGATCCAATCATAAGCGTTAATTAATACAATTGCATCATATTACAGCCCAATAAATATATTGAAGAAAATCTAAAAAAAAATTGTACAATTTGGAGGCTATTATCCCAAAAGTCTCTAAAACAGAATTTATTTTTCTTAAAGAAACATGGATTTAGAATTATGCTCTCAACAAATAGATGGCAGTACAAATTTTTCAGCTACGAATGAGCCATAAAGGTCGACTCTCTAGATATTAAATATTCACTCAACGGTTTTGCTAAGGCGAGCTGAAGTATGTAGAGGAAGAAAAACCGCCCCATAAAGGCTTAGTCAACTCATTGCTGGGAAAGCGCTCTTAAATCTTAAATTTATGAAAATTGAAAAGGTTCAATGATTGGCGTTAGAAGAACTGGGCCAAGGATGAGAGTCCTCTATTTACTAGTAGTAAATTTAAAATGCGAAGAAAAACAATAAAGTGTTGGAGGAAATAGCAACACTTGTCAATCTCAAACACTAAATTACGCACAACGCTTTATGGCATTGGGTTTCCAATTGTAGATATCTCCTTCAACATTTTATTGCATCGTCTCTTGCTTTTTAAATTTATTACTACCAGCAAACAGGGGATTTCCAGTTAATCTTACGTCATCAGCGCTATTCATTGGTTCTTTTCAATATTCACGAATTTTTGGAGATTCTCTCCCATTTCCAAAAGAGCGCTTTCATCTACAATGGGCTACTTAAGGGTTTCCCTTCAAGCCCTTATAGGAATAATTTCAATTTTAACAGAAATAAGAGAGTAACGGGTCCTCACTGTAGGCATCGCCTACAGGCTGTTTTTAGAAGCCCCTTTACATTGTCCGACTTTTCTATCCGATTTTTTATTCGATTTTGTATCCGATTTCATCTCGAATCCCAGATATTTTCATCTTTATATAGACAAGCTGATACTAAACGACACGACAACAAACAACTGGCGTACAACCTCAAATTCCCAAAACAATAGACTGCGCATGACTCTCTTTGGCAAATCGGATGAAAATAGAGACCGTTCTATTCTGAAAAAATCGGATGTAAAAGTTCGGATAAGAAATCGGAGGGTGTAAAGACACAAATTTCTTGTTTGATTTGCTCGGAACAAAAAATCGGATAATGTAAAAGAGCTTTAATTTGAACAAGCTACAAAGCTCCATCAAAAACTCATTTGATTAATAAAAGGAACTATGTAGCTTTGAAGAATAAAATCGAATGATTCATGTTCGAGAATTATTCTGTACAAATTTGATTGAATTTTTACTATGTCTTTTTTTTACCATTTTAGAGATGAATGAGCCGCCTTATTACATAAATTATGGTCCATGGCGTTTATTTATTCATAATGTTGTTACATCGAAATATTTCGATTTAGCAATAGCTGCTGTTATTGGTTTAAATGTTGTTACAATGGCAACTGAAAGTTATAAAATGCCCGATATACATATTTATGTATTAAAAATTTTCAATTATTTCTTTACGGCTGTATTCATATTAGAAAGTTCAATGAAATTAATCGCATTAGGTTTTTTATTATATATGAAAGATAAATGGAATCAATTAGATGTTGTTATTGTTATTTTATCAATTGTTGGTATTGTATTAGAAGAATTAAAATCAAATATTATACCAATTAATCCAACTGTATTAAGAGTTATGAGAGTTATGCGTATTGCACGTGTTTTGAAATTATTAAAAATGGCAAAAGGAATACGTGCACTATTGGATACAGTGATGCAAGCATTACCACAAGTTGGCAATTTAGGATTGTTGTTTTTTCTACTATTCTTCATATTTGCCGCTCTTGGTGTTGAACTATTTGGAAAGCTCGATTGCAAGAAAAATAATTGTCAAGGTAATCAAATAAATTGATATTCCAAACTACATCCATATCTCTATCTTTAAACAAACTAGTAATTAGTGCCCGTATTTACAAACCGATCTTGAGACCGTCTTGGAGCTTGAGTTTTGCAGAAAGTGCGCGTGCGCACAAAAAGAAAAATGTGACCCTGTAAAATGTAAGTAGAATTCGCCAAGTTCTCAACCCTCTATATACTCAATCCTGACTTTTGCCGGAAGTTGCCGAAGCAAGACTTATAAGCCAGAACTCGTGCTTGGAAGTTAGACTTGAGATCGAGTCTGAGATCGGTTTATAAATACGAGCATAGGTAACGTTATCAGTCAAACAAAACGTCCCTAAAGATAGAGATAAGGAGTTATTTTATTAGTGTGTAGTAAGTGCCAGTCAAAATTTTTGACCACATTTGAATTGTAGTAGCAAAATTTTGACCGTTTAAGATTCTTTTTAGTTTTGAGAAATGCTACAACTTCTCAGAAACCTGCCAATATTGTCTTCTCTTCATTATTACTTGTATTTTGTAAATTCTCTTGTTTTTGCCCAGATCAAGGGGTTCAAGCTTTTTGCCAATTTTAGCTGTTTCTAAAATTCTCCACGGTTTGAACAATTTTTTCTAATTCTTCTCTATAGGTGACCCCACAAGAACTCCCTAAACTTAAGATCAAAGGACTATAATGACTGATGATGTTGAGGTACTTTTTGCAATTTGAAAATGTACTGTAACTTCTTAGTAACATTCTGATAAGGCTCTTTCTTCATTGTTTACGTAATATTCTGCTAATGTTGCTTATTTTAGGGCACGTACAATTTCAGAAGCTTAAGGGCTTAAGCACTCTATCGGAGATATTCGGTCGGCACCGAAGTTGAGAACGCCGTCCTGAAAATATAAGACATTTGCGTCATAAACACATGTAGACTTCCCACTTGGCAGTGTGAACTCTATGGTGCTGCCCGAATTATGACAATATCAACACGATCTTAGTTGGGTCCATTTAGACGATCTGCGCATCGAAGGCCACCTTGCTTCTGAAATTGTAAATACTCTACTACCACATTATTATAAAATCACTAAAAATTATGAAAAAATCTAAAGACTGATCTAATATTCTTTCTCCCAAACAGTTTGAACTTTGTACCAAATCCAGGTTTCAATTTTTCGATAACTGAAACGAATTTTTCCATGTAGGTGATTTCCCAATAACTCATTATAATTAAGATAACGGTACTATAATGACTAAACCTTGTGCTTAAGCCTTCCCTCCGGTACTCTTTGTAGCTTTGCAAAATAGTGCAACTTCTCAGAAATAAAGTATTCTTTCATTATTTCTTGTATATTCTTCTCTAAAGGTCATTTCAAAGGGAGCTAAAATCACGAAACAGTGATGACCAAATCATTTTCTTAAGCCTTCCCTTTGGAACACCTAGTAGCTTTGCAAAATGATGCAACTTCTCAGAAATAAAGTGTTCTTTCAATATTTCTTGTATTTTCTTCTCTATAGGTCATTCTAAAGGAAGCTAAAATCACGAAACAGTGATGATCAAGTCATTTACTTAAACCTTTCCTTTGGTACTCTTTGTAGCTTTGCAAAATAGTGCAACTTCTTAGAAATAAAGTGTTCTTTCATTATTTCTTGTATTTTCTTCTCTATAGATCATTCCAAAGGAAGCAAAAATCACGAAATAGTGATGACCAAATCATTTTCTTAAGCCTTCGCTCTCAAGATGATTTTTTTAGACGCTTTCAACGGTGTTTAAAAGAGTATAACTTCTCAACTATATCCTGATACTGCTCTTTCTTCATTATTTTTTAATATTTTGAGAATTTTCTTAATTTTATCACCAACAGAAACACTAGGCTCATCTGTCCTAGCCAATCAAAGTTTTTAACTTCCCAAAAATTTTGGCACTTGAAAAAATTTTGCATTTTATACATCACCCCAGAACCCAAAAGGATTAAGATCAAAATTTGTGATATTCGAATCATATCATTAAATGCTCTTAGGAAAACGTTCATTATTTCTTGATATAAGATTTAGAACTTTTACCAGCATCACAATTACTCCTTTTTTGGCGTTCCATTTCAAAATTTGTGGGAAAATAATTGAATTTGTTCTTGTTTAGGTCTTGGCGAGCATGCTCATTTTGAGAATTTCGGCATGGCCTTCCTGACCTTATTCCGTGTGGCAACTGGTGATAATTGGAATGGTATCATGAAGGATACGTTAAGTGATGAAAAATGCGACAAATCTGAGAAATGCGTTACTAATTGTTGTGTTTCAAAGATCATAGCACCGATTTTCTTTGTTATTTTCGTATTGATGGCGCAATTCGTTTTAGTCAACGTTGTAGTAGCAGTATTGATGAAGCATTTAGAAGAGTCTCATAAGCATCTAGAAGACGAACAGGATATGGACAATCAACTAGAACGCGAATTCCAAGAGAAACAAGAATTAGAGGAGCGTCGTGAATTGTGTTTAGCATTACAGATGGATCAGGAGTGCCAACGGCAACATAAACCCTTAACAAAAGTTCTATCATTACCGTCGAATTTCACATACAATCCGCCTGGTAGCAAACCAACGTTAGAACGCCGACCATCAGCATGTTCACAGAAAACACGTCGGCAAACTTTACATAGCCATCAGCCGATCATGCTGCTAAACATGGACGATATCAAGAACATCGATGAATCAATATCGGATATTTACAGTATACAAGAATATAAAAGTAACGATATTATTGAGAAGAATCATCGGCAACAGACGAATTTAGATGAGATCATACCGTTGAATACAACACAAATACCATTGAAACGAATCAATGAAACGAATGAAAATAATCGCCTGTTATTTGTGCCAAATGAACAAAAACCATTAAACAGATTGTATGGTAGTACGAAACATTTGTTTGTTAAACAAAAGTCAATGGATATCAATGAAGAAGAAACACCATTTTTATTGCCACAACAACAAATTGAGAAAGTTGAAATCAATAAAATCGACGAGATGGAATTGAAATTACCGAAACATGATAGTCAAGAGAGTGTTCAACGAATTATAACTGAACGTAGGAAATTAGATGAAAATTATAAAGAATTCAATCAATATGATATCTTCGATACAACACACAGTAGTGAAGAGAATCTGGTTGATAAAGATCGAGATGATGAAAGTAACGATAATGAACAACAACAACGAGATCAAAATGACTATCATGAAAATACTGATTCTCATAATAATGAAAATCATTAGAATCATCATTTAGATGAAATTTTAGTTAACTATTTTTTATAAATTGTGTACATAGAAATGTATTAATTGTAAAATACTGTTTCGTTTCCTAGATCTAAACATGTTTTGATTTCTTTTACATATCTCTAAGGGCCGGTTATTCTTCTCCTACTTAAGCTCGCCTTAAATCCAGCTAACGGTAATTTAACAGGAAGCTATCCAAAATGTCTGTCAATCCTCACTTGGGTTGATTTAAGGCGGGCTTAAGTAGGGAACGAAGAGTCGGACTTATTAGTCGATGTCTAGTTTTTTGTACTAATTGTGAAAACTTCCCCACAACCTAGAGGAAAACAATCAAACGAAGAAACAAGAAAAGTCAGCTGGCAGAACACTAGATATCAAAAAAACAAAAGGAAAATCAACAGGGTCTTTGCGCGAGAATTTTAGATTAAAACTACCAGTGCCGTAACTTTTACTCGAGCAATTCTAGGTTTCGTTAATCTTGTCTTTCAATCTTAATTTGAGTGCGACCCTCAAATTAAGGTCCTCTATAGTTACGGCTCTGCTCCAACAGATGGCTCAATTTATTAACATGTATTTTTTTGTGATCAAAACTCAGAAACTGCGCCATCTATCAATGCTTACCAATTAACAATAAAATTTGTGTTTAGAGATCGAAATTTGTGCATTTATAGTTTAGTTGAACGAGATATTTTTGCGAAAATTTAGCAGATCAAGACAATTAAAAATTAAAAAAAAAACACCTAGTTATTAAAGAATTATCAACCTAAACTATTAGATAGATAAAGAAAGTAGAGTAAATTACTCTGTTGTTGATTTGGTTGTGTTATCTTCCACAACCCTAACGACCGGGTGGCTAATTAAGCGTCAAATTAGTGTGCCAAAACAAAAATTTTGAACGTGATAGAAAGGGGGGGAAAACAAGAAAACGCTATTAAGATGACGTTTAATTCGCCGGATAATCAACCAACTCTATTTATAATAAATGTAAATTGTAAAAATTTAATAAAATTTTACTAAAATAATAATAATAATAATAAGAGAAACGCCATGGAATTTTATGGTGAAATAATTTTAAATGGGAAACAATAACAAGAAAAACAACATTGAAACGACAATCTAAATTTCGCCTTCCAGCTTTATTATTGTTTTATCAATTTCCACCCCAAAAAGAAAACAAATAATTAGACATCAACAATTATCTTCGTTTATTTATGATTTTTGTAATCGAACCCCGAAATATAAATGTAATATTCATAAAACAAATCTCTATCTGTATCCCTAGATGTATCGAGATATAGATGAAGATTTGCAAGTGAATACTATTTTTTTTTTTTTGTAGATTATTGATAAGGCGCTTGATCTCGAATTGTGCGCTGAAATTCGGGGGCAGTCTGTGATATTTTCGGTCTCTTCCTCCTATCCTCTCCCTAATAATTATCTCACTATATACAGCCTGTTTCATTCTATAATCTCATGAGATCGGGCTGTAACTGTCGTTTATCCTCAATTATTTTAATTAAAATAATAATTTCTAAACAAGTGTAAACTAAACTAAATGAAAACAAAAGGGGAATAGGTGCTTTTCTGTAGAATGTTTCTTCTATCCGTGCCTTTCTGTCTATAGCAGAACTGTGTACCTTCGTTTCTATTTTTTAAAATTTAGTTTTGAAAGAAAAACGAAAATTTAATATGTAAATTATTGTATTTAGTAAAAATTAAAAATAAAGGATTATCAAATGAAATCGTCGTATTTCTTTAAATTATTTAAATTATTTTATTATCATTAATTATCATCTACTACAATTTATTAAAATCAAACATATCTATTCTAAAGAATAATTTACAAGAGTAGAAAAATTGTGTGTTTCCATTTTTATTTTTATTTTTTATTCTGTTGCTCTAATTAAAAGATATGGTTTGAATTACCAACAATTTTTTCTATCGGGGAAAAAACGGAAACACAAAAATCACCTCATTGCACATGATGACCAATATGACGGCTCTCTGTTTTTGTTTTGTTTTTAATTTATTATTATTATTATTATTTTGGTGGATATCCCCCAATTTGAAATCACCTCACCTGCCTCATCAACTGTAAAGATCCAGACCATGGATAAGAAGCTTGATCTAATACAATTTATTTATTTTTATTATTAATTAATTAATTAAAAAAAAATATATGAAATTTTTCAAAAGAACGGTTTTAATTAATTATAAAACATTAATTAGTAATGAGATTCGTTAATTTTATATGAATTAAATCAAAACCATTCTCTTATTTTTAATTGTTTTGACAAGATAAATACCTCAAATTAATGTCGATGTTTTTATTGTGAAATCGTAAAGAGAATGAGAAAAGAGGAAACGATATTTGTATTGCCATAGAATTTATCCAAAAATTTGCCCAAATTTCTTCTAGTTGAATTTGATTCACAAAAAAAAAATTATCCTGCAAATTTCCCGACAAATACTATGACTTTACTTTAAGAAATATCATTTTTCCTGGTAAATTAATTCGGATTTTGGTACAATTTCAATTAAGTATAAATACCTCGTTTAAAATTGTCAGGTAATGATACAAAAACTATCAGTTTGTTTTGTGTGTAAATTTTATGAACAGGTAGTGATATGATTTTTTTTTTTGAGTAGAGTGAATGTGACCAACTTGGTGATACCATCTCGATAACTTCAAAACAACAACAACAACGACATACAAAAATAGCTGAAAATTTTATATTTAAATACACAAACACCATATTGTCGGTTACGAAAATTAATTTTCATCAATACAACAAAAAAGACAAAAACAAAATCAATTATTAACACGTCGAAAAAATTAATTAGTGTGGAAATTTGTAAAAAATAAATTGTCGATTAACAAAAGAGCAACAAAGACGAATCTGTAGAAACATTCTCGATATTTTCTCAACAAAAAGAAAATGAAGATAAGCGATTCAAGATTCACTACACGTTCTTAAAAATTGTTTATAAAACGTTGAGTCCCCAGGGAAGATTTGAGCAAAAATAGAACATTGTAGCTCATTTCTAAGTTAGTCAAAAAACGATCGTTTTGGACAAAGTCGCAATTTTCAAAAACGAACTAAACACGCAAAACGACTAAGAGTGACTCGGAGTCCTTCCCAACGTTGATGTTTTTCATTTCTCCCCATTGTATTCCAGAAAAAATACGAAATATTTCGGCCTGTTCCAGCATATGGAGAAAAACGAAAAAAAAAAAAACAATTTTGGAAGGATCTTAGAGTCATTCTAAGTCGTTTTGCGTGTAAAGTTCGTTTTTGAAAACCACTACATCGCCAAAAACGAGCGTTTTTTGACCAACTTTCAAATGAGCTGCGAGGTTCTAATTTTGCTGAAATGTTCTCTAATGGCCCTCCTACAAATCCTTGAAATATTTTCCGATTGGCTCGTCGACTAAATTGACCACATTTAGATTGAACAGGCTGTATACAGGCTATTCCATTCAAAACAACATACTATGGAGTTTCATTTTAATTGATAAACGATTAGAATATTTTTAGGATCTGTTAAATATTTCATCGAAAATGAGATTTACAAGCAGGTGGATTGTTTTTTTTTTTTTAAATCTCCAAAGGCAGCAAGTACCTTATATAGCGAATTTTTTTATGTATCTACATACTGAAATATTACTTGCAAAACATTCTTATGATACTGACAATTAATATATTTTAATAACATTGAATCAACTAATAAATTCATTTCCCCGATGTTATTTTAATATTTATGATTTTTATTGAAAAATACTTTTAATCCACAAACAATAAGAAACACTAAAAAAAAAAAAATAATAATGAAGTTTGTTGTTTGTCTAATACGTCTAATCAAGGCCTGCTTGATTTTTTCAAGCGAAATTCTCTAGCAGGCCTTGCGTCTAATATTAACTGTCAAAATTAGTTGCCCCCCCGCGATATTCAATTTTTTTTTCTAATATCAATAGTCAGAACATATAGCCACCTGAGATAATCGATTTTACTGCTTATACTCAAAAAAGAGATTTTTGCATTTTTCTTGCGAACCAACGAACCGATTTTGATGATTTTTTTTCTGGGTCATAGAGAATGGTCGGCTCTACTGTTATTTTAATTTTCATCAAAATCTAAGCAAATGTAATATTGAAAATGATTTTTTTTAACATTTCTTCAGCTCTTATTCCAAAAGTGTTGGCCCTACCAGTCTGGCCAACGAACTCATCCAAGCTATCCCAAAGACCGATTTTTGTACCAAGTTTCATTAAGATTGGTGTATTTTTACGGCAGTTATCGTGGATATACATATATAAATATATATATAAATATACAGGGTGTCCCAGGGGTACGTGCAAGCTCCATAATTCCGTTGCTAGAAGACATATCGACTTGCGATTTTTTTCTTACAGTATCCATGGACATTCTGTACAACTTAAAATTATTTTCGTTATTCTACCTCCCCATATTATAGGGGGTAGTGCACCCTACTCTCTTATTTTAAATGGAATGGTATATTTTTTATTACATTTTTAGATTTTTTGATGAAATCGAAGGGGACTTTGATAATATGACCTATGGCTTATCGCTGAAGGTTTTTCAGATATTTTGACTTTTCATGAAATTTTTAATTTTGCAGTGTTTAAATAAAAAATTCATAACATAGAAACTATTGCAGTTAAAAGTTTGAAATTTACAATTCTAATAACACAAATAACTTACTTTCTATCAAACTGTAGAGCATTTAATTATCTTTCAGCGTTTGGCTAAAAAAAATTTTTCTTTCAGACAATTTTCAAACTATAATAACTTGCTTATTTTAAATGGAACTCCATATTTTTCTTTATATGGTTGGATAGAGAAAAAAATTCTGCATCTAACTGTATTAACATTTCCTATACCTATCTTTGATAATTTTTCAGTTATTCAGAATTTTCAATTTCGTCTAATTTTCTTTCCTGAAATAAAATGTAAAACATAGAAGGCTTTGCAAAACAACCTCCAATTCAATTGTCACAATTAAGATGAAATTAATTAATTAAATTTGGACTATCTCAATGAAATAAAATGGAAGAAATTGATAATTTATAAACGTAATATTTATTTCATTTGCTTTTTGTGTATGTAGGATGTTCTAAAGTTGTACAAATACAGGCAAAATATTCAATATTAACCGTCATTTGTGATATTTTGTCATTTTGCTAAGCCTTCTATGCATTTTATTATAGTTGAATTATTTTGGCATAGGCGACTAGAAGTATTACATTTTGCTTCAAGGAAGGTGATTGAACGAAATTGAAAATTCTGAATAACTGAAAAATTATCAAAGATAGGTATAGGGAATGTTAATACAGTTTGATGCATATTTTTATTCTCTATCCAACCATATAAAGAAAAATATGATGTTCCATTTGAAATAAGGAAGATATTAGAGTTTGAAAATTGTCCGAAAGAAAAATTTTTTTTAGCTAAACAGTGACAGATAATTGAATTCTTTTTGAATTCATAAAAAGTACATTATTTGTACAACATAAATTTGAAGTTTCAACATTTTAGATGCTATAGCTTCAAAAATATGAATTTTTCAATCAAACACTGCAAATTTTAAAATTTCATGAAAAGGCAAAATATCTGAAAAACTTTCAGCACTAGACCATGGGTCATGTTATCAAAGTCTCCTTCGATTTCATCAAAGAATTCAAAAATGCAATAAAAAATATACCGTTCTATTTAAAATAAGAGAGTAGGGTGCACTACCCCCTATAAGGGGGTAGTTAAAAGAACGAAAATAATTTTAAGTTGTACTGAATGTCCATGGATACTGTAAGAAAAAAACCGCAAGCCGATATGTCTTCTAGCAACGGAATTATGGAGCTTGCACGTACCCCTGGGACACCCTGTATATATATATAAAAATTTTAACGAACGGTGGATATGGGTTCCTGAGGTTCCAAAACAAACTTCTGTGCAAAAATTTTTCGGAAATTCAAAAGTGAGGATCTCGTCATTAGCTAATTTTTTTTAAAAAAATTCGCTAAAAAATTAGCGGTTTTCAAGAACCGTCTACATAAGTAAAATAATTCGAAAACAACTCAAAGATCCCTATAATACTATTTTTTTTTGTTTTCATCCCTTATCTTTTGGAAAAATGCAAAAAAGTGTTTGAAAAAATCAATCGTGCGGAAATTGAAATGCGCTAGTCTTTCGCCTCCCTATTTTTTATTTTTTTTTTAGATTATTTATGTTAATTCACTGTTTGTTTCAAAAAAAAAAAAACGTTGGAATAAGATGCAGAAACGTTCCGATACTTTAAACGTAAGCGGTCTATGAATTAATAATAAACAAATGTAAAAATAAATGAACCACACAAGGAGGCGACCGACTACATTACGTTCTATTACTGTTTTATGTAAAATTTACCACGTTTTCCACCGGGCTACAGAGTTGTATTTTTGCTAAAATGCTTTCCAAGAGCTATAAATCTTTAAAATATTATTTAATCGTTCGCCGACTAATATGCAAGGTTTTCAATGGAATATTTAGTGTTAACGTAATATTTATTAAAAAAAATTATGTACTTTGAAATATATAATAAATAATCAGAAAATCTATCCATACAATAGCCTAGACACATTAACCGTAATTTAGACGAAACTATCATGTAGACCGTCATTATGATGATTGATTTCGTCATTTACAATAGCTTAACCCTTTTGTTACGGACGGATTCTACGGCGCACGAGTAATTATAATCACCGTCCGTATGCAGTGAGCATCGGACGTTGGGTGATTATAGTCACCACCCCCGTGCATAGTGAATGTCAGGCGTTGGGTGACTATAGTCATCACTCGTACGAAGCGAGCGTCACCGTTCGTAGCGAAAGGGTTAAATGACGGTTTATATGATACCATCATTTACACATTTTGGGGGCGACTATACCAAAACACATAAATTATAGCCGAAAGTACAACCATTAGTCTACAATAGAAGAATTTGTTTTTTTTTAAAAAAAAACATGGAATTAAAATTATGAATCTTGACAAATAGATGGCAGCATCTCCCGATCAATTTTTTCGATTACGAATATCCCATAACGCAGAAATCTATATGTTATTATTCATGCAACGACCATACTTTGATTTTTCGTCTAAATGATGGTTTTTCGTCTAATGCCCGTATAAACCAACCTCAGACCCGTTCTCAAATCTTAATCTCAAGCAAGAATTCTGGTTTATAAGTCTTACTTTGGGAATTCTCGGCGGAAGTCAAGATTGAGTATATGGAGAGTTGAGAACTTAACGATTTTTAGTTACTTTTGATAGTTTCACATTTTTATTTTGGCAAGTATGCAAGTTCGTCTCAAGTCAACCACAAACCAATCTTAACTACAAATATTGTGGTGCTTGGTTTGGTTACACAATCTGACTATGAACTGATGCTCAAGTACCGAGACCGTCTTAAGTACGGTTTATAAATACGAACATAAATGACGGTTAATGTGTCTACGTTATTATAAAGGTGTGTAATTAGAATATAAATAGAGGTTAAAAGGAAAAGAATGCAACAGCTCGAGTTTGTTTCTACAAATTTATCTTTGGTTGATGATAGTGGAAAAATAGAGGAAAACCTATAACGTATATAGTCCGTTAATTAATTTTTTTTTAAAATAAATACAGTGGAGAAGTCTTTACATGAATATTAACACGATAAAGTTATTATAACATAAAACCATTAAAAAAATCAATTTACAGGGTGCTTTACGCTAGACTAGAATATTTTACAAGACGTTAAGACCTTGCAACTTACAGGGAAATGGGTGGAAAAGAAATTCTAGCAGTGTCGCAATTTCAACCAACGATCATCATTTTTGTTTTAAAACATTGAATTTTTACACAATTTTAAAGATAAAGAATCAGACGATATCTTATTCGAAAACGAACGCAAGGGCAAATTAAATGATAATAGCGGAACAACTGTATTTTGAAAATTCAACGATTTATCATGAAATTTTTGCCCACTTGTTAATTTCACATAGGACATAATTATATTAAAATTAATCATTCTGAAACAAAATGTGTACAAGCCCACTGAGTAGGAACTGTACTGATATCATAATGAATATAAGCCGCACCAATCGGTCGTACAATGATTCCTCACTCCAAACACAGAGGCTGTGACTCTTGGCGACCTGGAAGATACCTATTCCGAGACCGGAATATTACCGTTGTCATTGTAATGTATGACCGATTCCGCAGTAGTTTTTAGCGACCGGGAGACTATCGTTATTGTATTATATTACCGATTCTGCTGTGGCTGATGGTACCGTTGCTATCCGCCCGATTTCACTGTGGCTATTGGCGACCGCAATCATACCGTTATTATCCGCCCGATTCTGCTGTGACTAATAGAGACCGGAACCGGAGTTTCGTTAGTGAGTCAGGTTGTTTCTCTCGTGAGAGTGAGAAGGTGTTGGTGCCACTTTCAGCAATAGCAAATTTGTACAAAGTATCTTTTTGTTCAGATAAATATCCAAAATGGCATCAGTAACCCCACCCCCTTGTTTTGATTGAATATCTTTCTTGCCAAATCATGACCTGTTAAGACTCTGTTACATTGTGATGACCGCCCTAATAAGTCTGTTTTACACAGACGCACAAGAGGTGGTCTCTTTTATTTTAATCGCCACTATACAGGGTGTTTGGTCTAATTGTAAGTATGGTGAGTTCTAAGAAACTCTTATTAGTCGACGAGCAAATCGAAAAATATTTTAAGGATTTGTAAGAGGGTCCTTAAAGAACATGTCAGCAAAATTAGAGCCTCGTAGCTCATTTGAAAGTTGGTCAAAAAACTCTCATTTTTGACGATGTAGTGATTTTAAAAAACGAACTAAACACACAAAACGACTTAGAATGACTTTAGGATCCTCCCAAAATTGATTTTATTCTAGAATAGGTGGAAATATTTCGTATTTTCTCTGAAATACAATGGAGAGAAACGAAAAAAATTAATGTTGGGAAGGTCCCGGAGTCATTTTTAGTCGTTCTGCGTGTTTTGTTCGTTTTTTAAAATTGCGACATTGTCCAAAACGATCGTTTTTTGACCAACTTTGAAACGAGCTACGAGGTTCTAATTTTGCTAAAATATTCCCTAGGGACTCTTCTACAAATCCTCAAAATATTTTTCGAATCGCTCGTCGGCTAATGGGAGTTTCTTAGAACTCACCATACTTAGGCCAAACACGCTGTGTATAATAAATTATAGACTTGGCAGATCTTTATCGTAAAAGGAAACAAGTTTTTAACAATTACATTTGTAATTACAAATAAAATGAAACCTTGACATATGTAAAGTACACTTGTTACACTTTTACAATAACACTTTACGCGACTCAAAGGAAAATCAATTATCAAATGAATATTTTACCCTATCAGTCGAACATGCAAAAACAAATCTCCACTGTATCTAATAATTAATAAATTAATTAATGATTTAATTAATAGAAAAACACGCAAACATCACGTATCATATGAGAATTATTCTAATTTTTTTATTTTAAGCATATCAAGATAAAAATCATGCAGCATTATTGCTGATAATTTATATAACTTTTAAACATTTAATTATCAAATATTTTAAATTAGATAGAATTCAAAGCGAATTACTTTTAATTAATCACAGTTTTATTATAAATCTAATTATATTAATTACGCTTATTATTTTTATTATTATTATTATTATGATTAATCATCACTAACCTGCTGGATAGCTGAAAGAGAAGAATAAAAAGAATCATAAATAAATAGAGAGCCACCTACCTGGAACGGTTGATCTTACTGATCTAACTTGAAGGAATTTAGCGACGATAAGGATGATGACGGCTTCTACCTATAATTATTATTTTTTTTTTTGTAATTATCATAATTATCTTCTATTATAAACAAACCAGAATCTCGATCAGAGCGATGTTTACGTTCCCGATCACGTTCCCGTTCCTTATCCTTTTCTTTCAATCGATAATCCCCGCGTCGATCACGATCTTTCTTCTCACGATCACGTTCCTTATCACGCCGATCCTTATCCGATCTACAAGTTATTGTTATTATTATTATTATTATTATTAATTGAGGGTGTAATCTTAGAACCTGTGCTCTGATCGATTACGTTCAGTATCCCGTCGACGATCACGTTCTAATTCACGACTATTACGACGATCATCTAAACTATTACGACTGTTATTGCGTCGTTCCTCTTTTACTTGTTGTACAATTGTGCTAATTTCTTCAACTGCTGCTTTTAATTTAGCAAAACCAACATGTTGTTTACCCATTAAATGATCATCGATACGTTGTTGGGCATCACCAACAATTAAAAATGCACCACAAACTTGACATACTTCCATTTGTTTTTCTTGTGCTGCTGCTAATTCTGCTGTTGCATTCCAATGGCTAATCAATCAAATTAATAAAATAATTAATTAATGAATTATATAAATTAATAATTATAGTATTCTACCCATTTTCAATTTGTTTACGTAAAGCATCACGTTCTTCTTTCAATTGATCGCATAATTTCATTAAACCTTGTGCTTGTTCAACATTACCATCAGTACCAGCTTGTTCAGCTTCTAATTCAAGATCATTGATACGTTCATTTAAAATATTAATTTGTTCTTGATTCTTTTGACTTTGTTGTGGTGTTATTGTTTGTACATCTTGTTTACCACTTAATGCTAAACGTAATTTACCTTTTTGTATTTTACGATCAACTTCATTTATCATCGATGTACAAAAACGTACAAATTCTTCTTGATAGAATAATTTACGATGTGGTTTTGCTTGTTCAAATAATTTACGTACTTCTTCATCATGTACTTTTGTACATGCACCTAGATCAGCACGTGTATTTACAAATAAATCATGTGGACAGAATTTTACCAAAAAATATTTACAATACTACAACAATAGAAACAAATTGAGGTTATGTTAACAAACTATACATAATTTTTTCGTTGTGTAAGGAATTATGAAATAATAATAATATTCACCTCTGGATCTTCCCAATTTAATTCTTTTACTTTCTCATTAGGGGCAACGTTGCGATTCCGCCCCATTAGCTCGTCTAAAAGCTGGGCCGCTGCTAGAACGGCCATTCTTCTCACCTGTCACTGATGAGTTTGTTTAACAAATGAATCTAGGGAATTTCGGTTTAACACTAAATCACAATTGCACCAACCATGCATGGACAAACTCCCTACTCTATGGAATAATATAAATAGAAATTACACAAATCATCGCAATAAACGAAGAATAACGAAACTTTTTCAACTTTCTTCAAAAAATCCGAGTATAAGAATTAATCTTATGAATCCATGACTGTCTGTTGCTCTTTTGCTGACAGCCCGGCAACGCTGTAATAGTTAACAGTTATCGTTGCCAACATTACAGTTGTGTTGGCATAAAATTCCCCAGTCATGTGTTCGATTTGTCAAATTTGACATATGTTTAATTTTAGGTTAATTTAAATTACATTTTATTTTTTAATTATTGTTTAATTTATTAAATTATTAAATTAAGTGAAATGTTGTGATATATAAGCTAATTATTTATATTTAATGGACCATAATCATCATCATCATCAGACACATATGAATTTATTGGACGATCAAGAAATGGGTGTATCGAGAGATTGGCGTAAAGCATTACGTTCACAACCAGCTTATCGTATTGTAAATCGTACAATACGTAGTCAAACACAATTTATATCGATTGTAGCATTTTTGGGTTTATTTATATTAATATTATTATATACAATACCACGTCGTAATGGTAGTATTAGTTATAATAAGCATAATTTAAGTATATTGAAAAATAGTAATTATAATTATACGTATCCGTTAACGCAACCGATTAAAACGAATTCAATGCATACATTTCGTATCGGTATTGTAGCAGATTTAGATACAAATTCAAAAAATAAAACACATCCAAATTTGTGGCAATCGTATTTAATGAAAGGCTATCTAAGTTATAGTCCGAAACGACAGACTGTTGTTATAACATGGGACCGTGGTGAGCCAATTCAATTAACTGGTAGTTATTCGTTAAAGGGACGCGGTATGGAACTATCTGAATTGGTTGTATTCGATGGTAGATTATTAACATTCGATGATCGTACTGGTTTAATTTTCGAAATAATCAACGATAAAATCCTACCATGGTTATTACTATTAGATGGTGATGGTCGTAATAATAAAGGTTTCAAATCGGAATGGGCAACAGTTAAAGATGAATTGTTATATGTGGGTTCAATGGGTAAAGAATGGACAACACCTAATGGAGATTTCCAAAATAATAATCCACAATTTATTAAAACTATAACAACAAACGGTTTAGTATGCAATTATTACATAACATATTAGAATTAATTCGATTTATCTATCAGGAAATTTTATAGGTGAATCATGTGAATTGGGTTGATCAGTATAAACGTATACGTGAAATTTTGGGTATTTATTGGCCGGGTTATATGATACATGAGAGCGGTGTGTGGTCAGATGTCCATCGACGATGGTTCTTTCTGCCAAGACGTTGCAGTAAAGAGCAATATAATGAATCGTTGGATGAGCATCGAGGCTGTTCGGTTTTGATTAGTGCCGATGAAAATGTTTACGATATTAAAATGACTGAGGTTTATTGAAATTTTGCCTTAATGCACTGTGTCACAGCTCCCAGGGCAAGCCCTCATTACTTAATCAAATATTACTCAAAGTATTATTTAGAATAAAAAGGCTTAGCGGAACGAGGGCGTACAATCATCCTGAGTTTTGCAAAGGCACCTTTCTATTAGAACATCGAACAAAATTTTTTCTACGATTGAGCAGTAATTCAAAAATTACTCTTTAAATCAAAATTGTTACCTGATGCGGAAAAGTACTTTTCAGCACGATGAGGGACCAACCAGAAACGAGTTACCATTTGTTGTTTACGTTGCTAAGAAACGGTCACACTTTACAACAATGGAGTGCTTTCCACATGAAAAACATGACAAAAAATACAACTTCTGTTCAGGCGTGTAGAAAGTACTTTACCACACGCTGGGGGACCATTCGGAGATAAGCTACCACCTTGTTGTCTACATTGCTAATTAACAGTCATACTTTATAGCAATCGAGCGCTTTCCATATAGTAAACAAGACAAAAAAGTTACAATCTCTGTTCGATCGTAGCGGAAAGTAGTTTTCCACACGCTGAGGAACAAATCGGAACAAACTACCATGTTGTTTGCGTTGAACGGTAACATTGTATAGAAATCGAGTTCTTTCCACATAGAAAATATGACAAAAAAGTTATAATTTATGGTCAATCGTAGAAAAAGTACTTTTCCACACGCTGGGTGACCAATCGGATAGAAGCTACCATCTTGTCTACGATGCTAAGGAACGTTTAGATTTTATAGCAATCGAGCACTCTCTATATGGAAAACATGACAGCAAAGTTACCGTTTCTTTTTAGTCGTAGAGAAAAGTACGTTTTCACACGCTGAGGGACCAACCAGAAACAAGCTATCACCTTGTTGTTTACGTTGCTAAGAAACGGTCACACTCTCTAGGAATCGAGCACGTTACACCTCCGAAACGGGGCATAAATTTGAAGGTTTCTGTTCAATCGTAGAAAAAGTACTTTTCCACACGCTGAGAGACAAATCAGAAACAAGCTACCATCTTTTTGTCTACGTTACTAAGTAACAGCTACACTTTATAGCAATTGAACGCTTTGAAAACATGACAGCAAAGATAGTTTCTGTCCAACCGTAGAAAGTACTTTTACACATGCTGAAGAACCAATAGAAAATAAGCTAACATCTTGTTGTTCACGTTGCTAAGGAACTATGCTATACGATTTTCAAAAACGAACTAAACACGCAAAACAACTAAGAATGACTTAAAAGCTCTCCCAACACTGTTTTTTTTTTCATTTTATTCCAATGCATTCTAGGAAAAATTTGACGCATCGCTACCTGCTCCAGAATGCATTGG
This sequence comes from Mylabris sibirica, assembly GCA_039776855.1. NCBI lineage: Eukaryota > Metazoa > Arthropoda > Insecta > Coleoptera > Meloidae > Mylabris > Mylabris sibirica. Next base: position 9,993,339 of record CM077842.1, on the reverse strand, counting down.
AGAGAAACGAAAAAAATCAATGTTGGCAGGATTCTCAAGTCATTCTTAGTCATTTTACGTATGCAGCTATTTAGTGAAACACCACGACATCGCCAGAAACAAGCGATGTTTGACCGACTTTAAATGAGCTACGAGGTTCTAATTTTGCGAAAATGTCCTCCAAGGGCTCCCTTGAAAATCCTTGAAATATTTTTCTAATCACTTGCCAAATAATGACACTTGCCATAATAATTGAACACGTTTAGTATAACGGTTCTAAGAAAAAATTAAATTTGTAGCATGGAAAATTGGAGTTTGTGTTGAAAACTGTCTTCAGCGCCAACTAGTTTAGTCGGAACGTACTAATTCGCACTAGAGTTCAATCTTAAAAAGTACAAAAACCAAATATTTCGAATAGTAGTTTTTGTTATCTTAAAAGTCGATTTTGATTAGCTTTATTGATAAAAGCCCTAATGAGCGCCTGCCCTCAGAGCTGAGACATCAATTAATTAATGAATTAATTTAGATTTAATTGTTGTAGATAAAGAGTTCAAAACCGACACGTGGTTTTTCAAGCTTTAAATTTATCCCATCAACCAACGATGAAATTATCGTTGCTTTACGTACAGAAGAATTGGATGGTAAAACTGCCACGTATATAACATCGTTTACAATAAACGGTGATATTTTACTAGATGATCTTCATATATCAGATATGAAATATGAAGGATTTGAATTTATTTAGCATTCCGTTACAAGTTGTTTGTTAAATTGAAAATACGAAAATTTTGTAAATTATTGTGAATATAGAGAATATTTACCGTAAATCTTCGATTATTGTGAATTATTTAAGAAAGTAGAACACAAATATCTCGAAAACAATAACAGATAATGAAGTGGTAAATGCAACATTTAATTTGAAATACATTTGTACATCGCTGTAGATTGATAGATTTTTGAAAAATTGACTGTATTACCTGAAAATCCTGAAAAACTATCTTTTTACGCTACAAGAGAAGTTTTGGCGAAACACACATCTCTCTTTGTAAAGTTAATAAATTGAAATGAAATTTCAGGAATAGATAGACGAAAGTTTATCCTACAATCGAGGCTATTTAAATTTTCAATAGTATTTTTTGTTTTCCGGAAAACTGCACCCAAAGTCACCTATTTTTTCAAAATTATTAATCCGACCAACCAATAAGGAACGAGTATTCTGTTCAACACAATCGTCATACACATTAACAAGTTGGACAAGTATACCATTAAATTTTCAATTTTCACTACTAGAGGGCGGTGTAAATCAAAGTTTCAATTTTTAATGATTTTTTTCGTTTATTAATTAATTCTGCTCATTATTGTCGTTTAATTGATGGAAAAACCGCCGATTTATGGAACAATGATTTAAAACAATGACAAAACCGATTTATTTACAGCAAAATTGTGAAAGACTTGTAAATTTATTAACAAATTAATAATCGAATATAGAATAATTATTTCGCTAATTCTTTCATACGATTCAAAGCACTACCAGCTTTAAACCATTCAATTTGTAAATCGTTCATCGAATGATTCAACATGATCGTTTCAACTTTACCATCTTGATGTTTAATTTGGCATTCAACCGGTTTACCAGGTGTTAAATTGTTTAAACCTTTCAATGATATCTTATCAGTCGGTTGGATTTTATCATAATCACTAGCATCAGCGAATGTTAATGGTAACAGTCCTTGTTTTTTCAAATTCGTTTCGTGTATTCTAGCAAAACTTTTAACAATTATAGCACGACCACCTAAATGTCGTGGCTCCAATGCGGCATGTTCACGGGAACTACCCTCACCGTAATTCTCATCACCGATAGCCACCCAGCCGAGACCGTTTGCTTTATAATGACGTGCCACATCAGGTACTGTGCCCCATTCACCAGTTAATTGATTCTTAATTTTATTCATCTCACCATTCTCGGCATTTGTAGCTCTAATTAAAAAAAAAAATACAGATAATTTAAGATTATTAACGAAAACTTTTGTTAAATCATTTATTTACCCAATGAAGAGATTATTGGAGATATTATCGAGATGTCCACGATATTTCAACCATGGTCCAGCTGCTGAGATATGATCAGTTGTACATTTACCTTTAACTTTAATTAAAATAACCAAATCTTCTAAATCTTTACCGTCCCATTTATCGAATGGTTCCAATAATTGTAAACGTTGTGATTTTGGATCAACATCAACTTGAACTGATGAACCATCTTCAACTGGTGCTGTATATGTATCTTCACCAGGATCGAAACCTTTACTTGGTAATTCATCACCAAATGGACATGATAATCTGAATTTTTTACCATCTTTACCAGTTAATTCATCACATACTGGATTAAAATCTAATGTACCAGCTATACTTAAAGCTGTTACTAATTCTGGTGATGTTACAAAAGCATGTGTTGCTGGATTTGCATCATTACGACCAGTAAAATTACGATTATATGATGTTACAATTGTGTTCTTTTCACCTTTTTCGACATCTTTACGATCCCATTGACCAATACATGGACCACAAGCATTCGCTAATACCTACATTGTTTAATAGTTATTTATTAAAATAAGTGAGTTATAAGGCAAATAAAACACCAGAGAAAACGTTTATATTTTTTCAAGCGTCTTATTTGCCAAGAATTATATACAAAATTTTATCCAATATCGTACCCATAGGAAGGCCAAATTTCTATAACACACTAGTATTTATAGCTATAACACACTAGATTGTAATAAAGTGCTTTATTGATTTAAATCAGTGTATTAATGGTGTTGGATAATTGTTTTTTATACCAGTGAGTTATGGGGCAAATAAGAAGCGAGAAGAAACGTTGTGAGTAATTTTCTCGAGCGTCTTATTTGTCATTTAACGCAGGAATTGCACACAAATTTTACCGAAACAAGACCATTTTAGATAATTTGAAAAAATATCTGCCATTACAAATAAATTTTTATGACACGTAAAAAATTATAACAAAGAATATATACTAAACAATAGGAGTGTGTTATTTCAATAACACACTAGTGTTATAGAAATTACAAAATTTTATCCAACACCACACCCAAGACCATTTTAAATAAATTAGTATTTTGCCCCCTTATCGTGGTTATATAGAAAATCATGCGCGTTTACACATCATACTATAATGTAGTATATTCACGTCGTGCTCCCTATACTAACCAATAGGAATACGAAATTTCTATAACACACTAGTATTTATATCTATAACACACTAGAGGGCTATAAAGTGCTTTATTAATTTGAATCGGTGTATTTATGGTCTCACAATACATTAGTGTTCGATAATTGTTATTTATACAACAAGTGAGTTATGGGGCGAATAAGACGCGAGAAAAAAACCGTTTACCCACAGTACATTAACCGAGTTTTCTCGAGTTTCTTATTTGCCACTTAAAGGAAGAGTTGTACACAAAATTTTACCCAACACCGAACACAATACTACTGTAAATAATTTAAAAAAAATATCCACGATTGCCGGTAAATTTATTTGACAATTAAAAAAAAAAGAGAACAAAGAAGGCTTGATTTTTAGTTGTAATGGAAACTATTTTCTCCCTATACAGTGGTTATAGAAAATCATACTCATTGACATACTATGACGCCCTATACTAAACAATAGGATTGCGTCATTTCTATAACACACTAGTGTGTTATAGGGCGCTTTATTGATTTAAAATTCGATTAGATACTTACAGTACCACCGAATTCTCTCAAAGTTTGAGCGATACCATCTCGTTCGATTGTAGCACGAATTTGTTCAGATCCTGGTGTTACATTAAATGGTATTTTTGATTTTAAACCATGTTTCATAGCTTCTTTAACAATACTAGCACATCGTCCCATATCTTCATATGAACTATTTGTACATGAACCAATTAAACCAACACGTATATCTAATGGCCAATCATTCTTTTTAGCAGCTTCACCTAATTTACTAATTGGATTTGCTAAATCTGGTGTAAATGGACCATTAACATGTGGTTCTAATGTATCTAAATTGATTTCAATAACTTGATCATATTTAGCATCTTGATCAGCATTTAATAAAACATTTTTAACTTTATCAGATTCTTTTGCAATTTCACAACGTTGTGTTGCATTTAAATAATCTTTCATACGATTATTGTATGGGAATACAGATGTTGTTGCACCAATTTCAGCACCCATATTACATATTGTTGCCATACCAGTACATGAGATTGAATCAACACCAGGACCAAAATATTCAACAATAGCACCAGTACCACCTTTAACTGTTAATATATCAGCAACTTTTAAAATAACATCTTTCGGTGATGTCCATCCAGATAATTTTCCAGTTAATTTAACACCAATTACATTTGGACATTTCAATTCCCATGGTATATTTGCCATAACATCAACAGCATCAGCACCACCAACACCAATACATAAACCACCTAAACCACCACCATTTGGTGTATGTGAATCAGTACCAATCATTAATAAACCAGGAAATGCATAATTTTCTAATATAATTTGATGTATAATACCAGAACCAGGCTTCCAAAAACCAACACCATATTTATTGCCAGCACTACTTAAGAAATTGTATACTTCACTATTTAATTCTTTAGCACGTGCTAAATCTTTATCACCACCAACTTGGGCTTCAATTAAATGATCACAATGGATTGTTGATGGTACAGCGACACGTTTCAAACCGGATGAGATGAATTGTAACATTGCCATTTGGGCGGTAGCATCTTGCATTGCTACACGATCCGGACGTAAACGTAAATACGATACGCCACGTTCGATATCCTAAAAAAAATTGGAGAATATGGGCGTTATTTTTAGCAAATCTCTTAATACAGGGTGTTTGGTCTAAGTATGGTGAATTCTAAGAAACTCCTATTAGTCGACGAGCGATTCGAAAAATATTTTAAGGATTTGTAAGAGGGTCCTTAAAGAACATTTCAGCAAAATTAGAACCTCGTAGCTCATTTGAAAGTTGGTCAAAAAACTCTCATTTCTGACGATTTAGTGATTTTCAAAAACAAACTAAACACGCAAAACGACTTAGAATGACTTTAGGATCCTCCCAAAATTGATTTTTTTCGTTTTTCTCCATTTTATTCTGGAACAGGTGGAAATATTTCGCATTTTCTCTGGAATACAATGGAGAAAACCGAAAAAAAATCAATGTTGGGAAGGTCTCTGAGTCATTTTTAGTCGTTCTGCGTGTTTAGCTCATTTTTAAAAATTGCGACATTGTCCAAAACGATCGTTTTTTGACCAACGTTAAAATGAGCTACGAGGTTCTAATTTTGCTAAAATGTTTCCTAGGAACTCTTCTACAAATCCTCAAAATATTTTTCGAATCGCTCGTCGACTAATAGCAGTTTCTTAGAACTCACCATACTTAGACCAAACACCCTGTATATGAAATTAGCTCTTTTACTTTCCAAATACGGGAAAATTACTCATGCATATCTCCAATTTTGAATAAGAAAAATGATAGTAGTATGTTTTAGGTATTTGTCGCTTTAAACTTATACAATGTGTCCCGTTTAACTATGGTAAGTTTTAAGGTGAACTTCCTTTACTGGGTAAGTTCTTGTACCTAAAGAGTTTTTGACCGATGGGAGGATCTCTCTAATTTATTTGGGAAATTTGATGTCTGCAATCACTTTTAAAGATAACTCCAAAAAATAGATTCAGCAAAAGTTTTTTCCCCCCTTAACATCCATCAGTTTTTATGGCAACTCCCATTATATGGCAAACGATTTGAAAAGCATTTTAAAGATTTGTAGGAAGTCCCTGGAGATGATTCTAGTAAAATTAGAACCTCGTAGCTCATTTGGAAGTCGATCGAAAAACAAGCAATTTTTTTATTTTTCCAACCTGTTCCAGAATACAATAGAGAAAAACGAAAAAACAAATAATGCTTCGACTTCGAGTTATTTTTTAAAAATCACAACGTCAAAAACGAGCGGTTTTTGACCAAGTCTCAAATGAGCTACTAGGTTCTCATACAGTTAAAAAGTTGTCCAGAGACACCCTACAAATCCTTGACATACTTTTCAAATCGCTCCTTAATTAATGAGAGCTGTCATATGAATAAGGTACTCCCGGCTGAAATGATCTGTATATTTCTCAACAGTAAAGTAGAACACAATGTCCTTTATCAAATCTCAGAGTTCTCTAAGTACTAGTTTCAATTTGAGGATTTTTTCTCTATTGACTAACTCGTGCTAATACTTTTTATTATTTTCTTCTATACAGGATGTTTGGTCTAAGTATGGTGAGTTCTAAGAAAGTCGACGAGCGATTCGAAAAATATTTTAAGGATTTGTAGGAGGGTCCTTAAAGAATATATCAGCAAAATTAGAGCCTCGTAGCTCATTTGAAAGTTGGTCAAAAACGCTCATTTCTGACGATCTAGTGATTTTCAAAAACGAACTAAACACGCAAAACGACTTATTGTTAGAATGATTTTAGGATCGTCCCAAAATTGATTTTTTTCGTTTTTCTCCATTTTATTCTGGAACAGGTGGGAATATTTCGTATTTTCTCTGGAATACAACGAGAAAAACGAAAAAAATCATTGTTGAAAGCATCATCGAACTCATTTTAAACGGACAGAAAGTCTTTGAAGATTATGACAAAAGATTTCCAGGGACTGTTCTATAGATCCTTGGAATATTTTTTCGAATCGCTTGCCAAATACTAAGAATTGAAATAAGAAGTAGGTAGTCCTGAGTAAAAAAAACGATATTGCCTCATACTAACTCTCTGAGCTCCCGAAATTCTAAAGTGTAAATTTAAAAAAACCTACTCATTTTCAGCCAGAGCAAAATCTGACCTTTTTTGACCACTTCTTTTTAATTTGTAAAAAAATCAATCAATTTTGAATAAGAATAGTGACTAAATAGAGTTGCAAATTTGAAGATTCTAAAGAGGATTTGCATTCGTAGCACAATTTTCAACTTTACCTAACCCTTAAAACTTGAAAATGGTTATGATGAGTACCTTTTGAATTAAAATTACCCAAAAAATGACAAAATTACAATTTCTTCTATATCCACGAAAAGAAAATGTAACAGATCAAAGATTCAAAATGGAACTAGTTCCTAACTCTACTTATTTACGAGACTATTCTATAGTGATTTCATGATTTAATTATAATGAATTATTGGGAAAGACTATGAGTATATGTAGGTCTGTAAAGTGACTAAAAAAGTAATAAAATTAATTCGCAATAGGTTCAGTAACAAACAACTTGACTGTGGTACTGAGATATTAAAAGTACAGTCTATAAAGTGACTTAAGAGATACGACGAATAAATTAAATAGATTTAGTAGCAAACGACTAGAAGATATACTTAGGTAGGTACGGAAATATTACCACTTGTCACTGTAATAAATTTCATAAATTCGTCACAAATAACAACCAATGTTTTTAATAATTTGTAAAAGAATTGGTAGGAAGACCTGTTCTGTGGAGACATAGCAGGTAATTTTTCAACAAATATCTTATACTTGCAATATTTCAAGTACCTCAGGTACCTCAGTCAAATTATTTGTTACTGAATCTATTGCGAACTAATTTTTTAACTTAAGTCGGATCTCTTAAGTCACTTTATGCACTATACAAATGCATAGAGACACTCCGTACATTGTACACTCGGGGGTACATAAAAGAGACCGACTTTTGAACTTATTAGGGTAAGAAGGTAGACAGGTAGGGGGTGTTAGAGCATCTACCATACAAAATTTGTAGAAAATATTTTCTATTCAAGTAAATACCAAAAATGGCATCAGTAACCCCACACTCATCTTCTGATTAAATATCTTTCTTTCCAAATCCTAACCTTTGAATGTTGTTACATTGTTAGGACTGCCTTCAAAAGCCGGTATTACACAACTGCACAAAAAGTGGTGTCGTTTATGTGCACCCGAGTGTACATTTTCAAAATTTAACCCATATAGGTCCACCATAAACATTTACAGTATATTATGTAATCTTATTCTAATTAAAAGACAATTGTCTACATTACAAATTACAAACTAATCTCTGTTATCATTATCATTTCTTATCGGATAAACAGACTACTTGATCGCTTCGAATTTGAATATGTGCTATTGTTTTGGTTTTTTTCCTCTGCTCTAAATAAAATATATAAATAATCTTATAGAAATGAGTATGTTGCTATAATAATTTCGGTAAGAATTCTAATCTAAATAAAAACTTGTTTCAATGTCATCAAAAGACGTAACATAACCTCAATTTTCGTATACCTGTTATGTAATCGATTAAATTCCACAACAATTATTCTTTATGATAAAATCATACTTGAAAGCAATAAAAATAATAATAAAGTCTAGTGTCTTCTAGACTTACGACTTTTGATCATTTCCACAAAATCTAGACAAAGGTCATAACCTTCTAATCTTTGTTTATCATAAACAACATATTTCTATAATAACTAGTTCAACAATAATAATTTACCTGTTTGTCAGGCTCATCTATGTGTGAATATAAGACTTTCTCTGATAGTGTTAATGGACGATTTAAACGTTTCTTTACAATTTCTAGATTTTTCGTTAATTTCTCATACGGTAATTGTACATCACAATCGAAACGGCTCATTGGCACTTTGCTGGCTGCTGGTGTTGTTAAATGAAGGCATCGTAATTGTACTTCTGTTAGCAAAAGGTTGCTGGTTTTGCCACCCTATAAGAAAAATTAAAAAAAAAAATAATCAACACGTGACCATTTTATCAAAAAGTTACGAAACTGATTTTTGGCAATTTCATTAATTTAAAATTTTTAATTTACCTGGCGATGCAAAACTCGCATACAGTACGCCATGGTTTGCAAATAACACAACCTACAAATCACAACTTTATCAAGATCTTTCTATTAATTGTTTTATAATTGATTGAAAAAAAAAAACTGTTACGTAGTTTATTTTGCTAATTTAGATTTGGGCTAATGTCGTCTCAATCAGACTACTCCAGGAGGTGGAAATATGGTGGAAATAATCGAGAAATTTAGATGCGCAAGCGTCTATTTAAAGCCTTCTACACACGTTGTGAGGCATGTGCCGCACATGTCTCGGCTTGAGACAGATGTGGTAAAAAATACTTAAGCCATGTACAAACATTGCAAGGCTTACGGTAAAGTTTGTCGGTAAGACTGGCGCGACCAAAGTGCCTCAGTGCATTGTGTGTGGACCATTAATTTCAATTTGTGTGCATACCGTTGTATATTGTGAAGTTTTGATCGGCCCGAGTAGGGCTTTACCCGCATACGCTCGGGTCGATCTAGCTTAAATTCAGTTGACTTCAAGGCTTGGGAGCTGGCTTGGAATATGTTAAGCTTCACTCCAGACTCCAACTCCGGAGCCACACTATATTCAAGCTGCAACTCCAGCTCTAGCTCCAGCTACGGAGTCATTGCCTTCAAACTAAGGTCTTAGCTCCGGCTCCTCGGTTTCAAATCCATTACAATAAACGTTTTCGTGACCGTTACCGTGAAACATAAATATGTAGTTCAAAGGTTTAACTTGGCTACAGCTTTGCAGTAGTGCAACTGTAACTGTAGTGCATTTTTGAGTTTGAGCGTTGTGTACAAGGTGGACCAAATTCGATGTCACTAATAGGCTATCTCGGTAACCAGAAGACATAGAAAAAAACTAATGGCACAACACTGATCTACTTTTTTCCGACTTGCTCAATGGTGAAAACAAAAATGGGCTATCTTCTTTTGTTTTCGAGTAATAAGCAAAAAGTGAATATTTTGTCATTTCAGCAATCGCTTATATCTTGAGTACTATTATAGATACAAGAAAACTAGTAGCACCTTCTACAGGCACTTTTTAACGTAGAATTCAATGGTGTGTTTTGTTTTTTGATTACTTTGATAATTTAAGAGTTATAATATAAAGTGGTTTTTTTTTAAATACAAACCATATTTAAAAGTTAGATAATCAGAAAGCTTATTTTTTGCTGATTTCAAATATATATATATATATAACTATGGCCTTATTTTCATAAATAATGAAGATATTTAATTTTTTTTCAATTATTGATACAATTGCATGTGTATTTAGATACACCAAGTTGGCTATAGTCGTCTAAACATTGTTGTTAAACGTGAAAAGTTGTCAAAATTCTCAAAATATGGCAAATTTCCTATTTTTAAGCGACAGTGTTTCAATAAATTTAAAATTAATAACGGATACTTTTTTTACATTGCAGTCAAAGATAGCTATGGAAACTTAACTGTGAACGTACCACAGTTTGTGATACATTTGCTGTATATCTATATACATAAGCTCAAATGTCAAACTATTGGTTGACAGTTCAGTGGTACGTTCACAATTAAATTTTCATAGCCATCTTTGACTTCAAATTTAAGAAACCTCATTATAATTAATTAAAAAAATTAATATCTCCATTATTTTTTAAGATAAAACTAAAAATATTTATATTTTTGAAATCACCAAAAAATAATCTTTCGGATGATCTAATTTTCAAATATGGTTTGTATTTAAAAAAATACAACTTTATATTATAACTCTTAAATTATCAAAGTAATCAAAAAACAAAACACACCATTGAATTCTACGTTAAAAAGTGCCTGTAGAAGGTGCTACTAGTTTTCTTGTATCTATAATAGTACTCAAGATATAAACGATTGCTGAAATGACAATGCTTATTACTCGAAAACAAAAGAAGATAGCCCATTTTTGTTTTCACCATTGAGCAAGTCGGAAAAAAGTAGATCGATGTTGTGCCATTAGTTTTTTTCTATGTCTTCTGGTTACCGAGATAGCCTATAGTTGCATCGAATTTGGTCCATCCTGTACATACTAAACATCAAATGATTATAAGCAGGACCAGCAAAAGTTTTAACGCTTCCAGCTCCAGCTCTGGCTCCAGTGAATTAATATACAGGAACCAGAGCTAAGCTGCAGGTCCGACTCCAACTCCGGCTACCCAGCTCTGGTTGACACAATCGTCCACACAAAAACGCACTGCCCGCACTGAGGCTTGCAACTGTTTTACCAAACTCTGGCTCGCCCTCGCACGTATGTAACGCAAGGACACAAACACGGTGTAGCGCGCGTCTCACAATGTGTGTACAAGGCTTAAAGATAACCCATTTATTATTATTTATTACTAAAATTACTTTTTAAACGAAAATATCCAACATTATCAATTCTATTATTTGTTATTCTTGATTCTTACAATTTTGAATCTACAACAGAATAAATAAAATTATCTTTTATCACTAATAAATATAAATAAAAAGATATAAATAATTACGTAATTATTATTAAATCGTATCAATTTTTATCAATAAAATTAGCCGGAAATAGTTTAAAAATAGAAAAATTACAACAAAATAGAACTTCAAAACAAAAAAAATGACATCTGTTGATATTTTGTCAAATTTGAACAAATGAAAAATTTAACATTTTCTTGTAAAATAATTGAGATTTTCTTAATTTTTCCAACAAAAAGTTTAAACATAATTTATTGTAAATCATTTATTTATGAGTGTTGTAATTTTATTTAAATTTTACTTATAAAATTGTCTTCTTTTTGTGTCTCCATGCTAGTTTTATTAATTAAAATTTTAAATTTGGCGCCAATTTTGAGCCGTATGTCAAATCAATAGTAAATGCAACTTTCGCATGATATCAAATTTTTACGCTTCAATTTTCAATTTCTACAGTTATCATAACAAATCGGTCACTTTTTCTTAGTAATTATAAAAATTGTCCTTTAAAACAGTGGTACATAGTTCAATTTCTGCATTATTTGAGTAATTTTTTTGACGGCACAAATAAATTCAATTATATAAATAATGCGTAATTATGCGAACATTGTTTAATTTAGATAAGCAGCGTTGTCACATATATCAAAAGTTGACTGAAAATAAGGATGATACAACAGTATGATGTATTCCCGGTAGATAGCAGCTTACTTATTTTCTTCTTACAATCAAGATACCTGACTCCATGACAGATTATTGAGTACAGCCAATGGCATGACATATTATTTTATTAATTATTACAAAAGTTGCCATTTTGGACGGAAAATTTGCTTTCTCTCTCTAACACATTGGCCCATAGAATTGCAGTACTGTATATATCTATAGTCCAAATCTTTTAACTTTGCCGGTACGTCATCAATCAATGAACCAATAACAGACATCTTTAAGCAAGCCTGAAAGTATTTTTTGATGTGTTAGACGGAGCTAGTCATACGAACGATTGTCTTGTCAATACTTGCGGTATGTCAGTATTACATCCTTCTTTAATTGCTCAATTAAAACGAAGATAGACAGATATACTGTTGTCTATTCACTTTCGTGACGTAGAAGTAGAAGGAGCGACGAATTGTAAACCACAGATTAAAGATATACTATATTATATAGATAGGACACTCGATCCTTTTCTGTCACATTTCATATTAGTTCATACCCCAGTCGCTAACTGCGCTTCGATAGCACCAACTACGTTTGGCGCCAAATTTGAAAATATCAATATGCATACTATAAAATAGTATTTAAAAAAAAACTTTGAACATCAAAGATTTTCGGTTTTTTTTAACTTTATTATATTTAAAGAAAAAATTACAAGTTGATACACACTAAAAATGTAAAAGACAAAACATCCATATTATCAATTTCAATTACTACAGCTTCTTCTGCAGTTTCATTTTCTTTTCTTTCGATTTGTATTTCCAACCAATCAAACTAACAAAATCCAGAACAAACAGAATATCTCGCTTACCAAATTAATAACAGAAATTGTAATACTCAAATCAAATATAAATTTCAAGAGAAAAACCAATTAAATATAGCCAAAAAATTTGACATCAAAAACTTTTCTAGAAAAGTTTTTGATGTCAAGTTTTTTTATTGCTTGATTAAAAAAAATCATAAATAAAATAATGTGTGAAATAGAAAGCTTTGAATTTTCTACGTATATGTGTTTTGTGTATGACATTTCAAGTACTAACAGCGCCCATATCGACTGGGGTTCGAACTAAGCCAATATTGCTTATGAGTAGCCAGAGTGCGCAGACCCTGTTGTAAACATCTCTGTCCATAGGCGCCACAAAATTATTAGACGATTGATTTTGTAAAAATCAGCAAAAACAAAAGAATAATTGAACAATTATCTCATACTTTAGTATTTGCACATTCTCGTTAGAGTTGTTGAATTATTTGATTGTATTTTTTTGATTTTGGTTTGTGTTTAATCTTTCTTCATCGTTGTGCACGTCACTGGCCGTTAAAATTCTAAAGGAGTACGTGTTAATACGTCATTCATAGGATTATAAGACCCCGCCTCATGCAGTCTTAGTTCATACGTTTCAGATTGATGACGTACCGGCAAAGTTATAAGAATTGGACTATATACTCCGTACACGTTAGTAATTGAATTTTTCATTTGACAGAATAGTTACTAGACGTATTGGTAGTGGCGCGAAATTTCAAACTATAACAAGATTATTCGACAAGAACTTGTTTTTTCGATTTTTTTTACTGTTAATAAATGAATAAAACGGTTGTTAGATTAAGTGAAAATAAATGTTTGAAATTTATTAATTGAGAACAAAGAAAAATAATAAATGACATTTTCTATAATTCCTAGATTTTGATAGATACATTTGGGAAATTTTATTTTGTTAGGTTTGTGTCAAGATTCAATTACTATCCTGGATCAAGTATAGTAACTGTATTTCTTCATACAGTTACTACCTAATTATAAACAGTACCGCAATATCCGCCATTTTAGATTGAAATTTATGGGGACATTTGAATTTGAAACTATAAGTTGGTGACATTCAGAGGTTGAATTTAAAATCAAGACATATGAAAGATAGCGACATCTCATGACCGTTGATCAAAGCCTCAACTGTCAATAATGTCGCAAATTTGGCAACTGCGGCATCTTGTACATCAAGACAAAAACTTGTAAAGAATTGCGTATTTATTACATCACCTTATCAATAATTGATAATTCATTAATAATTTGAATATTATTAAATTAAATAGTGAAAGATTCGTTATATTATTATTGAAAATGAGTCGAAATCTTAACGATTATAGTTTAGTTTATTGGTGTTCAGATCCATCACCGCATCGATGTGGTTATTGTAAAAATCCAGAAGGCAGTATTTCTTACGGTATTAACTTCCAATTAATTAAAAAATCAAGTTAATTAATTTAATTATTTAATTCGAATTTTAGGTATGTGGGCAGAAAACTTAACAGTTCAAGATTATCAGAATTTAATTGATCGTGGATGGCGTCGGTCAGGTGTTTATTGTTATAAACCGATAATGGACCAAATCTGTTGTCCACAATATACGATAAGGTAAATTTTATTTTTTTGTAATGAAATTCTAAAAAATAAAACAAAAGAATATTGAGGTTATGTTCAGTTGTCATTATTGACAGATTGAGGTTATGTTGATTTGTTTATTTTTACAGATGTGATACTACAAATTTCCAATTATCAAAATCACAAAAGAAGATTTTAAAAAAATTCAATAAATATATAAATGAAGATATTTTAAATAAAACAGATAATTGTTATGAGAATTGTGATAATATTAATGATTTTGATTGGAAGGAACGTCCTAAAGATAATTTAGAGAAATTCGACGAAATCACTCAATTACAACATAAAGAAATACGTGAAAATTTTAATAATGTTGATAAATGTAATGATGAACAAAAGCAACCAATTTCAACACCTGGCTGTAGTCGGGAGATTAAAAATTGTGATAATAATCAACCGAAACCTGGTACTGGTGCTGATCCAACAAAACCACCATGTAAAAAAGCAAAACTTTTACGTTTGGCACGTAAACAAGAGAAATTATTGAAACGTGGTATGAGTTTAGAGCAATTACCGAAAATTAATAATCAACAAAAGAGTTTAGAAGATTTTCTTGAAGATATCGTCGAGAATCCCAAACATAAATTAAAGGTTTGCTATTTCTTTATTCATTAAATTAGCTCAACATAGAATCAACTTTGTTCAAATCTTATTAGTTCTAATGTACAGTGTTTCATTGAACTTGGTACTTTGAGTTTTGCCACAAGTGTCCCTCTTTAATTGTGTTATTTTCAGCCAAGTTCATACTCAAAAACATACATAATGCTCTCGTTGGAGCGGTCTATTTTTTGTCATCAGGATGATTAATACAGGGTGCGGCAGCATAACTTCCTTTTTAGAAAAAAAAGAGCACCATTCAATCGGTTGTGCTAGTGGAGCGCTAGTGGTCTCGTTCGAGAGGCGGGATTTTCGAAATCTCTCTAATTTAACCCCGTCAGCCCCTTATTATTAGTTTCAATAAAAGGTAGGAATTCAGCGAAAATTGTACAATACAGATAACCTCATAGGTTCGAAAAAAGAAGTAATAATGTTATAAACAACCGTCTCCGGTTGGCCACCAATTGACAACTGAATCGCCGCACCTAATTGTGCTAGATCGCAAAGTAGGCGACCCTATTGATAACCAACTAAGCGCAAGAGCGTATCGACCCTCCGTAGAGAAAACCTTTACCCTTCCGACTCTCATCCTGAACACTTCTGGCAGTGGCTCTTGGCGACCCGGAAGATACTGATTCCGCTGTGGCTTATGGCGACCGGTATATTCCCGTTGTAATTGTTGTAGATTCTGAGGACCACCTTGCAAATCCTTAAATTATTATTCGAATCATTTACCAACTGGTAGGAGTTTGATACGAATTTGTTATATTTACAATAGTAACCCTGTAAATATGTACAGAGTTGATTGTTATGTTTTTATTATGAAAAATTCAAAGGTTATTCTTTTCTCTTAGCTTCAATTAATTAATACACATAGTCCAGAATGGGAGAATTATAAATTAATTGAATTTGAGTTATATAAAAAATATCAAATGGTCATCCATAATGATCCACTAGAGAAATGTACGATTGAGGGTTTTCATAGATTTTTAGTAAACAGTCCATTAAAGGTACCACTGATTGTTTTTAATTAATAATAATTGCAAAATAAATCGTCAAAAGCAGAGTAAAGAATAACTATTTGTTCAAAACAGAGAATCTAATTAATTTTTTTTTATAAATATTTAAAAAAGATAACTCTAGAGCAAATCGACGAGAATCATAAATATTTCGATTTAACAGCAAATTTATTCGCTAAATATCAGATAGCTGTTCATAATGATCAACCAGATGAATGTGATAAGGAGCAATTTATCAATTTTTTAATAGAAACACCTTTAGAGGTACGTTTTTTGTTTTGTTTTTAGTCTGCTTTTGACACAATTAGAACAAAAAAAAAAAACTTTAATGTTAATTAAAATTTTAGAATCAGAAGATCTCCAATGATACCGATTTAAATTATGGTTCTTATCACCAATTATATTGGATTGATGATAAATTAATAGCTGTAGGTGTTATCGATATTTTACCAAAATGTATTAGTGCTGTATACTTTTTTTACGATCCGGATTATCGAAATTTAACATTGGGCACTTATGGATCGTTGAGGTATAATATTTTTGTAATTAATTATTTTTTTTTTAATTATTTAATTATTGTTTAGAGAAGTACAATTGGTTCGTAATCTCCATCAAATTGTACCGTCAATTCAATATTATTATATGGGCTTTTATATACATTCATGTCCAAAGATGAGATATAAAGGTAAATTAACACCATCATATCTTCTATGTCCGGAAACATATCAATGGATATCAATTGAGAAATGTTTATTGAAATTAGATATTGAGAAATATTCTCGTTTAACTGATGATTTAGATGCAGTCGATGAAAATGCATGTAATCAAAAAGATATCGATAAGATTAAATTGCAAATTTATCGTGATCGTTTTATAACATTCAATGAATTTAAAACGAAATTTTTAAGTAGATCAAAACAACAAATTTTCGATATCGGTCAGACAATTGGTAAAAAATGTTCACGTACTATTATAATTAAATGTAATTAGAATTTATGAATTTTTTTATATTGTTCCAATCTTTCTCGTTGTAATTTAATCGAATAAAATTCTAAATGAATCAAAAAAAATTGTTAATTGCGCTACTTTTAACTGCATGTTTCGTTATTGGTGATTTTTTAACCACAAAGTTGGATATGGTTTCGAAATACGGCGCCATTCTTTATTTTTTTTATCAGTATACAGGATGATCCATAAGTCCCGCACAATGTCTTAGGGGCAGATAAGGGATGAAATTCTAAGTAAGACTAAAAGTCCTACACCATTTTTCCATTTGACGCACAGATAATTAGTTAATAATATAAATTAAGTAGCCAATCAGCTACTCGGTATAGCGACAAAAAGAGAGAAGGGAACGGATCAAACTAAGAGAGCACTTGATTGGCTACTCAATGTAATTAATTACTAATTACCTGTGCATCAGGTGAAAAAATGGTATAGGACTTTTCGTTTTAGAATTGCATCTCCTATCTGTTCCTAAGTGATTATTCGAGACTTATGGGTCATTCTGTATAAGCTGCGTTAAGTCACGCCTAAGCTAGTGAATTTTTGTTTATAATTTTGGCTGTATTGCTGTGTTGCCAACACAATTTGAATAAAATTATCAACAACAAAGGATTGAAAAGTATCAAAAGTACCATCATATCTACAAATAGTATCATAAATACCATCATACCTACAAATAGTGATGTAAATGTGTACAATACAGGTGTAAAATACATTAAATACCGTATGTATTAAACGTTTAATAGTGAGTTTAATACGGCATTGAACAAATAACGCAATTTTGATATAAATTTTACCTGTTTGACAGTCACACTAAAATAAAATCAAAATGGTGAATAAGAATTTGTATTTTTTTATTAATTTTAAGCTTAAATATCAATATTTTATGCGTATACATAACTGTAATAGGCTAAATGTGATATGCAATGTAATATCTACTCCCGCCATTTTTTTAAATAAAATACAGCAAAAAAATACCGTATAAAATGGTATAATATACATGTATTGTATGAAGAACATATAATACCGTAAATTAGCATCACAACCTACAAAGCAACATTATTATAGAAACTTTAAATTAAACATCTGTAGGGCTGCATTTAACAATCAATCGGAATCTGGTGACTTTCCGTCAATACTGTTGGCAGTGTTGTTTTTGTCAACATAACCTTAAAAAATCATCGGCATTTCTAGTTTTGTTAATTACAAAAAAAAACAAGTTTCAATCGAATTAAATTAACGAAAATGTCGTCCACTGATAAGAGGGGTGGTAGAAATAGTAAAGGGGGCCCTTCTCGCCATCCCTCACATCTTAAGGGTAAAGAAATCGGCTTATATTACGCTCGTCTGAATAAGAAAAGAAAAGTGGAACTTGGCCGAGAAGACACAAAGGTTGTACGTTATCTATCTTAATATACAATTAAATATTTGATAAGAGTAGGGCTCTTGGGCTCCCAACTTTGTATAAGTCATACAATAATAAAATTTTGTAGGTATACCGGGTGAGACACGTAAGACAAAAAGTTATCATAGCAACTTCTATTATTTGACGAACAATTCGAAAAATATTTCAAGGATTTATAAGGAGGTGTCTTAAGATCATTTTAGCAAAAGTAGAACCTAGTAGCTCATTTGGAAGTTGCTCAAAAAACGCTCTTTTCTGACGATATCGTGATTTTTAAGAACGAATTAAACAGGCAAAACGACTTTGAATGACTCGAGGATCTTCCCAACATTGATTTTTTTCGTTTTTTATAATTTTTCCTGGAATAGGTGGGAGTGTTTTACATTTTTCCTTGAATACGATGGGGAAGATAGAAAAAAATCAATGTTAGGAGGGTCTCCGAGTCATTCTTTGTCGTTTTGCGTTCTTGGCTCTTTTTTGAAACTCGCCACCTTATCCAAAACGACTACTTCTAATTGTGCTAAAATGTTCCCTAGAGATTTCCCCTTACAAATCTTGGAAAAATTTTTCAAATTACTCGCTAAATAATGATAGTTGCTACAAAAAATTTTCGTCTTACGTGACTCATTCGGTAATAAGGGGGTTATTAGGAAACTAAAAATGGAAAATTAACCTTCTAGTTTCTCCCTAGTGGAGGGTATCTCCCATCGGGCAGGGAAGAGTGATAGATGCACAAAAAAGATTATCATTTTGGGCGAAGCATGGGCAAAGGTAAGTGTGATTTTTTTCATATTTTTATTGCCTCAAATGTGGCAAAAGTGGCAGCTTTAGGGGGACTGGTAAAGCGACTTCCAGGGCGCTAGGTACATGAGGGGCGGCATAAGAACTATAAGAATTTATTTTTAATCATTAATGTGACGTCATTGTCTTCCAGAAGGGGCACTGAAAAACTCGCTAGGGCCGGTCTTCACTCGAGATGGTAACATTTTCGTGCATCTATCACTCCGTGGTTCCTCCATGGGGGTACCTCCTACTTGGGGGACCTAGGGATGACATTTTTTTTTAGATTTCTAATGACTCCTTATTATACCCATAACATTTATGCAAACTTTGGAACCTAAGAACTCTACTCTACCATTTTTTTTTTGTAAGGATAGGGTTTTGGAGATTTGAAGAATAAAAATAAACCTTCAAGATCACTTCTCGGTGATGAAGTGAGAGCTTCAATAATCATGTTGTAACAAAAATTTCGGTGATTTTGGGGTTTGATTTTCCCAACGATTTCCTCATTTTAGAATCTTCACAACCCTAAAGTTTGACTGTTACCAGATTTTTTTTTATTGATAACATTTACAGATTGGTACTGTATCGTTATCACCAAGATGGATAAATTATTTCACCGAACAGATCAATTTAAATTCGAATTTCTTATTGAAAAGCAATCGAACAAAAGGCGATAATTACGAACACGTTAGTGATTCACGATTTAAACGCGATTTTATGCGTGTAATCAACGAAACTATCGATATGAAACTTGATCAAGACATCAATGAGATTGAGTGTGATGAAGAAATCGATTTGATTTATTATAAAAACGAATTAGAAAAACAAAAAAATTCAAAATATTGCCAATATTTAGAGAAACGTAAAAAATTACCATCGTATCAAATGAAAGAGCAAATTTTGAAATTAATTGATGATAATCAAATTATTGTAATTAGTGGTGAAACTGGTTGTGGTAAAACAACACAAATACCACAATTTATCTTAGAATCGTATTTATTAGAAAAGAAGGGTTCATTGTGTAATATTTTGTGTACACAACCTCGACGTATCAGTGCAATATCGGTGGCTGAACGTGTTGCTGAAGAACGTGCTGAACGATTAGGCGAAAGTGTCGGTTATCAAATCCGTTTAGAATATAAAAAACCATCCAGATTAACCGGAACAATACTATTTTGTACAACTGGTATTGTATTAAAATTAATGGAAACGAATCCATCATTATCAAATATATCGCATTTAATCATCGATGAAATCCACGAACGTGATATATTATCAGATTTTATTTTAGCATTAATTAAGGAGATTATAAAGAAACGTAAAGATTTAAAAATCATATTAATGAGTGCTACTTTAAATGCTGAGAAATTCTCAAAATATTACAATAATGCACCACATATTAATATACCTGGTTTCACATATCCTGTACAAGAATACTATTTAGAGGATATTATCGAAAGGACTAAATATGATTTTAATCAATCAAAAACGACAAATTCACGAAAATCACGGAATAGATCCAAAGATTATCCAAATGAATTGAATGGAATGATTCAGCCATATTTAAGGCAATTGGAAATCGAAAAGACGTATTCTCAAGATGTTTTACAACAATTAAGGAATCCAGATCATGAAAAATTAGATCTAGATTTGATCCTGGCACTAATTAAGGATATTTGCCAAAAAGTTTGTTGATTTTATTTATTTTCACAGCTGTGGAATACAAAAATGTATACAAACCCATTTTCCAGAATTTTGGGCGATATCTTGTTTTAAAGCTGATCCAAAGTTTGTTTCTGACAAGTAAACGAGTTATCGCGGAAATTATCCCATCCACTTCATTGTAGATAGTTTTATGGTGTTTCCGAGTCTAATTTGTTTATTTTCCATGGGAAAATTGGATCTATGAATTACATTGTAAAGATGCTGCCTTGGATAACCCGCTGATTTTTCAGAAATGAACTTTCCCATATACTACAACCTGTAGCCCTTTGGGTCAGCTTTAACGCTAGATGTCCTCCGGTTCTTTATCTTTAAAGTTGTGGAAGTATTTTGGAAAACGGATTCTTAAGGCGCGTCCACAGAAAGGTCGGCCTATGCCGGGCGGCACCATCGGTTCGGCATGCGGTGTTCGGCAAGACGTCCACATTCTTCCTGTAGTCTGGACGTTCGCGATATAAATCAATAAATGATAATGTCTGTTCATCAGTCCACTTTTCACTCATTTTCGAAGCCAGGCGAATAAAAACTAGAAAAATATTTTCGAAAGCAACAGACGGTTGAAGCTGGACTGAAACCGATCAACACGTCCACACACGATGAATTTTGATTCGGTTCGGTTCGGCTTTCTTTGTTCCGGAGTCCGACTTGGATCGGTTTGGGTTCGGCATGGTTCGGGTCGGCTTTTGGTAAGTCGGTGAAACTTACCGGCACGTCTACATTAATTCGGCTTTGCAGATCGGCTCAAGCCGAATGATGCCGATCGGCATATTGCGGACGCGCCTTTACATTTCTATATTCCACAGCCTTAAATACAATTTTTTCTATTTTGCGTCCATAATAGCGTTGTTAATACAACAAAAGGAGTGCTTTAATTCCTGTTAACGCACAGTTTTTTTGGTATCAACATTCACAATATAAACTCGAATTATTTTGTGTTTTTATTTATTTATTTTTGTTAGATGTGTAATTATTATAAACGTTAACATGACACGTACCGCCAGAATTAATCGTAATTACAGATATGTTATTTGTTGATACAAATTTTTTAGTAAATTTATTATTGCCACTCACATTTGTGATGGTTTCTGAATTTAAATATGAACAATCGAGGAAGTGCAGAAGAAGAAGTAATTGAAATTCCCTAAGTTTTAAGGGTTCTATTTGTATAAAAAAGGGTGCAAAATAGAAAAAATAATATAAATAACTTGTTTTAGAAGTCAATTTCTGCACTCGACCATTAGAAAAACTCGCGCTGGTGTGCTCGTTTTTTAAACTTGATCTCGTACAGGAATTGTCGACTTTTGAAACTCGTTTTGTTAATATACCTCTTATTATTGTGGGCAATTTCAGGATCAAAACAATGGTGCTATATTGGTGTTCTTGACTGGTTTCTCTGAAATTTCTACACTTATCACATTAATGGAGAAAAGTGGCGATTTTCCACATTATAAATACAATATCTATCCATTACATTCATTGATGCCAACAATAAATCAAAAACAAATCTTTCTACCACCATCTAAAGGTGTACGAAAAATAATTGTATCAACAAATATTGCTGAAACATCAATAACAATAGATGATGTATTATTTGTAATTGATTGTGGACGTATAAAAATAACATCATATAATTTAAATGATGATTGTGCCATATTATCACCACAATGGGTATCTTTAGCGAATGCTCAACAACGTAAAGGACGTGCTGGTCGTGTTAGATCCGGTGAATGTTATCATTTCTATACAAAAATACGTGAAAGTTTATTAGATAAATTTATGAAACCGGAAATATTACGTACACGTTTAGAGGATGTTATCTTAACAGCAAAAGTATTACAATTAGGTAGAATTAATCAATTTTTCCCGAAATTAATTGATTGTCCTGATAGTGAATCAATTGATAGATCATTAAATTTATTGAAACAATTAAATGCATTAAGTGATGATGAATCATTAACACCATTAGGTTATCATTTAGCAAAATTACCATTATCACCACAAATGGGTAAAATGTTATTATTTGGTTCAATATTCAGTTGTTTAGAACCGATATTATCAATTATTGCTACTTTAGATTTTAAAGATCCATTTCAATTACCAATCGGTAAAGAGAATTTAGCTGATAAGAAACGTCTTGAATTAGCTGATGGTATAAAAAGTGATCATCTATTATATTATAATGTAATGAAACGTTTTGAAGAATGTGGTAGAAATTATCAACATTTCTGTTATGAAAATTTTATAAGTTCACATACAATGAAATTATTAATTGATATGAGACGACATTTAGCTGGTTATTTGAAAGATATGTGTTTTATTGATAATTTAGATCCGAAATGTTCGAAATTCAATCAAAATTCGGATAATGAAAGTTTAATTAAAGCAATCGTTTGTGCTGGACTCTATCCTAATGTTCTCATCAAAAAAGGGTACTATATTTATGTTATGTCAATAGTGTTTAAACTTTCGAATTAAAAATCTCAGAAGCCTAAACCGGGTTCATTCTCACGATTTGTTTGTATATGATGGGATAAGATGACTTAAGTCCGGTTCTTCTTACATCAGTTAGCCTAGTCTTAACACGACCTTGCCTTAAATAGACCTAACTGTAGCTTTACGCACATTTGGGTGGGGACTGTCCATATAAAGATCCCCACCTAAATGTTTCGAAATCCACGTTTTTGTCGATTTAAGGCAAGGTCGTACTAAGATGAGACTAAATAAAGAAGAATTGAGGCTTAGCCATCTATAGTTAAGATCCTCTAAGTAGATTCTTTTGGCGCAGGATACGAAGTATGTATGGTATATACAGGCTGTTTTTGTAAAATTTCTTATGAAACTCCTATTAGTTGACGAACGATTCGAAAAATATTTCAAGGATTTGTAGGGTAGTGCTCGGAGGACATTTTCGCAAAATTAGAACCTCGTAGTTCATTTGTAAGTTAGTCAAACATTGGTTGTTCCTGACAATGTTGCGATTTTCAAAAAACGAGTTAACACATTACTTGAACTATGTAGAATGACTCGAGGATGTCCCAACATTAATTTTTTTCCGTTGCTCCCGATTGTAAAAGACCGGAAAAAATGAATAGTGGAGAGTCTTCCAGTCATTCTTAATCGTTTTACATACTTAGCTCGTTTTTGAAAATCTCCACATTGTCCAAAATGAGCTTTTCTTGACCAATTTCCCAATGAGGTTCTAATTTTACTAGAATGGTTTCTAGGGATAAATCCTTGAAATATTTTTCGAATTGCTCGCCAAATAATGGGAGTTTCATGAAAATTAATTACATTTGAAATAGACACCCGGTATATGCTTATAGGTGTTTTTTTCTACCCTTTACTCACCAAGGGTCACCCATCCAGTAATCTCTTTGTTGTAGATCAGTGATTCTTAATGTTTTACGTTCTTTCCTAAAATTGATCTTGCACAGAAGATATTTTAAGAGTCGATTATCTCTCTGGTAGCATTCCTTTTACATCTCAGTGGGTGATAGGGCAACATTACTCAAGTGATTCTAATGCGAACTATGTACATCATTGTTTTTTTTGCATTGTGCTCGAATGTTTCGTCCTCCAGTCCAATCAGAAGACCCGCAAGTAGTGGAGCTCGCTTTGCACTCGTTGATATTTTTCCTTGTGGGTCTTTGCTAGCCTATAGAATTTCTCCAAGGCTACAAGTGGAGCTTCCCTTAGTCTAAATTTAATTGGATTACTTCCAAAAGCTCGAATACTGTTGTTCGACGATAGATTTGGTTTTGATTTTTTTCATCCAGAAAGTCTTGTAGGATGACCCAATGATTTTATTTCCCTTCTTGCCTCTTCAGAGTCTTTAGAACCGAATCATTAATAGACTCTTATTGTTAGACTTCTTACAATACATGAGTCCATGGTTTTGCTGGTCGGGAATTGCAGTCGGTTCATTCATCTTCCCTTTCTAAGTATCCCACGATGCCTGTGCTTTGAACCAATTTTTATAATATGACTAAGCATTTTAAGCTTCATTGTTAGGGTCTTTGGATTCGCTTATAGTTAACAGTCTAATTAGTCTAAATGATACAGTTTAAATCAGAAAACTGGTTCGTTCATAGATATGTGAAGTAAATTCTTTTTTTATCTCATTTTGTCAACTGCATAAAAAACAGCTACTCCTGAAAACGGAGCTTCTTATCATCCAAGGGTCTTTAACTATACGTAACAATCTAAAATCTAAATAAAAATTTTGGCTCTGACAAACGGCCTTTTTGTCTAATTGATAATTAACAAGAAAAATTATCTTTTACGCCCTTTGTACTCAATAAATGTTTTAGAATTTTTTTCTGAGCAGCATCCTTTACAGTTTTAGACGTTGTAACTTTTTCGTAAACTCGCCTTACATTTCCAATGAAATCGGTATTAACGAGTCTGATTGAGGATTTAGAAAAGAAAGTTGGAAATTTTCAGAACAATCAACGAAAAAATTTCTTGGAAATCACACACTTAAAATTTCACCAGTTCAATCACGTTTTACTCGTAATAACCGAATATAATCGTGATTTTCATCATCTGTTAAATTTACGAATTCTCGCTTTAACAGATCAAAATTTATTGATTTATAATTGAAGAGTCAAAACACTATTGATGCACCAAACTATACTTAAGTTAAAAATAAATAATAATTATGTTATCTTTCAGAAAAAAACATTTATATACACCTGATCATAAACCAGTAGCAATCCATCGTAAATCTGTATTATATTCAGCATATTTAGATACAAATCTAGTTGTGTATTATAATCGTATTAAAACTGATAAAGATTCAATACATGATGGTACATTGATAAATCCATTACCGGTAATCTTTTTCGGTGATAATTATCAACATATTAATGAAAATGGTAGACATATGATTATAATTAATAAACAATTAAAATTTAAATGTAAAGAAGAAACAGCAAATATTATAAAAGAGATAAGGGAGCAGTTTAATTGGTTTTGGGAATATAAAATCTCACATCCTGGACCAATCGATTGGACCAACTTTAATGGAGAAACGCGAATTTTACAGTAAGTCCATTATTAATTCATAAATTTCGATTTTAATTAATTTCTATTCATTTTTTCTTTTTTTTTTGGTATAAATTAAAGAAATGTTCTTGAATTGATAACAATGGAAGATACAGGTGGACTTGAATGCGATTTCGATGATGATCGTGATAATGATGATGATGATGATAATTAAATCATTCCTTCACCGTCTGCAATGTTTTATTTCTATTGGCCATCTATTTTCCTGTTTCCTGTCTATGCGACAATCCATCTGAACAGAAAAAAAACACGACACGTAAGATTGATTTCAAAAACAAATTTTTCTAAAATAAAAAAAATTGGCTTTCAACCTTGACACGTGAAATACAAATTAAGTCAGTATCCTTTGGTTTGCATTTAACTGTTTAAAAGTCGTTTAGAAAAAATCGAGTGTCTCAATAAAAATTACAGTTTCTCTCTCTCTTTCTCCGTTCTGCCTCTCTTTATAAATATGATGGTCTTAAAGTTTCCTAATATCAGAGGATGAAAATCTAAAATAAACGCACCAGAAACGGGAAATAGAAATCAAACGTATCGAACGCACTTTTGTGGCAACAACCTTGACTTGAACGTAGTGTTACCGTGAAATTTTTTCGTTATTTGAAAAAATCATCTGAATTTTAATACCTAATCAGTTTTTTTAGGCACCGTCTAAAAGAGAGATGTAATCATTAAAATAATAATCCATCATTTGCTCTTTGTCTTGCTTATTTGAAACTCCTATATGCTTAACCTTTAACAAAAAGAATTGTGTATGCGTAAGAGAAAGATACACAATACTTTTCAATATAGTTGTTTTTTAGACATTCCTTCATGTCAAAATTAAATGTATGAAAATAGATTTTTGTTTAGAGATTAAAAAAAAAGGTTTAAATGTGGGTGGAACAAGTGGACCTTAGTGTTGATAATGAGGTCTGAATGTGTGTTAGCATAAATGTGTATTTTTAGCAGTCGCATTGAAAATGGAGCAACTGGTTGTGTGTGTCCACCTCTATATCTTTTTAACCATAGCAGATAATTCTAAAATTTAGGTGCGACATCTTTTTGGATTTTTTTTTAAAAAAAGTAGCCAAAATCAAGGTCAAAGATCATGAAAATAAAGTTCAAGGTATTGGACATGGAGTATAGAGATAAGAAGGATTATCTCATATGGATCTTCAACCGAAAAAGTATCTACCGAAATGTAGAAAATAAGAGTTCCATAAATGACTAGAATAGCGCTAGTGTAGCTAGAGGGTAAGCGTAGTGATTGGTCCATGAAGTATAGAGATAAGGAGGACTATCTCATATGAGTCTTCTCTATCTAATTTTATCATTAAATATTGGGCGCATACCTTTAAATTTTACCCTCTAGCTTCTAGCTACAGTGGCGCCCTCTTAATTTCATACATTTTTGAAGACAGTTTCCGTACACTATTTTAGTCTTCCTTATCCCTATAGTACATAGTATGGGCTTAAAACAGGTGCTAAAAAAGGTTTTCTACAACGCTAATTCAGAAACTGCTTTCAGAATTTTCCGATAGAGAGCGTTTCAGGGCATAAAAAGAAGTAGACTAATATTTCGGGAAGCAATTAACCCATTTTAATTTTGATTAGACCAGTCAAACATCAAAAATTACATTATTTATTAATTATTATTAGTAATATTGAAAGGGAACGTATTCTTCTAAAGTCAAAAAGACTGCTTAAAATTAATTAATGATTGCCAAGATTTGCTCCATTGTCAATCGTTAATGATTCATTATAGGCATATAAGACTTTTTCTTTCTCTTTGTACCTACATTGGAATGTTCCTTTGAACATCTATGTAGACAAATTATTTTTGAGATAGATGACAGAGAACTGATAAATAGATCGTGTTTCTTTCACTACATTTAGATGTCAACAAATAATTAATCTCATCGTTTCTTTTCATTTTTTTTTTCGATTTTTTCCAATTTAGAAATCTCATGTTTAGACTACCTGGATCTGTATTTCTGTTGCCTACGTTTTGTAAACTCTAAAGTCAAGGTGATCTAATTAACAACGGTCTACAGTAAGTTTAACCCCTTGACGTACTTTCTCAATTTTGTCTCTAGGGAATTTTTTTTTCATTGATTAAAAGAACAATTTAGAAGATTTTAAGTGGTAATTTAATGTCGAAAAAGTGGCACTACGAAGCTAAAACTGCAAAAACTGGAGAAATTATTTTGTTTTCCATGAACATTTTCTTCAAAAAAAAAACTTTGGTTTTCTTCTTACGCCCAAAAATTATCGTGTCAAATTCATAAGTGGTGCACCCAAAAATTAGTCCGAATTGCTTCTACTGAACTCATAAGCTGAGTCAACTGTAATTATAATGAATTCAGCTCTAGTTGACTGAAGGCATCTTTTCTTTTGGGAAATTGGTAGCAAAATTCATCAAAAAAACTGATAATTTAAAAGGAAAATATTTCAAAACCTAATATTACAATAGACAATTTAGCTCAAAAAATGTATTTCCTCCTTTTGACGCTTTGATGGTGAAATTCGCTAGATACTGGACTGAAATTCAAATGTGGCAAATATTATGAAACTCCTATTAGCTGACGGGTGATTTTAAAAATATTTCGGGGATTCATAGGAGGGAGGTCCCTAGAGAACATCTTAGCAAAATTAGGACTTCGTAGCTTATTTTGAAGTATGTCAAAAACGACTTGTACCATTGACACATTGCAGAGATAAACCAGAGTTATCTCCACATTCTGGGTTTTCTCACTTTAAACCACTTGTCGAACTTATAGTTCAAGATAACCCAGTTTCTGCAACTAGGTTATCTAACTTAACTAAATGGTTATTTTGTGCGCTTGCGTAGACTGTTATAATTATTAATCTAGCTTAGCAGGTTTGGAATGTGTCATCTCAATTAACTTAACCTTCCTCAGTTACGGTGACCCAGGAATATGTCTGTAATGTGTCAACGATATTAGAATGACCCGAGGATCCTCTCAATATTCATTTTTTCGTCCTCTCCATTTTGAACTGTTTCGCATTTTTTTAAATGTAATGAAGAAAAACAAGAAAGATCACTCTTGGGAGGGTTTTGGAGTCATTCTTAGTCGTTTTGCTTGCTTAACTCCCTTTTGAAAATCGTGTCTTTGTCCAAATGAGATACGAGGTTCTAATTTTGCTCAAATGTTCTCTAGGGACTATCTTGAAATATTTTTGGATTTCAGGATTCGCTCGCCAAGTAATAAGAGTTCCATAAGATTCTCCAAATTTTTTTAGAATCTTGACTTGAACGCAAAAATTCATTTATTGAGTCATAATCACATTTTTTTTATTGATAATCTCTTAGGGTAATGATTATCTCCTTTTTCTCTTTGATATTAGGCATTATTTTCGGCGCTTGTTCAATTTGATTTGTATAAAAAAGCAGACAATGAAAAAAGTTTTGGAGCGATAGATAATCGTCATAACTTTGACTTCGAAATGAAGACACAGGTAGGAAAAAGACTTGGACCAAGAGTGGCCTAAGCCTTATCAGACTTGGACGAGGCTAAGCACCAAGCTTTGGCTGAGGATTGGATGATAACAATGGGCCCAAGTTTTGGAAGACAAAAAATCGACGTTGTCATAAGTCTTGGGTGACGAAATATCAATGTTAGCCCAAACCCTGGAAAACACAAAAACTACATTGGCCCAAGTCTCGGGAAACTAAAAGACAACGTTCTCCCAACCCTTAACACAATATTCAGTTTCCAAGGCTTGATGCGACGAAATTCACCACGGTAGCCAGGCTTAGTATGAGGCTTGGACGACCATTGGACGAGGCTTGGGCCGATGCAAAGCTTCCAAGGCTTAGCAAAAAATGGTTGGCCTAATTCTTGGCCAATCGTCAGCCTTGTAGCTCGTATCTGGGGACAGTTCCATGATGATTGTTTTATACTTGGTTCTTTTCATTTATGGGTGTAATTTAAATTGAATGTAGCAACCTTCTTAGAGATGTTGTCTCGCTTGAAGATAATGCCCAATTTCTAAACAATTTGTGAATACGACACAGGTCGCTTAAAGAACGCCGATCTTGCGCATGCGTTGTAGCTTCCTCGTGAAATAATCTAGAATTACAATGAAGATAGGGATCAAGTTAGATACTTGTAGAGAATAACATCGAACAAAGGGAATTTAAGTTAAAAAATAACAAGTCTTCTGACGTTTCAATTGCAAGGAGAAATAGTAAATTGACAAATTTATTGTTCGATAAAATAATTAAATGAAAACAACAAAAATTATTAGAAAGTTGCAAAACTGTATACAACAATTGTCTATTTTAATAAAGTTTATTTTTAAAGTAAACAACAACAAAAATGCACTCGCTTTACATTTTCTTTAAATGATATAAAAGGATAAGAGAATGGCTTTCATTCACAGTCTTGTTTATTAATTTTTCATGAATTGAAATATTTCATAACTGTAATTTAAAACCCATCTACTTACATACATATCTTTATTATTGTTTTGTCTTTTTATCAACTTATCTAACAATAATAATGATATAAATAATAATAATAATAATAAAAGTAATAATAATATTGATGATGATGATTGAGGAAAACAACATTCTAATAAAATGGTACTTTATAGATTACGAAATCTATTTTTTGTTTCGTTTTTAGGTGTGTTTTGTTAAGGAAGCAATTAATGCGGATGCAATAATACACAATTTAAAATAAATATTATCTATTATCCTATACTTATAGTTGAATAATTCATATAAACGTTATACTGTATAGTTCTATAGTATAGTATAAATATAGTACTACATATTTAGTATTTAGTAATAATTTTATCGTAATTAGATCTAAATGTCACTAGTTGGGAAATCTTTGTTTTATTTCGTTCCAATTTTGTAAAGAATAATAATAGAAAGAAAAAGCGAACAAATCAAAATAAAACACACCCATGTGTACATGTCTATTGTGCGTATGTGCGTACATATGTATATCTATTGAGGAAAATCAGGACAATGAACTTCTTGTCCTACCAAAAAAAGAAAATCTTTTTTTTTGGTGAAATTCGACTCTTATACCGCACCGGCACTCAGTAATCTTTGCACCATCTCCTTTATATGTCAATTTTGTTGAATCAACGACAACTAGATGGTGTCAGTTTTATTCTAAACTCAGTCCTGTTGTTGAGAATCATATTCGAATTCCTGGTCTATTCTTACAAGATTTTTTATTATTAAATATGTGAACATGTCTATTGTGCGTATGTGCGTACATATATCTATTGAAGAAAATCAAGACAATGAACTTTCTGTCCTACCAAAAAAAGAAAATCTTTTTTTTTGGTGAAATTCGACTCTTATACCGCACCGGCACTCAGTAATCTATGCACCATCTCCTTTATATGTCAATTTTATTGCATCAACGACAACTAGATGGTGCTAGTTTTGCTCTAAGCTCAGTCCTGTTGTTGGGGATCATATTCGAATTCCTCGTCTATTCTTACAAGATTTTTTATTATTAAATATGTGAACATGTCTATTGTGCGTATGTGCGTACATATATCTATTGAAGAAAATCAAGACAATGAACTTTCTATCCTACCAAAAAAAGAATTTTTTTTTTTGGTGAAATTCGACTCTTATACCGCACCGGCACTCAGTAATCTTTGCACCATCTTCTATATGTCAATTTTATTGCGTCAACGACAACTAGATGGTGCTAGTTTTGTTCTAAACTCAGTCCTGTTGTTGAGAATCATATTCGAATTCCTCGCCTATTCTTACAAGATTTTTTATTATTAAATATGTGAACATGTCTATTGTGCGTATGTGCGTATACATATATCTATTGAGAAAAATCAGGACAATGAACTTCTTGTTCTACCAAAAAAAGAAAATCTTTTTTTTGGTGAAATTCGACTCTTATACCGCACCGGCACTCAGTAATCTATGCACCATCTCCTTTATATGTCAATTTTATTGCATCAACGACAACTAGATGGCGCTAGTTTTGTTCTAAAGTCGGTCCTGTTGTTCGGGGAATCATATTCGAATTCCTCGTCTATTCTTACAAGATTTTTTATTATTAAATAGTGTAGGTAAAGTTGTGTAATATTGACATTGTGATAATTTACCTTTGTAATTTTTTTTTTTTATTGTGTTATTACTATCATTATTATCGTTCGTTTCTTCAAATAGGATAAATGGTGGGAAATGTAAATTATACGTTTTAAGCCTATAAAACGCAAATTATTTCGACTCCTATCAACTTTATTAGAGAGAATAAAGAAAAATATCTTAGATATAACAACATATTGTTGCTGTTAATTGTGTCTACGATCTTTTTTTTCTCTGCTTAAATTATGATTGAATTTTATTCAAAAAAAAGATCAGTGAACTCGTATTTTTTTCGTTAATATTTTATTTTTTAGAGAAATCTTTAAATAAACAATAAAAATCTTTGAGAATATATTTTTGCAACACTACCTGTCTCATCTATTTAATCTCTTATTTATTTGTTTATTTTTTGTTTTTCTATTTTTTTTTTTTAAGTTACAATTTCGTTGGATATCTTTGTTATTGTTTCTTGTTATAAATTATTATTGTAACAAGTGTATTTTTTCCTTGCATCATATTTCATTTGATTAGTAGCAAGTGGCCTTCTCCTCCTCCTCGTGCAATAATATAATCTACATACACATACGTTTTAATTGTCCATTGAACTTGGTAAATTGGCAAGCTATTTGTATGGACCGAGGGAGAATTTTTTGTGTTCCGCATTCTCATATTCAATTTATTGTTTAAATATTTTATATTTATCAATAAAAATTAATTGACAATTTCGATTGTTGTGCATAAATAAATTGGAGTCGAAAATTGTGTTGATGGCAATGTTGTTATCGAAGAATCTTCAACGGTACCGGTGAGTTTTTGTAGATTTTCAACAAAAATACCGAAAACTATCGAGATAAAAAAGATTAATTATGAGTCAGATTAATTAATAAGTCAGGAGTGGACTGTTAACTTTGGGAACCTTGGGCTAACACTGTTTAGAAACCTGCACAATTAGTCCAAGTTTGGGTTAGTTGTGGCAAATTTTTTTGTCAAACAACCTTTTTTTAGCTACAAGTTCTTTAAATCGAATACAGTGAAATCATAATTATTAAATTGATGCAGTGGCGTAAAGTGCACCCCGGCAAACCACGCAATTTTTTTTTCTATTTTCCACCCTTTTGTACCTCTTTTTAATAAAAATTGAACCCTTGAAATTTAACTAGAGCGGCATTTTAAAATTGTTCAATTGTTTTTTCTTCTGCATTTCCTTGATTGTTTATATTTAAATTCAGAAACCATCACAAATGTGAATGGCAATAATAAATTGAGCCAAAATCTAGCGGTAGGTCTCATGTAATCGTTAACATTTATAATAATTGCGCATTTAAATAAATTATGCTAGCTATTAAAATACCCAAAAGGAATGCGTTAACAGGTATTAAAGCACTCTTATTATTATAGTTATGCTTGATAATGAATTTTCAATCAATACAATGTATTATTATATCAACTTTAAGAGAAGTCTACAAAGCCATTAAATCATTTATAAAATCTACGGTGCTTGTAGCAAGAAAATTATTTTTAATAGGTGAATGGGGTGAAAGTAACAAGTAAGAATCTTCAAGGAAACTCATTGAATTTTCAAGAATTTATCCGTTAAGCTTCCAAACATGCTGACATAAGCTTCTTCATCTTTCAAACTATGTTCAAATTCTTAAAGACACATGCTTCCATTTTGATTGAATTTTGAGAAAACTAAAAAGTATATCGGAAAATTTTTTGAAAATTCAGAAAGCCCTTTAAATTTATGATGAACGGTTGAATTTTCATTGTAAACTAATCAATATAAGCTGAATTATGGGATAAGGAATATAAAAACGATGCTCCAAGATGTTCGTCTATAATTCAGAATTTCCTCAAAATATCCCAAAAGGAAGGCGACCCTGTGATGCATCTTCAAATGATCTTTCTAAAGCGCTATTGCGTGTTTCTACATTTTAGAGCATAAACCCTAAGGCACTCCCTATCCATATCTTGCACGGACAGTCAAAATGTGTACTGTAACTTGATTTTTCAATTTATCTTTTTTTCCTTACATTTTTTATGGTTTTTTGTTTTTATTCTTTTGGGCGCGAAGTGGTCCCTTCAATTGTTTAGAGCCATGGGCAACAGACCATACCTAAATCCGCTCCTGATTATAGCAATTAAGCAATATAAAAAGATAACAATTTTGGGCATAGATGCTAACAACTGATATTCAATGCCAAATTATTTGTGTTTGAATAGACCAAATTTTTTTTTCTATACTACCAATTGAACTAACAGCAATGCATATTTCTCAGCATTACAACAGACTGAACAGACCTTCTTTCCCTCCCTATATATTACTAAATTTTTGTGTATTGTTATGATGTATTGATCAATATTTATGTCACTTTAAGCCAAACAAGCTATTTAAATGTTTTACTGATTTATCTGATAAGATATATTGAGGCAATTATATAAATTCAAGGACAATTTTAAGCGTTTACTAATTATAGAAGTATTCCATATATGGTGGTATTTGTAATTTTCAAATTTCATTCAAATCGGATTATTTATAGAGAAGTTACAGTAAAAGTTCTCTTTGAATTGAATTTTTTCAAAAAAATTTTCCCGACTGTTCTGAAAGAAAATTGCCCTTAATTTTGAGGGGCAACGTTCATAAAGTAGGTCATGTTATCTGTTCGATTCCTTAGCATGATACCAAACCACCCTCCAGAAAATATCTAAAGGCTTACATTTTTGCTGTAGGTAGGGCATTTCTAAGGTGTAGTAGCCTAAAGAGGCATAGATTTAGTCAAGAAGTTTCTTTTTGCAAAATAAAAAAGGTAAATTAGAGAAAAACAGTCTAGAGAGGTACATGTTTAGTTAAAATATTGCTTTTTACACCATTTTCGAAGTTGTGACAAAAACGGGTAAATTTTTCACCAAGAGATACCTCTTTTCTTCTTGCATATGATCCAGTTCGTTCTTTCCCGTGCTTTTTTTTATAGACAGCTGCGTCCTCAAGCAGTAGACAAGGGATGCAAAAAATTCGGGGCGGTCAAAATTAAGAAATTCGAACAAAAGCTTTTCTACCTCATCAGAAAAATGGGTGGCATATAAATTGCCTTTGCATTACAGGAGCGCCGCTGCCTCTTCTCTTTTCCTTTAATTTGAACTTTAGGGAAGAATGTAAAACATCTTTTTGCCTCAATAGTGCGTTGCTGAATTGATGGGAAGCAGGTCAGAGATCAATTTAATTTTTTAACAAGACTCTTCCTTTTTTCTCAAATTATAGGCTTGCTTTAAAGGTATGTCAACCTAGCAAGTTTAGTAACAGAAAAGGTTCCTACCACCAAGGGAATATTTAGAGGTAAGAAGGAAAACATCGAGGAGTAGAGGATTTCTTCATTTCGTAATTATGAGGTCATCACTTATAAGAACACTGAAATTTTCTCCCCATCCAATCATTATTTGCACCCTTCAAATTCTAAATTTTTAAATCTCTTAGAAGCCTGTTAAATTCGATGGAGAATTATAGGATATCCGTTCTATTCCACCATGAAGTCTTCCAAGTAAACGTCGATTATTTGGTGGTGGTAATTGGGTAAAAATGAATCCAGACGTTCGTTTCCTGATTTGATTGCTTCCTTTTTATTGTGGAAATTTCGATTTTTGTTCCTTTTAAAGTCAGCAAAGAAATCAATCAAGGGCAATTTTTTGCCCTTGTAAAAAACTCAATTTTCCACCGACACTTGATTTAATTTCCCTCTTATGACCATACAGGGTGGAAAATTGTATGGAGGTCTACATTTAGTTTCAAGGTCATAATAACCACTACGAATCAATATTCTGTTTCGTAATCCACCCCTTAGTTCGCTTTTGTTATATAATTCCACACCCCTGTTATATACGTTATACATATATGTATATATACGTATGTAGACTCACCCCTAACCTGGAAACTGTTGTTGAGGTCATTGTACGATCACGACGACGGGGCGACAATGACTACCCGGAAATTCCTATTAGTGAGATATGCACGGAGTGGATGATGGAGGAGTGAAATGCCGGGGGTTTATTCGAATATTGCGACAAGTGAGGGAGTTTTTTTTTTGTTTTTGTTTTTTTAAACAACTGGCTTTAATAACAACAACAACAACGAGGAGAATTACGGCGACTCTCTAAATTCTCCACCGCACAAAACTCGATAGCAGCGGACTCGATCACTAGGTTCATACAGAGAGGCACAGAGAGGTTCAGTTTCAGTTAAACCGTGATCGGTGTCAGTTGTATTAGCACCGCGAATTCTATTATATAGGTGCACAACACGTGTGTGTATATGTATGTGTTTATTTGTGTATATAGCTGCGTATATGTGTAGAATTTTGGGTAAAAAAGAAAAAACGGCAAATAATCAATGAATCTACCCGGTGAATAAAACCAACTTTATAACCCATCAAATTTTCGGCGCGGTATTGAAATTTCATTTTAAACTATACCATTTACCAACGCCGCCGTGTGTCTCTCTCTCAATATAATGACTCGTTTTTACACTTTTTTTTTTTGTTAATGAGCAGTGAGTGGAATTTTTGTAAAAGTTGTGCTGCAGCAGTGCGAAGCCACAACAATAACAACAACAACAACAATAATCGCCACATTTGCCATGATTATATCAAAAGATCTATTCCTGCTGGGAGACCAAGATTACTTGAGACTCCCCAATAAGGACGAGAAACGGCCAGCTATGATAAGACCCGTCGTCAAGCCACAAAGGTATTGTTGTATTTTCGATATCCATATAAAATTCACCGTATACGGTCCTGTTGTTGAATTTACAATTAGAACAGGACCGGAATGTAGTACGCACTTGTATGCGGCGAGGACGATGTAGAAAAGAAGAAGTATAGAAGGAAAAAAAAAACGAAAACTAAATCTAATCTAAAAGTTTTGGTCATCGACCTCATAATATATCGTCATATATACATTATACATACACACTAATACCAGTGTAGGTAGTAATCCTATAAATAGATAAGTTTTTGAGAGGAAAAAATACGAAAAATAAAACGAGCACATTCACAGGATAATTACAGGCAATAATTAAAAAACAGCTTGGACATTTCAACAGAAACACCCAAAATCTGTTCTTTTATCAAAAATTATTTCGCTTCAATTCCAACTTTCCCCATTGCAAATTATAATCGACGGTTATTAACTTTTGTTCCAGTTTTTTTTTTTTTTTTCATACTCACACATAAACATATGTATATGTCTTATGTTTCTGTTTTCATAAACTAACTAGATTTTTATAACTTTGTTTTAAATTAAAATACACACACATGCCGTTGCCAAATCTTATAATAATAATAATAATACCAACATATACAGTTGCTGTAGGTTAGTGGTCCTGATACCGTTAAAAAAATTTCGATGGAAAAACAAACTGGCGCCTTATCAAAGAATAAACAGTACGACTGGGAAAAAAACGCCCGTTAATTTCTCTATAAACAACCTGAAAATCGCCTCAATTTCATTATTATTATTATTATTATTATCAATTATGTAAGTGTGGGGGAGGGAAGGGCGGCTGCAACATTTCGAATCTGATCCTGTCCTGTCATATAATAATTACGATAAACTGACACACATGCGGTTTTAGGTCGATGGACTTTATCATAAAAATTCTATTAAAAACCATAATAATAATAATAATAATAATATTGAGCAAAAAAAAATACGAAAATTTATAGATTAATTATTGCTTCATAAATATAGGAAGCTTTAAAATAAATCGGACAGATGCTGCTCATGTATACAGAGTGTCTCTTTTAGGGGTAGATAGAGGAAGGGAGTTAACATTCCTTTACGCACTTCGGCTTATAAGGTCTTTTGCACATCTGCCGTCACGCCTAATTTGGGTTAATTGTCTTCTCTTAACAGTTTTGTACTTTTGTTAAAATCCGGGATACTAAGGGAGTAGTTCTTATTTCGACGGGAGTGAACATTCCCTCCCAGAATGCTGTATTCTGAGGTCCTTCAAGGCCTCACAGTGGCATAAGATGTGGCATTAAGTTTCATCTTCCTCTTCACAGACCCTACATTTCGGGGCCGTTTGCTACCCCATAATTATGTAGAGATTTTGGTAAGATCCAAGATGCTATTTAGGGAGATAGTTCTTATTTCTCCATAAGTGACACATTCTCTCCCAGGTTGCCATACTCAGATATTTTACGGTCTCACAATGGCGTAAGATTTGGAGTCAAATGTCATCTTCCTCTTCACAGGCCCTACATTTCGGGCCGTTTGTTGCCCCATAATTATGGAGATATTTTGGTAAGATCTAGGATGCTTTTTAGGGAGATAGTTCTTATTTCTCCGCAAATGACACATTCCCTATCAGGGTGCCATACTCAGTTTTTTAAAGGTCTCATAATGGCATGAGATGTGAAGTCAAGTTTCATATTACTCTTCGCAGACCCTACATGTCGGGTCCTCTGCTACCCCTGTATTATAGAGATGCTTTCTCAGAGCACAGTGAGCAAGAGGAGTTTTTTAGGGCTTCTGCGCTTTGAAAAACTCTGAAATATTTTTGACAAGATCACTCCTGGTAACTCTTTCCAGTATAGTTGGTGTTTTCCTTCTAATTCTGCCCTTACTGGCCCTTCAACGTCCGCATACGCGATCCCACAGGAAGGTCCGTGGCCAATTAGAGCTGTTTTGGTGGACTCTTTATTTCCTAAGGACCCTTGACGAGCTGGCACCAATTTCAAGATCAGTTTTTTATGTTCAGCATGCTCCTTTAGTGCATCGAAGCATTAGTCTAGATTTTATTTCAACAGCCATTAGTGAAGGTGCTACCTTTCGTACCAGCATGCTAACTGATCCGCTTCCCACGTCCCACCATCAATACTCCTACCTACCCTGTTTTTATTGCTATACCATGCACATGACAACTTAATTAAATTAATTACTGATTAATTCCTACAAGGGAACTCCCCTAAATTGAATTTCACTTTCCGCATGTGACCCACCTCATATGAAAGATCTTGGCGAGGAGATTCTGAATATGAATGTAAAAAACCCTTGAGCTGAAGGAAAAGGGAGAAAATTGATGATAAATATTTTAACCTTTGAGGTGGGCCAGGTCAGGGGAGTGCCTTTGTTAGAATCAGGTAATCATTAGGTTTTTCGTTCTCAACCGTCTTTTGTTCCTGTTCTTCTATCTTTCTTCTCTTTTGTCATTCTTTATTGATGTTGTTCTACGCATTTGTCTGGGTGGGAGAAGCACCCCCACTAATTCAAGTCTCAGGCCGCCACTGGAATCTGAGATTTTTGTATAGAAAATCGGCTTATCAAGCCGAACAAAATTCGATATCACCTCCAAATATTGCTTCTTAATAATTATTGTTTTGTAGTTTGATCCCAGTCAATTTTGTTTTTACATATAAGATAAACTATTATTTTATTATTCATGTAATATTTATCTGAGCTGTTGTTGTTGTTGTTGTTGTTGATGTTGTTCATGTTATTGTTATTTATTATCATTTAAACACCTTGTTTTTCATTTATTTATTTATTTATATCGATCATTCATTCGTTAACTTTCCAATTAGATTCTGTAACGTGGAACAAAGAGATGAGAAAAAACGGCGCCGAGCAACAAACAAGCGCACGTTTAATTATCTTTTATCTATAACTAGATGCAAATTAGAAAGTTTTTAGAAATAAAGACTGATAATATAGGGAAAGATCAATGATAATCATTAAAAACGGAAGAAATATTTTAAATGTCAGTTATAATTTTTTCTTTTACTGTATATATGTACGAGTATTGTGTTGTTTATTTTTAATAAAGAACGAATAGTATTGTATAAAGTGATTAGTAAAACAGCTTTCACAATGGTTCGTTTTACGTATCGTTGAAGATCGATCTCGATTAGAAATTTCGGGTCAAACTAATAAATTATTTCGTTTTGTTTTTGTGATGAAAAATTAATGGAATAGTGAAAGGGAGGTATGACCACGGGAAAATCAGAGGAAAATCGAACAAAACTTTAAATTTATTATAGAAATTCTAAAAAAATGGAGTATACTCCATCTACATCCACTTGGTCGGCTTGACTTTCAAACAATCGATAATGTCAGCCAACAAAATCATCCCTTTGAATTAACGAGTGTTGAATTCAAATCGCTATTGCCAACAAAGTTCAAATATAGTTGATCTATTTTAAAAAAGTCGACTTGGCTTTATGAGGTATAACTCGCTGATAAATATTACAATGCAATCTCAGTTGATTAACTCGAAATAGACCAAGCATAGTCATGGTAAAAGCCCCTTTATATTGTCCAAGTTTTGTATCCGATTTTTCTATGCGATTCTATATCCGAATTCATCTCGAATCCCAGATATTTTCATCTTTACATTATCAGTTACCAGAGTGAGTTGCATGTGTACCCGTGTACAATCTCAAATTCTCAAAACAGTATAAATCGGATGAAATTAGAGGCTGTTCTATTCTGAAAAAGTCGGATGTAAAGGCTCGGATAAGAAATCGAATGGTGTAAAGGCCCTAAATTTGTTGTTTTATTTGCTCGGAACAGAAAATCGGATAATGTAAAGGGGCTTTGAACGATGTTACCTGAGTATACCCCATCTATTTCGACTTGGTTAACTTGAATTTGTGATATTCTATAATTTCCTTCTGATTCGTCAATTATTTAAAATAAATTAATTAATCTAGAATTTACCCGGGGAAGTATACGGTTGATCTATTTCGATCAAGACGACTTGACTTCAACACGATAAAAGTTACAGTAATACCCATAAGCGCTTTATTATTCTGTTAACAATGTATTTTAATTATCTAAAAGTCGTGTAATATGAGGGTTAATTCCCTACTCGTGTAAAATATATAAAATATAGTGTTTATAGCGACTTGTCAACTTAATTTTAGTATCTATAGTATACTCAATAGCCTACTAATATTATCTTCTAAATATATCATAATAGTTGATTAATTACATTTAGTCAATTAGATTTAATTACATTTAGTAACGTTAATTTTAAATAATATAAAAAGTGTGGTGATTAATGTATACAAATTATGGTAAAAATCGTGTCATATGAGGGCGATTTAAAGTACAAACAAATATTTCGACAATTTATATTCGTTTCATGGGAAAGTTTCATATTATATTAATAATACTAGACACAATTTAAAGTTTATCCCGGTTGGGAATCGTGTTATATGTGGTTTCAGCGTAAACTCTGTTATATCCGGCTTAATTTAACAATAAAATCTTCCAAAATAGTTGATTGATCGGTTATTTAAGTTCTAGTTTGAGTTATATACAATGTGTAATGATTAAAATACACGAATCAGCGTGTTATTCGAATACAACCGTGTTATTTGACGGATAATTCAAATATAATTAATAATCAGATAAGATTCTGAAATATTTTTTATTCATGTGAACAGTCGAGGAAAAATTTATATTGTGTTAGTAATATATACAATTTTTTGATAATCGTGTTATTCGAAGTTTTTGTATACTCTGTCTATAGCAGTCCAAATCTTTTTGAGTATTGCTTATAGACGAACTTCAAGTTTGTATGTATACAAGGTGCATTGAGACTAGAGTCGTGTTATACGAGTTTAATATGGTGTTAAATGAGGGTTGATGTGTTATTCAATCAACATCTCAAGCCGTGTTCACATATTACGAACGAATGCGAATGAACTCGAACAAACATCACGAACAGATATCCATCTTGCAGCCTTCGTTCGGGAATTCTCTATTACATTTGTTTTTGTTCGTGAATGTTAATATGGATTTGTTGTTTGTAGTTGTTCATTCGCAATCGTTCGTGTTCGTTTGTTAGATGTGAGCTCGGCTTTAGCTCATATTAGACAAACTCTCATCAATACGTGCACGGCTTCTCCACTGATTGCAATTCAAACTATGCATGCTTGTTCGTGTTCGTGAATGTCAGTGTGGATTTGTTGTTTGTAGTAGTTCATTCGTAATTGTTCGTGTTTGTTCGATAGATGTGGACGCGGCTTTAGCTCATATTAGACAAACTCTCATCAACATATGCACTTTGTCTCCACTGATTGCAATTCAAACTATGCATGCTTGTTCGTGCACGTGAACGTTAGTGTGGTTCATTCGTGTTCGTTCGTTGATGTGGACGCGGCTTTAGCTCATATTAGAGAAATTCTCATCAACAAGTTCACTTTCTCTCTACTGACAGCGATTTAAGCTACAAACCTTATAGTTTTGAACATATCTTAATATTCTTGCACAGTCACGCTGTCTGATTCGAGATAGATGAACTATATTGGAAGAGAAATCTGATAGTTTGATTCTCAACTGAAAATCTTTTGTATTTCTACTGAAAAACTGTAGTGAAAGTTATATAAAGAAGTAGAAAAACATATCAGAATCGATTGATTGAATCGATTTTTTCATTCTCAATCAAAAACTGTGAGATGAAATTAGAAAGGCCACAACGATATGAATTGTACGAAATGTTGGGACTTTTTTTTGGGTTCTTGTTCTTTGGAAATCTTCACCCATCTTTTCTAAGTGTGTTTTAATAACAACTGTTTGGCAAGTTGACCACACGATTGGGGACGGTTGAACGACCAAATCCGTCTGTGGTTCTCTACCACACACACAAACACACAACTACACACGCACGTACACACACAATATAACATCAGAGTTGAAATATCAAGAAAAATGTTGAAAGACTAGTAAGACTAAATAGAATTTTTTTAAAGTTCAACGATCGACAATTTTTATAAAATAATAACTCATCAGGGAGTTACAGGAAACACTACAACAATCTTCAATTATTTTAATATAGGCTAAGTTAATTGTTAATAATAGAGATAGAGATAGAGATACATTTTTTGTTTGTGTATCTACATATAGACTTGTTAATTGCTTATTACCTAAATGTAAAATTTCCATTTGTTTTGACGTTAAAAAACCAATAATTGTTGACTTTTTATAGCCCGTCGTCATCGGATGAAATCAACTCCAATTTTATACCATATCCACTGAAACAAATGAAAGTAAAGCCTTCTAGATTTACTCTAAAAAAACAAAAAAAATCGAGTTATTCAAGAATCAAACAACTAAAAATCGCCGTTATATTTGGCCGCACTCTATCTAGCTGTCTTTGTTTGTTCCACTATAAACGGTCATGGTGCATTCGATTGCAACTGCACTATACACTTGTATTGTCCTAGTGAATAAAGATAGAATATAGAGACAAAATATATGGTCCTTATTAAAATAGAACAGAGATAGATGGTTGTATAGATTGATTGTTTTATAGAGGAGGGGTTGTGAAGTGGGAAGGGTAGACGACTTGTACATGTATGTGTACGCGTCAGGTTCAATGACCGCAGAAAGTGAAAAGAGAGGAGGAGTTTTATACAAGGATACAGTTGACCGTTCTACAGAGAGAGTGAGAGTGAATTGGACTTTGTTGATTCTTTCTTTTATATTACAATACTGCATGTATCGTATGCTACGAGGGACAACGAAAAAAAAAACCTATCTCTATCTCTATCATCATTTGGAACACTTTCCCTGGAATTCATCTGGATATTGTCTAATACTCAGTTCATAAATAATTATAGAGAATGGAAAACACTTTATAGTTTCCAAAAATAGATTAGAAATATCACGTGTCTACCGGATTAGGGTACCGAAATCCACTTATTTCGACCGGTAGATTTTAACCAGTGGCGTAACGAGAGATCTCCACAACAAGAGGTCTACCTCTATTTATTAGTATATGACTTATCTAGAGCTTGAAGGGAAATATTTCTAGAAAAGAGATTTAAACCGGAACTGAACCGAAAATTTGTCTGGAACCGAAAACAAAAACGGTTTTTCTCTCTCCAGGCATACTACTTAACACGGTCTTCTTCTTCTTTTTTTTCTTTTCATCTCCTCTTTATTTTTTGGCCTGAAACTGCGCCAATAATCGGTATTCCAGAGCAGTTAAGATAGAATAATACCTACGGATATTATGTTTCTCAAACGTTAGATGGCGCTTGTTCTACTACGTCTTTTATATTTATATTTTTATCCGCATTTACAGATTACTTTATTTTCTTAGAGAACAATATGACGAATTTCATAAATTTAAATTATAAAATGTGTTTTTTTTGGAGAAAAAATTGATGTTGACGCTTAAATTGTTTCAAGCGTATAAATCAACATTACAAAAACGGAGGATTCAGCATCATCCAAAAAAATTCAGGAGCTAAACAAAACTAACCCGTATATGATAAAAAAGCTTAAACAAAGTCTGGTGAAAAGTTTTCGAGATAAAAAATAAAATAGTGCAAAAACCATGTTTTTTTCTCTCGTAAACTTCCAGATTGCTTTTAAATTTGGTATGAGTGAAGCTTAAGGCGATTTCGTTGTTTTTTTGGTATACATATAGATAGTTTATCCTGTTCTAAGAATTTCTAAGGGATGCTTATTTTCTTGTTCGTGCTCTTACTTAAGTTTAAGGGAGATATTGGGGGTTGAAGATACCTTTGCAAAATCACTTTTTTCAAGTATCTCTATAAAAGCTCAATATTTTTTAATGGTTTGAAAACTAGTTGATATAGATTCGCTAGGGTTATCAAAGTTGTAAACCGCATTTTCATCCCTTGTCAGGGGTTAAAGATATAAATGATTATATGCCATTTCTTTTTAGGTTT
Source organism: Mylabris sibirica (assembly GCA_039776855.1). NCBI lineage: Eukaryota > Metazoa > Arthropoda > Insecta > Coleoptera > Meloidae > Mylabris > Mylabris sibirica. Next base: position 9,948,520 of record CM077842.1, on the reverse strand, counting down.
TTTGCGATTTTCTACCCTATGATAAAACATATTACCATGCAAAATTCTTGTACTAAAAGAAAATTACAAAATTAAAGTTACTTATTCGTAAGTTTTGTTCTGTATTTAAAATATTTACCCTGTAAATAGCTCTTAGGGACTGTATGTACAGTAACGATGAAAAAAAAAGAGAGCGGGTCTTTCTATTCAGGTAAATACCCAAAATGGCATCAATAACTCCACCCTCTTCTTCTAATTGAATATCCTTCTACCCAAATTCAGACCTGTTGAGATTTTGTTACATTGTGATGTGATGACCGCCCTCAAAAGCCTGTTTTACACAGCCGCAGTAGAGATGGTCTCTTTTTTTCAATCGCCACTGTACCTCTAAGAGAAAAATTTAAAAAATTTTAAAATTTGAAAATGAACCATCAAATATTTTGAGCTGAAGCCCAAATTTTACCCTCACTGATTACAGGGTGTTTTTTTTTTTTATAGAGAAATAGAGCGAATCCTGAAGATTGCATTTGGGTTGCAATTTCTCGAATAGAAAGTAATCTATTTATTTATTTAAACAATTCACAATAAACTCCCACAAACTTCCAGATGATTTTAATAATATTGAAAAGTTTATTCACCTTATAAGTAGTTTCTCTCTACAGTTTAAACTTTTACATCTTAATCAAACAAAGTTTAAGGTTGTTGTCGTTTTATTTGTTATTATTATCGTTGTTATTAAAAATTTTCTACATTTTTTCTTTAAATTTTAATTACTCTACTAATTTCCTATAATAACATAAATGATAAGTTGTTATTGTTGTTAAATAACAGAAAATTAGTTATTTTTTATCATTTGTATTTTATGATGATTAAGTGAATATCCTGTCTATGAATATTGTTCCAAATCTGTCAGGTCAATATTTTTTGAATTGAAGACGAAGAATGAGAAGAATAAAGGATGCACCCGGGAGAGGTGTATTTATAGGGGACTGTCTATTATCATCAAATCATCTGTACTGTAATGCACGTTATAACAAACACATGTTATTTAAACGAGGTCATTTTAACATTGCACATCTATTCTATTAAACAGTCCATCTTCTATTTTAACAATAACAATAGTGATAAATCTAAATATTCTATATGCATTTATGGATCTTATAAAATTTAAATAACTGACAAAACTTTATTATTATAAGTGGTTAGAAGAAACAAAAAAATTGAAAATTATATTTAAAAAATCTTAATGACAAATAAATAAAACGAAATAGGACAATGATTCAATTTCGTTTTTCCAATTCAGAATTCATTTATTACAAGGCCGTAGATTATTGTTTTAATTAAAATATAAAATAACTTATGATTAATACTTAGATATTATGATTATTAGAACGATCCTCGATTTAGATTTCGTGAAGAATAGAACCAAACTTTGAAGGTACCGGTGCCAAATGTAGCACTCATACAAATTTTGTAAATTTCATGATTTGTTGAGCACCAGGTGCCGATCGTTTTCATCCGTTCCGACAGAAATTACAGCTAGAATAACAATAAATTTGCTCTAACTCTTTCATTTATTTATAAAATAAAGTAATTGAACGATTCCCGATTTAGATTTCGTAAAGAATAGGACCAAACTTTGAAGGTACCGGTGCCAAATTTAGCACTCTTACAAATTTTGTAAATTTCATAATTTGTTAAGAACCAGGTGCCGATCGTTTTCACCCGTTCCAACAGAAATTACAGCCACGAAGAATAACAATAAATTCCCTATAACTATTTCATTTATTTATCGAATAAATAATTGTCGTAAATACTTGAAGGAAACATCCAGAAGGTTAAAACGCCCTTCTGCGATTTTTGGTAGTAGCAAAAATTGACGTTAAGTTGTGCAGATTACGCAATATTGAATGGAAAAATGGTATTTTGAAAAATTAATTTCCTTTTGCGAGGTCAGGGGATTCTTTTCTTTAATAGTAATAATTTAAAAAAGCCCAAAAAGGTATAATAAAATTTCGAAGGAAATACCGACAATTGTAAGCTCAGTGTATCGAATCAACTAGTGTTTTGTAAATGTACTACTACTAATCCTTGACCCATATTTTATAACGTCATTCATTAAAGCTTTTCAATAGAGTTTTCGCTCGTCACCGATACGTTATGTTATATTATAATCTTAAATTGTACGGTACCGATTGTAACGGAAAAATGTATTGGCTTTACGTGAAAGATTTAATCCGTTATAATATATTGATTCACGTATGCTTGGAGTCGTGTGGTTTATACCGACAATTCTTATTAATTCCGTTATTCTGAAAATACACGTTATACGGCATGATTTCAGGTCTTATAAGCTGTAACGGAGAGTTTATAACGTATCGGTGACGGCCGAAAACTCGATTCACAATCTTTTGCAAATGGAAATTAATTTTTCAAAAATTTTGGAAAAATTAATGAGTTGACTAAGTTTTCGAAAATCGACAATTTTGTCTATTTTCAAATATTATAGATAAGCGCTTTAACCGTCAATATACAATTCAAATCTTCCCCTTCAAATTCTTTTAAAATTAGCTTATTCTATTTATAAATGAAAGAGTTACAGCGAATTTATTGTTCGTCTCCATAGATAGTTGAGATACCTTGTAGATGCAGTGACTCATAATGATTCATATGTCTTTGTCACTATGAATTAGTACCGGATTTAGATGTTTATTAACAAGATTTTTTATAATTCAATCGGTGCTAAATTGGCGAAACATCAAGTACTAGAATCTTGATTGTAACAAAAGTTGGTTCTAGAAACTAAAAAATCGATTTCAAATTTGGCTCGTTGGCCCCCAAGAATAGGACCGGTTTCTATAAACTACACGAATCTAGACGGATCGTTAACAGTGCCAAAAATACTCGGGAATCAGTGAAAAGACGCATGTTTGTTTTTTAAGATAAAAATAATCAATACTATAGTTTGAATAATGTTAGTTATGATATCATTGTCAGGCAATGACTTGGTCATAATCTGTTTTTCGAATTTGATTTTAAATGCAAATTCATCGTGGGATGAAAACATGTATATATGTTGAGCTGTAGATGAAATTGTAATTTGTAAATAGATACGTTGATTTTTTTTCAAAAAAAAAAAAACATTTCTATGCACACATATGTAGGATGATAGAAATTCTACTTTTTATCAACTGTAAAATAAACAACTTGACGAGTATTAATGAATAGTCAAATCGAGCTAAGTTATAATAACCGATTAGTTGAAATTATTTTGCTCTAAGTTGATTGAATCAAAATCGATGAAGGATATTTGACCCGGCGAGATCCTTCTTTATAACGTTCCAAATATGGGGAGAATAATTTTACTTTGGTTTCTTAAAAATCCTCATCACTTCTTCTATGCCTACATAAAGTGGAATATCATAAATCTGGACGCTCAATAGAGAAATTTAAAATTAATGAAATGGAGCTTTGTTTACAGACCTTTCCACTTAAAGATTACTCTTACGATATTGTTAATAAAATTTCTAATAAAAATTGTGATACAAAAGTAATCTGTGACACTCTTTTTAAATGAAACATAAGAGATTTCGCCCGTCACCGATACGTTATAAACTTTTCGTTAGAGCTTACTTATAAGACCTATAATCATATCGTATAACGTGTATATTTACGATATTTTCAGAAATAACCAATTAAAAAATTGTCGGTATAAACCACGTAACTAAAGGCATACGTCAATCACAGTATAGCGGAGACCGATCAGTTGATTGTACGGTACAATCGATACCGTACAGTTTAAAACTATAACATAACGTATCGGTATCGTATCGGTCGAAAACTCTCTATTTTGTATACAGTTTGATTACGCTAATGTTAAGTCGCTTTAGTCTTTCAACTTTTATGTCAAAAATCGTGTTATTTAAGGGTACGTTCAAATAATTAGATGAAATTCTCACATTTTTTGTACATGTAACAATATGTATAGGAAAATCTCATATCTCATTATCGTGTTATTCGAGGCATTTCAATATCGTAAACTTGAACTTCAAGATATTACTAATATTTAACGATAAGCAATTTTTCTATAGTCAGTCTAAAGTTATTGTAAGTTCAAATTAAGCAATACAGTGTGGAGGGATTGGAACTAAAATTCACGAATTTCCGTGTTCTTCGAGTACAGTTTAGATCAGGAATCGTGTTATATTAGGATTAATGTATTTTTAAAACAATAAATATTAGGAAAGCATTTGATTTTTGTGCCAATGCTGAGCAATTCAAAGATTTCATCTTTTAACTAAAATCACTTATCCGAGAAATTATGTCGTAGTCAAGCTGTCTAAACCAAGATAGACAAACTCTACAGTTTTAAGAAATTTAAGATTATAAAATGGAAAATTGTAACACGAAACTCTCAACTATTCTTTCGAGATTTTTCAATTGGTGCTCGTTCACCTTTATGGATTTTTGCCTACATTTGTAAAGGTGACATTCTTAAACGAAACACTCTATATACAATGTAATAACGTTATTTGCAAACTCGCTCTCGTTGGCGTTTCTTGATTACCATTTTTATTCCTTATAGATCATCCGCGTATAAAACGTAGCATTTACAAATAATTTATGTTAGCGTTGGTATTAGTGTTAAAATGAATAGAATTGTTAACAGGATACGTGTTGGTAGTTAGAATTTTTTGAAAATTCACCAAATAAAATTTAACGACAATACTAAATTTAAAGATAATCCATGTATAATTGTAAGAATAGTTAAATAAAACGTAAACATGTAGAGAAAAACTATAAAATGGAAATACGTAAAGATTAAATAGTGGAAATTATGTATTTTTCATTTATTTGTTTAAATAAACGTATCTCTATTGATTTTCTAATATTTTCATTTACAATCCTGTAAATCTACATATGTGTGCGTGTATCTTCTACCTGGTGTTTGTTTTAAATGTGGTTGATTCTTATGAAACTGAAACGGGAAATGATTTTAACAAAATTAGAACACTGTAGCTCATTTAAAAGTCGGTCAAAAAAACACTCGTAAGCACGTAAAACGACTACTTGAGTCACTGCCGAAGCTTGAGTACGAAGACGTGACCTCAAGCATCGATTGAGGCTTGGACTCAAGGTCGTATTTTAGCTACCTTGAAGAGTTTTTGAGTACTTGCCCGTTCGTACGCGTGCGTACCAGCAAAAACGTGATACCGACAAAAGTAACTCAAATTCCCCAAATTCTCTACCCTCTATATGCCGAGAATTGCCGAAGTACGAATTATTAAACAAAATTCGCATTTGAATCTGAGGTCGGTTTGTGCAAGTCGGTACGGGCATAGTTTAGTTTAGTTTAGTTTATCAGGGTCGTTCGGCTTTTCAGCCCTTCAGAACTGCGACCATCCTGATCTATTGTTCATAACCCTCAGCCTATTAATATCCCAGAAAAGATATCTTCTTTGCGAAGTTAACTATCTCTCTGGGAGACTTGCCCTCCACTTCAGTGGGTGAGATATTCACTCCTCCAAGGTAGGCAAGTCTAATGCGCACCAGCGTCTCACATTCACATGGTATGTGTTCGGAGGTTTCAATCTCTGATCCACATAATCTACACCTCTCGCTGTCAACTATGCCCACTTTATTGAGGTGATATCTGAGTGGACAATGTCCTGTCAGGAGTCTTAATTCGTTCCTCGTGAGGTCGAGAAGCTTTTCAGCATTCTTAGGCGAGTAACTGATAAATAATTTCACCTGTCTTATTCCTGGACTTTGTCTCCAGTGGAGCATTCTTCTACTCCTTTCCCATTTGCAGTTTTCCTTCCCCCATTGGGTCTTTGAAAGCCCATATTACGGTTCCGGACCTACAAGTGGAGTGCTAGTTCATCCCCTGATGCCCCGTTACCCTTTGCCAGCTGTTTCAGGGATTGACGACACTCCCAGACGGTTTTTGACTCATGGGTATAGGCTTTTAGAGCCTTCAATACTGCCTGGCTGTCAGTCAAGATATATATTTGAGCAACTCTGAGGTTTTTATGCAAACACTCTCTGGCGAACAGATCTATTGCAAAATGTTCTGCTTGCATTATTGATGGGGACTTCCCTAAGGCAATAGATGCCCTATATTTAGGGCCGTATATTCCTATTCCAGTCCCTTCATCTGTTTTCGATCCATCTGTGTGCCAAATGGAGGATCTACCAGGTAATTCTTCAATCCAATTTCTTGCCCCCCTGGCGGTCATTTATGATAACTTCAAAGGGCGGTTTCGAAATCAAATTTCTTCGGCATGGAGTCTGATGGTTTGCCTAGGAATTCTGAGTCTTAATTGGCCTGGCTTGGGGTTTTAGTCTGGGGCAGCCTTAAGGCAGCAAGCAGTCCCTCTCTACGCACCCGAACGGTTTCTGACCAACTTCCAAATGTGCTACGAAGTTCTAATTTTGTTGAAATATTCTCCAGTGACTATCCTATCAATGGGACCACATTTACAACAGACACCCTGTATCTAGCATATAAACGTATAGGAAAACATATTTCTATGTTTAGAAGAAGGAGAATGCTGTTGTGTTGCACACATATTCATATAAACCGGCTCTCCTGTTATTGTATAAGCTGCATTCAACAACAAATATAACGGTTGTTTTATGAATTTCGTTATCCTTGCAAATGACACTGGATTTATTTAGAACAATTACACCAATAAACGATAGAAATAACAAATTATAAAAGTGAATATAACTAGAAGAAAAAAAAACACCAACAACTTCAATGTTGAACTAATTTCGTTCAAATCAATTGGCAAGGTTTCCCGAATTTATTACATACATCACAACACATCAAAACCACATAACCACATAATTTTCCAATCAATGCTTGGAAATTCGTTGGTTTCTTATCACAAATTATCATTATTGGTACGTTTAATTATATTCGAATTAAAGCACGATATTCGTTTATGACAACAGAACAAAAAAAAAAACGCGATAACTCGCGATTCATTATCATAATTCGATGACCCCGAGACACCGCAAGTGGAAATCTTGAATTGTTGATTTCTATATACATAGACAAAGATAGAATCATATTTTACACACACACACACACACATGCCAAAAAAAAATTCTCCAGAAAAAGCAGGATATATTCTTTTTTTTCTAAATAATAAACGAGGGGTTTTTCTCATCAATTACAATATTTCTAGTATCTAGACGTATAAATGGTGGTAATAATAATAATATTGATGATAATAATAATAATAAAAATAAAAATAAAGGACGTGATGTCTGCAGTACAGGAAACTAGACAGGACATCTTTTCTACCTAATACCATATATGTGTGAAAGTCCTTTGAATACCCCCCCCCCTCTCACCCACCCTCTTAACATTTATTGTGGTTAACAATGGCATCTTGTAATTACCTGTAATGAAGGAAAAATAAATAAATAAATAAATAAATTACCTGACAAAATGCAACAATTTATATTGAAATTTTCTTGTTACAGGTAAGCAATTTTTGAGAAATAAACGAGCCTAAAACTCAAATTCCAGCAGTGAGTACTTTTCGATAATTAAAAAAAATGATAAGTATTAACAACAACAATAATAATAATAATTATAATAATAATACTGATAGTATTGAATAGAGTATAGAGGAGTATGTTATTTCTAGTTCGTTACCCTCCACTAATAAATTTAATTATGTTACCATATACCAACACATACACACACACACACACGCACACACATATTTAAATATACACATATTCAATAATTCATTCAACTTTTAAAATTAAGTGAAAGCGTGTTGTACTTATAATTTTTGAGACGCACCTTTGTCGTGATTCTATAAATTTCTATATAAAAACATTTATATATAAATAATAATTCATCAATTAATTAAATTTTTATTTAATTACCAATTTATACATTATTATACCGGCATTTATACAGACTATTCCGTTTAATATTGTAATGATCGTTACTTTCTTAAAAAGACAAAAAATATATCAAAAGTTTGATAACAGAAATAGAAAAAAATCAATAAATTTGATTTGATTACACAACTGTAGACTATGGGCGCCAAAATTATTGCGTAGGATCAACTGGAATTCCATCGACTCTTAACATATTTACAGTTATTTTGGTAGAAAAGTATTTCCTGTTATAACGAAAACTCGGATTTACCGTATATGGAATTGTGAAGAAATCAAAAATGTCGATTGAATCAAGGGCGGCTCGTTTATAATGCACCCTTGTGTTGACTCAAAAATCAGTGTCATCAGGGCTGTCGCTAGGGCTCAGGCAACTCAGACACTGCCTGAGGGCGGCAAAATTGCCACTCAACGTCATTTAATAAGTGCACAAAAAGTATGCTCAAGCTGTAAAGGAGATAAATTTAGAAGCCTTGAATCCATTATTGAGCTAAATTATTGACTTTTAGTGTACATTTAAAAAAAATCTGGGATGCGGTTGACCCTGCAGGTCCTTCCTGAAACTTCCCGCTAGGTTTTTAAAGCTCCAAAATTATTGTGAGGAGTACAAATTTGATTGGTCAAAGAATTATTAGGTTATGTTGAAAAAACGCTTTTTCGAAATGTTTCGACAACGATATCTCGCCAACAAATCAACGGATTTTAACGAGCTTTGCGGCATTCGACACAGTTTGTAAAGCTTCAAAATTATTGTAAGGGGTATAAACTTGATTGGTTGAGTAATTTTGAGGTTAGGATGAAAAAACACTTTTTCGATATGTTTCGACAACGATAACTCGTGAACGAATCAACCGATTTTGATCGTTCAAACGGCATTCGACGTCATTAGTTAAGGTTAAGAGCTGATAAGATTATGGAATCGATCGGTACAGCAGCTCAATAGTTATTTTGAAAAAACATGATTTTAACAAAAGAATTTTTTCGGTTTTCTGGGAATTCCTCTAAATCTATCGGGCCAAATCGGTTCAAATGTACACGAAATCTAAGTTTGGTGGAACTCTTTCTTGTCGTAAAGAGCGTTTCAATACGCCAATCCTTTCAAAAGTTATGAGCTGCTTACATACTCTCTCTCTCTCACACACATACACATACAGCCATACAGACCCCCTCGCAAAAATAGTCAAAACAGCTTCTTAGGGCCCCAAAACGTCGAGATCTGCTGAAAATTCAATTTTTGAAAATCGGGAAAAATAACTTCCCGAAATTTTGAAAATTTTCAATTTTCTTAGCGGGAAGTTAAAAATATTGTTATAAAGCAACGTCTTTTGGCAAATTTTTGTAATGAATTGTGAAAAAACATTCATTTGAATGCTTTTAATTGATTTTTGAGTTGGATTCCCGACTTTCATTCAAGATTTTTAGACATTCTCCTCCTAAATTAAAATTTTTACCAAATTTTGTTATTGAATTGTCAATGGTAAAAGATTTAGGTAAAGTTTTGACCCATTTTTGATTGCCCCAGGCGCCAATAATCGTTTGATATCATTTTTTTTCTAAAAAAATGTTAAAAGGAGATAAAAAAATGATTGATTGAACAGATGTACATGTCCAAAGGCATAGGAAGGGGTGGTGAATGGTGTTTTAGTCCTTAGTTTTTCAGTTCAAAGGGCTCCATTCATTCTGGTAGCCTGTCTTTCTCATTTTTAAGAAGAATTTTCTAATTTTTTGAAATTTTAAAATAATTTCGTTCTAAAGCATTAGTTTTTGTTAAAAATCTTGTTAATGAATTGTAAAATAGGAGGAAATTCAGGCAGACTTAACTTACAAAGTTTTCTAAATTCACAGTTTTCATCAAATTTTGGTGCAAAATTTTTCTACAAATATTTTTGAGTTTGAGACTATATCTTGAGACATTATTGTCCCAAATCATCTTTTCTTTTTGGTAAATTTTGCTATTTTAAATGTAACTACTGAGTCCATTTCTTCCCTCAAGTGGTCAAAAGAACGAGATTCAGACACTTCTATTTCATTTAAGAGCCGACTTCTTTATTTTTAAGACATGCTTTTAATAAATTTTTCTACAAAATTCAGAAAATTAAGCGATTTAGTAATTTTTAGCCAATTTTTAACACTTTTAATCGATTTTAGAGCTAGATTCTCAATTTTTAATCAAGATTTTTAGCCGTTTTCTTCTTAAATTATCAATTTTTGGCAAATTTTGTTATGAAGTCATTAAAAGGAGGAAATTTAGACAATTCTTCTTGATTTTAAAGCTGAGTTATCATTTTTTTTTTTATCAAAACTTAAGGACGTAACTTCTGATTTTGCCATCTTAGTGCACTGTTTGTAACGTTTTTTTACTGCATCTATAAGCTGTTCCATCTAACCTAACCACTCAAAAGATGTACTTTTTAACTATTTTTGATTCGTGATATTGTCTAATTATTTGCTAATCTATTGGTACATAATTTAAATATATGGAAAAGTATAGAGACCGAAATTTCGTTCTACAAGTAAAAGTTGGGCTTTTTCGGTTTGTTTTTAGCTGCAAATTATGCGAATCGTTATAGTTTAGTTTGTTATCAATCTTGTTTTTGCTGTAACATTCCCAATTTGGTAATTTTACAGACTTGAAGCAGTAATTTAAGCTCACTTGTTCATTCAAATTATGATTTATTCGTAAACAAGTCGAAGAGTTTAGTATTGGATTACCCCATACAAGTTCATCAAACTGTGAGTTTCAATTGAATATTATTTGTGAGATTACTAAGATGAAAATTTGGTTAAATTATAAATAAATTGAAATTCCATTTCAACACCATGAAAATTGCCCAATTGTTGATTATCTGTTTTTTTTTCCAAAAACAACAACTATAGAAAAACATCTATAGTCGGATTCCTAACGGTTACCAAGATTCTTGAATACTGATCTGCATTTTAAATTAATTCCTAGGTCAAATCGTACTTGTGTAATAAACACCTTCTTTACCCCTTCATTATTACGTAATATTAAACGTTCACCCTAGATAAAGGTCAAGGGCATTACCCGAATAATTCACAAAATTCTATAAGTAATTATTACGGATATTTTAATCGAATCAGTATTATGTTACCGTGTGTATAGATTTTGGCAAAAGGGCAACATTAAAGATTACATTGTTGTTTTGTTTTATTTTGATAACAGGAAATGGTTCGTTCGTATTAAATTTGAGAAGATTGGTCAACATTATAATCATCATCATCATCATCATCATGATTGTTGATCTTTGAATTTTCGACCAAGTAATTTGATCTGTGTTGGTGTTTATGTTTAGCGAACCTAGCAACCAGGTAGTCGAGATTTTTCGTTTGTTCTTTGAATAAATTGTCCATAAATCTTTGTAACAACACACAATGCCAACGATTAATATTAATAGGTGAATACTGGCGCATCTGGGGGTACCTATTCAAATTCTCCCCAGGTCAAAAAAAGTTCAGTATTGCACTTTGTATCAAAAAATCGTAGTAAACGTTAACAAAAAAAAAATCCTGCAAACTTTGTGTTAATCCTGCAGGACAAGTTCCTTATGTCAAAACAACCACAAGCACACCTGGTCGAGATGTTATTCACCCGATATGCTTCGATTATTTTCGTTGGATTTGTTTTCTCACCTCTTAAATTTAGAGATCGTGTTGTTTTTCCTCGTCATAAAAAAACGTATATTTATTGCACAGGAATTCGCTGTAGGTGATTAATTCGGCTAGTCCACGAAATACATCATTACGGAGAAAAAGTAAGAGTTCTACTACAATTTACTTGTGTGTGTGTAAGAGAATCACCTTGACCACAACCACACAGGAATTTACCGAAACGCGTTTTTTTGGCCTTCGCTAAAAAAAAAACTTATGTCTAGTGTTGACGTATTGACACGGATTTTTGGAAAATTGAATGCGAAATTTTAATAATTTCAAGTATAGAATCGAAGGTTGTACGGGCGTTTTCGATAATGAAAGAGACTAAAGAAAAATTCTAAATTTTATTGCATTTTAACGAGACAAATCAAGACTTTCAATCTCGCCTGTACCAAGATTCGGCTCCATTTTTTTTTCTCTTTTATTATTATTTCAACCGACTGTACCTGTATTCAACCGAACGGATGAATGATTATGCATTTTAGGATGCAACAATTGTGCATACTGTATCTACTATACAGGTATAGTTTGTAAAAAAAAAAGTGTTTTGGTACAACAAGATTTTTAGACACGTTCTCCTATCTCCCTCCGACTCATTATTAAGACTATTTCCATCCTGTTTTGACACGAAATTATTTTGGTCTGTTGGAAGATGAGGAGCATCATCATCATCATCATCATCATCATCTTCACCACCACCAAAAGAATATTTTAAGAAGAAAGCAAAACGATCGGCTCGGTCTTGTTTTGCTTCTTCTTATCCCGGTCGCGCTTGATGGATTCGTTTCTATCTTTGTCGAAATTCGTGTAAATTTTTAGAAAATACGCAGACATTTCATAGAATTTTTGTTGGGCAACAACACAACAATGTACCAAAAATTAAATTTTTTTATTATTGGTAATGGATGATTGCGGTCGGAGTCTTTTTTCGGTACTGGTTGTTGTCTCTCTCATTGTTCAACAATAAAACTCATCATCGTTATTTTGCAAAATAGCAAGCAGGCGAGAGAGTTTATAGAAGCGAAACACACAGGAGGTTGTAAATCAACGGTTGCAATTGAAGAATAAATGGCCAATTTTGACCTAGACAATAAATTTACTAGATGGTCAGGTCATTGAATAGCCTTCCAATTGTTGTTTGTGAATGCTGCTGCATGGTCAAAAAATTTAGCACTAATAGAGGAGCATATACAGAGTGAATACACCATTTAGGTATATTAGAAACGGGCTTGCCTTAATAATTTCGTTTTATTCATTTAATTAGATTTATTAAATATTGTGAAAGGAGAATAAATAAAGGGAACAAAAAGAACTCTGTGAGATTTGAAGCTTTTGAAGTGGGGCTTTTTAGGCGGCGAATCGATAACTGGATGAGAATTGAGAGTAAAATTTCAAGGACACGTCACGTTTATTAGACACATTTCGTTACATGAGAGAGAGAGGAGAAGGATACACATAACGTAGAGAGAATGTGAAAGAGAGCTATACATGACGGTGCCGCGGACATGGGGCAGAAGAAGTGCTCTCTCTCTCTCTCTCTGCATGTCGCACACTAAATTTCTTTTGTTCTTTATTCCAATTCTAATATCGTTCCATACTCTTGTCTTCCGTTCTCTGTCTATTTCATATGTCCGTCATGTACCACATGTTATTTAAGAAGAATAGAACGGTGCTGGAGATGAGACAAAATTTTTAAAATGACTTTTTTTGTGCCTTTTAAAAGAGGGGTCAAGAGTGGGTGGTGTCTATTATTACATTTTTTATCACTTACCAAGGCCTGCTTGATTTTCCAGCTCAACACTGTCTAACAGGCTTGTGCTTTACTTACTGCTTTTGAGAGAACGCCAATTTTTGCCGCATTGGCGCTAGTTACTACCACATTAAAGGAAATATTTCTATCTCTATCTTACTTATACAGCGTGGTTCAACTGTCATAATTAATGACTATAAACTGGAGATAGAAAAATTATTTATTTTGTTTAATGCTGTAGTAACTAACTCCAATGAGGTCGAAATTGGCATTTTCTCAAAACCTTAGTATATCTTTGTCTCATTCAAACGTCTCTTCATCTCATTCAACTTGGTTGGAAACTGTTAAGGGTGACATCTAAAATTTACCCAATTATTAGATTCACTCTGTATATTAGAGTTTGTACGTATATAAGAGTTATAATTACGTTCATTTCGATTTTTTTCGCCTTCTATAGTTTGCAAATAACGAATTAAATACAAGACCCAGTTGCATTAATGGCCATAGGCGGCAATTACGCTCTTTGTTTCTCTTTATAGTTCAATGAAAATGAGGTCGATAGATATTAATACTACACTACTAAACACAATTTACAATCAATGGAATTTATGTTTTTTTTTTTGTTTCTTTCAATTTTCTTATTATCATCGTCATCATTGTTGTCATTTTATTTTCTTCTTCATTTTTGTCATCTATTTTTTCACTCGTAATAAATGATGCACAATCATTTCCTCCTGTATAGAAATGTGAAAGAGAGAGAGAGAGAGAGAGAGAGAGAGAAGAAATCTAGTCCAACTAGTGGGGCAATATTATTATACATAGATAGAGATAAGTCGTGGTCTAATAAAACCAGCAGGAACGGTATATATTGATAGATAATAAAGACTATTTATTACTTATCTATAGAAGCGGGTTTTATGAGAAATACGATGTGAACCTATTATAATAAATCATCGAATTTTTTCTCCATGTTGGTAACAATTATTCCGTTTATTATTATTTTTGGTTTTTTAAACGATTTTAATTATAATTTTATGGGTATTTACATGACCGAAATTAAAAAAGTTACCCAAAAAAAAGGAAGAAGAAAAGAAACGTGATTGAGGATGTTTCTAATTATTTTAATTACAACACAAGAGCCACAACAATTAATCGACGATATGACAAGAAAATTACAGTTGTAACAACAATGTTGTTGTTGTCGTCGAGTGGTGTTTGTTTGGAGAAGCGCGTGTGCTTTATTTAAAATTTTAAAATTAGATTGTCGCGTAGGTTGGGATTTGATGAGATAGAACTACATCCTAATTGGCCATTTAATAATATTTAATGCTCAACTAAGGGGAAAATGATAGAAATCTATCTATTGCAATACACACACACACATAGAAATGCCAATGAACTTTAATTTCTCCTGTAAACCCAAAAAAAAAAAAAATAGAAGTATAGATGGATCAACCTAAGTTTGCTCAAGTCGGTGCATCCAAATATAGATTTCGGGGTAGTTCTCTTAACTGATTATCCAAAAAAAACTTGCATGTATTACTAGTGGGGCAAGAGAGAAACACAATCTATTGCACATCCATGGTTTTAGGCAAACTTAATTTGATCAATCTATACCAAGTGAGTCACGTTAGACAAAAAGTTCTTATGGCAACTCCTATTATTTGGCGAGCGATCCAAAAAATATTTCAAGGGTTTGTAGGGGATCCCTAGCGAAAATTTTAGCAAAATTTGGAAGTTATCAAAACGACTTAGAATGACTCGAAGACTCTCCCAACATTGATTCTTAGGGTCTCCGAGTCATTCTTAGTCGTTTTGCATCTTCAGCTGGTTTTTAAAAATCTCGACCTTATCGAAAACGAATGAGCTATGAGGTTCTAATGTTGCTAAGAGTCCTAGAAATTCTTGATATATGTTTCGAATCACTCGCCAAATAATGGGAGTTGTTACAGAAAATTTTCGTTTTACGTGACTCACTCGGTATTTTGTTCCTTAGTATTTCTTCTCGACTATCTCCCCCAGTTGTGCCTCTTTCGAGCATAAGGCAGAAAAATCGCGCAAGACACACCTGCTGCTTTTATGATGTACTGGTTTATTGTTGTTTATTTACGATACGATCTTGTAGATATGAAATATTGTTAAATGATATTTGATTGTTGTTTGATGGGGGTATAAGCGAGGTGCAAAGAAAAATAAAATAATCACTTTCATTTTTTTTAAATTTTTTTTTTGTTACATTTCGTTTTCGCATACGAATTCGGTGTGTGTTAATCAGATATACAAACTGTCCCTGGTGGCGTCAAGGTTGTATTCAGTTCAAACACCTTGTTGTATTTTGACCGAAAATTTTCGCACATTCGTGCAAACTCCTAGTCGACCAGTGGGTTAATGGCACACATCTTCTAAACTTGACATTGACATTTTCGATGATTATTTAGTTGTAGTAGTCATTTTTTTTTGTAACCACACAATAAACGAGACTAGACACTATTGTTCTGTTAATTATTCTTGGACTTTCACTGGTATTCGGCTTCCACAGGATATTCTGTAGTTTATTTTTTCTCCACGCATCGTTTAGTAGTAATCCATCAAATTCTAGGTCATGGAAGGTGAATTTTCCAAAATCCACCGATAACATACACACCGTCCATGACCCGTCCGTTCGACCGTCGATCGATTCGTCCTCCTTCCAACATTGCCGTTTATTTTTTATTTCAACGTAAAAGTGACGATGATAGGTGGAGGAATCCGTATCGTATAATACCTCTATGCATGTTATGCGAGGACAATGGACCTATGGTGTATTCACCCTGAATGTGCTTAGCATCGGATATAAGCCTCTCTTCCATCTATATATATATATAAAAAAAATAAACTTGGGATAGGTCGGGAATATAGACGTGAAAGAAATATGTTAAACAACAATAAACAACCCCACCACTTGTCGCCACTATTATTTTATGTAAAATACTCGGAAATTCTTTAACTCAAGGTCCACCCCATACGTGGTGATGCATTCTCAAATAATCATTTGGTGAAAATAAAATAAAAATAGTAATAATAATAATGATAATATACGAGTCGCGTCCCATCAGATTTCCACAAAACCTTCCATCTATTGCTGTTTGTCGAACAATAACGGCGTTCTTTAAACATTATCATCATCTAGATCAGAATTCTAGAAATTTTAAAATAAACAAATCTTGATAGTTGAAGAATAAGAAGAATTCGTATTTAAATACATAAAAAACAATTATAGTCTTGACTATATAATAATATTACTACTACAACTATTATTATTATTATTATTATTATTACAAGAAGAAATGTTGTTGTGATAGGTCATTCACCGAAAAAACCAACAACATTCCTGTTCTATTAACCTCATTTTCTCAACAACAACTAAACCGAAAAAAATATATTTCTAATTATTATCAATTTCCCCACGAATAGATTTCTCTATTTAAATTGAATTGAATTTGAGAAATTCATCAATAATTTTCCAATTTTATCTTTATTGTTGTATTTCTGGAACATCAGCAGCAACAGGATTAAATCAGTTTTTATCGACCTCAATTTTCACGAAACATCAATTTCACTTCACACGACTATTATTATTATTATTATTATTATTGATATGTTAAATGGATACATTTTAGAAGGTTTTCTCGATTTCCATCTCATGTTTAGAACAGGTTCAACACTCTTTTTTACTTTTTGTTGTGTTTGTTGTTGTAAGTAAGAGGAAAAAACCTTCAACAAGCGCATTCACGTTACGGCACTGATTTACGTTTTTGTGTAAGTTCCTGAAAACAAGCACCATACCTATTTAAATACATATTAGGCATTTAATTCTGTCTTGTAAGTGCTAAATATCCGTCCATGCAATCTAAGTAGTATAGAACAACAAACAACAACATTAAATATACGATCTTTCAGTGAATGTTTATATAATTCACCTTCAATGATTTCCCGATTCCAATAAAATCATTAAAAAGTTGCCTTTATGAACATTTATACCACCTGTTATTGAAACTCTGTTGTTGATGATGATGATGATGATGATGATGATAATGAGAAATTTACATATTGACAGTTTTTTTTAAAATCATTACAAATCGTAATGAAATGCTTTTTTTTTAAAGGCCGATAGTTCAACTGGTGTCTCAATGGTAATTTCAATGATTCAACCGGTGTTTATATACTCGTCACCTTGAAATCAGTCTGAAATTATCAATGCGTCTTTGTTTCGATAATATGCGGGTTATAAGAGACGTTGGTAAATTTTCTAATGAAAATTTTTTTAATTGTAAATGAGAATTTAACCTTTCAGGAGTGAAAACATCGAAAATCAACAAATTTAATCGTATTTAAAAAATGTATAGCTGAAAGACTGAAATTTTTGAACTTCCAGTACAGACAGTTTTAAGTGCAATTAAACAAATAAACTCGAAAAACGACAATTTATGTTTTTATTGGATGTACGGAAAGTTTGTGAATTTGCTGAAAGAAAACTCTGAAATATTATATGCAATAACCGGACTCAATCTCTATCTTTATTTTTGCAAAATTATTTATTAATACAATATAAGAAAAAAGCGATATTCTCTACCATAAATGATCCTCATCTTAATCTTCATTTATGCATATTTGCAACTGAAATTGGATTAAGCTAGTTTTTCAATTAAGAAAACTTTATACTTATAGATTTATATTTAATTGTTTGTCTAGTTTATATATTTTTCAGTAGTTTTTTATTTTTCATAATACTGAGAGCTTACATATCTTTACTTAAATGCTGAAAAAATTGCTATATTTTAAGTAACACCAGTTTACCAACGGATTGTATTAAAGAGAGAGACAAAAATGATGGTTCTCACGTTAAAATCAGTCTCAAATAGTTTCAGCACATGTCAATAAATTTTCATTTCAGTTTTTCAGCAAATAAAATTACAAATTGAAAATTTGAAATATGATTCAGCTCTTTTGGAGTGAAATTTTTCAAAGTAAGCAAATTTAATCACATTTAAAAAATGTAAATCCCAGAAATTCAAATATCTAAACTTTCAGTCTTTTAGCACGACATTTGAAGTGCAGTAGAGCAAATAGACTCGAAAAACGACAAATTATTGGACATTCTATTGGATGAGCGGAAACAATAACGGTCTCCATCTCTATCTTTATTTTTTCAAAATTGTTAAAACAATACTAGACACATTTTTGCTGTTCGAATGGTTTACAATTTTTTTATAATAGAAAGCGTTATTCTCTATCAAAAATGATCTTTATCTTAATCTTCATTTGTGCAGATAATTTAAATTGGATTAAACTAGGTTTTCAGCTAACAATAAGAAAACTTGATACTCAGATTTACTTATTAATTGTTTAATTGCTGAAAAATTCATAATTTATATATTTTTGAGTAGATTTTCATTTTTCATAATACTGAAAGCTTACATCTTTATTCCAATGCTGAAAAAAATCGCTTTATTTTAAGAAACGGCAGTTTATCAGCGGCTTGAATTAAACAAAGAGACAAAAATGATGGTCACCTTGAAACCAGTCTCAAATGATCAACACCATTTTGTTGATAAATGCGGGTTTCAGCAGATGTCAACAAATTTTCAATTCAGGTTTTTCGTAAACACTTATTTTTGCAGAAAAATTACAAATTGAAAATCTGAGCTTATGTCTCAAAATTGAAAATTTCAATGTTATTCTATACAAAACGGCGCTTATTCCTGAAAAATTATTCAGCTTTATAGTAGTGCAAATTTCGAAAATAAATAAATTTCAAAAATATAGATCTGAATGTTGGAGACAATGTTGAATGATGATAAAAACAATGTTGGACTTTCATTGTCTTTGTTGTTCAAATTTGGTTTAATTACACAAGAAAACACAAATAATACACTGAATTTTCTTGTTTGATTAAACCAAATTTGAAGAATGAAAGTCCAACAGTGTTATTATCGGAACAAATTAGGTCAAAATTCACGCGAAATTCGAAATAAAGCAATAGAACAGGGACTTTTTGCGCAATAAGTTAGAGGGAGATATTGCACAAAATTGACAATTTTTAGCAAAAAAACTCAAAATATCCGGCTAAATTCCAAGAAAACGCACTAAAGCGAGCTAAAATAGACTAAATCGACCTATTTTGACGAAAAAGGAGCAAATTAGCTACTAAAAATTCATTTTGATCTACTTTCAGCTACTTTTTTGGCAAATTAGGTCAAAATTCAAGCGAAATTCGAAATAAAGCAATAAAACAGGGACTTTTTGCGCAATAAGTTAGAGATATTGCACAAAATCGACAATTTTTAGCAAAAAACCCAAAGTACCCATCTAAATTCCAAGAAAGTTCACTAAATTGAGCTAAAATAGGCGAAATCGACGAAAAAGGAGCAAATCAGTTACTAAAAATACAAATCGTTCATCCTTCGATTTCTGAACTCTCAGTCGTTCAGCACGGATAGTTCAGTCTAATTAAACAAATAAATTTGCAGAAATGAACCACAATATATGTTTATATTGGAAACGTGAAAAGTTTGTGAATTTGCTAAAAGAAAACTTAGAGTTACTTAAATAAAAGCTAGTCTTCATCTCAATATTTATTTCTGAAAATTGTAGTGTTGAATACGTGACTATCATTAAAGATTTAAAGAAGTTTGAGTCATTCAGCAAGGAAAATTTGAAAAGCTCGTAATTTAGATATTTTTTCAGGAGTTTCGTATTTTTCATCAAAATTAGAACTCAGATCTTATGCTGGAAACTACGTAATAATTCAAACACTTTCAGTTTATCAACCGTATTTTAGCTGATGATAATTTTAGCCTCTTTTTTTTATTGTGAGGCGAAATGGAGATGTATATTGGCTCAGAATATGTAGAGCTTTTAAAATTTCAAAATTACATAACATAAACTCGCATCTAAATAATCGTAAAACTTTGTGACTTATTTCATGAAAAAATCCTGAAATCTGAAAGATATACACCGACATAATTTTACAACAAATTGTTGATCTTTTGGCAAATTGAAATTATTTTTACATAAATCAATTTTTTTTCAATTAAACTTTTACTATTTATAACTTTTTCAATTACAGAACAAATTTAAGGAAGTTCTAAAAAAAATCATTAAAAGAAATAATCTATTTTCAGTTGACAGATGATTTTTATGCAACGCTACTTGCTAACACAAATCATCATCAACATTTATCATGAAATTTGCTGTTTTTCCTGAAATTATCTGTTACAAGTCGTATATATAAGAAAATTTATCGGTTTATTTCTGAAAGTTTGCCTACATAAATTTTCTACCGAAAAACTCGGCCAATCTGATTAATGTTGGTGGAAATCGTATGGTAGAAATGATGAATTCATTATTTTATCACAGATACTTTCTCAGAATTTCACCTGAAAATCCTCAATAACGTTAATTGTCTTTTTAATAATATGTATTAATAATAATAGGAATAATAATAATAAGGATAATGTTAATAGCAACAATAACAACAACATTCCGTTACTATTCCAAATCTGGTTCCAGTTCAACGACTTATCAATAAATTTTCGCAAACTAGGTCAAAATTTCGGCAATATCGTCAATCTACAGTTGGTTTTTCGTTTGTGGAATAGATGCGCTTTAGACGACGACGACGACTAACGTCGTCAAACTTATTACAATTTAAAATAAAAGTTCATTGACGTTAGTTAACATTTAAACTTTATAGTTTTGCCTTTTTTTTGTTCTCTCTCTCCCCTCTGATTTCTCGTGAAAATTAATTTATTATTTCTATTTAAAGATAGTTACACAATTTACAATTACTTCTCATGTCACACTTTTATTATATCGTTTGATTTATTTCAGAGTTCTCTCTAATTGAATAGAAAGCTTCAGTAGGTGTTTGTGTGTGTTGTAGAGAGAGCTTTTTGAATTGAAATTTTTTTGAAAATCTTTGATTCAATCTGTTGTTTATTAAAACCGGAAACTGTAGCCTCGACACGATTTCCGATTATTGTTAATTCTTCTTTGTTTTGTTGTTGTTGTTGTTAAATTAAGCCTTTTTGTTAATTCAGAAAAAAGCCGAACAATTCTAGCCAGTTCTATTTATTGATAATAGTTTTCAAAATTGTTTTGTTAATTCAATTTGTTGAGGCGCGAACAATAACAACCCATTAAAGAGGTGCCCCTGGTCATGCATACACATCCATACATATACAAATACATAAATATGTATAGGTTCTCTCTCGCTCTTGAAAATTGACGAGATAATCAAACAATTAATGTGACCTTATCATTCAACAGGAGTGAGTCCAAGGTCATTGATATATTGACTAAAATATTCGGCTAAAACACGAATCCTCCTCGCTTATAGAACAATAATTCTTATCATGTGGAAAAATCGATGAATTTTCTTCATCAGTCCAATTAAAGGGTGAAAGTAATAATAAAGCATGCCAAGGCTGATCATGAACGTGAAAATACACGTACACACACAAAAAAATTGCTTTTCATTTATGCCAACTCTTGTCTTCTTTTTTATTTATTGTTTACAACAAATAAAAAACAGTATTAATAAGAATGGAGTAATGATAATAACAATAAAAAGAACAACACCAACGTCAAAAGAGGTGGGGGGCAAAAAAACAGCAAACGAAAACTGGTATAAACAAATTGGACCAATTACAGTTTTATGTTCAATTCTTAACCTTCCATAACTTTAACCTAAATATTTCTTTAACGGGAGTTTTGTGTCTATCTTGATGTCTGTTTGTCTGTTTTTCGGTCGGACAAATAGTTGTTGTAATTAATTTTTTTTCCGACTCGTTAGATTCTCAATTAGGCTAGGTTTTTTTTTGTCTATTTCGTCTAGCAAATATCATAGGTCAGAACGTACAAATTGTAGACTCTGTCTATTTAAGCTTGGTTAACTTGATTCGAAGAGGCAAAAAATTGCGCATGTGCAATAGGTATCCTTGATGACTTCTTTATGTCAGAACTTCTATTCCTGAGTAACTGAGGGTTAGTGAGACAAAAATTCAATTGTAAAATGATATTAAATTGTCATATTTAGTTTCTGTGTGCCCAAGTCCTAATTAGACCGAATGGTGCAATTTTGAAGATGCTAGAAGAGTGTCTCAGAATTTCCTCATTGGTCAAAAATTAGCCACCTCTGAGTCGTTAGCAAATTTTCCATTCCAACAGTTTCTTACCGAAGATCTATTTAACGAGCGCTTTTGCTGAGCTTCGTAACAATTTTGTGAATTGTATACTTCGCCTATTTGAAGTTGGCCAACTTGATTCCACGAGGAAAAAATTACGCATTTCCCTAATGAACGTCTTTGACAATTGAACGCTTATAAGTGATTTTTTTGTCACTAAAAGATACTCAAAATTTCTATTGCTGGGTAACTGATTGTCAGACAAGAATTAAATCGTAAAATAGTATTTAGTTCTTATTACATTCAGTTTCTGAGTGCTCAAGTCTTTGTTAGACTGAATAGTGCAATTTCGAAGACGCTAGAAGAGCGTCTCACAATTTCCTCGTTGGTCAAAAATTAGGGACTTCTGAGACTCTGGAAAGTTTTTCGTTTCATCAGTTTCTTCTTGATCAGCCATTTTAAGAGAGTTTCAACTGACTTTCGTAACAATTTTGTTAGTTGTAAGCTTTGCCTATTTGAACTCGGTCAGCTTGATTCCACAAGGCAAAATTTATGTATGTGCATTAGATGAATCTCTTTGACAATTGGGCTCGGATGAATCATTTTTATCTTACTAAAAGATACTCAGAACTTCTATTCCTGAGTAAGTGAGGGTTAGTAAGACAAAAATTAAACCGTAAAATAGTATTTAGTTACTCTAATTTTTAATTTTTGTATGCTGAATGCTGTCCTCTTGATTAGATTGAATAGTGGAATTTCGAAGATGCTGGAAGAGTGGCTCTTAATTCCTTCAATAGTCAAAAATTAGCTACTTTTGAGTTTGTGGCAAATTTTTGGTTCCATCAGTCTTATTATCGAAGAATCATTTTGTCTGAAAATTTTAAAAACTAACGGATAATCAACGTCTATGGCAAAGTATTTCGAAGGAGTATCTGTAGTAATTTTCTATAGTTTCCGATCTAATCGTTCGGTATACTTTTAAGTTGAATTATTGGCTATTGATGCAATTAACGTTTTAAATTTTGCTTACACATTGTTTTTCCTTACGCCACTGAAGGATACTCATAATTTTCAAACAGTTGCTATACTCTCTAATTTCTGAGTAACTGATAATATATTTGCTTCATTAAAGTTGATTTCCGAGTGCTCATGCCTGGGTTAGATTGAAAAGTGCAATTTTGAAGACCCTAGAAGAGTTACTCACTTCTGAGACTCTGGACATTTTTTAGTTCTATCACTCTTCTTATCTAAGAAACTTTTAAATTGAGTTGAGCCTAAGTTGAGATTTTTAAGTTGATTTAAAACTTATTTGTGCAATTAATTTGTCAATCAAAATGTGGTCCCATTTCTAATAATCAGTAAAACTAGAATTGTGTCTACACCTTATTTTTCCATTTAAAGATACTTGAAATTTCCAAACAGCTGCAAACTCTTTAATTTCTGAGTAGTTAACTGAGGGTTGACAAAAATTTAATACTGACAGGGTTTGTTTTTGAAATTGATTTCAGAGTGCTCAAGTCTTGGTTAAATTGAATAATGCAATTTCGGAAAATCTAGAAGAATCTGTCAGAATTTCTTCCATGGCCAAAAATTTAACCACTTCTGCGACTTTGCCAAATTTTTGGTTTTATCAGTTTTCTGGGTCTTTTAAAGATCGTTATCGATTTTTCAATCACAGATTAAATTGGATAAAAATCTTATGAATTAATTTCCGTATAGCTATAGTACTCCTTAATTTTTGAGCAACTGAGAGTTGAGAAAAATGTAATCCTGACATAGGACTCAGGATCTTTGTTCTTGTTGATTCGCGAGTGCTCAGATTTTGATTTCACTGAACAGTATAATTTAAGAGACTTGAATTTTTCACAATTATCAACAAATACTCTTCTGAGCCTGTAGAAAATTTTTGATGAATCTTCTAATGAATGTTGCCAATGGAATTCTCATTTTAAGATACACTAAATTTGCTAAAGACTTTTCTATTGTCGAATATTGTTTAAAATGTAAAGAATTTATGGATATCCCATAAAAAATTATAACTATACAGTTATTAGGTAGCATATTCAATATACTCGTAAAATAACATACAAAGTGTTCCATTTAATGCCTCTTATATGTAGATATTACAACATTTTGGAGTTATAATTTTAATAAATACCTGTTTTAGTGAGTCATGGTGTATATTGAATCCAATTTTAGTATATTCAAAAAACCATTTAATCTCTTTTGATTTATGTTTCCCAACATCAGTGGCTTTGATGCGGCTTCGTCCGCTTAGTCTCGTCTTTTTCTTTTCTCTCTTTTCTTTATTTTTTTTTTTTATTTATTGAAGATACACTTTTGTAATAATGACTCGATTAAATGACGGAAGTTGAATTTCTCCAAATTTCATAAGAGTGGAAAATTTTATGTAATGTCAATCATACGTAGATTATCCATGATGTAATTTTAAAGAAAAAGAGCCCATTAAAAATTGAAAAATCAAACATTTTTAGGGCCGTAATAGTGCTCCAAACACAATGTTGATTTGGACGTGTGAACAGTCACGATGTTACTTTCAGTCAATTATTTTAGCAAAACTATTAGAATCTCTCTTTTATTTCTATTAGACAGTTTATTATTAAGAATTTATCTCTTTCTTGATTAAAGACTCTTTTCTATACCTACCATACAAGAATGAATAAGTGCCTAGGTATGTATAGAGGTATATACATCTACAAAGCGTAGAGAGTTGAGAGAGCAACAAAAAGGCCGATCGTGACTACGCGAGATACAGCTAGGATTGTACCTAGTTTTTCCACTAGTTCTAACGGTTTTATATACTTTTTTTTCGTCTATCTTTTATTACTATTATACTCTTTACTATTATTATTACCATTTTGTGTTTCATATATTCTCTGATTGTATTGAACGAATTTAAAAGCCGGTTCTCTCTCTCTCTCTTTCTTTCTCTCTCCATAACATACAGCGGATTCAATTAAGGAATTTCGTCCCCTATCATCCTGCAATCCATTTGCGTGCAAAAGGGGATCTGTATGTCATTTCTTTTTCCCATCTCTCCCACCTCCATCACCCTTCCTCCTGCTCCTGCTGATGCTGTCATGTTTTTTGTAATAGGAGGGCGACGTGAGAGGGCGCACTACACACACATCCACGAATAAAACAACAAGAGAAAGTCCTGACTGTGCGCTTCAAAGGCACAGGGGCAATGACACTCTTCTATATACTACAACTCTACTACTACTACTATTACCATTACTACTGAAAAACAGGACCGGACTGTTTCTTTTCTGATTCCCCAATGTAGATAATTAAGTGAAACTTCTTAGATTTGACCCGGAACAAGATTTGTAAGAGAATAAGATAGGGAGAAGGAGAAAGAGAGAAAGATAGATATCATAAAGCTTTTGGAATTCAATACGGTTGAGGAAAAAATTCGGCCTCAATAGGAATTCCAACAGCCCACACTTAGTGAATGTCTTACGACCTAAATTGCAATCACGATTTAAAGGATGTTGTTTGTTGTTGTCAGTGTTGTTGTTGTAACTCTTCTGAATAAGCGAAAAATTGAAGAAAGACATCCTCAACTTGTTTCATTTCAGATTCATCATTCTTATCATACACACATAGAGAGAAACGTGCACAAATACACGAATACCATCACGATTTTTTGGGATATCTTTCTATGGGGGCCAGTTGTGTTAATTTATAAATATTTTGCTAAGTATTTGTGTGTGCATTGAGCAGAGAGGAAAAAAATGCCTCTCGCGCTCTTTGGCAACACTTGCAAATCTTTAAACTTAGTTACATTAGTTTTAGGTCGTTGAACTTCTACACATACATATATACATACATTAATCACGCAGATATTTCTGCATTTTTTCCTCTATTGTTCTTCAGTCAAGTGTTTTGTCTACAGTATATAAACAAACACGCCGACCTGGTTATACAATTATTTATTATTATTATTATTATTTGTTTAGATGTACAATATTTTACCATCATTTTCCTAATTCGCAAACGGATCACTAGTCGCATGAGTCTCTTTTGAGCTGGCTGAATAAAAAATTGTTGCGGGCTCCGATGTCGGGTCCGTCTTGAGATTTCTTAAATGAGTACCACAGCTTGGTTTTTCCAATTTCTTTTTATTTAACTTAATGGTTAACTACAACCAAGTTGTCCCGACTGAAGTCGAGGGTGGACTCCCCGGCTTCCTTAAATCTAACATATATATACCATCGGCTACCTGCCCTAACAATGGGACAGGCCCTCTGTCTATCTTCGTCTCTCACTATACAACACCTTCCCCATAGGAATAAATTTTGTGCCATAGCATAAAATTTATGAGAAACAATGATGAGAAAGGGGAGAAACGGCACTTATTCTATGAAACAAAATCAAGTAATTTAACTAACAATAAGTAAATGCTTACAAAACATGAATTTTTATCTATGAAATTTCAGACAAAACAGAACATTATTAAAATTTGAATATTGTACTTAAAATTAAACACTAATTTGGTGATATATTATCGATAATTAATATACAACTAATTGTCGATATCTATCAACTAGAAATTAATTAATACACTTATAACAAACAAGGAAAAACAAAAAAAAAATAAAAAAAATGAACAAAACTAAGATTAAATTGATACATGCACTGTACATACATATGTAATGGGTAATATTTGTAAACATACTGAGCTTATTACTATTTCAAGAACAAATACCTAAATCGAAATATGGAATAGATGTTTTAATCTGATTTCTCCGAATACTTTTTTAGTCTGTTGTAATGCACTTTAACAGGTTTACGATTAATTAGGATTGTGCAATTGACATCAGAGTCAAGTGAAATAACTTCGTAAGGACCGTTGTAAAGAGACTGAAGTTTTTTCGACGTACCGCTGCTAGTGGTTTCGTTTTTTAAGAGTACTTTATCTCCGATTTGAATTTCTAAATTTTTCACGTTTTTATCGTATTGGTTTTTACTCTTTTCTTTATTTTTGATAATATTGTCTTTAGCAATTTTGTGTGAAAATTGAAGTCTTGATTTTAATTCATTGTAATAATCATCATAATTGTAACAAATCTCTGGACTTTTTGTTAGAGATGATGGGAGTTTGGCAGTGTGTCCGAAAAGAAGTTCAAAAGGCGTAAAACTTGTGGAAGAATGAGGAGTTGTATTAAATGTAAAAACTGCAAATGGAATAAATTCGTCCCAATTGTTTTTATCTTTATTAATGAAGGATCTAAGGTACTCGACTAATGTTTTGTGTGTTCTCTCTAAACTGCCATTCGTTTGAGGGTGGAAACTTGTACTATTAATTTGTTTAATACGCAACAATTTGCACGTTTCTTTAAATATTTTGCTTATGAAATTTGTTCCTTGATCTGTTAGTACGATGTCGGGAATTCCGTATTTGCAAATAATTTCTGTTGTGAATGCTTTTGCTACCGTGTTAGCTTCCTGGTTTGGTATAGGAATTGCGGTTACATACTTTGTTAAATCATCGATGAATGTCAATATGTATTTTTGTCCGTTATTAGTTGATGTTAATGGCCCTACGATGTCAAGAAACACTTTTTCAAATGGTTTCGATGACGTTGTAGTTAGAATCATCGGTGCTTTTGTTTTCTTTGAACACTTGTTTTTTTGACATACTTCGCAGTTTTTGACAAATCTTTTAATATCTTTATACATTTTGTGCCATTTATAGTCTTGTTTGATACGATTGAATGTTCTAGTGACACCTTCGTGTCCGCCTATTGGAGTAACGTGATATTCGTTTAAAATTGTATTTATTTCGTCTGCTGATAGATTTTCGTTTGCATTTTTATGAAGAATTGTAATTTTTATATCGGAATTTTTAAATATGTACCTGAGCATTACTCTTATATATTGTATTTTTAGTTTTTCAATTTGACAATTCGAGCTAGGAAATATAAGTTTATCAATGTTATTTTTAACACAAAATTCCTTCAAATTTTTAAAACAGTAAAATATATTTTCATATTCAGATTTGTTCGCAACATCGTTCCGTGTGATTAAATAGATAAAATACCGTGTGCCATGTTTGTTGTCACTTCGAAGATAAACTAATTTTTGTAACTCTGGGTTTTGAATTTCTAATTCTGGTTTGCTGTTATAGTAGTCTATTTTATGACATAAATTTTTATCGGTAAAATGAATTATACTAAAATTATTTCCGCTCAATGCTTTACTATCATTTTGGTCAGTTATATTATTGTTGATGATTGTATTTGTTTGGATTATTTTTAAATATTCGACATATTCGTCACTGTTTGCTGCTAATGAATGTATTTGGATACGACTCAATGCGTCTGCATTAGAATTAAACCTGCCTGGCTTATGTACGATATCAAAGTCATATTCCTCTAATTTCAATCGAAATTTCATTAGTCTCGAAGATGGATTTGAAATTGAACAAATATAAATTAAAGGTTTGTGATCCGTGACCACAGTAAATTTTTTCCCATATAAATATGGTCTAAAAAACGTAACACCGTATACGATACCAAGAAGTTCTCGTTCAATTGTGGAATAGTTTTTCTCTGCTTTTGTGAGTGATCTGGATGCAAATGCTATAGGTAAATCTTTACCGATCGGACCTTGAGAAAGTACAGCACCTAAGGCGTTTTGACTAGCGTCAGTTGTCAATATAAATTTTTCCGAAAATTTTGGATATTGCAATATCGGTGGATTAATTAGCTTATTTTTCAAGGTTTCGAACGCGTTGTCGCATTCGGAGTTCCAGTTAAATTTTATATTTTGTTTTAATAGTTGATTTAGAGGATTTGCAATTTTTGAAAAGTTTTGAATGAATTTCCGATAGTATGAAGCAAAACTATAAAACGATTTTAATTCCTTTTGGTTTTTAGGTTTCGGATAATTTTTGACTACTTCAATTTTTTGTGGATCAGGCTTGATTCCGTCTTCGCAAATAACGTGACCCAAATACGTAACTTCAGTTCGCAAAAATTTACATTTGGACGGCTGAATTTTTAAATTGTGTTCGCGTAAACGTTCTAATACTTCTCGGAGTTTAACATTGTGATCCAAAAGTGAGCTACCGTATATGACGATATCATCCATATACACGAAGCATTTTATTCCTTTTAAACCCGTTAAGACTAAATCCATAAGACGCTGAAACGTTGCTGGGGATCCCTTTAGACCCATTGGTAATCGCTTATATTGATAATGACCGTCAAAGGAGAAGGCTGTTAATGGTCTACTTTCTTCAGTTAATAAAATTTGATGAAATCCGGTGGCTAAATCGACAATTGAAAAATATTTTGCGTGACCAAGTTGTTCTAAAATGTCTGTGATGTTTGGTAGTGGGTACGCGTCTGATTCGGTTAGATCGTTTAACTTCCTGAAATCGACAACTAGCCTCCAACGTTTATTCCCTTTTTCGTCAGGTTTTTTGGGTACAATTAAGATTGGTGAGTTGTAAGGTGAATTAGAATGTTCGATGATATCATCGTTTAACATTTGTGTAATTTGGTTTTGAATTTCATTTTTTTGACTATGTGGTAGTCGATACGGCTTACAATAAATTGGTTTATTCGATAGTAGGGGAATTGAATGTTTGAGAGTATTAGTGTAGCCTAATTTGTCGTTTTCTAGGTAAAATGTGTCATGAAATTCTCTACAAATTTCTAGTATCGATTTTTTTTCTTCCTCATTCATATGGTCTGTTACAATGTGCGATTCTAATATTTTGAGACGATTTTCCATGTTGACTTCCGGTGAACACTGATTGATAAGAACGTAATTATCTAATTCGTCAAATTCCAATTCATCGGTTTTGAATGAAGCAGTTTCGTTATTAGAATTTATTATGCGTATCGAACAAACACCATTTGTTGGTTCTACTATACAGTTGGGTACAAACATACCTGGCAAAATTTCTTTTTTCAAACAAAGTTTACAATCGTTAAATGATACTGGTACTTTAACTGTAATTTCCGTTCGGGCTGGTACTGAAAGATGTTTTATTACGGGCTGTTTTGGACTTAGAGTTTTCGATTGTTGAGCACGTTTTACACCCAGTAACGGCAATAAACCTATTTCATTGTCGACGCGAAATTCGACTGTTGTTAGCTCGTAATTTATAACTGCTTGAAATTTTTGTAGGAAATCGCTTCCCAGGATGCCATCATGGGACAAAGGAAAGCTATCGGGGACAATATGAAACGGATGTTGTAAAATTAACCCGCTTTCTAATTTGATTGTGCCAAAACAAACACCCAAGGATGTAATGGAATTTTCGGTTATCCCTGTGATGTGCACTTTCTTGTCGAGAAAAATTTCTGAATCATCCCGTGTTGAGTTTAGTTTTAAAATACAAATATCCGATCCCGTGTCAATTAAAAGATTTGCAATTTCGTTAATTGATAAGTCTAAGGAGACGTTTGCACGTGGACAATTACGAATTTCTTGTTGAATTGTATAAATATGGGTGTTAATTTGTTTGGAATTTATTGGCGTTGGGCAGTTTTCAAGTCCTGGACTCGAGTACTTCTGCCCTGTTGTGTACTCGGTCCCGGTTCGTTTCCCTTATTGTTTTGTACCGAATTATTAACGGGTTGTGTGGCGTTAGTGGGAGTATTACTATAATCCTCTTTAACGATTGGGCTCGAATTATTCCTTTTGCTGTTATTATACTGCCTTTTCCTGCAATTTTCTATTAGGTGTCCCGGCTTACGGCAATACCGACAACTTATTGTTTTGTTGACATTATTTTTGTTTTTATTAAACGATTGGTTTTGATTATTTGGAGAATAATTGCCGTTATTGAGGGTTTTACGCGATTTGATGCTACGCTCTTCTTCGACTGCCAACTCTATCGCATCATATAAATTATTAAATCTACTCGCTTTGACAAGAAATTTTATAGGTTCATTTAGTCCTTCAACAAATGCCTTAAGGGCTGATTTTTGGTTAATTGCTTGAACGATGCCTACAGCGTCGATGCCTTGTTCATCGATACATACATCGGTTAAGTCTTGCTGTAGTTTTTCAACGCGATCCGCAAACGTTCTTACATCGTCATTCCCTTGAGCACATGTCAATAGCTCCATTTGAATTTGACTCATTGTTCTTTTTTCCGAATATTGACTATTTAGAGTATTTCTTAAATCATCCCATGTTTCGATTTTTTTGTATTTTATAGAATTGTATGCACGACCGCTTAATTTGGCTTTGACTAAATTTAAAAATGTTATTTTATCGTTAGCGGATGTGGCGGTTTTCGAGGCAATGTCGCAACAAGCTAAAAACTTGTGCAATTGCTGTCGATCTCCGTCAAATTCAGGTATTAATTTAACAGCTAAATCTATTGAGAAAACCATTTCGTCTGTGTTTGTATTCTCGCTTTCGGGGTTATTGTCTGTGTTTGTGTCCTCGGTTTCGGAC
This sequence comes from Mylabris sibirica, assembly GCA_039776855.1. NCBI lineage: Eukaryota > Metazoa > Arthropoda > Insecta > Coleoptera > Meloidae > Mylabris > Mylabris sibirica. Next base: position 9,916,579 of record CM077842.1, on the reverse strand, counting down.
TTATTTGGCATAAGGTCTATTATAATTACAATTACATCAAACAACACTTACTGATGCGTAGATTTTCTAACGTGAGGCCTGGAGATGTAGGTTGATGACAATTCTTGGTTTCTGAAGTGTAGACTTCCTGGTGTGAGTCCTGAAGATGTGGATTGGTGATAATTCTTGATTTCTAATGCTCCGCTTTTGATGTGGGACCTGGAGATGTAGGCTTCGATGAAATTGACCGCGGAAGGCACCAAGTTAACTATCACTGCTTCGTTTGTTGTTTGTTTATTCTTAAAAAAAGAATGTGAAACTTCACCCCTGACACCAAATTGTTGCGGGCTCCGATGTCGGGTCCGTCTTGAGATTTCTTAAATGAGTACCACAGCTTGGTTTTTCCAATTTCTTTTTATTTAACTTAATGGTTAACTACAACCAAGTTGTCCCGACTGAAGTCGAGGGTGGACTCCCCGGCTTCCTTAAATCTAACATATATATACCATCGGCTACCTGCCCTAACAATGGGACAGGCCCTCTGTCTATCTTCGTCTCTCACTATACAACAAAATTGTCGCTTCAAAGGCGAATTTCGATTGTAACATTTAATATGAGCAAAAACAACAATGATAGAGACAAAGAGGGTATCGAAACAACAATCGTATAATTAAGGCAGAAAAGAATCGAATAGATTGACCTCTTAAAAGGTGAATTTTGTAATGCAATTAAATTGAAATATGCAGGTTAATCGTGTTATCATCAAATACTAATTGTATTTGAAGAGAATGTTGTTTATTTTTAGAAATTGTTGTTTTGATAAAAATGTGTTTTTATAGGTGAAATGTGAATTGGTAATAATGATAATAAATAATAAACATAGAAACAATTTCCAGATGCTCTAAATGCGAGAAACTGACTCTCGAACTCTCTTATTATAAATAGAATTGCAATCGAGAAGGCTATATGTGTGTATTTATCAACAATATTACGCAATGGGTTGTTGCTCCCACATTTCAAGATTTTTCTATATAAACGATATTGAGTTTATTTAAACAAATTCGTTTTTGTTTATATGATGCGCGCCTATTGGTCATTCAACTCTCTCTTTCTCTTTATTGTTCTCTTTAATTCTCCTTCTTGTATTGAACAGTAATCTAAATGCACTTTGGTTGCTCTTTCTTTCTGCTCTCAAAAGGACCTCTTCCTGTCTTTTGGTGTCCCCAAAAAGCATCCCTTCATCCGGCTCTTTTGTCCTGTCAATCGCCTCCCTAGTACCATTTTCAAATGTCATGGGTACTTTGTGGGGATGGTTTGTGTTTTAACTTTCGCGAGCGGTCGTCGACCTCCGGCCCACTTCTTACTCAGTCAGTAAACCGGCGGCTGAGATGGCGCCGCCATCTTGCCACACATCCATGGCTTACACACACACAAACATACACATGGACACAGAGTAATAATAAAAAGCGGACATGTACCATAACATACCCAGTTCCTTCACAATCCACCTCCTTCTCCTCTTCCTCCACCTACTCCTACCTCTTCAATGTTACAACGGTATTGTGTCGAAAAAACGATTTTGACAAAGAAGGTGTCAACCTACGTTTGTTTTTTTCCTGTACAACGTGCTGATTAGAAAATTGAGCAATCATCACACTATAACAATAAAGAATTTGTTGGATGGATAATGGACTAGTGTAAACGAAAAAGACAGACTTAGGGTTAGGATATTCTGAGGAAGAAAATTTGATTAGAAGCTGTCATACAATAATCATCCTTATATTTCAATTGGAACATGCCAAGTTCAATGTTACAATATTCAAAATTCATCCGAATTACTCTTATCAACAAATCAATTCAATTAGATATTATTATAAAATAAGTAGGCGAACAAGTGGTTATTTTTATTTGCATAACACGTGAAAGAAGTGAAAAATTGACATGTTTTATTGAGAATTGTGCCAAAATGATTTGTGAAATGGGGCCAAACATAACATACACGTGTGCATCAACTTTTGACATGTACCATATGGTGGCTCTTTAACAAAACCAAGCAAAATTGTTACTATCTGATAAGAGATTTCTCCAAATTGTGGTTTGTCTCTTAATTCTTTTTCTCATTGTATGTAATGTTCAAAATTCTAATTAATCCTATTGCAAATTAGAATTATTCTGCATATGACGTCTTAAATAAATTGTACGTATTATTATTTTTTTGGTAAATATAGAAAACAATTGAAGACAATGTCAACGACTGATAACGTCGATAAAAAAAATTAAATATTTGTTAGAAAGCGTTTTAAGTTCTTTTTCGGGGCCAGTTGATCAACAATCCGTCAATTAACAAAAACTGATTCTTATACCTGTTAATATTTATATAGTGTTTTATTATTTTGAATATTGAGAAAAATGTGTGATCAAAATATATTATTAACAAGATGGTGAGTAAAGAACAGAAGGGTCAAATCGGTGACCCAAACAAGAAATTAAAACGTTTTATTGCTAAACATTAAAGCGAATTTTTACGATTTTGTTTGTTAGAATTATTGTTTTTGGCTCTTTGTATTTCGACCCTCAACAAAAATAGATTCTTTTTTTGTACACATATAGCAATTTTAATAATTTTTGCTAACCACCGTGTTGATTTGGAAAAGTTTCAGTCATCCAATTATGGATTATATAAGAATTGTTTCCAGGAACTCTACCAAACACAAATTATAAGCAAAAACCAAAAAACTTCCACTTGTTTCTGATTAATTTAAAGTTAATTAACTCAGATCTTGTTGCAAATGAGACGGCGGAAAAATCATTCATTAAAGAAGATTTCTAACCGATTATTTAGTATGAACAAGTTCCAATCAAAAAACAATAAATTCTCTTGTCACGTTCAAGTCAATTGAACAATAAAATAGTTTTTAAAATGAAGGCACAGGTGTAAAGCGTTTTTCTTTGTAATTTTGCAGCTATTAAGCAAATTTGTATCCGTTACGTTTTTAAATCTCTGTATTAATCGATACGATTCAAAAAAAAAATTGCGAACCGTTAAGGTGACAATCAAAGAATGCCACAGGTTTTTTTTTTGAAAGAGAACAGGTACGCGGAACTCGTTCTCATTGTCAAAAAAATTGGGCAAAATTTCGATATAGACTCAGTATCAAATTTGCTTCGTGCTTATCGTCATGTATATGTATTTTATGGGGTAATTAAATCGAATTTCTCGTTAGGAAATTTGTTGAACCATATCATATTATCAAATTGTCTTTGCCTGACCTGCTTGTGAGGCGCAGGCTTAACCTAGTGTTCCGGTCAACGACACCACTATATCTATTTCAGTTAGTATTTGCTTTTTTTTTGTTGTTGAAATTTAAATTTAGTGATATGAGAAAAGAACAAAGAAAGGTACATCTCCTAAGCATTAAGCTCCTGTGATATGTTCTTGATACAAATCACGTGCAAAATCACGTTTTTCCTCGGCAGTTGCAAAATTTATCGAAAAACACACAAAGGAGAAACTCGAGAAGGGGCAAAATTGAGTTTCACATTCGCAATGGTTATTGGCTTTTTGCAATAGTTTGGTTTTATCGTTTTTTAAGAGTGCAATGCTCGACATTTAGACCCGTGAATTCGACAATGTAATTGCATTTTTTTTGGACGATAATTAATTTGCAACTGCATGTCATTTTTGTATACAAGAAGGGGCATAGGGTGCGTTGAACTTGACAACAACAGCAGCAGTAGAGAGTTGACGAATATTTTTACCCCAGATCGTGTTGGTTGGAGTGGTTGTATTGTCGTCGATACGTTGACATTAAATCTATCTCACTTTTACGCATTTGCGTTACAATATCATATGGATAATGTCAAAGAACTCTTGTATTGATTGGTATATCCGAAATATGGTTATGGTGTAATAATCATTTCCTTGACCCGCGTCCAAATCTAGCCCCTCACATTCTGCACTTGGCCATAAGAGTTATGCAATGCTTTAATTAATAGTAGTAATAAATAATAATAATAGTTATAGGAAAGGGAGTTTTCAGCCGGAATACATATACCTCTCTAATATCTTTGACATACTTTTTTGCCTCCTTTTCAAAATGTTTGTAAAGTGTTTCTTCATATTTGACGATCAAAGTACTCAAAAAAAATTACACAATTAGTGGTCAATATTTGAATAGAAATCTATCAATTTCCGACAAATACCGGAATTTCAACACTCCCACTAGAATTCTCATTTAGAAAATTAAAAAAAAAATTACAAAACAACAAACATAAACAAAACACATCTGTGTTAGAAAATAATCAAAAGGCCGGGGGCAATGTGCTGAAAATGTTCCAAAAAACACATCATCTCCCTATCAAAATTAATCGCTCGCAATTAATAATAATAATAACAATAATAATCGTAAAAACGATATTTGTTATTGTCGCCGAATTGGAAGGTCAAAAAATATAGTTCCAACTAATTTGCAACAATCAAAAAAGCACAAAAAATCGTATCGAAATTATCATTGCAGTGTAAAGGTCAAGGAGGCGGTAGGAGGCAGGGGCGGCCCTCATATTACCACATTTCAAATACTGCAAGCTTAATGCCAAAAAAAATCACAAATGGTGAACGCGCAATGAACTCTTGCAAAAATTATTACACGCTTTCTAGATAATAAATCAAATAATAGGGTGTCCTTTTTTCCTTTCCTCCTTCATCTTTCATTTATTTATATTTATTGATATATTACATGAATGGATAGATAGATGGTTGAGAGTTCAATAAACTCTCCCTCTCTGTCTCTCTCTCGGGCACGTTCGATGTCTATCGCTATTATTTTGACGACAATAATTCTTTAATAAACAATCAGATGTTCGAAACTGTGTCGATTATAATTTCTTATTTATACGCCAAATTAATGAAAAACAATTATTTTGCAATAATGGTGTTGTTGTCCGAAAATTAATTCAAGCTTTCCGGGTCAAAAAACTTTAATTCTTTTCCACACGCAAATAGTGTATGCCTTATCACACATGATGGAAAAATAAACAAAAATGCAGCGTTCTAAATTTTTCATCGGATTTCCAAAAAATAAATAAATAAATAAACTAGCATGGGTTCTTAATTTGAATCCAAACTACTGGAAACTCTGAAAAGTTCTCCAACTTGAACCGATGGAAATCCTGAAAGAGATTCCTGAAATCTAAAAATAATTATGAAAAACGTACACGTGCCTACATACATTCTACACTGCGTTGATGGATGTTATAATTCCATTTTGACATGTCCAAGTGCTGAAAAAACACCATCTAGAAAGAGATACAGAGATGTACGTTGGGGACACGTTGATTTGATCTTTTGCCAATGTTGTGTTAGCGATTTTCACACGTCCTGTTTAATACACGAATGTTGTTGTTATTATTGTTAGCAACTATCTAAGACTTTAATGCTAAACAAAAAATAAGAAGACAAAGAGAGAGAGAGAGAGATAAAAAAAACGAAAACACTTTCAATTGCGGCAAAGTTTTTCTTATGGACGTGAGCATTAACCGCCAAAATTGGAGGTTGAAATTAATAAAAGAAAATTACAGTGACCTGAAAATTATCTATTTAGATAGAAACTAACTAGTCGTGGAAAAAAATTAATTTGAAAAATTGTCGCATGTTCAAATGTATTTATGTTTTGTGTATATGTATGTGCTCCTCTCGCCGAAAATGCGTTTCAGGTTCAACGATCTGTGACGTTCAACTTGGGTTAGTGGGTTAGTTGTATTCAGGACATTGTAAAAATTCACCTTTCTTCTTCCTCCTCATCGTCATCTCTTCTTCTCACATCCTTCTCTGTAATCTCTCGAAGAGAAAACATTAAAGTTAATCACGAAAAATTATTATCCTTAAAGGATCTGTATAAAAGTTTGTTAGAATCACGAAAAGGTTAACGATTTGTTAATACTACAGGATAGTTTAAAATTTCGTAATTTTGATGAGATTACGAAATCTCCATATTGTTCTTGTATGTGTGTTTCTGCTTTTTTTCCTTCATGATTTAAAATTAATTCGACAAAAGACACAACATGAATTTTAATGAGGCTCAACATAAAAAAAAGATACCATAAAAACTCGTCAACTGTATGTTAAACAGATTAGAATAACTGTATTTAAATCGAGTCAGTTTCATTTTCAACAACTATAAATCGAATCACGATTATACAGGAAAGGCGTCGTGAGTAGACACATAACGAACTGTAATGTCAAAGAAAATAGAAACAAAAAGAGGAGCCTTTTTATTGTCACATACAATACATAGGCCCGGACTTATAACTGAATCTCAAGCTCAGTCTCAAGTCTTGCTTTGGAGATTCTCAGAAGAACTGAGGATTAAGCATATGGAGGTTAGAGAACGGGCGAGTGCTCAAGCACGCTTCGAGGCAGCAAAAACACAACCTTGAGCCAAGCATCGGTTGGTGCTTGAGATTTGGTTTATAAAGCATAAACTGGTCGCGTTCTCATACTCAAGCATGGGCAGTGCCTCACGAACGGTTTATAAATGCAGCCAATAATCCATTTGCATACTTAAAACATCACAGGATGTCTTTATCTCACTCTGTGTGTTATTTCTTCCAATATGTTCTATCTTATTGCTCTGCTGGGTATAAATGTGTAGTAACTTGGAACTACTCCCAGTGCCGTATCTGTATGTTGAGCACAGTTATAACCGCCGACCTGTATATGCCGGAATACAGATCAATGATTTATCTCTTCTATCAGCTGTAAAATTAATTATTTTGCAAATTTCAATGAGATACCGTTCTATGCGTTGTCGGATTTTTTTTGGGTGCGTGCCTGTGTGTGTGTGTGTATACGCGATCGGCCAGTGACACAATTTCGGCATTTCTTCTTTCAAAATCATTAAGTATGCGTGCGTGATCGCAATTATATTGCGTGATCAACAGGTAATCGAGTTGATTAATTCATTCACATCATACAAACAACATTTGATCATTTTCAGGGCGGCTATTTAATTTTTCATTAGTGCAAGTAACCCAATATCATGAAGGATTAAGAAGAAGAAGAAAAAAGAAAGGATGATCCTTGAAATTTCAGCCGATGATTGTACGGTTATTCACCTCGCTAAATACTCAACCACAATAGGGTGGTGGTTTATTCAAAAAACGAATAGGGGAAAAAATCGGGTATTGTCATTGCTCATACTACTACTACGACTATCACTACTAGTAGCCCATTTTAAACAGCATACATAATGGGTGTTTGTACAGTACGTTGCACTAAGGGAGGTCATATGAGTTCATAAAGGTCATTCTAACATCGATCCCTCTAGACTAGCATCAGACTTTTCAACAATCCTGCTACCTTTCTCTCTCACTATGTGGTGTCTATGTGTGTGTGTGTTTTTAATTCCATCTACCGAAAAACTTCAACTCCACTGGGAGTCATCATGGGAGGAAAACTAACCGATTACATAATGAACACAGTTCGTGTTAAAATATCGTTAAACGGTCAACTACCCTTTCTTGTTTTTAATTAAAATAGGAAAAGGAAAAAAGTTGTTGTTGTTGTTGTTGTCGAAAACATCATCGATTGAGGAAAAAATGATCTATCATTATTTTTTTTTAAGCGAAATAATAACATTTTCTGTGATAATAATCAATAAAATTTCCAATAGTTTAATTTGATTTTAATTGATTTGATTTGATTTTGTGAATAATATAGAGAGTACATGGTTCTTATAGCAACCCCTGTTGATTGACAAGTGATTTAAAAAATATCTCAACGGTCCATTGGGTAGTTTCTAAACGTTTAGCAAAATTGGAACCTCGTAGCTTATTTAGCAATCGGTCAAATTGCACTTTTTCTCCGGCAATGTCGTGATTTTCACCAACTAACAATACACGTAAAACGACCAAGAATAACCAAACATTTCTGTTTTTCATCACTATCTTAGAAAAAATTAGAAATCTGAGACTTTCCTTGAATTTTTACATTGATGAGAATCAGAATATGAGCAACAGACAAAATATTACCCTATCAAAGGGAAAATAGTAAATAACAGAGGTGGTTACTCAAACTAGATTCATTCGATACAGTAAAAATAAACGAGAAAAATCAATTTCATGAGAATTCGAGTCAGTCTTAATTGTTTTACGTGTGTAGTTGGTTGGTGTAAATCGTGAACGTACAAAGCCTTGAAATAGGGGGTTGTTGTAAGAACTAGGTACTCCCTGGTCGAAAGACTCATACAGGGTTATTAACGTCAGAGAAAAAGATCTTATGGCAACATTATTTGGCGAGTAATTCGAAAAAATATCTCAATGATTTATATGGAGGTCTTTGGAAGACATTTTAGCAAAATTAGGGTCTTGTAGTTCATTAGTCAAAAAACTTCTTATATTATTGTTAATTTGTTGTAAAATTTTATTTTGGTATTGTTTGTTACAGGGTAGATACAACGACCGTTCATTTTCCATGTTTAATCACCGACCATCCGCCATTGCCTGTCCATTTGGCATTCCGTGGTATAACAGTTAGTTGTGGTGATCGTCAAATATTACAAAATGTTGATGGTTTAGTCCGTCCTGGTCAAATATTGGCTGTTATGGGACCATCTGGTTGTGGCAAAACAACATTATTAAATTGTTTAAGTGGCCGTTTAAAACTCGATTCAGGACAAATATATTTAAATCGTGAACCATTATGTAAACGTTGGAAACGTAAAATTTGTTATGTATTACAACAAGATATCTTTTTTCCTGATTTAACATTAAGACAAACATTAGAATATACAGCCCGTTTACGTTTACCAGATAAAATGAGTCATTCCCAAAAGATGCAATATGTTGATCATATTATTAATGTATTAGAATTGGGTAATTGTCAAGATACAATCATTGGTGATTATATTAAACGTGGCTTAAGTGGTGGTGAAAAGAAACGGGCGAATATTGCATGTGAATTATTAACGAATCCATCATTGATGTTATTAGATGTAAGTTAATTCGACAAATTTTTTTATTGATGATTATTATTACAAAAAAAAAAATGTCTATTCTATTTTAGGAACCGACATCAGGACTGGACTCACATGCTGCCCATTCACTTATGACAACATTAAAGAAATACGCAAAGGATGAAGGCAAAACCGTTGTTATCACACTACATCAACCATCATCACAGATTTTCCACTTTTGCAATAAATTATTGTTGCTTTGTAATGGACAAACAGCGTATTTTGGTGAAACATCCAGAGTTATCGATTTCTTTAGCAATATTGGACTGAATATTATGCCACATTATAATCCTGCCGACTTTATCTGTAAGCCAATATTTTTGTATAATGAAATTTGACTCAACCACCGAGATTTGAACCGAAATCTTGCTCACTTTTCGGGCAAATGTGCTATAATTGTATTAAGACCGGATAGTTCTCGAGGTGAGCGATTCAAATCGTGTTTTAAGAATTTGTAAGGCAGTCCTTACAAGTAAACATTTCGAACTTAAAACTCCGATTTTGATAATTTTTGGTATATAGGTAGTTCATTCTATTCTAAGGGATGTATGTCTTGTCGTTAGTGCCCATATTCAAGTTTAAGGGAGATATTGGGGGTTGAAGTTACCCTTGCAAAATCAGTTTTTTTCCCCAAATATCTCTGTAACGGCTGAATATTTTTGAGCGGAACAAAAACTAAACGATCGAGATTTACTACGGCTATCGAAAAACCAAAACCACGCTTTCATCCCTTGTCGGGAGTTGCAGTTATAGATGATTATATGCCATTTTTTATGGTTCTTTGCAAGTTGCTACCCACAAAATTATTGCGCAGATAGAAAACTAAAAAATAAAAGTTACCGCCCCGAGGATTTTTTGTACTTGAGATACTTACCCCATAAACAGCTTATACATTAAGGGGTAAATTTTGACTACGTATATTATTTTTCAATATTAAAATTTTATGCATCTTAAAGGCCTTTAAGTGATCTTTGAAAAAAAGTGATTTTGCAGGGGTAACTTCAATCCCAAATATCTCCCTTAAAGTTGAGTATAAGTACGAAGGACAACACATGCATCCCTTAGAATAGAATGAATTACCTACATATTAAAAATTATCAAAATTCGGAGTTTTAAGTTCGAAAAGTTTACTTGTTAGAGAATATTTTTGGGAAAAATAAGACATCAAAATTATTGGGAAGTCGATAAGAGACCGATTTTTTTGGAACTACTCCCAACTCTTTTTTACATGGTAGATTCGTTCCTTAGAAAACCGTGTAAAAAAGTCGTGTAAAAATACATGCGACATACTTATAAATTTGGGGATATGTTCCATAACTTTAGAAAATTTTGGAAAACGAAAAAATACTAAATATTTTCCCAGAAAATCGTGCAAAAAGGGTAATAATGAAACCCATATTAGATATTTATAAAACAGAAACCTTTCGGGTTTTTTTTACAAAAGAAAATTGAAATTAGTGTACAGTGCAAATTGCACACTTTAACGCAAAATATTGTACTGTGTTCAAAGTGAGGTAAACTGGCGGCCAAAAAAAGAGACTGAGCCTTGAGCGAGAATATCAGATATTTTTGTTCGTGTGAGTCAGGGCTTTCTCTCGTGAGCAGTGCCTTAATTAGGGTGGGGCAAATGGGACAAAGTATCTTTCTATTCAGGTATCAATAACCCCATCCCTTTATCTGATTGAATATCTTTCTTCTTAAATTCTGACCTGTTAAGTATCTGTTACATTGTGATGTCCGCCCTCAAAAACCTGTTTTACACAGCCGCACACAAAGTGGTCTTTTTTTGGTCGTCTCTGTACAACGAGATAAAGTAAAAGATGATAATAAAATTCCTCAGGAATGCAGAGTAAACAAGCCATGATGTTGACCAAGTCACTAATACATACATATGTGGGCATAAATCGTCAGACTTCTGATCACACTGCCAAAATTAGAATTAAAAGAAAAATTTTTAGGATTTGTGCTAGAACAAGAAATTCGTGTAAAAAAGTATATTGGTGAACCGTGTTATTTCAAAATCGTGTAAAAAAAGAGTTGGGTATACTTCGAAAAAAATGCATTTATCCCCGAAAATAGCAGAGCTAGTTGGTCAAAAATAAATTATCGAGCAATTCTTCAAAAACTTTCTGAGTCGTTCGCCATTAGGACTATCCAATTAAAAAAAATCCCCTTATAGATGGTTTCTAATCCCAGCGGTGGAGTTGATTTTTTTTATTAATCAAGTTCGATATGTTTATTGAGATTTTCTTTAAAGTGGAACAAATCAAGGGTTCAACTGAATTGCAACAAAAAATAATCTCAGCAGCCCATGATAATCGCGATTACAGGGAATACCCTCCTGAGCTACAAACAAACGATGCTTCGTACATTCTGCCACCTCACCATGCAGCATATCCTACCTTAGATCGTGAGTTTTACACATACACACCCTTTATCTTTAATAATATTGTTCGAATAAATCAATTAATTTCCCCAAAAAAAATTGGGTTTATTTTTTTTAGCAGAAGATACACTCAATTCAATGGAGCCAGATGTTAGACGTTTATGGCTTGATAATCATTCGCATGCCTCATCATCAGTTAGTTCAGAGACAAGTGATGCAGATTGTTATTTTTCATGGCCCACTAGTTTTTGGACACAATTCAAAGTGTTATCACAACGGAATTTCCATGAGGCTCTGCCCAGGATGCTATCAAAACTTAATTGGGTACAAACAATAGGTTTAGGTTTATTGGCTGGTCTATTATGGTTTCAATTAGAGCGGCGAGAGGAGACTTTACACGATATACAAGGGTGGATGTTTTTTTCGACTACATATTGGATGCTGTTTGCACATTTCGGAGCACTCAGCTCATGTAAGAAATTTTTTGATTAAAGTTAATTTATTGTTATTTTTATAAGGAAAATGATTACAGTTCCACCTGAACGTGAAGTTATCAATAAAGAACGGCAATCGGGCGCTTATCGATTGTCAGCCTATTATTTAGCGAAGATGGTTGGCGAATTACCATTAACGGTTACCTTACCTGCCGTTTATCACGCCATTTCTTATCCAATGTTAGGTAAGTGAGAAACTCCTATGGTGCAAGATAAATGATGATTCATCGGAAGTCTGTAATTATTAAACAATTGTTTGGTTGTTTTCGTAATTTGATTGTTACTATCTTTTATTTTGTTATTGTTGTTTTTTTCCTCTATACTAAATGATTCTTTACAATTACGAAATGTCCGATTTATCAATTGTTTGCCTTTGATAATGTTAGTTTTAAAATATTATTCCATGAGATATGTAATTAAATTCAATTTGGATTCAAGGCATCTATTAAATGTTATCAAAAATCGATTAGTAACGATTTACGTGAAGGTTCAATAGAATATTTCTTAATTCTCATAGAACACTGATTACAAAACGAAACTTCAGCATCTATAAGTCTTTGCATTTTTTGACTTCCAACCTAGTTTTGAATCGGCAAGAGTGTGCAGCAATAGAGTTCATAATTGTAGTTCTTTATTCTTCAAAACTCGTTCTTCCTTAAAAAAAAAATGATGCTTTAGTAAAGTTGAAGCATTTAGGACTTCATAGATATAATTTCTCCAAAAAATTTTTCCAAGTAAGCTGCACAACAATGTTTAATGTCATCCTGAAATTTTTATCTTAATTTTATCTCAATTTTAGCCAATTTTCTTTTGATTATAGCTCCTTAGTGAAGCTATTTATTGTTTATCATCTGTAAATGAGCGTTTGTGCAAAATTACAGAACTTGCAACTGTACTTCTTCATTCCTCACAACTTGTTCTTTTTAGAAACTAGAATTATCTAGAATTCTAAATAGTCATTCGAAAAATAGTTATGCTGAACAGAACTTTTCATTTTAGTAGGCAAAAATTGTATGAGAGTTATTTTTGTATGATTGCTTGATTTGCTTGTAATGCTTGTTACTTTCAGTAAAGGTCTTAGGTATCAAACTAAATGTCAACACCTCCAGATCTTCGGATTGGCTTACAGAACTTCTAATTGTAGGTACTCCCTCCTTCTTCTAAACTCATTCTTAAAAAAAGGTGCTATAGTTAAATATTTTGGAGCTTTTTATAATTGTTCCAAGGCAAATTTTGACATGAAACCCTTCCTTTTACAAAGGAATTCATTTTAATACCAAGTAAACTCTGCTAAAAATTTTAAGTGGCACATTGAATTGTTTCTCCTCAATATTTTCTAATGTTTTGCAAATCTTCTTGATGAAACCAATTATGGTTTACCAAAATTATAAAATGAAATTTAGACACATACGTAGCTGCAAATAAGCGAGTGTGCAAAATTACAGAGCTTATAACTGTACTTCTTCATTCCCTAGAACTTTTTCTTATTCCTAGAAAGAATGCAATCTCAAACTTGAATTATCTGAAATTTTAAATAGTCCTTCCAAAAACAGTTTTGGTGAACTCTTCGTTTCAGTAGGCAAAAATTATTTGAGATTTATTTCTGTATGCTTCCTTGTAATGCTTGTTATTTTAAATAAAGGTACTCGCTTATAAAGAGGAATTCGAGATACGATCTATGAAGTTTTTCCTAAATTACCATGCTTATTCAAAGAAATTTCAACCCATTCAGATTTTAGATTCGAATGGGCTTACATAACTTCTAATTATAGGAACTCCTTAATTATTCATAACACGTTCTTCCTTTTAACAAAGATGCTGTAGCAAAGTTTAATATTCTGGACCTTCATATAATCGTTACAAGACAAATATTGACATGAAAGTCTTCATTTTTGGCAAGCAAAAATTGTTGGAGGATATTCTTTCTTTGCATGATTTTATAACTTGCCATTCTCGGAAAAGAAAATATTATACTCCCAAGTAAGCTTCTCAAAAGTGCTTACAATTAATGTTTTTGGACGAGTGTGCAAAATTGTGGAGCCTGTAAATGTACTCCTTCATTCCCTGGAACTTTTGCCTGTTTTTAGAAACGATGCTGTCTGAAACTTGAATTATCTGGAATCTTAAATAGTCGTTTCAAAAATAGTTTTGGTTAATAGAACTCTTCTTTTCGGCAGGCAAAAATTGTTTGAGATTTATTTTTGTATGGTTCTTTGTAATGCTTGTTGCTTTTAGTAAAGCCGTAAGTTTGCAAAGATGAATTCAAAGTACAATTTGCTTATTGTTTCCTAAATTACTAAGCTTATCAAACGAAATTTCAATCCAGATCTTAGCTTATAAAACTTCTAACTGTAATAATTCATTCTTCAATACTTGTTGTTCCTTTTATTTGAGATGCTGTACCAAGACTTAAATCTTCCGGAGCCTGCAAGATAAATGCTGATAGCAAATTTGAATATTTTGAAGCTTCTTATAATCATTCCAACACAAATATTGACATAAAAGTCTTCATTTTTAGCAGGCAAAAATTGTTGGATGGTAATCTTTCTTTGCATGATTGTACAACTTGCCATTCTCAGAAAAGAAAATATTGTACTCTTAAGTAAGCTTTGCAAAAGTGTTTAGTTTTTGGCCTTTAACCCAGCTGCAAATGGGCGAGCGTGCAAAATTAAAGAACCTGTAAAGGTACTTCTTCATTCCCTAGAACTTTTTCTTATTTTTAGAAGTGATGCTGTCTCAAACATGAATTATAGATAGTTTAAAAAAATAGTTTTAGTGAATAGAACTCTTTTTTTGACAGGCAAAAACTTTTGAGAAATATTTTTGTATGATTCTTTGTAATGCTAATTCTAATTGTAAGTAAGATCTGCGAATTCTTTCCTAAATCACCAAGCTTACCAAACGAAATTTCAAGCGAGATCTTAGCCTCGAATAGGCTTACAAAACTTATAACTGTACTAATTCATTCTACAAGACTTGTTATTCCTTTTATTAGAAATACTTGATCAAAATTTAAATCTCCCGGAGCCTGTAAGATAAATATTGACATAAAATTCTTCTTCTTTGGCAGGCAAAAATTACTAGCGACTTTCTGCATGGTTGGTAAAGAGCCTAATTATTTTTGTCGACCTAAAGGAGCCCAATAAATATTCCCAATTTCAAAATTGAAAACCAATTTGGTTATTGTTATTTCTATTTGTTTGTTCCAGGATTCCATTCAGTGTTTGTGTTCATCACCCTTCTGGGTTTCCTATTATTAAATACAATTGTCGCCCAAAGTGTTGGTTTCTTTATTGGTGCATGTTGTATGGATATGCAAGTTAGTATAACAATCAGCGCTCTATACACGCTGGCAACACAATTATTTGGTGGTTATTTAGCAACAAATATCCCCATATGGTTAACATGGATGAGATATTTATCAATGGTACATTATGCTTATCAAAATATGCAAATTATTGAATTTGGTGAAGGTGTACCAATTTTGTGAGTATTTATAATAATAATAATAAAAAAATTACACAATTATTATTATTATTATTATTTATTTTTCTTAACAATTTACAGATGTGCCCACCAATCGAAATTTACCATATGTAAAGAATCCAATTATATACCAGTAACAGAAATATTAGAAGCGCAAGGTTCATATCTACCATTATGGGCAAATACATTGGTTTTATTAACATTTCTATTTGTTTTCCGTTTATTGGGTTATATTGTGTTACGTTATTTTAAAACACCCAAGTGACCCTAAAAAATCAACTAACAACACAAATTCAAAATACACCACACACATTTATTAGATTTACAAAATTGTGATATACATTATTATATATATTTATAATTATATAAATAATATATACATATATATAGAATATTATATAGTTATATTATTAATATTATAATTATATACTACACACACACATATATAGATGTATAGCGTTAGATATTAGTTGCCTGCGGAACGGCATATTTTCTTTCTCTTGTTTCTCTATTCTTATTTTTTAATTATGTAGAAGATAGATGGAGAACTTTACGTGTTCTATTTTCTTTATGTTTTCCAGGAAAAATATTATAAAAATGTATTTTTTATGGAAATTTTTATTTAAATAGAACAAACTATTTGGACAATATTATAATTGACTGCGGTAATTCGTTAAACGAACAGGCTGTGCTTCTAAATGTAACTCATCGTGTTACGATTTCTGTTTTTTTTTTCTTAAATTTAATTAATTTTTTTTTTAATTTCACTCTATTTCTACACCTAATTTCATTTTAAATGTAATCATTCATTCCAACTTGTTCCTAATACAAAGAATTCAACAACAACACAATTCTTTGCAATAGTTACAAGTTTCTTTAAATGTTATTATTAATCATTTATTATAATAATAATAATAATAATAATATTAATAATCATAATCATAATAATAATAATCGCTGATAATCGATAAAATTTTGATATTTTTTCTATTAAAAGAACTATGGTGAAAATAATAATTATAATAATATGAATAATTATAATAACAAGATATAGGGGTGATTAGTGTGTTTTGCACAGTGCCTTGGTTTTTCCTCTTATTTAAGTATTCTATGTGCCAAGATAATGCGACAACCAGCTACGGCGACTGCCAGTTGAAACCGTTCATGTATTAAGTCGGGAATATTTAAATTAAATTAACCAAAATAATAAAAAATAATAATAATGAAAAGGTAAAATCAATTTAAAATAAAAGTGCACTGCGTTTTGTTAGATAAACGTGTGATTGTTTTGTATGATGATGATGATACCAACAATAAGGAGTAAAAAAATTGAAGGAAATTTATGAAATTTTCAGTTCTTTTTCAATAAATTTTCAAAATTTTCATCGGTACTTAAATTGCAATTGAAAATAATTTCAAAAATCCAAAAAGCAATATGCATCATTGCCCACCCACTATTTCTATTTCATAAATTTCCAAATACTCATTCGATATATGTACATATGTCTAATATTTTTTTTTATTATTATATTTTTAAAAAATTAAGAGTTACATCACTGAAAAAATATATATATATCCTACCTACAGGAAAATTGCATTTTTGTGTAAATTTTAAGATTGTTTGTTTTACCTGAAATGTATGATTACCAATCAAGTGTTCAAACACTTAGTCAAAACATGTCTACCCTCTGCCAATTACAATTATAATTTCAATTAATTTTTTGATTAATATTATCTTTTATTTGTACAGATATTTATTATTTTTTAATTAATTAAACAATTAATTAATTAGAGATTTTAATTGTAATTCAAAGGAGCTGTAATATAACCATATAAATATTTTTTCTCTGTTCCCCTCTATACTCCTTTTTCATATAATTATAATAATAATAATTATTATTATTAATTTTTTGTTAAATTTTTATGTATTATTGTAAATAATTATTAATATTTGTAAAGAATATAATTTCATGGACCAAAATATTCAAATTTTCTAAGAATGTTTGTATATTTTCAAAATGAGGAAAATTTTTTTATAACAAATAATGTTGCAAAAAATTGATGAAAATTTTATCATGGAAAATCTACGTGTTGTTTCTTGTAAATTTTACAAATTACTATTTTTCTTTCATTTTCTAGGAAAAACAAAAATTAATGTTGTTGATACTGTTTCCTTTTTGTTGTTATCTCTTTAATCTAATTAAAAGACTCAAATATCGAAATTATTGATATATGTATATGTCATATCAACTTTTTTTGTCTGGTTCAAACTTACTTTCTTGTTTATTATGTTTTAATTAATTAATTATAATTGATTAATTAATTATAATCTCATCTATACTTCCACCTACGTATATGTATATGTATTGTACAAAGACAGAAACTCCTTGTGTCTATATGTTATAGCTAGTCCTAGATTCTCATTTTACTAGGAACTTATTTATATAAAAAACAAAAAAACAAATAAAGAATTTATTAATAATTCTGCATTGTTGTATAATTGGTAACCTTTATCTCTAAATCCATTTCCTCAACTTCCGGTCAAAATTGTTTAGAAAAAAAAATACTCCTGTTTATATCAGGATTTTAAGAATTCATAGACGTCTTGTGATGTATGAAAATAGGAAAATTTTATGTATCAGGAGCACAATCTTAACTCCTTATCAGGAAAATAAAAGAAATCTTTTGGTATCAGGATTTCAGTCTACAGGTTTGAAATAAAGTTCCAAATATCAGGATCATTCTTTACTAGGGAGAGATAAAGAAACAAAAGAATAATAATTTGGTTGTGTACAATGTATTAGGGCAGTAGAAGATGAGTGTTATCAAAAAACATATTAAACGTTAGAAAGAATCAAATGTTCAGATTCACTTATACCAGGAGTTCAAGAACTATCACAAAGATATTGTGATTGTGACTGAAAAATTGACTTGTGCAGAGATTACAAATTGAACTTTTGAAAGGAAGATAAAAGGAAATCTTAGGAATGCTAAGATTAACTTCAAGTTTCTGGTCTAAAATAGCTATTCTAAATAAAGTTTCAAATATCAGGATCATTCATTAGAAGGCGTTGAGGAATCAAAAACATTATTTAGAGCATATTAGGGCAGTAGAAGACGAGTGTTGTAAAAGAAAACATTTTAAACGTTAGAAACAAAAACTTTACTATACAAGAATCAAATATATAAAGGTCTAAAATCGCTTGTATCAGGAGTTCAGGAACTTATCACAAAGATATTAAGATTGTGACTGAAAAATTTGACTTTTTCCGGAAATTACAAATTGAATTTTTTCTTGCAAGGAAGGTAGAAGAAAATCTTAGGAATGTTATCATTAACTCCAAATTTCTGGCTTAAAATTGCTATTATTCTAAATAAAACTTCAAATATCAGGGTCAAGATATAGGGTAGGTTGCACCATTCATTGTCAGATATTTTACACAGTGTCAAAAACTTAGCAACGTATGGAATTTAAATACGTTGCTAAGGCTTTAACACTGTGTCAATCAATTTGCCTTAGCAACGCATGTAATTTAAATACGTTGCTAAGGCTTTGACACTATGTCAAATATTTGACAATGGATGGTGCAACCTACCCTTAAGGAATCAAAAGTATTATGTAGAATATATTGGGGCAGTAGAAGACGATTGTTATAAAAGAAAACATTTTGAACGTTAGAAACAAAAACCTACAAGAGAATCAAATGTATAAAGGTCCAAAGTCGCTTGTACCAAGAGTTCAGGAACCATCACAAAGATATTAAGATTGTGACTGAAAAATTGACTTTTTCTCCAAAAATCGCAAATTGAACTTTTGAAAGGAAGATAAAGGAGAATTTGAGGAATGTTAAGATTAACTCCAAGCTTCTGGTCTAAAATTGCTACTCTAAATACAGTTTCAAATATCAGGATCAATTCATTCTTTTCTAGAAGGCGTTGAGGAATCAGAAGCATTATGTAGAGCGTATTAGGGCAATAGAAGACGAGTGTTGTAAAAGAAAACATTTTAAACGTTAGAAACAAAAACTTTACTATACAAGAATCAAATGTATAAAGGTCCAAAATCGCTTGTATTAGGAGTTCAGGAACGATCACAAAGATATTAAGATTGTGACTAAAAAATTGACTTTTTCCGGAAATGGCAAATTGAAGTTTTTCTTGCAAGGAAGATAGAATAATCTTAGGAATATTAAGATTAATTCTGAGTTTCAGATTTAAAATTATTTTGTCCGATTGATTTTGCTTATCCCGTAAGGGATAAGCGCTTGTATCAGGAGTTCAGAAAATATTATAAAAATTGACTTTTTCCAGAGATTACAAATTGATTTTTTTTCAAAAAGGCTAAAAGAAAGTCTTAAAAATGTTAGCACTGATTCTAAATTTTGATTTAAAATTGCTATTCTAAGGATGTTACGATAACGTATCAGATAGAGAAAAATCTATCGAATGCTTTGATATTTCATTCGGGGGTGGTATTTAGGCCTATTTCCATTATGTCTCTGTCATAAACTTGGTGATTTAGAGCGTCCGACTGCCCTTCTAGCATCGCTTCTAGAACTGTTCTGTCGGCTAACTGAAGGCATTTCCTGTAATTTTCTTGTTTTCTTTCTTTTTTACTTAATTTAATAATCTTAACAACATAATCGTCAAGGTACACTTAAAAACAATTAGTTTTAGAAGAGGGAGACAGAGTGGTGGAACGTTTCTTTAGCCGTAGGAGTTCATGGTCAGATCAACATGAACAGTTGTTTGTTAGTTTACTATGTTAGACAAATAACAACAAATAATAATAATTAACAGTAATGACAATTGAAAATTGTGGAATAAATTTAAAATTTACATAAGGTAAGTCCAAAATTACAATTTAATGCACATGTATCTAGTTGGGGACACACGTTCTAAATAGAGTTTTATTCACAGATGGTCAAAAAGTGCTAAAGAAACGTGTTGATCCAATTGATAGACAGTAAACGCCATCTATACAGTTCTCAGTAAAAGTATTAATAGTGATCTGCATTATCTTTCAGGTTTTTGAAGCATTTGTTTCAGCGTTTTTCATAAAATTTTCAACGATTCAAATAAAGAAAATCGTGCAAAAATTGAACTGCTACTACAATTATTGGTAGATGTTCGATTTAGTTATGAGGAAAAGGGTCAAAAGTTATCATCATTCGTCGTTATCATCGTTTTATTTGTAATTTACTGCTTGTTTTTAAAATTTCTAGTCAGAATATGCTACCAGCACCTCTACGAAAATGCAAAAATCTCATTTTTGGATTTCTATTTCTTGTCTCTATTGTGATAATAGTATTGTATTGTCAATTGATACGTGATAAAGATGAAAGAACGCCAATTCAACGACCGTCTAGGTGAGAATTTCTTTTAAATTTTGTTTCATTAAGGAAATAAACGAATTTACGAAATTATTTCAGGAAAAAACAAGAAGAATACATTGATAAGAATGGAGTTAAAGTTGTTGTTGGTTATTATGTTGGAAATCCTATTGGAAAAATCCCTAACGCTAGCCATGATGTGATCAATACGAATTATTTTGACCCAAAACCGGAAGCTGGCAAAAATGGTAATCCTGTCTTCATTGAATCTTCAGATTTATTAAAGAAACAACAATTATTTCAAATAAATCGATTCAATTTGATGGCAAGCGATCGAATACCGCTCAATCGAAGTTTACCGGATTACCGCAGGAAGAAGTAGAGTTTAATTCTCTCTATATCAAAATATTTAAAAATTGTTAAATTTTATATGTTTTAGGTGTCAATTATTATTTAAAGATTATCGCAATTATCCAAAAACTAGTATTGTAATTGTTTTCCATAATGAAGCCTGGTCGACACTTTTACGTACCGTTTGGAGTGTTGTCAATCGATCACCGCATGAACTCTTGGAGGAGATTATCCTAGTTGATGATGCTAGCGAGAGGAAATTTTTGAAACAACCCCTAGATGATTATGTTGCAAATCTACCAGTACCAATACGAATTTTACGAATTAAAAACCGTATCGGTCTCATTCAAGCTCGATTACAAGGTGCATCGATAGCTAAAGGACGAATTTTAACATTCCTCGATGCCCATTGTGAATGTACCATTGGATGGTTAGAGCCGTTAATTAACGTGATTTATCAAAATCGTAAAACCGTCGTTTGTCCTATTATCGATATTATCAATGATGATACGTTTGCTTATGTGAAAAGTTTCGAACTTCATTGGGGTGCTTTTAATTGGAATTTACAATTTCGGTGGTACACACTCGGTACCAAAGAGATGAGATTGAGGAAGAGTGATGCTACACAACCGTTCAACACACCAACGATGGCGGGCGGTTTATTTGCTATTGATAAAGATTATTTTTACGAAATCGGTTCGTATGATAACGGCATGAAAATTTGGGGTGGTGAAAATTTGGAAATGTCGTTCCGTGTATGGCAGTGCGGTGGTCAAATTCAAATCTCCCCCTGTTCTCATGTCGGTCATCTATTCAGGAAATCATCCCCCTATTCATTTCCTGGCGGTATCGATAAGACACTATTCTCGAATCTTGCGCGAGTGGCTTTGGTTTGGATGGATAATTGGGCGGAATTCTATTTTAAATTTAGTAAATCAGCACGTAATGTACGGCATTTACAGAATGTCACCGAACGATTAGCGTTACGACAACGATTGAATTGTCACAATTTCGAATGGTATTTGGATAATGTTTGGCCGCAGCATTTCTTTCCGAAAAATGATCGATTCTTCGGTAGAATCCGTAATTTGGGCAAGAATAAATGCTTGATACGACCACAAAAACAGGTGATTGCCAATCAACCGATGGGTTTAGCGAAACTTGAAAGTTGTATTAGTGATAATGATGAAGAATCAACAACGTTAGAGTTGTTTGTAATGACACCGGATGGATTTGTGATGACGGACGATTCGATTTGTTTGGACGCACCGGAGAAGAACGTTATCGGAATGGCAAAGGTGCGAATTATGGCTTGCAGTGGATTAACACGCCAGAAATGGGAGTATAATCGAGATGTATATATTTGAACTTACTAATGAAAAATAAAAATGTTGAAACTTTTTATTTTAGACACGAGAATTTCGACATTTCACTAATAAAAAATGCTTGGATATTTCGAATTCGAAGGGATCGTCAGAAATTTTGATTACCGTCGATTGTAACGGTCACAAAAATCAGAAATGGGCACTTGAAGTTATACCGTGGAAATAATGAGACTGATTTTTTACAAATTTCTCAATAAAAATGGGAAAAAACAAAAAATGAACCATAATGAAAGTATATCATTTCACAACCATCTGGTTGTCGTACATTTTCTTACACCATCCTCATTCCTCCAGCGTATTTATCATAATTTCTAATCACTAGAGAGTTAGATCACTTTTTAATTATGTAAAGACCACACCAGAGGGGTGAGGTTTGAGGTGCTAGAATTGTGTAGCGTCAATGAGTCTCTAGGGAGAGACGTTAAAGAAAAACCCCACCATTACCAAATAGGGCTGTAATCACTAGTTGTTGTGATTACACTTTTTCCAAAGTTTTAAGTTGGTTTCAGTGCACGTGGATGATACACATGCAGACGCTCTAATTTAGGTAATACAAGGTCGTTGAGTTTTTTTTTGTTATTGTTTTTCACTAGTAGAGGTACATGTTTATTCTCGTCTAATTAAGCAAAAAATCACATTAATATCACAAGTTTTTAATTGCAAAAGTTGCAATAAATTATCGGTTTTTTCTTATAGAAATGTGGTCGTTCTTCGTTCCTTTTAGCGAATTTTTTTTAAAAAAAATTAGCTTATGACGAGATCCTCACTTTTGAATTTCCGAAAAATTTTTGCACAGAAGCTCGTTTTGGGACCTCAGGAACCCATATCCACCGTTCGTTAAAATTTTTTTATATATATATATATATATATATATATATATGTATATCCACGATAACTGCCGTAAAAATACACCAATCTTAATGAAACTTGGTACAAAAATCGGTCTTTGGAATAGCTTGGATGAGTTCGTTGGCCAGACTGGTGGGGCCAACACTTTTGGAATAGGAGCTGAAGAAATGTTAAAAAAAAATCATTTTCAATATTACATTTGCTTAGACTTTGATGAAAATTAAAATAACAGTAGAGCCGTCGATCCTCTATGACCCAGAAAAAAAAATCATCAAAATCGGTTCATTGGATCGCAAGAAAAATGCAAAAATCTCTTTTTTGAGTATAAGCAGTAAAATCACATATCTCAGGTGGCTATGTGTTCTGACAATTGATATTAGAAAAAAAATTGAATATCGCGGGGGGTAACTAATTTTGACAGTTAATATTAGACGCAAGGCCTGCTAGAGAATTTCGCTTGAAAAAATCAAGCAGGCCTTCATTAGACGTATTAGACAAACAACAAACTACAAACGAATGAAATTTTATTATTGTTTCTCATTGTTTGTGGATTAAATGTATTTTTCAATAAAAATCATAAATATTAAAATAACATCGGGAAATGAATTTATTAGTTGATTCAATGTTATTAAAATATATTGTCAGTATCATAAGAATGTTTTGCAATTAATATTTCAGTATGTAGATTGTACATAAAAAAATTCCCTATATAAGGTACTTGCTGCCTTTGGAGATCTTTTTTTTAATTATTGGAATATTTCATGAATGGAACTCTACAATAAATGTCAAAAGTTCAATTGTAAATTGATTGGATACGGTTAAAGCTTCCGGTATTTTGTAAACTTTATATAAGATAATTGCTATAAAATTGTTGATTTTATACGGATTTTATAAAATTGTTTTTCCTATTTATTAGAATTTTGATGGTTTTGATTGATGATGTTGGTGATGTTTGAAAATCGATCAATAACTATTGATTGCTTAATATTTTCAGTAAAAGGGTGTTCAGATTTCACATTTACAGCTACTACTACATACTACTACTACTACTACTACTACTAATGTTGCTTCTGGTGTAACTATTATTTTTTTCTTCACCAATCGAAACGAGTTATAGCCGAACAATGGCTATTTTAAATGATGATTGTTAAGTTGAAAATCGAACGATTTAGAAATATCTATCATACAAAACAACTCTAGTTAGTAATTTATCGATAAAACTAGGGTGTGTTTAATATAGTAGATGATGACGACCTATACACAGAGTGTAAAAGAGTGAGACATAGATAAATAATAAATAAAGACAGATTCTTATTTGATTTGTGATCATTTCGCAAACAACTACACATTCATCTACAGGTAAGGCATTTCATACAGATACAATGATGAGCATATAAAATACACCATTAATTGTGAGGCTGTGTAAAACAGACTTAGGGGGACAGTTGTGACAATATTCACAGAATATACACAGATCAAACTTTGAGAAGAAAGATATTCAATCAAAAGGTTTTACGGGCACCTTCCTACTTAAACTGACGAGAGAAACAGCCTGACTCACACCAACCTAAGAATGTCATATTATTCGCTCAATGCTTGGTCTTCTTTATATGCTCGTCACTGTACATGCAGAGCAACATCAATAGATACTGCCTATTCTAACAATAACAAATTGAGAGAAAATTGGTAGTCAAAACTGAAGAAATCGTTTCGCAAATAACTACACATTAATCTACAAAAGACACCATTATTTTTGAGGCTGTGTAAAACAGGCTTTTGGGAGCAGTTGTGACAATATTCACGGAATGTACACAGATCAAACTTTGGGAAAAAAGATATTC
This sequence comes from Mylabris sibirica, assembly GCA_039776855.1. NCBI lineage: Eukaryota > Metazoa > Arthropoda > Insecta > Coleoptera > Meloidae > Mylabris > Mylabris sibirica. Next base: position 9,891,464 of record CM077842.1, on the reverse strand, counting down.
AATCAGAAGGTTTTAAGGGTGCCTTCCTACTTAAACTGACGAGACAAACAGCCTGACTCACACCAAGCGAAAAACGTCAAATTCTTCGCTCAAGACTTGGTCCTTCTTTACATGCTCGTCACTGTACTTACAGAGCAATATCAAATTGAGTGAAAATCGGTAGTCAAAACTGAAAAATTATAACGACTGAGGTTAAGTGTTGCGTGTCCAGCATTAAAGCGCCCGTCCCCCTCAAACCGACGTATAACCTGTCAGAATTAGGTTTATTAAGTGCAAATAGAGGTTGATTTAAACGGCCTACCTTGTATATAAATAACAACAACAGCAATAACATGCGTTCGGAACATTATTATAATAAAAGCATAAGTCGAGACGGATTGCGGAAGCTCAACAGGGCGTGGTACTTGGCACTCTCTAACTATGAGGTCAGGTCATCCTGACAACTAACTCTATATACATCTGCAAGAAGATGATCATCTCATAATAGTTTAACAGAATTGATTTCATTCATTTTAATTATTTGATCAATAATTGAAGGTACCCGAAACAAATTGTTATTTTTTTTTTTGAATAACTTTCGAATCTGATAGCCTCTTCTATTGTGATCTTGTAACGGTTTCCAAATCGGAATTTGGACAATGTTTTTGCCTATTCAATCTTCAATTAACAATCAAGAATCAATCAACGATTTCTATAACACACAAATTCTAAGGAGCGTGAAGAACACATTAAGTGAAAATTGTTACAGTTTCATAATAGATTTGGTCTTTTTATTTTCTTCTATTCGTCTCTCTCTCTCTCTCTCTCTCTCTCTCTCCTCATTTAATCAACGAAATTCTAATCGACATTTCTTCTGAAATTCTTCCAACTAGAGAAATATGTGTGGAATCGATGATTAATTGTAGACTTGTCACTTTATAAATTAATCAAAATTAAACGGATTATAAACAGCCTACAGCTCATTTGTGAACAATTTTTTTCCTCCCAACTCTTGTTCAAAAAACCAATTTGCTTTAAGCAATATTTGCAACAAATTACCATCAGTCTCTTATAACTAACTAGAATCAACAAATCTTGGCCGTTGTCCATTCTATTCAAGCGTAACTTGACAAATGGACAAAAAGAACAAAATTGCCCCATTTTCTAACCTATTTTCATCAACGGTATCTAGTTTTATGTAATAAGTATTTTAAAGTTGCATGTTTTTATATTAATCGAGAAATTCGTTTATTTCTATTTTAAATGAAAAAAGTCGCACGTGCTTTCTACATTCTCTTTTTCTTTGTAGATGAACGCGAGGAGAACAACAACGACAAAAAAAAAACAGCAACTTTAGAGCTACTATTAAAAACCTATCTTGTTCTTTTGTGGTGTATGTTTCTCTTTCACTATCGTTGTTCAGTTGTTGTTGTTGTTGTTGTTATTATTATAGTAGGTATTGTTGTTTAGTAGTCGTGGTCGAATTGGGATTGCTTCATCTATCTTAGTTGATCTATAACAACTGCAATTTCCTAAACTGTATGATTTAATATGGTCTTATAGTTTATCTAATTTTTTTTGGTCAGATTATTTCCCCAAATACGTCTTGTACACGTGTACATGAATCTATTGTGTTAACAAACGTTAAAAATCACACAACTGTTCAATTTCTGAATCATTTACAATTGCGAAATATTTTTGAAAAATTATAGTTTGCAATCATACTAGATTTGAATGGAAGTTGTTAAGATTTGAAAAATTTCAGTCGATACAGCTTTAAATTAGGATAATTCTGATACAAAATGTGAAATTACAAGCAGGTTACGTTTGTGATCGCACATTGATGTCGCCTTAAATTTTACGATATTCTCAATTTAATTGAAATATATTAACTATATTTATAATAGAATTAGACAAGTAATGTGATTCTATTAATGAAAATTGGAAAATAAAACGACAAATTATTGGATGCAAAAGTCGTAATTTTGTTAATTTAACTTGGAATTTCAATGGAATCTTTTCGATAGCATTTCTTCTTACCATAGAAACATTTATTCAACGATTCTATTACCAATTAAAATTTCAATGTTTTAATTAATGGACAGTTTCCACTTGCCATCCATCATTCTTCTTATAGGTATGTCGAATTTTTGTTTTAACAACTAGAAAATTACTAAACTGGTAGTTTGTGACACACCTGAAATTTCAGGCAGGTTTCATTCGCACCTCTTGCTGAAGTCTTCTGCGATTTCCACAATTCTCTCAAGCTAATAATGTCGTTCTATTTTAGTTTTGTATTGGCAAAACTTTGTAATTAAAGATGCGTCCACATCTAACGAACGAATGCGAAGCAACGAAAATGTTAGCATCAAAAACTTACGTAAACGGCAGACGAACGTGAACATACATAACGAACAGTGACCCATCGATCCTTATTCGCGTTCGTTCGTGTTTTTATGGGTAACATACGAGCACTTCCCCCACCTTTCTTTGCGAATTATTGTAAGGTAGTCGATTGATGTAAAAATTGTCAAAGTTAACACCTCCATTGAATAGAATCCCCTGATTGGTGCGTTAGGTCACTAGGAGTGTCTGTCCGTGTTATTTCATTCATAATTTCGGAAAAATAGATTACTTTGCATGCTGATTATGAAAAACCGGTAAAGAAAATTGAAAATCGAAGCGGTGATTTTTGTAGAGTGAACTTTGCTCGATCTTTTTATATACGTGAGTATTAAAATTATCAACTTTTACACAGGGAATTGTGTGTTTTACCAAACCACTCGTTTCAGCACGAAAAGTTACTTTTTCCTTATACAGAGAAAATCCCGTCAAATTTTCAAAAATCCACTCGTGTATTTTTGTATATAACTATCTTTGGAATCGAAATCAACTATTTTCAGGTCGCTGTCTGTTACTATTTAAGACAAAAGTGTGTTTTACTGTCTTATGGAAATTACATGTAATTGGTAGCATTCAGTTCGGATGAAAGTCAGCCTTATAATGTGGACGGGAAATCTCAGTTACATTCAGCGGAACAAAAAAGAATCTACGGTCATAGCGTTCGTTTCAATTTCTGCAAGTTTGTTCGCGAATGCTGGTACGGATTCGTTGTTTGTTAGCATTCGTTCGTGCTCGTTCGTCAGATGTGCACACGCCTTAAAGTGATGCAATTTCAAAATATTCCCTTCGATGTTTTTACGATTTCTTGAAACTAGTTGACAACTATTTAATCTCTTTGGAGTGTTTTTTTTCCCGAAAGCGCTTATCAAAACATTACATTTTTAAAACTATTTTTGGAGACATAAAACCATAGACGTAGGTGGTGTATTACTTTTGTAAAAATTTGTTATCAGATTAGTATCAGAATCGTCATCAACACAATTGTTGACTTGTAATCAGCCTACACACAACTATATAAATATTCTTCCTCTACCTCTTGCCCCTTCGTCTCTTTGTCCATGTTTAGTTTTTTTTTTTTTTTGATTCACAACATCACTCGCCCATTCCTCCAGTCTATGTTTTATCTGCTATAATAAAGTGTGTGTAATTTCCATTTGCAACTTTTAATCGGATAAAGTTGATGATATGTTGGAGCTATGTAATGTATTCAAACTACCGTAGTTCAGTAGCAATATCGACAATCTAAGATCATCTCAGGTCTCTCTTCTATTTTAATACAAGATACTCTACTTTACCATAAGCTACTGTGCCAAGATAACCCACCAACAAAACACATGCACGATACTACACGCCTTCAATATTGATGCCATTTATGATTCTTGTTTCAATCGTTTTTTTTTCTTGTTCAATTTTTATACCTACCATCGGTTATATATTGTCGACGATTACAAAACATAACAATATTTGACCAGTTGTAAATTGATCTTATATTTTAACTAGTAATGCTACTACAATATTGCTGTTGCACTACAACATTGATGCAATATTACGGTCACGCTTTACCTCCTTTTTTTTTATCTTCATTTCGTTGATGGTAAAAATTACAAAGGCCGCGCCTATTGTTTTAATCACATTTTCTGTTCGCAAGTCAGAAGGTCGCGGAATTCTTTTTTAGCATCATTACCAAACAAAGATTGAAGAAAAATTGTCAGATTGCTTCTCCATCATCATCATCATCATCATCATCGTGATCATGATCATCATTATCGTTCTTTTTTATAATCATTTCTCTTTCTTTATTTATTTAATTCCAATAACTAACACAAATGGACATGGAATCTCAGTTACAGACAAGGGAGCCACCTGATTAACATTTTTATTACCACTACAACATAGTAGTAGAGTCACTGACACAAACTTGGTGGAGTTGAAGATAAGGCAAAACTAAACTGAAGAGGATTGTCGTTGATAATTATTGGGTTGTTGTCAATTAAAAACGGATCGTTTCCACGTGCACTCAAGGCCGGCTTGATCAACTAATCTTATCAAAATCGAAAAAATTTGGATCAATCTTGATACCTACACATCGATTGAATACAACCATAAAAGACCAGAGTCATCTTAATTGAGTTATCTTTATTAAACAGTTCTAATAATTGTTTTCATTGCTATAGCAAGCCTACGCACTACGACAGTTATAACGAATTTTATGTGGGTTGTCGACGTTCGATTCCATTCATTGTTTCAAAATTGTCGAATTTCAATGGCAGGAAGTCGAGTATAAGAGAGAACATTTTGTATTTAAATTAAATTAGAAACGAAAAAAAACCAATAATAATCGCTGTTGCTTCTGTATAGCAACCGATTTTTGTGTAGGTGTCTTTCTAGCCGTTTGTCAAAAGTCGAATGTGTTGAAATATCAAATGGATAATTTATAACTTTTATAATCTATTTGATTCGATGAAGAATCGGTAAAAGCTCTCGTTTAGTTTGGTGAACTTTGAACCATACAATTCTTCTTTCTATATAATAAATTTTTACGATTCCTTTACAGATCAATACTGGAGGGATATACAAAAGATTATTTCTTAAAAAGAGAGGTTGTATAATGTTTTCTATTCTACTATAAAACATTTACCGCAACCATTGATATGAATCATCCGACGGCACGAGTCGCCTTCAGTAAAGTTAAATTACTAAACATTGTTAGGCATTCATCACGACTTTTGATGTATGGATTATTTCAATATGTCGGTTGTTTCTCTATATCTGAATATTATTTGCCTGCTGAAATGTATCTCTATGGCAAATTACACTTGGAAATTCGAAAAACTCGGTCACGATGTTTTTGAAATTTTTCATTTCAATTCAATATGTATGTAAGCAGGGGCGGACTGACTTTGAATGAGTGGTCCGGGCAAATAAAGCTATGTGAATACATTGCGTTTTCAGCACATGCTCGGGTCGATCCAAAGTTCTAAATATGCAGCGATATATAGCTTAATTAAGTCATGCGGCCTGATAGATGTGCTCATTATACAATGGCACACGGGATCACAAATTTTGAGATTTGAAGACATTTTTATGGTAAATTTTTAGAAAATTTCGTTATCGAATGGGCAAAAGTTTAGTTTCTTAAATTATCAGTCTCAAGTGAATTTTGTTTTGAGCCTTAAAAGGCGAAATTGAGACACTTTTGACCTGTTTTTGTAGCCCTAAGTCATCAGTTCTTATAGCAAATTTACTATAAACACTAGAAAAGGAGATACTTTTGGGTCTAGTTCTTCCTCTACGTAAGCTAGCCTTAATAAAACCTTGGCTTTTATCGAACTAACAGTAGATTTAGACACATTTGTATCCATATATAGTCTTCAGTCTGTGAGTCCATGTTTAGGCAGAATTAAGGCAAGGTTTTGCTAAGGTGAGCTTGAGTAGGGGAAGAAAACCGAGTCTTTTAGGACTTTCTGTAGAAGCCTTTGAAACTAACACTTCAATAAAAGTAAATCAAACCGTTTATATCTTTAATATGAGAGAAGGCCCTGTTTTTTTTTCTAGCCCAGGGCGCCACAAAATATACTACCCGAATTACTTTAAACATTTTATAAGTGGACTACGACAAAAATAGCTGTTTCCCTATCTGGAAAGTGGTGTTCCAATCACCCGACCAGCCAGTCCGTTCCTGTATGTAAGTATTAAAGGTTCATTGTTTGATTGTCTATACAATTTACAAAATTCCACATGTAATTACAAATTTCTTGCATGTGTACAATTGTTTTGTTATTACATTCAACAAGAACAATTTTTCTCCCATTCTACTTGTCGATTCTTCCACTTTATAGGTGTTGTCATCAACTATTGACCATTTCCGTGAATTGCTTTACATCTCCCTGTAATTATCTCTATACCATTTATGGTTGATGTGATTGATTTTAGAAATACGAACAATTAAAATGAAACTAATTAATTCTAATTTAAATTGGAATTTGTTTAAATTTTTTAAAAAAAATAATTGGAGATATCCAGGGCCGGATGGGGCCACCGGGAGTTCGGGAATTTTCCCGGTGGGCCGCGCTGTGATGGGCCGCTATCGAAAAAATGGAAGGCCCTCACTAACGATTTGGCTGACAGTATATTTTAAAGGTGTTTTTTTTTTGGAATATATGTATATGTATAATAATAAGCAACAAATATTTTTTTATCACATTATCCTAATTTAAAGAAAAAATAAAACCCGCATTTTATGACTACATTAGAAATACGATGGTATGATTTATAGTTTTCAATGCTCATTTCTAATTATCCTTCAATTAAACATTTGCGCACGTGTTATAATATAATATTATAGTAATCAATTCGACCATTTCATCTGTGAATTTCCTTATCGGCATCGACATGGAGAAAAAAATCGAGACACAATAAAATAAAGAGATAACAGAATACATTATACGGATTTTGCAAGGATTGGTGGTTTTTTTATACAGGATGTTTGGTCTAAGTATGATGAGTTCTAAGAAACTCCTATTAGTCGATGAGCGATTCGAAAAATATTTTGAGGATTTGTAGAAGAGTCCCTAGGAACCATTTTAGCAAAATTAGAACCTCGTAGCTCATTTTAAAATTGGTAAAAAACGATCGTTTTGGACAATTTAGCAATTTTAAAAACCGAACAAAACATGCAGAACGACTAAAAATGACTCAGAGACTTTCCCAAAATTGATTTTTTTCGTTTTTCTCCATTGTATTCCAAAGAAAATACGAAATATTTCCACCTGTTCCAGAATAATATGGAGAAAAACAAAAAAAATCAATTTTGGGAGGATCCTAAAGTCATTCTAAGTCGTTTTGCGTGCTTAGTTAGTTTTTGAAAATCACTACATCGTCAGAAATGAGCGTTTTTTGACCAACTTTCAAATGAGCTATGAGGCTCTAATTTTGCTGACATGTTCTTTAAGGACGCTCCTAAAAATCCTTAAAATATTTTTTTAGTCGCTCGTCGACTAATAGGAGTTTCTTAGAACTCACCATTCTTAGACCAAACACCCAGTATACACATTGCAACTGCTTATTTAAATTTTCAAAGAATGAAGGGGGTAAATGCTCAACGTCTCGATCATCTCTAGACTTACGCTTCAAATTTCTCAGGTAGCATGTGAAAGATCCTTCTCTACACTTCGATAAATTAAAAATCGTTTAAGAAGTACCCTATCAGAAAATCGGCTCGAAGCATTCATGATTATGAATGCAGAAAAATTATTATTAAATAAGATAGAGAATGACGATATTATTGATAGATTGGCTAATATATATACCACTTCATTATTAAAACAAGAATTAATATATTAATTATTACTCGATATATTTTTTATTACCTTCTTTATGTCTTTTTAAATTTTTTTTGTACGTCTATTATTTTATTATTCACATCTGTAACACTTTTGATAGTGTACTTAATAATACTTCTCAAGATAATATTTAAAACTTCATTAGTAACTTAGGAACTAAGGATGGATATAATAAACCATTGCCATTAAATACCCTAGTGGGCCGCTGACATTATTTTCCCGGGCCGCTTTAGAGAACCCCATCCGCCCCTGGAGATATCGGAAGTGTGTTGAAAAATGCTCCAATTTTTCCACCTAAATTCACTTTCTAATCAGTTATTGATCGTAAATCTTTTCAGTTATTTTTTTTTCAGTCTAATAGACGTCATGTAATAATTGTAAATCTCATTAACATAAACATTTTATGGCTTTATTTTTTTTCTTTTATTACAAATGCATTTTCGTCATCTCTGATCAAATAATAAACAGATTCGATTATAACAGATGGAATAATACAATTGATAGCGCCGGAGGTGGTAGTTTATTTGTATACCCGATCAACACAATTAAACCAACTTTATTACTCTTATATCCGACTATTATTAATTTATTAAATAATGTTAGATTTTCGTGACTTATACGACCTTGAGTTGTACACTTAAATCCTGATAAAAAGGCATCAGTCACGATAATAACTATATACGGAAATTTCAGTTTTTCAGCCTAGTCTTAAGTTCTTTTCTATATTTTCTGAAAGATTATATCCTAAGTAGTCATTGTGAAAAATATTGTTATTCTGCGTTAGCGCTTTTACAGCAAGAAAATAATTTAATCACAGTTTCAAATCATGCGTTGTATAGGCAAATTGCAGCTTATTGGTACTTCTGACGTCATAGTCATAATAATTTAAAAACTAAATATCTCCACAACGGCTTAATTGATTGATTTGGAATTTTTACATGATACTACTTGCCCAATTTTCTATCAATTCGTATTTAAAAAAGTATAAAAAGCTCTAAATAAGCCCATTTCAACACTATTTATATTTATATATCAGTTACTTTACAATACAGTTTAAACAGAGCGTAAAACATGGATCGTATTTGTTTACGTGTAAATTAATTAGAATATGATTCTCATTGAAGGTTAATCCCGAAAAAAAAACATTCCAGCTTTCTTTTACTAAGTAATCTGATAGATTCCTGTTGAGGAATCAGAATGAAGACAATTATGCAATAATTTTGATTCAATTTCAGGATAAAATAGGTAAATATCAATTTTCTATTCAATATTGGATGATATTAGGTGTGGTCTTGTACTGTGTCCACGTCACATACAATCAAGGTGATACACTTTTCTACCACACTTGATAGTCTTCATTGCAGAAGTTGTTTTTTTTTTTGTTTCATTACGGAATCTCGTCGGGACGGATGACTTTTACAGTTTTGCACGTAATCGATAATCGATCGAACACAAAAATAAATAAATAGATCGAGACAATGGAGACGTTTTTTTTTCTAATTTCCAAAAGTCGAATTAGAAGAAAATCGAGGTGTCATGGTCGTAATATTGTGCAACTTATTGATTGATTTACAACCATTATTCCGTTGATTATTAGAGATTTACTGATTTCGTTTTTAGTATACTATACCTATACATATAAGAATTGTTTGATAGATTTTCGATTGGAAATTTCGTTATCATTGGAAAATATCCACAATAATAATTGTTGTGAGACAGATAAGGTTATTGGACATTACGCCATTATTACCATACTCTTCTGATAACCTTGTCTTTAGAAAAAATCTTGAAATGTTGTAGAGTTTATAAGAAATATGGGTGTGGTATTAGATCGTTTCTAATATTTTACAATTGTAAATAGTAAAATAAATATTTAAAAAGTATCCTTTTGTTTTTTTTTTATTCTTCTTCTCTTTCCGTTGTGTTGTTACGATTGAAGTTTTCAAAAGAAAAAATTTAAATATATTTAAATCAAAGTAACGCACTATTCGTGTACCTTAATTAAAAACCATTAGCGACTATAATTACTAGTCGTATAAGTATTTTGAATACAAACAACTGAAACCGCACCCTCAAAGATCCTACTACTACTACTGAAACTGAACGTAAATCTAAATTTTTGACCTAATTAGTTTCGATAAAATCGTGATAGTAGCCAACAATTGTCTCGAGTTGTTTGTGTTTTTTTTTTGTTTTTGCTTTTAGTTTCGTTCATTTGTTTCGTTTGAAATTTGCGAAAGAATCGTGGTGGCCTTGTCCGATTGACGAACGAAGCCCCTGTAGTAATTTCCAAGATACCGGCTGGATTACTTATATGTATTGAATGGGGTGTGGTTGTTGATTGTGTGTGTGTGTATAAAAGTATCAGTGGCTCACCCACTCTCTTTCTACTCGATTTTCTCTCTGTTTCCTTCAATGTTTTTACTTTAAAACTTATGCTTTATTAGAGTAATATGTTTTGTGCCTACCAGGCACTATGGCTTATTATTGCAACTATCGATGGACGCCCGTGGCTTCTTTATGATCCAATACTGATTTCTATGTATGTATGTATGTCGAGAATAATCTGTTGTTGTTCTCTTCTATACTATATGTATGTATGTATGTATGTAGGGTGGCAATATTGGCAATATTTTATAAATAATGAAACTTTGAAAATATAGACAGGAATTTCGATCGATTAAACTCAATAAATACTATTTTAATTAATCGAATTTATTGAAAACAAGAGAAAGGTGATGTTGCTTTTTTTTTGTTGTTGTTTAATTACGCACTTCCTTTGCCTTCACCATATGGTAAAATTAACTTTTCGACAAGAAATTTCAAAACAACACATCCCGTCAATTCCAATTTCTATATATGTATGTATACAATCCTTGGCAATTGAATTAGAACCACTTCGCAATAACTCATCTGCAACGAGCGTTTTTTCAAAGACTTCCAAATAAGCTACAGGGTTCCAATTTTGCTAAGAATATTCTAAAACGACTACCTAGCTTCATAAGAATCATCTATTTAAAGAAACACATTATATTCAAATATTTACAGTAGCTTAGGTACTTTATTACTAATTTATTTTAACACAAGTGTGGCTCTAATTCACTTACCAGGGACTGTAGATTCGACTTAAGGAGGAATTGGACCGTTAGATCGATTCAGCGTGCGAAATTTATCAATTTTCAAACAACGATATTTCGCTTATTTTTTAAGATATTGTGAAATTTATACGTGCGTTGGATAGAGCATTTCAAGGTGCATGTCCTGAAGCTTTCTATTAAAGAAAAATCTGATAAAATTCGGAATGATCGAGAAAACTGTTGGACCATGTTTTTTTTGTACATTTTCCTTCATAATTGGCTAAGAATTGGCCAATATGATTGATTTTAAATATCTATTGAGTGATTTAGATGGAAAATGATGAGATCTTTCCAAATATTCAAGAATTTTCCCGATACGTTTGTTAGTTTTCCCAATTTTGAAGAAAATTAAATGAAGTTTGATCCGTGATATAGGGCATAATTTTAAAGATAGAATCTTCTACTCTTGTTTTTAGAAAGATATTGTAAGGGCGGAGGTAATAAAGCTCGCTTTTCAGAAAATTTTGAAAATTACGTGATTTATTGGAAAATTTGGAATCCCATTTTCACCTGTTATTTACAGCTATTAAAATTAATTAATTTGACCGATAATTAGTATCAAAATATAGGAAAATCGATTTTCTTTCACGACCATATCATGATAATGAAAAATATTTGAAAATCTGTCCGTGGGTAATTTTCTTAACCAAGCTTGTTTGTGCTGCGAGCGGTATTGTCGGTGTGATTTAGTCCGCATATCTATAGTATAAACCGGATAGATGTGGTATATTACTACAATAATACGTCTCGCAGCGCAAACACGCTTGGTTAAGAAAATTACCTACGGACAGATTTTCAAATATTTTTCATTATTATGATATGGTCGTGAAAGAAAATCGATTTTCCTATATTTTGATACTAATTATCGGTCAAATTAATTAATTTTAATAGCTGTAAATAACAGGTGAAAATGGGATTCCAAATTTTCCAATAAATCACGTAATTTTCAAAATTTTCCTAAATCCGAACTTTATTACCTCCGCCCTTACAATATCTTTCTAAAAACAAGAGTAGAAGATTCTATCTTTAAAATTGTGCCCTATATCTTGGATCAAAGGTCATTTAATTTTCTTCAAAATTGGGAAAACTAACAAACGTATCGGGAAAATTCTTGAATATTTGGAAAGATCTCATCATTTTCCATCTAAATCACTCAATAGATATTTAAAATCAATCATATTGGCCAATTTTTAGCCAATTATGAAGGAAAATGTACAAAAAACATGGTCCAACAGTTTTCTCTATCATTCCGAATTTTATCAGATTTTTCTTTAATAGAAAGCTTCAGGACATGCACCTTGAAATGCTCTATCCAACGCACGTTTAAATTTCACAATATCTTAAAAAATAAACGAAATATCGTTGTTTGAAAATTGATAAATTTCGCACGCTGAATCGATCTGTCCCTCCAACTTACCCTTAAGTACTTTTGCACATATATAAAACAAAAACATAAATTACGATAATTTCCATTTATTAGACTGAAATTGCATAAAGGATTTGCTCGCGATCACCCCTTGAAGTCTCCTACTACATTTCCCAATTTTCCATCAAAATGAACTCGATTTATTGCCCTAATTTTGCTTTTTTTGCATTCAAATTACTTAAATAGTTGTATTTTTAGGAAAATACAAAAAAAAACATTAGAGCAATTTTATTCCCTTAAATAGACTCAAAGCCGTAGCTATAGAGGAGGTAGATATAGTTGAGCCCCACCCTGCACTATTCCTGATCCTCCCACAACAAGAACTTTTTCCTTCACGTCATTGTTACTTTCAAAGAAAGCTCCCCACTTGAAATAGTTTTCAAACTTCGGTCCTGTCTCAATTTCAGGACACTTCTACCAAGTTTTTTTCAGTTAAATTCCTCCACATTGTATTCTAAATACATATTCACTACTTACTTCAGTAACACACAAAAACACAAAAATCATCTAGGAGAAAGCCACATAAGGAATTGTATCAAAAACAGAGCAAATACTCATAGAATGTTAGTAAAAAGTAGCTGCAAACAAAGGTATGAATAAGGAAGAATAAATTGAGCAACTGAAAAAGTTAAAAAGTGCAAATTAAATAAAGAAACTTAATCCTGAAATAAAAACAGAAAGTAAAATGAATCTCCAAAAGAGCTAAAATTGAGAAAATCCCAATAAGTATAGAATAATAAAAATAAGAGAAGTTCAAATCAGTAATCAGGAATTAGACTCGCTAAAAAATCTTCAATAATGAATGACTTAAAATTACTAAGGCTACTCTCTGTATGCACAAGGACTTGAAATTCTTTATAGAAAGCGTTGAGTGAATAATAATATACATAGAGATACCAGTTCCATGCTTTTTGTGTAAGTATTCCAGGCGGACGAGTATTCCGACCACCAGAGGACGACACTATCGGATCACATCGAATACAGTTTTAAACAGGAACCATTACTAAGTATATTTATTGCCTAATAGAGGGCAATATTTTTTCTCTTGAATAAAAAACAAACAAAACATAAGTGTTAATTCACTTAACATCACAATTGTTTCATATTACAGCCCAATAAACAAATGGAAAAAAATCTAAAGACAAAATAGTACAGTTTGGAGGCCAATAGTCTAAAATATAAGAAGAATTCGATTTTCTTAAAGAAATAAGGAATTAGAATTGTGCTTTTAACAAATTGATGACACAACAAATTTTTCGATTACAAATGTCCCATAAAACTGAAATGTCTATGTATACTATTCACTCAACGATAGAAAGTGTCCTTTGTTCAGTGTCAAAATTTGAAATTAACGAATCTAACAACTGAAAACCTCAATATACTTTTTGCTGAAACATCTCCTGAATTTTGAAAATTCTTTAATTCAGGATAATATCGGCTTACTAACAATAAAATACAAATCAGTTCTTTTAAATTGCAACAAATGACACCTTTCAGTTTCAGTATTTCTTTGGAATGTTCTGAAAATAAATTTGCTAATTTCAGTCGTCAACGAATGCTTTTTATCATAAATTACATTCCAGCATGTTGAAACGTTTATGATACAGATATTATCTAATATCACTGTTATTTATTATCTTTATATAATACTTAACTACGTATATTTCTCTATTTAATTTGATATTACACTGTTATCAAGATCTTTTAAATGAGCTTGCAAATTCTAATAAATTTATGTTCGTTTTCACGCTATTAAAATTGAAAAGTTGCAATAATTGTAGTTAGAATAGTATTAAAAAAAAAAATAAGAGAAGATCTGTTATGATTTCCTGTACAACAAGAAAGATGAAAAAAAGCCAAGATGCTTCTTCTCAATGGAACACGTATCCACTTACTGTTTAATAAGATCGTTAATAATCCTCTTTTAGTAATTTTAAACGTTGACTAACACGCTATTCAATCAACGTTACTACCTCTTTCACCTGTTACAATTATCATGAATTAAGATAATCACCGATTCATTGTAGTAAATATTGTAATTAATAAGGTTTCTTTTGCAAAAATATTGTATTGCTACCAGTTATAAATTACCACCCATGTAGCCCGAAAAATAAGGTTTCTATTCAGATTGTTATACAGAAGAGAAAAAAAGAATTCGATACGCCCACACAACGAGTGAATTTGTTAATCTTCACAAAAAAATCTCATCTCAATTAACCTGAAATAATCGATTAACAAAGTCGAAATTTTTCCTTAACGAAACACACACACACACATACAGTCTTTAACCTTTTTAAAGTTGTCTCTTTTACATAAAATACACCACCCACGCTCCAACATTATTCAAATAAAAGTACATGGTCTTCTGTATAAAAATTATACTAATAAAAACAAATTCATGACAATGTTAACTTTCACAAAAAAAAATACTATAGTTTAAAATCCTATTTTCCTGTATCACGACAACAATATAGAAGGAGACTAGCTCATCTCAAATTTCATAATAATTATGTTGAATAGTTGTTTAGAATTGTTACAAATTGTCCTGTGATGATCCGATAAAATAAACGACCTCCCACGGAAACAGATCAAAATCATTTATCTTTTCACTAAGAAATATGCATAGACATCTATTTTTATAAAAAAATAGTTTTAACGATGTTGATGACATCTACATATACAAGTCCGGTCCTGGATTCTAATCTAAATATTTAATTTAAAATAATAAGGTCCAGATTAGGAGTACATGTTGTATCTACTTTTATGTCATTCTCTCTAATGTGCTTCGGGTTAAAAACGTGCAGATCGTGAGTTGGGCGCACGCCATCATCTTCACAACAGATATGGTGGATGTTCCCAATTTTAATTCATTAAAACAAAAATATATAGCAAAACATAAAATTAATTTCGAGCAATTGAAAATTCACATTAATTTAAAATTTCAACATCATACAATAGAGTAAGAGAGTAGAAAATTTGGCCTAAATTCTTTCGTTTTGTTGTTTGTCACACACAATTGCGAATTTCATTGAAATTGTGGTTTTATTACATAGAAGAATGGAAAGGAAGGAAAAAACATGGACAGGTAAACAAAGAAATGAATTACAAGTCTTGATAACTCAAGGCAAGTTTATGTGTATTAACAAGAAATTACAGTAAGACAAAATTGGTGGATGATGTTTTTTTTTACTACAACAGAATCATGTCTGTGCTTTAATCTATCGTTGAAATCACCACAGGACTTTCCTATCGGTTGTTACATTTGGAAAATTTAAAAAAAAATCTAGCAGCATCTAAACATGCTAATTTTACTAAAATTTACCCACTCGTTGAGGTTTTTACACAAATTTTCCAGAAATTCGGGAAATCCAAATAAATTTGCATCTCGCATCATTTGAAATTAAACACAAATACTCATTGAAGCTTATAGAATTGTCAAAATTCTATTCGGGTTTTGAAAACTCGATAGGAAACGATATGGCGGATGGTTGTAGGCGCTTAAAATTTATGTTATGGATGAATTTGTGTCTTGACTGCCTGTTGAAATGTCCACGTAATTCCGCAAAAGCCTCACAATTTGCAATTTCAACAAAACCTCAATTGCAACCTAACAATAAAGAAGAAATAATCGAAAAAAAACACAACAAGAATAATCATTTGAAATCCAGCTAACCTCAGAGATAAAAGAAGTTGAGAATTACTAACGTTGGGAACCTAAGGCAAAGTTTTGTGTGTAGTAACGTAAAATTATAGTGTGATTGCTTAGAAAATGGGAGTACTATTTGATTTCTGGTAAAAATCTACATTACAATAACATTAAAATCTCAATGCTATTGAAATCAAAAATTAGGGGAAAGTTTACATTTCGAGGCCCTGCTCCCTGCTGAAATAATTTGATTATTTCATGAATTCTACAATAATCGCTGTTTTTTATTAATAATATTCCACATTTATTGATAATTATGTCAATTACGTGATTAAAAAGCTGTTATTCGCATATTATTGACAGGGTTTCTGTCTTCAGTATGAAATTCCAGTATGATGGCGAAAAAATTCTTATAACAGACGACTTGCATTGAAGCCTTATAATTTGGTAAGACTTTCACAATAATCGTTGTCATTTCAATAACATTTCAATTTTGCGAATGATTAAATAACAATTTAAGACGTGCATTACAGGCCAGTTTGTGTCTCGACCGTGCGTTGAAATCACCACGTAATTTCACAAATTCTCAACATAATTTTACCAGACGTTCTATTGAAACTTCAATAATTGAAATTTAGGTTGTTTCACTAGGAAGTCGTTATTATTTTTTCAGTAGAACAAAAAAAAAAGACAAAAAAAATCTAGTTTGCTTGTTTTTTATTATTAATATTATAATTACAAGAAAATTACAAATATACAAGATTAAATATAGTTTACATTACACCAAAATAATAATAATAATAATAATGATAAACTTTACATAGTAATACAAATACCATTTCGTTGGTCCCAGCTATAGAATTAAAAGGAAAATCTATTTACAGAAAAATTCAAACACAACTAAAATTGACTAAAATTTTTGCTTTGATACACAATAATTTTTCATCGTTTCATTTATTTTATTTTATTTTTATCAAATAATAAATCTCGCTATAATGGTAACCATTTTTTTGACTAAAATAAGCCTTATTTATTCTATAAAAATAATTTTTTCTTCATCATTAGAATGGCTTGAACAATTCGAACTTAAAACAAGTCTTGATTGTACAAAAATAATTTACAAAAAAAAATAACTTTGACTAATCTAGGAAACATGTCTTGAAAAAATACAAGGTAACTAATAGGCAATTGCACTTAAAATAAACAAACAAACAATAATCTTTAAAAATTTCAACATAGGAACACAACAAAAATTAGATAGAGAGAGAAATACAAAATGTTTCTAAAATTGTCTTAAAACTTATGTTAGATTTGGGTGGTGCATCAATAATATTCTCAAAATCGGTGCATGTTTACAAATTGGCAATTATTCTAATTATTACAAATAATTAAGGGTTGATTTCACCAACTTCTGTTAAATTTCAACAAATAGCTCATGGATTTTTATAATTACAGCAACTATAGTTTTTAACTGTTTATTAGTCTTAATTGAAGTCGGTGAAATCGTCCCTAAACGTGGATTAATGAAAGGAAATGTGTAAATTGAGAAACAATAAAAAGGAACAAATTGTTGTTAAATACTGATTGAATTCTTATTGGTAATTCTCACGAATTATAGTCGGATCTTAGCACCAAATTTAGATAAATCTCGACATATTTAGTTATACGTAAAGAAGAAGAAAATAAGAGGAAGTTAACAAACAAACAAACAAATAAACAAGAAAAATATAGCTCATATAATAAAGATAAATCTGGTCCAAGTTATCGGCCACGTAACATGTGCTTGGCCATGTATAGGCCCCGTATACGTTGTAGGCGTGAATGTAATAGCCGTGTTTTCCTTATAGTGTGCTGCATTTGCATCACAAAAACAACAAACTGTAACAGACGAGAACTTGAAATAGAAGAACGAGAATTGATTGTCTTTGCAAAAAGAGAGGAAAAAATCTCTCTCCACTATAGAACCATCACATGAAACAAGCACCATTTTCATTGAGTCTTGTAGGTTTTCTTGAAAATTTTTATGATGATTATTATTATTATCATCTATATTTGTATGCATATATATGTGTGTGTGTGTGTTATTTTTGAATTGTGTTAGTGCAATTGCAGTTTCCATCTAGTAAATGGTGTAGCGTAGGAACAGGTTACGGCCCCCAGTGGAATCTGATAGATCTTTAAATAAAAGTTATTTAATCCGGTCGCTTTTCTTATCAACAACAACAATCACATTCAGTATATTCGCCTACGAAGATTGATCTCGGTAGGCATGTGTTTATCTGGCATTTGCACATCGGTCGGCCCATCCCTCAAAGGAATTTCTATATCTGTTAATCGCTTAAAGGAGGAAGATAAATACGAAAAAAAAACTATAAAAACAACAAAACCTGATATTATTAATGAATATTTAATTAATTGTTAAACATTTGAAAAACACCCGAAAACTAGCGAGAAATAAATAATGTGAAGAAAGTCTCAATATATTTCTCTCATAGGAAATAGTTAATCATTGAAACGGTATTTTAATAAAAGTGAAATTCCACAGTGATATTAATTGAAAAATATCGAAATTATTTATAGTGGAAAGAAAGTTGCTCTAATTCGATGAAAGTTTACGTCTTTTTTATTATAATTCTTGCTTTAATTAAGAAACAATTTGGTATATCAACATAGACAAATTCTTTTCCAATTGATCTCTAAAGCTCTCAAATTATCATAAATTCTCAATTAATACATATATGATTCATAATTAATATTATTATGCGAAACTTCAAGGACTAATTTCATTAAAAATAATATACCGAATTTAACGAAAACATCCAATTAGATCATACAGATCATAGGAAAAGTTCAGTGGCGGCGTTATTATAACATTGTGTTATTATTATAGTAGGTGGGGCAGCGATGTCATGATCAATATCTTGACATGGCCGCAAAAATATTAACAGTTATTAAATGTTGCACGATTCTCTCTGTTAACTGTTACGTAATTGTTGTTTTTTTTCTTCTCTTCTCTTCCAACTTCTATAAACAAATAAAGGTATTCCTTTGCTATTTTTATCGTTGTTGATTGTTGAATGAGTGGATAAAATCTTGAAAAATTTGTTATTTTTAATCGTCCTCCATTCAGATTTCTTACGAATTAGTTAAGATTGATGTATGTGTGTGTGTATATGTCATTGATGGAGATTAGAGAGTTAACAAGAACTTGATGGGATTGTCAAGATATACATGTATGTTTTGTGTTATGTTAAATGTTTATCTATTTTTACTGCTCAATTGGAATCACCAATTATTTCAACAGATAATAATTAGTTGAAAGATAATTGAACAATAGATTTTATTAGTGGAAGAGTAAGAAAAAAACAATTATTTAATGAAATAATAAAATGAAAATTGTTTATGTGTTAATTACTTCTTGCAATAAATCGATTTAATTAAATGTTTATCTTAATTATTTTGCGTAAATTGTGGAATTATAATAAACAGTTAAAGAATACCTTAATGGTAGTAAATTAATGATTATTAAACGAGCACCCTGATCAAGAGGCAAGATGAAGGCTAGAAGGCGTTTCCGGAAACAAACAGAAATTATGTCAAGAATTACGAGCTGACGCTGAATCTGAAATTTAATTGATATAGATAAAATAAACAATAAATAAGACAGTTGAAGTTTTAATTAATCATACTACCATAATTTATAAGTTAAAAACAAAAAAAGTTATAAGTTAAAAGCTGTAAATAAGTTAATTTTAGTGAAATTTTCTGCATAATTCGAAATTTTAAAGCTTGGAGTAAGTCAATAGTGAAAAAAAGCTCTATTAAAGTGAGTGGAAATACAAGGAAGAACAACTGAAAAGATTCAGTAATCACACATTCCTGAAATGGGTCGAAATTTATGCTTATTGACACATTTTTTAAAGAAACCGCTGAAAAATTGAAAACTATTCAGGAAATATTATTAAACTGAGTAAACTGTAAAGAAATAAAGATAGTAAGAAAATGCTAAAGATTAGAAATTTAAGTATTAAAGGAACGTAAGAACTGAAGACTATAGTCTGAAGAATAAGAGTGGTTCTTTTGTGTAGGAAATCAATGCTGAAAAAAGTGAAAGTGTCAGTTAAACAGATTATTAACAGTTTGAAAGAATGTAAATTTAAAAAAAAAACACTAATGAGATTATCAAACAGTTTTTGCGTAGTAGATAAGTAATAAGTGAAAAATTTGATAAAAGATAAAGATCAGTTTAGAAATTTTATCGCATCTTATAAGAATTGGAAAATCACTGAATTGAGAAGATAAGACTGATAGGATTTCAATGAATATAAAGAATACAAGTACAGAAAGTTAAATCAAAGATAAAGAATGAAAAAATATTTCAGCAGTAGATCTTATAGATGAATAGAGTATATATAATTCTTCTTTTAACTAAAAAGAACTTTCAGCAGTATAGGCTGAAAATTTATTTTTTTCTAATTATAAAATGAAGAAGAAAATAAGGAAAAGCCTATGGCAAGTTTTTAAGTAAGTGAAGTAAACCTAAAATATTTTCAATAAACATAAAAAACTAGTTACAAGTATAGAAAGTTGAAGTAAGAAGTATAGAATAAGACTGCTGAAAAAAGTTTCAGTAATAGATAGCCTAGGGAATTTCGAATCCTGAAAGTAAAATAAAATGAAAGATTTTTGAAAATGTGTAGTTGAGAGGATAAAAGAAGTAGTTTGAGATTATTAGACGCTGAAAAACTAGATTTCAATTACAGGAGAAGAAAAGCTACTTAAGTGTAGGTAAAATGTTCAATATTGAATACATTTCAAAGTGGAAAATAAATAGGCAAACTGAATGGAGCAATTAGTAAAAATGTTAAAAACATGTGTTGCTGAAAATTAAAGAGTAATTAAATATTGTTTTCTATTTTGTGTCTATAATAGCGTTGTTACGGCAACCAAAAAAGTGCTTTAATACCTATTAAAGTACATTAAATTCAATTTCAATTGTTATTGTTTCTATTTACGATACTTTACTTGCAATTTTATTTATGATTTTATTGAAAGAAGATATGAAAGAGCCACCATCCCTTATTTTCCAACAAAATAATAATTTTTTTGAAAGTCTGAAGAAAATAAGTGGCAAGGATAGCAAAAGAACAATTCAAAAATGAAGTGAATTTCCAGTAACATAAGAAACTGGTGTTCCAAAACTCATTTATTTCATCCGTTCTCTATAAAACTGCCCGCTTGGCAGCTCGTGTTATAAACTGAACCCATGTAATAAATTATGACTTTTGGAACTTGTTTCTTAATATATCCACTATTTAAAAGCATATTGAGAATAGAACATTTAAAAACAGTTTAATAAGCAAGAATGTGTATTGAAATTGGAATGAGAAGAATTGCGAAATTTTAGTACAGGAATTAAGGAAAGTCGTAAAAGCAAATTTTATAGTGATGTTGATTAGTCATTAAAGTAATCTTATGTTGCTTCAAAACTAATCAAAACAGTTTGAGATGATATCTGATAATTAAGCAAGAAATGTCATTATTACAATTGAATAGAGTCATTTAAAAGTAGTAATAAAAATTGTTAAAATTTTTCCCATTTTATTTACATTATAGGACAAATCTTATACTTAGTCAACAATAATAAAAATGTGATTTTCTCATTTTTTTCCTTCTTGTCCTATTCAATTAGTTAACAGACAGAAATAAAAAGAATAACAATCTCTCTATTACTGGTTTGAACAATAGCAATTGTTGCAAAACAGTTGTTGTTGTTGTTTATATTTATTTAAATAATTAGGAACATTATAAGAAAAGTATCTTTCTTTGTCACGATTTAAACTTGAAACAAAAACCTAATTTATAAAATTATTATTATTTATATTACTAGTTGATTTAAAGAGAAAATTACAAATTAAACTTCTAACAACATTATAATAATAATAATATCGATTCAATATCAAGCGATCCAGATGAACGTGATTATTTATTTTGTCGACGATTATGGTTGGTATTATGCGAATTTATCAAGTCAAGATCTGAAGTGGATCGTTTACAAACACACACATACACACACACAGTCAATTGAAGAAGATTGCTGTTAGCTAGTTGAAGAAAACGATGGCCTGTTAACACCCACTTCCTTACAAAGGTTTGAAATTATTGTTACTTTGTAAGAGAATTGAAGTTAACATATGACCGGATATTTAAGATGCTTGATTGAAATCTACTAAATATTTTCAATAAGAATCTATTATCGATAAATTAGCTAAAGTGAAAATAGTGAATATTAAAAAAGAGGTTCCAAAAGTCATAATTTATTACGCAAGTTCCGTTTTATAAAACGAGCTGCTAAGCAGGCAGTTTTATAAAAAAAAACAGGTGCAATAAATAAGTTTTGGAGCGAGTTTCTTATACTGTTTTATCTATTTTGCAGCTCCTTGTATCCTTTTATTAGAAATATTTAAATTCTTGAAATTTGGGGAATTTTATAGTTGTTGGTATCGTTAACAACTGTTCTTTTGTTCTTCCTACTACTTGATTTTCTACAAACTTTTTCTACGATTGAACGCAAACTGTCAATTGTCTGTTCTGTTGCAAAGCCTTCGATTGCTACAGAGTTCCTTAACAACATAAACAACAAGATGGTAGCTCGTTATCCATTAGTCCTTTAGCGTGCGGAAAAGTTTCTTTTTGCACTAAAGCAGAAAAGGCCACTTTTCCGCACGTTGAATCTTTTTCCTATATTTGTTATTTGGAAACTACTGACGGTAATGATCATCTCTTGCTAAGGTACCTAATCTAATGTCAATGCGGTCATCTAAAATAAGCATCAATTGCCAATGATTATTTTATTTTATTTTTTTCTGATATAATGAGTAATTTTGGAGTTTCTGTTCAATGGTAGAGTATCTAACTCGAGTAGAGCAGCCTTTGTGAAACTCGTGTGAGTACCTACACACTCGTTTTACAAAGGCCTCGTTTCCACTCTAGTTAACTAACTACATATAAATTATTGCAAGTTAAACCTAGCAAGTAAAATCATCAATAGCAATTTAAATTGAAAATCACTAAACAAACTACCAACTTTAAAAAATCAATCACACTAGCCTCTAACAAACCCCGTTTTAATATACATAAGTACATTAAAGCACTTTATTTTGTTGTCTTAACAACGCTATTATTATGTGTAGATGCAAAATCAAGAAAAGATAACTTTAACCAGAGAACGATCGCTAAAATTCCACCCTGAGTCTATTATTTTTACAAATATACATTGGTATATTGTAGATTATAGTAGATAGTAGAATTGACAGAATTTAACCTGAAGCAATAATAGTCATGATAATGATGATGATGATGATTATATTATTGAAAGAAGACTAATAAAATGAAGATTATGAAAAGAAAAGAATAACGTTTAAATTGTTATGATTGAGAGTTGTTGAAGAATTTCCACAATAAATCCCAACTGGTTTTCTAACAATATTTTATAAAACTTGTGCAAGTTGTGAAGTATTCTTGACATCCGTTCCCATCCCGATACAGATCTCTCTTCCAGATAGACCAATAACTCGTATTTTTTTCTTTAATTGTTATTTAAAAAAAATTATTGTTATTGGTAGTTAGAGATAGCTGTATCAAGATGTAAACGTTTTTTTCTTTTTGCGGAAATCTGTAAAATTTCACAAACCGAAAGAAAAACACTTTGTAATTGTGTAAATAAAGAGAAATGTGATTGTGCAAACATTGAATGTTCATTAATCTAATTAAAGAAAGAAAAATGTGATTTACTTTAAAATATTCGCTAAATGATCCGGACAACAAGCTTTAATTATCCACATTTACGGATGAAACGCGTCAAGTTTTAATTAATTGATTGTTAACGTTTTATTGATGAGTATTAATGTAGGAATGTTACGCCACTGGATTGCGGATTCAATCAACGAAAATGGGCCAAATTTCTAATGAATTTGATCGTATTTATTTCTTCTGTTCTTCTCGTTCTTTATTTTTTTTTCTCTTCTAATTCTATACCAGTTCGTCTGCTGGCTTACGGCGATGATGAGGAAAAAAAACAACAAGATATCGATCTCGACGTTTTAAATTAATCGCCACAAGTTTTAGAGACACAACATAAGAAACATGAGAAAAATCATTGATAATGATTAATTAAGGATTGCACAAGACGCAGATTCATCTATGTATGGGCAATGGATTAGGTTTTTTTAATGGTAGAAATTTTGCTAAATCATGGATTTCTTTAAAATGTAAATTAACTTTAATTTACGTGTTAATTTAAAGGAAGTCTATATCCGGAATTTTATTCACAGATTTTCGTCTAGAATTTCGAAATATTTCTTCATGTCGAATCGATCATCAATAATAAATTAATTAAAATTAAAGAAAGAAAAATGGCTATAATTCGTGAAAATTTTTACAAAATCCTCAAATGGATATTGTGAAATAATTGATAAGATCACAATCTCAACATTTTCAGGAGTGGTTGAGTATTATTAACAACTTTATATATTATTTCGTTTTTCGACCATCCTACATTTTGTACCAAGTTAAATTGCAAAAATAAAAATTTCCAGATCACAATGATAGACGTAAATTTATCACAATTATGATCAAGTATTATTGTTATTATTATCATTATTATTATTATTATTATTATTGTTACAATTGGTGTCATCGTCTTTGTCGCAGATTTGCCGTTCATGTGATTTGTCCTGATTGTCGTTATCATCCTTTTCTGAACTGCTGCTAGACGAACGTGATGAATAATTGTCTTTATCAGAGAAATACGATGAATCCCGTTTCGTATCATCGGGACTCGTTATTTTATCTGATGATTGATGATTGATTTGATTATCAAATAATTTTGGTGGTAATGTTATTGGGAAATTGGTGATTTGTTTTGATGTTGGTTGTAAATGTTGTAATAAACGTCCATCAGTGACTTTGCCCATAAATGATCGTATTTCTTCAAAATATGATTCCTCATTTAGATTTCTTGTTGTTATTGTTGGACGTCGTTGTATATTACGTTCATCTAATATTGTTGGTCCATCAGCTTCATGTTTCTTTAAATGTCGATCGAGATTCGTTTGTTGACCGAAACAACGTTCACATAATGGACATTTAAATGGTTTCTCTTTATTATGAATATTACGTACATGCCGTTGTAAATTACTTGATATACTAAATGAACGTTCACAATAACGACACTTGTATGGTTGTTCACCAGTATGCGTCCGTAAATGTCGTGTTAAATTTGCTGAACGTGGAAAAACTTTACCACAAAATTTACACGCATAACGATCTTTAACTTTACCACCGTTCGTATCGTAAACTTTTGGTGTTGATGGTTGTGGATTTCGTAACATATCGAAAGGAACTTGATTTACAGGTGGACTTAACATTGATGGACTTAGGAATGGATAACGTGCCGGATAACCGGGCGGTGAATTTGGATATGGTAATGGTAATCTAGGCACTTTATCACCACTTTGTGCACGATACATTGCTTCCAACATCATTGGATGCAATGGTTGTGGTGGAAATAACATACCTGGATAACCGGAAATTTGCGGACTGAATGTTTTTGATGGTAAATTATTATTGTTATTATTATTACTATTATTATTATTATTATTGTTATGATTAGGACTATTGCGATTATCACCATCAACACCATCATCATCATCAATAACAACATCATCTTTATCACTATTAACACTAACTGTAGGCGATATTAAATTACGATTTTCATCTTCAACTTGCCGCCGTATTATCATTAATGATAATTTTTTATGTTCAACACGTAAATCTAATGGTTGTTCATTATCATTATCTTGTGGTCCTGTTGGTGGACGTCCAGCTGGTGACATATGTGGTCCTCCTGGTGAACGTGTATTCCTTGATAAATCAAATGGCATTTCATCACCAGGTGGTACACGTATTGATAATGGATAAACGGCCGCTTGTTTTGGTGAACTATGACCACCTGTTGCGACTAACATTTTACGTGGTGATGAATCCTTTTCGCGCATTGTTAATGGTAGACTTAATGGTAGCTGTGGTGGTAAGTACCGTAGCCAAGGTAGGCCTGTATCTACCACACTCATGGGAATTATTCCGATGGAATCACCACGATCAATCTGTAAAATCAATAAAAACAAATATTAATAAAGAGTTGAAAATAGTACATTGACAGGGACGGACTGGCCGGTCGAATAATTAAGAAATCATCCGATCAGCCACCGCTAATATAGCCGATGAAACACCACTTTCCAACTGGGTAAACAATTATTTTTGTGGTAGTCCACTAATCAAATGCTTAATGTAATTCAGGCTGATGATCGTTTACAAAATAATAAAGCAGGGAATTCTCCCATATGAAAGATAGAAACATTTTGATTAACTATTACTGAAGTGTTGGTTTCTAGGGCTTCTAATATAGAAAGTCCTGCAAGATCCATTTTTTCCCTACTTAAGCTCGCCTTAGCAGGACCTTGCTTTGCATATACCTAAACATGGATTTAGAGACATTTAAGTAGAAACCTGTATACATAAATGGACCCAATTGTGTGTAAAGCCCATTTTACCTTATCCCAGTTTACATGCGATATTTTGTTCCAAGCAAATAGTTGCCACATCCGAATTTACATCTGATTTTTTCAGAATAAAACGGTTTCTAATTTCATCCGATTTACCAAAAAGTGTTATGCGCAGTATACTGTTTTGAGAATTTGAGGTTATACGTAAGTTGAAAGCATGGCTATGGCGTGTTTTTTGTTGTTGTTTAGTATCAATTTATCTATGGTATCAACGATTTTCAAATGTTAGCGCCTCGGATAATGTAAATATCAATATATCTAGGATCTGAGATGAACTCGGTTATAAAATCGAATAGAAAAATCGAATCCAAGACTTGTACAATCATTATAAAGGCACCTTAAAACTACCGTTAGTTCGATATAAGCTAAAGTCTTACTAACAATAAGGCAAGCTTACGTAGAGGAAGAAAAGCTGGGCCTAGAAGGATCCCCTTTTCATATTTCAGTAGTAAATTCATTATAAAAATAAGTTAAAAATGTCTCAATTTCGCCTGTTTAGACTCAAGAATAAAATTCATTTACGATTGATAATTTAGAATGAAAATGTTTTCAAACATTGACTATTTTTTTCCCCTTAAAACCAAGAAGTTCAGCTCAAAAATCTACTAAAATTGATTATTTTTGAGTAGGTATTTAATAAGAAAATTTGCTAAAAATTTTGATTTGGGGGAAAGTGTCTACAAATCTTATTGTTAGATAAAAATGAAATTTCAATTGAAAAATCGATTAAAAGATAGATTTTTTATAATTCATTACAAAAACTCACTAAAAACCGTGCTTTACAATTTTTTATGTAAGCCCAAACTAAAATTCAAAAATTTAGTTCACTAAATTAACTAAAAGTTTCTAAAATGTTTCCTTTTTACAGTTAAACAGTAAAATTTTTTAAGAACCAATGATTTATAACGAAAACATCTTAAAAACTGAGACTAAGCTTGCCTACATTGTTCCCCTTTGACTACTTAAGAGCACTGCAAACTGATAACTCAAAACGAAAGTGTCTCAAAACTTGTACTTCAACTCAAAAATTCTCCTCAAGAAGCGATAAAAATTGAATATTTTACATAGAAATGGCCTTAAAATCTCGAAAAATTCTCTGAGCTTGTGGATCGGTGTGTCATTGCATTATTGCTCCATTCATGTTGTATTTTGTAAAATACATATTAGTCATATTACACAGAGATGGAAGCATAGGCCACATGACTTACCCGTTCGGGCCACTCACACAAAGCTAGTCCGTTTCTGTATGTTAGTAATAGATTTTAAAGAACATGGTCTATTCTGGTTTAATAGAAATGTCCAACTAGTGTGAAATAATGATAATAATAAAATTTTATCTTGTCCACATATTCTCAGACTTTTCCGTTATTACACTTATTATTATTATTATTATTATCATCAGTTTTAAGCGGCAAATCTACACACATACACACACTCACATTTTCTACATAGAAAATAAAATAAAGCCTCTTGCCGCCGACATATCTCTACAGACGTGACACAGGAGACATAATGTGCCAGATAACAACACTATAGTTGTCTATGGAACAACGCGTTTACATGTCTTTTACAAAACGTACACTTTCTTGATGACAATCCTTCTAATACAAGATAGTACAACTGTATAAAAAAAAAATGACAACAACATAACAAAAACAATTTATTTCCAACGATTTTTGATTAATATTATAGTTATAGATGGGATTTTTTCTCCCTGTCTTGTAATATAAGGATATGTAACACACACGGAAGTTGTCGATAAATCGTCCTGTCAAACTCAATTCACACCCATCCGCAATAGATGCTAGTGGCTGAAAATCTAAATAGAAGAAATCGTGACTACTATAGAGACCTACATAGACAAATTGTCCAAAGTCCGTTAGATGCACGTACGGCATAATTGATATAAAGATAAACTAACAAGAATTTCTTTTTTTTTTTCTCTTCTCCTTCGGTCTCTTTATAATATTTCAATAATCTTTGACAAGAAGATTACGACGCAAAGAAAAAAAAATGGCAAATTTCTCAATTTGTATGTATGAGTGCGTGTATATTATGATTGTTATCATTGAAAAATCATCACTATTGATATTGTATTTTCTAGTTAGATGAAGCTTAAAGTTAGATCTATAAATGATAAAGTAGAGAGAATGAGATGAGCTTTGATAGGTGCCGCTACCCAGCGGCATCAACCATAAAGATTCTAATGTTAGATAAACTCGTACAGACTTAAATAATAAACGATTTATTAAAATTGAAAAAAATAAAAAATAACAATTTTGGACGAATCTTCCAGTTATTGCGAACGTGTCGGAATTAAATCCTATCATCAATGCCATACCATCCACTAATTGACATCTACACCATATATGTTCATATAATAAGTTAACAACACCATTATAGGAGAATAAAGTGGCTTATAAATTGTAAAAACGAACCAATAAGCACAGTTACGCCTTCTCATTACACCTTCCCCCTTTTTTTCATCTATTAATTAACTATAAATAGTTTATAAAATTAACGAAATTATTTCACCCTTCAATTTACTTTCGTTTCTTGTTATTTAATCGAGATTGTATCGAATAGTTTTATAAATTATTATAGCCGCTATAGGCGAAATTTTGTTGTCTGATCGATAATAATTGAAGTCTTCGGCGTGTATCAATTTAAAACAATGATGTATATTTGGCGAAATTTCGTTAATGCTGTTGGCAATCACGTCATCTTCATCGTTATAATTAAAGATGACTTCACAATCAAGCTACTATTCTATTCCTCTATCTCATACATATTTTCAAAGTGCAAGTAATTATCCGGATAGAAAGCTCGAATTACGGTAAGAAAAAAAATATATGTATATTGATGGAATTAGATCACATATGTAAGCAGGATTAATTAATCTTCTCTTTCTCTAGTAGTAGGTATACATGTATGTATTGATTTAAAAGTGTATAGAATAAAATTATAAGAGTTTCGATTTCATTATTTGATTGATCGTTAAAATCACCGAAGAATTTCTATTTAAGATTCGCAATTATATTAAAATTAATTCAGCACGTGGTTGATTTAATTCATATTATTCAAACAAATATTTGTCGTCTCATCATCATTTATTACGTAGGTTTTATAAAAGAAGAAGAAAAAAGCTTTATACGTATATGATATTTCAGCATGAATTTTGATAAAGATGATTCTATTGTTTTTGGATTGAATTTGAATAAACTTTCTGCTATTTATTCCACCCATTTTAATTCTAATCCTTTTGCCTCTTCTTTTTTTTTGTATGGTTTGATTTGTGCAATCAAAGACAATTCAATTTTGCTTTATGATTCTAGATAATAATAGTAATAATGATAAGACAGACAAGTCTACCATGCATATGTAATTATTTCCTGTTTCCAGCCTGTCAACCCAGTTTCTTTTTATTTGTTTGCATATATGTATAATGTTTGTACTTTTTGTTGTTGTTTATGTTGGCTACTAATTGTTAATACCAGGAAACTGAAAGGATTTCAGGATTTATTTTAGTTGTAATAACCATCCCCGGAAGACTTGTTGGTGTTGTTATATTCTTATCAACCATCTTCGTCATTCTCAATGGTTTCTGTAAAAGGCGTGAGTGAAAGGTTAAATATAAAAAATGACCATTCTTTTTTTGTCTTTCAATCGCCTACAAATCGTTATATTTTTCAAATAGGCACGTGGTACGGGCAAGATGTCATTATTAACAGTGATCGAAATCGTAGTTTAGCGCATAATTATTAGAGTGGCATGACTTTCTTTGCCCAAAGCTATATGAATACTTTAAAACTATAAAATATTAACCAATTATTAGTTCTGTATAGAGATGAATTAGAGCAAATAAAATTGATTTTTTCTTTAGTATTTTCTGTTGTAATTCATACGATTTTTTTTTGTTGGTTGAACAACAACTAAAAACAACAACAACTTGAAGATAATAACAAGAAGTTAACAACACATCATTAGACAACTTCTTCTACATGGTTACAACAACTCGTAATTAATTTGTGATTATTAGCGTCTTCAACTAAACCAAATTAGGTGAATTCTCACTAAATACATCTAGATTCCCATCATCAGAACATAGTTTGGTTGTCTATACTTACAGTTAAAATCAAGAGAAAAACGTACAAATTGACAACAATAATAGTGAGTTTTACAGGAAATGCTAATGAATATCTTGGATATATTTCAGATGTAATTATAGAATATTTCAGTACAGACAACAATGACGACAAGTAGAAGCAAAAGGAATTAGAAAATGAAATCGTTTTAGCCTTTCTAGTTCTTCTATTATAGTTGTTCTCTCTTGACTTTTTCCGTTTTTTTTTTTCTCCACTTTTATTGATGTTTGTTCAATTGATTTGCTCGATTAGTTCCGTTTGTCCTACCATGCGTAAAAATCCAATACGCATCAATTACACCACATCTATCCATAATTAAACAACTTGACTGTAACGTTACCAAATTTGAATTTAAAAAAGACAAGTGCAATGAAAAAATATCTTTGTTTTTTTATTGAAGTGAAAGTGAGCGTTGAGGGTTTCACTGCACTAAAGTCAAGTTGACCGCTACGCAAATAGCCGACGTATATTTAATACGAACTTGTCATTAGTTGTAATAGATCCACTTTCTCATTGTTAAAAATCTATAACATACGATGCGACGTTTTGATATAAATGGAAGCACTTTCTCTATACCTCCTATATTTATACTGAAATAATCTATAACAAGCACCACTTGACCATTAAGAAACTTTAAGGAAAAACAAACATTGATTTGTGTCGACAACTAAACATCTCTCTTATATTTCATTCCTCTTTCTCTTCTGAGTAGTAATTTTTTTTTCAAATTAAAAATTAACTTACAAATCAGCCTTACAAATTCAACAGACGCAGGCGGTGATCTCTGAGAAATACTTAATTAAAATTCGGGAATTAAGTGTTATGATTTCAGAGAAACATTGGCTATTGTTGTTCGGTAAATTTAAAGTCGGCTATCATTCCTGAATTGAAATTGTTTGAAAAAAATCAGGATGCCAACATGGAATCAATAAAACTTTTTTCGTATTATTCTCCTTGTTCTCTTCATATCCAACCACAAACATCTGTTTAATAAAATTAAAATTCCAACATGAAGTTAATCGTCTAATTTATCATTGAAATCACCGCGTATCAACTATGTTATATCGAAATCTCGCCAACTTCCTGTTTAGTAGTATTGTAGTTAACCAATTTTCGTTCGTTATTTGGATCGTGATGATAGTGGTAATTAAATTTCTAAATGATTATAATTACAATTATTTGCAATTATTTTCAAGTCTATGTGTACCTATGTGTATATAGAGAAGATAAAATGTGTTAGATTCTCTTATATAAAATGGAATTTGTGTAATTATTCTGATTATGGTTAAGGCAGAGAACTGAACCACACCTAGACTTGACCTTTAATCTTTTTAACAATTGCGATGATTTTCATCATCATGAAAACAACAACAACAACAACAACCGATGTGTAATTAGTTTTCGGAAGCTTACAGTGACTCCTGGGGCCAAATAACTAGTTATATATTGTATATATAAGACAAGAACACACCAACTTTTAATATAATAGATGTACACTATGATCAGATATAATAAACTGTAGACGATTACTGTTGATGATAGTAATTAAAATGAATGGAAGTCTATTCAGGATATTAAAATGTTTTCAGCTCTCTTGAACTTTGAATAACTCCATCATCATTATTGTGATTATCTTTAGTATTGCTGCTGAAATTTCTGAAATTGCTGATATGTGCACAAGAGAAATCTTCAACTCTATTACAATACATAACAATTGAGTCTAATTTAAATTTGTATTCATTTCTGTCATCTAATTTGTAAATTAAATCGTAATTTCACACCGACTTCTCTGTTGAATTACACCAATTAGAGTCGATAACAAGGCGAATTCTCACTACCCGAAAATCGGACGAAAAAATCGTCATTATAATCGAATTAGAACGAAATTAACCATGTTGTTGTTGTTATTGTTGTTTATTATGTTGATTTTAATATTAGATCTAGACAGTTACTTGTGTATTTCAAACAAAAACTTGACTTCTTATTAATAAAGATGTGTTAGTATCAAAGTTCTCTACCTACTCTTGGCTGTTATGTATTGAATAAGATTCAATCCCAATTACCATACAAAAATCAACTGTCACCATGTTTGCTGTTGTTGTTGTTGTTGTTGTTATTGTCCAAAAAAGGCGAGATTTAATTTATTACGAAAATCATTGATACAAATTCAAATTTGGAATGTTCCATTTCCCTCTTTGATAACTACCACATGTTGTTGATGATAATAATAATAATAATAGTAATAATAAAGGGCATCTGTCAATGTAATTGTAACGGTATACAAGATCCATATCGCTCGTATGAATCGGAATCAATGCCACCAATTACCCAGACTTAACTTCCTAATTAATCCTAATGGCTTTTTAAAACTATCTGGGTGGTAGATATTTATATGTAGATATATGTAAATTTGAATCGTTTCACAACAGGACATAGTTGTGTGAAAATAATTAATCATTGAAAATTTCAAATGTTCACTAATATATTGTTATATCCTTAATATAAATATGTTGTAATTTATATCATGTATGATATCGGTGAATTAATCGTATATTCTTATCTAAATTTAAGATCAAACGATTACCAATTTGAAAGGAGATTTTAGCAAATTTTTTTCTTCTCTTGATCCTCTATAAAAGAAGATACAGTTGTTAAATTTCGACAATCACAAAAATAAATGATCGTATTAGTTACTAGATGTAATCTAGACAATTTATTTCAGAAAGATGAGAGAAATTTGTCGTATTTATTCATAAGTTTAGAAGAAATGTCTTGTATTTATGTTAATTTATAGCTATATAAGTATCTATAAGAATATTTCAAGTTTTGAATGCTGTTATATTTTGTATTTTTTAGAAAGCTCAATTCGTAACACGATCATCAATTTTTTTTAAAAGTTTTCAGATATTTCAACAAGTTGTGCTTCTTATTAATCTACAGTCAAAGCTTATAAATATCTATATTTGTATGAGATATTTCGAGAAGTTTTCGTGAAATTTACCCTATTAATTGACCATTAAAATCACCACACTTTTTTATATATTAACAAAGTAATTTTCATGTAAACGCGACTCTTGCGATTCAAAATCATTAAAAATCTTGTCCTGTTCTTTATACTTACTAACAAGAGGCAAAAAAAAATGTTCATTTCTTTCCCATAAAAGTTAAAGTTTTGTTTCTTAATTGATCACTCAGGTCTTTATAATCCCGTACATGTAAAGGGTAGTTTTTATTGAAACTGTTGTTGGTTAGATTGGAGGCAAAAAAAAATTACACTTTCAGTATTAAATATTCTATGTTTGTATCTTGATTGATCGTTAAAGTCTCCACGTTTTTATCTCTTTATAGGGTGAGTGTGTATATACCTACTCAACAGGCTTAGTTAATATAATTCACTATAATGTGTATTGCTTCTAGAATTAGTAGGTACTAGTGAAGGAGATCAGACTTTTTAAATTTTAGAAATTCTGAAGAAAAAGCATTTCATCTTTGGTCTTACTATTATGGTTCATTTTCCTGCTGCTGAAAGTTGAGCTTTAATTTTTCTCTAGCTCTTAATTTTGATCCATTGAACACTATTTTAACACCCTTAAAAAGTTGATTAATGCTGATGCTGACGTGAAAAATTGTAATTTCAGCAATTTTGAAGACTTTTCTTTTCATTTACATTTCCAACTGTAATTTTGATATATCTATTGATTGCTGAAAATTTAAAAAATTCTGAAAATGTTATTGTTATGGCTTAACTGATCGTTAAAGTCTCCACATTTTTCGTGCCCGTATACGGTAAATTCACTGTAAGAATAGGTCAGAGGCACGTTGCTCGTATTTCCGTATTTATGTGTTATCCGTAATACCACCTGAAGAAGCTATTTATTACAAACAACCGAAGCTGTTAGGTATATACCGCAGGCATAGTATTAAAACTAATGAAATAACTGTATTGTTTCAATCCAGGTGTTTCTATTGGCAGTTGAATAATTGCATTCAATAATAATTCATTTAGATAATTTTTTGATAAGGATAGAAAATCGATTAGTTATATAGATATAGGTATACAAAGGTTACAGTAGCTGAAAAAGTTTTTAGGTTTTGATTATAACGAATCAAGGAAGAAATTTTGAACTTCAACATATCTATCTCTACCTATTTATACATAGATCTTACATACATTTAGAGAAAAGCTATATAAGTATCAGTGTTGGAGTTATTTGGTCGACTGAATCTAAGGAATTCGTTGTTATTCGTGATTAAAACTGGGCGGACTTGCATAGCCATTCTATTTGCTCGCCTTCCTGTCATGTGCAACTGTTTCTTTAGTTTATTAGCGTCTTAAGTCGCCGTGCGCTTAGGTCAGATGCTATAGCAAATCACAGGCGGCACTTCCGTGATCGCCATTTGTTTGTTTTCAAAAGTTTACCGAACGACCACCTGAGGTTAACTTTAGTTGAGTTAAATATGACACAATACAACAGCTAATACATAAATGAGTACGTAAATTTATATATGTATACTTATGTAGGTACCTATACCTACTTACTTATATGTATGTATATAAAAGGCAAAAAAAAAAGAATAATGACGGAGTTTTTGGAGGACTTTCAAATTACATCAGACACAATTAAGAAATATCCGAAATAGTTGCCTTTTACACACAAATTAGTAACACTTTCATCTATTCTAACTACATGACAAATTAACCATTACCGCACACAATAAGTGGCGGCCAAATTGCGGAAAATCGTCAATTTTTTCCAAACAAATCTATTGTGTGGAACTGATTAGTATTAGTTTTAAGTTTTTTTTATTTGTTTTAATCAAATAGTTTATTAACACTTTCATTTTTTTGCCGATGCTACAACTACTTTTAATTATTTTGTGGTTAAGATAAGAAAATTTGTTTCAATAGTCGAGAAAAAATCCTTATACATATTAACAGTAAAAGCTGTTTTCTCTTAATCCACCTCCAATCAACAACAAATATTTTAATTATCACTTTTTTCTTCTTTCTTCAAACATCCGGTCAAAGTCCCCAACCATCTTTGTCCCACCTATATAACTATAAATATAAGAGATCAATGGACGCACTAGAACTAGATCATAAGAAGAGATTTTGCATCGTCTTGGACAAGTGAATATCCAGTTTTCTCTTTCAATTGCCTATTGGTTGTTAAACAAAATCTTTTGCGTATGAAAGTAGAGCGAAATAGCTCTCTACACACATTTTATATCAACACATTTTATTCAATTGAACAATGATATAGATGTAGCGTTAGATTGATATTGGATCTCTTACAATAATTAGATGGATATATTTTAAACTTTTCCTATATAGGTATGTATGTTGTGATTACATGATGGTGTTTGTGTATATGTTAACAGTAATATAAACGTAAAACGACTATGGCAAGAACGAATTGCATTACTGTCACGAGTTAACGTACTTGTCGACGACTTATCAACAAATAAACTATCAGTAAACATTTATTAGCGACTTATCCATGTTGAAAATCGCTGAAATATTCAACTGAACGATTCAGTTACTTTTAATGGTACACATACTTCCGTCATTGATTTATTATAATTATGATGATTCTTAACGAAAATTGATATAGGTACAATATACACACCTATAAATCTTTATACAAAAAATTCAAGTGTTATCTTTTTTTTAAAAGGAAATAACAAATGTTGAATCGAGGTGAAGGATCAACCATTAACGAAAACAAAGTCACACTTGAGTTTTATGGAATATTTTTCATCATTCATTTGTTATCAAAAGAAACAAGCAAAACTACGATAAATAAATAAACAAACGTTTTCTTGTTGACGAGGTTACTAGTTTGATCTACTATCGAAGTCACAGATACTTTTTGAAAATAAATAAATCTTTTTTCCCTCTTGAAATTATCTTCAATAAAAGTTATAAAATTTAATTAGTTCGATTTGTAGCGTTGTTAATATAACTGATTTTCTAATGTAAAAGAAAGTTTGGAATTTTTTCCCAAAAAATTTTCCGATGTTGTTCAAATTTAATCATAATTTTTTTGTATTATTTTCAGACAATCATTTTTATAATAATAGAAAGTTTAAATAGGAAATATATTAATAGATAATTGTGTAATGCATCAAAATTTCCAGAATCTTCATACGATGACAACAATAACAACAACAACAACAACAACGAAATTAAAGGATATGTTTTAAAACATTTGTAACAATCACGATATAAATCTTCAACAATTGTGTGGGAATCAAGAAGAATCCACTTAACTGTTGTTGTTTATTATACATTGAATATTTACAACGTTTTACATACATGGATATTGGTCTATTAACTATAAAACGTTCATAAATAACAAAAACAAAGATGTCGGAACTAATCAATTGCAATAAGAGAAAAAATCGGATACAATATCTAAACGCATTATTGAAATCTTCAATCATTCTTAAGGAACAAAAAAACATCAATTCTACGTATTAATCAAACACACATTCGCTTGTTATTGTTAATTATCGTGTAATTCACTGAAAAATTTAATAAGAATATAACACCTGTAATTTGTTTTTTTGTTTAATTAATTGGAAATTGCACCTATTTGCTCGACTAATCAAACAATAATTAACCACACGTGTTTGTAATTAGCGAACAATTATCATTGATCAACTTGACTGTAAAACAATGAAGTAGTTTCAAGTCAAGTTGATAGTCTTAGAATAGATATAGTATATGAATGAATGAAATACAAATTAGATGCGTGTTGCAATAAAATACGTAGAAGTTAACATTTTATCGTGTGTATCTATTAAACGTCAAATAGAAATTTGATGATATACAGGATATGTTGTTCACCTGTCGTTTAAAATTAAACAACTTTTTTTGAAGTCAATTGTGACATATTTCTATACAAAATTATCAATTTAGTATTATTTAGATGAATAAATAAATAATGATTTACATTTAAATTTATTATGATTTGTTATTATTAGGAAAAATTGTCGATTTTTCCTAATAGTTGCTATAACAAAAGAGATATCAATGATAGGTCAGGACAGATACCGGTTCTTTTCAACACCTTTCCAATTCCTGATATTTATTGATGTTTGTTTATTTTTTTTCTTGGATATTTTATTAACAATAATGATATTGATGATAATGATGATGATGGTAATAATAGGAAAAGTTATGGTTTAAAAATTACATAATATCCTATCCGAAATTAACATACGAACAATGAATTTTCGTTCAGCCCAGTCTTCGTGTAAAGTGAATTGATTGTGAAGAATAGAACGACGACGGCGACGATGATGACGCCTAAATCAAATGTTAATCTAAACACACACACACACACACACAGTCTCTAAGATGTCACTCTTTCAAACGGCATATGGATTACATTAACATATAATATGTTATTATTCTTATTTAATAACAATGCCTAGGTGTGATTCAGCCCTAACCTCGTCGTGGCCTACTCGATATATACAATATTTATATTTATTTATTTATAATACATATAAACATATATTATATTAAATATTATAGTTGGTGAAAGATGGAGAGAGATATTTTCAACATTATATTTATAAGATAGATAAGTATATATAGGAAGAGAGAGAGAGATATAGATTGGGGAGAAAAAAAGTGACATTTACATCTTTCGATGACATTTTCGTATTACAACAATCATTATCGTTTATAATTAATGTGATTTATATGGACGATTGTTTAGATTGTGTGCATTATTGATTTAAATATATTCATAACGGCCGTGACAATTTCGCCATTTTTCGCCCTGAACAATCAATAATAATAACAAAATTGTTTATTGCAAAACCTTCATCATAATGTTGTCTTTTTCGTGTAGTTTCCTTCAAAAATTTCAACAATAATTCCTGGAATTTTTATTAGAAGGAAGATAAATCTATGTATAGGACGTGTCAATAAATAAACTAGAAAACAACAGTAAACAGGAAAGAATTTCAAAGCTTTTTAATTAGTTTATCAAATTTTTATCAAAGCAGCAAATTTGTTATAGGTTTGAGGTAAACGGAGAATTTCGCAAAAATTTCAATGTTGAATCACGAGAATCCTGTTTGAATATGGAAAACTTTACGTATAGACTTTAGTATTTTTTTTTTATTTGGCTTTACAAATTAAACCGTTTTGTTCAACAGTAAAGTTGTTACACTTTCTAAATAATAATGTGTTGACATGTCATGTTATCATCATCAAGTTTAACAAAAATTAAACAGACACATAAACAAATCACGTATTTAAAGATACAACAACAACAACAACATTCACTTGACGTGTGCTGTTTCTTTTTCCAACTTTATTATTATTTCTGCTCGTTTTATTTTTTTAGCGAAAGTTTATGAAAATTTCACAAACATACTTGGGTTTTGTTTCTGTTTTATTTAAACATTTTCAAAGCATTTGTTGTTCTATCTTTTTATTGTTGTTTTGTAAAAAAAAAAGAAATTATAGATTGAATTTTGACCCGAATCTAACAAGATAATAATAGATAGAGGAATTTGTAATGAAATTGCAAGTATTTTTTCTTTTCTTCTATTTTTCAAAATACAAAAGCGAAAAGTAATACAATAGCGGATGACAGTCTAGTTCTCATGTTAGTTAAGTAATTCACTTTTCATATTCCCATCCCGACTGTGATTCTATATTTGTTGTCTATGTATATGTAAATCTATCTAGATAATAGATATGTTTGTAATTGAATACTTTGTTTAAAAAAAGAGAAATATTGTAAAATTTCCTATAATTATTTTTTTCCATCTCTATCTTTGAACAAAAAAAACAACGACATTGTTTACAGTTTTGTATTAATAATAAGA
Source organism: Mylabris sibirica (assembly GCA_039776855.1). Classification (NCBI taxonomy): domain Eukaryota; kingdom Metazoa; phylum Arthropoda; class Insecta; order Coleoptera; family Meloidae; genus Mylabris; species Mylabris sibirica. The sequence continues at coordinate 9,851,905 of CM077842.1, read as the reverse complement.
ATAAAAATGAAAATTTTTTTAAAAAGAAATCCACACATGATTGTCCTTGATAAATACGAAGATTACCAGGGGGAACACCCAATATTTCTCCACAATAAAGCTCAACAACTTGACCAAATGTTCAATAAAAGTCGAGGTTAATTTGAAATTTTTAATTTATTGTCGAATGTGTCAGTTTGTATAATAAAGAAGTATATAACTCCATATGGGTCATAAACAAAAACATTCATTTATAGAAAGTATTTTGACACACGCAACACAAGATGGCAATTAAAAAATTTTGGAATAATTTCAAATAATTTTAATTCCACACAATATTTCTGTCAACGTTGATTAATTAAGTGATTAATACAATTCAAGAGAGACCAAAAAAAAAACACAAGAGTTAATTAATTTGTAAATTAGAATCGTGTTATCATTTTAAGGTTTTCTTTTAATGATTTTATCGTAACAACACAACCATTAGAGAGAGAGACTAACCATATAATTAGCAGTTAGAAAAGACAGTTGTAGAAGTGTTAAATGTCGAGATAATTGTTGCGTTGTTTTGTTTTATAAATAAAGAGATTTCAACGATCAATTCGGCAAGCAACTTGTTATGACTAACGAAAACAAATTTCGCCTTCATCGTAACACATAAATAATGAAAATCTTCCATCTTATAAATGAGTTGTTAACGATGACTGATGATGATTGTCGATTGATCTTTCTATTTTAATTTTAATGGTATTATTTATTAAATGGGGGCGGATGAAGTTCTGTCCTAGTTGATTAAAGGATACTCGCTTTCTATAGACGAAATCGACATATCGATTCTTGTGTTCGATCGATTGGAAAATCGACGAATTGGCCGCAATCCAATGAACCTTGACATTGTTGATTAAGTTCAACAATTTAAAAAATTAATTAACAATTGCTTGTTAATTGTGTTGAAATCAGTCTATTTAAAAAAATAATGTTTCGTATTTGAAAAGAAAGGTATCGTGCCCAAACTCTACCTGAAATAATCGAACCGTTCTCTACCTCCTCTTACACGATAGTGTAGCGCGTGTCGGTCTCCCGTTCATTAGAAGAGTCACGTGCGACCTTTAACCTTTGACGTCACATAACTACCATCCCGGTTGCAGCATCACCTGTCTATCAAGACCGTTTGAGCACTTAATGCCCACACATAAAAAAACAAAAAAACAAAACCAACGATAATATAAAGGTACCTTATAATTAAAAACTATCTAACCTTGCTCTAGAAAATTTTCTAAAGACTTCAAGTGTAATACGGCTCGTTATAGTTGTATTGTTAAATTTATGATTGCGTTATAATTTAACAATTGCGGGAATATTAGTGATGATGGATTCATTCAAAGATAACAGAGGCATTAGATTGCTTAACGATGGAAAGAGAGACAGGGCCGAATCTTGGCATCATTTAACAATAAACCACGATCCATTCAAAACGGTAAATACAAAAGAAAAGCAAGTGATTTTACGAAATCTTTAATTACTATTGTCGTGCTTTTTAATCATTATTACAACTATACCGCTGAAAAATACAACTTTCAGTTGATAAAATCGATGGATTTGCGAGATTTTGTCACGTTTTATTTAACAAAAAAAAAGAAAAAAAAAACAAGCCAAGAGAAAATTGTGTAACCCGACAATTATCCTGAGCTTTCGCTATAAAACACTGAAATAATTTCAGTAATTCAACTAGTTTCGTCTCATATACTCATAAGGAATGATACAAAACAATTAAATTGATGATGTTATCGAGATAATTCTTCACACGCACAGCAAGTGCCATCATTACACAAGCATTTTAATTAGTTCTGAATTATATTCAAGTTGTGAAGGTTAATATTTCATTTTTTTCTTGAAAAAATAAAATAAATAAGAATGAATTCTATTACAATACTGACCTTATTCTTTCCCGAAAACAAAAATTGTTAGATATTTTTGATTTTAATAAGTAGTTAACACAGAGTTTTTGGCATTTTTCAGTCGTCTTTTTCAGCGATTAAATCACATACACGTTACACAATTACAGTTTGTTCACCGTTTTTTTTTTTTGTTGTTTTTGGCTCTTTAGATCGCGATTATCTCCAGTCCATGTCTTGATTTTCAAATTTTATTTGATAGAAAACACCCGATCCTGCACGTTTTTATATTTTTTTGAAAAAAAATTCAATAAAATCTACGGTGATTTGAATGACAACACAAGACACGTTTACTAATAATTATCAACTGTATTGCCATTATTATTTTAAAAATTCATATCACTTATTGATGTTATAATGGCACATCGACACATCTAAAATTCGATACACGTGTGTAGGAACATTAAATGATTAACGAACGTACGTTCCCACCAGCGTCTGACAGTGCACTGTTCTACAACACTCGATATCTGGTGGGCTTATACCACAAAGATTCTGCTCCAGTTCTGAGAGAAGTCTCTCTCTGTGTTTGTATTCGTGTTTGCCTGTTGTTGTTGTTGTTGTTGTTTTTGTTGTCTCTTTAGAGATCGAAAGTGTTTTGTACATGGATGGGACCTATAACTTGATACCGTTTTAGTTGAGTTTGTGACTGGTCACAATGACCGGGGCGACTCTAGTGGTCAGTTCCTGGTTCGTTTACCAATACAGCTACTACTACATTATACAGCTGAACGATATCCTGCTGTTTCTACTGTTGTTGTTGTTGAGCAGGATTTTCGTTCGTTATCAGATACGCAATTTATTTGAATTTCAATTAATTTAATCATCGGAATTTATAACAGGATTAGTTTTTGTTCTATTTTATCGCTGTTGTATCATAATTTTAGTCCTTGCAGGAAACCTTGGACCATATTTATGTATGTACCACGTGCTATCCGATGATGATGATGATTAATTTTTAATGCAACTCTTACTTTTTTCAGTTAGATTTTTTCAAACAATTTCGATCTAATTTCTCGCTCGTATCGAACCTGATTTACAGGAAACTAATCCACCTATACTTAAACGTCAAGATTCTAATCAAACATTTCAGATTTAATTTTATTATAGTATATCTATATATATTTTTTTTATTTTGAAGTGTTGTTGCTGGTTCATAGATTCACGTGCCTAGCCAGTTTCTGTTATGTTGAAATTGTCTCAACTGATTGCATATCGTTTTTGATGCTTTGTTGGCAAATACATTTCACAGATAATGATAGTAAAAGTGACCACGCCCTGTACCATTCGTGTGTATTGTCGGGTCGGTGGGCTTTTATTTATTAGTTGACAACACAAACTATGATAAAACAGAAATTGCACTATTGCTTAGTTTAGTTTAATTTAAATAAATTTAATCAACAAGATAATTGCACACACGTTACGTTATTACGTACATAAATAACTGGTTCTTTTTCAGATGATTCAATGATTCATGAAATAGATCATCCATCATTCTGACAAAAAAAAGAACAGTGTACTATACATTCAATGATTAATTTGTCTGGACTTGAAATCTCGTCTTGATAATTAAATAATAAAATTCAACAATTATTTTTTTTTAGCCTCTTAATAATTAACAAAAATTTCTTCATCAACTATATCTCTAACAACTAGAATACAACAACTTTTCCTGCAAGTAAACTAAAGACACGACAACCTGCTGAGACTGAAACTCTAAACTAGTAGAATTCTAACAAGCCGTTCCTGTTCTTTTTTTTATTTATTCTACAGTAATTTTGAAGAATAACAGAAACTATGCAGCTTCTTGTTTTTTGAATACTAATGAGTTGTTAATTAAACATTCAAAAAAAAAGATACACAAACCGTGAAGATGATTAATGGACGAAATCGTAAAACAGAAGCAGTTTAGAATGACACAAGAACTGGATATTTTTACTAGTCTAAATATTTATTTGAAAAATTGACACAGTAGCTAACTTAACAGGACCGGATTAAAGTCATCTCTAACTGGACGAGTTTATGTAGATTTTGTTATAAATCGGTGTGCTGCAACAAATAAGAAGTTCGTGAGAACATTGAATAGCGGAAATGTTCAATAACAACATCACCAATTGAATAAATTTAAAGACGATAAAAAATCTCTTTAATTAGATGACGTTGTGTATAATTTTCCCAAATAAACTAAAAACAAAACCGGAGAGTAATTTGAAAACAGTAAAGAAACAAGCAAGTCAACTAGTTTAAATATAAAATAGACGAGTTTTATGCGAATTAGGGCATATCATTACACCATTTTACACGAGTTTTTCGTTATATCTTATCAGTAACAGTTTATGTTTTTTTTAATAAAATTTAATTAAACTGACGTCATTCATTATAGATGATAATCGTGTTGTAATAGGGAGATGATACCACGTAATAAGAAACAACTAATTAATTTTGAATTCATTATGATTAACCTTGTAGTAATTCCCATACTAAATCAATTGAAAATCGACTCTTTAAACGAATCGTAGGAGACTTTGATGGGCAATTACGACAGTAACTCACTTGAAATTTGCTCTATTTTGTAAAATCACCCGCATTATAACGTTACGCAAGTTCAACTTGAAGAGAAAGTTATATTTTACAGTAAATTATTGAATGATAAGATGTTAATTGATAAAATAAGCGTATATTGATAATTGATTGTTATGATTGATAATAAAAATGAGGAAGTTATTATTTAGGTTTGTAGTTATTTAGCTGAAAATCACGATTTTATTGTAATTTATATTTAAAACAGTGTATGACTCCCTTTATAAACCGTCTATTCTCAATTCAATTTGTTGTCAAGTCTAACTACCACACTGGCAACTTTATTGACAAGTTCAAACGATAAATCAGCCTCTAGTTATGCGGAGATTATCGTGGCTTTTCCTCTGGCTTATTTTATACAAAAGAAAAATCAATTTATTTTTATTTATTTTTGTAGAATTTTTTCTGTTCCGGTTTTACGGTTAGATTGGTCATCGTTTTTCCCCATGTATATACCTACCTACTACAATATTCTCATTATAATAATTGCAAATTATCGTTACTATTAGTACGATTTGCCAGAAGATATCTTGGATGCTTAACTATAAATTAATGTTGTCTTTAGACGCACAGGTGATCTCAGCAGGAAATGTAACTCTAACTTAATGATAAGAATAATGATGCCTTTGAGCTGTTTACATTCAGCTTAATTTTTTGACGATGTTGTCAAAATTTTGTAAAGTTTCTTTTATACTATGCATGCTTATTGTATGTAATAGATAGATAGTGGTATAAACACATAATTCAAGTGGGAAAATCAACTAGTCACTAATGACTTTCTATTTTATAATGCTATAATACATGTCTGTACTGGTTGTTTTCAGTTGTTGGGGATTGGTCTAATGTTATTTAGAATGGATCTTCTATTATATTGGAGGGGACATTTGTACGTGTTGTATTCGCTAAACACACCATGTGTGGGAGGCATGATTCCCAATCTAATCATAAAGAGGGAATTTAATAAGGTTCTGTTGAAAATTCCATGGAAAAAAGATTTCAAGAAGCTGACGATGGTACCGCCTTAAAATTACTGCCTAAGTCTATTATTATTATTATTATTATACATAGTATAATTCATGTTGGGAATTTTTATAAAAATAAAGATTTTTCTTTACGTATTCTTTTTTTTTAATTTCTTATTGTCAACGCCGCAGGTGTTTATTAAAAGTCCAACTTCTTCATCTCAACTAAAACTGACTGTTACAGTTATATTTCATGCTATTACATAACCGCAAGACTGGAACGTTTTAAATGAATGGGCGTTCAATGTATACAGACTCTTTTATTTTCTTGTTGTTGTTGTTGTTGTTATTATTATTATTGAAGGGTCTCAATGTTCCATCGATAATAAACGCCAATTGCTCACCTCCAGCAGTCAACAAGCAAGAGTTACAACAACGACAAGAACAAATGCGTTTAGAATTTGATAAACATCTTAAAATTTCGATTGATTCTTAATTAAAAACGATTTCAAAATTATGTTGATTTTAACATAAAATGTGTAAGAGTGACAGTTTTAAATGTATATCGAAAATTTAAGGAGCTTTCCATTTATACAGGCTGTTTCTTTAAAAAGTGGTCCATTCTTATGAGACTAATATTAGTTTCAAGGATATGTAGGGGTGAATCTCGAGACCAATTAAGCAAAATTAGAACCTCGTAGCTCCTTTGAAAGTTGGTCAAAAGAATGATCGTTTTGGACATGGTCGTAATTTTTAAAAACGAGCAAAACACTTAAAACTACTAAGAATGACTCGTAGACTCTCCCAACAGTGATTTTTCGTTTCTCTACATTTTATTCTGGAACAAGTGCAAATGTTTCGCATTCTCTGAAGAATGCAATGGGCAAAAACGAAAAAAAAATCACTGTTGTTCTGTTCTTGGTCGTTTTGCGTGTCCTTTTTTGAAAATTGTGACATTGTCCAAAACGATTGTTTTTTGATAAGCCCTGAAATGAGCTACGGAGTTCTAGTTTTGCTAAAATGGTCTCCAGGCCCCCCTACAAATCCCTGAAATATTTTTGAATCGCTCTCCCACTAGCAATTCCATAAGAATGAGCCACTCTTATAGAAACCATCCTGTATAATCTCATTAATATCCAATTTTTGATCAATCGTTAAAACAATTTTTTACTAAATTGATCCGCTTATTAGCCACTATATTTATGACTAAATCACTAACTGTCGGTTTAAAAAAAACGATCGAATACCTACATTCAAGTTGAAAATTGAAGTCCTCATATTCTCCGGTTTGCACGGCACTTAATTTACACGGTCCCACTTTACACGAGCTTTGAAAAATTGATTAAGATAATCTCAAACGTCAAAGTCAATATTATTTGATTGTTAGTTTTTAATTGTATGTACCGTAAAGAAAGAACAAAAGGCAGCGTCAAAGTTAATGTTGATGTCAGGTGAAGAGAGCCGTTTTTTTCATAGAATACCTACAAATGTAAGAAAAAAATTAAGTACTTACCCTTATAATTGGAAAAATACAAAAAACTTGAAAATAAGAATAGGTCTTAAAGTGTCCAATTTTATTATCTGACAAGTACACATATCCAACCTAAAACTCCCGATTTTGATAATTTTTGTTATATATAGGTAGTTCATTCTATTCTAAGGGATGCGTGTTTTTTCGTTCGTGCCCATACTCAAGTTTAAGGGAGATACTGGGGGTTGAAGTTACCCCTGCAAAATCAGTTTTTTCCAAATATCCGTGGAACGGCTGAATATTTTTTAGCGGGACAGAAACTAAACGATAGAGATCCACTAAAGCTATTGAAAAATAAAAAACGCGCTTTTGATCCCTTGTCGAGGGTTAAAGTTATAGATGAATATATGTCAGTTTTTACGGTTTTTTGCAATTTTCTACCCCGTGGTAAAACATATCATCATGAAAATTATTCTGCGGATAGAGAACTAAAGAATAAAAGTTACCTGTCCGAGGATTTTTTTGTATTTAAGATACTTACCCCATTAACAGCTTATAGGGGCTGTATATTAAGGGGTGAAGTTTGACTATGTATATTATTTTTCAAAATTCAAATTATAGACATCTAAAAGGCCTTTAAAAGAGCTTTGAAATTATATACAATCAACCACCCCTTACAATGCTCAGCACATCCAGAAGGTCATCAACACTTCACTTACACTTTTAAAATTTCACTACAAATTAGGTGTATCTTTCATATTTGCTATTCTTTGATGTATAATGTGAAATTTCGATTTAAGTTAAGAACATAATATGTACCTAATTAATTAATAATAGGTAAATAAAGCAACAATTTAAAAAATGGATTATGGATTGAGGATCTTGCTTAGAAAATGATTTTTTTGGCCTCGATTCGGCGCCCGAAAAAATGCTAGTCTTTAATGGAAAATTTTGACAAAATTCTGAATCGCAGAGGAGATTTCTTAGAGAAAATCAAAAACTTTACTCAATTTTTTTATACGAATTTAAAGATAAGAAATTGTAGTATTTTGTGTGAAAGGTTATTCATGTGACAATCCAAGTGAGGAAAAATAAAAAGTTAAGAAATGTTAGGCAATGGAAATTTTCTAACTTTTAGAATTTTCCAAAATTGGATTTTTCACGACCACCTTGTCTCCTTTCTATAAATAACCTTTCAAACAAGGTATCGTAGGATTCTGGTCTTCAAAATTGTACAAAAAAATTTGGAGTAAGATTTTTAACATGTTCATCGATCGCCCCAAGGTATTGGAATTATTTTTGAATGTATTATCAGTAGAGTAAGAGAGACACAGAATACACTCTATTGTACTGTAGGCAAAATCTACAGAAATTAGAAATTTTGCAGGGTGTTATAACATAGAGCTAAAAAAGGTACGTTCCAATAAATGTCTTCAGTCTAAGCTAGATTCTTTTGTCTCCAACTTTAGATAACTTGTTGTGATGATGTAGACAATAAGGAAGTGTGGCAGTTGTAACATTTAAATAAACGATATAAAATCAATCCTTATTTATTATTTTTTCTTATATTTGCGATACCGGTTTCGGACTCACAATCAGTCCATCATCAGTCGCTCATCAATAACAAGCTTATGTAAATTGAATATTGGGTAACTTGTCACGAAAATAATCGTACTTTTTCTCATGGTAAATAAAAAAAAAACACTTACTACTTAAGTTGTGGCCTCCTCTAGTTGGTTTGTAATTTTCCCACACTACTGAAATTAGGGAAAAAACTGTTAGAAATTTCCTGAAAAGCGTAGTTTAAAGCTAAAATTACCCTTTTGATGATCCTCCAAGGCTCCAATACTTCAATTCGTCCATAAACACACCAACACTTACACTAAACTATCACTTTTACACAGCAACACTAAACTATCATATTTTTAGCTCTCTTTTAACACACATTTTTTTTATAGAAAAGCTTAAAGTTTCTCCCTTTCTCTGGAATTTTTAGTAAGCAAAAGGCTTTACGGTTTTGAAGATTCTATCGGTTGTACATACATATGTACGTATGTGAGTAGTACCCTCCCGTGAGATGTCTTCTATTTTGAAAGAAGTCTTGAGGGTTTGTTTTCCTGATTTATTGTTTAAAAATTTCCTCACCAAGCCCACAAAATTTTATTCATATAAGTAGGTAGGTACTACAAATGATAGAATATCCAAACTCCAAAATTTTTATATTTCTTATCGCACTGACACAACTACCGCCCCCACAGACCCTGCTACGCGAAAGGCGCAGGCTCTCTGAAGGGCACCACGACGTAAAATTGGATTCATTAATATTTCATGTCATTATGAATAAAGCGTATCCTAAGATTTCCTTGAAATGTATGTTATTTTTTTTCAAATGAGATAGTGTCATCCGATTTTGAGAAACATACAGGGTTTTCGATGACTTTCACAATTATCTTAATGGCTGTTAGTGTATTTATGTTAGTGATAAGTGATAACAACAGCCTTTATTTATCTTGTATTACATTGTAGAGTAATCGTTCTTGTCTTGATCTTGAGTTATTTTCTAGAAATGTGTATCTAAAAAAAATATATTAATTTTGGTACAGCCTTTGTTTAGTATACACCCCGTATACTAAACAAAGGTATTTATTGTCGTAGTTGGCTATGCCTTTGGTGACGTAGTAACGTAACTTGATTCACACTTGACTTTTGTTAATGTTCTTTTCAAATAGGCGAATTAAACTACGATCTACGTAAGCAAAATCGAGAATAAATACCGTGGTGCACCCTGTACTTTTTTTATAATTTGTATATTGCGGGGGGATATAAGTAGTTACGCCACTGTATCCTGCGCTTTCATTGTGGATTTTACACAAAAAGGAAGAAACGGCAAGACAATTTTCCTGATGCAACACATTTATATGAAAATCTATTTATTATTTTCTAATAGTGCACTAAACTTTGTTTACACTCAATATTCAGAAAATATAAGGAAAAAAGCGGTAAAAGCGGCGAGATCTAACCTATCAAAGCAACACATATTAAATTGAATACAATTACTGTAATTTATTATTATTTCACGTAAATTTTAATTAACACCACCTGTACACATCACAAAATAACAAAACACCACTAAAAACAATAAATTTTTATAATATTTAATTAAAAGAAACGTTTACAATTAAATACGCGAAAAAATGGCGTCACCCTTATCCTGTCTGGTGATGTCACCTGAGAAAAAACAATTGCCACCTGACGATCTGATTGGTGTTAAGATAACAGTGGGGTGAAATCAAAGAGTGCTATATGCAAACAGTTGAACATCTATGGTGATTTTATTATTAAAATATATAATTAAAAATTCTATAATAAAATTACAAATAATTTAATTTAATTAAGTAAATTAATTAAAATTATCTCAAATGAATATTCAACTTTATAAACAGTATAATTAATTTCTTCTGGATTTAGATAATTTCAATCTAGTCATTTTTATCGATATCAGTTGGCGACAATGTTGATAATCAGGGTTGAATCAAAGATTGCTGTAGTAGGAGGGAAAAACAATTGAAAGTGGGCCATCTTATTGTTTGTGCCAAGTGCTTTTTGTGTGTGTGTGTGTGTTTTCTTTTATATCTTAAGATATCTTAAAAAGGTAGGAAGAATTAATAAAAATACATTTAAATGCGCTTATTATGAGTGAAAAAAATCGAATTCCCAGTTAGGTATTTTAAAATTATACAATTGCGCTAGGATAATTAGATAACCTCAAATCACAGGGCGGTACCAAGTTTATCCAGCGCGGGATGTCATGTACGATTGATGGGCGCCTTTTTGGAAATCAGTTCAAAAATTATGTAATTTAATAGGTAATAAGAAATCTAAATGGATTTAATTTGTTGATTGTACACTGATCATTTTATTTTTCTGTGAATTTTTTGTGGGGTATGAAATATTTTGAGTTGGCCTACGGCGCCTTTAGCCCCCGGCATTGCTTTGCGTAGCACGACGTCGCATGTTAAAACTGTAAATTTCAACAGATTTATCTTAAATTACCCATTTTTTTCTTAATTTTATCACATTAACTTTAAGGAATTATAATTTTTATGGAAAATAATTGATCAATTTTTAGTAAGTTGTAATTTTAAACATTTGGTAGTACTGTATGAAAATTGTTCAAGGAGTAAATTGAAAAACAATTGACAATCATAAATTATTGCATAGTTTATGTGTAATTACTAAAGTCCGGATCTACAGTTTTGCCATGATAATTTCAACGCTGTCAAACACCCATTGGTGTAGTTGGTTTTTTATTTCATATGCAAATAATTTTTCATCTAATATAATGAATTAAATTTAAAAAAAATTCCATTGTCAATATTTAATAAGTGTAGTAAATCAGTTTAGATATGTAGATAATTTTTTCACTTACATTATTTTATTTATTTTCGAATATGAATCAACATAAACGAGTTGCTTTGAGAAAATAATAGAGGGGAAACCGTATCCATAGCAACGTGTCTAAAATCAAACACCTGCGTCTTAGCAATGACGTCGCTCTGTCACTATGAGTTTTATAAATGGTCTACTGGTTTTCACCATTCGCTTACGGTCGGAATAGAGCAGCTCGCTTTGTTGACGGTCAAACCTATGTTAGAACAACGTGGTTGTAGCGGAGATTTACGATCCGCTACACTGAAATTTTTCTAGAGACTAGTTTTGCCTGGCACGCTGTAGCGAGCCGAAATCCCGACTTTGGTAATTACTGAGCAGCGGGATCGGGAATTTATTTCAGATTGTCGCCCGATTATCGTCAGCGCATGCTATAGACGTACATGACTGTCGATTTTTACTATTTTTTACTATAATCTTAACTAATATGTTTTTTTTTAATATGTTTGTATTTCACCAAGTACTTGAACCCACCTACTGTCAGTTTTTATGAAAATGTTTGTGATTTCGCTCTCACTTCAACTACGTTTTATAATTGTAGTGTTACAGTTACAATCGCAACAAATAAACGTATCATATAACTTCATTGAGAGCGCAATGGAGATCGTGTGCAATTGGAGAGCGCTAACATAAAAGATAGTTCAGAGCAGTGATGTCACCGGCATTCAAATGCGTGCAAATCCCCCTGCAATATTCTCTAAATTAAAAAATTAAATTTCATTGAACATAGTTGATAAAGTCAGTGAGCGACGTTACGAAAAATAAACAGGTATTCACTGTAGCTGATTTTTGCCCCCCTCTTACTGGATTTTTATGAGCGCAAAGAGTAGGTGGGTTCAAGTACAAATATACAGATTACAATTAAGAATCGAGAATCATGCGCTGACGATAGTCGCGCGTCAAACTTAAATGAATTCCCACCACTGTTGCACAGTAATGGAAACTATATACCATCAAATAAAAATAAAATAAAGATTTCTTCTTATTTAAATTTCTTAAAGACAAGTTAAAGACATAATTACACTTGCATAATATTTCCAAAAAATAATTTATTAGTAATTTTTTTTTATTAATATTTGTTGACAGAACTGGTTTACTAAGGAAGTGCTCAAAGCTACACCATAGACGATTAGAGAAAACAAACAAATAAATGTGAGTAGTTCATATAATTATAAATTATAATACTTAATGTCTGATCAAACCAAACTATAAATTGAAAACGTAAAGCGTAACTTGATCCATCAGCTTATATAATTCATATTTATTAGTAATTATTAGAATCTAATTTGGATTAATTAATTAATTGTGTTTGTTAAGTAATTAGGTATATAATGTCGCAAAAGTACAATAAGTAATTTTACTCAGGGCCGTAGTCAGAAAACTATTCCAAGTGGGGTACGTTTCTTGGAAGGTAGGGCAAATTTTGAAGTAACAATGATTTGAGGGAAAGATTTTAATGACAAGGGGGACAATCTTCATAATAAATAGATAATAATTTATACTATCGGCCTAAGTAACGACTTACGCCACCCATTCATTGCTTTGATACTTTGAGCGTAAAGAATTCTGACTGGGTATGCAATTGATATTCTTACTTCTAGCTATAAGATTTATTAATAATTCTTATGATACCTACCAGTGTTAAAAGTGAGATATTATTTTGAGAATTAGGAACTGTGTAAAATTACACAGTATTAAAACATCTCATTATGTCCTTTATTGTACCAGTCAGTACCAGAATTTTCAATTCTTAAGAATCTTAAGACATACAAATTAAAGTCAGATAGTTTTATAACAAGGTCTTGTGTCTTGATAAAACCTCCAAACATCTGTCCTGTTGGAAAAGGAGCTTCCTGAAGAACGCTTGTGCATATACGGCGTTTGGACCTACAGGAAGGATATCCATTGATATATATTTTGACCTTCGAGCATGACATGTTTCTTCATCAAGTGGAAACTTGCACTTCAATTGGTGTTTTTTGCGCTTTTTAACTGGTTTTACCATTTTAGTGATAAAATTTTAAGATAATACGCATGTCGAAGGATTCTTCTACAGAATTATTGTTTGGCTATATTGAAGAATGGGTACTTTTTAAGAAATGACGATTCCACACAGTGGTGCAACCAGGGTTGAGGCTACAGGGCTGCAGCCTCCCCTAAGACACTAGCAAAATCATTTATTTTACCATTTTATTTAAAATTTGGGTTGATTTTTCACTTGAAGTTTCGTATGGGGTGTGCCTCTGGTCTAAAGAAGGATGTCTTTTATTATTTACAAATGTACAATGACAGTCACAAAAAAAACCGTCTCTTGAGCGAGAAGATCACATTTTTCGGTTCGTGTAAATCAGACTGTCTCTCCTGAGGGTAAGAATTTTGTAAGTAGGAAGTGTTAGAACGAGTTTTCACCATACCAAAGTTGCAGAAAATATTTATTCATTTCCTTAGTTTTTCTCCCAAATCTTAACCTGTAAGAACTCTGTGACACAATTAAAAGCCTGTTTTACACATCCCACTAAAAGTTTTTTTTTTTTTGTGAGTGTAACTGTATAAAGACGTGCATATAAAGGAGACCAAGTCGTTCGGTTCGTGTGAATCAGGCTGTTCCTCTCTTGAGGGTAAGAATTTTGTAGGTAGGAAGTATAAGAGTTTCCATCAGACCAAATTTATAGAAAGTATTTTTCTATTCAAGTAAATACCCAAAATGGCCTTAGCAACTCCATTTCCTGCTTTCCACACTTTGACTTCTGAAAATTCTGTTACATTTTTCCGATCCTCCTCAAAAGCCTGCTTTACACAGCTCTCTTTTATATGCTCGTCACAGTACGTGAATGTATAAATCTTGTACTTCTCTAAATAATTTCTTCAATTAATTAAGCATTACTAAATAGCTATTTATTGTCTTATTTGTGCGTGTATATGTTTATCAATTGATAAAGTCAGAAACTCTCTATTAGACAGTTTGACAAGCTCTGGATTCCGATAGAGTATAATGTTGTCGTTTTATGGCAGATGTTCGTTTAACCTCCGGCAAATAAATTGTGTTGTTTAAAAGCAAAATGTCCGTAATTAAATCATCTATATGCATACAACATACACAGGTATGTGAATAGGTAGAATAAGAATAAAAAAAACTGCGACGACATCAGAGTATAGGTACTATTTCATTAAATGACGAGAATCATGGAAAATTGAAATCATTTAATCAACTCTGTTGATAAAACCGGATGTCATCTTTTTAAATTTAATCACAATCTATAAACATTCATACTATCAATTAAGAGAAAAATAAAAAAGTAGAGTTAATATTTCATCATTAACATCAAAGCATTTTCTAATATAGGTATGTTTTAATTGACTTTCAAAAATTTGTTAATTATTGATGATAGTTATGGTAACTTGTTGTTAATTAATCAAAAAAATCATAGATATAGATTGGTGGTAAAACCAGATTTGTGTGATTTTTCTTGCAAATAGTTGATTGGAAATTTTGCTATAAAAATAATTTATTAATTTTTTATTAAAGAGACACATCCTGCACTAGTTCCGCGATTTAGTCACCATTTCAATCACAATATTTATTGTGTCTTGATTAATGAAATTCCAGATTTTTTTTCACTTTTTAGATCTAAAAATAATTATTATACTACATACCTTGTATTTTGATGATTTAGTAAAAAGAATTTTCTTGAAAATCCACAATTAATAAAGCGAGAAATTCAATGAAAGAAGTAGCAATAAGAAGTTACACAATTATTAAAATAATTTATCAATAATAATATTAATAATAGCTCTACCATCTCTAGTTGTGTAATAAAAGAATTCTCCAAGTTATTGTTTCATAAATGAAATATAAACCCACGTATATCAATAAAAAAATGTCCAAATTAAATTTATCTATACGGTAGTTTTTAATAGGATGAAGCTACCACTACATAATCATTAATTATTTACTGAAATCTTTTTAAAAAAATTTTTAGGGGTGGTTAAATATTATTTTGTCATTGAATTTTCAATGTTTTTTTACAATTGAAAAATGAGTCGTTTCATTGAAATTCAATTTTAACAACATACCTATTTATAAACAACTGTAATAAATGATGAAGATCATAAAAATAATTGGCAATAATGATAATAAAAAGAAATTGAAAAACCTCCATATTTTACGTATATATAAGATTGCTACAATATGACCTTTTAATATTTGTGTTTCGGGGTCTAGATGATGATAATTCTTGAAACAACATCGTGTACTTTTCATTTATACATACATATATGAAATAAACCATAAATACAACAACAATAATAATGATCATTTGAAAAAAAAGAACCTCAATAAAGAGTAGTTTCATTTGTTGTCTTTAGTCCATAGATCGCCTACTCTGTATCAAAACATACACATGTAAACTTGCGAACAAATAAAAGAGACCGACTCCTGGGTCAGGGTGTTTCTCTTGTTAGGGTAAGAAATTAAGTAAATAAGGGAATATTGAAACAAGTTTCTGTCATAACAAATTTGTAGAACCACCCTCTTTACACTGTTAAAAATTTTAGTAAATCCACTACACTTTTACTAAACAATTGTATAGTAAACTTACAAAACCTGCATGGTAATACAATACTCATACGCATTTTTTGTAATTTTACATCCCATTGCAGCAAAAGTACTAAAAGAGTTGTAATTTTACGATATCTTTGTATTTATCAGATACTAATAGTAATTTTGCAAATCTGTATTGTTGGATTCATACAAGAAAGATGTAGATTTACAACAAGTGTTTGGAATTTATTTTCCTATAAGTATTAGTAAAATTACGAAAAATCGTTTGTAATTTAAATTACATCGAATGTATGAATATTTGCAAAAGATTGTTCTTTTTACAAAACTTCTGTTTGCTTTTTTGCTAATTTTTATGTTAATCAAATTCGTTTTGTAATATTACAACTCTGTATTGTAGCTTTGGATCTAAAAATATGTAAATTTCCTATTAATATTTGTAATTCGACTTACTATAATTGTTGACGAAATTACAAATCAAGATTTGCAATTTGAGTTACATGAAAAATTGTTAAGTTTACAAAACATTATTCTCTTTATACAACTTTTGTTAGAGTTTTTGTGATTTTTTGTGTTTACCAATTCGTATTGTAATTTTACTAAACAATTTTTCCATAATTGCACTGCAAAATCTAATAAATAATTGGATCCAACTAGATGGCACTACCTGTTCCAATTCACTTGTAGTTGTATTACGATTGTGCTATAATAGAAACATCCTCAACAAGCGAAAATACGAAAGGGGCATAATTCTACAATGACCAAACTTAAACAATTAGGTTTGTACGATTGTTTTTAATGCGATCGTCCGAATTTCTACATGTCAATTTTGGGATCTCCATCATAGGACAATTGGGACAATCTTATTACGCGATAAGAGAGTGACTAAAAAAATCCTAGTCGAATTTTTAAATGGTAGAAACTTAAAAATTTAGCAAATTTTAAGAAAATTAGAATTTTGTTACAGAACCAGATTGCGCTTACTTAGAGCTCTAAAGCACTTTTAGAAATTTCCTAATTTATTATCAGTTGTGTAGTAAAATTACAATATGTAGTTGTAAAAATACTAATTTTATTTAATATCACTTGTTTAGTAAAATTGCAAAACATGTATTGTAATAAAACTAAACAAATTTTTGTAAAATGTATAGTAATATTGCAAAAATGTTTCTTAATATTTCCAACAGGAATCTGTTTAAAATGTGTGGTAAAATTACAAAATCAAGTTGTATTACTACTTAACTGTGGTGCGTAAAAACTTCCTACAATATTTTAGTAAAATTACTAGGGAAATTTTTAAGTGTAGCCAAAATTAGAAAAACTGAATTCTAGAATACAATAAAGAGATGCAATGGTTATTTTCCACGAGCTTTTAGAGGTACATTAAATAATATAAGAGTAGAATGTTTTTCTTCATGAGGATTCACCCCAAATTCGGTAAAGGCGCGTTTACACTCTAATATCGAACGATGTTTTGTCTATGATTGAGCAGAAACTCGAAAATGAATCTTTAAATCAATTTTTTAAATAGTGCGGAAAACTACTTTTCCTATCTTGCGTTGGAAATAGACTTATTTTGACATAAAAAATAGTGTGGAAATGAAATATTTCTTAACTACTTTGAGTGTAGAAATATCTAGGATAATTTATTTTTTCGGAGTTGGTAACACTTGCCTTATTATTGAAATGTTACTTTTTGACAGATATCAAAAACAGTCGATTTAAATAATAATAATTTTATTTTATTTAATTCAAATTGTTTCTCCATAGCATTTTCAACAATTTCCCGCAGTTCGGGTGTAGTACACGATAAGTCGTCACACATTTTCACTTAAAAATTGTAATGAAAATGGAGGCTAAAACAATTGAAAATCAACTTGATGGATACTAGTTACAAAAATTGAATATCGGTCACGCCTACAATACCAACTCCTATAAAATTAACACAAAGTAACATTTCCTCCCAATAACATTTAATAACAACATACTTTTCCAACAAATATTAACAACTAACCTCCCTACACATCCTATAAAATTCCCTAAATTTCCAAAATTTATTTTTTTTTGCAAAAAGGGTGCAAGGGGTGCAAAATAGGAAAAATAGTATAAAAAACTCATTTCAGAAGTCAATTCCTGCATTCGACCATTAAAAAACTCACCGCTTCGCGGTTTTTTTTTTAATATTGGTCTCGTGCAGGAATTGTCGACTTCTGAAACTCGTTTTTTAATATACTATTTCAGCACACTGAGAGACCAATGAGAAACAAGCCACCATCTTATTGTTTACCTTGCTAAGATACGGTCAGAATCTATTGCAATCGAGCCCTTTGCACCTCCGAAATAGAGCAAAAAGACCTGTTCTATCATAGAAAATAGTATATTAAAAAACGAGTTTCAGAAGTCGACAATTCCTGCATGAGACCAATATTAAAAAACGAGCCGCGAAGCGGCGAGTTTTTTAATGGTCGAATGCAGGAATTGACTTCTGAACCGAGTTTTTTATACTATTTTTCCTATTTTGCACCCCCTTGCACCCTATTTGCAAAAAAAAATAAATTTTGGAAATTTAGGGAATTTTATAGGAGTTGGTATTGTAGGTGTGACCGATATTCAATTTTTGTATCTAGTATCCATCAAGTTGATTTTCAATTGTTTTAGTCTCCATTTTCATTACAATTTTTAAGTGAAAATGTGTGACCACTTATCGTGTACTCCACCCGAACTGTGGGAAATTGTTGAAAATGCAATGGAGAAACAATTTGAATTAAATGAAATAAAATTTTTATTTAAATTGACTGTTTTTAATATCTGTCAAAAAGTGACATTTCAATAATAAGGCAAGTGTTACCAACTTCTAAAAAATAAATTATCCTAGATATTTCTACACTCAAAGTAGTTAAGAAATATTTCATTTCCACACTACTTTTTATGTCAAAATAAGTCTATTTCCAACGCAAAATAGGAAATAGTATATTAAAAAACGAGTTTCAGAAGTCGACAATTCCTGCATGAGACCAATATTAAAAAACGAGCCGCGAAGCGGCGAGTTTTTTAATGGTCGAATGCAGGAATTGACTTCTGAACCGAGTTTTTTATACTATTTTTCCTATTTTGCACCCCCTTGCACCCTATTTGCAAAAAAAAATAAATTTTGGAAATTTAGGGAATTTTATAGGAGTTGGTATTGTAGGTGTGACCGATATTCAATTTTTGTATCTAGTATCCATCAAGTTGATTTTCAATTGTTTTAGTCTCCATTTTCATTACAATTTTTAAGTGAAAATGTGTGACCACTTATTGTGTACTCCACCCGAACTGTGGGAAATTGTTGAAAATGCAATGGAGAAACAATTTGAATTAAATGAAATAAAATTTTTATTTAAATTGACTGTTTTTAATATCTGTCAAAAAGTGACATTTCAATAATAAGGCAAGTGTTACCAACTTCTAAAAAATAAATTATCCTAGATATTTCTACACTCAAAGTAGTTAAGAAATATTTCATTTCCACACTACTTTTTATGTCAAAATAAGTCTATTTCCAACGCAAAATAGGAAAAATAATTTTAAGGCCCGGTGCACACATACGTGTTTTTAAGCAGCGGCGCCGCTGCGTGCACGTATCCATTCGAGTACACACATGTTCTTACTAGATGCGGCACCGCTATTTGTACGAAACAATTGATAAGCAAATCACGTTAGTATGTTGATAAAATATTTAAGAATGGGGGCTTATCGGCGGAAGAGAATGATTTTTACTTATTTTATTTATAAAAAATACATTTTAAAACGTAAAAGACGTTTTTGGGTACATCCATTCACGGATTTGAGGCTTACACTTAGTAGAGGTCAATTTTATACAAGTTTTGTAGATCTACGTGAAAATCGAGATAAGTTTTTCAATTATTTTAGAATGAGTGTGGAATCATTTGACGATGAGCTTGCTGCGAAACCATATCCAAGTACAAGTGTGCACTGCTAGATATACAAAACGGTGATAGAAGACTGCAAATGCGTGTGCGGTGCCGCAGCGGTGCTCTGGGGAGATGCGTGCACGGAGCGATGTGTGTAGTTTCTCATTTGACGCAATGTATCTTCAACCGCATTTCCGTGCACGCAGCGGCGCCGCTGCTTAAAAACACGTATGTGTGCACCGGGCCTTAATAAGAAAAGTAATGTCTTATCCCAAGTCTATTTGAACCACTGCTTATCCTACATCCTCCATCTATTTGGAGCCTAAGCCTAAAACTATGCTTTTCAATCGTATTGTCATGTTGCTTCCGGGTGATCAGCCCACTCATGTACAGGACAAATGTTTGTAAATCCAGGCTTAGGTCGATTTAAGGTCTTGCTAAAGAGAGCTTAAGTAGAGGAAGAAAAATCGGACCTATCATACTTAAATTACCAGCAAATTTAAATGCTGTCTTTAGATTAACAGTTTTTTATCCGTTTACAAACGGCACTGGTTTTTTTATCGCTAACTCATTTCATTCATTAGTCTAAAGTAGTGATGCTTTTTGGGAGAGAGCTAAAGAACCTTGAAAGAAATTGTTGGTCAATGTACTAATATAATTTATTCTAAAGCGCCAAAAACAGTATATTTAAAGTATCTACCTAATCTAGGGTAAGTCAGATAAACCCTCTGGACAGGCCAGTACTGACCCGCGAGCTGATGTGTTTCTCGTATTTCATTTTATTGTAACATTTTATCTTTTCATAATTTTTTCTAATGTTCCTGCTATTTTCTGTTTCGCATCGAAATTCCTTCAATACACAAAATAATTCCAATAACTCCACCCACTTCTTCTAATTGAATGTCTTGCATTTTAATACTGTTAAACTTCTGTTGTATTGTAATGATGGATATTGAAAGCCTGTTTTGTGTGACTTCATATGAAGTGGTCTCATTTTTCTGCTCTCAAGTTTACATATGTATGTACATACAGAATATACAGACAATGTAAATGAAATGAGAAGCTCATCTGACATTTTCTGTATTGTGTAGAAGGTTGATATAATTTATACGCCCTTTATTGGATGATGGTGGTGTTGGTAACAGTGATCAAATTGTGACTTTTAGGGTGGGCGCATACGACGCGTCTAAATCACCCATCTACCTACCTATAACATTATGAAATATATGTATGTGTAGAAATTTTCTGTTTGTAGAGTAAAATAATTATTTCTTCTACCTCTTCTATTGAAATCAATCATGATGTACACAGATATACAAAACTGTTGAATAATGATCATTACATTGGAATGTTTACTGAAAACTGTAGGGGGTGTATCACGATTATTTACATCTTCTTTCAAATCTAATCATTACTTACTTTCGTTATTAGAATTTTTCTTTACTATTTCATGTTCTATATGTAGATTGAAATCATATTGTGTACCTATACCTATGTATGATTTACGTTTTGTATGATTTCCATCTTTCTATATTTATTTTAGTCAATTATAATATTGATTCTATTTAAATACAATTTGTTATCGTAAATAACTTCTTTGTTGTTACTTTTGAAAGTAGGAGAGGATTGCTTTTGACACGCCACTCCTGATCCCGATACATTTATCAACACAACCCACTATTATGTTGGTATACATGTATAGACATTGAGTTTTTCTCTTGCTCTTTACATACCGACATCGATCGTCTAAACAGTCGTTATTATTATTATTATTATTATTTTTATATAAATCTTTCCTCATTCAACATATTCTCCATCATTCTTTCAACCTATCTGTCTTTCTTTCTATATTGTTACTTTTCTTCATACAAAGATTTATATTTATATTCCTAGATTTAAATTGTTACGATAACACGGACTCCGCCTGCTTTAACTTTAATATAGGCTAGTTTGGAATTTGCAAAGGTCAATTATTCTTGCATTCATCGATTTGATCGATATATCAATCATGACAAATTAGAATAAAAATTCAAGATTCCAACTATGTACATAGCGAAAAGTTGCTAATTAACAAATATAATTTTTTAGTTTCTTTTTATAGATTTCAGTTGAAAAACAAAAAGACAAATAAATAAACAAACAAATAGAACTGTAACGGTATAGATAATAACTGTTTTCCTGTTGAAATATTTTAAGCTTCTAGAAATTCAAGAAAGCTCTCTTTCTCTCCAGTTACGGTATTAACTGTGAAAGATTCCCTTTGGTTGAGGTATTATATTGTATAAGTATAGCGGTTGGCAATTATCGATAATGTATAATCTCAATGGAGTTGACGCCTTTAGACTTTATAGAAATAGAAAATAATACAACCTTTTCCTATTTACTAGTAAATCATTCGATAATTATTTTAAATGACCACGAAATGTCAAAATTGTTTACGTCACCCTCGATCATTTTCAATTATTATTATTGCTGCATGTCCCTTTCCTTATCCGTACCATCGATATTTATACCATTCTTGTATAAATAAAATAAGAATAATATTGTTTTTAATAATAGAGTTCGTAACAGTTAGTGACAAGAAAGTCGTATATTTACTTCCTTACAAGAAAATTATTTAAATACAAATATTTCGATACGTTTTGTGAAAAATTATAAAAGTGAAATTTTGACATGTAACAGAAGTTGCGCGCGCAATGTCGCGACAACAAATTAAGCTTGGAAAACAAATGATAGCTATGGAAACGAAGAGAAAGTGGGATTTTCAATTATTTCACCAACATATGTTAAATTTTAACGAACAAATAAGTCATAGAAACGATTTTTAAAATCATACCAGCGATTTTTCTTAACTGTTCATTAGGCTTAAATAAAGTTAGTGAAATCGTAAAACTCACAATAAAATTACCAGGGCTTCAAACCGGAGTTGAACGGAAAACCGGAAAAAAAATGCAGAACTAAATCGAAAACAAATAGACCGTTTTTTTCGGTTTCAAGCATAAACACGATCTTTTACTCTTTTTTCTTCGTTTTATATCTTCATTTTCCTCCCTATCCCCGAAAATGCAAAAGTAATAGGTACAGTTACCGGCAATACTAAGAGACCAAGACTTGAACGAGAATTTCATGTTTTTTTCGTTCGTGTGAGTCAGGCTGTTTCTTTCGTCAGGGTAAGAAGGTGGATTGGTTGGGAGTGTTGGAGCCACTTTCAGCCCTAGAAAATTTGTAGAAAGTATCTTTCTATTAAGGTAAATACCCAAAATGGTTTTACCTTCTTCTGATTAAATATCTTTTTTCCAAAATTCTGACCTGTTAAGATTCTGTTACATTGTGATGAACGCTTTCATAAGCCTGTTTTACGCAGACGCACAACAATTGTCTCTTAGTTTTGACGATGACTGCACTTTGGGACACTTACGACGAACTTACAAGTAAACCACCCGAAGTCAAAACTCCCAATTTCGATGTTTTTTGGTAAATAGGTAGTTCATTCTATTCTAAGGAATACTCATACTCAAATTTAAGGGAGATATTGGGCTTCTTTTCAAATATTTCTGTAAAGGTTCAATAGATGATTATGTAAACCCTTACAGATGATTAGATGCCATTTTTTAAGGTTACTTGCGATTTTCTACCCTATGGTAAACATATCACCGTGAAAATTCTTCTGCTAATAGAAAATTACAAAATAAAAGTTGCCTGTTTGAGGGATTTTCTGTTTTTCAATTAGTCACCCTGTAAAAAGCTCATAGGGTTTGTACCTTTTAGGATAAAGTTTAAAAACTGATCACTTGGAATTGAACCGAAAACTAAAGAAACGTTATTTATGGAGGAACGAAAACCGGAACCGAACCAATAATTGGAAGGAATACAGAAGCAAAAAATAACGGTTCGACGTTCCGAAAATTGTAATTTTTGAGTTCTTCAATCTTTACGCAAGTCATCTATCATTTTATCTATATAAAGATTTATGAAGATTGGCAACAAAAATCTTGTGTATCACACGCTAAGAAAGTGCCTTTTTGTATTTGTAAAAGCTCACTTTCTCGACTAATGATACAAAGAAAGAAATATAACTTTTATCACGCATATATTAATATACACACACCCATTTTTTTGGTGATTGATTAAGAGATTATCTCTTTTGAAATTTACGCAAATATGCGCTTAAAAATTACATATATTTATAATATATGGTGGTGTTAATATATTGTGAATAGTCACTTTCACCTGCCTCCCTGATTAGGTTATTTATATCAGTAATAGTGGCACGCGTTCACAAGAAAGGACTAATTATTTTTAATAGTCCTTATGTAACGTATCGACATCCTCTCTAATACTCTAATACTAAATGAAACGAGTCTTGTATAGCATGCAACATGTACAAACATTTTGTGTTATACATTCATTAATTTCATAGAGAAAAGCCTATATAAAAACGAGATGGATAGCGTAATAATAATAATGATAATATGTATGTTTGTGTGTGTGTGTGTGTGTGTATGTAAAAGAAACAAAAATCTTTTATGAAATCGCATGAATTATTAAAAACATCGTCCATTTCAGCAAATGATTTTTTATTGTCTGATTTTATAGTAGTAGTAACATAAGCCGACGTATGTTTCTAATAAGAGTTTATCAAGTGTACAAGTCTTGGCCGACAACAAGACAACATGAAACATTTTCTACATCAATTTTATTACCAACACACATATACTCATACAAAAAAAAATAATAATAATGATTTTGTTTTTATTGTATAGAAACAATAAAGAATCACAGTTACGCCACTGCTTTAGAAAACATCATTTTTGTGTGTTGCTCTTAATTATTTAAAATTAACGTTGAATTAACTATCTAGGAAATGAATAAATAAGAAAATATCACCAGTAATTACATTCCGAACATTCTAATTGAGAAGGTTGTGTTGTAATGTCGCATATTTACAATATTTAATACTATTAGATGGATAATTTAACAATTACACACGTTAAATAACTAGTCGAGATGTTGTTAATGAAAATTAAATAAATTAATTTTCGTACAATTTTCTCTTATACTATTGAATTTTATCACACTATAATACCTATTAGAAGTAAATTGGAATTTCACCATAAATGTTAACGTTTTTGTTTTAATCACCATCAACAATGTACAATTTTATTGTCAATTCACCAAGAATAATCGTCTTGAATTTCCTTAAAACTCTACCACTAATAGGTGTACAAATAAAATAAAAATCATCGAGTATAAGACTTTTTATAAAAATTCTTGAAATATTTTCAAAAAACAACACAATTAGTTGACAACAGAACATAGAACATCTTGACAAATTATGCATAATTTTGAAGGTTTATAATTAACAAAAAAAAAATCCAAGCAAAAAAGATTGAGGAATCTTTATGTAACAAGAATAATAAATCAGTTATTAGAACTGGTATTTTAACAGTTCCATCCACCTACGAACTATAGAGAGCCAATTAGAAAAAAAAAACATAATTATACGACGAATTCCAATAGATCGAATGTAAAGGAATAACGATTAGCAAATCACAAATATTCAAATTATTTTACTTTAATTAATATAAAATTGAATAAATTTATAAATTTTTTTTTTAAAGGTTCTAATTTTGGTTATTTCTAACAACACAAATCACCAAACGCTTCTGGTTCTCTATAATTTGAAAATTATTCATACATAAATTATTAATTGATTTATAGAGCAGTAAAGCTCATAGATGAAAATGAAGTTATTTTTTAAAAAAAATCTGATACAAATCTAATTAGTTCACGCACACACAATAAATTACATTTTAACAAAACTTAGAAGGTTATTCAATTTAGGTGACAAAAATTAATACTAATTTGATGTTATCAGTTGATTGATAACTTTATAGCGGTACAATTTTTGGGGAAAAAATGTAGGTATATCGTTCAACTTATCTAATATTTATAGTGAGGTCAGTTTATTTTCCTGAAACAGATAATTTCAATAAATTATAATTGGGAAGTCCTTTCAATATTAGCCTAAATAAAAGAAATGTATTAAAATTGTTAGCCTAGTGGGTGATGATATATGAGATCCTGATTAATTCCCTATTATAAACACTTTATTGCCTCGTACAAAAATGTGGTAGCTCTATAGATTTATTACTACAGGTAGTAAAAAAAAGTGTATCTAATATATTGTAAGAATTAAAGCCACAAAAAAAAAATACCGAAAAGAAACTGGAAACTTTAATGATGGATTAAGCGTTCGAATCATCTTTCTAACTTTTAAATTAATCTATTTCAAATGTAGATGATAGAATATAGAAATCCTATTTGTGGCCTCTTTATAATAAAAATTTGGCTTTCTCTCGGCCACCCTATATATATATATATATATATATATATATATATATATATATATATATATATATATATATATATTGCAAGAACCTTGCAATAGAGTCCATATACCTATACATGTATATATACATATACACGCACACAATCTCGATTGTGTTGTGTAACGCGGTGAAAGGAAGGGCAGCATCTCCGAAGGGGCCCCGCCTTGGCCTAAGGCAACGGCCCCCGCAGAGAGCTACTACTACTCCATGGTCTCTCCTGTCTCTCTATCTCTCTTTCTAACCACCATCTAATAAAGATTACTACGTCCTAGCCACTTACTTTAATATAATTTGTTAATACAAATCCTACTACTGGTAGTGATATATTATGAATTTTTAATAATTGTATACCAAAAACGAGACCAAAAAGTAGGAGAAATAGACGGAAGTTTAATGCAATATTATAAAAAATGTTCAAGGCTTTAAAAGCTGAAGATTTTATGTATTGTTTGATTACTTTTTGATTTAGGAAAAATTAATTAATCTCAGCAGGGGTAGTTGTTGTATTCTTATTTGGGCCTTGAAATGTTTGTTAAAATTTAACAATTTCCGTATAGTTTTGAGTCTGGATAAAATTTTTTAGTATAATGTAATAAATATTAGTTTTGACATTACATAATCAAATAATAATAGCAAGGATAATAATAGGGTTGACGTTGGTGATACCTATAATCATTTTGGCTCTTTAATTTCAAAACCAAACTAATAAATTCCATCTAATCATCCTACCTATATACAATTCATAATTACTAAATTTTACCAAGTGAAACCGGTTCTTTGTCGTAAATTAAAAAATCTATCGATTTATGTATATAGATCGTATGTTTTATTCATATCCATGTATTTAAGTGTTTGTATATAATAAGTCTATAAAAAAATTTATTTGTTAGATTGTCGTCTTCATATTAGTTTTCAATCAATCTTACATCATTCCTGGTTATTTTAATTGGTGTCTGATATTGTAATGGAAAAGAAATTCTGTAATAGTAAACCTATTTGATTAAGCCCATAATCTTGTCAGACATTGTCCACCTCTGCTACCTAAGGCTAATATGATCTAGTCTACTTAACTTTCGATTTCCATCAAATATGGGTAGGTAACTATATATGATGGGCCAACCCATAATAATAATAATAACAAAAAAAAAATATAGATGACGAATAGAAAATACAATTTCAATTATTAATCGTCTCAACTATTTCAATTTTATATCTAATAAAA
Source organism: Mylabris sibirica (assembly GCA_039776855.1). NCBI lineage: Eukaryota > Metazoa > Arthropoda > Insecta > Coleoptera > Meloidae > Mylabris > Mylabris sibirica. Next base: position 9,824,423 of record CM077842.1, on the reverse strand, counting down.
ATAATCATTAATTTTATTTGATTTGAATGAACCACTAACATACCAATACCAATAATAAATAAAATAGTAATATAAGATTTATTAGCTTATATCAACTTTTCAATTTATATGATTGTAGGTGGGAAATTGAAGAAAACTTCATGTCTATCTCAATCAGAATTTTTATTATCTATTTAGCAGAATACAAATACAAAACAAAAAAATACAACCTTTAGAATAAAATTCAAATCGTCTAGTTTAAATAAGTAGTGAATATTGTGGGCGCATGTACAAGATAAGTTATAAAATCTGTAGGTTGGTAAGACTGCAATATAAATGTCTCATAAGTTGCAATTATCTTCGCTTTATAACCGTCCTCCTATTGTACACTGTCGCCAACCTTGCTATAGTTCTATAACTAATAGGTGATGACGATTTTTTCTTGTAATTTTTTCTATATTTTTGTTTTATTTCATTCATTTTTTTATATTTATGATTGATATGATGTTGTAACTTGTTTATTTACATGTTAATGAATTAAAATGTTAATTGAAGATATTAACTTGACATTGTTACTTATTTTAAATACCGCTATAAATGTAGAAAAGCATGATCGTGAATCTTCCGCATTTAATTAAGACACGCAATCTATTCTTGATCTTGGCAGTGTCCTGTTCTTTAATACTACATGCAGGGTTTTTCACGTCAGACGAGAAGTTTTAATGGCAGCTCCCATTATTCGAAAAATATTTCCAGGATTTGTGGGGAGGGGAATCCCTGGTGAACATTTAAACAGAATTAGAGCCTCCTAGCTCATTGGTCAAAAAACGCTTTATTCCGACAAAGTCACGATCTCCGCCAACCAACTACACGCATAAACCGACTAAGAATGTCCCGTAAATTTCTCTTTTATCCCCATTTGTATCCTAGAAAAATTGGGAAGAAACCGTGCTGGAGATGGATCGTTAAAAAAATTAATGAGTGAGTAAACTTTTCTGTTGTTTACTACTTGTCACCTCAGTGTTTGTTGCTCTTATTTTGGTTTCTTATTTGTGTACCCTATCAAGTTAAAAATAGTAAATAACAGAGAAAGTTACTCACACAAGATTCGTTCATTTTTTCAACGATCTTAGTCGGTTTATGCGTGTAGTTGCTTAGTAAAAATCGCAACATGATCGGAATAAAGTGTTTTGATCGTGTTCTCAATGAGCTACAAAGTCCTAATTTCGCAGAAAGATCTCTGGGGGACCCCTACAAATATTTGAAATATTTTTCGAATCATTCGCCATATAATGGGAGTTGTCATATGAATTTTTCGTTTGACGTGACTCACTTGATATTTTGTTCATTGTTTCCTCGTATTCGAGTCGAATAATATTTCAAATAGTTGTAGGGAATTTTCTGGAGACCATTTTGGTACAAAAGACGCTCGTTTTGGACAATTTCGCGATCTTCAAAAACGAGCTACACACGTAATACAACTATCAAGAATGACTCGAAGATCCTCAGAACAGTAATTGCTTTTATTTTCTCCACTGCATTCTGGAAAAAATACAAAACTCTTCTTTCAGAATACAATTGAGAAATACGAAAAAAATCAATGTTGGGAGTATTTAAGGCATTCTAACAATAAGTCGTCTTACATGCTTAACACATCTTTGAAAATTGAAGCATTGTCTAAAATGATCGTTTTTTGATCCACTTACACACAAGCTACATGGTTCTAATTTTGATAAAACGGTCTCCTGGAACCACCCCACGCATCATTAAGATATTTTTCGAATTGCTCGTCAACTAATAGGTAAGAGTTTCATAAGAATCGACCACATTTAAAACATATAGCCTGTATAATCCACGTCCATAAATAATATTTGACAGGTAAAAATTCAAAGAGCTTAATTTAATTATGAGATTTTTATGGTTAATCAAGACCCGAGTTTGATCGTGTTAAAATAAAAGTGTGAAATTGATTAGAAAATGATTGTTTGAAAGTGGTGTTCACAAGCGAAAATGCTACAATTTGTTTTTATTCCAGTTCAAAATAATTTAATTAATTAATTAATCAATTAATTAATTAATGACTCGTTTCGGTGATCGATCTGAAATTGTAACAATTAATTATATGACTGTCTATAATTAAGACAAAATTTATTTTGTAACAGTGTTCAAGTAAAAGTGAGTAACTGGATCATATTAAAAACGAAAACTACTCTCGTAATATAATAATAATAATAATAATAATAATAATATCTAAGAACACACACATACACACACTAAAAACATTGTGTCGATGTTGTTATATGTTATAGATTGGAGCGTAGGATGTATGTGCCCTAGTTGATGGTAGTTGGTGAGCCGCGCCTTGGGCTCTCTTCGATCCGGCCGCCACATACAATTCTCTCTAAACTCTTTCACTATACTTATATTTATACTTATATCTTTCCACATACTCGAGTGTACATTATAGATACAAACATATATAGAAGAGCACTGTGAGCCACGCCCGACTACCGACCTACAAGCTTTGCAATTTTTGTGACGGAACTAGATTTAATAGTGCAACATTGCGGATATTATCCAGTAAATATCCTTTTATATGTATATTTATATATACTATATTACAATTTAGTAATTCTTATCACTTTCATGAAACATCCTTTTCGATAAATTGTGTAATTGGTCCTTTAATTGTCTAATCTCGGTTATTTTAGTAGTCTCTTATTAAACTAATGCTTGAACAATAAAAGAAAATTTTAAAAATCCATGATAGTATAATTATCAAAGTGGAAAAATTACCAGTGAAATTGTGTACAAAATCTAGAGCCCGTTTTCTTCTCATATAATAACCTAACTTCCTTAGGACAAAGGCAAGGAAAAGCATTTTAAATTATCTATTGGAACAGAGTTAATAGGTCATTAAGCTCTAGTTGGATTCGGACCCTCATGCGCCATCATACGAACACTAAAAGAGCCATATGAGAAGAACTACAAAGAAAATATTAACTCTAGTAGAAAGATTTACGACAGTTGATCCTGTCGGAGATGTTTCTAAAATTTCAAAACCATAGAAGATTTAATTAGTTAGCTTACAGGGTTTATAGGGGTCGATTTACTGGCAAGAACCTGCCACCAGTTTTAACCTATTGTTCATAATCCTTACATCTATTGATGTCCTTTTCTTGGACCTTAGTAGGCTATTGAGTCACCTTGCTCATGTGGCTTAGTATGATGCAAACCATTTTTTTCCAGAGGTGGGGAAAAAGTTTCAAGTTATGTATTGTAACATACTTATAAGGTCATTAAGTTCTAGTTTGATCCGGATCCTCATGCAGCATTGCATGTACGAATACTAAAAGGGTCATAGGAAAATAACTAGAGAGAAAATATCAACTCTACTAGAAAGATTAACCACAGATGATTTTCTCGGGGATGTTTCTAGGGTTTCAAAACTGTAGAAGTTGTAATTAGTTAGCTTACAGGAATCGATTGGCTACCAAGAACCTTCCAGAACTGCGACCAGTTTTGATCTACTGTTCATAACCCTACTGTCCTTCTCTTGCACCCTAGCAGGCTATGAAGTCTTCTTGCTCATGTCAATAAAATGCAAGTCAATGCATATCATTTTGTAAAGAGGTTTCCTTCCCAAGCCACATAAGCTATACCTCTGATAGGTAGAAATGTATTTTAGGCTTATATGCTAAGGGGAAGCTCTGTAGAAAAATCTAAAAAAACCTCCTGGAGCTAAACAGGAGACCATTAAAGAGGATCACAAGGCCGTCCACAGGTCAGTGTGCTCGGTGGAAGCATCTCCATAAAATTATAGTTATAAGAACTTATAAGCGATCAGTCGTGTGAAGAAAAAGATGAAACTTCATTTCACGCTTTATGCCGCTATGAGGCCTCAAAGGCTTAAAGAAACATAGGTGTGACACTTGAGAGTGGTGAATAAGTCTTACTTATTCATCACTCTAAATGTAATTCCGGATTTTATCAAAGATATAGGACTGTTGAAGGAAGATATTTTGAACATTGTTGAACAAGTATTTCATAATGAGTTCTCAGTAAATAAATGATCGAGTCTATGGTGAAAGCATAAAATTTTACCAGTTTCTACAACAAGTGATAACTAGGTACTGAAAAGACTAGAATTGCTTATCAATTTTTGGAACAAAGAAAAGATTAATGCCTCTTATTATCTTCAATTGTTGCAAATTTTAAGTAATTTAGTAATTACAAATACAGCAAACAAATTGGAAAAAATTAGAGATTATAATGTTTCGAGTATACCTCGTAGAACCCGAATCAAACTGTTTGTTTACTATTTCTAACAAGAATTTTATTTATGTATAAAGTTTGACTTTTATAGAAATAGGAAAGCTTGTGTTTAATTAACCACTACTTCCTATACGGTATTATTTCCTATAATAAAATTGAAATTTCACTAATAATAAGAAATTGTCAAGAGAAAAAAAGTCGAATTCTTTATTACTCGATAATAACTTGAAGGTTAATTATTAGTAATTATTCTACATATATTGCAAACTAATAAAATACACAAATTATGAAACAATACTACAATTGTTATAGGAAAACTAAGATTTTTTTTCGAAAATAAGAAAAAATAGTGGGCAGGGCAGATATTGAATGTGTCCTTCCATTCATTTTTCGAATAGCACATAAACTGATATAAGATGCTAGTTATTGTTATTATTATTAGAAATAATTGTGCATAATCGCTGTTATTTTACATAATAAATCTATTTTAATAATTACATATAAGCCAAGAAACTTGTTATACATATCTTTAAATTTATTTAATTTCTTTTTTATTGATTATTACAAATAGATTTTTCTTATAAAGTTCATATGCTATAAGTTATATATGAAAAGAAATAACACACACATCGACAAGGTCGATAATAGATAAAATTACAATTAAAATTTATCTGTTCAAGAAGACAGTCAATTTCAACGAGAAATGAAAATAAAATAGAAAAAGGAGTGAATTATTTCAATTGATGATTGAAATCAAATTAAAAGAAAAACGAACAAGATTAAAGTTACAAGTTCGTGATCGAGTCTAACGATAAGCCACAAACTCAAATGATTGCCTTATAAACAACAATATATAGATATAGACACATCGAAACACCAGTGCAAATAAGGTAAAACAATCTATAGAAGTATAATATGATTTAAGATGAATCCGTGATCTAGTTGGTTGAAATGATGATTATTGTTGTTGTTATTAATATTACATAACTATTATTGAATTTATAATCTCAATTTTTAGCAATTTCTTTCTATTTAAATATAAGAATAAATTAATTGTTCTTATATATGAAAATAACTAATCGTATTTTATTAAAGACCTTGTCAAATTTTGCAACAAATACCTTAAATCTAATTGGTATTTTAAACTAAAAAAAAGGAGAAAAAAAAATTACAACATTCTATGGTATAAGTGTTAAAAAATTGGTCAATTGATGGACCAAGGCTCTTTCCTTAATATCGAACAATAAATCATGTATTACAATTATTTCAAAGCTCATGAATATTTGATTAATAGTTTGAGTGAAACGACCTGAAAGGTTGCTTGCTTAGTGTAGTTCTCTCATATTTTTTTTGTTGTTGTTTGCTTTCATTGTTGAAAAATTTCTTGTCAACTCTATAGTAGGCTTTTAAATAACTATCACGAATTGATCCAATAATTTAACAAAAAAATCCCTAAAAATGTGATATTAAAAATGAAAGTTTGATTTTACAATTAGTATACAGGATGAAATCGAATTGCATTTAAATCCCTAAACTATCCTACCCCTATGTGAAATAGATTAAAATAAACGCAATTTGAAGGATCAGAAATACAAAAATTGGCTAAAATTCACCAAAATTGCAATAATGTTTCAGTTCTAACCTTCCTTAATTTTGCTATTGAGAGTTGATAAGGAATTTGATGCTACATAACGCAAGTCTTATTAACTTACTTATTGAACTCTACGTAGCAGCAGCAGTTCTCAAATCACGCTTGTAGCTTCCAGGAATTCGAGTCTGCAACTGGTCGACATCTCCGACCGGCACTGAATCCACTAAATAGACAAAAATATGAAAGTTAATAGACAAAAGTGATTAAGTCCACAAACATCCACGATCAACGCAATTGAGGGCTAAATTTTGGCGAAATTTTCAAGGCCTTCTTGATTTCGATTTCACCCTGTATAGATTAGTAAGAATCTGTTAAGTAAATAGAGCAAATAATAACAATAGTCGACTATACAAAATGATAAATAACAGTTATATTACAATCTATAATTATTACATTATGGAGCTCGGTTAAGCTTTAAGAAAATCAATAAACTTCTCATTAATTACACTGGTGATAAAATTACATATTTCTTAGTGAGATAATTAGTAGAGGTGTTAAATTTTTTTGCATTTTTTTTTTTAAAATAGTGTTAAATATAATTTACTCTCTCTTTATAATGCGAATCTTTTGTCTTGCTTGAAAATTTTCGAGTGAAAAACGATAATTAAATCATTCATATCGGATAGCTTTCATTCTATTTTATGTGTTATTTCTAACGACTAAACTATTGCGTCTATTAAAATCGTTCAAGTGTAACAATTTGAATATTAAAGTTTCCATTTTTTTCATCTGTCTCGTCTGTTGTGTAAAACTTTTTTGATTAGAATTAACTTCCACTGTAACGATAAATGAAGAAATTTTAATCGTTTTTTTTTCTTGATCAATGCAGTCTATTAAATTTTTTTTAAAGAAGTTTCCAAAAGAATCTGGATAAAGTAATTGAGATTGATTAAGGAACTCATCAACGTGAGAACTGGACATTTGATTTTTTCCCATTCGCCACCATATAAGTGACTTACTGTATAAGAAAAACTGTTGATCTAATTGTTGAACAGTTTCTTCTAGCCATATTTGTCTAAAGAAAATAACGAGAAAACTCTATTTTATCAACTAGTTTATTTATTGTTGATTATTTTTTTTTGTCCATTCGATTATATAGAGAAATGATTAATAATGAACAAAATAGGATAATTTCCATTGTCACGTTTTCATTTTTTCTATCGTTGAATTCTTCAATTAAAAAGTAGCAAGATTTCAAATCATGAATCAATCGTTGATTTCCTATTGCATCACACCGTAATCTCAATGGTCAAATTATTAACCTCTGACTTCAGTATAGCCTTGATTTAAATTACATTCTTTTCCTCGTCTTCATTTTCGGCCAAGTGAACTAGATGAATTTTTATGAAAACTGTTATTAACAAAGGAAATAATTACAATTAAATTAGGACAAATATGCAAAGAATTTAGTAAACGATTAAGAAATAAATCACCGTTTTAATTATTTCAAAAAAAAATCTAAATTGCATTCATGTGAGAATAAAACAAATCAAGATATCTGTGTGAATTGTATTCATTTATTTCTAAAGAAGTTTATTAAACAAGAACTGAACAAAAAGAAAGATAATAACAATGACGATAATTAAATTAAATTGCATCAAGTAATAAATCGGGACGTTTTAACTTGTCATTTGTCACGGCAAGCTTGTTATTGTTTTATTACACTCTTGATAGAGAAACAGGAAATATTTAAGAAAATCATGTATAAATTAATTACGCTAATTATTTTTTTACACTATTCATTTAAAATTGTTTTTCTTATTAATTTAGATATTGTTAATGCTTTCTATTTGATAAAATTTGTAATTAATGATATAGAAAATATGAGTTAATAATATTCATATATAGGGTGAAATCGAATTGCCCGAGTCAGCAATTTATATTAGGGGTCGGTATATCCCCTTCTTCGATAAAGAAATCTTTGAAAATTTCGCCCACATTTTTAGAACTACTGAAATAGAATAATCTTAAATAGATAAGTTACTGTGCTTACAATTAGTCGGCAAAAGTAATTCAGTTTCGAGTGCAACGGGAACGTTGATCGTGGATGATTGGGGACTTATAATTTTTTGTCTATTAACTTTCAGATTTTTATCTATTTTTTAGTGGTACCATACGAAACTATTTAGTATCGATCGATGGAACAGCTGCAGACGCGAATTTATGAGACTGTAGACGCGATTCAGTAACTATCAAAAAGTACAGCTTTCAATGCTACATAGAGTAGTTATTTTCATAGATTTTAATTAAATATGTTGAATGTATGTTTAATAAGTGGGCTAGTAAGACTTGCGTGGGTGAAAATCCGATGTGTTATACTGACACCTACTTTTTTATCAACTCTCAACAACAACATTACTTTAGCTTAGTACTTAAGCAGCATCCGACAATGATTCGAAATTTGGTCAATTTCAGTCATTTTATTTTATTTTTGACTTATTATTGTACTGTATTTTTTATATGCATGGTGAGGTTTAAAGAATGTCCATGATTTTGATTACACCCTGTATTACTCGTTTCTTGTTTTCTTTGCCAATTTAGCTCTTATCTTTCGAAAGTTTGCTGACGCCTGCCTTAGAAGAATATTTGTTAACCAATTTTACCACACAAGAAATAAAAATTCGTGGGTTATTAAGGCTTGTGTAGGTAGTACATGAAAATCCGATGTGTTATACTAACATCTACTTTTTTATCAACTCTAAACAATAACATTACGGTAGATTAGTACGTAAACAGCGACTATCAAACAGTCGTTAATCCTTTTTTGACAAATTTTACTATTTGAAAGGTCATTTTTGAGTCACTTTTATTCAAATTTCAAGCTGTATTCTTCATTTTTAACCACGGTTTTAAAAAAATCAAATCTTTTTTTTGTGAATTTCTTGCTTCAAGTCATTTTTTAGACATTTTCATACTAAATGACCAACTTTTTTAGTGAATTGTGAGAAAGTTACGAATGTGACAGTTTTAATCGATTTTAGGACTACATTTTTGACTTTGAATCAAGGTTTTTATATGTTTTTTTCTTAAATCATCGGTTTTTAGCAAATTTTGTTATGGAATCATCATAAACAGTAAATTTAGTTCATTTCAGTTGATTTTCGAGGTCTTTTAACGAAAATTAAAGACGTCATTACAGATATTTTGACAAGGGCGTAAATTTGCCACGTTATAGCACTGCAAACAGTAGTTGCAATTTTGGTAACTATTAGTCATTTTTGTTTTTTTGATCTTTCAAAATATGTGTATTTAGTGATGAGCAAACCAAGACCAAGACCATTCTCGTCTTGGTTTTGGTCTTGGTCTTGCATATAAAGTCTTTGATATTGGTCTTGCAGTCGAACCATCGGTACTGGTATTGGTCTTGGTCTTGCGTTTATAGTTTTGGTTTCGGTACAGTACAGTAACGTTCTTTGTCTTGCAAAAAGAGCTTAATCGTTTGAATTTACAAAAATGTGTCCCTCTATAAGTCAATAAACTAATAATACTAAATATCTACAAATCAATCGTTAGTCAAAAATCAATATAAAATTGTCATTAAAAAATAATTTTTCTTGCATGTCAAGTCTCGGTCTCGGTCTTGTTCTTGCGATTCAAGTCTTGGTCTTGATATTGCAAGTGCAGTTGGAGACCAAGACAAAATGTGCTCATCACAAGTGTAATCTATTGCACATAGGGATACTGAGATTTATATACTCGTACGTATTTAAAAGAAATTTGACTACACCCTGTATAATCAATTCAAAAAACGCCTTACTATAATGCAAAATTTCATAGGAGATTAATGAATGCAATTAAACATGAAACTTTCTTGTTTTAAAATATTTAAAATTTTTGGTATACGTTCTCTTAAAATGGATATTTATGGTTATTTTTAACGGTTATTTTTACATAATGAAAACTGCAATAAAAAGAGTTAAGACTACAACAATATTGTAAGATTTTCAAACTAAATTATGTAAATTAAGAGATGAAATATTGTTAACTGTATAGAAGATCGATGGAGATCAATAACGATAAACTTGAACAGTGGAGGATTGCAACTCTATAATCTAAATTTTTTTCGATATAGATGTCTTCAAGTAAATGGAGCACAAACAACTATTATTATGATGATGATGATAATAATAATAATAATAATAATAGTTGATGATGAAGATGAAGAATAAACCTGATATTTAGCAACATTATAAAATATGAAGTGATCTTCAATCGTCTTCTTTTTTGCTTCAGTCCATTTCTTCAATCAAATTGCGTTTCAAATCGACCATTATAATTGTAAAATGAATTCGTTAAGAATCGAATAAATTGTACTTTTTGGAAATTTAGTTTACAAATTAACACAGAAAAAAAATTATGGAATTTACCTCGAAATTTTAAAATAATTAACGAAGCAAAACAAACCGGATGATGACAATTGCAAATAACGTAACAGACACTTTTCTGTATGATTAATCAATCAATCAATCTCTGTCGAAAATATTGTGAAAAAAAATTTATAACAATTTGGAGCTTTTAATCAGTCGCTTTCCAACTCTATAATTATTTGCTGAATATTTTTTTTTAATGATAATCATGATAATATTCAACCAAATTATATGTGAAAATAATTTTTAATTGAAAGTTGATCTTTAAAGAAAATGTATGCTAATCTGTAAATCATATATTACCTATAGGCTTATTTCGTGCAATGTGAAAGAATATCGAAAATTATCGTGGAAAAATTAACAACTCGGCACGATTTCAAAGATATGGTCAAGTGTTAAAATGACAAGTTAATTACGGTAACGTCAAAATGATTCTAGTTTCACCAAGATATGTTGTAGTTTATTTTTTGTATTCTTTCATTCTCTCTCTTGATGATTTTCCAATATGGATATAGGTACATATAACAATAAATTTATTTATTTATATAATAAAGTTTTGTACAAAATGATGCGTCATCTTTATAATATTATGATTGCTGCAACAATAACAACAAATTGAACAAAAAAAAATATTATTCCATTAACCTTGTTTCGATTATTAACCAACAATCAAGCTTGGAAAAAAAATAACACAACAACGAAAAGAAGTCGACTCCAGATACAAATTTTAAGGACATTTTTTATTGTAATCCAAAAATTCTTCAATCTACCATGTAATTAATTTCATTAAAAATATTTGCAAAACAAGATGATGTTATCATTTTTCGATATTAGATAGACAGAGATGAAGAAAAGATAATTTGATGTAATCATGAAAATAATTTAAAACGTGAATGTAAATATTGTAATTTAATGAAAAGAATCGCGAAGAGGGGCGAGGTAGAGTAGAGAAACAACAAGACGACGAGCTTATTGTAAGGATGAAATTTCGACATTTCAATTGAAAAGAATTGTTGCTTTGTTATACCGGTCCATCTTTGGTATTATGATGAAATTGCTAAGAAAACAGACATACAATCCGAAGTGATCTGCATTTATATGGAATAAGTTGGATGTTTAAAATGAGAAAAGAAGAAGAAAAAAAGGAGCGACTTCAATAGGTAGTCAGACATGAAACTTGAAGCCGATGTTAAAACTGATTTGTCTTAAATTCGTCCTTTATCTTCACTCATCTGTACTGTATTATAGTAACCGATTGAAATCTTATTTCGTATTAATCTATTTATAAAATCCTAACTGAACTAATCTACTGTAGCCTAAAGTGTAACTAATGTCTGTGTCCTTCAGCGTGAAACTTCCGCTTAATTGCTTTAATTTCAAAAAAAAAATATCCGAAAAGTTTCATCATTATTACGGTTATTTCTCTGTTAAATTGAAAGTTTTGTATCGTTGTTTTATATGTTCTCGCGTCCTCTTTTATTAATCATTAGCCATGTTCAATAAAATTACATATTTCAGCCATCAATGTCCGGTAAAAATAATAATAACAACAATAATAATAATAATAATAATAACGATATATGTATAGCAACGAACGCAACATCAGTTTTCTTGTTAGGATGAAGAGCGATCGGGCGGCGGCCTTGCGAGCAGAGGAAAGTTGTTAGCCTGGGGGCTCGGCGTGGCAGGGCCTTGGGTCCCGTTACTGTTGCCGTCAAGACTACAGCACGATCGCCGCACGCTATTATCCCCCATACTAGTGGCCGTTAAACGCCGCCATCCGATCTCTTTTGCATAGACAAACACCACTACTACTACTACAACAACAACAACAACAACAGCAACACGAACATCGATGGTATTAATTTTTAGAAATTCAAATATTGATTTAATTATAACAAAGTGTCAGTGATAACAGAAATTTGGCGATTATTATAGGTATACCAACAAATTAATAACTCACAAAGGTTTGCAAACTTTGATTGGGTAGTATGAGGGTAAAAGTTGATTCTTCAAAATTCATTATTTATTTTCGATTTTTGTGATTTCAATGCCGAATCGTATTATTAATTATAAAATCAAGATAAAGGATATTAGATCCGGGATTAACAATAGTCTAGTAGGTTGTCATATGAACCAGTTTTCTAATAATTATGTAGATACACACAATAAAACAATAAAAAGAATTCTCCATTGCCATTTAAAAACAATAATATGTCGTCAACCTAATACGTTGACTTATTATAGTTTGATATACATTCAATTAAAACTCTTAATTTTTTTTCTTTAAAGTTTTTATTCTATTCATTGTTTGTGAACTCCACCCAGATTCGTCCGGTCATCTGTCACCGTCCTCCCTCTCAGGGTTAACTAGAACGAATTAGGCAAGATCAGCTTTCAGATGCTTTGCATACTATATTACGAGGGCAATTTGAAAAGTTCGCGGTCTAACTAGTATGCGGCCATAAAGGAAATAATATCACAAATAATCATAAAGACACATTTTAGAAAATTTTGTTTAAACGAAATAGTTTTGGCATGCCTGGAGAAATGGATAACATTGAGCATCGTACAATGAGGCGAAAAACGTGCCCCATCTTATACAACAGTTAAAAATGGGCATACCAGCCTAGAAGATGACCCGAGAAGCGGATGTCCAAAAGTGCAACGACGAGAGATTGTCAAGGAAGTGCACGATATGCATATGCAAGCTAATCAAAAAGAATTATGAATGGAAAAACTTTATGGAAGATGAATTTCTTGATGGTCGACTAGAAATTCCCTAAGGTTTGCTGAATTACCAATTCGAAGCCAATGAGGCTTTCCGAATATACTACAAGCCTAATTTCAAGCATTTCTCGTGCTCATGAGGAAAACCCAAATATGGCGTGCTAAAAATATCCTAAACTATAGGCTGCTATCAGGAAAGTTTGTGGAATGACCTAACTTAGGGATATCTTTAGAATTCCAAACTGATACCTAATGGTAATGACCAAGAACTTGCTAAGTTAAGCTAAATTGGATGGTGATTAGGAAAGTTCGTATGACAGCTTGAATCGTACACGAGGAACACAAGAGATTTTATTGAACGACTTGTGATCGCAGATGAAACCTGGGATCATTCCTACCCTCCAGAATCTTCGTCGCCAAAAAAGGGAAAAACAAGTCTGTCGGGTGAAAAAGGTATTGCCTCAATTCTTTGGGATACCAAAGGTATTCCAAGCCATTTACTCAGGAAGATCAGGCTTAGTCAGAATGAAAATAATCTTTCACCAGGACACCACACGCCTCCTTAAAAGTGCCACAGCGATGGCGAAACTCGCTGAATTAGAGTGAAATTTGCTTCCTCATCTTGCTTATTACCCAGATTTGTCACCAGACTTTTATTTGTTTCCCAGGCTGGTAAAATTTCTTGGTGGTAGACGATTTTTTTTAGACTTAAGTAAGTAGTTATTTCGAAGAGCTAAAGAAAATTAAGTTCCGCGATGGAGTAAAAGCTTTGGAACACTGTTGGACCAAATGTATTGACGTTTAAAGAGATTATAATGGAAATTAAAAATAGTTCTCTACGTAAATTAGTATGCCTTCATTATTAGGGTACGAACTTAGTAAATTGCCCTCGTTTGTGTTTGTATAGTAGTTAAAGGAAACCGTTATAACTGAAATAATTTAGATCCGTTACGTGAAAATCACTGTTTTTGTTTTGGTTTTCCGATAATTGGTCAAAAATTATACACCTTGGGATAATTTCCATAGAAAGAAAACTTCGTTATTGTTATTATCGCGTCCCAAATATTTCTAAAATAATTTACATCATAATTTGAATAATCGAATAGTAGAACTAAGAAGAAGAAGAGAGAAAAATAATCAATTTGCCATTAACCACAAAATTGCAACATTTATCTCGACTTTTTCCCCGGTTAATTTGAATAATAAAAAAAACTCGATACTTCAATCAGTAGCGTGTTAAGGATTTGGAGAGCCTTAGGCAAAATAGATTTTAGTGGTCTATTTCATGGTGTAACAGTGTAACCATTTAGGACACAGCAGAGATATGTATGGGACTCACAAAGTGTACCTATCTGCTTGGCGCCCTAGGTAATTGCCTAATTTGCTTACAGTATAACGCGCCACTGACTTCAATATTGATTTCTTCCTATATATATGAATCTTTCAAATTGTTTAAATAAGAAGTAGCACAATTGTAATAAATAATTTGCGGTTGGATTTCACGTTATAATCAATAATATTTGTTTTTTCTCCCCCATTTACATCTATCTTCCTCTATCTATTTCAATATTAGTTTTATTTTTTTAAATCTCAATGTCGATTGGTGGTTTCTTGTAATCAAACAAAACCTAATAAATGGAAAATATTTCCTCTTTTGAGTCTCTATTATAATTTTTGTTGAATCATTTTCTAAACAAACCAAAAAAAAGAGAAACAATTAAAAAAGCTGACCTTTAAATACACATACAGTATTTCTATTTACAAACAATTCGGTTGTTTTTTTGAAAATATTACCGTTTTTTTTTCTCTTCTTCTACACATTAATAGGGTGTGGTTACAAAATCAGAAGGAAAAAAATAGAGATTGCATTTTAAATGAAACCTTCACAGTCACTAGTGGAATTTGGTCAATTCATCACCTTGATTGTATTGTAGAGATGTGCAGATAGATGTATTCTAGCCAAAAAAATAAAACAGTGGCGTAACAATAGGGGCATTATTAAGTTAAACACCCCAACCTTCATAATGTCATTTCCTGTTCTTAACCTTTCCCTACTTTGGTACGATCGCACTTCTTGTTATGATTCACATTTTATCAAGTTCTACCTACTTGTTTCTACCTACTTGATATTCATTCGTGTTGTTTTTTTTTTTTGTAATTGAAAATCAAATTAATTAATTGATGCAATTGTTAGATAATAGATTGTAGAATATATGTAGAGACAATATATTGTTTGAGGGCGTCAAAGTATTATTAATTTCAGAATGTTAAATTTTTATTTAAGTGGGTATATATCTTGATATCTAATAAACTATCTATGATTATTCTATTTATTTATTTGTTCAAGGTATCGATTTAAAGGTAATTCTAATTCTTATTATGTCTAATAATTAATCTTGAGATGCTAAAAATGAATTTGTTCAATGTACCACACCTAGATTTTAGTACCACAAGTCTGACTGACCTCGAAAATCTTGTACACTAGTCGTCTTAAATAACACCTTTGAAACTGAAAGTAGAATACAATAATGCCTACTAACAAGTAACGATAATTAAACCGACCCTTCGTCTATTCTACATACATACATACATACATACTACATCCTGATTTATTATCGAACAAGAAACAATTACAATCATAATAAATAAAATGAAAGTATTGTTTTTAATTGATTTTAATTGAATGTTTGCGTAACGATAATTTTGTAAATTCTTCCAATATACAAGAAAAAATTATTTACAAAATAAACAAGCGACCTTTTTATTGTGATTTTCTTGTTGTATACAGGGACATATCAACGATGAAGAAATACCCATATCAATGTTGTATATCCCATATAAACTGGTTGCTCTTCACATATGATACCTGAGGATATACGTCAAATGAGATACATATGGGGCGTTACCGGTAAATGTCATCCAGTTATAAGAACAATTTTCCCCGATTACAACAAGACTTTGAATGTATCGCTTTTTCTTGTCGTTTATTATAAGAAGTATTCTTGACTTGATGACCTACTCTTTTAGTGAAGCTCTTGAGAAATTATTAATATGATCGTTCCGACAACCATGTCGAAAAGACGCACTCATTCAAATTCGTACCTATCTACTTATATAGGCAGTGACAGAAAATAGGAAACTGACTTATAAATCAAACTATTTTATGATAGTAAAACGGTTTGGCTTGCCCAATTGTAAAAATAAGGGAATTGACAGTTCCTACCAGATGGATAGAAGAGCCTTTTTTCTAAAACAGTTTGTATGCATTGTTAAAGGAATTCCCAATTCTAAAATACCTTTAAATATAAAGTATTGTTCATTTCCGATAGATACATGGGAGAAGATGGTCCCGCCCATCTATACTACTTACATATTAGTTAGATAGAGACGTAGAAAACGTAGGTGATTTATAAATTAAAAATATGGCGCATTTTACCACCTACTCTTGGTCCTTTGACCAAACAAAGCAATTTGTTTTGTACGAAAGTACCTTGAAAACTTTCTTTTTTAAAAGATAACAATAACCAGATGTGTTTTGTGTATTTGGTACCTCTGTCTGACATTCATGAAACATGTGATTTGACAAAGAAGGGACAAGGGCGGGACCAATGTTACTCCCATGTATCCACATATTGAAACAGCCTTTGCCTGTATAACATAAAACTACCTTTTTTTAGAAAAGATAACTAGGTACATCTCTACATCTGGAAGAATTTGTAAATTATCCCATTTTTATCATTTAAAATTCTAGAAGACAAGGTCTTCTGTCGAACAGACGCATAATAGTTATTTATACAAGAAGTGTGTTATGGGGTAAATAAGACCCAAGAGAAATACGTTGTATAGATACATGTTATTTATACAACAAGTGCGTTAAAGAGCAAATAAAACGCTAGATAAAAAGTATACCCAGGAAGTGTTTACCGAGTGACGTAATTATCTCGAGTATGTTATTTGCCCCTTAACGCAAGAGTTGTATAGAAAGTTGTATCCAACCGAAACAAAACCATTTTAAAATAAATTTATTTTACAAGTAAAAAATGAGAATGAAGAAGACTTGATTTTTATTTGTGTATAACACACTAGTGTGTTAGAAGGTGCTTTATTGATTTAAAATCGGTATAATTACGGCCTCTTTAAACAGCGGTGTTGTATTATTTTTTAATCCAACACCAAAATAATTTATTATTAGAACGATTTTTAGTTGCAATGGAAATTTACAATTTTATCCATGTACCGTGTCTTATCATTTTTATAACACACTAGTATGTTATAAAGTGCTTCATTGATTTATAATCGGTATAGTTACGGTCTCTTTATACAATGGTATGGGATAATTTTTTTATCCAACACCAAAACGACTTATTTGTAGAACAAAGAAGGCTTGATTTATAGTTGCATTGGCACACTATTCTGTATACTCACATCACTCCTTATACTAACCAATAGGAATGCATAATTTCTGTAACACACTAGTGTGTTGTGGGATGTTTTATTGATTTAAAATCAGTGTAGTTATGGCCTCATAATGCAACGGTGCTGGATAATTATCAAACTTATAAGTCAGTTTCTTATTTTCTACCGATAACTATAGACATAACGGTCTGATTGATAGTTATCCGTTTCATTTTTAACTTCCCCGACCAGAGGGTAGGGAAGTTATTAGTTTCGGACCAAAATTTCGAATTCGAGATTTCACTAGATCTTTACGTTTTGGGGTCCCCTGAACACGTTTTTGAAGTTTTTAGCATGATGTCCGTGTGTGTGTGTGTGTGTGTGTGTGTGTGTGTGTGTGTGTGTGTGTGCGTCTGTCGTTTCTCCAACGATTACTCAAAAAAGGCTTAACCGATTGCGTTCAAATTTGGCCAGCATCAACTATTCCGTGGACTTTCGAGTTGATTAGTTTTTGGTGCCAATCGGACAACGGGGGTGGACGGGGGAGGGGGTTGATTGAAAAAAATGTAAGATAACGTATTAATTTGATATCACCAATCAAAAGGGCATGTGCTTTTATGTCAGAAATAATACCCATCATGTGCGATATTTTTCAATCTGGCGACTTATAATGATTAAATTAATTAGATGGACAGTGATTCTTTACTAATCAAGTATGTACGCAAGACAAAAGAATAAGACATTAATATATCAAATATAAATCAGGATTTACGGCCGTTGTCTAGCAACAAGACTGTTTCGTGAAAGATCGAGTAGGTGTAAATAATTGCGTTGTTTTTTTTTAAATTTCGGTGCTGATTTTGACATCTTTGGTTTTGTTAAAAGCTTTACTGGAATATTTGTTTAATCTTTTGTTGTGAATTTATTGTAATGGATAACATAATGAGTAATAATACTTTTACTATCCATAGAGGCAGTAAGTAAACTAAAGTTTTCTATTTGTTAAGAATAAAATAACAAAATAGTAAAGATGATTATTTCTATAATTGAAAAGAAAAAAAATAAAGTTATTCTGGCGAGAATTGAACCCCGTAGCAAACAGATGTCAGGCGAGAGCGCAACCACTGTGCTTTTCGCAGAAATTTGACAATTTTCTCTTGATCGTAGAAAATTTTTTTTCTAATTAATGATTAACTACTGGGACTGATCAGTCGGGGAAGTTGCTAGGCCGGGTCTTCGATTCGGCCCCTTTTCCAACTCGTTATTACTAAATTAAATATTGTATATGTAAATGTGTTTATAAGTTAATTACGATAATTGCAACTAAAATGAATAGGAATAAAAATTATTTATAATTGATCAGCATTGCAAATAACAATTTATAGTAATTAAAGCATCATATTTTCTAAATTGAAATCAATACGCATTTATCATAAGAATTTTATGACAGGCGTGAGAATTGTTGTAAATCATATATGACAATCGATCAATAGATGAAAACACCCTTATTAATATTACAAAATTTCTTCCAATTAGCGATCAATCTTATTCACTTTCAATATTTGACCATAACCCAAACACAACACACACACACACACACACACACACACATACACATACACAATAGATTTGAACAAATGTTTGTTGTATTATGAACCTGACAATGGCCGAATTAACTCCAATTAGTTCCAATTTATCAAGAAAATTACCAAATAAACGATTGCTATAACCTAAATGATAGACAAAGAAATAGAGATAGATGAAGTATTACAAAAGTAGTGGGCGGCACATAATCCAAACAATCTTTTCTCTAATTTCTATTCTTCTAACGTATATCGTTAGTAGAGTTACAAAAAAAAATAAGGTGACCAGTATAACCTTACACAACTATTATTTACTAGATGATTGGCAATAAATCTGTTAATAGAGAATATTAAAAAAAAAATACACACACACACAGAAGCACATCAAATTATAACAGTGGAAATTTAAAATTTAAATTCAATTCAGCCAAATGGTAACAAGAAGCAATATTTCATAAGAATTACATAAATGTAGCTTTGATTTATTCATTAGTAGAAAAAATAATTTCTTCTAATGATTCAGAATAGTTTCCACCGGTTTTTTTTCTCTTCTTTTACATATAATTTTCACGTTTTCCTTCATCATACAAAGTGTCCTTCATTATAAAGCTACTGTTCTTTTTTTGTGTTGTTTCCCACGAAGAATTGACCGATAATTAATTCAATGCAATCGATTTAATTATTAATTTAATTAATTTATTAAAATGAATTTTTTTTTGTGATAGAAATAAGAGTAAAGGGTATTATTGTTGTACATGAATATCAATGGTAGTGGTGAAATAATTGGTCCAGATGCCGCCGATTCGATAAAATCATTGTTTTTACTTTAAATAAGACATTTTATCGGTGATTATAAAAAGCGTATTTCTATAGTGAATCGTATATCGTTCTAAAGAGACGTGAAGATAGAAAACTAGCCGACAATCGGCTATATCTTGGAGATTTTTAAAATTTTATACAAAATCAATAGGAGACGATTTATATTGAAATTGTATATGAGTACAAAAAAGTACAATTTTTTTTTTGTATTTAATTATAACGAGTTGGAAAAGGGGCCGAATCGAAGACCCGGCCTAGCAACTTCCCCGACTGATCAGTCCCAGTAGTTAATCATTAATTAGAAAAAAAATTTTCTACGATCAAGAGAAAATTGTCAAATTTCTGCGAAAAGCACAGTGGTTGCGCTCTCGCCTGACATCTGTTTGCTACGGGGTTCAATTCTCGCCAGAATAACTTTATTTTTTTTCTTTTCAATTATGGAAATAATCATCTTTACTATTTTGTTATTTTATTCTTAACAAATAGAAAACTTTAGTTTACTTACTGCCTCTATGGATAGTAAAAGTATTATTACTCATTATGTTATCCATTACAATAAATTCACAACAAAAGATTAAACAAATATTCCAGTAAAGCTTTTAACAAAACCAAAGATGTCAAAATCAGCACCGAAATTTAAAAAAAAACAACGCAATTATTTACACCTACTCGATCTTTCACGAAACAGTCTTGTTGCTAGACAACGGCCGTAAATCCTGATTTATATTTGATATATTAATGTCTTATTCTTTTGTCTTGCGTACATACTTGATTAGTAAAGAATCACTGTCCATCTAATTAATTTAATCATTATAAGTCGCCAGATTGAAAAATATCGCACATGATGGGTATTATTTCTGACATAAAAGCACATGCCCTTTTGATTGGTGATATCAAATTAATACGTTATCTTACATTTTTTTCAATCAACCCCCTCCCCCGTCCACCCCCGTTGTCCGATTGGCACCAAAAACTAATCAACTCGAAAGTCCACGGAATAGTTGATGCTGGCCAAATTTGAACGCAATCGGTTAAGCCTTTTTTGAGTAATCGTTGGAGAAACGACAGACGCACACACACACACACACACACACACACACACACACACACACACACGGACATCATGCTAAAAACTTCAAAAACGTGTTCAGGGGACCCCAAAACGTAAAGATCTAGTGAAATCTCGAATTCGAAATTTTGGTCCGAAACTAATAACTTCCCTACCCTCTGGTCGGGGAAGTTAAAAATAGTTTAATTAATATTTATAAATATGGACAATTGTCCAATAAGGCAAGTTACCTACATTCAATAAACTATAAATTGCTCCAACTAAAGTTGACTAAAGGTTATATATATTACGAGAAATATGAGACTATAACGTTGCTAAATAAAGACAAGGCATAACTAAAGATAGGAGTCTAGTTGACATATTGTTTGAAATTTATTCAATCAAATCGATATTTATTTATGTTTTATTACTACTGTTTTAAAACAATACACACTAACATTTCCACATTAGATATTCCTTTTATAAAACAAACAATAACATCTTTTTTATCTTTCATTAATTGCCTTAATAGAGATATTTAATATGATTTATAATATAGTAACATGAATTAAATTATTGATTAAAATTATTAGACATAGATTGTATTAGGTATAAATATTGTAAAATTGGTGATTAGATGGTAAAATTGTTACATTTAATATTAAATATTTATGATTATTGATATTAATATAACACATGCAAGCTTTCACTTAATTTAATTGAAAGAATTTCAATTAAAATTATATCGATAGATTATTAAAAGACAACTCTCTTGTTATTGCATAAATACGTAAGTATACCGGCTACATGTCTAACTACCTGTTGAAATCTCCCGAAAAAACACCATCTACTTTTACTTACATTTCTTATTTCCTTTAAATATTGAAATTAATAATCTCCCTGTCTAGAATTGAGGGATAACTTAATAATTTGAGCCGCTTCACGCTATTTTAAAAACTCTATATTATGTATTTGAGCTTAGATTGAATACTTCTTATGACGTTTCTTATTAGTTGTAGGTATTTGTAGGGTAATACCCAACATCAGTCTCAAGTTTTGCTTCGGCGAGCATATGAAAAGTAGAGAACATGGGGTATTCTAGTTACTTTTATCTGGCATGCATGAGCAAATGCAATGTCAAACTGGCGAGTGCTCAAGCACGCCTTAAAGTAGCTACAACACAACCATGAGCCCAAGCATCGGCCTGGACTTGAGTGTGGCTTATAAAAGACAAACGGGCCGCGTACTCATACTCAAGCATCGGCAGCCTCTCAAGTATACTTTATAAAGAAAGATTAGTGAAAAAAGACGAGTTTTCTCGACAATACCCGACTGAAAAGACTTCTCAACACTTAAAACTTAGGAACAGATAATTTATGCGTGATTTCAATTATTTTCCGCGTGAAGTAAGGAAACTTAGAAGAATGACGTTTGTCTAGATAAATCTAATATATTTTTCTAATTTTTACAGCGGTTAATTGTTTAAATTCCGTACTTGTTTTAATTAAATAAACATTTAAGTATGTTAATATAAACTATCTAGGTATCGATTATAAAAAGTTGCTAAGAAAAATTATTTACACAGGGAGGCGAAGAACTATGCTTATTCAATGTCTCACAGTAAATTCTTCAATAATTTTCGAGATGTAAGCAAACGTTAAGAGAGGGGTGTTCGTAGAATTCACATTTTGTATTGAAAAAATGTTGTGGGCGAAATTAAGACATCTTTTTGTATAATTGAGAAACTGAATTCTAAGAAAGATACTCAGATAGACTAAAGTTAATGCTACTTTGCTAGTCTATTACTGATTTAATTTAATATTTTATTTTTGTCAAAGCAGCGTAGAAAGTGGCAAGATTTTACTGAACTATCACTGTAAAGAACACAGCAGGTTTGGTCGTAACCCTCCTGAAAGGTCAAAAAAACCAATCAAGTCCTTCAAGTGTCTTCATTTTCTTAGAATTCGAGGTTATTGCAGACAATCATCATACACATCTCTTTTTTATGAGACAAAGCACGCTTCCTCTTAGATACATATCGACTGCCCCTTAAATTCACGAAGAAATAAAAGGGATGTGTTAGACGACTAGATGGACTCTCGAGCTCGAGCGTTACCCTTAAGGGTCTTGTGGAGAGAGAGCTATCTAAATTCACCGGATAATTACTTAAAATCAATAATATTGGCCATATTTTAGTCAGTTATGAAGGAAAATGTACGAAATAAACAGGGTCCAAGACTTTTCTCTATCATTCAGAATTTTATCACATTTTTCGTGAATGGAAAGCTTCAGAACATGAACCTTGAAATGCTCCATACAACGCACGTTTGATTTTCACAATATCTTAAAAAAATAAGAGAAATATCGATGTTTAAAAATTGATAAATTTCGCACGTCGAATCGAGTAATAAGTAAAAAGTCCCCTTAAGAAAAATGATTTGCACAGGAGGCGAAGGACTGTGCTTCTTTAATGTTTCAACGTCAATTATTTACCCTTTTTTATAATTTTTTCAAGTGTTAAAGGTGGAATTCATATTGAATTGTTTTAATATACTTGATTTCGAGTTCCACCATAAGAACCATTCAGTTTAAGATGAAACACGTTGTATTTATTTAAATGAAATGAAAAATTTGACATGTAAACAATTTTGACGTGTTTGTTAAATTGATTTAATCTATTGTTAGTAGTTATTAATAATTATTGCGAGTTTAATTAAACGATTTATTATCGACTATTCTAATATAATACCTGATATTAGTTATTCAAAATTGCTAATTGTTAACCATAGAGCGTGCTCTATGTCTTATATATACCTATCTATGTATGTATGTATGTATACGGTTGCTTACTCGTAAACTATTAGATAACTATCTCTACCTATCTTAACTGATGATAATTGTATTGTGTTCGACCACCTGCTTAGCATTATTCTTCTGTTTGCTTGTATAACAATAAGTGCTTGTTTAGTTTCATAGAAATAAGTACGATCCGGAACTGAATCGGTGAAGCGATAAACACACATATACAAGCACCCATTTACGTTTGTCAATTAATATATTTTTTTCTCTTATATTAATAATAAGGGTGTTAAATACAGAACCGGCATTCTATCAAGATTTACAACAATATTTTACCATAAAACTTTGTTGCCATTTAGATTAACAATTTAGATGGCTCTCTTTTGTTTCTATTTTATTTAAGTGCGAAGGAATCATTTATTCTTATGTGTATTGTAACAAAGATACCATTTTTTTTCTCTATATACGTTAAATATAAATAGAAAGATATACCAGATTGCCTCATCACCTTGTTCTGAGAGAGTACACCATAATTAAAAGGTGTGGCTGTGTATGGTGACCCCATTTTTAACAAACACATACACTTGTATTAAAAATCGAGAAGAAAAAAGATTCTTACTGCTACTACTATTTACTACTACATTAATGATAATGCCATGGTTCTCTCTATGTTAACAACATCTATAAGTCAAGTGCACGATCATTATTAGATCATGCCGATGATGATGATGATGATGATTCTTCAATTTCGATTTATTTTTGGGGAAACAATCAAAGAGGTCTGTTATTGTATGGTTGTATATTTTTTTGGAAAGTCAGTTACATAAGATGAAGAGCATATAACTTTTACTTGATCCTCATCAACATTAATTCAGATGTAATCATACCTACCCAAAAAAAAAAATTCAATAAGTTTATTAATGAGTATCAAGAAAAAAACTGCTACTCCTTTCAAACACTTTCGATGAAATATGTGGAATTTTAATTGATTATCAAATCTACAAGTAGTTGTCAAGTGTTTGGAAAATTTATGGACTTTCTTTTATCAGATCGCCAATAATAAGTGATGTATCTATTAAATTTTTTTATATGGGTATAGATGGATCAAATTAAGTTTGTCAAAGTCGGGCGCATCTAAACAAGGCTTTCTCCTATTCTCTATTGCACTTTGGCAAGATCTACTGTACGTCTATAGTCTTACCAGGCAAACTTATTTTGATCCATCTATATATGGTCGATGGATTGAATGAATTTCGTTTGAAGAAGGTCGTCATGTGGGTGGTCGTTTTTATTCTCTCTATCTATCTTTTTAGTTTTCTCTTTGCCATCCTCTCATCAACAATTGATGACAACATATATGAACCCACCAACTATGAACAAGTATTTGAAATGCACGATTGATCTAATATTGAGTAGTATATGGTTGACTAGATGATTAATAAATAGACTAGAACTCGGATGATCTATAATCTTATAATAATACCACAATTCTTATACTGATTCTCTCATCCTATATTCATCCAATTTGATCGTTTATATTATAGAAAGTCTTAATGAAAGAAAATGATTCAACAAAAATATATGGTTTAAATACGTTTTTTATGATTATAATCATATTGACAATTCTTTTTGGTTTCACTTTCTGATGATCAATTGCGATAAGAACATATCGAATACTGATACAATTGATTGAACAGAATTTTTTCTTGTCACAATTGAAAACGACTCAATACAAATCAACATTTTCTAATTATACAATAATTACATTAATAGTTATTTTTGTTACACAGAAACGAAAAAAAATTGTAGCTGTAAACAAGATGTATAAATTTATTATAATCAGGTAGTTAGACTTTGAATTTATTACCCATGAATAATTGTAAGGAATGCAATTTTGACTTTGATTTATATTTTTCACTAGATTTTGATGGATTTAAAACTAATTTACATGTTATTTTATCAATTAGGCGATCAATTTTTTATGTTCTACATGGATATTGTCGACTTTTTGGAGGTTTCACGTTCAATTAACCTTTACAATCATTATGTCTCTTTCAAGAAAACTTTGTTTTTTTTTAAATTTTAAAGTTTTCGTTTCCAATCATTGAAATTTCTGTAATACTATGCAATAGAATTAATACTTTATTAGTGATTTGTTGACAGAAGTGGACTGTTAATTTTGAGGGCCCCGTTTGGGTTAGTTGTGGCGGCACATTCGCCCTTTTGTCAAAAAAACTGTTTTGGATTTCAGGTTTATTATAACTGTATAGTGAAATCACAATCATTAGGTCGATGCTTGAATTTTGATAAAGAATAGGTAGGTGTATTATCATAGCAACTTTAAAAACACGACTCGGCAATCTTGCAGTTCTTGCACCGTCGATGCCATCTATCCGGTATCCTGCAAACTAACAGGAATTTTTCAGGTCAATTATACTGAAAAAATAAACAAGTTTTTCTATACCTACCTGCAATGTTATATGTTATCATTGAAAAGGTCATTAATGTTGTTAATAGGTGAAAATATCAAGTGAAGGATTCTCGAAAAAATTCAATGAGAATTCAAAAATATCAAAAGATCTCCAAAGGCAGCAAGTACCTTATATAGAGAATTTTTTTATGTATCTACATGCTGAAATATTAAATGCAAAACATTCTTATGATACTGATAATTAATATATTTTAATAACATTGAATCAACTAATCTTAAATTCATTTCCCGATGTTATTTTAATATTTATGATTTTTATTGAAAAATACTTTTAATCCACAAACAATAAGAAACACTAATAAAATTTCAAATTTCACTCGTTTCTAAGTTTGTTGTTTGTCTAATACGTCTAATCAAGGCCTGCTTGATTTTTTCAAGCGAAATTATCTAACAGGCCTTGCGTCTAATATTAACTGTCAAAATTAGCTGGCCTCTGCGATTATCAATTTTTTTCTAATATCAATTGTCAGAACATATAGCCACCTGAGATATCCGATTTTACTGTTAATACTCAATAAAGAGATTTTTGCATTTTTCATGCGATCCAACGAACCGATTTTGATGATTTTTTTTCTGGGTCATAGAGAATGGTCGGCTCTACTGTTATTTTAATTTTCATCCAAATCTAAGCAAATGTAATATTGAAAATGATTTTTTTTAACATTTCTTCAGCTCTTATTCCAAAAGTGTTGGCCCTACCAGTCTGGCCAACGAACTCATCCAAACTATTCCAAAGACCGATTTTTGTACCAAGTTTCATTAAGATTGGAGTATTTTTACGGCAGTTATCGTGGATATACATATATAAATATATAAATATATATATATATATATATATATATTTATATATATATATATAAATTTTAACGAATGGTGGATATGGGTTCCTGAGGTCCCAAAACGAACTTCTGTGCAAAATTTTTTCGGAAATTCAAAAGTGAGGATCTCGTCATTAGCTAATTTTTTTAAAAAAAATTCGCTAATTAGATTTTTCCTGGGATAAACTTAAAAAAAAGGTGTAGTTTTTCATCTTTAAAGTCGTGCTCAAGTTCTTATAAACGATTTTTTCCGTTTTTATTATTTTTTTCGAAAAACTGACAAATATTTGCTAAGAATGGTTGAATTTTTATTGAAAACTAATTAATGTACATTGAGTTATATGGGAAAGGATGAAAAAAACATGCTCCGAGATGTTCCTCTGTAATTCAGAGTTTCCAAAAAAAATCCAAAGAGAAACAACCCTACGAAATTCATAGAGCGAAGTAGCAGGCAATTAAGACAGATCACAGCACTGTTTATTAGTCAGTTTGCACTGAGGGAGCATCGCTAAAATATTGGGATTGTAAAAGACCCAACATGTAGGGCCTGCGAAGAGGAAGATGAACCTTCGCTTCATATCCTATGCTACTGTGAGGCCTTGAAGGATATCAGAGCATGTTATCTGGGAAGGCGGTATATATCTCTCCTGAAGAAATAAAACGAACTTCCTCAAACTGTATTCTGGACTTTATTAAAAAGACAGGACTATAGGGGGAAGACAGCTAACCCAAATCAGGAGCATTGACGAGTGTACAAAAGGCCTTAAAGGCTGAGTTACAGTGGGGAACTGTGTGTGAGGGTCGGAAAGAGACCTCACACAAAACAATTAATTAATTAATTAATTAAACCTTCTGATGCTCCTTGAAATGATATTTTCAAGACGCTATTGCAAGCTTCTACATTAAAAAAAAAAACGAGCGAAAAATCGTGTTTTTAGAGTGTTGAGGAGAAGATGTATAGATTGATCAAGCTAAGTTTTCCCAAAACCATGGATGCGTAGTAAATCTCTCCTATAGTAAAAATGCAAAAGAGTGAATTCTCTCTCTTTTACTCCACTGGTAATACAGTAAAAACAAGCAATCAAATAAGCACTATTGGTTAAGCGGACTACTCCGAAAATCTGGTTTAAATGCGTCGATTTGGACAAACTTACGATGATCCGAGTGATTTTAGAGTTCCCCAAATTTTTGCATCACGGAATATTTTTTAAGTTTAAAGATTTTTAAGGAACACTAGAGTAAATTAGAGTTTTTAGTTAAGTATTAGATAAACAAAATGAATATTATAATTTTTCTATCATACCTATAGCAGAAACGTTTCTCGGTTTCTAATTTTACAATAACTCTTTGTTCTCTTACTTCAGTATCATAATTCTTTGCGGAATACCATTGTTCTGTGGAAGACAGTTTGGGAAACACTGCTTTCTTCAACATCGACAGTATACTCTACTAAGCTTAATTTTTTTCTTACATTTTGAATTTTGTTTTTATTTTCACTATTTTGGGCGCTAAGTGAGCCTCTTGATTGATTGAGGTCCTGGGCTGCAGCCCCTAAAGGCCATGTCTAAATCTGCCTGTGCTTGTTGAAGATTTTGTAATTTTCATTCGAAAATTCCAAATAGTGCGCAATTTAAAGGCAGAAATAGAAGTAGTTAAAGTAGCTTGAGAGTGGACACGAGATACAACACACAATCAGGGCAATAACCGTATCAACATTAACCACCTACACGTCTTCTACACGTATATAAATGTAATGAACGTATTTAAATCGAGAGATTTATTCAATTTCTATTTAGTATTTAGATTTTAATATTCATTAATTGTAATTAGAGATAAATAATTTTTGTTGTTCTTGTTGATGTTGTGATCTAAATTGGTTTTATTTCCTAGTAAATTATTGGAATATCGATAAAATTGATGAGGAAATTTTCCAATTTCAAATTAATTTAAATTAATGAAATGAAGAAATATTATTGGTACTGTTGTTGCAGCAGCAGCAATAGCAACAGCAGCAACGGGCGTGGATCTTTCCGATATAGTGAGAGTGAAGGGTCATAATGTAGGTCAAATGTATGGCACGCGAACACCACAAGTCTTAAAACATTAGTACGCGATTAATCTTTGAAATTTTTCGGCCCCCTTTATAATATCTACCACTGCTACTACAACAAATCTACTGTTTTTACCTAATAGTTAAACATCTTATGTCTATATTAAATAATAGTAACGAGTGTTGAAATGAACTTATCCACACTTTTTTGTTTAAGAATAACGCTTTGAATTGTTGACGTTAAGGTTTTTCTGGAACTGATCAAGGATGGCACAATTTTTCGACGAAAAAACTGATATGCTCTATTGGAGACCTTGTTTTTTCTATCTAAATTATGATTATTCTAAATTTCCACACATCATTTTTCCTTCCATCGAAATCTCGTCAACTGAATCTGACTTGTTTAGCAAAAAAATAAGAACCTCCATCTATAAATAATAATAATAATAAACGGAAATTATCAGAGAATGATTATTAGAAAACGAGAAGAGAAGAAAAAAACGAACTATGAGCAAATTGTGCAAGCTGGCAGCGACCAACCAAGCGGTCATTTGTTAAAATCTAGGCCATCGTTACAAGATAACAATGATTTAGAGAGGGAGGAGACCCCCTTCGGAGAAGGCCTCCTAGATTACCAGTTTCCAATTATTCTTTTTTTTTGTTGTTGTTTAATAAACAATTGTATTGCTTTAGTTTAGTAATGTTGTTGGTATAACGACGACGAGGACGCCGACGACGTTTATCTTTTCTATATACAAAAGCTTCAAGTTGGGCGTGTGATAGTCAAGTCAGTGTTGTCCTTGGTGACGCAAGCCGCGAGATCGGGCTACTGCAGTGAAAGTGACTACACCCACCCCACCCGCGTGCGTAACGGAATACAAAACCACTTATTCATCATCGATACCGGTGGCAAAGTAATCGGTAGTAGTAGTAGTGGCGGCGGCGACAACGGCGGCAGTGGTGGTGGCGGCACTTTTTCCACTCTTTGCCTTCGATCATAGAATTCGAAACGAGAGGGAGTTGAAAAAAAATCGATCAACAACACTTATTATAGCGTATAATTTACTGATAACTATAAGTTATAGGTAATAATATTATTAAAAGAGGCAAAAATCCTATTCATAAAATAGATTGGTTCAATTATATGTCCTCTTCTAACTACAAATACATACACACATATAAAACTGGACATAACAGTGAAAGGAGATTTCGACATAAAAGTTGAAAAAGAAAAAGACATACAAGACTTGTGTAAAATACGGCATGATAACAACATAGAGTATAGACGATTAGAATCGGAGCAAGCCAACAAACGGCACTTGAATATTAATGGCAAATAAACACGAACATTTTTCTTCAACAACATAATCACATTTCCCATTTAGAAAATTTCACCAATCTCTAATAATCTCTCCTACACACTCACATGCAATCAACGAAGAATTAAAATAATTTATACAACAAAGCGATTTAAAATCATTCACTATTCGTCAATATGATCAAAAGAATACACATTGATGATTCATCTCGTGAAAGGAAAGTGAAATTATTCCAGCAGATTATCCACCTGTTAGACGATGTTATGGGTGTAGTCGAAATGCTCTAACTATAATCCGTTATTTGAAACGATAAGCATAATTACTGCGCCAACTGAAAAAGTAGCCCTCTTTAATACTTAAGGTGCCAATTATTTTGCAATTTCCAAAACGTGGAAATCGTATAAATTCTTATTAGAGAGCTTCATAAAAGATCAAGACTACTCTGATGATATGTTCTCGATAGTTGGTGGCGCAGTTATGCCTGAGGAGCTATGATAAACGATAAGAGCAGCGATGCGACCAAAGCGAAGAGAACCAATACATTATTTTAAATGAAAGTGTTTATGTTGGAGCGACGAATAGATCAGCGCACACAATCGTTCAAAACAGTGTCTGCTTTTTTCAGCTTCCCTAGTATCATCGCTCTTATCGTTTGTCCAACATAAACGCGCCCTTAGGCATAACTGCGCCACCATTTATCGAGAACGTATTATAATCTTTTATGAAGCTCCCTAACAAGAATTTTTTCAGAGCTTCATATAAGATTCGCACATTTTGGAAATTGCAAAATAATTGGCCAAAATAAAAAAAAATTAAAAATTTCTTCGTCACATTGTTGAAACATTTATATTGTAAAAATAATAGAATATTCCATTTGTTGAACCTTACACGGCGCTTTCTTTGTTATTTCCGAAAAACTCCTCATTGTTTCACGTTTTAAGGTTGAACTCTAGTGAGCCGAAACTAAATTTGTTGGTCTAAAATTTTGAAAAAATTACCAGAGCTTAGTATTAGTCTAAGCATTACTTATACCAAATTTTAAGCAAATATGTTGGTAAGTTTTTGAAAAAAAGCGAAAAAACCATGTTTTTTGCACTATTTTATTTTTTATCTCGAAAATGAGTCGACAGATTTTGTTTAAACTTTTTTATCATATCCGTGTTGGTTTTATGTAGCTTCTGAATTTTTGTGGATGAATGAGACCGATAAACTTTTACACCACAAAATAAAAGAGCTGAAAAATCGAAATAAGCGTAAACGATCATATATGCTGGAAACCAATTTTGTATTGTATAGAATCAGCCATGAGAAGTAACATACACGAAATTATTTGCCATCAAAATCATTTTTTTTTTCGCTAATTAACACATTTTATTACTATTAAAATTTTAATTTATAAATTCCGCCATATTGCTGTCAAAGAAAATAAAGTAATCTGTAAATGTGGATAGGAATATAGATATAAAAGACGTGGTGGAGCAAGCGCCATCTAACGAGTGCGATTCCGGGTGTTTCTAAACCTTGAATGACTGAATTTCTACCTTAACTAAAAGAGTAAACATCAAAGTCAGAAATAAGCATAAACTACACAATCTATAGGTTTAAAATTGCAAAAAGTTTTCAAAATAATTGAAAATTTATCGCCTTCCTAATTTGGAGCGTTATAAACCTTCAGTCCGAAGTTGGCAAAACTTATTGTTAAATTGAAATGCTGCTTAAAATCGGTGATAGTAACAGAATGAGAAAAGTATTTAAAAAAGTACAACCACCGTTGTGAATACACTTGGCGCACTTATGCTATAGAATTTACTTCACCATTTCACGACCCTGTATTAAGTCAGGTAAAAGCCCTTTACATTATCCGATTTTACATCCGATTTCTTGTTCCGAGCATACAAAACAAGTAATTTATGTCTTTACACCATCCGATTTCTTATCCGAGAAATTTCATCCGACTTTTCATCCGATTTACCAAAAAGTGTCATGCGCAGTGTACTGTTTTGAGAATTTGGGGTTGTACGCAAGTCGAAGGTATGGCGGTGACATAGTTGTTTGTTGTTTGGTGTCGTCGTGTCGTTTATTATCAGCTTGTCTGTTGACTGTTAGCGCCTCCGTACACATGCAACTCACTCGTATAATGTAAAGATAAAAATTTCTAGGATTCGAGATGAATTCGGATATAAAATCGAATAGAAAAATCGGATACAAAACTCAGACAATGTAAAGGGGCTTTAAGTTGGCGCAGTTCTGCCACTGTAATTTCGGAATCATGTCAGATATTTTTAAAGATGAAATTTAAGCAATGAGGAGACAAAATATCGATTGTTCATTATAAAATAACAGCAAAAGTGATAGAAAATAAAAAAAAATACATGATTGTCAATTATCATCCTTTTTTTCATCGATCAATTGCTTTCTCTGAACGAGTACAATTCACTTGACAAAAGAAGGAAGAATCACTGTTAATTTGTAGATTACACGCTGAGAGAGATTCAGGAAAGAGAAAAAGTAGAATTGAAGAGATAGAAGAAGTAATCAATTAGAAGAAAAAAACAGAATTCTTTCAAATTATTTGTGAAATTATAGAAACAGATAGGGTCGGTTGCTGCAAGCCAGTTTCAGCGAATATTGTATAAGAATGTAACGTAAATAATCACTATTTTTAAATTTTTAAGATTTAAATTTAACATCGCTGTCAATTAAATGCATCGTTAGACAAATTTGACACAATCTAAAGTTTTTTAAAACAAACCACGAGTTTTGCCAATTGTGATAATTAATTACGATATCAACTTAACCTTGAATAATTTGAAATGTTATAGTAGTATATTGAAACACTCGTGTCAGAAGTCGATAATTCCTGCACGAGACCAAATTTAAAAAACGAGCGTCTCAGCGCGAGTTTTTTTAATGATGGAGTGCAAGAATTGACTTCTGAAACGAGTTTTTTATAATATTTTTTCTATTTTGCAAACTTGTTTAATAAAAAAATAAACCATTGAAATTCAGGGAATTTCCCAGCAGTTTGTACTAACTAGAGCGATATTTTAAAATTGTTCAACTGTTTTTTCTTCTAAACTTTGTTGATTGTTTGCATTTAAATTCAGAAACCATCACAAATGTGAATGGCAATTCAATCAAAATTTTGTATCAACAAATAACGTACCTATGATTACGATAAATTCTAGCGATACCTCTCATGTAATCGTTAACGTTTATAATAATTGCACATTTAACGAAAATAAATAAATAAAGATCCAAAATAATTGTCGAGCATAATACTATAATCACATTGAATATGCATGACGCATGCACAAGCTGCCAACCTCAAGAAAATAAATTATACTAGCTATTAAAATACCCTAAAGGAATTCGTTAACGGGTATTAAAGCACTCCTTTTAGCGATTTTTTTTAAAAAAAATTAGCTAATGACGAGATCCTCACTTTTGAATTTCCGAAAAATTGTTGCACAGAAGTTCGTTTTGGGACCTCAGGAACCCATATCCACCGTTCGTTAAAATTTTTATATATATATATATATTTATATTTATATATATATATATATATATATATATATATATATATATATATATATATATATATATATATATATGTATACCCACGATAACTGCCGTAAAAATACACCAATCTTAATGAAACTTGGTACAAAAATCGGTCTTCGTGATAGCTTGGATGAGTTCGTTGGCCAGACTGGTAGGGCCAACACTTTTGGAATAAGAGCTGAAGAAATGTTAAAAAAAATCATTTTCAATATTACATTTGCTTAGATTTTGATGAAAATTAAAATAACAGTAGAGCCGACCATTCTCTATGACCCAGAAAAAAAATCATCAAAATCGGTTCGTTGGTTCGCAAGAAAAATGCAAAAATCTCTTTTTTGGGTATAAGCAGTAAAATCGATTATCTCAGGTGGCTATGTTCTGACAATTGATATTAGAAAAAAAATTGAATATCGCACTGGGCAACTAATTTTGACAGTTAATATTAGACAAACATAGGTAGATCTAGTATGTTAATATTAACATACTAGATCTATGTAGACAAACAATGTTTCTTATTGTTTGTGAATTAATAATATTTCAACATGTAGATACATGAAAAAATTCGCTATATAAGGTACTTGCTGCCTTTAGAGGTTTTTTCATTATTGTTATATTAACAACGCTATTACAATTTGGTTGACGTTCTACATGGGACGCTTATGGATGGCGCCTAGTGAGTGATTGATTTTGTACCACAATGAACCGATGTAGTTGTCGTTTATAACATCATAAGGTTAAATTAATGCTACGATTGGGTGGCTATATTCAGAGATCTAACATAGTGAGCGGCTATGGGAATTTACCGCAAATACGCTACTTTTGCTTGTGCGCTCAAATTTCATATAGTTCAAATTGTGATGTCTCTGTTCCTAATTTTAATCTACAATCCGTTCCTAAGTTATAATTTAATATAGTTTGCAACAACCGGCCCCTATAATCTGTTATTCGTTTTATACAATAGATGAAAAGAAAAAAAACTTATATATCCTTTCTAACTGATAAACTGAATAGAATTGAAGGAAAAAACCATGTACAATCGATTACAATTCATATAAAAGTATTTTATATAATAATGATAATAATAATAATAATCGAACGGTGTGATTAATATCTGAAAAATTATTATTAGAAAATTAACAATCGACAAAAAAACATTTGTAATAAATTTATTAATTCATTGTACAATCAGTGTTGATATTTCTAAATATAATAATAATATTATTATTATTATGAGTGATCGTTGATCAAGTACAAATTCCATTAATTTTAACAAACTAATATTTTACTAATATGTTGAAATTATAAATTCAGATTTGTACAAATTTTCTGAAGAAGAAACAGAAAAAAAAAACCTAAAGCAATCATCGTGATGATAATAATAATAATAATAATATCAATAATACAAAATTAATTGAATATTAATGAAGAAAAATGATAAAAAGTACTTTGGCTAAAATTTGACTGGATTTTCCTCTTTGTATAATATCAAGAAAAACCGATTTCTTCTGATTTCAAAATAGGAAAAACAAACATGAAATTCTCCTAGAGTATTTCATTATTACCATTATTATTATTTTTTATATATGTATATACAAACAACAATATAATTATTATTAAAATCACACATCTATTTACAAAGAGACAATTATGCAATTCTTTTATTAATAAAGTGTTTATTGTTGTTGTTGTTGTTATTATTAATAATTTGTGACAGGAGAATTTTTAATGAAAAAATTATTCATAAACAAATAAAGTGCTTACTTATTAAAAATTGTTTTTCGTGCAATTCAAATTGTGTTAGGTGTAGGAACTTTTAAAATTTACTCCATCATCAAATGTAATCAACAAAATTTCTTTCATTATCTCTATTTACATAAAATTTCAACTAAATCTCTCTCTTTCTTTCTTGCACTCTCTCTCTCTTTCTTTCTAACAATGAATCGAATTTTAATTAAACACAATTCAACACTAAGTTGAGATTTTTATAGTTTGTTCGTTATTATTTAGAATTTCCTCATTTTCATGTTTTATCGTTGTTGTCGTCGTTGTTGTTGTTGTTGTTTCAAAGTTATTATCATCGTTTGGTGTGTCTTCTGAATAAGCTTCTGAATCGTCATCATCTTTACCAACAACATCAATAA
The DNA here is from genome assembly GCA_039776855.1 of Mylabris sibirica. Classification (NCBI taxonomy): domain Eukaryota; kingdom Metazoa; phylum Arthropoda; class Insecta; order Coleoptera; family Meloidae; genus Mylabris; species Mylabris sibirica. The sequence continues at coordinate 9,788,394 of CM077842.1, read as the reverse complement.
TATTATTATAAGGCGGTGTATAAATTCTTGTTTGATTATTATTATTGTTATTATTATTATTATTGTAATTATCATTAACTGTATTTGTAACTTTGCCCATAAATGAACGTATCTCATCAAAACAAGCATCTTCACGTTCATTCTCATTACTGCTACCTGGTGAATCGGCAACAGCAACTCCACCACTACCATCGTCAGCTTCATGTTTCTTTAAATGTCGATCGAGATTCGTTTGTTGTCCAAAACAACGTTCACACAATGGACATTTAAATGGTTTCTCTTTATTATGAATATTACGTACATGCCGTTGTAAATTACTTGATATACTAAATGAACGTTCACAATAACGACATTTATATGGTTGTTCGCCTGTATGGGTACGTAAATGTCGTGTTAAATTCGCAGATCTAGGGAATACTTTCCCACAAAACTTACAAGCATAACGATCCTTAATTTTCCCTTGGACCTGATGTTGTATGACATCATGGAATGGTTTCACATTACCAAAATTTTGCAAGCTCGGTCGCAACAAATCGAAATTACTGCGCTGCTGTTGTTGTTGGTGGTGATGCTGGTGGTGGTGGTGATGTGAATGCTGCGGGGGATGGTGATGGTGATGGTGGTGGTGATGGTGATGTGGCGCCTGTGGTGGCGGCGGTGGCGGTGGTGGTGGTTGTAGTGAATTAAAAAAAGAGAATCGATGCGGTCCAAATGACAATAAACGATCACTGTTTGGTGGTTGTGGTGGTGTTGATGAGAAATTATGAAAATTCGGCCGGTACATTTCTAATAACATCGGATGTATCGGCCGTGGATATGCCATTGGTGGTGTATTTGGAATTTTTTCAAAATTTTCGCGTTTATCATCATCCAAATCAACAATTTCGATTTTTTCGTCTTTTATACTAGTCGATTCTTTCTTCGATACTGGTGGTGGTGGTGGTGTGATCAAATCACGAATATCGTGTTTAATTAATGATTTTGAATCATTTCGTGATCTCTTCCAACCAATACTCAAATCTAACGGTTGCTCACTATCTTCACTACTACTAACCGAATCAGAACGTTCGTTTTTATTGCAATTCCTCGATAGATCCTTTGGTAAACTATCATCCCCGTCCGTTGATGTTGTTGTTGTTGTTGTTGTCGTTGCTGTAGTTACAATCTCTTGATTTAATTGTTCCCGTGGATTCCCAAAACTATTATTTGTAGGCCTTGCCGGTGACGGTGTAGTATTTGCTTCTTCAGCCGTTGGTGGACTAACTTTAGCCGCAATCGATGGTACTCTTGGTGGTGTGAATCGTTCTTTTATCGTCGGTGAAAATCGATCTGGACTTAAATTTTTCAATTTCTTCGTCGGTGAACTATCATCATCAGTCTTCAATTTTGGTAATGGATTGAACAATAATGGACTAATGAATGGTGGTGGTGGTCCAGATGGATGGAATATTTGTGGATATGTTGAGAAGTGTGGTGAGAAAAATGGTATATGACATGCTGCTGCTGCTGCGGCCGCTGCTGCTGCAGCTGCTGTTGTTGGTGGGCGATACATTGAAAATGGATTATTGCTAGCCATACCAGGTAATTGTTGGGCAGCTGCTGCTGCTACTGCTGATAATGTTGTTGGTGATGGTGTTGTTGAATCACAGAAACGTTTATGTTTTGATAATGATGTAACTGTTGAGAATGATTGGCCACATTTAACACATTTGATTTGCATACGACAATCGGCGTGCATACGTTTATGTCGACACAAATTCGAAAATTGGGTATATGCCTTAAAATAAAAAAATACAATTAATAAAATGTACAAAAATATAATTGATAACGAGTGTCCTAAAGAGGTACTTCCTCTATTTTTTGATAATTCAACAATCGAATACAAAATTATTAGAATTACAATAATACAAAATAGGAATAATACCAAATTTTCAAAATATTCTAAAATAAAAGAAAGATTATCCCAGGACACCCTACAATTTTAACAGAATTTCAAGCCTAAATTAACCGTTTTTATCTACTTTCTAAAATCTACTTTCAAAAGTACATTTGTCGAAATCTTTTTTACATACAGTGCGTACATTTTACGCTCCATTAACAGGCTGATAATCAAAATCTAATAGAAACGAAAGAAGATAGATTTTGGTTGTTTACTGGACCATGTTAATAGAAAATAAAATTCAATTTATATTCACACTGTACTACTGTAAAGACTTACATAAAATTTGTCTGAAATCTGCTGAAATTCTGTATTTGTTTATAGTTTCTTATTTCATATTAATTTACCACACAAATTTTGCCCTACCTTAAAACAAACTTCACACTGAAAGGGTTTCACAGAAGAATGGATATGTGTATGTTGTTTAAGACCAGATGACGTGGCGAATGTTTTCCCACATTCTGGACAGGCATGTGAACGTGCACCAACGTGATGTGTTCTTATATGTCGTTGTAAATTGCTTGGATCGGTAAAAATCTAAATCATCAATTCAATCAATTTTAAAGAACATGTTAATTAATTAAAAAAAAAAAATAGAAAAAAAATCATACCTTTGTACAATTTTCGCAATGGTATTTTCGGTGTTCACCATGCACTACAGCTCGATGTTTAATTAGACAGGGCCGATGCGAATAAGATTTCGGACACAAATCACATCTATATTCATCACGTCTATAGTTGTGTTTATTTATCAGATGTTCATCGAGTCTATAAGGAAGATTATAAAGAATAGATTTAAAAAGTTTTCAACTAATAATAAAACTTTGATTTTATATCAGATTGGCACGAAAAATCGAAAAGAAGGTGGCAAAAACGATGATTTCCCCTAATTATATTTCATTATGTTTTCTACATAAAACAAAAAGAAAATAAAAGAAACATAAAATAAAAGTGGTTAATGCGTCGATTCATGCACAACACAACAATATTTCAATTACTGAATAATTGAATAAAATTGACACGACGAAAATCCAACATATGGACAAGTTCTCAACTACTAATAATTCTATTTTTCTTTCGAATAATAATTAATTAAGAAAGCAAAGTAAAATTCACTTATACACACCAGTATTCTACACGAAATTTCAATAAGATTTGATAAGAATTCACGCTTATATTACCTGACTGATATCATGACTATTTCAATTATTTCCGAAAAGAAGTCCTATGAGAATCCATTACAATTGTACAAATATTTGTATATTTGAAAATTCCAATTCTACATTGTTGTCAGAGGGTTATTTTTTTTTCGGGGGGTGTTGAAGGGGTGGTTATTGTAGTAATTTACCTATATTTTCACCGCCATTAAAACCATATAAAAAGATAATGGTCATATTGGAATATTAGACTAAACTTTATTAATAATAAATTGAAAACATTGCAGAACATCACGTCACGTAAATATCCAATATGTGTACGAGGTGAATGTTAATGATTCATTATTGATAAAATCCAACTGATAAGACGAGTAAATTAGTAATTAAGCAGACCGTAAACGTATGCTATTATCTGAATTATTAATCGAACAGGACAATGATAATCCACGTTTCTATTTGAAAAATACCAGTCAATAAGGGTAGAAATGAAGTAATCAAATATGAAAAAAAGACTTACTTATCAACATCATTGAATGGTTGATCACAAACACAGCACCTTATTTCAGACTCATCCTCTTCATCGTCTTCACGTTCATCAACAGTACCACTATGTTGAGATGCTGTTTTCCACAAAAAAATCACAATTAAAAAAACAAATATTTAATTATAACTAATAAGTATTAAATTTATAAGGGTAGACCACCCCTTAAATCGCAGGTAACTCGATCTAAACTAAACAATAATAACAACAACAATATTATTGTCGCATATAGCACCTCTGTCGACCACCTGCCACCCTATTGGCGGGTCATAGTTCAACTTTGTCTATTAAATATCCACCCACTTGAACTTAAACAAAGACAACACTACAATATAGGGGGGTTGAAACGGCGAATGCTTCAATGAAATGATTTTTCAACATTTCAAATAGCGTGTGCTTATGAGTGTACTAATACCGTATATAGTATATACATATGTAAACACAGGGTGGTTTTTCTAAATACGGTCAGTTCTTATGAAACTCCTTCTAAGGCTTTGCAGAGCAAAATTAGAGCATTGTAGCTTATCTCGAACTTGTTCAAAAACACTAGTTCCTGACTATTCAAAGACGTAAAATGACTTTGAATGACTCCAAGACCCTCCCAACATTGTTTTTTTATTTTCCTCCATTTTATCATAAGAATCACTGCTGGCATGGTTTACGAGTCATTCTTAGTTACGACATTGTTCAAAGCGATCGTTTTTTGACCAACTTTGTAGCTACGAGGTTCTAATGGTCTCCAAGGCGCCCCCTACAAAACCTTGAAATATTTTTCCAACCACTCGCCAACTAATAGGAGTTCCATAAGAATTGACCACATTTAAAGAAGACAGCCTGTATAAAGATAGACGTATATGATAAGAAAATATAAAAACAAAGACAGACAGGGGGTGAATTTTCAATCGACTATCATTACTACCCTTATTATTGTTATCATCAATAAAATTATCAAATTATTGATACGGTTATTTCTCAATAATGTGCTTCAATTTTGTAAATTCGGCGCCAACAGGTGGTCAGATGGTTGATTTTTTTATTTTCGTGCAATGAACGTTACTGGACTTGTTCCGTGTTCTGGTCTATAGATTCCCGGCATGTTCCTGTATGAAAGGTGAATTTTCCAGACATACACAGGTGTTTACTTGAACAAAAAACCATCCACCGCATCCATCATCGGTATAAGATCAATTTTTGGGGTGAAAATACCAAAATTTCTCAACCATAAGGCACATAACATTAAAATTTAAATAACAACAACATTATTATAATTAAATTAGAAATTGAAGAGATGGTGGGAAATGACGGTTATTTGAATTTTTATCGTAAATTCTCCGGGAAAAATCAGCTCTAATTCAGTTATTTTGCGGCACGCATTGATATTGTATATGTAAGTATTTACTCCTTTTCAATTCACTATGGTCGTGTACAAGATTAAATGAGCCGATCGTTGATAGTCTTTGATAAATCCTCTTATTCATAGTTGGCTGAATATTGTCAATAGAATTAAATTGGTGTGTGTGGCCGTTTTAATTTCGTTCAACTTCCGTCATTTTATAAAATCAAACGGAAGACCACCACCGCCACAACACAACACAATAATGTACCGGAATCAGATTCATTACGCAACAACTAAATTGACATCTTCGCATACCTATCCATATTGAGAATTGATAGAACAGAAGGGGCGAAATCGGTTCATTTTGCTGAGATTTGTCGTAATCAGTACCGGAATGACGCTCATTACGAAACAATAAAATTGACTAATCATAGCACAACTTTTGTCGTCTTCGGGCAACCTACAGATCCTGATTGAGAATTGATAAAACAAAAGGGGCGAAATCGGTTGGTTTTGTTGTGATTTGTCGTAATCAGTGGCGGTTAAGTTCAAAAGTCAGGTGTAGATATATTTAACCCTGTTTAACATCTGTCCAATTCACTACCCCTTGTGTTGTTGTTGTTGTCATGTTTTTTTTTGTGTTTTATTTAATTTGAATTCATCATGGTAAAACAATACTGGTAGAACCATATGGTAACGCCCGATAATTTTCGAGTATGATTTCAGGAAATCACGATTTTTATCTTTTGAAATTTTTCAGTTACAATCCACTTTCTGATTCAATTTATGTAATCTTTCATAGTCAAAATAGTATAACAGTGGGGTGATTTTATAAACAATCATATATTTTTTGTGTGTGTGTGTGTTGTGAATCTAATCAGAACTGTAATAGGGATCATATCTCAATTTCAGGGTGCAGAGGGTGGTTTTCGACAATATTCGTGGTGTGTTACACAGATATATTTTTGTATGAATTATGAAGGGTTGTATTACTCAACTATCACTTTAAAATTGTTTGCAAAAAGCACAGCTGGGATTAATCGGATTTATTACGGGGTTGTATTCATCTATTGTCCAACAAAGGGGGTTGACATGTTTATTCTTTGTCATTTAATGGTTATTCCCGAGAAAATACATATGTAAGAGGCGTGTCCATTCACAGAAAGTTAACTAATTTTTTTTTGCCTTCTATTTATCTACTATAAGTAGTATAATGTAATTTTTTTAATTGATGACAATAAATCGAATTTCATCCCCCTTTTTGTTTGATAGCAGCAACGGTAACAACCACCGGAAGACGTTGACCATATCCGGCATCTGTTTGAACTTCACTTGACAATATAATTGGAGGCAAAATAGCAGAAAATCACGAAAATTGATGAAATACACCGGATTTTTCGATAACGAAATTTCTATTCAATAACACATTTTTTTTTATTTGTACATGTGTGTGTGTGTGTTTGTATGAAATATTCAGTTAAAGATAGACACACGCCTTCATTAACAATTGACGGTGCGGTTAATACAATGGTCACGTGACAGGATTAGCGATGGGGCGCGCAAGTTCAACGCTGCTACCCCTTTGGCTTTCGATAGAGTTGTCATAGTGTCAAAAGCTTATTTATGATCCTGCTGCCATTACTATGGCTCCTGTTATTCTTCTTACAGCTACCGTGCATCTATTATGACTAATGCCTATTTCATGTCCATCCATCTTTCTCTATTTTATTATTGATATGTGGATATTAGACGCAATCCTTTATTGTGTCGTGTTAAAATGTATGATAGAAGGGCAGATGGTTCAAGTCATGCAGATTTACACAATTTCAAACTGTGATAAAACCGAATTTAGGGTTGTTCCTGTCGTATTTTTCGAAAAATACCAAGGGGTAGTAGTTGTATTTTTCTAAATGATTAATGTTTTTATTCGAAATGATATTACCTGTTTCACGGTCTGATTTCTCATCAGCTGATGTTGAATCACCAAACATATCTTGAAGATTTAAAGCTTCCCGTGGGCATAGAATTAATTCCGTGTCCGGTGTGATATCGACAAAAGCCTCATATAAAAGCTGTCAAAAAAAAAAGAATTGATTGAACTAAATTAGTAGGTACTTTATTTGATCAATATTGAAGCAATAAAACGATCCACCCAAACAACTATATTGACCGTCCTTTTTTTTCCTACCTCGGTTTTATTGCTCAAAATAAAAGTCCACTCTTCACGCATACCGTGTCATCAAAATCTCATTTAATCAAATATAAATTAATAATAAACTTGTAAAGTTGGATTGTTACACGCGACATTTCCCCCCGATTCGTCTCTCTCTCCCTCTTAATCTCACTATCTCAACATATTATATCCTTGGGGCTTCTCTAAAATTCAGAAACAAATACTTACTTGTCCACCTTGTAGATAATACCTCATATTGGCCCCATTCTTACTATCAGTACTTCTAATCAATTTTAACCAATTATGATGTTCGCAAGTACCGTCAAGCCATCCTCGTACACCAGAACCGGCAACTACCTACAAGACAATAACAAAACAAAAAATGCGTGAAACAATATACACGAATCCCTTTTGAAACGTTTTAAAGATATAAGGGTCAAAGCAATTATCGCTGCCCTTTTTGGATATAGAAAACTATAACTAGTTGTACTTCACTAACAATCACCACCCCATGCAACATGACCGCAATTTAATTGCTGATGTGTCAGCAGATTTTCATTGCGACTCCCTTATTTCGAACTTTACAAAGCCCTAAGAACTGGGAGATAAAAGGAGATTTAGTAAAGACGAACTTTCATTGTAATAATGTTGGATTTATTGTCGTTACAACGTAAAATTAGCGATAATATCAAAAGCTTGCCGACTTTTATTTATAAAAATCGATTTTATTCATTAATTCTTCGTATTATTTAATAATCCATTCATTTACGATTTGTTAAATGACTGATACTAATTTATGATAATATAATTAATTATCCTTGTTTTAATTAATTCCAACAAGTTGCGCCATCTAGTATTGAATAACTCAACAGTCTACCTGTGTTTGTGTGATGTAAAAAAGTAAACACACCTGGGTTATGGGTTAACTTGAAAGTTTTACAATTTGTCCACGAGATGGTGTTGTATATTTTAAGATAAAATATGTCGTAAGGGTTGATAATTAATGGTATCATCCCATATGACGCTCATTATAATTATTAATTTAAATTGTTGTCCAGTATGGATCATATTAGAGAGTGTTATTGTAGATTTTTTTGTAATCATCCCTTCGATTTATCTTGCACCACCAAAAACACAAGGGTGGTGATAATATTTCATTTCACATCCCTTTTTAGAATAATGTCACACAGACGGTATGGATAATTGCATCATTTATATCCCTTATATGTTCACAATATTAAATAAAGTTGTTAAAAATGTGAGCTTTTATATTCCAACTACTACTACTATAATAGTGTCAATATCTATGGAATTTTTGTCAGATAATACACCAAAAATTTCATATAAATAAAATAAATGCAACAATAGACGGTTTAGTAGGTACAGGATGGGAATAAAATGATCACAAAAATGGTTGACACTACGAGAATGGACCGCCTGTTGACTAGGTTAAAGTGACATCGAACATGGTAAAGCTCTATCGTAAGGGCTTAGACATGATCACCGGCTTCTTTATAAATTTTTTTTTTTGCCTTCTTCTCTGGCTATTACGCGATTCTATCAGCATTAATTTATCGTTGGATAACTCTCACAGAACACAAACATAATATATAAAGAAAATTAAATTAATTATTCGTCTTGGAAGAGGAGAAACCGTGGAAGCGAAGACGAGAAGGAAAAAATTGGGAATTCATCGGGAAAAATCAAGTTATATAGATGGAGGTAGGAAATCATGCGGGAAATTTGCAGCTGACTTCAGAAGCTCAACCATCTTTGAACAGATTGATGAGTTATGGTTTTCGTGACAAGGCGCGCGGACGATGATGATGATGATGATGACGTTATAACCCCAAACTACCCCACATTAGAAAAATGAAAAGTATTCATCTTTCGAGATTTACTAAAATTGTCTTCGAGATAAGAATGTACAGGATGTTCCACTTACAGTGACGAGCCTATAAAGAAGGCCAAATCTTGAGCAAAAGCTGTTTTACTCGTGAGAATAAGAAAGTGGATAAGTAGGAAGTGTTAGAACGACTTTACCTCAAGCAGAAAATTCTGTTGCATTGTAACTACTGCCCTCAAGAGCCTGTTTTACACAGCCCTCTTATGTCAACTCCCATTATTTGGCAAGGGATTCGAAAAAAATTTCAAGGATTTGTAGAAGAAGGGTTCCCAAAGAACATTTTACCAGAATTGGAACCTCTAAGCTCATTTGGAAGTTGGTGAAAAAAGTTGGTTTTGGACAAGGTTGCAATTTTCAAAGGGAAGCAAAAAACGCAAAACGACTAAGAATAACTTGGAGATCCTCCCTACATTGCACTGCAATCTTAGGAGGATCCTCAAGTCATTCTAAATTGTTCTGAGTGTTAAGTTCGTTTTTGAAAATCGTGACATAGTCAGAAACGAGCTTTTTTGTCAACTTCCAAATGAGCTTCGGAGTTCTAATTTTGCTAAATGATCTTCAGCCACCCTCCTACAAATTCTTGAAAAAAATTCGAATACTCGCCAAATCATGGGCGATAAAAGGTCACCCGGGATGGTAAGATAGTACAACTGACCTAATTAGGTTGTATATAGTGAAGGTGATACACTTTTTTATTTCTAAATACAAGCAGAGACGCTCTTAGGTGGAGCGTACTGTAATTGTTGTAGTTTCAACAGAAATTGGCACATTCCTGTTTAATTCGTTTCACAACAATAGATAAAAACAGACAAAAATCAATCATTTTGGGTTACTTTTGTTAAGAAAAACGAACAGCTGTCAATGCGACATAAACCTATATGGATATGTATAAGGGTGTATATAAACCAACAAAAATCTTCAGTATCACCCCAAAAATGGGAAAATAGAGGTAGCAAGAGAACTACAAAAAAAAAAAATAATAAGAGAAGATAATACAATTCGATACTTTCGGACAGTTTTTCTATAGAAATCAATCAATAGTGTAAAGAGCTTCCGATATGTAAGCATTGAAGTGTTAATAACCCGATTACTCGACACCTTTCCGCAATTTTTACCAAATAGAGAGAAAGATTGTCGAAATTGAAACGAGAGAAATCTAATTTAAAATCGTACAACCCTAGTGTCGAATATTATGCTTTTGAATAAGAAAAAAAAGAAGGAAGTATACAATATTTTTCACACATTGAGGAGGTATAATAAACACCCCAAAATAATCATCATAGTCTCTCATCTTTGTATTTCACACATTTTGAAAAAGATACATTGTGATTGTTATCGTTATAGCTGGTGGACACAAGAATTTTTGTAAAGCAGAGATGAAGTCGGCAATAGGGTAGTGTTAGTGGTATAGATGATGGTGTTTTCTACGAAGTATCTAACAATTGACCAAAAGATGAAAATAAATCGCCTTTTTTATATATATAAAGACGAAAGAATGAATAGAAGACGAGTCAATTGAAGAGGGGAGAACTTTTCTACAAGACTGACACTTTACTGATTACCACCTCTATCTTGTGAAGAAACTTGTGAATTCCTTAAGGGATTCCCATTGAATTCGATTTTGGACATTTGACGAATTACGATAATTATTGATGTGATCGTAAACAAATCTGTAGAGGGGTGAGTTATCATTACAAGGGCGGATCTAGGCATCCAGAGCCCAAATCTAATTCGAGCCCAAAAGAAACAAATTAAAAAACCAAGAAAAAAAATTAAATTATACACCCCGACTGTACGCGTAACATAAGGATCGGAGGTGCCTTGGGTTGAATAAATTACACCTTTCTTCAAGGTTCTAAAAGACACGAATTTTCCTTTGTGTTTTTTACTTTTTTTTAATGGAAAAGCTCGAGATAGCACTTTGGAGAGAACGTTTCAAGGTGCATCATAGGGTTGATTCTGTTTTGGGAAATTTGGGGGATATTCGGAATTACATTGGAACATCTTGGAGTAAGCTTTTTATATTTTCCACCATAAGTCAGCCTATATTAATTAGTCTGCAGTGAAAATTCAACCAAACAGAGCAAATTGAAAGGGTTTTCCAAATATCAGTTTCTAAGGGCTTGAGCAGGATATTAAAGATGAAGAACTGAGTGACACCTTGTTTGGAAACTTGTCCAAGGAAAAATCTTGCCATATTTTCACCTTTTGAAAATGATTATTTTGCAACAATATTCAGAAATTTTGTAGATGATTTATTAACTTTTCCAATAATAAGACAGGTGTTATAGAAACACTTGTTTATTTTCCCGGGAAAATTGAAATGAAAAGATAGCTGTTAGTTTGCAGGATAGCAGGTAGATGGCATCGAAGGCAGAAGAAGTGAGAGGTTGCCGAGTCGTGTTTTAAAGTTGCTATAATAATATAGTATTAAAATTAATTATCAAACAACAAACATCGACCTAATTATTAAATTCAAACAGTTTTTGGCGAAAGTACAAATGTGTGGCCACAACTAACCCAAATTTGGGCTAATTGGTTAGGCTAACAATGTTAGTACAAGACCCTCAAAGTTAACTGTCCGATCCCGTATCATTATATCAAAAACAATGTAAAAGTGTTGCCACAATAACTGACAAAAACATGGATTAATTGCTTAGGCTTTCAGTGTTAGCCCAAGGCCCTCAAAGTTAACGGTCCGCTCCTGTCTCGTTATAACAGAAACAGATGGTAGGAGCAATAATCATGTATTGAGAACATTTGTCGCAATCTCACATAAAGGTCAAGTCCATACTGTACCAAAATTTGATTTATTGCAATTATCCTTCAAGAAGATTAACAAATATTAATTGTATAGTATAGAAGATTATTTTTATCAACATTAAATAAGATGATGTAAGATTTAGTTGTTAATGATAAAAGGGGTCGTTATTGTATGTGTGTGTGTGTGAATTGTAATAATCAAAATGTCGCCGTATAGTTATTAGCTCGTATATCAGAAGACAGCTGCCAATGATGGGTGTTTATAAGTGAATCGAGTACGACCTCTTCTCTATCTTTGTCCTGTCCATCATGAATGTAGAGGGATATAAGGAGGGTGATGATGACAACCCCGAATATATCCCTTCTCTACCTTGTCTTACAACATATGATCAATTATCTACTTCTTGTTTTGACATACAGGAAATAAGTTTTTAGATAAGTTGATAGTGAAAAATTATGATAAGAATTGACAAGCTCAGTCGTGATAACCAATGATGATGAGCTAAGGGGTCCTAAAATTCTGTCCATAGGGATACCAAATGGACCATCTAAATTTTCCTAGTTCTCTCATTGTTTAGCAAGCAATAGGAAAAATATTTCAAAATTTTTTGGGGTAGTCCTTGGGGAACATTTTTAGCAAGATTAGAAAATCGTAGCTATTTAGGACTTGGGCAAAGCACTTAAAACGAATAAGAATGACTCGAAGACCCTCTTAACACTGATATGCGAAACACTTCCACCTGCTCCAGAAGAAATCAATGTTAAAAAAATGACTTAGAATAACTCGTAGACCATGAGTCATTTTAAGTCATTTTATATGTACAGCCAATTTTTGAAAATTAACATTGTGCAAAGCGAGCGTTTTTTGTTTTACTCTTAACTGAGCTACGTGGTTCTAATTTTGCAAAAATATCCTCGAAATAATTTTTGAATCGCTCCAAAAATAGGGTGAGTTGCGATAATAACTAGGAACATTTTTAAGTGGACCACCTGGTAAATGTGCACTTGATTATAGTTATTTTACAGGAACCTTAGTTTCATCCCCTTCAGTTTGACCATCGATAATAATTTATAAAGAAAAAATTCTCTTATCAACTTCTCATTTCAATTCAATTAAAAGTTGTAAAAGAGGGCGAGTGAATTTTGCTGGGGTGTCCAAATTTTGAGTTCCACCACTGATAAAGACGATGATGATGATGATGAGAGAAAATAAAATCAATTAAAATCTGATTTTTATGTTAATGCAACACCGAATGATTGACACATTTTCATATAAATAATAATGATTGACACATCTAGGGGCTACTACTATAGCAAAGATCACCAATACTCGACAAAAAATTTACAATTTAAATATATTTTTTTTCTCTTCTGCCTATCCCTCGATATTATTCTCAGTTGATGGGAAGAATAGAAATATAACTGCAAGATTTTTGTGACAGAATCGTCCCAAAATTCGTAAAGAAGACGAGCCAGAATAACATGTTTGACCGGACATACATACAAATGCCGGTTTCTCCTTGTCATACACTGAATTTTTTGACATGTTTTGTGTCACCAATTATGAATATAATAAAGAATATTGAGTCCCCTTAACGACATCTTGACCTCAGCCGGTGACATAAAAACATGCAAGAACGAATCTTTGGCTAATTGACAGGGGAAGGAGAATTTACGAATATTCATCGAGAAAAATGTGAGATTTGTGTGAAAATGTGAATCACAAAAGACGTTTGTGGATTATATAGGAAAATAATGACTACAATACCTGATCTGATCGATGAATACCCATCTCACCAATTTTTACCACATACTTTATCGTAATTGAATTATAAAATCTCGTTATAAATAAACAACAAATATCAAAAAATGTTTATCAATTATCTTTACGAAAGCCTATCGATTGGGTAGGTTATAATTAAAGTTAGGATTTAAGTGAAAGTAATCTCTAGAAAAATTTCAATGGAGCGGATCGTAAATCTGCGCTGAAGTCACGTTAATAGAGAAAGTTGCTCTACAGTGGCTTAGTGAGCTGGGGTTCGAGAGCTCAGAAAGACATTTTAGTTAAGAAGATCCGTGGGCAAAATTATGGATAAATAAACATGATAATAGCTAATTATTTAACGGGCCACTACGCCACTGCTGCCATTTATGATAATCGAGAAGTTTCCATGAAATCTGTTCTCCAACGAGTTTTATATAAAATTAAATAAAATCTTGTAATTTGACAATAAAAAACTAACTACGCCAATGGTGTGTTGACAGCGTTGAAATTCTTTTGGTAAAACTGTAGATCCTAGTTCTAGTAATAATCGGGATCTACCCATAGATTTAGACCGGAAATAGTTGTGCAATCAATTTTGAAAATAAATTATCGCTTAAAAGTACACAAAACTCGAATCTGTATGATTTTTATTAATTGATTAATTTTGTAAATAATCAATTTTCTGGAAATTCTACTTGAACTTTGTTTCTACAATGACATTATTCGCAATTTACTGATAATAATCAAATGCTTAATCGATTCAAGTCTGAAGATTCAGTTATGTTTTTTTTTTTTGAGTAAAATCAAGGAAAAATTGGAACAAAACCGTTACACACGAATCTTGTGTCAAATACCCATCAAAACTAAGGGTGCTTTATACAAGTTTTGTGTTTGTTTATTTGTTAAGGGTGTGAATTGGTTGTATTTATTTCTACTATTACATTAAATTAGGGTGGGTAATAATTGGAGTGTGAAATTGGTCCTTTATTTCCGAAAATGTTGGAAAATTATTGTTGCTTACCTCCCAAGCGAATCGTGCATCTTGCGGTATCCCAGCCCATTTACCTTGAAATGGTCCATATCTGGTACCTTTGGTAATTGTTGCTTTTGCATAAACACCACAATCACGCAAATCAATTTCATTTGGTATTATTGCCGTCGTTGAGATTATATCTCGAAATTTTGTATAATTAAAATCGAAACGTAGACCATTCAAATTGGAAAAATCCTCAAATTTGATTTGTTTATCGTACAATTGTTCCGGTGATTTTATCGTTAATTTATTCGTCAGCGTTATCTCTTCATTGTTATTATTATTATTATTCGAAGCGTAATTATCACTTTTAATTAAATCGATGGTATTTTCTAATTGCGGCGGTACCATTATGGTACTATCCATTGATGATGATAGATCTTGGGGTTGTTGGGTTGTTTGGTCGATTTCGTCGTCGCTACCTTCTGTAAAATTTAAAAGAAAAAAAAATGTTTATATTAATATTATTGTATAGAATCAACATTGTAGAAGGAACAAGTGTTCAATAGAGATAAAGGAAGACAAACACTGATTCTAAGACGGTGCCTCAAATCACAACAAATTGCCGAAACATGAGAACGGCCGCATCATTAGGATCGGTAATCCTAGATAAACATGGCGGTTAACTTTATGGGACTTTTAAAAGTTGGATGAAAATCTCGTATGCGATGGTGAATACCTGGAAATTGTCGCTTTAGTTCAGGTTGATATTTTTTTTTTTTTGTCATATACATGATGATGATTGTGAAGATGAAATGTATAGAAGAGACGTTATTGTTGGAGGGATTCTGTGAAGACAACGATTTTAAAGACAATAGTTTGATTGTAAGCATGAAATTTTTGCAGTGTTGCGTACACATTTCCCAAAACTAATATCTTGGTATTCATAACTTAAATAAGAGAGAGATATGAATGGAGGATCATTTCTAGCATGGTGTGTGAAAACATAATATCAATCAACTCCATCACCGTGACGTCACGTCTGCACGCGTCTTTTGTTGTTTTTAAAGAACCATCATCAATAATCGTCACCTTTTGTAATGTAAACATCTCGTACCTACCCATCAAGGGCAAAAGGTAATTTAAACAAAACACTAACAAATTTTTTTGGTAAACAAGACCTTATAAAGGCTTAAAATGCACGAAGAGAAACAACAATTAAGTATCTAATAAGAAGATGATAGAAGTAAAGCAGAACAGTGGGGATTATCAAGCTTTGTGGTTTTAGCTTCCAATTTTTCACTATTAAGCACCACAATAATTATCACTGTTGTATCGAAGGATATCCGTTTAATTTAATTAAAAAGTCGAATTAATAGAGATAAAATCGCACGTAACTTTCCAAAAAGACCAAAACAACGCAATTAGCAAATTTACGAAAAATACATTATAATTAAAAAAAAATAAAAATAGGTCAAAACAATACCTGTCATGGTCGTCTTAATCATCTGTTCCTACACAACCACCAAGAATTTAAATAACTTAATAAACCACCACTTTTGAAAATTCGAAACTAAAATTTCAAATTGCATCTTCCACCCCCTTCTATTCAACAAATATTATTGTCAATTTATTTGTATCTATATTATGTACAATATATATCAGATGTGTTGAGTGTACAGAGTTTGAAACAACACTGACTCTTCTCAGGATGCTCCAGGAGATCCGGGACTCTCCTGTCATTGGGGCGTGTTTTAAGGTGGGGCGTGCACTGTTGGACTATCCCACAGGATCTTTAACAGCGCCCCACTACCCTTAAACACACATACCATATATACACACACACACAGAGAAGATCAAGCTCGCCACTTGTGTATCACTTGTATGTAAATATGTAAATTACAAAGTGTCATCATTATCAATCAAAAAAATTGCAAAATTCATCTAAATTTTAAACGTTATTTATACACAACCCTTAATATTGAGGGTTAAACCGGGATAAATACCATCTGCTGTATTGTTAATTCGAAATAAAAAATTATGTTGTTTTAAAAACAATAATAACAACAACACTTTAGATTCGATTGTTTTTTGTTGTCGGTGGATTATTAACAAATGGTTCAATAATAGAAGACAGATGGTATTGCTTTATAATTACAAAAACGAATTTCAATAATGCTTGAAACTATTCGATTAAAATTGGCAGTTGTATCGACGACGGCTCCCTTATCTGTAAATAGTTGTAACACACATGACTCTTGGACGTCGACGTCGTCGTCGTTCGACTCGCGCACTGACGTATCGCTATAGATTTTCTTTTAAAAGGAAACAGATTTAACAATGGTCCAAAATAGATGGCCGTGTCTTATCTAAATGTGCACTTTAAACTAAAATAGAAAAACATCAAATTCTATTGCATTTAAATTCGGTCATTCTGATTTCTATCTCTGTAACAATTTCAACACACGAAGGGTCAAAATTGGATAGAGAGAATTTATAAAGTCCGTTAAAGATCTTTCAATATAAGAAATTTTAATGAGTGGGTATAAATATATGAAAAAGTCCCCTCTATTATCGTACGTTATTTTTTTTTTTTTTTGATTCTATTCTTACTCAACTGTCTGATTTGTATTGTTCAAGTATATGCCACAACGACATGACTCTATATATGATCTTGATATAGAAAATTCTTTGCTTTTAGTTCGCTCGTTCGTTCTTAGTTGTTAAAATCAAATATAATGGACTTCCGTACACCTTTTATATTTAATGCTGTTGCTTCCAATTCATCACTATAGGGAGGTCTCAATAATAGTAATAATATGTTGGAGTTTCATTTGAGATGCTAAAAGTGCACCTACTGGGGCATTGTCCTTAAAATGTACGATTTCACCGAGGAGTCACACATACCTCTATGTATACACACACATACATATAGAGGAGACGGTTTCTTGTTTAACGTATTGATGTCTCAAGTGTTTGGTTATATTTCGATTTTATTACACTCACAATTTCGAAACTAAACCGTCACCATCAACATATACAAGGTATCCGACCTGGGAGTACACAATTTGGCAGTTTCAATGTTCAATATTTTAAGAATTTGCAGAAGGGTCCTGCAGTTGGTCAAAAATGAGCTAAGCATGCAAAACGATCCAAAATCACTCGTAGACGTGTTAACATTGTTTTTTTTTTCGTTATTCTCTATTGCATTCTAGAAAAAAATGCGAAACTTCTACTTGAACGAAAAATAATCAATGTTAGGGGTCGTCGAGCCATGCTTAGTCGTTTTACGTGTGCAGCTACTTAGTGAAACACGGCAACATTGTCAGAAACGAACGTCTTTTGATCAATTTCCAAAAGCACTCCGAAGATCAAATTTTGCTAAAATATTCTCTAGCAACTATAAATCCTTAAAACATTATTTGTATCGATCTTTAAATCTTGTCTCAAAACCTGATTACGACCCAGAATGACTCAAAAACGCTCTCAACATTGATTTTTTCCGTTTTTCTCCATTGAATTGTAGAAAAAATGCAAAACATTACTACCAAACAACGTTCGAGTCATTCTTAGTCGTTTCACGTGTGCAGCTAATTGGTAAAACACCACAACATCGTCAGAAACGACCGTGATTTAACTGACTTCCAAATGAGCTACGAGGTTCTAATTTTGCTAAATCATTCTCCAACAACTACTCTACAAATACTTCAAATATTAATCAGATCAACTCTAATAGTTTGGAGATAACGTCGGTTATAATTATAACAAAACATTATTGTGTAAAATATAGAAAATTGGCTCAAATATCTTGTAATAAATGCGGTCATAAATAATAAGCCCA